>CM050935.1:42580500-44980500 GCA_027789145.1 Solanum arcanum | reverse complement strand
AATATCATATGTTAATATAGAAAATGAGTCGTGACCTTTAAATTCATGAAAATATGTCATATTCATAGCATGTTTAATAAATAACGAATTAGGAAAGTTAAGTGTTCAAAAATGGCATGTTGCTATATAACAACTTTATTTGATAATTCATCGTCTGTATGTGTTTATGTGCATAGATCCATACTCAGTACAAGTGTGAAATAACCCATATATAATTACTATTTTTATAGGTGCGGGTCCTTCAAGAAGATTAAAGATCAGTTGAAGTCATTTCGACTAGTACCTCCAGTCTTTGGTAGGTCCTCCTAAATTTGAGGATGCCTACACTTTATTCTCTATCTTTAGTAGATGAGAAATATATAGTGTATGTTGTGCCTAGTTTTCCTTTCAAAATTTTTTTTAAAGCTTTCGTATGAAGGTCGGTTTGGAAACTATTAATCATATTATTAATTCTTCATTTCAATTTTTGAATCTGTTAGTAAATAGTTTTTTAGTTTTAGCTTTTACTATAACACTCTTGTGCAAGAATTATATGAAGTCTAAGTAAACATCATTAAATTTAAAAAGTTTAAATCTTCTACTACATTTTAATGTATGATTGTGATGAAAGCGAAGAAGAGGCTTGTCTGTGACCTTTGAGAGGTTAACGCCGCTGGTCTTATGATGGGTCGAAGTCCTGGGTGTGCCAAACTTGGTAGAAGATCATGAGTTAATATTTCCTAGAAACAAAGAATCAAAACAACGACGTTGTGTAGTTTCTAGACTATGGTTGTGAAGTGCACCACAACCATGACTTAGAGACATAGTGATGTTAAGAATCTTCCCTTCTACTACTGTTTATCGTGTTGTGTAGAGTTTTGACGTTTTGTGTCATCCAAGCATATAAATTCCTTATTATTTGTGTGTGTAGAAAATAAACACAAGAAGAAACGGAGGCAGGAGAGTTTGAGAAGCAGCTTCTGGGGGAAACCGAGATCCTCCTCACGCTCCAGTTGCTATAGTGCAAGTGCTTGTCACCCTTGTTGCGTTGACGAATTGAGAAGTGAGAGCTACAGGGGTTTAGATGGGCTAAAAAATCACTGCTCAGGCACATACTATCACAGCCAAGGACACTAGAGAGGGTTATCTTAGGGAGAACCCACATGCTAGCACCCTGGCTAGAAAACTGAGAGACATTTTACCAGGATTAATCTTCAAGTCTACTTCGGGTACAGAACAAATGAGGATCCCCTGGAGTTTGTCGAAGAGGTCCACAAGATTCTCTGTGCTATGAGTGTTAAATAGGAGAAGGTTGAGTTTGTTGCATACCAGCTCAAGTATGTCGCCCAGGTATGGGACAAGATGTTGGTAGATCTAAGCACCAGGATAATCCCCATCACTTGGGACATTCTCAAGACTGCAATCTTATTGAGGTTTTTTTCCATATAGAAGAGAGAGGTCAAGGTTGAGGAGTTCATCAACCCATATCACGGAGGTATGTCAGAAAAGGAATACTCCTTAAAGTTTGTTAAACTTTCCAAAAAAAAAAATTTCATGGTGTCTGGTAGTAGGGATTAGAAGAGCAGGTGTGTGACTAGTGTATCGGAGGATTTGGAGGAGGAATGTGGGGCAACCATGTTTCATGATAGCATTGAGCATGCTAGGTTGATTGTACATGCATTGCAGGTGGAGGACAACTGTCAGAGGAAGTGAGGATGAGAAGGCAAAAAGCCTAGGCCCTTGGATCAGGATGGTTGTAGCACAGGTAGGAGTTCGTATGGAGTCCATGAGAGGCCCAACTTCAAGAACGGGCACCAGTACTCACGTAATCCTACTTTTTGTAGGAAAAGTAATGCCAAAGGGGACAAGTCTCGCCGCCAGAAGGGCAATTATAGAAATCCCAGCGTGAGAAAAAGTCATGTGTAAGTGTGGTCATTTTCATGGAGTAGAGTGCATGGTATGTTCTAATTCGTGCTATAGGTGAGGTGAGAGTAGGCATATGATAAGGGACTGCGCATATATGAAGAATTCGGCCAGGTAGATACTCTGCCTCGTCCTAATCCTACATCTACAGCCAAGCCTCCCAAGAGGAACAAAATTAATGCTTTGAAATGTAGAGAGGAGCAGGAGAAGTTAGCTAATGTGGTCACAAGTACCTTGCAAGTCCTTTCTTTTCCAGTGTATGCATTGTTAGATCCACGATCCACATTATCTTCTGTTAAACCCTTATATCTAGTAAATTTGACTTGCTTCCGGAGATCTTTCATGAACTTTTTCTTGCTAGTACTCCCATAGGAGACAACATTAGAGATGAAAGAGTTTAGAGAGATTTATTAATAATTTTGCTTGATAGAGTTACCAATGTTAACCTATTAGAATAAACTATGCTTGAATTTGATATTATTTTGGGTATGGATTGGCTCCATAAATGCTATGCTACCATAGACTATAGAAAAAAGGTAGTAAGGTATGTGTTTTCTAATGAGTTAGAGCTAGAATGGGAAGGACGTTGTTCAAATCAAACATGCCAATAGTTTCCTATCTTAAAGCCAATAAGATCTAAGGGGTATATAAACCACTTAGTAAGAGTCAATGACTTAGAACATAATGTTCCTTCCATAGACTATGTTTCCATAGTGAATGAGTTTCATGATGTCTTTACAGAGCACTTACAAGGAATCCCTCCTGAACGTGAAATTGACTTCGGTGTTCACTTAAGTCCAAACAGCAAACCAGTTTTTGTTCCTCCCTATAGAATGGCTCCAGATGAACTCACAGAGTTGAAGTTACAGTTAAAAGAACTACTTGATAAGGTCTTTATGTAGAATTGCATATCCTCATACCATTTTGTCTCACTAACACACTAGTCGCGTTTACGAACCTTATGAAGAGGGTATTCCATGAATACCTTGATTATTTTGTCATATTATTGAAACATGACATTATCATATACTCGAAGACCAGATAAGAGCATGAATAACATTTCAGAATAACATTGCAAGTACTCACGGAACATCCGTTGTATGCAAAATTTCAAAATGTGAGTTTTGGCAAAGATTAGTGACCTTTCTTGCTCATATTATGTCCGAACAAGGTGTAGTGGTTGATCAAAAAACTATTTAGTAAGTAAAGAACTGGCTAAGACACCTCACTCCTACAAACATCCGATGTTTGTTGGGTTTGGCTTATTACTATCGCATGTTTTATGAGGGATTTTCCGCTATTACAGCTCCACTAATAGCTTTAACAAAGAAGAAGGTGAAGTTTGAGTGGTCAGAAATATGTGAAAAGAGCTTCTCGAACTCAAATACCAACTCACTTCAGCCCCAAATCTCACATTTCCGAGGAGTAAAGAAGGGTATGTAGTGTATTGTTATGCTTCCCGAGTAGATTTGGGATGTGCTATTATGCAGGATGGAATGGTGATTGCTTATGCATCAATACAGCTGGCAATCCACGAGACGAATTACCCTACTCATGATCTTGAGTTAGCTATTTTGGTATTTGCATTAAAACTTTGGAGACATTACTTATATGGTATGCATATTGATGTATTTACCAACCATAAAAATCTTAAGTATTTACTTACAGAGAGAGAATTGGATCTTTCTTAAAAGAGATAGTGAGAGCTGCTAAAAGATTAAAAGATGAGTGTCAACTATCACCCAGGTAAGGCCAATGTAGTGGACGATGCTTTGAGATTATTGAGTATGGGTAGTGTGTATCATATTGATTATGAGAAGAAGGAGCTGGTTAAAGAGGTACACAAATTGGCTAGGTTAGGTGTATGGCTGGTAGATACACCAAGTGGGGGTGTTTCAGTTCATTCCAGTCTGAATCCTCATTTGTTGAAGATTTTAATGCTAAGCAGCATGTAGACCGAGTAAGCTGAATGAATCATTTTCCCTAGGATGGGATGGAGTGATTAGATAGCAATGCAGAATGTTTGTGCTCAATATTTATAATTTAATCCCCTAATATTATTGCAGAGGGTCATGGCTCCAAGTATTCCATTCATTCAGGTTCCACCAAGATGTATCATGATCTCAAGGAGATATATTGGTTGGAAGGTATAAAGCGAGATATTCTGTGTTTGTAGAGGAATGCCTATTTGCCAACTATTAAAGGCCGAACGCCTTAAGCCTTGAGGTCTTACCTTGTTGATTGAGATACCAATATTAAAGTGGAAGACTATTAATATCGACTTTGTGGTTGGTCTTCCCTTGACATGGAAACTGCATGATTCCATTTGGGTTATTCTTGACAAGATAACGAAGTCTTCTCACTTCAATTTTATGAAGTATACTTATAAGGCCGAAGATTTTACCAAGCATTATATTGATGAGATAGTGAAGCGACATGGGATCTCTTTATCTATCATTTCGGATAGGGGATCCCAGTTCACTGCTCACTTTTGGAGATCTTTCCTAAAGAGCTTGGGTACACATGTTAAGCTTAGTACTGCATTTCATCCTTAGATGGATGGAAAAGTAGTGTGTACTATTTAGATTATTGAATACATGCTGAGAGCATGTGTTATTGACTTCTAGGAGAGTTTGGATGATCACTTTCCACTTATTAAGTTCTCTTATGATAATAGCTACCATTCTAGCATTGGGATGGCACCTTTTGAAGCACTGTATTGAAGTAGATGTAGGTCTCCAGCTTGGTGGTTTGAGGTAGAAGATTAATCCATCCTTGGCCCGGAGATATACATGAGGCTATGGAAAAGGTGAAAATCATCAAGGATATATTGGCTACTGCTTACAGTCGTCAAGAATCCTATGTTGATAACAGGAAGAGGGTTGTTGAATTTGATGTAGGTGATCAAGTCTACCTGAAGATATCACCCGTGAAAGGGGTGATCAGGTTTGGTAAGAAAGGGAAGTTGAGTCTCAGATATGTAGTTCCTTATGAGGTCATTGAGCGAGTAACAAATGTTGCCTATGAACAAAAGTTACCAAATGAATTTGCTTCTGTTCATCAAGTTTTTCATGTTCGATGCTTAAAAAGTGCCTAGGTGATCCAACATCCATCCTTCCGTTTCAGGGGTTAGTCGATGAGAACCTTTCTTATGAAGAGGTTCTAGTTGAAATTTTAGATCGCCAAGTGAAGCAACTGAGGAACAAGGAGGTTTAAAAAGTAAAGGTGTTATGGAGGAACAACCTTGTTGAGGTACAACCATATGAGGCCGAGGCGGACAATAGATCCTGTCACCCTCAATTGTTCAGTTCTTGAGGTAACATATACTCTTTCTAAGTCTAATTTTGTTTATGAAACTCTAAATTTTATTGCATTAGTCGGTTTTGGTGTTTTATGTCCATAAATGTGTGTTTTACAATTGCACTATATGATATGATATGATTTCATGCTTGCATTCATGTTGTTATTTTTGTAATGTTTTGGCATGATTTTTGTGTTGCATGAATTGTAATGTGCGTTGAGTAAAAGTGAGATTGAGAAGAAATTTCCTCGATCTCAGATATGAAGCTTCAAAAAAGGTTTGAGTGATGTGGCATCATCCAAAGTAAATTGTGAATTATATATTCACAAAGAGTGAAGTTTCAAGTATGTTGATTTGTTTTTCAAAAGTACCCTCTTCGATTCGAAATGATCTGTAATGTGATTCAGGTAGGAATGTTCCTTAGGGGGGATAATGTAAAATTCCAGAAAATGAACTTGTCTATTGAGTGATATTGGGTATGATAAAGAATATTGGCTTAAGGGTGTTAGCCAATTTCTATGTATTAACAGGTCACTTAAAATACACTTTGATGTTCAAATGCTCCGATCCAAGCTTGTTTAGGAATTGTACCTGCAATGTAGACCCTAAGCTAAATTTTTTGTTTTCTTAGCTTTTACACATTAGGTACGAGGCATCCTTAGGACAAGAAGTGAAATTTCCAAGTGCAACTACAATGTATATTTGCAAATTAATTAATTTATTTAAATTTATGGTCAAACTCGAGACCCTTAGTCGATTTAGGAGGGACATTTTGCTAATTATATAATTGATTTATTTAATCAAGTTAATTAAAATATGTTTAATTAGTGAATATTAATTTCCTTATATTTATATTCACTTTTATCCAGTCAAAACTCACGACTAAAAAACAATGAACAAACGTAAGAAAAACAGAAAAGTACTCTCGGTTTTCCTTAGGCGATTTCAAGGCAATTTTGTATGATTTTCATGCAAATTATAGGGTGATATTCGTAGATTCAATTCTCCAGTAGGGAATGGGTTTCTCACTTTGATTGCTTTCCCTAGGAGGCTTTTCAAACGTTTTGAATTCAAGAAAACCGAAACAAGGGTTGTTCCCAATGAAATTGTTTAATGTTCATCTCCCTAGTTCTCCTTGTTTCTGATTTTGGTAGTATGCATAATGCAAATCTCGATTGTTTTGTTAGTTAATGTGGCTAACTTATCACAATGTGTATTTTTCTATGGTTTTATAATGTCGAATGAGACCGATAGGTTTGATCCGTATGATTAGATTATCATTTACATGAAATAAGAATTGTTGTAATGCACAATTGTCTTCGAGAAGATGAAATTGTTATAAGTCATTTATCAAAATTTAGTTTACTTTTGAAAGGAATGACTGTTTAAATTACAATGTGTTTACAGTAGATTGTTTTTTAGTGTTTGTAATGCCATGTTTCAAAGACTAAATAAGAATGAAAATCAAAGAAATTTAATGAATCTACAATGCCAAATCTACTTTATAGCTTGGCCAAACTAAGCACTGAAATGTTCTTAAAGCTAATAAAATGTTAAAAGTTGGCTTGCCCAAAATGATAAGATTACTATAGCATATACATGATGTTAATTGACTTGGCATGTAAAAATATCATGACAAGTGTTTAGTAAAAGTTTTGTTCATATCTATAAATTGGCCACCAATATTATTTTAAAAATATGTAGTAGAATAGCAATCTTACGTGACCAATGTGAATTATGATATTTCTTGTAAGACCAAATACATGTTAAAGATTTACTTTATAATATGTAACTCAATAATCTCATAACCTAGGATATGCCAATTATTGGGACAAGTCCCAACATACCCTATCTAAATGAACTTCTTAATGTAGTAGCACATTGAATAAGTCATCATAAATTTCATAAAGAATGGTACAGGACTACAAAATAAGATTGAAAAAGATAAGGTGAGTAATCAAATAATTTCAAGCTTATGAGTTTTGAAGTTTATATAGAATGGGGTGTTAAAGCAAGTGAGACAAGTCTCACTTGCACCTAAACAATTATGTTAAAGATACTCACTTAGGAGAGTGTTAGCAATAGCGAGACAAGTTTGATTCACACCATAATAATAATGTAGGGTTTAAGTTCACATTCATCTATTATAGAAATCATACGTCATCCATTTATATAAGCAGACCTCATACTAGAAGCAAGCTTCCATTTTGTATGAGTCAAATATAAAAGTTGTCAAGTCTGATAAATTAAGCTAAGCACGGATAGAGAAGGAATGAACTTGTGCAAGCACTTTTAATACTCATGATATAAGACTACCACAAAGGTGGATAAGGGTATCAAAATTCTCTTAGTCATTGAACTATGTCGCCGGCATAGGTTTTTAGCTATTGGATCCACCTAAGAAACCTATGAACTATTCAATTTTACTTCGCCCCGTGAACCACCTCTTTTCATTGTGGGGAAAACATTGGATTTCATGTTAGCTCAAATGATCTATGTTGCTTAAATGCTAAATATTTCCTTAAGAAAGTAACAAAGAAAGAAAGAAACAAAGAACTACGAAGATGAGGGGTGTTCGGATAGGATGACTAAAGAGTGAGGTTAGACTAAGTAATGATGTAAGTCATTCTTAGTCATTGCACAGGAAGATCCAAATGGCAGTGTAAAAATCATATGAATATCAAATCGTCAATGTTTCATTAGAATGAAGCTTTAACAGTTATTGGCTTATGCCAATAAAGGGAGCAAAAGATAATGACTCATCAATTGGAGTATAAATACATACGCCCCAACATCTTTATATTATGAAAATTATCAAATAATGGGAATAGCCAATAAACATTGTCGTATAAAGATTTCATGATTAATTTCACAGAAATGGAAAGAATAACTTGTAAGTAGGGTACTAACATTGTTTCCTTAGACTTTTGGATTACTTGCTACATTCATTGAATTAATGTGACTACAATGTATCATTGAACTCGTAAGTAGATTATTGAATCAAAGGAAATCATTGTACTACATAAAAAAGAAGAAAAGAGTGAAAAATAAACTAAGTGTGGGAGAGGGAGCTCTTGGCCTAAGGAGAGCAAAACTGTTAAATTTTGCTTGAGTTGTTCGAGAATTATGTTCATGATTTGAAGGTCTTATGTTCATAAAGAAAATGAATTGTGTGATTTAAATGCATGAAAATATGTCATATTCATAGCATGATTCATAAAAAAACGAATTAGGAAAGTGAAGTGACTTCGCTTCCATAAAATTGCATATTGTTATACGAAGAGCTTTCTTTTATAATGCATAGTCCTTATGTGTTTATGTGCATACAACAATTCTTAGTAAAAATGTGTAATAACCCATATACAATTATTATTTTTATTGGTGCATGTCCTTGAAAAATATTGAAGATCATTTGAAGTTGTTTGGACTAGTACCTCCAGACATTGATAGGTCCTCTTGAGTTCGAGGATGCCTACGCTTTATTCTCTAACTTTTGTAGATAAGATATAGACAGTGGATGTTTTGCCTACAATTTCCTTTCAAAAATTTATTCAAGCTTTATTATTAAGGCCGTTTTGGAAAATATTAACGATATTATGAATTCTTTGTTTCAATTGTTTAATCTTTTAATGGATGGTTGTTTATTTTGAGCTTTTAGTATATCACTCTTATGCAAGAATTATATGAAGTCTAAGTACACTTCACTAAATTTAAAAAGTTTAAATTTTCCTCTAAATTTAATTGTATGATTGTGATGAAAGCTAAGAAGAAGCTTGTCTGCGACCTTTGAGAGGTTAACGACGCTAGTCTCATCTAGGGTCTAGGACCTAAGTAAGACAGATCAGATGGTTATGTGGTCTATGGTAATGCATCCATAGTATGCCTATCTTGTGTATTGATGTTACGAGATAAATATCTTATGCCTCTAAAGAACTTAATGTTCATGAGAAGAACTATCAAACTCATGACCTCGAGTTTGAAGCAGTGGTGTTTTCATTCAAGATCTGCAAACACTACTTGTATGGTGTTTACAGAGATGTGTTCACTGATCATAAGAGCCTTCAGTACATGTTCACCCAGAAAGAGTTGAATATTCGCCAGATGAGATAGCTTGAGTTCATTAAGGATTATAATATGAGTGTGCATTATCATCCTGGTAAGGAAAATGTAGTAGCATATGCTATTAGCAGATTATCTATGGTTAGTGTAAACCATACTGAGGAAGAAAGGAAAGAGCTAGGATAAGATGTTCACAAGTTTGCTCGCTAGGAAGTTTGCCTTATGAGCATATCAAACAGTGGTGTAACAGTTCAGTATGGGGCAGAATCTTCTTTGGTAGTACAGGTAGAGAAAAATCAAGACAGTGATCCAATCTTGCTTGAACATAAAATTGTAGTCCAGGATCACAGAGTGGAGGTTTTCTCTAAAGGGGGAGATGGTGTACTTCGCTACCAGGGTAGATTGTGTGTTCCTAATGTGGGTGAGTTTATAAACTATATCATCGCAGAAGCCCATAACTCCAGATATTCTATTCATCCAGGTGCCTTAAAATTGTACCAAGATCTGTGGGAAGTCTATTGGTGGAATTGGTATGAAGAGGGATATAGAAGACTGTGTGAGTAAGTGCCTTAATTGCCAGCATGCCAATGTAGAACAACAGAATCAAGGAGGTATGACTTAAGAGATCGATATTTCTACTTGGAGGTGGGATGTTATCAATGTAGATTTTATCACAGGGTTACCTCGTACTTGCAGACAACATGACTCCATTTGCGTAATAGTTGACAGGATGACTAAGTGTTCTCGATTTTTTGCGGTCAAGGCTACAAATTTAGCAGAAGACTATGCCAAGAATTACATTTAAGAGTTTGTAAGGTTTCATGGGGTTCCTTTGTCTATCCTCGGTTTACCTCTAATTTTTTGAAGTCATTTTAGAAGGGTCTGGGAACTCAAATTAACCTTAGCACAACAATTCACCATAGATGGATAGACAGGCAAAGCGTACGATTCATACCCTAGAGTATATGTTTAGAGCATGTGTAATATACTTCAAGGTTATTTGGGATGATCAACTTATTCTTATTGAGTTTTCCTACAACAATAGCTACAATTCCAGCATTCCTATGGCCTCTTATGAAGCTTTGTATGGCATAGATGTAAATTTCCTGTTGGATTATTTGATGTTGGTGAAACAACTTTAAATAGTACATATTAGTCCATTGTATAAAGAAAGTGCAACTCATTAGATATATACTTAAGACAACCAAAAGTGTTCAGAAATCTTATGCAAATGTCGGAAGAAGGAACTAGAGTTGCAAATTGATGATTGGGTTTTCTTGAAAGTGTAACCTATGAAAGGGGTTATGAGATTTGGAAAGAAAGGGATGTTCAGTCTAGATATGAGCCTCCAAGATCTTGAAAAGGGTTAGCAAGGTTATTTATGAGATAGAGTTGCCAGGAGAATTACAAATAGTGCATCCGGTGTTCCACATCTCACTCCTGAAGAAGTGTGTGGGTTATCAAGCCTCAAAAGTTCCATTAGAGATTGTGGCGGTGAAAGATAGTCTTTCGTATGAGAATGTACAAGTTTAGATTCTTAACCATCAGGTAAAAAGGTTGAGTAATAAGGAAGTTGCTTCAGTCAAGGTTTTCTGGAGGAGTAAGTCCGTACAGGGAGCTAGTTTGGAAGTAGAAGCATCCATGAAAGGCAAGTATCCCAACCTCTTTCCATCTGAGTCCACTTCACCCTGAGGTAATAGTTACTCAGAAGTTTTCAAGTCATTCATCCGTGGATTCAGTCATAGAATCATGTTCCCTCAGTTAGTACTTGCATTTTAAGTGTATTTGCATGTTCCCGAAACTTAATTCAATAAGAAAGTCAATTCTCAGTGTTTAGTAAAATGATTTGAATCTCTCTCCCTCTATTTATGCTAGTTTAGACTTCATTCGAGGAAAAATGTTCCCAAAGAGGAGATAATGTAATGCGTCTATCGAAAATTGAGAACAAAATAGCTTTTCACAAAAATCTGCAACTGTAGTCGAATGTTTCCATTGACGGACAATAGCATGACCCACGGCCCGTCCTACACATACATCAATTGAATTATAAACCCCAAAACTTTCAACCCAAAAATTTTGATGAATTGTCGAACGAAGGATGGACTTACAGTCTGTAGGTAAGACTACGGTTCGTAGACTGTGTCCGTCGATCAAAACCCTATTTACCCATTCTCAGATATGAAGGACGATTGACCAGATCTACGGTCATAGGTATGACTTTAGGTTGGTATTATCAGATAGTTAGGGGGGAAATGTAGTTAAGTCAACTTCAATTGATCATAAATCTTATCACAAAATGAATTAGGTGTACCATGACATACCAACAGATGGATAATTGCGTTAGCTTTCCATAGCCACTGACCTTGCAAAAATAAAACCTCCGAGTAAAACGTTATTCCAAATTTAGTAAATGTCTGTCGAATAGACCTAACCTACTGACCCAAATGACGAATAGTCCATTAAATGACAACTTGTCTGTCGAGTTTGTTGTTTCGTCTGGTAGCAATTGACTCAGGGTGTTTTGGTCTTTTCCACTTCCTTTAAATCGTAAGATACATTTTGCCCCTAAATAATCATATTTTAGTCAGTTTAATCCTAAAAGCATAACTAAAATTTACTTAAGTCAAATTATAATCAAAACATAGAAAAATAGAAGCAAGAAAGGAGAAAAATGTCAAGAACCCTAGTTCAAGAGCGCAACAAGGTTCCCGTAGTTCTAGCCCTGAAATCTAAATATTTTTTCATGGATTAGATCACCAGACATGTGGGATTTCACTATTTTGTTCTGTTCACCCATTGGGTCCCTAATTTTCAGGTAGATTGTTGATTTTTGTATTATGATTAAACCTAGGGTTTCTAGAATCCCAATAGAAGTACATGAATTTATCAAATATAAGTTCCAAACAAGATTATCAAATTATTATTAAGTTGATCGCATGAATTACAGAACCCTAGATTTGTATTTCTTTAGTTCATGAAATACACATGATGTATCATATATTTAATTTAATAAGTTATACATGTCTGAGTTATTAATGCTTCCTTATTGGATTAAATGTTGCATTCTAAGTTTGCATCTTTAGTTTTGAGTTATCCAGTATTTACATAAATTAAGACATAATATGTTAACTAAATAAATCGATGTAAGTAGCATAATACCGAGTAAGAGTAGTGCTTAACACACTCAAATAGTTCCGAAACTTCTAGCCAAGTAGGTTGTAACTCCCCTACGTGGACATCAATTTAGTTATCATGCCAACATGCCTTTCTAGATCTGGCAGGGTATATTGGTTCCTCTCAGTGGGGCGTATAGATCATACTACGCATTCAGCTCATGTGATTTTACTACCGGTTATTAGTAGCACCCATAACTTAGTCATTTCTCTCATTAACAATTGATATGTATATTTAGTTTTGCAGTTTGAGTGTGCTATAAATTTGTCATTGCATTCAGTTAACTAAGAAATTTAGTATATCATTTTATGATTGTTATACTTTCTTTTGTGCTTGTACATTTATCTTTTATTTAAAACTTATTCTATCCTACATGCTCAGTACCTTCAAGTACTAATGCATACGTGCGCTACATCTTTTCGTGATGTAGTTTCAGTTTCTCAAAATTTAGATCACGCTTAGGTCGATGTTCGATTTCCAGTTCGGCAAATTCAGTGGTGAGTCCTTAATCTCTAAGGACATAGTTAGTTTAAGCTTAGTATTGATTTAATATTTCCATTGTAATAAGCTCATTGTTTTAAATTATCGCAGTTATAGAACATGGGTATTCCCCATCTTTTTAGTTTTAAATTATGAATTAGCTTCCACATTCAGTCTATTATATTTATTGAACTCTTTTAAAAGAATTGGTTCCAAGACTCTCCTTCCAGAAGGTCCTACCTAGTGCTACGGATAGATAGTGTCCCATACCACCACCTACCCTAAGTAGTACGTTCTTATAGGAGACTTTTATTCATACATTTATTCAAGTGTAAGTGTGTGTACATGTGAGCACACCTTTCAAAAAAAAGCATCACTTCATTTACATTTCACATCTATACATGCTTAGCCAAAAAAAGCATCACACTTTACATGCTTCCCATAATAATATAAGCCATTTAGCTAAAATCCTTAGCATATTTCTCATAACAAGCTTTATAAAACAATAAACGAGACTAACTTCATTTAAGCATACACTCTACCCTACTTCACATTATAGCTTCATAAGGCACATTTAACAAGAATAACATTATTATAATATTACATCACATAACAAGACATCATGGCCACATTCACAATAAACAAGTAACTTCACAGTCATACAATTAAAGTAATAACCTCCCCCAAGAAGGTGGACCATACCATTGAGGAGCATTTTAAATTAAAGCTAAATAACATAACAAACTTATCCGTTAATACAAGCTTTCATCACCTATAACATTTTACACAATATATAAACATAATAAATCCCTTTTGTTTGGATTTAACAACAATGTTAACCATAAGAAATGAAAACACAAAGACTACAAATTCATGCTCATTTAACCCATTTCTTAAGCAAAATTTTGGTGAAACATTTTATCATGATTTCATTGAAGTTTTAGAATTAAAATAACAAACTAACCTTTGAATCATTTTTTTAGAATTATTAGAAACCTTTTCATCGAAGCCAAATCTTTAAAGTTGAATATTGAAGAATCTAGGGTTGGAAACTCTTTTTTAAATATTTTAGAAAGGGTCTCCTTGAATGGAAGAGAATTAAAGGATAGATAGAATACCTTTGATAAGAGAAACCCTAATGATTTTTTATGAAGAAACTCCCACCAACACGACTACTAGTTCCTCTTGACTTCTAGCTTCCAAAGAGACTTGAGAGAGAATTCTAAGGGAGAGGGGTTTTGTATTTTGAGAAATGGTGTCTAACATTAGGTCTTAGGGTGTGAAAGACTTTAATATACCTAATAAACCCTAAAACCATCCTAGATTCATAAAAGACTTAGGGTAAATTTATCTAACACAGCAACACTTCACAGGAAAAGGCGGTTTTTTTACAGGTTTCAATCGATGGTTGCTAACCAACGGACCGTCTGTCCATCATTGGTCCGTTAGTGGCTCTCGTGGTATGATACTTGGATCCATTTGGAGCCTGCACAATTGACCTTCCAGGTACAATCAACGGACAAAGACGACGGGCCGTTGGTTGACCTACTTGCCATTGTTTGGTATCGTTGGTGGACAGTGCCTCGCAATTCTGGGTCAAATTCATGGGTCCTTCTGTAGGGACCCTTGTGGGTCCTAGGTTGGGTTGTATTCGGACGTTAACCCACTAAACATATCCATCTAAGTCATAGGAAGATCCTGCATCAATTGCAAGAAAAACAACTCACTCAAACACATCAAGACACACAAGCACTATCTAAGGTACATCTTCCAAGCGTCATTGACGTTCTTGGACTTTTGACATCCAAAGTTCATGCAATACCTAAGAACACTAATAAAATTTATTTTAACTTAAATTTCTAAAGAAATAATCGCTAAGATCTGCTTCACCTTAGCTTAATTTGGGGCGTTACAGTCAATTTCAATGCGAATGTTAAAATCAACGTCAATGTGAATGTCAATATCAACATACACGTCAATGAGAACGTTAGCATAAACTTCAATATCAACATTCACGTTAATGTCAATATGAACATTGACGTCAATTTCAAAGTAAACGTTAACGTCAACTTAATCATTAACGTCAATGTCAATGTGAACATAAACATTAATGTCAACTTAAATGTGAGCATCAACATCAGCGTTAATATAAACTTGAACGTCAATATAAATTTTAATGTATGCATCAACGTGAACATCTATGTAAAAGTCAACGTGAATGTAAACATAAAAGTAAACCTCAACGTGAACGTAAACCTCAATGTCATTGTCAATGTAAATGTGAACATCTACGCGATCATCAATGAAAACGCCAACATATAATCGTGATTGTGAATACAAACGTATACATCAATGTCAACATCAACGTATGCGTCAATATTAATATCAACGTAAATGTAAACATCAACCTAAATGTAAGGGTGAGAATGTCAATGTCAACGTGAACGTTAATGTGAACGTGAACATGAACATCAACATTAATGAGAACATCAACGGGATCGTCAACGTTAAGGTCAACATCAACATCAACGTCTACATAAACGTCAATACAAATTTCTATGTCAACATACACGTCAATATGAACGTGAACGTCAATGTCAATGTTAACATAAACATCAATTTCAACGTAAACTTAAAATTTAATGAGAATGTCTTCATTAATGTGAAAGTCAATGTGAATGTCAATGTAAACGTGAATTTCAATGTGAACGGCAATATCAACGTCAATGTGAATGTTAACGTGAATGTCAATGTCAACCTCAATATAAATGTCAACATTAACGTAAATATTAATGTCAACGTCAATGTCAAGGTGAACGTCAAATATCAATATCAACATGAAGGTGAACGTCAACGTCAATGTCATCTTCAATGTAGACATCAACATCAACGTCAACAACAATGATAGTGTCAATGTCAACATCAACATGAACATAAACCTCAACATTTGTGTGTATGTCAATGTCAACTGATTATGAACATCTACTCTCACTTTCAACATCAACGTGAATGTGAACGTCAACATAAACGTGAACGTGAACATAACTATAATGTGAACATCAACATGAACGTGAATGTCAACATATATGTAAGACTCAGCGAGAATGCGAACGTCTATGTGAATGACAATGTGAACATCAATGTCAATGTCTACGTGAACATCAATGTGATCATCAACGTTAACATCACCATCAATGTATATGTGAAAGTAAGTATGAATGTAAACATCAACATACACATAAAGATGAACGTCAACATGTACATCAATATCAACATCAAGGTAAACGTCTATGCGTAGGTTGAAATCAACATCAAGGTGAACGTCTATGTATAGGTTTATGTCGACGTTGATATCAAAGTCAATATGAATACCTACGTGAATGACAACGTGAACTCTAAAATTAACGTCATATTGAACGTCAAGATCAAAATAAATGTAAATGTAAGCGTCAACGTAAACATTGTAACAACCTATTAATTTATATGCTTAGTAATGTTTAATGTGTATAGAATGCCAATGATTAGAACGGTTTCAAACGGATTTATGCGCGTAGAACCAGACCTTAGAACCAATGCTGCATCAAAGACAACTAATTTGGGGAGTTACTTGAGCTATGGAAGGTTTGGTCAAACCATGTATGGCTCTCGAATAAGAAGATTTACTCAACGGAGTCTTTACCAGACTTAAAAAGAGAAATTCTTAGGTTTGGAGGGTCTAGGGGTGAAATGGTCTTTTTACAGTCTAAGGGTAGTATTTTAATTACCCCAAATATATAATTAACTATATAATTAATAAGGTGGAGGGGCATTTTGGGGAGAGAGGGCCGAAATTAGGCTCTTGAAGTGAAGTCTTGATCCACCCAGTTCGAACCAATGTGGAAGCAATTAATTATTATTTTTTAGTTTATGTTGGTAAATTAGTGTAATTAATTTATATTTACTAGTTATTATCAGTTTAAAATAAAAGGAAATCAGATTTTTAATAATTAAATAAAACATTATTTACTACGTCCTAAACTTGACTCCTAAGCCTAAGAGAACTCTTTTCTCCCAAGCTCGTTTGTCTCTCTCGCGTCTCTATCACTCTCATTTACATTTTCTCTGCCAAAATAACTCCATAAATAGTAGGTAAACCAAATTTCTTCACACTTGAAGAACTCACACAAAAATATATGAAAAATAAACGTCAATCAATCACGTAGGCAAAGATAAGGTTATTCATCGAGATTGGAGTTGAATTTTTTGTGTTGGACGTGTGTTTGGAGGATTTATTTGGGAAGAAAGTCGTGTTTAGAACGTTAAAAAGGTATGGGTTCTCTTATCTCTTGGTACCTTTCCCATGAGACCCCTTAGGGTGCAGAGGAATCTATTCCAAAAGCTAGGAATGTTTCCCGTTCCATGTCCATGTCACTAGCTCCATTGAATCATAGGTTTGTTATGTTTGATGGTAGAAAACCGGGGATGAAACGTGTTATCGTGATGATTATCTGTTTATATGTATGTTTGGAACTATGTGACAGATATTGTTGTTTCCAAAAATGTAACTACGTGTGTTTGAGTGTGTTGTCGTGGCTAATGTTCATTGTTTAGGAAAAGAAATGGCATGATAGTACATTATATTTCATATACACATGTTGATATAAATGTGATGTTCATATTAGTTGAAATGTGTCTTATTTGAGGGATACTGTCTTGTCTAAACGAATCCATGAAAACGCACCTAAAATGTTCTAAATGCACTAGAAGATTCCCCTAAGAACTACGGTGTAACTTGATGAAAGGATGCTGAAATTTAAAGAAATTTCAAGAATCTAGTGACGAATATCGCTCAGCAAAGAGGGTTCAAAATGTAGAAAAAAATTATTTGAAACACGTAAGGTCATGCAGGATTGAACCCGTGAACTCACCATGTTAAAAACCATGAAAATAAAGAAGTAAAAAGGAATGTGGTTAAGGGGATTCGAACAATGGTATCTGCTAGAAAATGTAACATAAAAGAAAAAAAAAGAATTAAAAGGAGTGGGATTCGAACCAATCACCTCTCAATAAGATTTAAGGAGAAGAATAAAAGAAAAATAAAGGGGGAGACTTGTGGGACTCGAACCTACGACCTCTTAGGCCGATTAAGGAGGAGAATAAAAGAAAACTAAAGGGAGAGGCATGTGGGAATCGAACCCACGACCTCTTAGGTAGATTAAGGAGGTGATAAATAAAACATAAACGGGGAGGCATGTGGGAATCGAACCCACGACTTCTTAGGCATATTTAAGGAGGAGAATAAAAAAAATAAAGGGGGAGTCATGTGGGAAGCGAGTCTACGACCTCTTAGGAAGATTTAAGGAGGAGAATAAAAGATAAATAACGAGAGGCTTTGGTGGTTTGATCCCACAACCTCATAATAAACTCGACATAGATAAAGAGAAGTAGATAAAAAAAATTAAAAGGGGTTTTGGGGGTTTAATCCGACAACCTCTCGTCCAAGTAAGAGGTAATTATAAGGAGAAAAATAAAGAGGAAACATTTTTATTGGGGCTCGATCTAGGGTCCCAAATGTAACGTGGTCAAAAAGACAATAAATAAATAAAATGATTGTAACGTATAAATGTTCGAAATTTGGTTCTCTTGCCCATATTTCATATAAATGCATAAGTCGTACGTGAATTAAATCTTCAAAATTAATGTTGCCTACTTAGATCGAAATCGGGACCTTGGCATACATAAAAGATGCATAAGTCTTGTACTATATAATCATACGAAGATATGAATCACCTAAACGAACTATGAATGAAGCCTCATGTTTGTATGAATAGACCCAAAATCTAGCATACGTTTAAAAATAAGTGAATCTAAGATGTATGTAATGAATAATGTAACCCTAGAAGGTTTAACTACGAGTGCAAAACACACTAAATGGCAAAGTGCATTGATATAGGATGAAATGATTATTTTGTAATGAAATGATGAAACCCTAAAAGGGTTAAGTAAGAGTGTGAAACACACAAATGGCCAAGTTCATTGGCATATGATGAAACAAACATATACGTAAAAATGGGTGAGTAATTATGAAGAGCAAATGTGCTAAAGTTGATGATGTTGTGACAACATGATATGAGGCTAATGTAAAAGATGAGATCAATGAGCCTAAGGAAATGTTACAAAAACGTACTCAGATATGGGAGTTTAAAGCTAATGAAAGTATTGATATTAACAAACTTCCTACTAATGATGAGATGATAACTCATGTATTGAGCTATGATGTCCTCATCATAGAAGTCAGCTTCCATGATGTACAAATTGAATGTAATGGAACATTATAATGAGCACCGGTAGACTAGCTATGAGTGGTGATGCCTTCTTTCAGTAAGGACGAAGGTTCACGTAACTCTCATGAGATGAGATTGTCCGGCATGCCGGGTATGGGTCTCCTTATATCTCCTAGTCTTCGAACCTATACTCCCACTGTAGGGATCTGATGGGGTTCAATACCATGTACACTAGCATGTTTTGGGTAACTTTGGCTGGTGATTCCACCTCTTTTCGGTTTGGGGTTTCATGACAGTGCATTTCATGATGCTCACATGATTTGTGTCGGTAAAAGTTAAAGTTCCCAATGAATGAATGAGGACAACCTCAAATGATGCACATAATGAAACGAATGATATCATAGGTTTTAGGATAGGATAATAAGAGGTGAGTTTGATTTAATTAATTCCATTAGTTCATTCATTGTCATTGCAAAACGAACCGAATAAATGTCTTAAGCTACATCTCAGGTATAACACGCGTTTACACTGGCCCATGAATGAAATGAAATTAATTATATATGAATGAACAAAGCAGACTCTGTGTTAGCTAAAGCAGACTCCCTAGTTTTGGTCTCATGTGTTGAGCCCTCATTTTTTGGAAGTCTTAATGTCAAGTCCATGATTCCAAGGTCTCATGGCATTCTATTGAACGACATGAAAAATGTTAGGTTTTAGAGGAATTATGATATGTTCTATGTTAATATTGTTGTGTGATGTGTGTAAAATGTTAAGTATGATGATGCATGTTACTATCATGGAATAACATTTCGAATCTAAATTTGGAAAGCTCATAAAAGTTACTATTTCATATTTGGAAATCTCACTCACTTTCGTAATCTATATTTTGCAAGTCCAATGACTTGAGGTTTTATAATCATGTTGTTACGAAAGAGCTAATCTTACTCATGCATGTCCTTGTTGTATGCTTACATATACCCATACTTAGTACAAGTGTGTACAAACCCTATACAACTATAAACTTTTAGGTGCAGGCACAGGTGGACGCTAGAACTATAGGATAAACGATGTAGTTATCTGGACGTCGAGCATTTAGCCGTTTTTTGTAGTCACTCTTGCTTTCGAGGATGGTTGTCCATTTACATTCTAGCTTAGTTGTAGGATTAAGCTAGTGGAGTATGTTCCACTTGCGTTTCTTTCCCCTTTTAGTTTAGACATTGTATTTGTGCCATTTTTGATAGTACATCTTCATCGTTATAATAAACTATTTCTTCCATTTGATGATCTTATGTTAGATAGTTGATGGTGAACAATTATGTATGTAGTAGAATGTTCAGTAAGCATATTAAGAAACAAAAACATTAAAATTTTCTGCTAGAATTAACCTAGATGAAGTACGAATGACGTATGTATGCTTGTCTGCGACCTCTTAGAGGTTAACCACACCGGTCTCATCTAGGGTCTAGATTCTGGTCGTGACAAACATCAATGTCATCTTCAACATAAATGTTAATTTCCACCTGAACATCAACATCAACGTCAAAAATAAATGTCTATGTAGCATGAATAAAAATTTAAACGTAAACATAACCATCAACGTCAAGTTAGTAAAAATGTAAGAGTTAATCAGAATATCAACGTCAATCTTAATGTAATTGTTAACATGAACATCAACGTCTATGTGAACCTCAATGTGATAGTCAATGTTAATGTCAACGTGAACGCATATGTTTACATCTATGTGAACATCAATGTCAATGTTAACATGAACTTCAACATGAACGTCAATGTGAAAGTCAATGTAAGCGTCAATGTGATCATCAACGTGAACGTTAACATTAATTACAACGTTAACTGAACACCAATGTCAATGTGAACATGAACTTGAACTTAAATTACAATGTGAACGTCAACACCAACGTCAAAGTCAAGGTGCACTTCAACGTCAATGACGGCGGTAATGTTAATATCAATATCAACTTAAATATAAACATTAACATACGTCAACGTCAACGACGACAGCAATGTTAATATCAGCATCAACTTAAATATAAACATTAACATCTGCATGAACATCAACGTCAATGTCACCGTCAACCTTTAGATCAACATCAATATAAATGTCAACATCAACATAAACGTTAAAGTAAACGTCAACATAAATGTCAATGTCAATGTTCACGTAAACCTCAACGTGAACGTTAACGTTAATATCAACGTCAACATCAACATTAATGTCACCATCAATTAGAATGTCAATGTTAACGTCAATGTAAATATTAAAATCAATGTCAGTGTTAATTTAAAGGTTAAAGTTAACGTAAATGTTAACGTTTGAATCAACGTAAACATCAATGTGAAAGTCAATGTTAACATCAATGTAGACATCAACTTCTATGTTAACGTAAGTGTGAACATCTATGTTATACTCAACGACAACATGAACGTATAAACATGAACGTGAAGATAAATGTAAACGTCAATGTCAACATCAACATAAACATTAACATAAAATTTAACATAAACGTGAACATCAACCTAAATGTGAGAGTCAGCGATAATGTCAATGTCAACGTAAACATTAATGTGAATGTCAACATGAACATGAACGTCAATGTCAATGTGAACATCAACGGGTTCGTCAACGTTTACAACAACGGCAACGTCTATGTGAACGTCAATAAGAACGTCTATGTGAACGTGAATTTAAATTTTAACGTCAATATAAACATCAACGTCAATTTCAACGTAAACGTCAACGTAAAAGTAAGATTCATCGAGAATGTCAACATTAATGTGAACCTCAATGTGAACGTGAACATGAACTCCAACGTCAACCTAAACATATATTTCAACATCAATGTAAATATGAACCTCAACATAAACATAATGGTGAATGTCAACATCAACATCAATGTCAAGGTGAACATCAATGTGTACATCAACGTCAACGTTAATGTCAACTTCAACGTATACATCAATGTCAACGTTAACGTCTGAGTAAATATTAATATCAATGTCAACCTGAACGTCAATGTTAATATGAACATAAACATCAACATAAATGTTAATGTCAACATGAACGAGAATGTGAATGTCAACATCAACATCAATATCATCATTACCGTCAATGTAAACGCCAACAATTGCGTGAAAATTAACCTCAACTTCTATATGAACATCAACATAATCGTGAACATCAATATAAATGTAAGAGTCCATGTGAATTTCCACGTCAACGTAAGATGGATGTCAACATGAATGTAAATATCAACATCAACATCGGCGTAAACATAAATGATACATGAACATTAATGTCAACATCAAGGTGAACATCAATGTGAACATCAATGTGAAAGTGAACGTCAACATAAATGTCAGCCTCAACGTGAACGTAAATGTGATCATAAACATCCAACTTAGTGTCAACGTAGACATAAGCAACTTCATAAATGTGAACGTCAATGTAAATGTAAAGGTAAACATGACCTCAACATCAACGTCAATGTAAATGTCATCATTAATTTAAATGTGAGAGTGAACGTCAATGTGAGCGTATAAATGTTAAACTCAACATCAAAATAATAAAAGCATCAATGTTAGAGTGACTGTCAATGTCAACATAAACGCCAATGTAATCGTGAATGTAAAAAATAAATGTATGAGTCAAAATAAATGTTAACATCAATGTGATTGTAAACGTGCATGTAAACATCAATGTCTGGTTGAACGTCAACATCAAACATGAAGGTGAACGTCATCGTCAACATCAATATCAAGGTGAATGTTAACATGTACGTCGATATGAATGTCTACATCAATGTAAACGTGAACATCATTGTCGACGTCAACGACAATATTAAAGTTAAATATAAACGTCAAAATTTGTATGAACGTCAACATCAACATGAATGTCAATATGAACATCAACATAAACATAACTGTGAACGTCAACGTCAACGTAAATATCAACGTGAACGTGAAGGTCAATGTCAATTGATTGTGAACAGGACATCAACATCAACGAAACCATAAATGTGAATGGGAATGACAACATGAACATAAACGTCAATGTTAACTTGCATGTCAAAGTTAACATCAACGTCAATGTTAATGTCAAGGTTAATAAGAACGTCAAAGTCAGCATCAATGTAAATGTGAACGGTCACATACATGTAAACCTTTTCATCAACGTGAATATGAACGTCAATGTTAATGTAGACGTGAATAACAATGTCAACATAAATATGAACGTCCACGTGAATATTAATGTAAACATCAATGTATAAATGTGAACGTCAATGTAAATGTCAATGCAAACGTTAATGTCAACATCAATGTAAACGTCAACACAAAAGTCAACCTCTAAGTCAACATTAATATCAACATAAACGTTAACGTCAATGTGAATGTCAACATGATCGTCAACGTCTACGTGAGGGTTAAAGTGATTGTCAATATTAATGTTAACGTCAATGTGTAGGTTAACTTCAATATGAATGTCAACATCAATCTATACATAAACATGAACATGAATGTGTACGTCAATGTCAATGTCAAGGTGAATCTCTATGTTAATGCGATTCCCAACGTTAACTTGAACATGAACATCAATGTCAATGAAAGTGTGACGTTAACATCATAATTTAATACATCCTTTAAGTATCCATAAGCTACACATTGTGTAATATGTATAGAAGAAAGGGATTAGTACAATCATGCACTAACTATGGTAACCATTCCAAAACATGCATTTAAAACGGACCTTTTGCTTGAAAAATATATTTCATACCTTTTTGAGTAAATCCTTATGAAACCTCTAAACAGTAGCATTTATATCATTTTAATACTTCAATGAAACACAACCAAAAGCCAAACATCATAGAAAAGCACATATAAAATTTAAGTCCAATTTGAGGTTACTTTACAGTCAGCTCATTCCTCTTTACAGTGAAGCTCTATCTTTTAACTCATTAGTCTCTTAAGTAATCCGTTAAGGATACTTGGTTAAATATATCACCTTAGGACCACAATGAAAATCACACATATCATCTACATAGGAAAAAACATACCATCATAGAAATATAATACAACATAGACATAGTTAAGTCAAGACCTTCATCATATAGTCAACAAGATCAAAATCATGCATAGAGACTTATATCATGTACATCTTCATAACAAGTAGACTAATAAAACAAATTCATGCATATGGACAGAAGCGTAAACATAAACCTTAGGTCACCTTCGTAGGACTTCCTAAGGATCTAGTTGTGCAATGTCTAGGTGGGTTCATTACTTCCACCTATACTAAGAGCCTGTTTGGCTCAGCTTATAAGGTGGTAAAACTGCCTTAAAATCTGGTTTTTGACTTATTTAGATATTTCGCAATACTCAAAATAACTTATTTTAAGTAAAAAAAACTAATTTTAAGACAAAAGTTAAAAGCTGAGGTAGGGGTACTTTTTTTTATAAGCTTATAAGTTTTTTTATGTTGACCACATTTTTATATTTTTCCCCTTAATATTTTTATATAATATCCAAATTGCCCACATAACCCTAACATCTCTTTCTTCCATTTTTCCCTTTTTCACGTTTGGCATAGCAACTCCAGCACTTTTTTCCAAACGCATAACTGCTTATTTTAAAAATAAGTTTCAGCACTTTCAAAAGTACTTTTTATAAGATGCTTTTATTAAGCCCATCCAAACGGGCCCTAATTAACTTACCTTAAGTCCTCTTTGTTAGGATCCTATTCAATTACTTACATTGTGAGTTTTACTTTAGGGGATAGCCTTGATCGATAGTAAGACCATGGGTGATAAACATGGAATTTGATGTTGTAGATCCTTACACCAATGGAATATGTTCTTACCTAGAAAAGGTAGAACATTAACATATATCCTAGTGTCCTAAGTGAATTCACCTTCCTAGATCCTATGTGGCAAGAATAGTGTAAGGAAGTAAGAGATAGATATTCCCTCTTCATACCATTTTGTAATTGGGGCCTCGCCAAATGAGAAAACATGGATTATATTCCTCCAAGGAAAGTCAACACCTCATGTGGCTCCTTAGGTGAGCATTCCTCTAAGGGAAGTAAACACTCTATAAGTAAAAAATGGTGAATCTTCATTTAAGGAAAGTCAATACCTCTCAATGTCAAGTTCACTCGGTCCTATGCTAAGTTTCCTTATTGAAAATTTTGATTACATTTATTTATAAAACATTGGCTTAGTATATTTTATTATCCTATTCTTATAGCATACTCAAGCACCTATAAATTTTAGAGTATTCTTTGGCACACCTTTCAATGTCCTTCTATTAACTAGATCATCATTCATGTGTGTGAATTTATACATTGATGTGAACAAACCGTTCACATAACACTTAATAACCACACATGACCATATATTCATATTCATGCTCATATACAAACAAAAACTAGAACTATTCTATCAAGATATACATGTGCAATGCATAGGCAAGCTCCCATACCCTTGACCATACTTGTCCACCTATCAACTCATCCTAGCTGAGGAAACACATAACATGCTTTCATAAACATCTTAACATACATAGTAGTAGACACTAGTGAATATAAGAACTATCTTTCATTTAGACACCATGGCCTATACTACTTGTAACATGCATGTGAGGGAGTGTGTGTGTACATTTGTCAACATGATCACATAATGGATATCAATAAAATATTGAGGCATCCACCCTCTTAGACCATAATATACCTTCAAGAATAAAGCACACAAAACACAATAGCATAGGAGACAAGCCAACTTCATATTACACTAAAGACTGCTAACTTGTGCTATTCATGCATTCACATAGGGGTACATAGGTAAGGGATTATTAACCAAATTTAACTCATTAATAGAAACACATATTTTTCACGTTGTCATGGATATACACATGCTTACACAATAGACATACAACCTAAATCACAATTAAAATAAGCAAGCATAAGCTTCACATAAAATCATCATAAGCACATGCTCATATTTTTATCAATTTTCCTTCATTGCCATGGTCATCACATATAGAGATTTCACAATGATGTAAACAACACCACCTAGAAGTTCTTGAGCTTCACCAATAATGGAGGTTTGAATTGAAATGTTTTTGGAGGGAAAGTCTTTAACGGTGTGAGAGGATTCTAGATTAGGGTGATAACAATCTTGAAGACGGAAACGATGGGGCATCAAGGCCATAAATTTTAGTTCCTAGCCTCCGTCACCTGACACTTAGCAAAAAATTGGCTTAAGATAAGCCGAAGGCATGTATCCCTCGATGAGACCTGCTCGATTATCCATTTGGGGACCAACAATCCGTCGTTGGGTCAGTCAATGGACACTTCCTGGCAGTGTCATAGGGAGCATTGGGTTGTTCTTTTGGGGCCTCTTGTGGGTCGCTTTAGAAGTCCTTGTAACACCCTCAAAAAAACTAAGGTGAAGTAGAGCATCGTGGTTTCTTGGTAAGTTGATTTTAAATTAAACTAAGTTAGTTTAGTGTCCTTAGGGAGTGTGTGAAGTTTTGTTATGTTTGGATTTCAATCAAACAATAATGTCCATGACGTTTGGAAAATATGCCTTAGAATATTCTAGTGTGTCTTGTTGTGTTTAGAATAGTTTTACGTGTTAGTTTTACTTGAAAAAAGCATAAGATGGTACTTAGACCTAGAGGACTTATTTTAGGGCTTTAACATCTGCGCACGACCCCACCTAGGACACACAAGGGACCCTAGAACAAGGGCAAAAAACTTGGGCAAAATTTGACAAAAGCAGTGGGCATCGATGACCCCAACGTATGTCCTTTGGTCCCTTAAAGGTCCGTCAACCTAGGGTGTATAATGGAAAAGTGATTTCAAATTTTCCATCGTCGATTTGAAGATAAGTGTCCCCCAACTATACCCTACCAACGGTCCGTTGGCTCAACGATGTTCCGTTGGTGAAGGTCCGTCGGTGAGGCCTGCAAATCTGTGAAGTTGCTGCCAATTAGGGGTTTACTATGTAAATACACCCCAAGTATTTTTGACTATTTGTTGATTGTATTAGTGTTTTTGGGTTATAATAAAATAGTTTAAACCCTAGACCTAAACCTGACCAATCTCTTCAAAATATTCAATCTCTCTCTCTAAAGACAAACTCTCTCAAGACTCCATTGAATGCTAGAGGTCAGTGAAGGATAGCAGGTCTTGTTGGATGTATCTCTTCATCAAAAACTCTTTGATTTTGCTTCCTTAAGTGAGGTATGATATCCATTCTTGACTATCTTTTCATTTAATGAGGAAACTTCCAAAAAGGGTTTCTAAACTTATATTCCTTCTAACTTTGATTTCTTGTAGGAAGCTCTTTGTATTTATGTTTTAATGATTGAAATTTATTTAATTTGGGTTAAATTGACGATTTTGATGTTAAAAACACTAATGAAACTCTTGTTTATGTGAACTTCAACTTTTTGCATTAAAATGGGTTATGTGAGTATGATTTGAGTAGAGTTTCAACTTGGGTCATCTTGTATTTGTCATGCTGGTGTAGCTACTACTTAAAGGGACTCAATATCGTGAAATAATGATAAATTGCTTATGAGTGATGCTTGGCCTTAATATGGTGAAATATATATATAAATTGCTTATGAGTGATGATGGTTTGAATTGAGGTTTAGTTGCTTTCATTTTATAGTTTGTATTAGGAATTTATATTGAGAAGTATGGTCAATATTATTGATGGTTGTGCTAATTGAGGAACTTGATTTAATTTAGTATGTTTGAATAAATAATCTTGAATTTCTAACATGTGAAATGAAGATATATTGGAAATGGGTCTTGTATTGTATTTTGGTGTAGCTTGAATTGCATGCTTGACCTAGTTTTAGTCTAATTGAAGTATTTGATTATGAGAAACATGTAGGGTGTGTAACTTGATGACCCAATGTTAAAAAGTATGTGTAGAACATGAATAAAATTAAATAAATCTTATATTAAAAGTTGTCACGACCGGAATGTAGACCCTAGACGAGCCCGACGCCGTTGACCTCTCAGAGGTCGCAGACAAGCCTACATACGTCATTCTTACATCATCTAGGTTAATTTTAACGGAAAATTTGAAAATTTTTCTTTCTTATTTTATGCTAAACAATTGAAACTAAAAATAATAGGTGTTCACAAATTAACAATCTAATATAGAGATAACCAAATGAATGAAGCAGTTCATAACTTCACTAAACGTATTTTTGCCAAAAGTGCACCAATAGGAAGTCTTAAATCAAAGTGGAAAGAAACACTAGTGGAACATGCACCACTATCTAAAGCCTATATCTAATATAGATAATAACTGTAGACATCCTCAAAAGCATGAGGTCCTACCAAGTCCGAATGAAAGAGACACATACGGATAGCTTTAATTTCAACGTATCATTCCTAGCGTCCACCTGTGCTTGCACCTTAAATTGTAAAGTTGTATAGGGTTAGTAGAAACTTGTTCTAACTATGGTTATACGCAATCAAACGCCAAGTACATGCACGAGTAAGAATAGCTCATTCCTAACAACATCATTATGGAAAGTCAAGTCAGTGGACTTACTGAATTGAGATTAGGAATGTTAATGAGCTTTTAATATTTGGATTATAAAAATTAGTGAGCGTTCCAAATTTTTATTAGGAAATTCATGCCATTATAATAACATGCATCATCATACTTAACATTTTGCACACAGCACACAACAACATACACATTGCACATATCATTGTTCATATAAAACATAACGTTGTTCATATCATTTATTCGTATGCCATGAGACCTTGGAATCATGGACTTGACATTAAGACTTCCCAAAATGAGGGCTCGACATTTGGTACCTAAACTAGGGAGTGTGCTTTAGCAAACACAAAATCTGCTTTGTTCATTCATACATACTTCATTTCATTTTATTCATGGGCCAGTGAAAACACCAGCTATACCTAGGATATAGTTTAAGGCTTTCATTAGGTTAATTTTACAATGAAAAAGAATGACCTAATGTAATTACTTGTGTCTAACTCACATCTTCATTATCCTATCCTAACAACTTTGGTATCTTACATTTCATTATGTGCATCATTTGAGGTTGTCCTTATTCATTCATTGGGATCTTTAACATTAATCGACATATATAATATGAGCATCATGACACCCCACACCGAAAAGAGGTGGAATCACTGGCTAAAGTGACCAAAAACATGTTACTGTACATGGGAATAGAACCCCGCCAGATGCCTAAATTGGCAGTATAGTTCTGACGACTAAGAGATATAAGGAGACCAATGCCACCTCTTCCCTTCCCTAAGAAGGCATCACAACTCATAGCTAGTCTATTGGTGCTCAGTATAAAGTTCCATTAAATTTAGCTCATACGTCATGGAAGTTGGCTTCTAGTATGAGGATATCATAGCTCCATAGATAATTTCTCATCTCATCATTAGTATTAATCTCAGTATTTCATTAGAATGTTCATAGAGACTGGTCTCTTCATTAACTTTATACTTTCATACGTGAGTACGTTTTGGTAACATTTACTTAGGCTAATTTGAGATTGATCTCATCTTTTAAATTAGCCTCATATCATGTTGTCCCCACATTCATTAACATTAGCACGTGTTTTCTTCATAATTACTCACCCCTTTTTACGTGAATGTTCAATTCATCACATGAAAATGCACTTGCCCATTTGTGTGTTTCACACTCTTACTTAACCCTTCTAGGGTTTCATCATTTAATTACATGCTATTCATTTCATCATATTCCAGTGTACTTGGTTATTTAGTGTGTTTTAAACTATTACATAACCCTTCTAGGGTTACATAATTTCATTACAGACATCTTAGATTCACTTATTTTTTTAAATGTATGTTAGATATATAGATCTATACATACATGCCATGAGACTTCATTCATAGTTCATTAAAATGATTCATATCATCCTATGTTTTTGTGGTACAAGACTTATGCATCTTTAATGTATGTCATGAACTCAATTTTGATATAAGTAGGCAACATTATTCTTAAACATTTAATTCACATATGACTTATGTATCGATAAGGAATTTCAGCAAGGGAACCCAGTTTTCAAATCCCATGAACAACACTTACATTTTTTCATCATTTTAATTTGATCCATACGCCTTGGGGACCCTTGGTTTAGTCCCAATTGTTTCATTTTATTTTTCCCATAATTTTTCTCTTCATTTTACTCTTATTGGAACTAATAGGATGTGGGATAGAACCCCCACACTCTCCTTTACTTTTTATTTTCATTGTCATTAAATTTCTCTCCATGACAGAGGGGTTGTGGTTTCAAACCCCCACAGCCCCACTTTAATTTGTTTTTATTTTTCTCCTTAAATCTGCCTAGGAGGTCGTGGGTTCTATTCCCACGCCTCACATCTCTTTTATTTCCTTTCCTTTGACTCTCCTTCATAACCTAAAGGTCGTGGGTTTGATTTCGACGCCTCATACTTCTTTTCTTTCATTTTCTTTACTCTCCTTCACTGCCTAGAGGTCATGGGTTCTATTCCAATGTTTCACATTTTTTTTCTTTTACTCTTCAATAAATCTGATTGAGAGGTGGTGAATTCGAATCCCACTCCTCTCATTTTTTAATTTTTTCTTTTAAATTCAATTTTCCAGCCAATACGATGGTTTAAATCCCCTTCACCACATTTCTTTTTACTTCTTTATTTTCATGGTTTTCAACATTGTGACGTCACGAGTTCAATCATCCATGACCTCACTTGTTTTAATTAATCATGTTTCAACATTTTGAACCCCCTTTGGTCACCGAAATTCATCAATAGAAGCTAAAAATTTTCTTTTAATTTTTCAGCATCTTTGCATCAAGTTACACCTTAGTTCTTAGGGGAATTTTTTAGTGCATTTAGAAAGTTTTAGGTGCGTGTTCATGTATTCTTTAGTAAAGATACTATCCGTCAAATAAGCAACATTTACCCTCAAATCAACATCACATTTACATCACCACGTGTACATTAAATATAAAGAACTATCATGCCATTTCAAGTCCTAAACCATGAACAATACCCACGACAGCACACACATACACATGTAGTTACATTTTTGTAAACATGAACATAAGTCACATAATTTTAAAAATACATATAAAAACATAATTATCACGAAAACACGTTACATCCATAGTTTTCTCCCAGAAAATATAACTAGCCTATGATTCAATTTGAGCTAGGCATAGGGATATGCAACGGGAACAATCGTAGTTTTCGGAATGAATATTCTAAACTGTAAGGGGTCTCTTGGTAAACGAACCAATAGAGAAGAGAACCCAAAACTTTTTGAAGTTAAACTCTCGACTTTCTGCACAAGAGCTTCACCCAATAAAACGTCTAAGCCTCCTAAATATCAACTACACTCGAATGAAAACCTCCCTTAGCCTAGTATGCGATAAATGTTTATATACTTGTGATTTTGTGTGAGTTCTTCATGTGTGAAAAACTTGGTTTATTTTTCTGATTCATTTCTTATTTGGCAGAGAAAATACGTGACAAAGAATAGGAGCGATTAAGTGTGACATTTGAGAGATAAACGTGATAGAGTGGGAGTTGTAGGGATCTAAGGAGTCTAGTTCTAGAACTTAGTCAATAATGAATAATATTTATTAAATAATTACATTAATTCAATAGCTTAAATAAAAATCACTTTAATTCATTTCTTCCAGCTAGGTTCGAACACGGGTGGAGCTATACCTCACTTTAAGAGCCCAATTTCAGCCCCATTTCCCCAATTACCCCTCCACCTTATTAATTTAATAATTAATTGTATATTTATGTTAATTAGATACTACCCTTTGCCTGTAAAAAGATTATTTTACTCCTAGACCCTCCATAACTAAAACATTCTCTTTTTAATTCCGGTAATGACTCCTTCAAGTAAATCATCGTATAGAAAGCCCTACATGGTTGTACCGAACCTTTCAAAGATTCACTAACTCCCCAAGTTAGTTTGCTTGGCTGTAGAAAGGTTTCAGATGTGTGGTTCTACATGCATCACTCTGTGTGAACCCAGGTCTAATCATAGGCATTCTTAACACATTAAGTATTTATTATCTTATCCATTATTAGGGTTGTTACAAAGGTGTGAACTTGTACATACACACATTAAAAATTGTATTATGACAAGTTGAGTAAAAAGGGGAATCTTGAGGTGGACACACCTCGTGAGTTGAGAGTAGCAACTTCTCCATTCTTAGTAAGCTTTCTATCATAAACTACTATGTTATGAAATTTGTGGGGAGTTATTCCTAGCACAGAGAGGATATTTAGGAGACTGGATTACACTTTGTGAGTTAAGATGTTGTATTTCAAAAGTACCTATTGACATGAGTACTCCTCGTTTGTAGAGAATAAGTTACCTAGTAGCAATCTCCTTATCACTTAACTTTAATCTACATAGATAATATGAGCATCATGACACCCCAAACTGAATAGAGGTGGAATCACTGGCCAAAGTGACCAAAAACATGTTACTGTACGTGTTTATTAACATATGTCAAGGAGGTATGTAAGTAAAGGAATACCTCTTGAAGTTTGTTAAGCTTTAAAAATATGCTTTTTCCCTGGTGTCTAGTTGCAAGGATTTGAGAAGGTTTGTGACTGCTGTATCAAAGGATACTGAGGATGACTATTGGGAAGCCATGTTGCATTATAACATGGACCTTGCTAGGTTGATTGTACATGCACAATAGCTGAAGGAGAATCGTCGGATGAAGAGAGGTCGAGAAGGCAAGAATCCTAAGCTTTTGGATCAGGCTGATTCTAGCACTCGTAGGAGTTCGTTTGAGGTCCTCGAAAGGCCCAAGTTAAAGAAGGTCAATAATAGAACTGCTCAGCATTATAGAAAGTTGTATGGTATGTATGGCCATTTGCATAAAGGTGAGCGCATGGTAGGTGCTGATGTGTTCTATGGGTGCGGCAAGAGTAGGCATATGATAAGGGACTGTCCATCATGTGAAGAATAAGGCCTAAGCCGATAGTCAGCCTCGTCCTAATCCTACTGTATTAGCTGATCGTCCTAAGAGGAACATGTTCTATTCTTTAAAAGGTAGAGAGCAGCAGGAAAAGTCAGTTTATCTGGTCACTAGTAACTTGTTTGTCTTTTATCTTCCTTTGTATGCATTGTTAAGTCTAGGATCCACCTTGCTTTTGTTACTTCTTTGGTAGCTAGTAAATTTGACTTGCTTCCTGAGATATGACATGAACCTTCTCTAGTTAGGTTCGCGAGAGTGTCCACGTCAATATGATGATGAACGTCAACATAAGCATAAACATAAACATGAACTTCAATGTAAACATAAATACAGGATGAACATGAATATGAACGTGAACGTGAACTTAAAAATAAATGTAAATGTGAATGTGAAGTTCAACGTAAATGTGAATGTAAACATGAACGTTAATGTTAACATCCAAATCAGTGTCAAGGTAAACATAAAAGACAGCGTGAACGTTAGCTTCAAAATCAATGTCAACGTCAATGTGAACCTCAACATCATCATGAACTTCAATGTTAATGTCACCGTAAACCTAAACAGAAATATCAACATCAAAGTCTTGATGAACATCAACATTATTGTCAACGTGTAATCAATGTCAATCTGAATGTCACCGTCTACATTAAAGTCAATATGAACGTGGAGGTCAACTTAAACGTCAAGGTGACGATTAATGTATATATCAACGTCAACATTAACGTTTACATCAACATAAACGTAAATATCAACATTTGTGTATATGTAAATGACAATGTCTACGTCAATGTGAATGTCAAAACTAACTCACCGTGACGTGAACATAAACATTAATATAAATGTGAAATTCGATGTGAACATAAAATCAACGTCAATGTCAACATAAACGTAAATATTAATGTCAAAGTAAACGTCAATTTTAATGTCCTTGTCAATGTTTACGTCACTGTGAACATCAACGCCAACATAAACGTAAGCGTCAATGACTGTGTGAACTGGAACGTCAACGTTAATATGAATGTCAACATCAATGTCACAATCAACGTGAACATCAATATAAACATGAATGTCAGTGTAAACATAAACATCAACATAAACATGAACGTAAACATAAACATTTACATTAAGATCAACGTCAACATTAATAAATGTATGAATATTAAAATCAACATCAATTTGAACGTCTACGTAAATATCAATGAAAACATTAATGTTAACATAAACATCAATGTCAACATCAATAATTGTGTGAACATTAATATAAATGTAAATGTTAAAAATAACGTCAGCGTCAATGTCAACATGAACGTCATCATCAATATTTTATTAATATGAACGTCCACATTAATGTAAACATTAACATTAATTTGAACGTCAACGTCTATGTTAACGTTAATATCAATGTCTATGTAAACAAAAATGTGATTGTCCATGCGAATGTTAAAGTCAACTACAACATTAATGTCAGCGTGAATGTCAACTTAAAGTCAATTACAATGTCAACGTCAGCGTGAATGTTAACTTAAACATAAACGTCAATATGATTGTAAATGTCAACTTCAAATGTAAATGTAAGAGTCACCAATAATGTAAAAATGAACGTCACTTTGAATGTCAACATTAACATGAACGTCAAAATGATTGTCAATGTTAACGTCAACGTAAATGCAAATGTAAATGTCATCGACATTAACGTCAACGTGAACTTCACCGTAAATGTAAATGTGAATGGTAACGTGCACGTGAACGTCAACATAAGGGTCACATCAACGCTAGCATCCACGTAACTATCAATGACTACGTGATATTAGTGTAAACGTCAATGTGAATGTAAACTTAAATGTGAACTTCAACATAAATATCAATGTAAACGTATATGAAAAAATCAATATCAAAATCTACGTGAATGTCATTATAAAAGTCAATGTGAATGTTATTGTCTACGTCAACGTCAACCTCAACGTGAACATCCACATCAACGAAAATGTGAATGTCAACATTAACGTCAACATAAACATGAACATCAACGTCAAGATGAACGTCAACATCAAGTGGAACGTCAGCATGTACGCCAACGTAAACGTCAATGTCAACAATAATAGTAGAATCAACATCAACATTAGGATGAATGTAAAAGTCCACAATTGTGTGAACGTTAATCTATTGATTTTGAGCAGCAACGTCAGCTTCAATGTAAACTTTCAAAGTGAACATCAATGCAAACTGATCGTTAACATCAAAGTCAATGTAAATGTCCACCAAAGACCAGAACGTCAACATAAACGTACATGTCAACATCAACATTAATATTAACGTCAACGTAAATGTGAACATCAAGGTTGTCACGACCTGGATTGTGGAATCTGAATCGCAACTGGTGTCTTTGACCCTTAGAGGTCTCAGACAAGCCTCATATTTAATTGATCATATTTATATGGTCAATTTTAGCGGAAAATATATAAATTTTAAATGTATGAAGTATACATAGACTTCAAAAAATTATTTCATGAATTCATCATATAATAAGCTCAACATAAATGTAACAACTATCTATCATAAGAATCAATTCGAAATGGAATAAGAATATATCATAAGTAAGTTTGCAAAACACGCCTTAATTAAAAAAGTTTCAAAATGAAAGTACGAAAGAAACGGTAGGGACAAAATCCACTAGATTTGCATAAAACTAAGGCTAGACTAAAACTGTAGCATCCTCAAAGTCAAGAGGACCAACCAAATGGTATGGAAAAATGGTGATGTCCAAACTATTGCAAGAGTTGTCAATCTGTCCCTTAACATGCATCTATAAAATAGTAAATAGTAGGGTTTAGTACACAAGTTGTACTATGTATGGGTGTATGCATACATACACATAAGGATATACATGATCAAAGAAAGCTCCTCCTAAACTACAAGCTATTTTTGGAAAACCTAGTGACTAGACATTCCTAAATTGTTAGATGTGAATTTTGGTATGAATATATTGTATTTTAATGCATTCAAGGAACACTAATCATTTTCTATATGATTACAAAACATTAGTATCATCAACATAATTTTAGAACAATACGGGTGAAGATTTGAGATTTTTGATCCTCTTAAGTAGAGAGCTCCTCTTTGTACACTTCGATTATTTTTCAGTCTTTTTCTTCTTGTTGTTCTTTAGTATAGTAATTGTTATGGTTGTATGTTATAAATAGTCCCATACCCATAATGAATCGATGTAAGTAATTTGAGGAATACATAATTATTTTCCTACCATATAGTGAGTCATTCTTTACACTATATATTGATTACCTTTCCTAAGCAATTCTCTATTAATCATGCAATGGATTTGATTACTTTATATTTTATATATTATACATTCAATATATATGATACTTTGGAATCTTTGATGTAGAATTGAGACATCTCAAGTGAGGGCCCAACATATGGGACCTCAACCCGATTACCTTCTTTAGCAAACATAGAGTCTGCTTCATTCGTTCATTCGTACGTCACGTCATTCATTTAGTTCATTAGTAGTTTGATGTAAACACCAACTATACCTAGGGTGACGTTTAAAACTCTTATCGGGATCATGAAGTGCAATGACCAAGAATGACCTAATGTCATTACTTGAATCTGATTTCATCTCTAATTATCTTGCACAAACACATTCAGTATCGTTCATTTCATTATCTTTCATACTTTGATTGTTGCCTCATTCTTTCTTTAGGAACTTTAACATTAACCAACATAGATCATGTGAGCATCATGAAATCGAGTGTCTGCCCCACACCGAAAAGAGGGGAAATAACTCGACAAAGTTACCCGAGCATGCTAGCATATATAGGGAGTCAAAATCTTCTAGATCTCTATGTTGGAATTATAGGTTCAAAGACTTTGAGATATAAGGAGACCCATACCTGGCATGCCATACATTCTTAGCGAATTTTCTATACTATGACCAAAGTTTCTCAATATTGGGCGTTGGTATGCCTATGTACCCCCAATACACATTCTTCAAGAATTATTCGGCTCTTTACTAGGCATATAATATTCCGGAATGTTACATTATACCCCCTTAGAAACATTCGTCCCCAAATGACACTTATACATAATTTAAACAAATAGTGTGACTTACTTTGTCGTACTTTAATGTTTCTCTTTTGATAATATCTTATGCACACTTATTTGGATGATTCACATCTTTTAAGCTCATCGAAAGATTCGTATTTGAGATTGAGGAATTTACTTGTGAATCACACTTAACATAATACACATCGCAAATCATGCAACACAAAAAACCAGCCTATGCTACTCAAACCAACAACATAAAATGCAAAGATAACTTCATTATTAATCATAAAGTGCTATAATAAGACATACGATTCGGGACTTACCACACAAAAATTTCACTAAAGCACTTAAACATAGAGTTTCATAGACATAAAAAAGAATTAGGACGAGTATATCTAACATCTTAGATAACATCTTGTTGGCCTTACTATTTGAACCTTATGACGCCCAATTTAATTTCAAAGTGACTTGCTGCTATGCCATCTACTTCTCTACATTCCCCTTTGGCCTTAACATTGTATCCTATTGTAGTACTAACTAGAAAAAGTTCATGTAAGATCTCAGCAAACAAATCAAAATGATTAGCCACAATATGAGTTATTGCAGACAAGGTAGATCCTTGATCTAATAATGCGTAAAAAGGAAAGGAGAAGACACGAAAGTTGCCATTATCCACATACGTGGACTTCTCTTTTTCTCTTTTCCTTTAAACACATAGAACCAGTTTTTCTTGGGGGGTTCGACTACGAAATTTGGTTGAGGCTGAGCATTTGACTTGTCCTATTAGATTTGAACCACGTCCTTCTCATTTTAGCCCAACTTATTTAGAATATGAAGCCTTACTACCGTGTTTCTATAGTCAATTATAGCATAACGCTTATGAAGCAAATCCATGTCTTCGCCATATTCTAGAGTTGGTATGTAGCAAACTTAATCTTCTTCTCCTTATCAATACTGATAGCATGCTTTTAGACATTACCATGAATTCAAATTTATTTAAATAACTACACTCACCACACGTCTTTCATCCACGTTGGGCATTTCTATTATGGCCCTTTTTGGGTATGCCCGATTATGGCCCTTTTTGGGTATTCTTCTACACATTCACACAATATGTAAGTTAGATATTTATATTGACATAAAATTCCACAGCTCTAGATAGCATGATAAATAGTAGAAAAAGGGAGAAATTCATAATATTGCATAGTGTTTAAATTGTGATTGTGGCGCGCATCACAACCATAATCTAGAGACTATCTAATGTGGTTGTGTTGAGCTTTAGTTCGTAGGTACATTACCTTCATGCTTTGATACCAAGTTGGTCACGAACCGGAATCTGGAATTCAAATCCCAACTCGCATCGTTGACCTATCATAGGTCGCAAACAAGACTCATCTTGCATTCATCACATTCATATGGTTAATGTTAGTTGAAAATATAAAACTTTTAAACGTATGAAGTATACACAGACCTAATTTAGTTATTTCATGAATTCATCATATAATAAGCGCAACATAAATGTAACAACCATCTATCATAAGAATCAACTAAAAATTTTTTAAGAATATATCATTAATACGTTTGCCAAGCACGACATTATTACTAAAGCTTTGAAATGAAAGTACAAAAGAAACGCTAGGGAAAACATCAACTAAATTTTCCTAAAAATAAAGCTGGACTAAAATTGTAGCATCCTCGAAATAAAGAGGATCTACCAAATTATATGGACAAACACTGATGTCCAAACTGTTGCAAGAGTCGTCAGTTTTTACCTTAACTTTCATCTACAAAATAATTAATTGTAGGGGTTAGTACACCACTTGTACTGAGTATGGCTGTATGCACACATACACATAAGGCTATTCATGATAAATGAAAGCTCTTCCTAAACAACTTGCTATTTCTAGAAGACCTAGCAACTAGACTTTCAAAAGTCGCTAGATGTGAATTGTACTATGAATATGATGTATTTTAATGCATTCAAAACACAAAACTCATTTTCTGTATGATTACAAATTATTAGTATCATCAACATAACTTTAGAAAAACTCGGGCGAAGAATTTAGATTTTATATCCTCTTAGGCTGAGAGCTCCCCTTTGTACACTTAGATTATTTTTCAGTCTTTTTCTTCTTGTTGTTGTGTAGTTCAATAATTCGTCTGGTTGTATGTTTTACTTACAAGTGAAATGATTCATTGTAGTCTCATACCCACAATGAATCAATGTAAGAAATACAATGACTAAGGAATGATTTACCTACCTTAAAGTGAGTCATTCTTTACATTATATATTCATTACCTTTCATAAGAAATTATCTATTGATCATGCAATTCATTTCATTAATTTCATGTTTTATATATTATACATTTCACATACACGACACTTTTGATTCGCTGATGTACCATTAAGATATCTCAAGTGAGGGCCTAAGATATGGGACCTCAACTTGAGGGCCTTCTTTAGAAAACACAGAGTCTTCTTCATTCTTTCATTCGTACTTCACATTATTCATTTCATTCATTCCTAGGTTGATGTAAACACCATCTATACCTAGGATGATGTCTAAGACTCTCATCGGGATCATTGAATTGCAATGATCAAGAATGACCTAATGTCATAACTTGAATGTTATTTCACCTCTCGATTGTCTTGCACAAACACCTTCGGTATGTTCATTTCATTATATTTCATACTTTGAGGCTGGACTCATTCTTTCTTTGTGAACTTTAACCTTAACCGACATAGATGATGTGAGCATCATGAAATCTTGTGTCTGACACACACCGAAAAGAGTTTGAATCACCAGCCCAAGTGTACCAAACATGCTAGTGTATATAGGGAGTCGAACCTTCATACATCCTTATATTGACAATATAGGTTCAAATACTAGGATATATAAGGAGATCCATGCCCTTCATGACGGACAGTCTCATCTCATGACAGTTACGTGAACCTCTGCTCTTCCTGAAAGAAAGCATCACTACTTATAGATAGCCTATCGGTGCTTAGTATAAAGTTCTATTTCATTCAACTCATACGTCATTGAAGTTGTCTTCTAGTATGAGAATTTCAGAGCTCAAAAGACGATTTCTCATCTTATCGTTAGTATTAAGTGGGTACATTAGTCTCAAAACATTAATTATGGTGTACATCGAGACTGGTCTCTTCATTAGCTTCACACTCTCATAGGTGAGTACGTCTTGGTAAAATATACTTAGGCTCATTTGAGATTTCTCTAATATTTCACATTACCCGTTTATCATATTGTGACCACATTCATTAGAATTAGCATTTTTGCTCTACATAATTACTCATCCCTTTTACGTGAATGTTCATTTCATCATGTGCCAATGCACTTGGTCTTTTAGTGTGTTTCACACTCTTACTTAACCCTTTAAGGGTTTCATCATGTCATTACATACATCTTAGTTACTCATTCCTTTTTACGTGAATGTTCTTTTCATCATCTCTTAGTGTTCACTCAAGCATTATGGAGGCTTGCTTCTAGATTGAGATCTATTTACTCTATTTATGACTGGTCATCCTTACTTTATATAGATTAAATGTGAATTTTTCTTTTTTATCATCCTTAATTTAAGTTTATAAATGTGAATTTTCCTAACATAGCATCCTTAGGTGTAAATGAGAGTAGTTTCACACATTCTAACACCTTCATTCGTAAGTATTCTTTTAACAAATAAGTTTTTCTTTAAGCAAGACTTTAATATCCCATTCTGGTCACTTACATAATTTAGAACCCTTTAATTAAGTTATAACTCACTTAACTTACTTACTATAGTGTAGTAAATTCATATCACCGTTTATGGACAATGAGCACTTCATTCAATGAGTTTCATGTGTTCATCGTTCATTCTTGTGGAGCACGTTGGGAGTTTTTCCAATGAATGTTATCCCCATGGTTATGGATTCATTGATATCACTTTACAAGGGCTTAATATATATTTTATACTCTTTATACACAAGAATTAGCATATTATTAGTATTGGCTCAAAAATTGGGATGTTAGACTAGCAAATTCATAGTTTTTGGCGTAGGTCAATTTTTACGTATGTTCATATTTAAATTTTCATATCTATAAACCCTTAGACAATATTTTAATCACTTACATATGATCCAAGCCATTAGAATATATTCATTTTGACAAAATAGATTTAACGAACTTTATTGAACTAGATAGACAATTTATTCAAGATATGACTTCATAGATGTCTTTGAACAAATTCTTAGTTAATGGATTTTAGTGTAACATTTTAAGAACATATTGGAAAGAATTATATTAACTTTTGCTTCTTTAAAATATTCATAACATGAAAACAACATCAACTCAACGTTCAGCCAAACACCCATAATCACTTAACACATCACGGACTTAACTTAGCATATTATCGATCCTTAGTTAGTATGATAAGAATAACATTATGCAATTGCAAGTTCATAAGTTCATTTTGTACACATCATTCAAGAATAATCCATGTTAAGAAAAGCCAGCACCGCATACCAAAAAAATGATCTCTAACCTATTCAACATTGTAATTTATAAGGATACTAGGCAAAGGAAGTTCGACGAGAACGACAGTGGAAGAACCCTAGTTTTAAATATCTTATCAATCGTTCGAAGTAAAATACAACCACACCTTATGTATAATTGAATATACGAAGATCACCTTTAACGAAACCTTGAAGAAAACGTTAAATTCGCCTAAGAACTCTTGAACGTTCAATATTTTTCTTGCGATTTGTTACCTATTGCCTTAGAATCGTTAGTATCAATGTTTTTATAGTAATTTTTAGGTTAAGGAATAGATATTTCATTATAAAACTTAATTATAATATTAATTAACCAATTACCAAAACACCCCTCCTAGGTTGACTAAACATAGGAGAACATAACACTTAGTCAAATATGGAATTTGGTTTTGACTATGGTTTTGGTCAACATTTTGACTTTATATTAATCAATTAAATCCTTAATTTACTTAATTTTTGTACCTAGGTTATGTTCTATATACCCTCAAGTCATTGGAACCAATATTAACCCCTTTTTGACCATCCTAGGTAATGTACTAGGATGTTTGTTGAGTTGTACTAGGTTAGTGTATAAATTTCATTTTGATGATTTAAACTAATTAATTAAATTTATAATTTACTTAATTAGGTTACCTAAGGTAATTACTAAAGTACCCTTAAGACGTTAGGACCATAAGCAATCATTTGAACCATCCAAGGTTACGTACTAGGTTGTCTTCTTCTCGTTTTAATCGAAATCTTGAAATTATCTTGTGATTTCGGTTTGTCCCCTTAAAATTAATTAATTAATTTGCTAAATTAATTAATTAAGTTGATAAATTATTGAATTAATTAGACTAGTGTAAGTACTAAGGTACCCTTAAGTCATTAGGATTTTAACTAACTCATTTTAACTAACTCTTTGGACCATCCTAGCTTAGGTACTTAGTTGTCGTTTTCTAGTCTTAACCGAAATCTGAAAATTTCCTTTTTATTTTCTATTGAAGCCATTTTAAATTAATTAATTAATTTGCTAAATTAAATAATTAGGTAACCTAGGGTAATTATAAAATTACCCCTAAGTTTTAGGACCATAACTAACCTTTTGGACGATCCTAAAGTATTAGGTTGTCTCTTTAACTAGTACTAGGTTAGTGTCAACCCGGTTTTGGTCCTAGGTTATCGGGTGCAATAATGTGTACAATTAGGTTATTCCTACGTTATTGAGTTAATTATAACAGTAGGTTAGAGTCTATAATTGGTAGAAAGGTTAGGACCCACATGGAGTGGTCCGTTGTGCACATTTTCCCCCCTAACTATCCTAACCGAATTTTGTTAGGGTGGTCCCCTCCTTTGGCAACTTGTTTACATGTCTTAAACATATGCATACAAATGGGTTTGTTGCACTTTCCTAGCTAACTAATATTTATGGTTCATTTAAAATATTTACTTATTGTCCCTACCATCTCCTTGGGCATTGCTTAATATACATGATCATTTTAAATGATCATGTGCTATGTACTATTGACTAGGCTTTACACATGGATGCCCTGTACATGGATGCCCTGTACCTAATTTGTGAGTTAAGGAATAAAATATTAATTTAGATTAGGGTCTTTATTTTAGGTACATTACTTGAACAAAATCATTAATAGTTATAAAAAGTGGCTAACACACTTTAAGCCAATATTTTTTAATATTGCCCAATAGATTGCTCATTTGGGTATTACATAGAAATAGGGTAATACCCCTTAGCGAATTTTCTATACTCTGCCCAATATTTCTCAATATTGGTCATTAGGATGCCTATGTATCCCCAGCACACATTCTTAAACATCTATTGGGCTCTTCACTAGGCATATAATTTTTTGGAATGTACAAAGGTCAACGTCAATGTTTATGTGAACGTTAATGTCAGCGTCAATGAAAATATGAAAATCAACATAAATATAAACATCTGCGTCAACATGAATGTTAACCTCAACGTGAACGTGAATATGAACGTGAAAATCAATGTCAACACTTACATCGACATTAACGTCAATTTAAAGGTTAACATAAACATAAATGTTAATGTCAACATAAATCCACGTGAACATCAATGACAACGTCAATGTATAAGTGTTAACATTAACGTAAAAATAAACGTCAACATTAACAACAACGTGAACATAAAAGTCAACGTAAATGTGAACATCAAACATAATGTTAGAGTCACCAAGAGCATTACAATGAATGTGAACATGAATGTCAACATCTATGTGAACATTAATGTTAACGTTAACATCTACGTGAAGGTCTATATGAATGTCAATGTAAACGTACACATCAAGGTGAACGTCATTGTCCAGATAAATGTGAAGGTGAAGATTGAGGTACACGACATTGACGTGATGGCCAACGTCAATGTTAAAGTCAATGTGAACGTGAACTCAACGTCAACATCAATATCAGGGTCAACGTGAACGTTAACATCAACACCAATATCAACATGAACGGGAACATCAATTTTTCAGTTAACGGCAACGTCAACATCAATATCAATATAAATATAAAGATCAATTTCAATGTGAATGTGAATGTCAACGTCAATGTGAACATCAACGTGAACGCCAATGTAAACGTCAATGCTAATGTAAGCATGAACATCAACATAAAACAGAACATCAACATAAATGTGAATGTGAACAACAACGACAAGGTGAATGTATTAATGTGAATGATAACATGTACGTAAACGTCAACATAACTATGAATGTGATCATATACGTCAACAAAAATGTATAAATCAATATCAAAATTAACGTTATTGTGTATGTTAACATCAACGTAAATATGAACGTCAATGTAGTATTAATGTATACGTGAACATCAATTTAAATGTAAATGTCTGCATATATGACAACGTAAACGTTAAATTGAACATGAACGTGAACGTGAATGTCAATTTAAAAGTAAAAAGCAACGTAAATTTAAATCTCAACGTCAACAAATCAACATAAACATGAACAAAAACTTTAACAGAAACGTTAATGTCAACATAAATGTGAATGTCAAACTAAATTTAAGAGTCAATGTGTATGTCAAAATCAATGTAAACATCAATGTGAAATTCAAGGTGAATATGAACTTTAACGTCTACGTAAACGTCAATGTTATTGTAAACGTTAATGTCAACATCAACATCAATATCAACGTCAATATGTATGTGAATGTCAATATGAACCTTAATGTTAATGTGAATGTTAATGTCAATATCAACATAAAAATCAACATTAACGTAAACATAAGGGTCCGCGAGAATTGTAATATTTATGTGATCATGAAAATAAACATAAGCATAAAGGTAAACGTGAACTTCAATGTAAAAATAAACGTCAGTATGAACGTGAATTTAAACATGAACTTCAACATAAAAGTGAATGTATTAACATTAACGTCAATGTAAAAATCAGTGTCAAGGTAAACGTAAAAGCCAGCGTGAACGTTAACATCAAGGTCAACGTCAACGTCAACGTGAACCTCAACGTCAGGATTAACTTCAATGATAACGTTAACATAAACGTCAGCCTCATCATCAATGTAAACGTCAAGGTTAAGGTCAAAGTAAATGTTGATGTTGCGTGAAAACGTTAGCATCAACATAAAAATAAATGTAAACATCAGTGTCATCATGAACATAAAATTCAATGTCATTGCAAATTTAAACGTGAGAGTCAGGATGAGTTTCAAATTCAACATTAACGTGAACGTAAATAGCAACGTCTACGTAAAATTCAATGCAAATGTGAACATCAACGTAAACGTCAAGGTGAACATAAATGTCAAGTTGAACATCAATGTACATATCAACGTTAACGTCAACATTAACATCAGAATGATCATAAATGTCAACATTTATGTGAATGTCAATGAGAACGTCAACATCAACATCAATTTAAATGTAAACTCTAACGTTAATATTATCGTAAATGTAAACATAAACGTCATTATAATCATGAACGTCAACTTTAACATTAACTTCAATGTGAATATGAACGTCAATGTTAGCACCACCGTAAACGTCAGCGACAACATGAACATTAACATCTACGTTAAAGTGAATGTCAAAATCAACATCACCATAAATGTGAATGTCAACGTGAACTTTAATATCAATGTGAACATAAAAGTAAACTTTAATGCTAACATAATTGTCAACGTCAGCGTCAATGACATCGTAACTGTTAACTTCAATGTGAATGTTAACGTCTCCGTAAATGTAAACATTAGCATTAATATGAACATGAACATGAACGTCAATGTTAATGTAAACATCAACATCAACATCAATGTAAATGTGAACGTCCACGTGATCATTAATGTCATTGTTAACGTCGATGTCAACGTGAACATAAACCTAACAATAAACGTAAATGTGAATTTAAACGTCAAATTCAACATCAACGGAAGAGTTAGTAATAATGTCAGTGAGAACATAAATTTGAATGTCAACATGAACGTGTATTTAAACGTGATCATCAACGGTAACCTCAACATGAATACAACATTAATCTTGATCTAAATATAAATATCAATGTGAATGTTGACGTGGACGTGAATGTGAATGTCGACATAAATGTGATCGTTAACGTCAACGTATTATCTAAATCAAAAATCAAGATCATCATCAGCATCAACATAAAATTCAAGGACTGCGTGAACATTAGTGTCAATATCAATGTGAATTTCAATGTAAATGTGAACATCAACATACATCAATGTCAACATGAACGTGAACCTCAATATGAACATTAACATTAACAGAAATATTACCATAAACGTAAATGACTGTGTGAATCTAAATATAACATCAAGGTTAATATGATCATCAACATAAACGTTATTATTAACGTGAATGTGAACATCGACATAAATATTGAGGTTAACATCAATCTCAGCGCCAACGTAAACATAAACAACTAAGTTAATATCAATGTCAAAGTCAATATAAACGTTATTGTAAACATGGATGTCAATGTAAACGTAAATGTTAGTGTTAACGTGAATGTGAACAAAAATGTCATCATCAACATCAGAGTCAATATAAACATCAATGGCAACGTAAATGTTAATGTAAATGTCAATTAGCATTAACTTAAACGTGTACTTCAATGTAAATGTAAATCTATAAATCAACATGAATATTAACATCGTTGTCATCATAAATCTGAATGTCACGTCAATATCAACATCATCATGAATATCAATGTCAACATAAACTTAATTGTTATAGAGAATGTCAAAGTCAACATAATTGTCAACATGAACGTGAATGTGAACATCAACATCAACAACAACATAAACGTCAACATTAATGTAAATGTTAATGCGAGCGTTAACGTCAACGTCAATGTGGCGGTGAACGTCAAAGTAAATGTCAAGGTGAACATCAACGTATATGTGAACGTTAACATAAACATAAACGTCAACGTCAACATCAACATTTACGACATTGGTAACGTCAACGTCAACATCATAAATAATGTAAACTTTAACATTTTTGTGAACGTCAATGTCAACGTCACGTCAATGTAAATATGAACATCAATGTCAATGCCATTAAGAATGTCAACGCAATTTACACTGTCAATATTAACGTCAATATCAATATGTTTACATGAATGTAAAAATTAACGTCAATGTTACGTGAAAATTAACATCAACGTTAGCATAAATATAAACGTAAATGTAATATACTGTAATATTTAGAATCTCATGTAATGTAATGAACGTCAATGTAAACCTAAACATGAATGTCACAGAAATGTGAACGTGAACATCAATATCAACGTCAACATCAACGTGAATATCAACGTCAACATCAATGTGAATTTCAATATCAACGTGAAGTGAATGTGAAAGTAAATGTAATCGTGAACTCCAATTTAACATGAACGTGAACATAAATGTTAACTTCATCATGGACTTGAATGTTAAATCTAACATGAATGTCAACATCAATACCAAAATCAATGTAAACATGAAGATCAATGTGTATGTCAACATCAATGTGAATGTTGATGTCAACGTCAGCGTCAACATCAACGGAAACATGAAAAAAATGTGCATGTTAGCGTCAACATGAACGTACACGTCAACGAGAATATGAACATCAACGTGAACATCAACATAAACTTCAATGTCTACGTGACTGTGAATGTGAATGTGAATGTTAACATAAACATCTATTAAACATTAACGTTAACATCAACGTTTATGCGAACGTGAATGTGAACTTAAATGTAAATATCAATGTCAACCTAAACATAAATTTTAATGTGAATGTCATCTTGAATGACAACGTGAACGTTAACATCAAGATGAAAATTAACATAAACGTGAATGTCAGCATTAACGTGACTGTCAACTTGAATATCAATGTTAATGTCAACGTGAAGATCAACATGAACGTGAAAATCAACGTCAACATTAGTGTCAACAATAGAGTCAACACTAACATGCTTAAACGTCAATGTCAGCATCAAAAAGAATGTTAATTTCAACGTCAATGCTAACATACTTGAATGTGAATGTCAGCATCAACAAGAATGTTAATGTCAACGTCAACATAAGCGTCAAAGTAAATGTCAACGACAACAAGAATGTGAACGTTATAGCCAATATAAGCATCAAAATCAACATTAAAATTAATGTGAATGTCGACATAAACATAAGTGTAAATGTCAGCGTAAACGTGAACTTAACGTTAATATTAAAGTCAATATAATTGTTAGCATCAGCATCAAAATAAATGTGAACGATATTGTGAATATTAAATTCAACTTCATTGTGAACATCAATATCAATGTCACAATAAACGTGAACGTGAACATCAGTGTCAACGTGAAGGTAAATGTTAACGTGAATGTGAACGCAAACGTAAATGGTAATGTAAGCATCAACATGAATATCAAAGACACCGTGACTTTTACCTTCAGCATCAATGTAAATATGAATTTCAACATAAATGTAAACTTCAGCGTGAATGTGAATGTCAACGTCAACGTCAGCATAAATGTGAACGTCCACATAAATGTAAACATCAACGTCAACGTAAATGTCAACTTCTACGTAAATATTAACGTAATTGTAAACATCAATGTCACCATCAATATTCATCACTGTGAACGTAAATGTGAATGCCAACGTGAGTGGGAACATCAACATGGTCATCAATGTTAACTTAATGTGAATGCGAACGACAATGTCTATGTAAATGTCAACATCAGCATGAACATAAACTTCAATATTTGTCTGAACTTCTATATCAATCTTAACATAAATGTCAATGTAAAAAGATTGTGAACATCAATCTCAACTTCAACGAAAACGTCAACGTTAACGTCAATGTCAACTGATTGTAAACTTCAACGTCAATGTGAACGTCCACCATAAATGTGAACATGAACGTTAGAATAAACTTCAACATCAACGTTAATGTAAACATTAATGTCAACATCAACATCAATGTGAACGTTCAAAATATATATTAATGTGAATATCAACATTGGAATCAATGAAAATATGAACATCAACATAAATGTAAACATCTGCGTCAATGTGAACATCAACATGAACGTGATCGTGAATGTCAATCTCATCATCAACGTCAACGTCAATATGAACATCAACGTCAATATCAATGTTTATATGAAAGTCATCAACATCAATGTTAATGTGAACGTCAACATCAACATCAACAAAAATGTGAACATCAATCTTAGCGTCAACATATACGTCTATGTGAAAGTCAACATCAACGTCAATGAAAAGGTGAACATAAACATAAACATCAACATCAACATTTATCTATATGAACATTTACAGAACCATCAATGTATATGTGTGAACATTAACATAAACATAAAAAATAACGTCAACATCATCATGACCATCAACGTCAACATGAACATTAATATGATAGTCAACGTACACGTGAACTTATCCTTAACGTAAGATTAAGCGAGAGTATTAGTGCCAATGTGAATGTTAATGTGAATGTCAATGTGAACATGAATGTCAACATTCATAAGAATATCAACGTGATAGTAAATGTTAACGTGAACATCTACGTGAACATTAATATAAATATCAACGTCAACATACACATCAAGATGAACATCAATGCCAACATAAATGACAAGGTTAATGTCGAGGTAGACGATGATAATGTGATCACCAACATCAATGTTAAAGTGAAAATGAACATGAACATAAACATCAATGTAAATATCAATGTCAACGTGAATGTTATCATCAATGTAAACATCACCATGAACGTAAACATCAACATTTTCTTAACGATCAACTTCAATGTTAATTTCAAAATGAACATCAACGCCAATATCAATATTAATGTCAGTGTCAGCGTGATAGTGAATGTGATAACCTATATTAACGTCAATGTTAATGTAAGCATAAATGTTAACGTCAATATTAACATTAATGTAAATATGAACGTGAACGTAAATCACAACATGAATGTATGTTACCGTGTATGTAAACGTCAATGTTAACAACATTGTGATCATCTATGTCAGCATAAATTTATACGTCTACACAAATATCAATGTTAGTATGTATGTTAACGTTAATGTAAATGTGAATGCCAATATCAAAATCAATCTAAATGTGAGTGTCAACGTGAATATAAAGGTCTACATAAATGAGAAGGTCAATATCAAAGTAAACGTCAACGTAAACGTCAACTTGAACATGAACGTGAACATTAATGTCAAGTTAATATTCACGTGAAAGTCCACACAACCGCAACATCAATGTTTTAACGTGAAAGCCAGAGTAAAAGCAAATATCAACAAATCAACATAAGCATGAACATCAACGTCAACATAAAAGTCAATGTCAATATAAATGTGAATGTCAAACAAAACGTAAGAGTTGGTGAGTATGTCAACATCAACGTAAATAATAATGTGAATGTGAATGTCAACATGAACGTCAAATTATACGTGAACCTCAATTTGATCCTTAAACTTAGTGATAACGTTAACATCAACGTGAAAATCAACGTCAACGTCAGCATGAACGTCAATATGAACCTCAATGTCAATGGCCAACATCAACCTAAACATCAACATCAATGTAAATGTATGAATAAGCAAGAATATCAACGTCAATATGATCATGAACGTCAACATAAAATTAAACTTTAATGTGAACTTCAATGTAAACATAAATGTCTTCAAGAACGTTAAAGTGAAAGTGAACGTAAACTTCAACATAAATATAAGCGTAATGTGAATGTCAACATAAACGTTAATGTTAAAATCAAGATCTGCGTCAAGGTAAAAGTAAAAGATAGGGTGAACATTAATATTAAGGTCAATGTCAACGTCAATGTCAATGTCAACATCGACATCAATGTCTACTAAACCTCAACATCAGCGTGAATGTCAATGGTAATGTCAACATAAACATAAACATATATATCAATGCCGACGCCTTGTATAATATCAACGTTATTGTGAACGTGTAATCAATGTCAATATCAATGTCAATGTCAAAGTCTACGTGGAAGTCAATATGAATGTGAACATCAATGTAAACGTCAAGGCAAACATCAACGTCTAGGAGAACAGTAATGTGTATATCGACGTCAATGTCAATGTTTACAGAAGAATAAATGTAAACATCAACATTTGTGTCAACGTAAATGAAAATGTCAATGTCAATGTTAATGTGAACGTCAACACTAACTCAATGTGAACATGAATTTCAAGGTAAATGTAAACGTGAAAGTCAATGTCAACTTAACGTCAATGTCAATGTCAATGTTAATGTCCCCGTCAACATCACTATTAACGTCAATATGAATGTCAACATCAACGTGAATGTCAACGTCATCATCAACATAAACATCAATGACAATGTGAACATTAACATCAACGTCAATGTTAACGCTAACATCCACGCCACCATAACAAAAAATAACAAGGTGAATGTGAACGTCAACATGAACGTGAACGTCAACGTGAACATGAACATAAACATAACCATTAACATCAACGTAAATGGCAGCATGAATAACAGTGTGAACTTTAATGTCAACATCAATGTGAACATGAACGTCAATGAAAATGTAAACATAAATGTCAAAATGAACGTTAAGGTCTATTTAAATGTAAACGTCAACATAAATGTGAACGTCAATGTCAATATTAAGGTTAATGTCAATGTCAACGTCAACATGAATGTCAACTTAAATGTAAACGTCATTGTTATTTTAAACGTCAATGTCAACGTCAACATAAGAGTCAACAATAATTTCAATATGAACGTCTATGAGAATGTTAACGTGAACATGAACGTCAATGTGATTATCAACATAAACTTCAACGTGAACACAAATGTCAACATATATGTGAACGTCAATATAAAAGTTAACATGAACATGAACATAAACATAAATGTAAATGTCAACGTGAATGTCAACGTCAACATCAAAATCAAGATCAAGATAAACATTAACATAAATATCAAAGACTACGTGACATTAGTGTCAACGTCAATGTGAACGTCAACGTAAATTTAAATGTCAACATAAAAATCAATAATAATGTCAATATCAACCCCTACTTGAACATCATTATCAATATCAATGTGAATGTTAATTTCAACGTCAAAGTAAACCTCAATGAGAACGTCCACATCAATATAAATGTCAATATCAATGTTAATGTAAACATCAACGTCAACATCATGGTGAACATCAACATCAATGTTAACATCAAAGTTAATGTCAACGTGTACGTCGATGTCAATATCAATGTCAACAACCATAGTAGTGTAAACGTCAACATTAGCATGAACGTAAAACATCAGCATTTTTGTGAATGTCAACGTATTTTTAGTGTGAACTTCAACATCAACTTCAATGTAAACGTCAAAGAAAACAACAATGTCATCTGATTGTAAACATCAATGTCAACATGAACGTCCACCATAGATATGGACGTGACTATCTACATAAACGTCAATGTTAATTAAACCTTAATATTAACGTCAACATCAACATTACTGTGAAAATCAATGTGAATGCTAATGTGAACGTCAACGTAAACATTAAAAAAATGTAAAGATCAACATATATATATATATATATATATCTGTGTCAACGTCAATATCAACCTCAATGTCAACATCAACGTGAACATGAACATCAATTTTAAAATCAACATCAACGTTAATGTAAACATCAACGTCACGTAAAATTCAGTGTAAACTTAAACATCAATGTTAATGTATATCCACGTGAAGATCAATGTCAATGTTAATCTATAAGTGTGAACATTAACGTAAACAAGAAGGTCAATATTAACATCAACATCAACTTCAATGTATATGTGAACGTCAACATAAAAGTTAACATAAACGAGAACATCAAACTTAACGTAAGAGACAACGAGAGTATTATTGCCAATGCGAACGTCAATGTCAATGTCAATGTGAACATGAACATCAACATGTATGTTAATATCAACCTGATCTTCAATGTTAACATCAACATGTATGTGAACGTGAATATAAATGTCAACGTCAACGTACACATAAAGGTCAGCATCAGTGCCAAATGAACATGAAGGTAAATGTTGAGGTGAACGAAGTTGAAGTGATCACCTACGTCAATTTTAACATAAATGTGAACGTGAAAGTAAACATCAACGTCAATATAAATGTCAACATGAATGTTAACATCAACGTCAAAATGATCATGAATGTAAACGTCAACATTTTCATTAATGACAACGTCAATGTCAATATGAAATCAGCATCAATTTTAACATCAATGTGAAAATCACTGTAAGCGTGAATGTGAACATGAATACAAATGTTGACATCAACGCTAATGTAAGCGTGAACGTCAACGTCAACATGAACATCAACATCTATGTAAACGTGAACATCAACAATAGCATAAATGTATTAATGTGGATATTAACATGTATGTAAACATAAGGGTCAATAAGAACATGATTATTTATGTTAAAAAATGTATAGTCAAGATCAACGTCATTGTTAATGTGTACGTTAATGTCAATGTAAATGTTAAGATCAACGTCACATCAATCTAAACATAAACGTCAACATAAATGTAAAAGTCTACATCAATGAGAATGTCAACGTCAATGTAAACATAAACTTGACATGAATGTGAATGTGAACGTCAATGTAAAGCAAATGTCAACATCCATGTGAACGTCCATAGCAACGTCAATGTATAAACATGAATATGAATATAATCGTTAACATTAACATAAATATAAATGTAAATGTCAACAAATGAACATCATTGTGAATATAAACATCAATATAAACTTCAATTTCAATATAAACGTGAACGTCAAACTAAACGTAAGAGTCACTGAGTATGTCAACATCAACATAAATGTGTATGTGAATGTCAATGTGAACATGAACGTCAACATCTACATTACGTTAATGTTATCGTCAATGTTAACGTTAACGTCAAAATCAATGTCAACGTCAATGACTATGTGAATGTCAATATGAACCTTAACGTGAGCGTGAATGTCAATGTCAACGTCAACATATCCATCAATATAAACCTAAATGTAAGTGTCTGAGAGAATGTCAACGTTAATGTGATCATGAAAGTAAATATAAGTATAAACATAAATATTAACTTCAATCCAATCATAAACATCAGCGTGAATATAAATGTGAACGTGAACATGAACTTCAACGTAAACGTGAACTTGAATGTGAACTGCAAATTAAACGTTAATGTACACAATAAGGCTAATGTCAACGTCAAAATTAGTGTCAAGATAAATGTAATAGACAACGTGAATTTTAACGTCAAGGTTAATGTTTATGTCAATGTCAACGTTAATCCTAACCTCAATGTCAGCGTGAACATTAATCTTAACGTCAATGTAAAAGTTAGCACAAGCATCAACGTTAATGTCAAAGTTAAGGTCAACGTAAATGTGAACGTCAATGTTAACATAAATGTGAGGGTATAAATGTTAACGTCAATGTCAAAATAAATGTAAACGTTAATGTGATCATAAACATAAAATTCAACGTTATTGTAAACATAAACTTCAAAGTCACGATAAGTATCAAAGTCAATATGACTTGAATGTGTACATCAACGTCTATGTGAAAGTCAATGTGAACGTAAATGTCATGGTGAACATCAATGTAAAGCCTAAAGTCAACATGTATATCTGAGTCAACATCAACATTAAAATCATCATGAATGTAAACGTCAACATTTGCGTGAATGTCAATAACAATGCCAATATTAACATCAATGTGAATGTAAACGCTAATGTTGACGTCATCATAAATGTTAATGTAAAAGTTAGCGTGAACGTGAATGTCAACCTTAACGTGAACTTCAATGTGAAGGTTAATGTCAATGTCAGCATTAACGTAAACATCAATGACAATGCGAATGTTAATGTCTACATCAATGTGAACTTCAACATCAACATCATCATATACGTGAACGTGAATATCAATGTGAACATCACACGAAAGTGAATATAAATGTGAATGTCATGGTCAACGTAACGTTATAATCAATGTTAACATCAACATCAACATAAATATTAACGTAAAGGTCAACGTTAACATAATAGTAAACTTTAATGTAAACCAACATGAACATTGATAATAACATCGATGTATAAGTGTGAACATTAACGTAGAGATCAACGTGAACATCAACATAAGCGTGAACATCAATGTTAATATGAACGTCAACATAAAAGTCAATATAAACGTGAATATCAACCTTACTGTTGGAGTCAGTGAGAGTATAAGCATCAACATGAACGACACTGTGAATGTCAACGTGAACATTAACATCAACATCAATGTGAATAGCAATGTGATCATCAATATTAACGTTAATGTCTACGTGAGTGTCAATATAAATGAAAGCATCAACATAAACATCATGGTGCACATTAATGACAACATAAACATCAAGGTGAATATCGATGTAAATGACGTTAAAGTGATCACCAACATCAATGCTAAAGTGAATGTAAACGTAAACATCAAGGTCAATATAAATATAAACGTCAACGTGATCAACCTCAACATGACTGTAAATGTCAACATTTATGTTAACATCAATATCAATATAAATATCAAAATGAACATAAATGTCAACATCAATGTGAATGTAAGTGAGAACGTGAAGGTAAACATGAATGCCAACGTTAACCTCAACGCTAATGTAAGCGTTAACATCAACGTCAATATGAATATAATTTTCAATGTGAACATAATTATATGTGAATGTCAATGTGTACGTAAACGTCAATGTAAACATCTTCATGACTGAGAATGTCAACATGAAAGTCAAAGTCAACGTAAATGTCAATTTTAGCATGAATGTGAACATAAATGTAAATGTCAATGTCTATGTAAATGTCAACATCCACGTGAACGTCCATGGAAATATTAATATATAAATGTGAATGTAAACCTAAACGTAAACATTAATTAAAACATAAATATCAACATCAACAAATCAACATCGGTGTGAACATCAATATTAACATAAACGTCAATGTCAACATAAATATGAATGTCAAAACTAAATGTAAGAGTCAGTGAGTATGTCAAGATCAACTTAATTTTCAATTTGAATGTCGACATGAATATGAAAGTCAACTTCTACGTAAATGTCAATGTGATAGTCAACGTTAACATTTATATCAACGTCATGTCTATGTGAACGGTAATATAAACCTCAACATAAACATGCACATCAATGTCAACATCCACATTAACATCAACATCAGCATCAATGTAAATGTAAGAGTCCATGAGAATGTTAACGTTTGTGTGATTATGAACGTCAACATAAACATAAATGTAAATATGAACTACACTGTAAATATAAATGTTAGCATGAACGTGAATGTGAAAGTGAACATGAACTTCAACATAAATGTGAATGTTAAAGAAAACTTCAACGTTAATATGAATGTCAACATCAATGTTAACCAACGTACAAATCATCATTTTGGAAAATATAAAAGTCAGTGTAAACGTGAACATTAAGGTCAAAATCAACGTCAACATCAATGTAAACGTCAACATCAGTGTGAATGTCAATGGTAACATCAACATAAATAAAAACATGAATATCAACGTAAAGGTTAACATAAAGGTCAACGTTAACCCAAGTGTCAACTTCAATGCAAATCCACATTAACATCAACGATAACATCAATGTATAACTTGAACGTTAACGTAAACATGAACATAAACGTTAACATCAACGTGAACATTACGCCAATATGAACGTCAACATAAAAGTCAATGTAAACGTGAATATCAACCTTAACATAGGAATCACGATAGTATAAGCATCAACATGAATGTCAATGTGAATGTCAACATGAACATTATCGTCAACGTTTATGTGAATAGAAATGTGATCGTCAATGTCAACGTGAATGTCAATATAAATGTCAACATCAATATAAACATCAATGTAAACATCAATGTGAACGTCAATGCCAACATAAACTTCAAGGCGAATGTTGAGGTAAACGATGTTAACGTGATCACCAAAACCATGTTAAAGTTAACGTGAATCTGAATATCAATGTCAACATAAATATAAATGTCAACATGAACGTTAAGATCAATGTCAATATCAACATGAACATAAATGTCAATATTTACATTAATGTTAACGTCAATGTTAATATCAAAATGAACATCAGCATCAACATCAATGTGAATGTAAGAGACAACGTGAACGTGAACATGAATTGCAACGTTAAAGTTAATCCTAATTTAAGCTTGAAAGTCAATGTCAACATGAATATCAACGTCAACATGAACGTTAATAACAATGACAATATGAACTTATTATTGTGAATGTCAATCTATATGTAAACGTCAATGTAAACAAGATTGTGATCATCGACGTCAACATAAAAATATACATCAACAATAATGTCAGCATTAACGTCAACATTAGTGTGTATGTTAAGGTTAACACAAATGTGAACATCAATGTCAGCGTCAATGTAAACATGAACATCAAGGAAAATGTAAACATCTGCATGAATGAGAATGTTGACATGAATGTCAAAGTAATCGTAAATGTCAATTTGAACATGAACATGAACCTAAATGTCAATGTCAACGTAAATGTCAACATCCACGTAAACGTCTACAACAATTATAATGTATATATGTGAATGCCAACGTTAACATAAACAACAACTTAAATATAAACATAAACTTCAACAAAGCAACATCAGTGTAAACATTAACGTTAACATAAATGTCAAATCCAACATAAATGTGAAAGTCAAAACTTAATAGTCAGATATTATGTCAACATAAACTTAATCGTCAATGTGAATTTCAAGGTGATATGAAGGTAAACTTCTACGTAAATGTCAATTTGATCGTCAATGTTAACGTTATGGTCAACATTAATATCAACGTCAATGTCTATGTGAACGTTAATATGAACATCAACATCAACGTGAACGTAAATCAATGTCAATGTAAACATAAACATAAACATCAAAGTAAATGTAAGGTTCTGCGAGAATGTTAACGTCTATGTGATCATGAACTTCAACGTAAAAATAAAAGTAAACGTGAACTTCACTGTAAACATATAAGTCAGCATGAACGTGAATGTGAACGTGAACATGAACTTCAACATAAACGTGAATGTTAAAGTAAACTTTAATGTAAATATGAATGTAAACATGAACGTTAACGTTAATATCAAAAACAACATTCAGGTAAATTTAAAATACATCGTGAATGTTAACATAAAGGTCCACATCAATGTCAACATCAACATCCATGTAAACCTCAACGTCAGCGTTAACGTCAATGTTAACATCAACATAAACATAAATGTAAATATCAATGTCAACGCCTTGTTGAACGTCAATGTTATTCTTAACGCGTAATCAATGTCAACATGAATATCAATGTCCACGTGAAAGTCAATTTGAATGTGAAGGTCAATGTAAACGTCAAGGCAAACATCAACGTCAATGTCACGACCCAAAACCGAGCCGCGACTGGAACCCACACTTACCCTCCTATGTGAGAGAACCAACCAATCTAAACCTTAACATTTCAATGTAATATCAACAGAAAGTAATGCGGAAGACTTAAACTCATTAATAAAATTCAACTCAATAACTTCTAAAATTCAACATCTATTATTCCCCAAAATCTGGAAGTCATCACCACAAGAACATGTATGATCAAATTACTAAACTAAGAGTATTCTAGAAAGATAAAACAAGTAAAAGCTAGTCCATGCCGGAACTTTAAGGCATCAAGACATGAAGAAGAAGATCCAGTCCAAGCTAGAAGCATTAGCTCACCCTAAAGATCCGGTGTGACGAAGACTGGCTAGAATTGCGATTGAGTTGAAGACGACGGCACGTTTGCTGCACTCCACAAATAACAAGAAGAAAACATAAAAGTAGGGGTCAGTACAAAACATGGGTACTGAGTAGATATCATCGGCCAACTCAAAATAGAAAACAATATATACCAAGTAATATCATAAAATCAACTATGATACTCAACATGTATCAACAACAAGTACTATAATTATTAATAAGTACTGACAAGTTCACACATGAGGAATCACGCCTCAATACCATACTCATTTGGAAATAAGGTTCATTAGATTTAGTATATTAGCATCTTTAAAGATTCATTATCCATATTCCTCTTTTGTCGGTACGTGACACTCCGCTCCCTCATTAATCTCTATTCCTCTTGTGTCGGTACGTGACACTCCGATCCCCTACTACTATGTGTCGGAACGTGACACTCCGATCCCCTAATTCTACGTGTCGGTTCTTGACACCCGATCCCCTAAATCTACGTGTCAGTTCGTGACACCCAATCCCCTAAATCTACGTGTCGGTTCGTGACACCCGGCCCCCCTAATACTATGTATCGGTTCGTGACACCCGATCCCTTAATTCTATTTGTCAGAACGTGACACTCCGATCCCCTAATCTCATTAAGTTCGTTCATCAAGCCTCCTCTTATACCAATGCATTATCATTCTCATTACTTTAGTTCATCAAGCCTTGTCTCATACCAAGGCATTATCATTAACAAAGAGATTAGGGTTTTGCAAGATTTGGGATTCAATAACTTCATCATGCTTATATAATCACAATTATATAATCACATTCATGCAAGCATACAATTAAGCAAATAGCAGGGTTTTACAATACTATCAATACATATCATTCGCTATTAAGAGTTTACTACAAATAGTATAAAAACCATAACCTACCTCGACCGAAGATTCGTGATCAAGCAAGCAATTTCCCAAGCTTTGTTTCTCTCTTCTCGTTCGATTCTCTCTCTCTCTTTGTTCTTTCTATTTTTCTTATTCAAACCCTCTTTCTTTTACGCTAATTAGTATATAATTAAGTATAAAAGATGGCAATAATAACCCACTAATTAACTCAAGGTTACCTCTTTTAACCCCCAAGTAATTAGATTTATTAACATTAACCCACTATCATGATAATTAGATAAGGAATAGTAAAAAACGTCCCTTAAAACGTTTAAAGAAATCCGTCCTGCTGCTCCGTCACAGAGTTTAGAGACTCAATTTCCTTGAAGGGTCTGTGACGGTCCGTCGTGCCCACAACGGTCCGTCCTGCCATTCCGTTTGTATGTTCAGAGAGTTGATTTCAGTACCCAATTTCAGATTTTCTAAGTGTTTTGAAACGAGACCCTGCGACGTTCCGTCGTGCCAATGACGGTCCGTCGTGGGGTCCGTCGTCTCAGCCAGTTTTCCAGAAAAAAATTTGCTGCTCAAAACGACTAAACAGGTCGTTACAATAGATACCAATTTACCCATCGTTCGTCCTTTAACGATCACAGGATGGAAAACAAGGGCGAGAAGGAGTACCTGAATCTGTAAACAGGTGTGGGTATCATTCTCGCATATCAGCCTCCTTCTCCCAAGTTGCCTCTTCAACCGATCGATTCTTCCATTGAACTTTGATGGATGCAATCTCCCTTGACCTCAGCTTGCGGACTTCTCTATCTAGAATGGCAACAGGCTCCTCCTCATAAGACAAATTTTCATCAAGCAGAACTGAATCCCATCGAATGATGTAGTTTCGATCCCCATGGTATCTTTTGAACATAGACACATGAAATACCGGATGCACTCTGGACAGCCCTGGAGGCAAGGCTAATTCGTAAGCCACCTCCCCTACTCGCTTAAGTACTTCAAATGGTCCAATGTACCTTGGGCTTAGCTTAACTCTTTTACCAAACCGCATCACCCCTTTCATGGGCGAAACCTTCAACAAGACTTGTTCACCCTCCATGAACTCTAAGTCTCTAACCTTTCGATCTGCATAATCTTTTTGCCTACTTTGCGCCGCTAAAAGCTTTTCTTGAATAGATTTCACTTTCTCTAAAGAATCCCTCAGTAGGTTCGTACCCCAAGGTCTAACCTCAAATTCATCAAACAAGCCAATGGGAGACCTACATCTCCTACCATAAAAGGATTCAAATTGAGCCATATCAATGCTTGAGTGATAACTATTATTGTATGAAAACTCCGCTAATGGTAGGAAGTTATCCCAATGACCACCAAATTCTATCACACATGCACGAAGCATATCCTCCAACACTTGCATCGTTCGCTCAGACTGACCATCGGTCTGAGGGTTAAATGTAGTACTAAGGTCCAACCTAGTACCCAATTCAGCATGCAAAACTGTGTACCTCTATCTGATATAATGGAGAGTGGAACTCCATGCAATCGAACGATTTCTGAGATATAGATTTTGGCTAACTTCTCGGCATTGTAAGTCACCTTGACCGGAATGAAATGAGCAGAATTAGTTAACCATCAACAATCACCCAAATAGAGTCATACTTACCCTTGTCTTTTGAAGACCAACCACGAAGTCCATTGCAATTCTCTCCCACTTCCATTTAGGAATGGGCATTATCTGAAGTGTTCCTCCGGGCCTCTGGTGCTCATACTTTACTTGTTGACAATTTGGACATTTGGCAACAAAATCAACAATGTCGCACTTCATTCTACTCCACCAAAAGTGTTGCTTTAGGTCACGGTACATCTTGGTTGCACCCGGATGTATAGAATACCTTGAACTATGAGCCTCTGTGATAATAGTGTTGATCAAATCATTGACGCGGGGTACACATACCCTTCCCTTAATCCTCATACCACCTTCCTCATCGATTGTTGCTTCTTTATCCTCTCCTTGCAACACTTTATCTCGGATCCGGATCAATTTCTCATCATTAAATTGCTTTCCCTTAATCTTGTCAAGGAAGGAAGATCTTGCCTCCACATTAGCTAACAATCCTCCCTTCTCATTTACTTCTAACCTCATAAGGTCATTAGCCAGAATCTTAACCTCTCTAGCCAATGGGCGTCTAGAAACTTGCAAATGAGCCAGACTTCCCATGCTTTCCGCCTTTATACTTAAGGCATCTCCCACAACATTCGCTTTTCCCGGATGATACAAAGTAGTGATATCGTAGTCGTTCAGTAGTTCCATCCATCTCCTCTGTCTCAAGTTCAAATCCTTCTGAGTAAAAACATACTGTAGGCTACGATGATCCATATAGAACTAACATTTAACCCCATATAAATAGTGCCTCCATTGCCTTAATGCAAATACTACCGCGGCCAACTCAAAATCATGGGTCTGATAGTTACATTCATGCACCTTTAATTGCCTTGAAGCATAAGCAATTACGTTCTTCTCTTGCATTAGCACTGCACCCAAACCAGAATAGGATGCATCACAATAAACAATGAAGTTCTTACCCTCTACTGGCAAGGTAAGGATAGGTGCGGTAGTCAACAAAGTCTTGAGTTTCTGAAAGCTTTCTTCACACTCGTCCGACCATACAAATGGAACATTCTGCTTAGTCAAGTTCGTCAATTGGGAAGCAATAGAAGAGAACCCCTTGACAAATCGGCGGTAGTAGCTAGCTAAACCACAAAGCTCCTTATTTCTGACACATTAGTAGGTCTTACCCAATTCTTCACCGTCTCAATCTTAGAAGGATCCACCATCACTCCATCCTTAGAAACCACGTGCCCAAGAAGGACACTGCATCTAGCCAAAACTCACACTAAGAGAACTTGGCATAAAGCTTTTTCTCCCTCAACATTTCCAATACAATTCTCAAATGCTCCTCATGTTCCTTCTTACTTTTAGAGTATATCAGTATATAATCAATAAATACGATCACAAAGAGATCCAGATATGGCTTAAAAATCCCGTTCATCAAACTCATGAACGCAGCAGGGGCATTCGTAAGACCAAAAGACATAACTTCAAATTCGTAATGCCCATACCTGGTTCGAAAAGCAGTCTTTGGCACATCCGTTGCCCGTATTTTCAATTGATGATAACCGGATCTCAAGTCAATCTTAGAGAAGACACAAGCACCTTGTAACTAATCTAACAAGTCATCAATGCGAGGAAGAGGATACTTGTTCTTAATAGTTACCTTATTCAGTTGTCTATAGTCTATGCACATCCGAAAACTTCCATCCTTCTTCTTCACAAATAATATCGGAGCACCCCAAGGAGATGCACTTGGTCTAATGAAGTATTTGCTCAACAACTCTTGAAGTTGGGCCTTTAACTCTCCTTACTCCGCGGGAGCCATTCTATAAGGGGGTATAGAAATGGGGCGAGTACCAGATTCAAGATCAATGCAGAAGTCAATATCCCTATCCGGTGGCATACCAGGAAGATCTGCAGGGAACACATCTAGAAACTCACGGACTACTGAAACCGACTCAATTTAAGGTACTTGGGTAGTGTCATCCCTGAGGTGTGCCAAAAATGCTAAACACCCTTTACTAACCATTTTCGTAGCACGAAGAAAGGAGACGATACGAACCGGATTGGAAGTGTAGTCGCCCTCCCACACTAAGGGATCTGTCCCAGGCTTGGCTAACGTCACAGATTTTAGTATTACAATCCAAGATCGTGAAATTTGGAGAAAGCTAAGTCATACCCAGAATTACATCAAAATCAACCATTTCTAAGATAACCAAGCCTACATAAGTATTGCTCCCCACAAAATTCACCAAACAAGACCTATATACCTTTTCAACTTTCACAGACTCACCCACCGGATTAGAAACACGAATAGGCATATCAAGTAATTCACAATGTAAATTTAGACCATTAGCAAATGAGGAAGATACATAAGAAAATGTGGATCCAGGATCAAACAATACAGAAGCCATGCAATCACAAATCAAAAGATTACCTGTGATAACATCATCAGATGCCTCCGCTTCAGATCTCCTAGGGAAAGCGTAACAATGGGCCCCATTACTTGTTTGTCCGTTGCCCCTATCATGTTGTGTTGTAGTGGCTCCAGTTTGCCAATCACCCCGGCCGTTTAGGTGACCACCATTACCTCGGCCACCACGTCCTCCAGAATAACGGCCTCTACCATGACCACCTCTACCTCTAGCTATTGGGGGTCTATAACTATGTTTTGCAAAATTCCTTCTAATATATCCAGTCTCCCCACATCCATAACACTCTCTAGAGTCAATCATAGGTCTCGCAGAGAAGTGTTGACCGGTCTGAGGTGGACCCCCAACTACAGTTTGTAGTGAAGACTGAATTGGTCGAACTGAGTAACCTCCGGAACCCTGTCCTCTAGAGTAAGAACCATTAAACTCACCTCCCTTTCGAAACCTTTTTGATGTCGATGCCATGGTGAATTCATCTGGCTTCACTCCTTCCACCTCTATCACGAAATCTACCACTTCTTGGAAGGATTTTGCCGTAGCCGCTACCTGTAAGGCTGAAATCCGCAATTCTGACCTCAACCCTTTCACAAAACGGTGAATCCGCTCTTGTGGACTGAAACAAAGCTTGGTGGTATATCTGCATAGTGCACGAAACCTAGCCTCATAAGCTATAACCGACATCCTACCTTACTCTAGGCTCAAGAACTCATCTCTTTTCCTATCCCTCAAAGTCCGGGGAATATACTTTTCCATAACCAAGCTAGTGAATGAGGCCCAAGTCATAGGTGGTGCCTCTGTTGGTTGACACTCAACATGTGACCGCCACCACATTTTGGCATGCCCTTGAAACTGATAAGTCACGAACTCAACACCAAGCCGTTCCACTATACCCATCTTGTGTAGTAGCTCATGACAGTCCACCAGAAAATCGTAGGAATCCTCCGATTCAGCACCCTTGAAGACTGGAGGTTTCAATTTCAAGAACTTACTAAAAAGTTCATGCTGATCATTTGTCATTATAGGCCCTGTAGTCAGACGAGGAAACGTGCCTATTTCCAATGAGGCATCCATACGGGGAGCCCCAAAGAATGCATGTCGTACCTCAAACCGGAGGTGTTGGTGCAGAAACACCTGGAGGTGCGACCACGATCGAGATAACCCGCTAAGATAAGCAAAAACCTGATTGATCATCTCTGGGGTAGGTTGGTGTGGAAATTCCTCATTTTGCACTTGTTCATTCTCCCCTTCCTCTAGAGGACGTCCTCCCACGACCTCTTCCACGACCTCTTGCCGCTACTCCTCTTCGAGCTACAGCCCCAGTGGCTGGCTCAGATGTATCTTGCCTTGCCGGTGTTGGTGTTGGCGCATTCGTTGCTCTAGTTCTAACCATCTGCGAAATAGAGTGAAGATGGTCAGATACCAATTTGTATCACCTAGATACCAATTGGATTCAAGTAATAGCACGAAAGAAAGAAAGAAGGAATGAAATTTTCCTAAAGTCTTATAACCCCTCAAAGAAAAGTAAAGGCGTCCCCCTACCATTCCTTAAGACCCTACTAGACTCGTTCTTGTGTGATGAGACCAACGAACCTAATACTCTGATACCAAGTTTGTCACGATTCAAAACTGAGCCGCGACTGGCACCCACACTTACCCTCCTATGTGAGCGAACCAACCAATCTAAACCTTAACATTTTAATGTAATATCAACAGAAAGTAATGCGAGACTTAAACTCATTAATAAAAACCAATTCAATAACTTCTAAAATTCAACATCTATTATTCCCCAAAATCTGGAAGTCATCACCACAAGAATATCAATGATGAAATTACTAAAGTAAGAGTATTCTAGAAAGCTAAAACAAGTAAAAGCTAGTCCATGCCGGAACTTCAAGGCATCAAGACATGAAGAAGAAGATCCACTCCAAGCTAGAAGCATTAGCTCACCCTGAAGATCCGGTGTGACGAAGACTGGCTACAATTGCGGTTGAGTTGAAGACGACGGCACATTTGCTGCACTCCACAAATAAGAAGAAGAAAACATAAAAGTAGGGGTCAGTACAAAACACGGGTACTGAGTAGATATCATCGGCCAACTCAAAATAGAAAACAGTATATACCAAGTAATATCATAAAATCAACTATGATACTCAACATGTAGCAACAACAAGTACTATAATCGTTAATAAGTACTGACAAGTTCACACATGAGGACTCAAGCCTCAATACCATACTCATTTGGGAATTAGGTTCATTAGATTAAGTATATTAGCATCTTTCAAAATTCATTATCCATATTCCTCTTGTGTCGGTACGTGACACTCCGCTCCCTCATTAATCTTTATTCCTCTTGTGTCGGTACGTGTCACTCCGATCCCCTACTACTATGTGTCGGAACGTGACACTCCGATCCCCTAATTCTACGTGTCTGTTCGTGACACCCGATCCCCTAAATCTACGTGTCGGTTCGTGACACCCCATCCCCTAAATCTACGTGTCGGTTCGTGACACTCGGTCCCCCTACTATGTTTCGGTTCGTGACACCCGATCCCTTAATTCTATGTGTCAGAACGTGACACTGCGATCCCCTAATCTCATTAAGTTCATTCATCAAGCCTCCTCTTATACCAAGGCATTATCATTCTCATTACTTTAGTTCATCAAGCCTTCTCTCATACCAAGGCATTATCATTAACAAAGAGATTAGGTTTTTGCAAGATTTGGGATTCAATAACTTCATCATGCTTATATAATCACAATTATATAATCACATTCATGCAAGCATTCAATTAAGCACATAGCAGGGTTTTACAATACTATCAATACATATCATTCGCTATGAAGAGTTTACTACGAATAGTATAAAAACCACAACCTACCTCCACCGAAGATTCGTGATCAAGCAAGCAATTTCCCATGCTTTGTTTCTCTCTTCTCGTTCGATTTTCTCTCTTTGTCTTTGTTCTTTCTATTTTTCTTATTCAAACCCTCTTTATTTTACCCTAATTAGTATATAATTAAGTATAAAGGATGGCAATAGTAACCCACTAATTAACTCAAGGTTACCTCTTTTAACCCCCAAGTAATTAGATTTATTAACATTAACCCACTACCTTTATAATTAGAGAAGGAATAGTCAAAAACGTCCCTTAAAACATTTAAAGAAATCCGACCAGACTGGGATTATGCAGCCTGTGACGGCCCATCGTGCCTGCGACGGTCCGTCCTGCTGCTCCGTCACAGAGTTCAGAGACTCTATTTCCTTGAAGGGTCTGTGACGGTCCGTCGTGCCAACGACGGTCAGTCCTGTCATTCCGTTGCGAAGTTCAGAGAGTCGATTTAAGTACCCAATTTCAGATTTTCTAAGTGTTTTGAAACGAGACCCTGCGACGGTCCGTCGTGCCCATGACGGTCCGTCGTGGGGTCCGTTGTCTCAGCCAGTTTTCCAGAAATAAAATCTGCTGCTCAAAACGACTAAACAGGTCGTTACAATCAAAGTGAACGTTAACGTATATATCAACGTCAATGTCAGCATTTACATAAGCATAAATGTTAACATCAACATTTCTTGAAGGTAAATGATAACGTCAACGTCAACATCAATGTGAACGTAAACACTAACTCAATTTGAATGTAAATGTAATCTTTAATATCAACATCAATAATACAATAACATTAACGTCAACGTCAATGTTAACGTTAACTCAACATCAATGTCAATATGAACGTCAACCTAAATGTAAACATCAACATCAATGTCAATATGAACATCAACCTAAATGTTAACATCAGCATCAACATGAACGTCAATGTATTTCTCAATGTAAATATCAACATCAACATCAACATAAATATGAACGTCTATCTCAACGTCAACGTTAGTATGAATGTCAAGTTAAACATCAACGTTTGTATGAATGTCAATGTCAATGTTACTATGAATGTCAACTTAAACATACATGTCAATCTGATTGTAAACGTCAATGTCAACATCAATGTAAGAGCATTATTAACGTCAATGTTAATGCCAACGTGATCATCAACATCAATGTGGACATGAATGGTAATGTCAACATCTCAATGAATGTCAGTATCACACTTAACATGAACGTGAATGTCAACATAAATGTAAATATGAACGTAAACGTGAACATGAACGTTAACATCAATGTTAACATGAACATCACAATCAGCATCAATCTAAACGTATGTGAACGTCAGCGTGAATACAAATGTGAACATCTACATAAGTATATACATCTGCGTCAACATGAACTTCAACCTCACTGTCAATGTTAATAAGAACGTGAACGTCAATGTCAACATAATGCCTACATCAACGTCAACATCAACATCAATTTAAAGGTAAACGTAAATATAAATTTCAACGTCAATATTAATACATGTGAACATTAACAGCTACATCAATGGATAAGTGTTAACGTTAATGTCAACGTCAATATCCACGTGAAAACATCAATGTCAATGTGAAAATCAACATAAAAGTAAACATAAACATGAACGTCAAATTTAACATAATAGTCTGGAGGAGTATTAGCGTCATCCTGAAAGTCAATGTGAATGTCAACGTGAATATGAACATCAATGTCTATGTGAACATCAACATGATTTTCCGCGTTAATCTCAACGTCTACATGAAGGTCATTATTAATGTCAACATCAATGTACACATCAAGGTGAACGTCAACACAAACATAAATATCAAGGTGAATATCGAGGTACACGACATTGAGTTGATCGTAAATATCAATGTTAAAATGAATATGAACATGAACGTGAACGTTAAATTTAACTTCAACTCTGCATGAACATAAACGTCAATATTTGCATTAACTATACTTTCAAGGTCAATATCAAGATGAATATCAGCATCTACGTGAAAGTGCACATGAACATCAACATTAATGTCAATGCTAATGTAAGTGTGAACGTCAACGTCAACATCAACATCCATGTTAATATGAACGTGAATATATAGGACAACGTGAATGTATTAATGATAATGTTAACATATACGTAAATTTCAACGTAACAAAGAATGTGATCATTTATGAAAAAAAAATGTATACGTCAATATCAATGTCAACATTACTGTGTATGTTAATGTCAATGTAAATTGAAAGTCAACATCAACGTAAATGTAATCGTAAACGTAATAATCGGGAAAATTACATTTCTAGTAATGATCTCAATAGATATGTAAGATTACAAATCGGGGATACATAGGCTTCCCAATGCCCAATATTGGGAAATATTGAGCATAACAGAGGAAATTGGCTAAGGGATACCATTCGATTTCTATATAATACCCAAATAAGAAAAATATTGGGAACATTAGAAAATAATGGCTTAAAGGGTTTTAGCTTATTTTTTTCTAATATTTAATGAGCTTGTCCAAGAAACGTACCTTCAATAAACACCCTAAGCTAAAACCATATTTTTCATAGTATTTTTTATAATAGATACGAGGAATCAATGTGTCACGCCTAGACACCCTTGCACATGATCAATTAAAATGATTGTGTAGATTACGTTTTTCCCAAGGACATAGTATGACTCTTTGGGACAATAAATAAATATTCAAAATTAAAAATCAAGAAAAATTTGTTAGGAAAGTACAAAAAACACATCTTCAAGCACATGTGCTGAACCGGCCAAGGGAGGGGACCACCCTAACCGAATTCGATTAGGGTAGTACGGGGCATGGGTTTCCACCCATGTGGGCCTAACTCTCTAAATAACTCTAGACTCTAACTAACTGAACTAACTAGCAAACTAACCTACGAATAAGGGAATAAACAAATTAGTGAACCTGACAACCTCAGACCTAACCGCATCACACTAGTCAAGTAACTAATTAAACAGACAACCTAGTACCTAACATAGGATGGCCAAAGGATTAGTTATGGTCCTAACGACTTAAGGGTACTTTCGTAATTACCCTAGGTTATATTATTAATTAAATTAGCAACATAATTAATTAAATTAAATGGTCAAAGCAAAATCCTTACATTATCCTAGTATAACTCAATAAACATCTTAGTACCTAACCTAGGATGGTCCAAAAGGGCTTGTTAAGGTCCCAATGACTTAGGGGTACTTTGGTTATTCACTTAGGTCCATTAATTACTAAAATTAAGGAAAATTCCCTAGTAAGGCCGATATTCATAGTAAAAAATTTCAGACATGACTAATTAAATATTTTTCTAATTTTAGTCAATCTAGGAGTGGATTTTAGTAATTCACTAATTAATTTACTTACCTAGCCTGAGTTTAATGAGTCAATATCAGTTCCTAATACTTAGACTCACGTTGGAAAATTAGAAATATTCACGACCAAAACAGTGGGCATACGTAAAAGATAACAAAAAGTTTCTCTCAATACTCTTAGGCGTTTTCAAGGTTTTCTTCAAGTTTTCATGCAAGGTGATCTTTGTCGATTTATTTATACATAAAATTGTCCAAGACACTTTCCAATCGTTTGAATTCATGAATTTTGAAACCAGCGTTCTTCTCCAATGATATTGTTGAACGTCCATCTCCCTAGCTAACCTTGTTTTTTATTCTTTAAGTATATAGATGTAATCTTAAACATGTTTTTGCTATGTGTTGCTAACTGATTATTAATTATAGGCTCTTTATATGTTAATGACTAATGAGGCATGTAGATATTTGATTCATATGATAGGGTTATTACCTATATCAAACAAAGTATGATGTAATGCTTCATTTGTGTTTGAGAATATGAAGTGTGTTACAATTCGACTATACAGTTTTCTACAATTGAATTCGATGCGCTTCCTATTCAGGGTATTTTTTTAATACATATATGGGATTAATTAATGTTGTTGGTGATAAAATAATTAAAGTTGTTTAAGTGAAACTTTAGTTTTTGCCAAAAAAATTTCCAACAATGTCTTGCCCAAAAAGATGAATGAAACTGTCATAGAATATTGCTTTCAAAGTATGATGGAAAGATTGGCTTATGTGAATGTAAACTCAATTAAGCATGACTAATGTAACTGTTAATTCATAACCAAGGGTATGCCAATCATTGGGTCAAGTCCCAAGATACAGTTTCCAAATGAACTATGAATATAGTAACTACATAGAGCAAACTTCTTAACATTTATAAACAATGGTATAAAGCTATGAAAAGACATGAAACAAGTTAAGGTGAGTAATCAAAATAATTAAAAAATCTTCAAATTATGAAAGTGACCAGAATGGGGTGTTAAAGGAAGTTAGACAAGTCTGACGTACACTTAATACAACTATGTTAAAGATACTCACAAAAGATTCTATCAATAATAGTGAGACAAGTCTCATTAACACCAAGATGATAATGTAAGGTTAAATTTCAAATTTCATGAAGTAAATAAAGGTTTGAACGGTTATCCAAAGAGTTAAGTAAACCTCATAACTAGAAACAAGCTTCCATAATTTTTAGTCAACTCTAAAAGATGTAAAGAAAAAGAAGTTGAGCAAATCACTGATAAACTAGAAATGAGATTGTGACATCACATGTAAGACTTATGAGATGAGGCTACCACCAAGGTGGAAAAGTAGTCTCCGTATCTCTCCTAGTCTTCGAACTATGTTGCCAGCATAGGAACTAGCAAGTGGATTCCACCTAAGCGAGCTTGTATGATGCAGTTTCACCTTTGATAGTGATTTAACCTCTTTTTGGGGTGGGGAAGACACATGATTTCATGTTTAGCTGGCATGATCTAGGTGGTTAAGAGATCAAAGAAAGTATTTGGTTCACTTTAGCCATGAACCACCTTTTTAAGTGTGGGGAAAACATTATACTTGGTTTCACTATAAACGGTGAAAAACCTCTTTTCGGTGTTGGGAAGACACTGGATTTCATGTTAGCTCACAATATCTACATCACTTTGATCGGTGAAACACCCTTTTTCGGTGTAGGGCAGACACTGGATGTCATATAAGCTCGCATTATCTTAATTCTAAAGATGTCCTTAAGGAAGACAAGCAAGAAAGAAGAAGAGATGTATGTTAAAAGTGAGCTAACAAAGTAAGAGCTTAAGAATATCAATCGTCATTCTTTGATAAGAATGAAGCTTTCTGTAAATAATAAGCATAGACAATAATGAATTCTTATATTATGAAAATGATAAAAGCCAAATAAAATTGTATTATAATGACTTCTTTTATTATGTCAATAAAAGGGAATAAAGCATAATGGCAAATCAATGTCCCACATCCTCCATAATGATTGGCATGTAAAGATTCCATGCCCAATCTAACAAGAATGGAAAGAATAAATTCTAGTTAGGGTAGCCAAATCATTTCCTTAGTCTCTTGGATTACTTCTTTGATTCATTATAGGTATGGGCCTACAATGAATCATTGCACTTGTAAGTAAATATGAGATTAAAACGATCATTGAACTACACAATAACAAGAAGAAAAAGATTGAAGAATAAACTATGGATAAAAAAAGGGCTCTCGAGTTTTGAGGTGTAATTTTTAGAATATTCGTTCGAGTTGTTATAAAATTACTTTGTTAATTCTAAGGTCAAATGTTCATCTATAAAATGAGTTGGGTGCTTTGAATGCAATAAAATACGTCATATTCATACCATGATTGACAAATAACCAATTAGGAAAGTCTAGTTATGTCACTTTCCAAAAATGGCATGTTGTTATAGGAAGAGATTTCATGTGATCACGCATAGTAGTTATGTGTATGTGCGCATGCACCCATATTTAGTAAATGTTTGTACTAACCCTATACTATTATTATCTTTAGAGGTGCAGGTAAGAGAGAAGGTTGAAGAATCATTGATGTTTCTTGGATTGTAGATCTCTAGACTTTGTTAGGGCTTCTTTATGTTTGAGGGTGCTAAACTTATCTATTTAGCTTAGTACATCAGACATATCTAGTGGATGTTGTCTCTAGTGTTTCTTATCAGATGTTTTTTTTGAAGTGTTTTACTAACGCCGTTTTAGATAACTATTACATTATATATTGATCTTTTGATTTAAATTGATTTATTAATCGTAGATGGTTGTTTTGATTTGAGCTTAGTAGAATACTAATCTATGTAGAAAATATCTGAAGTCTATGTATACTTCGTTATGTTTTAATAGATAAAAATTTTCTGAAAATTTAACTATATGAATGTGATAAAAGCTATGAAGAGGCTTGTCTGCAACCTCTGAGAGATTAATAACATCGGTTGCATTCGGATTCCTTAATGTGTGTGACAGTGAACATCAACGTAAATGTAAATGTCTTCATCAAAGAGAACGTCAACGTGAACATAAACGGCAGCTTAAACATCAACGTGAACGTGATTGTCAATGTCAACGTTAATGTCAACATCCACATGAACGTCAATGGTAACATCAAATTATAGATGTGAACATCAATGTAAACAAAAACATCAACATAAATGTAAACATCAACATCAACAAATTAACGTAAGTGTGCACCTTAACGTCAACATACACATCAATGTCAACGTAAATGTGAATGCCAAAGTAATGTTAGGAGTCAACGAGTATGTCAACATCACCATAAACGTCAATGTGAATATCAACGTGAACATGAACCTCAATGTTTACATAAATGTAAATGTGATTGTCAACGTTAACGTTAAAATTAACGTCAATATCACCACCAATGTCAATGTCTATGTGAACGTCAAAGTGAACCACATCGTCAATGTCAACGTAAATGTCAACGTCAACATAAACACCAACATCAATGTGAAAGTAAGAGTCCAAGAAAATGTAAACGTTAATGTGATCATTAACATCAATGTAAAAGTAAACGTCAACGTGAATGTTAAGTTGGACGTGAACTTTAAAATAAACATGAATAAGAAAGTGAACTTCAACGTAAATGTGAATGTAAACATGAACGTTAATGTTAATGTCAAAATCAATGTCAAGGTAAACTAAAAGACAATGTTAACATTAACGTTAAGGTCAATGTCAACGTCAACGTGAACCTCACCGTCAGCGTGAAGGTCAATGTTAACGTCAATGCAAACATAATGTAAATCTCAACGTAATGCCTTGTTAAAAGTTAACGTTATTGTCAATATGTAATCAATGTCTACGTGAATGTTAATGTCTATTTGAAAATCAATGTTATTGTCAACATGTAATCAATGTCAACGTGAATGTCAATGTCTATGAGAAAGTCAATATGAATGTGAACATCAAGGTAAATGTCAAGGCAAACATCAACGTCAAGGTGAACGTTAACCTGTAAATCGACGTGAATATCAATGTTTACATCAACATAAATGTTTACGTCAACACTAACTCAATGTGAACGTGAACGTCAACTTAAACGTAAACATGAAAGTAAATGTTAACTTACGTTAACATAAACATCAATGTCAACGTCAATTTTAACATTAACAGCAATGTCACCAACAACGTTAACATTAACGTTAATATGAAAATGTCAACGTGAACATCAATGTAAGCATCAACGTAAATGTGAACGATAGTGTGAATATTAATGTCAACATCAATATGAAACGTCAACATCAACATTACCATAAACGTTAACGTGAACATGAATGTATGCGCAAATATTAATGTTAATATCAACGTCAATATGAATAAGTTACTGTCAACATCAACGTAAACATAAATAACAATGTGAACATTAATGTTAATATCAATGTGAATGTTAGCGTCAATGTCAATATTAACGTCATCGTAAATGCAAACATCAATATAAACATGATTTTCAACGTCTATGTCAATGTAAACGTCAACATTGACATAATCATAAACGTGAACATCTATGTCAATATTAATATTTATGTAAATGTCAATGTCAACATGAATGTAAACTTTAACGTATGTGTAAACGTGCTTGTTAACATCAACATCAACGTCAATGTAAGAGTCAGTGATAATTTCAATGTGCACACAAATGTGAATGTCAACATGAACGTTAACGTCAACGTGGTCGTCATTGTCAATATTAATATCAATGTCTATGTGAATGCCAATAGTAATTTCAATGTGAATGTGAACGTCAACATAAATGTTAATGTGAACGCCGATGTAAACATGAACGTAAAGATCAAAGTCAACATCAACATCAACATCAGCATCAACGTAAACGTCAACCACTACGTGACATTAGTATCAATGTTAATGTGATCGTCAATGTAAATGTGAACATAAACGTAAACATCTTCGAAAATATCAATATCAACATCTAGGTGAACATCATTATCAACGTCAATGTTAATGTTACTGTCAACGTTAAAGTCAACCTCAATGAGAACATCCACATCAACCTAAATGTAAATGTCAATGTTAACGTCAACATAAACATCAACGTCAAGGTCATCGTCACCGTCAAGGTAAACTTCAATATATACGTGGATGTCAACGTCAAAATCAACAAAAATAGTAGTGTCAAAATCAACATTAGCATGAACATACACGTCAGCATTTGTGTGAATGTCAATGTGTACTTACTGTGAACATTAACATCAACTTCAACCTAAACGTCAAATTCAACGTTAATGTCAACTAGTTGTGAACATCGATGTCAATGTGAATGTCCACCATAGACCTGAATGTGAACGTTAACATAAACGTCAATATCAACATCAATGTTAACATTAACATCAATGTCAACGTTAACGTAAACGTAAACATCAACAACAATGTCAACGTTAATATGAACGTCAACATCAGTGTCAACAAAAATGTGAACATCATTATTAATATATACATCTACGTCAACGTGAATATCAACCTCAATGTCCACGTAAACGTGAATGTCAACATCAATGCCAACAATAGTGTTAATGTTAACGTCTACGTAAAGGTCAATATGAAAGTAAATTTTAATGTCAACCTAAATCCATGTGAACATTAATGGCAACGTCAATGTATAAGTGTGAACGTTAAAATTAATATAAACATCAACGTCAATATTAACATGAATATAAACATCAAGAAACATCCAAGTACCTAACATAGAATGGTCCAAAATAAATTTATTATGGTCCTAATGACTTAGGGGTACAGTTTTAGAACCATAATAACATTCTTTTGGTCCATCCTACGTTAGGTAGTAGGATGTTTCTTGAGTTAGTAACTAGGCTAGTGTCACCCGGTTAGGTCTTAGGATTTCGGGCACAGTAGTTAGTTAATTTCAGTTAGTCCAAGATTAGTTAATTAGTTAGGTAATTTAGTTACAGCCTAGAGTTGGTTAGGAATATAGTCCCCTCATGGGTTTACCTATCGAGATCTTTGCATACATACAAGATGCATTAGTCTTGTACCAGATAATCTTAGGAAGATATAGATCACTTAAAGCAACTATGAATGAAGCATCATGGTTTGTATGTATAGACCCATATGTTTAGCATAGGTCTAAAAATAAGTGAACCTATGATGTACGCAAAGAAATGATGAAATGAACAATTAAATTATGAAACCCTAGATGGGTTAAGTAAGAGTGTGAAACACACTAGATGTCCAAGTGCATTGGAATATGATTAAATGAACAATGAAATGATGAAATGTACAAAGAAATTATGAAATGAACAATAAAATGATGAAACCCCAAAAGGGTTAAGTAAGAGTGTGAAACACACTAAATGGCCATGTGCATTGGCATATGATGAAATGAACAATGAAATGATGCAATGGACAAAGAAATTATGAAATGAACAATGAAATGATAAAACCCTATAATGGTTATTAAGAGTGTGAAACACACTAATTTGCCAAGTGCATTGTCTATTAATGAAATAAACATTCACGTAAAATAGGATGAGTACTTATGAAAATAAAATGTGCTAATATTAATTAATGTAGTGACAACATGATATGAGGATAATGTAAAAGATGAAAGCAATCTCAAATGAGCCTTAGTGAAGGTTACCAAACTGTACTCACCTTTGAGAGTGTAAAGTTAATGAGGAGAGAAGTCTCTATGAACACTCTAATGAAAGTATTGAGATTAACACACTTAATACTAATGATGAGATGATAAATGATTTATTGAGCTATGATGCCCTCATACTAGAAGCCAGCTTCCAAGACGTATGAGTTGAATGTAATGGAACATTATACTCAGTACCGATAGACTAGCTATTAGTAGTGATGCCTTCAATATGGAATGGCGGAGGTTCACGTTACTCTCATGAAATGAGACTGTCCTGCATGACGGGTATAGGTCTCTCTATATCTACTATTCTTCGAACCTTTATTGCCAATATAGGGATCTGGCGGGGTTCAAATTCCAATGTACGCTAGCATGTTTTGTGTCACTTTGTCTGGTTATTCCAACTCTTTTACGTGTGGGGGACACACAAGATTTCATGATGCTCACATGATCTATGTCTGTTAATGTTAATTTTCCCCATGAATTAATGAGGCCAGCCTCAAATGATACACATAATGATATGAATGATACCGAAGGAGTTAGGATAGGATAATCATGAGGTAAGCTAGGCTTAAGCAATGACACTAGGTTATTCTTCATCATTGCACACCAAACCCAATTAAATTCTTAAACAACATCCTAGGTATAGCTACCGTTTACACTAGCCTATGACTGAAATGAAATGAAGTACATATGGATGAATGAAGCAGAATTTGTATTTTCGAAAGAAGGCTCCCTAGTTCAGATCCAATATATTGAGCCCTCATTTTTGGGACGTCTTGATGTCAAGTCCGTCATTCAAAGGTCATATGTCATATGAATGAATAAATATGAAAAATGTTACAATATGTTATGTGCAACGTGCAAGATTTTATGTGATTTGTGCAATATGATAAGTATAACGATGCATGTTACTCTTATGGCATCACATCCCTAATAAATTTTTTGAAAGTTCACTCACTTTCCAAATCCAAATTTGGAAAGCTCACTAACTTTCCAAATCCAAATCTGTCAAATACAATAACTTGACTTTCCATAATCATGTTTTTAAGAAAGATCTATTGTTACTCATGCATTTCCTTGGTGTGTGCTTTCATAAACCCATACTTAGTACAAGTGTGCACTAAACCTATACAACTCCACAATTTTATGGGCAGGCACAGGTGGATGCTAGAGCTACAGGTTCACGCAGAAACTATCCGGACGTGAAGCACTCATCTCAACTTTGTAGGCCCTCGTGCTTTCAAGTATTCTTTACCATTATATTCTACCTTAGTGAAAGGATTGAACTAGAGGAGTATTTTCCACTAGCATTTCTTTCCATTTTTTTGTAGACATTGTATTGGTGCCATATTGGCAGGTATACATTTAATGTTATATTAAACTATTTCTTTCATTTGATAATCTTAATGTTAGATGTTTTATAATGAAAAATTACAAATTTAATAGAAAATGTTTAGTATGTATATTAAGAAATAAAAAGTTTCAAATTTTCTCCTAAAATTAACCTAGGCCAAGTAAGAATGACCTAAGTAGGTTTGTCTGTTACCTCTGAGATGTCAATGACGCCGGTCTCGTCACTTTAGAAGCTTACCTATTGGGTTTGATTGATTTGGAGAAGTCTGAGTTGGCATCGTGATGCCTTCTTTCGGGGAAGGGCGGAGGTTCACGTACCTATTATGATATGATACATTCCGTTATGCCGAGTATGGGTCTCCTTATATCTCCTTGTCTTCGAATGTATACTGCCAATATAGGGATATGGCGGGGTTAAAATTCTCATGTATGCTAGCATGTTTTGGATCACTTTGTCCAGTGATTCATCATCTTTTTTTTGTGTGGAGAGATACTAGATTTCATGAGCTCACATTATCTATGTCGGCTGAAGTTCAAGTTCCCTATGAATGAATAAGGCCAGCCTCAAATGATGCATATAATGTATTGAATGATATCAATGGTGTTATTATAGGATAATCAAGAGGTGAGATACACTTAAGTAATGACACTAGGTCATTCTTAATCATTGCATAGCGCACCTGATGAAAGTCTTAAACTACAATCTACATATAACTGGTGTTTACACTAGCCTATGAATGAAATGAAATGAAGTACGTATGAATGATAAAGAATACTCTGTGATTGCCAAAGAAGGATCCCTAGTTGAGGTCCCATACGTTGAGCCCTCATTTTTGTGAAGTCATGATGTCAAGTCCATTTCTTTAAGGTCTCATTGCATATGAACGAATGATATAAAAAATTTATGTGTTATATGAAGTATGTTATGTGTTATGCGTAAGATGTTAGGTGTTGTGTTCAATATGATAAGTACTATGATGCATGTTACTCTCATGGTATGACTTTCCTAATTAAAATTTGGAAAGCTCACTCACCTTCTTAATAAAAATTTTACAAGTCCAATGACTTGACTTTCCATAATCATGTTCTTAGAAATGAGATATTCTTACTCATGGATGTCGTTTGTGTGCGCTTGCATATACCCATACTCAGTAAAAGTGTGTACTAACATGTACAATTCTACAATTTTAGGTGCAGGAACAGGTGGATGCTAGAGCTACACATTCACACTGAAAGTATCCGGACGTGGACCATTCATCAGGACTTGGTAGGCATTATTTTGAGGATTCTTTCCCATTATATTATAGCTTAGTTAAAGTATTGAACTAGAGGAGAATGTGCCACTAGCGTTTCTTTCAGTTCTTGTTCACACATTCTATTGGTGCAATTTTTGAATGTATACATTTAATGTTATATAAAACTATTTCTTTCATTTAATAATCTTAATGTTAGATGTTTGATGGTGAAAATCTATAAATTAAATAGAAAATTTTTATTATGTACTTTAAGAAACAAAAAGTTTCAATTTTTTCGCTAAAATTAGCCTAGAAGATATAAGAATGACATAAGTAGGCTTGTCTGCGACCTCTGAGATGTCAATGACGCCGGTTTCATCAGTTTAAAAGCTAAGCATATTGGGTTTGATTTATGTGGAGATGTATGAGTTTGCATCGTGATGCCTTCTTTCAGGAAGGGCGGAGATTCACGTACCTCTTATGAGATGAGACTTTGAAGCATGCCGATTATAGGTCTCCTTATATCTCCTAGTCTTCGAACCTATACTACCAATATAGGGATCTGGCTGGGTTCAAATTCTCATGTATGCTAGAATGTTTTGGGTCACATTGGCCGGTGATTAATTCTCTTTTTGATGTGAGGGAGACACTGGATTTCATGATGCTCATGTGATCTATGTCGGTTAAAGTTAAAGCTCACCATGAATTAATGAGGCCCACCTCAAATGATTCACATAATGAAATGAATGATACCAAAGGTGTTAGAGTAGGATAATAAAGAGGTGAGCTAGAATTAAGCAATGACACTAGGTATTCTTGATTATTGCACATCAAACGCGATGAAAGTCATAAACTAGATCTTAGGTATAGTTGGTGTTTACACTAGCCTATGAATGAAATGAAGTATGAATGATGAAGAAGACTCTTTTTTTTTATAAAGAAGACTCACTAGTTGAGGTCACATATGTTGAGCCCTTAATTTTGGGAAGCCATGATTTTAAGGTCTCATGGCATATGAACGAATGATATGAAATTTTTTATGTGTTATATATGCAATATGTTATGTGATGTGTGCAATATAATAAGTATGATGATGCAAGTTACTCTATTGGCATGACTTTCCTAATCAAAATTTGGAATGTTCACTTACTTTCCTAATCAAAATTTTGAAAGCTCACTAACATTCCGAATCCAATTTTGGCAAGTCCACTGACTTGACTTTCCATAATCATGTTATTAGGAATGAGCTATTCTTACTCATGCATGTCCTTGGTGTGTGCTGGAATATAGCCATACTTAGTACGCTAGAGCTACAAGTTCATGCTTAAACAATCCGGATGTGGGCATTCATTCTGACTTGGTAGGCCCTCATTATTAATCATAAAGTTCTATAATAAGACATACGATTCGGGACTTACCACACAAAAATTTCACTAAAGCACTTAAACATAGAGTTTAATAAACATAAAAAAGAATTAGGACGAGTATATCTAACATCTTAGATAACATCTTGTTGGCCTTACTATTTGAACCTTATGACGCCCAATTTAATTTCAAAGTGACTTGCTACTATGCCATCTACTTCTCTACATTCCCCTTTGGCCTTAACATTGTATCCTATTGTAGTACTAACTAGAAAAAGTTCATGTAAGATCTCAGCAAACAAATCAAAATGATTAGCCACAATATGAGTTATTGCAGACAAGGTAGATCCTTGATCTAATAATGCGTAAAAAGGAAAGGAGAAGACACGAAAGTGTCCATTATCCACATACGTGGACTTCTCTTTTTCTCTTTTCCTTTAAACACATAGAACCAGTTTTTCTTGGGGGGTGCGACTACGAAATTTGGTTGAGGCTGAGCATTTGACTTGTCCTATTAGATTTGAACCACGTCCTTCTCATTTTAGCCCAACTTATTTAGAATATGAAGCCTTACTACCGTGTTTCTATAGTCAATTGTAGCATAACGCTTATGAAGCAAATCCATGTCTTAGCCATATTCTAGAGTTGGTATGTAGCAAACTTAATCTTCTTCTCCTTATCAATACTGATAGCATGCTTTTAGACATTACCATGAATTCAAATTTATTTAAATAACTACACTCACCACACGTCTTTCATCCACGTTGGGCATTTCTATTATGGCCATTTTTGGGTATGCCCGATTATGGCCCTTTTTGGGTATTCTTCTACACATTCACACAATATGTAAGTTAGATATTTATATTGACATAAAATTCCACAGCTCTAGATAGCATGATAAATAGTAGAAAAAGGGAGAAATTCATAATATTGCATAGTGTTTAAATTGTGATTGTGGCGCACATCACAACCATAATCTAGAGACTATCTAATGTGGTTGTGTTGAGCTTTAGTTCGTAGGTACATTAACTTCATGCTTTGATACCAAGTTGGTCACGAACCGGAATCTGGAATTCAAATCCCAACTGGCATCGTTGATCTATCAGAGGTCGCAAACAAGACTCATCTTGCATTCATCAAATTCATATGGTTAATTTTAGTTGAAAATATAAAACTTTTAAACGTATGAAGTATACACAGACCTAATTTAGTTATTTCATGAATTCATCATATAATAAGCTCAACATAAATGTAACAACCATCTATCATAAGAATCAACTAAATTTTTTGTAAGAATATATCATAAATACGTTTGCCAAGCACGACATTATTACAAAAGCTTTGAAATGAAAGTACAAAAGAAACGCTAGGGAAAACATCAACTAAATTTTCCTAAAAATAAAGCTGGACTAAAATTGTAGCATCCTCGAAATAAAGAGGATCTACCAAATGATATGGACAAACACTGATGTCCAAACTGTTGCAAGAGTCGTCAGTTTTTACCTTAACTTTCATCTACAAAATAATTAATTGTAGGGGTTAGTACACCACTTGTACTGAGTATGGCTGTATGCACACATACACATAAGGCTATTCATGATAAATGAAAGCTCTTCCTAAACAACTTGCTATTTCTAGAAGACCTAGCAACTAGACTTTCAAAAGTCGCTAGATGTGAATTGTACTATGAATATGATGTATTTTAATGCATTCAAAACACAAAACTCATTTTCTGTATGATTACAAATTATTAGTATCATCAACATAACTTTAGAAAAACTCGGGCGAAGAATTTAGATTTTATATCCTCTTAGGCTGAGAGCTCCCCTTTGTACACTTAGATTATTTTTCAGTCTTTTTCTTCTTCTTGTTGTGTAGTTCAATAATTCGTCTGGTTGTATGTTTTACTTACAAGTGAAATGATTCATTGTAGTCTCATACCCACAATGAATCGTTGTAAGAAATACAATGACTAAGGAATGATTTACCTACCTTAAAGTGAGTCATTCTTTACATTATATATTCATTACCTTTCATAAGAAATTATCTATTGATCATGCAATTCATTTCATTAATTTCATGTTTTATATATTATACATTTCACATACACGACACTTTTGATTCGCTGATGTACCATTAAGACATCTCAAGTGAGGGCCTAAGATATGGGACCTCAACTTGAGGGCCTTCTTTAGAAAACAAAGAGTCTTCTTCATTCTTTCATTCGTACTTCACATTATTCATTTCATTCATTCGTAGGTTGATGTAAACACAAACTATACCTAGGATGAAGTCTAAGACTCTCATCGGGATCATTGAATTGCAATTATCAAGAATGACCTAATGTCATAACTTGAATGTTATTTCACCTCTCGATTGTCTTGCACAAACACCTTCGGTATGTTCATTTCATTATATTTCATACTTTGAGGATGGACTCATTCTTTCTTTGTGAACTTTAACCTTAACCGACATAGATGATGTGAGCATCATGAAATCTTGTGTCTGACACACACAAAAAAGAGGTTGAATCACCAGCCCAAGTGTACCGAACATGCTAGTGTATATAGGGAGTCGAACCTTCATAGATCCTTATATTGACAATATAGGTTCAAATACTAGGATATATAAGGAGATCCATGCCCTTCATGACGGACAGTCTCATCTCATGACAGTTACGTGAACCTCTGCTCTTCCTGAAAGAAAGCATCACTACTTATAGATAGCCTATCGGTGCTTAGTATAAAGTTCTATTTCATTCAACTCATACGTCATTGAAGTTGTCTTCTAGTATGAGAATTTCAGAGCTCAAAAGACGATTTGTCATCTTATCGTTAGTATTAAGTGGGTACATTAGTCTCAAAACATTAATTATGGTGTACATCGAGACTGGTCTCTTCATTAGCTTCACACTCTCATAGGTGAGTACGTCTTGGTAAAATATACTTAGGCTCATTTGAGATTTCTCTAATCTTTCACATTACCCGTTTATCCTATTGTCACCACATTCATTAGAATTAGCATATTTGCTCTACATAAATACTCATCCCTTTTACGTGAATGTTCATTTCATCATGTGCCAATGCACTTGGTCTTTTAGTGTGTTTCACACTCTTACTTAACCCTTTAAGGGTTTCATCATGTCATTACATACATCTTAGTTACTCATTCCTTTTTACGTGAATGTTCTTTTCATCATCTCTTAGTGTTCACTCAAGCATTATGGAGGCTTGCTTCTAGGTTGAGATCTATTTACTCTATTTATGACTGGTCATCCTTACTTTATATTGATTAAATGTGAATTTTTCTTTTTTATCATCCTTAATTTAAGTTTTTAAATGTGAATTTTCCTTACATAGCATCCTTAGGTGTAAATGAGAGTAGTTTCACACATTCTAACACCTTCATTCGTAAGTATTCTTTTAACAAATAAGTTTTGCTTTAAGCAAGACTTTAATATCCCATTCTGGTCACTTACATAATTTAGAACCCTTTAATTAAGTTATAACTCACTTAACTTACTTACTTTAGTGTAGTAAATTCATATCACCGTTTATGGACAATGAGCACTTCATTCAATGAGTTTCATGTTTTCATCGTTCATTCTTGTGGAGCACGTTGGGAGTTTTTCCAATGAATGTTATCCCCATGGTTATGGATTCATTGATATCACTTTACAAGGGCTTAACATATATTTTATACTCTTTATACACAAGAATTAGCATATTATTAGTATTGGCTCAAAAATTGGGATGTTAGACTAGCAAATTCATAGTTTTTGGCGTAGGTCAATTTTTACGTATGTTCATACTTAAATTTTCATATCTATAAACCCTTAGACAATATTTTAATCACTTACATATGATCCAAGCCATTAGAATATATTCATTTTGACAAAATAGATTTAACGAACTTTATTGAACTAGATAGACAATTTATTCAAGATATGACTTCATAGATGTCTTTGAACAAATTCTTAGTTTATGGATTTTAGTGTAACATTTTAAGAACATATTGGAAAGAATTATATTAACTTTTGCTTCTTTAAAATCTTCATAACATGAAAACAACATCAACTCAACGTTCAGCCAAACACACATAATCACTTAACACATCACGGACTTAACTTAGCATATTATCGATCCTTAGTTAGTATGATAAGAATAACATTATGCAATTGCAAGTTCATAAGTTCATTTTGTACACATCATTCAAGAATACTCCATGTTAAGAAAAGCCATCACCGCATACCAAAAAAAATGATCTCTAACCTATTCAACATTGTAATTTAAAAGGATACTAGGCAAAGTAAGTTCGACGACAACGACGGTGGAAGAACCCTAGTTTTAAATATCTTATCAATCGTTCGAAGTAAAATACAACCACACCTTATGTATAATTGAATATACGAAGATCACCTTTAATGAAACCTTGAAGAAAACGTTAAATTCGCCTAAGAACTCTTGAACGTTCAATATTTTTCTTGCGGTTTGTTACCTACTGCCTTAGAATCGTTAGTATCAATGTTTTTATAGTAATTTTTAGGTTAAGGAATAGATATTTCATTATAAAACTTAATTATAATATTAATTAACCAATTACCAAAACACCCCTCCTAGGTTGACTAAACATAGGAGAACATAACACTTAGTCAAATATGGAATTCGGTTTTGACTATGGTTTTGGTCAACATTTTGACTTTATATTAATCAATTAAATCCTTAATTTACTTAATTTTGGTACCTAGGTTATGTTCTATATACCCTCAAGTCATTGGAACCAATATTAACCCCTTTTTGACCATCCTAGGTAATGTACTAGGATGTTTGTTGAGTTGTACTAGGTTAGTGTAAAAATTTCATTTTGATGATTTAAACTAATTAATTAAATTTATAATTTACTTAATTAGGTTACCTAAAGTAATTACTAAAGTACCCTTAAGACGTTAGGACCATAAGCAATCATTTGAACCATCCAAGGTTACGTACTAGGTTGTCTTTTTCTCGTTTTATTCAAAATCTTGAAATTGTCTTGTGATTTCGGTTTGTCCCCTTAAAATTAATTAATTAATTTGCTAAATTAATTAATTAAGTTGATAAATAATTGAATTAATTAGACTAGTGTAAGTACTAAGGTACCCTTAAGTCATTAGGATTTTAACTAACTCTTTGGACCATCCTAGCTTAGGTACTTAGTTGTCGTTTTCTAGTCTTAACCGAAATCTGAAAATTTCCTTTTTATTTTCTATTGAAGCCATTTTAAATTAATTAATTAATTTACTAAATTAAATAATTAGGTAACCTAGGGTAATTATAAAATTACCCCTAAGTTTTAGGACCATAACTAACCTTTTGGACGATCCTAAAGTATTAGGTTGTCTCTTTAACTAGTACTAGGTTAGTGTCAACCCGGTTTTGGTCCTCGGTTATCGGGTGCACTAATGTGTACAATTAGGTTATTCCTACGTTATTGAGTTAATTATAACAGTAGGTTAGAGTCTATAATTGGTAGAAAGGTTAGGACCCACATGGAGTGGTCCGTTGTGCACATTTTCCCCCCTAACTATCCTAACCGAATTTGGTTAGGGTGGTCCCCTCCTTTGGCAACTTGTTCACATGTCTTAAACATATGCATACAAATGGGTTGGTTGCACTTTCCTAGATAACTAATATTTATGGTTCATTTAAAATATTTACTTATTGTCCCTACCATCTCCTTGGGCATTGCTTAATATACATGATCATTTTAAATGATCATGTGCTATGTACTATTGACTAGGCTTTACACATGGATGCCCTGTACCTAATTTGTGAGTTAAGGAATAAAATATTAATTTAGATTAGGGTCTTTATTGCAGGTACATTACTTGAACAAAATCATTAATAGTTATAAAAAGTGGCTAACACACTTTAAGCCAATATTTTCTAATATTGCCCAATAGTTTGCTCATTTGGGTATTATATAGAAATAGGGTAATACCCCTTAGCGAATTTTCTATACTCTGCCCAATATTTCTCAATATTGGTCATTAGGATGCCTATGTATCCCCAGCACACATTATTAAACATCTATTGGGCTCTTCACTAGGCATATAATTTTTTGGAATGTACAAAGGTCAACGTCAATGTTTATGTGAACGTTAATGTCAGCGTCAATGAAAATATGAAAATCAACATAAATATAAACATCTGCGTCAACATGAATGTTAACCTCAACGTGAACGTGAATATGAACGTGAAAATCAATGTCAACACTTACATCGACATTAACGTCAATTTAAAGGTTAACATAAACATAAATGTTAATGTCAACATAAATCCACGTGAACATCAACGACAACGTCAATGTATAAGTGTTAACATTAACATAAAAATAAACGTCAACATTAAGAACAACGTGAACATAAAAGTCAACGTAAATGTGAACATCAAACATAATGTTAGAGTCACCAAGAGCATTACAGTCAACGTGAACATGAATGTCAACATCTATGTGAACATTAATGTTAACGTTAACATCTACGTAAAGGTCTATATGAATGTCAATGTAAACGTACACATCAAGGTGAACGTCATTGTCCAGATAAATGTGAAGGTGAAGATTGAGGTACACGACATTGACGTGATGGCCAACGTCAATGTTAAAGTCAATGTGAACGTGAACTCAACGTCAACATCAATATCAGGGTCAACGTGAACGTTAACATCAACACCAATATCAACATGAACGGGAACATCAATTTTTCGGTTAACGGCAACGTCAACATCAATATCAATATAAATATAAAGATTAATTTCAATGTGAATGTGAATGTGAATGTCAACGTCAATGTGAACATGAACGTGAACGCCAATGTAAACGTCAATGCTAATGTAAGCATGAACATCAACATAAAACAAAACATCAACATAAATGTGAATGTGAACAACAACGATAAGGTGAATGTATTAATGTGAATGATAACATGTACGTAAACGTCAACATAAGTATGAATGTGATCATATACGTCAACAAAAATGTATAAATCAATATCAAAATTAACGTTATTGTGTATGTTAACATCAACGTAAATATGAACGTCAATGTAGTATTAAAGTATACGTGAACATCAATTTAAATGTAAATGTCTGCATATATGACAACGTAAACGTTCAATTGAACATGAACGTGAACGTGAATGTAAATTTAAATGTAAAAAGCAACGTAAATTTAAATCTCAACGTCAACAAATCAACATAAACATGAACATAAACTTTAACATAAACGTTAATGTCAACATAAATGTGAATGTCAAACTAAATTTAAGAGTCAATGAGTATGTCAAAATCAATGTAAACATCAATGTGAAATTCAAGGTGAATATGAACTTTAACGTCTACGTAAACGTCAATGTTATTGTAAACGTTAATGTCAACATCAACATCAATATCAACGTCAATATGTATGTGAATGTCAATATGAACCTTAATGTTAATGTGAATGTTAATGTCAATATCAACATTAAAATCAACATTAACGTAAACATAAGGGTCCGCGAGAATTGTAATATTTATGTGATCATGAAAATAAACATAAGCATAAAGGTAAACGTGAACTTCAATGTAAAAATAAACGTCAGCATGAACGTGAATTTAAACATGAACTTCAACATAAAAGTGAATGTATTAACATTAACGTCAATGTAAAAATCAGTGTCAAGGTAAACGTAAAAGCCAGCGTGAATGTTAACATCAAGGTCAACGTCAACGTCAACGTGAACCTCAACGTCAGGATTAACTTAAATGATAACGTTAACATAAACGTCAGCCTCATCATCAATGTAAATATCAAGGTTAAGGTCAAAGTAAATGTTTATGTTGCGTGAAAACGTTAGCATCAACATAAAAATAAATGTAAACATCAGTGTCATCATGAACATAAAATTCAATGTCATTGTAAATTTAAACGTGAGAGTCAGGATGAGTTTCAAATTCAACATTAACGTGAACGTAAACAGCAACGTCTACGTAAAATTCAATGTAAATGTGAACATCAACGTAAACGTCAAGGTGAACATAAATGTCAAGTTGAACATCAATGTACATATCAACGTTAACGTCAACATTAACATCAGAATGATCATAAATGTCAACATTTGTGTGAATGTCAATGAGAACGTCAACATCAACATCAAATTAAATGTAAACTGTAACGTTAATGTTATCGTAAATGTAAACATAAACGTCATTATAAACATGAACGTCAACTTTAACATTAACTTTAATGTGAATATGAACGTCAATGTTAGCACCACCGTAAACGTCAGCGATAACATGAACATTAACATCTACGTTAAAGTGAATGTCAACATCAACATCACCATAAATGTGAATGTCAACGTGAACTTTAATATCAATGTGAACATAAAAGTAAACTTTAATGCTAACATAATTGTCAACGTCAGCGTCAATGACATCGTAACTGTTAACTTCAATGTGAATGTTAACGTCTCCGTAAATGTAAACATTAGCATTAATATGAACATGAACATGTTCGTCAATGTTAATGTAAACATCAACATCAACATCAATGTAAATGTGAACGTCCACGTGATCATCAATGTCATTGTTAACGTCGTTGTCAACGTGAACATAAACCTAACCATAAACGTAAATGTGAATTTAAACGTCAAATTCAACATCAACGGAAGAGTTAGTAATAATGTCAATGAGAACATAAATTTAAATGTCAACATGAACGTGTATTTAAACGTGATCATCAACGGTAACCTCAACATGAATACAACATTAATCTTTATCTAAATATAAATATCAATGTGAATGTTGACGTGGACGTGAATGTGAATATGGACATAAATGTGATCGTTAACGTCAACGTATTATCTAAATCAAAAATCAAGATCATCATCAGCATCAACATAAAATTCAAGGACTGCGTGAACATTAGTGTCAATATCAATGTGAATGTCAATGTAAATGTGAACATCAACATACATCAATGTCAACATGAACGTGAACCTCAATATGAACATTAACATTAACATAAATATTACCATAAACGTAAATGACTGTGTGAATGTAAATATAACATCAAGGTTAATATGATCATGAACATAAACGTTATTATTAACGTGAACGTGAACATCAACATAAATATTGAGGTTAACGTCAATCTCAGCGCCAACGTAAACATAAACAACTAAGTGAATATCAATGTCAAAGTCAATATAAACGTTATTGTAAACATGGATGTCAATGCAAACGTAAATGTTAGTGTTAACGTGAACGTGAACAAAAATGTCATCATCAACATCAGAGTCAATATAAACATCAATGGCAACGTAAATGTTAATGTAAATGTCAATTAGCATTAACTTAAACGTGTACGTCAATGTAAATGTAAATCTATAAATCAACATGAATATTAACATCGTTGTCATCATAAATGTCAATGTCACGTCAATATCAACATCATCATGAATATCAATGTCAACATAAACTTAATTGTTATAGAGAATGTCAAAGTCAACATAATTGTCAAAATGAACGTTAATGTGAACATCAACATCAACGTCAACATAAACGTCAACATTAATGTAAATGTTAATGCGAGCGTTAACGTCAACGTCAATGTGGCGGTGAACATCAAAGTAAATGTCAAGGTGAACATCAACGTATATGTGAACGTTAACATAAACATAAACGTCAACGTCAACATCAACATTTACGACAGCGGTAATGTCAACGTCAACATAATAAATAATGTAAACTTTAACATTTTTGTGAACATCAATGTCAACATCACGTCAATGTAAACGACGCATGTCTCATATAGGGTTAACGACGCATGTCTCATATAGGGTCTAGTATCCGGGTGTGACAAACTTTGTATCAGGGCGTCAAATATCCTTAGGGTCAATATCTCACTAAATTATGTTACCTAGTGTCTTCTTCATGGCTGTGAAGCACACCACAATTATTGATGAGAGGGTATCTGATGATTAGGAAACTTCTCCTTTCTTAATACTCCTTTGTCGTGCCTTCGTGGGTTTGACACTATGTGTCTTTTAGCATATGATTTCTTTATTGGTAGATTCTTTCCAAGGAAACAAAAGGAATCTAAGGTAGAAAAATTCTTAAACCTTTGTCAAGGATGTTGATGGTTCATGCTCAATAAGTTGCGGAAAGTCGACTAAGGAAGAGTAATAGGGAATCTCTAAAGGCAAAGTCTATTAAAGGTGGTTCTTGTAAGAGTAGTCTTGATGTTCAACACAAGCCTATGCTTAAGAAGCGGTTTTCAAACGAATTTCCTTTTAATTTCTCCAAGAATCGCAATGATAGTGGTTCTAATCCTAATCCTATAGAGGGGAGAATTGTTGATCGACCAAAAGAGAGACCAATTTGTGGTAAGTGTTGTAAGAAACATGCGTGTTAATGTCTTGTTGGGACTAATAGTTGATATGGTTGTGTCAAAGGGTGACATATGGCGGGAAATTGTATTCCAAGGATCAAATCATTTCGTGTTGAATGGAATGTAACATGATAACAAATGGTTTTGTATACCATGTTGTCAGGATAAATGAGTCTTTCATAACGTATTGAATATAAAAAAACCAAAACTAGGGTAATTCCCAATGAAATTGTCGAATGTTAATCTCCCTAGTTCTCCCTATTTTTTATTGTAGTAGTGTGTATAATGATCAAGATTTCAGTGACAAATAAAGAAAGAAAGAAGTAGGATGATGAGGGGTGTTCGGATATGATGACCAAAGGGTGAGGTTAGACTAAGTAATGATGTAAGTCATTCTTAGTCATTGCACAGAAATAACCCAATGGAAGTCTTAAATAATATTCTAAGTCAACATAGCATGTTCAAAGTGAAATGTTAGATCAAAGAAGAAGAAATGTATGTTTGAAGTGAACTATGTAAGCAAAACATGAGAATGTCAAATCATCAGTGTTTTATAAGAATGAAGTTTTAACTGTTATTAGTTTATGCCAATATTGGACTGTGAATATATCCCCAATAAGAATATATTATGACAAAAAATCAAAGTATGGGCATATCCAATAAAGATTGGCTTATAAATACTTTATGCCCCATTTAACAAGAATGTCATTTTTTCAATCTCGTTTACTAAATAAGGGCATATTACTCTATTGTAGCACTTATGTGGAACATGTATGAATATGTTTTATTGAGATTTGGGTGTTTTGTTGTTATCTTGAGAAGATTGATAGCATGGAAACTCTTTGATCAATTTTGAGTTTATGAAAATGTTGAGAAGGAAATTCCTCACGATGTATTATGAATATGTATCTCATATATGTTTAGAAGGAAATTCCTCACGATAATTTATGTACTTTTTGTTCTTCTAGTATTTAGTCTTTTTTCTACCCTACAAAAGATTTTAGTTTTATTTAGGGACGAATGTTCCTAATTGTGGATAATTTAACGCTCCGGGAATTCCATGACTTATACTAGAGCTTAATATATTTAATAATGCTTAAATTGATGCTCCCAGAAAAGATATTTGTCCTCTTAAGAGACTATTAGGTTTTAATAATATATATTGGGATACATAGGCATCCTAATGCCCAATATTTAGTAATATTGGGCATGTTAGAGAATATTGGCTTATGGGTGTTAGCCAAATTTTATATATTGACAAGTAACTTAAAATACACTTTGATGTTTAACCAATTTTATGTATTAAGATATAATTTGATGTTCAAATGATCCAATCCAAGCTTGTTTAGGAATTATACCTGCAATGATGACCCGAAGCTAAAATATTAATTTCTTATTTGTGCACATTAAGTGCGAGGCATCCAATTATCAAGCCTAGGTACAATAGAACATAAATATTTATAATGATCATGTAGATTAAGCAGTGTCTTAAGGAAATAGTGAGGATCCTTTGGACAACAGGAAGGCGGCAACAACTCATGAACAAGCACATGTACTGCCAGCTGAGAGACAAGAAACCAAGCCTAAACAAATTCGTTTAGTACGGTTAGGGGCTAGGCACATGGCAGTCCAAGCCACATGGGGCCACATTTCCTAAAAATTCCTAGCTCTTAAATATCTTACATTACTAGCTAATTAACCTAGGATAAACAAAAAAAAATAAAAATTCCACCTGACAGCCTAAAACCTAACTGGGTGACACTAGCCGAGTAACTAACTAAAGAAACATCCTATTACCTAACCTAGGATTTTCAAAAAGCGTTGGTTATGGTCTTAATGACTTAGGGGTACTTTAGTAATTACCCTATGTCTCTTAAATAATTAAAGTATCAATTTAATTATTTAATTTAAATCCTAGTCAAAACCCGAGACCCTAAGTCAAATGTTCTCCTAGTTGTAGTCAATTTTTGAGGGGCATTTTAGGTAATATAAGTGGAGGGTCTTAGGGTAAATCATGGGACATCTATGAATTGATATTATGATAGTATTAGAGAAATTTTACACGACTCAAATCAGAATCAAATGATATCCTCTTAATCTCCCAAGAACGCTCTTTTTTCCAAACTCCATTGAAGAACATGAAAAATCTTAAGGAAGATGACGAAGGTTTCAAAGTGTCCAATCAAATTTCGTGGATTATTCATCTATAAGGTATGTGTTTTACACTCTTGGGATTCCTTTACCTCTCATTTCCTGTCAAGATTAGTATTCAAGAACTTCAAATACTAGGGTTTTTACTCTACAAAATGAATTTTCTTTGTAACCCTATATTTTTTATTTTTAATGAAAAGTAGACGTTATTTGTGATTATTTTCACACAAATTGTTGAGTAATTGATTGATAATGTTTCAATGCCATGTGAAACATGATCTTTCTCTATGTGATGGTTTTGAATTGGTTGTTTGTAGTGTTATATAACTTCAGAGCATTAGGGTTAGAATTCAAGGTTTTAAAAAATCCTTTAGTGACCCATTTACCTTATCCCATGTTATGTATTGATAAGGGACATGATTTTAAGTGTTTTTTTTGATTATTCATTGAGTATTTAACTATATATGATTATGAATATTGCATGATGAATAAGATTGTTGGAAGCAAGAGGTAAGTCTTCTAAGTGTGATTACTCTTAATGTTTATGTTAGCCTATACACTATGATGTTATTCTATCAAAAGTATGTATTATGTATTTATCTGAATATGCTGGGATATGAACATGTTTATTATGAGATTATGATAATAATACAAATCTGCAAGCTATGATATTGTCTTGTATGTTTCATACAAGATGATTTTTCCATGTAAATCTCACAAAAGAAAGTTTACGATGGAAGGACAATTCACATCTAATCGAAAATAACTCATGATCATGTTATACATGGAGAATATCTCCAATGACCTTTGATAAGTTTATAATAAAATAAAACATAAAAGTCATTTCATGAAAGGTACTAAAGCTAAGCACCGATGAACTAAGTATGGGAAGTGTTCCTTCACTTGCGGGACGGTTGGCTCACCACGATGCTCCTGAGATTGAGGCTTTCTTTTAATGTTGAACTATGGATCCGTAATACATATTCTAGTTCTTGAACTATGTCGACACCATATGATACTAGCTAGTGGATCCACCTAGAAAGCTACGTCATGTTAGGTTCTACTTTGGCCAGTAGACCACCTCTTTTCGGTGTGGGGAAGAAACTTGATTCCATGTTAGCTCAAATCGTCAATTCTTATTAATGTGTATATTCCCTCATGTAAAATAAAATACAAGTAAATGAACATTGACTAGGGTGACTTTAGGAGTTTCATAGTACAGGTAGTGGTATGAGACGCATTCTAGACATTGCGCAAGTTGACTCTAAGGGAAGTCCTAGGAGATTGTTCTTAACATTTGTGATGATATGAAAGATATATGTTTATGATATATGATTTTACTATTAGATAAATGTTGGTTATTATAACAAATACGTTATTTGGTTGTATTGCAATTTGAAGTGAGGACCACTTATGTTACAAGTTACATGAAGCAAGGCTTTACATATGGTCTCCTATGTCATCTACTCGTTTATCTAGGGTTATGGGGCTTCGCATGACCTTTGAACTTTTTGGCTGGGGATGAGATCATTGGTTAGTGTTTCGTATTTTATGGTTATATGATTTATTTAATATGTTAACATGACTCTATGAAAATATGTCTTTGATTATTATCATGTTGTATGTTTTTTGTATTCTTAGTTTCTTTACGTTATATGGTATGTGCATTGAAGAATTTCACATGACATAGCATGTTATCTAATTAAATGATAAATGAACTTTTTTCATGGATGTACTTAAGTGTTATGTGCATATACCCATACTTAGTACAATAGTCGTACTAACCCCATTACTTTATATTACTACAATTATAGGTTCCGTCCAATGATGTTTAAGCAGGTAAATTTGAAGAAGCTCTTAACTCTTTCTCCAAGTCTTAGTAAGTCCTCATGTTCGGGGATTCCATCTTCTATATTGAATCTTTATGAAGATATTAGTAGAATTTAAGAGTATGAGATTTCCATTTATGTTTGTTGGATTCTTTTGTATTAAGGCCTATACGGCATATTAACTTTTATTGGCTATGTCAATAATTGCACTCTTTAGATGGTTTAGTATGTGAGACACATTTCTAGTTATCGTATGTTGATATTGACTAGTTGATATTAGATAGTTTTTTATGTCAAGGTCTTTCTTAATTATTTTAGATCTAAGCTTTTCCAAATGAGCTTATTACATTAATACAGGTCTGGAAATATCATTTTAAACATTATTTGAAGTATTAAGCTCTAGTCTAAGTCATGGAATTTCCGGAAAGTTACATTATCACCCCCTTAGGAACAATCCTTCCCGAATGACACTAAAATCTTGTGGAGGTAGGAATAGACTCTATACTAGAAGCAAAACCAATCAACAACATAAAAATCATAACGAGTCACATCTCATCGAAGTAATCACATCTCTTTATAACACATACAATAATATTACACATAGCAATCAATTCATGATACCCAACATATAAAAGCTCCATATTCCTAAGACATAGTGAGGAATTTACTTCTCAACCTTATCATAAAATCAAAATGAATATAGAGTTGTAATGCTATTTTTCTTCTCAAGATTGCACAAAAACAACAAAATATCAAGAAAACATATGCATACATGTTTCACATCAGTGCAAGAATAGAGTATGAAGAAATTTTCTTACTACTCTAGTTGGTAGAACTTTTACAAAAGAAAACAAGTCAAACTAATTATCATGCATTTCTTTCTTAATTAAGATGAATGCCTAATCTTAAGAAGTATAGAGATGAGGGTAGAAAGAGTTCATGTCGGCTTCATCCTACATGTTACACAGTCAACAAGATTGTTCCTCCATAGAACTTTTACACAGGCAACCTCATTGTTTCTCAACTTCTTGCTATGGCGATCTACAATAACAACCCGAATATCTTCATACGAGAGATTCTCATCAACCCCTAAGCCTTCAATATGTAGAATAAACAGTGGGTCACCCATGCATTTCTTGAGCATAGACATATGAAACACCGGATGAACTGAAGATACTTCACTAGGTAGTTTCTACTCGTAGTCAACCTTTTCAATTCGTTGCAAAACCTTATAGGGACCAACACACCGGGAACTTAAGTTCCCCTTCTTACAAAACCTCTTCACCCCTTTTATAGATAAAAATCATCAAGTATGCATCATCACCTATTTCACACTTACTATCTCTTCTTTTATTATTATCATAAGACTTTTGCCGACTATAAGTTGTCTTCAATCTATCTTTTATGATTCGAACCTTCTCTATAGCTTCATAGATAATCTTTGTTGCAAGGACTGAGGACTCACCAACCTTAAACTATCCAACTGGAGTTCTACACCTTCTACAATAAAGAGGACTACCATGGAGATGCTCGAATAATAAGCATTGTTGTAAGAGAACTCGATCAAAGGCAAGTGATCATTCAAAATTCCCTTAACATATAGTAAAGGGAATGAATGGTACGTTCTTCTTGACACTCTGTCTGAGAATGAAAATAGGTATTAAGATTCACTTGCGTACCTAATCACTTTTGAAAAGAATTCAAAAAGCGATAAGTGAATTTGGCACCTCTATCAGAAATGATGGACAAACTAATCCCATAAAGACTCACAATCTCATAAATGTAGATCGTTGAATAATCTTCAGCCGTGTAACTACACTTAACAGGAATAAAATTGGCAGATTCGGTCAACCTATCCACAATAACCAATACATAATCATTTTGCTTTTGGTTTCAAGGAAACCCTACAACAAAGTCCATATCGATGGCTTCCCACTTCCATGTAGGAACATCCATGATTTGGGTTAAACCACCATGTTTAATATGCTCAACGTTAACTTGTTGGCAGTTGGGACACTTAGCAACAAAATCTGCAATGTCCCTCTTTTAACCATCCAAACAATACACCTCCCTAAGATAATGATACATATTGGTGGCACCCGGATGCATAGAATAGCGAAAACCATGGGCTTCTTCCAGAATATATTTTCTCAAATCCTGAACATCGGTTATACATAAACTCATTTGGTACCTAAGAATACCCCCCCTTGGGAGAATGACTCATTAATCTTACAAAGTACCAATTCCTTTGACTCAAAAAATAGAGGATCCAGGTGCTCCGTAGATTTCAGGTCCACCAATAATGATGAGTCAGAGTTATGATGGACCATGAAACAACCATTTGGAGAATATCTAGCCGCACACATAACCGAGCGAAAAGGTGAACATCTTTCACCAGTTTTTTCTTCTCTTCCTCCACATGAGACACACTACCTATAGTCATACGACTCAAAGCATCCGCAACCACATTGGTTTTTTAGGGGTGGTAAAGGACACTCATTTCATAATCATTCAACAATTCTAACAAGTCAAACTTAACCTTCTTTGGGTAAAAGCTGTCAAAGGAGAAGCAATGGACGAAAAGCCGTCAACAGGTCTTCTATTATAGTCGTCTAGACCCAAGAAACTCCTTATGTCTGTGGGAGTCAAAGTCCAAGCAAATTTCAGACCATATCCATCCTTTTTGCATCAATGTTGTAACGACCTGTTTAGTCGTTTTTAGCAGCAGATTTTATTTCTGGAAAAACTGGCTGAGACGACGGACCCCACGACGGACAGTCATGAGCACGACGGACCGTCGAGGGGGTCTCGTTCCAAAACACTTAGAAATTCTGAAATTTGGGTACTGAAATCGACTCTCTGAACTTCGTAACAGAATGGTAGGACGGACCGTCATGGGCACGACAGACCGTCACAGACTCTTCAAGGAAATTGAGTCTTTGAACTCTGTGACGGAGCAGCAGGACGGACCGTCGCAGGCACGACAGGCCGTCAGAGGCTGCATAATCCCAGGCTGGGTTGGATTTCTTTAAATTTTTTTAGGGACGTTTTTGACTATTCCTGCTTTAATTATAAAGTTAGTGGGTTAATATTAATAAGTCTAATTACTTGGGGGTTAAAAGAGGTAACCTTGAGTTAATTAGTGGGTTATTATTTTCATCTATTATACTTAATTATATGCTAATTAGGGTAAAAGAAAGAGGGTTTGAATAACAAAAATAGAAAGAACAAAGAGAGAGAGAGAGAGGATCGAACGAGAAAGAGGAGAAACGAAGAGGAAACAAAGCTTTGGAAATTGCTTGCTTGATCAAAATTCTTCGGTGGAGGTAGGTTATGGTTTTTATGCTATTCATAGTAAACTTTTAATAGCGAATGATATGTATTGGTAGTATTGTAAACCCTTCTATATGCTTAATTGTATGCTTGCATGAATGTGATTATATAATTGTGATAGAATAAGGATGATGAAGCTATTGAATCCTAAATCTTGAAAAGAAACCCTAATCTACTTTCTTAATGATGATGCTTTTGTATAAAAGAAGGCTTGATGAACGAAAGTAGTGAGATTAGGGGATCGGGAGCCACATTCCGGTACCAGGATAGAATGAGGATCAGAGTGTCACGTTCCGACACCAAGTTAGTATATGGATCGGGTGCCACGTTTCGGTACCAGGATAGTATATGAGGATCGGAGTGTCACGTTCTGACAGCAGGATAGTATATGAGGATCGGAGTGTCATGTTCCGACACCAGGATAGTATATGGATCGGGTGCCACGTTCTGGTACTAGGATAGTATATGAGGATCAGAGTGTCACGTCCCGACACCAGGATAGTATATGGAGCAGAGTGTCACGTACCGACACGAGGGGAATAAAGATAATTAATCTTGAAATATATTAATATACTCAATCTAATGAACCTAATTCCCAAATGAGTATGGTATTGAGGCTTGAGTCCTCATCTGTGAACTTTGCAGTACTTATTAATGATTATAGAACTTGTTGTTGCTACATGTTGAGTATTGTAGTTGATTTATGATATTACTTGATATATACTGTTTTCTATTTTGAGTTGGCCGATTATATCTACTCAGTAATTGTGTTTGTACTGACCCTCTTGTTATTTGTGGAGTGCAGCAAACGGACCGTCGTCTTCAACTCAATCGCAACTCTAGCCAGTCTTCAGAACACCGGATCATCAGGGTGAGCTAATGCTTCTAGATTGGACTGGATCTTCTTCCTCATGTCTTGATGCCTTGAAGTTCTGGCATGGACTAGCTTTTACTTGTTTTAGCTTCTTAGAATACTCTTATTTTGTAATTTGATCATAGATGTTCTTGTGGTGATGACTTCCAGATTTTGGGAATAATAAGTATTGAATTTTAGTAGTTATTTAATGATTTCGTTAATGAGTCTTAAGTCTTCCGCATTATATTCTGTTTATTATGGTTGAAATGTTGGGGTTTAGATTGTTTGGTTCGCTCACATAAGAGGGTAAGTGTGGGTTCCACTCGCGGCTCGTTTTGGGTCGTGACAAACTTGGTATCAGAGCATTAGGTTCGTTGGTCTCATCACACAAGAACGAGTCTAGTAGAGTCTTAAGGAACGGTAGGGGGACGCCTTTACTTCTCTTTGAGAGGCTATAAGACTTTAGGAAAATTTCATTCATTCTTTCCTTCTTTGGTGCTACTACTTGAATCCAATTGGTATATAGGTGATACAAATTGGTATCTTACCATCTTCACTCTATTTCGCAGATGGTTAGAAATAGAGCAACGACGGCGCCAACACCAACACCGACACAGGCAAGACAAGAAGCATGTGAGCCAGCCACTGGGGCTGTAGCTCGAAGAGGAGTAGCGGCAAGAGGCCGTGGTAGAGGTCGTGGGAGGACGTCCTCTAGAGGAAGAGGACAAGTACCTAGCCCATCTGATGCTAGGGCGGTGACTCCTCCATAGACTGAGGATGTAGTAAGAGAGGGTGAGGAAGGGGAGAATGACCAAGTGCAAAATGAGGAATTGCCACCCCAACCTACCCCAGAGATGATCAATCAGGTTCTTGCTTATCTTAGTGGGTTATCTGATCAGGGTCAGGCACCTCCAGTGTTTTCTGCACCAACACCTCTGGTTTCAGAGGTACAACATGCAGCCACTATGGCTCCCCGTATGGATGCCTCATTTGAAATAGGCATGTTTCCTCGTCTGACTACAAGGCCTATAATGGCAAATGATCAGCATGAACTTTTCATTAAGTTTTTAAAATTGAAACCTCCAGTCTTCAAGGGTGCTGAATTGGAGGATGCCTACAATTTCCTGGTTGACTGTCATGAGCTACTACACAAAATGGGTATAGTAGAACGGTTTGGTGTTGAGTTCGTGACTTATCAGTTTCAAGGGCACGCTAAAATGTGGTGGCGGTCACATGTTGAGTGTCAACCAACATAGGCACCACCTATGACTTGGGTATCATTCCCTAACTTGTTTATGGAAAAGTATATTCCCCGGACATTGAGGGATAGGAAAAGAAATGAGTTCTTGAGCCTAGAGCAAGGTAGGATGTCGGTTACTGCTTATGAGGCTAGGTTTCATGCACTATCCAGATACGCCACCCAGCTTTGTTTCAGTCCACAAGAGCGGATTCGCCGTTTTGTGAAGGGGTTGAGGTCAGAATTGCGGATTTCAGCCTTACAGGTAGCGGCTACGGCAAAATCCTTTCAAGAAGTGGTAGACTTCGTGATAGAGGTGGAAGGAGTAAAGCCAGATGACTTTACCGTGGCGTCGACATCAAAAAGGTTTCAAAAGGGAGGTGAGTTTAATGGTTCTTAATCTAGCGGAAAGGGTACCGGAGGTTACTCAGTCCGACCAATTTAGTCTTCACTACAAACTATAGTTGGCGGTCCACCTCAGATCGGCCAACACTTCTCTGAGAGACCTATGCTTGAATCCCGAGAGTGTTATGGATGTGGGGAGACTGGACACATTAAGAGGTATTGTCCAAAACAGAGTTACAAACCTCCAATGGTTAGAGGTAGAGGTGGTTATGGAAGAGGCCGTCATTCTGGAGGACGTGGTGGCAGAGGTAATGGTGGTCACCAAAAAGGCCGGGGTGATGGGCCAAATGGAGCCACTACATCTCAACGTGGTAGGGGCAACGGACAGACAGGTGATAGGGCCCATTGTTATGCTTTCCATGGGAGATCTGAAGCGGAGACATCCGATGCTGTCATCACAGGTAATCTTTCGGTTTGTGATTGCATGGCTTCTATATTGTTTGATCCTTGATCCACATTTTCTTATGTATCTTCTTCATTTGCTACTGATCTTAATTTACCTTGTGAATTACTTGACACGCCTATTCGTGTTTCTACTCCGATTGGTGAGTCTGTGATAGTTGAAAAGGTATATAGGTCTTGTTTGGTGAATTTTGTGGGGAGCAACACTTATGTAGATTTGGTTATCTTAGAAATGGTTGACTTTGATGTAATTCTGGGTATGACATGGCTTTCTCCGAATTTTGCGATCTTGGATTGTAATGCTAAAACTGTGACGTTAGCCAAGCCTGGGACATATCCTTTAGTGTGGGAGGGCGACTACACTTCCAATCCGGTTCGTATCGTGTCCTTTCTTCGTGCGAAGAATATGGTTCGTAAGGATTGTTTAGCTTTATTGGCACATCTCAGGGATGACACTACCCAAGTACCTTTGATTGAGTCGGTTTCGGTAGTTCGTGAGTTTTTGGATGTGTTCCCGTCAGATCTTCCTGGTATGCCACCGGATAGGGATATTGACTTCTGCATTGACCTTGAACCGGGCACTCGCCCCATTTCTATACCCCCTTAAAGAATGGCTCCCGCGGAGTTAAGAGAGTTAAAGGCCCAACTTCAAGAGTTGTTGAGCAAAGGCTTCATTAGACCAAGTGCATCTCCTTGGGGTGCTCCGGTTTTATTTGTGAAGAAGAAGAATGGGAGTTTTCGGATGTGCATAGACTATAGACAACTGAATAAGGTAACTATTAAGAACAAGTATCCTCTTCCTCACATTGATGACTTGTTCGATCAGTTACAAGGTGCTTGTGTCTTCCCTAAGATAGACTTGAGATCCGGTTATCATCAATTGAAAATACGGGCAACGGATGTGCCAAAGACTGTCTTTCGAACTAGGTATGGGCATTACGAATTTGTAGTGATGTCTTTTGGTCTTACGAATGCCCCTGCTGCAGTCATGAGTTTGATGAACGGGATTTTTAAGCCATATCGGGATCTCTTTGTGATCGTATTTATTGATGATATATTGATATACTCTAAAAGTAAGAAGGAACATGAGGAGCATTTGAGAATTGTGTTGGAAATGTTGAGGGAGAAAAAGCTTTATGCCAAGTTCTCTAAGTGTGAGTTTTGGCTAGATGTAGTATCCTTCTTGGGGCACGTGGTTTCTAAGGATGGAGTGATGGTGGATCCTTCTAAGATTGAGACAGTGAAGAATTCGGTAAGACCTACTAATGTGTCAGAAATAAGGAGCTTTGTTTGTTTAGCTAGCTATTACCGTCGATTTGTCAAGGGATTCTCTTCCATTGCTTCCCAATTGACGAACTTGACTAAGCAGAATGTTCCATTTGTATGGTCGGACGAATGTGAGGAAAGATTTCAGAAGCTCAAGACTTTGTTGACTACCGCACCTATCCTTACCTTGCCAGTAGAGGCGATGAACTTCATTGTTTATTGTGATGCATCCTATTCTGGTTTGGGTGCAGTGCTAATGCAAGAAAAGAGTGTAATTGCTTATGCTTCAAGGCAATTAAAGGTGCATGAACGTAACTATCTGACCCATGATTTGGAATTGGCCGCGGTAGTATTTGCATTAAAGCAATGGAGGCACTATTTATATGGGGTTAAGTGTGAGGTCTATACGGATCATCGTAGCCTACAGTATGTCTTTACTCAGAAAGATTTGAACTTGAGACAGAGGAGATGGATGGAACTACTGAAGGACTACGACATCACTTTCCTGTATCATCCGGGAAAAGCGAATGTTGTGGCGGATGATTTAAGTAGAAAGGCGGGAAGCATGGGAAGTCTAGCTCACTTGCAAGTTTCTAGACGCCCATTGGCTAGAGAGATTGAGATTCTGGCTAATGACCTTATGAGGTTAGAAGTAAATGATAAGGGTTTTTGGCTTGTGTGGAGGCAAGATCTTCCTTCCTTGACAAGATTAAGGGAAATCAGTTTAATGATGAGAAATTGATTCGGATCCGAGATAAAGTGTTGCAAGGAGAGGCTAAAGAAGCAACAATCGATGAGGAAGGTTTTTTGAGGATTAAGGGAAGGGTATGTGTACCCCGCGTCGATGATTTGATCAACACTATTCTGACAGAGGCTCATAGTTAAAGGTATTCTATACATCCTGGTGCAACCAAGATGTACCGTGAGCTAAAGCAACACTTTTTGTGGAGTAGAATGAAGCGCGACATTGTTGATTTTGTTGCCAAATGTCAAAATTGTCAACAAGTAAAGTATGAACACAAGAGGCCCGAAGGAACACTTCAGAGAATGCCCATTCCTGAATGGAAGTGGGAGAGAATTGCCATGGATTTCGTGGTTGGTCTTCCTAAGACAATGGGTAAGTATGACTCCATTTGGTTGATTGTTGATAGGTTAACTAAGTCTGCTCATTTCATTCCGGTCAAGGTAACTTACAATGCAGAGAAGTTAGCCAAACTTTGCATCTCAGAAGTTGTTTGGTTGCATGGGGTTCCACTCTACATCATACAATAATAGCTATCACTCAAGTATTGATATGGCTCCATTTGAAGCATTGTATGGTAGGAGATGTAGTTCTCCCATTGGGTGGTTTGATGCATTTGAGGTTAGACCTTGGGGTACTGACCTTTTGAGGGATTCAGTAGAGAAAGTGAAATCCATTCAAGAAAAGCTTTTAGCGGCGCAAAGTAGGCAAAAGGAATATGCAGATCGAAAGGTTAGAGACTTGGAGTTTATGGAGGGTGAGCAAGTCTTGCTGAAGGTTTCTCCCATGAAAGGGGTGATGCGGTTTGGTAAAAGAGGTAAACTAAGCCCAAGGTATATTGGTCCCTTTGAAGTACTTAATCGAGTAGGGGAGGTGGCTTATGAGTTAGCCTTGCCTCCAGTGCTGTCCGGAGTGCATCCGGTATTTCATGTGTCTATGTTGAAAAGATACCATGGGGATGGAAACTACATTATCCGTTGGGATTCAGCCCTTCTTGATGAGAATTTGTCTTATGAGGAGGAACCTGTTGCTATATTAGATAGAGAAGTCCGCAAGTTTAGGTCGAGGGAGATTGCATCCATCAAGGTTCAATGGAAGAATCGACCAGTCGAAGAGTCCATTGGGAGAAGGAGGCTGATATGCGAGAAAGATACCACACCTGTTTACAGATTAAAGTACTCCTTCTCACCCTTGTTTTCCTTCTTCTGATAGTTCGAGGACGAATAATGGGTAAATTGGTATCTATTGTAACGACCTGTTTAGTCGTTTTTAGCAGTAGATTTTACTTCTGGAAAAACTGGCTGAGATGACGGACCCCACGACGGACCGTCAAGGGCACGACGGACCGTCGAGGGGGTCTCGTTCCAAAACACTTAGAAATTCTGAAATTTGGGTACTGAAATCGACTCTCTGAACTTCGTAAAGGAATGGCAGGACGGACCGTCGTGGGCACGACGGACCGTCACAGACTCTTTGAGGAAATTGAGCCTCTGAACTCTGTGACGGAGCAGCAGGACGGACCGTCGCAGGCACGACGGGCCGTCACAGGCTGCGTAATCCCAGGCTGGGTCGGATTTCTTTTAATGTTTTAAGGGACGTTTTTGACTATTCCTTCTTTAATTATAATATTAGTGGGTTAATATTAATAAGTCTAATTACTTGGGGGTTAAAAGAGGTAACCTTGAGTTAATTAGTGGGTTATTATTGTCATCTTTTATACTTAATTATATGCTAATTAGGGTAAAAGAAAGAGGGTTTTAATAATAAAAAAAGAAAGAACAAAGAGAGATATAGGATCGAACGAGAAAGAGGAGAAATTAAGAGGAAACAAAGCTTTGGAAATTGGTTGCTTGATCAAAATTCTTCGGTGGAGGTAGGTTATGGTTTTTATGCTATTCATAGTAAACTCTTAATAGCGAATGATATGTATTTGTAGTATTGTAAACCCTTATATATGCTTAATTGTATGCTTGTATGAATGTGATTATATAAGTGTGATAAAATAAGCATGATGAAGCTATTGAATCCTAAATCTTGAAAAGAAACCCTAATTTACTTTGTTGATGATGATGCCTTGGTATAAAAGAAGGCTTGATGAACGAAAGTAGTGACATTAGGGGATCGGGTGCCACGTTCCGGTACCAGGATAGAATGAGGATCGGAGTGTCACGTTCCGACACCAAGATAGTATATGGATCGGGTGCCACGTTCAGGTACCAGGATAGTATATGAGGATCGGAGTGTCACGTTCCGACACCAGGATAGTATATGAGGATCGGAGTGTCACGTTCCCACACCAGGATAGTATATGGATCGGGTGCCACGTTCCGGTACCAGGATAGTATATGAGGATCGGAGTGTCAGGTTCCGACACCAGGATAGTATATGGAGCGAAGTGTCACGTACCGACACGAGGGGAATAAAGATAATGAATCTTGAAATATGTTAATATACTCAATCTAATGAACCTAATTCCCAAATGAGTATGGTATTGAGGCTTGAGTCCTCATGTGTGAACTTGGCAGTACTTATTGATTATTATAGAACTTGTTGTTGCTACATGTTGAGTATTGTAGTTGACTTATGATATTACTTGATATATATTGTTTTCTATTTTGAGTTGGCTGATGATATCTACTCAGTACTTGTGTTTGTACTGACCCCCTACTTTTATGTTTTCTTCCTTGTTATTTGTGGAGTGCAGCAAACGGACCGTCGTCTTCAACTCAACCGCAACTCTAGCCAGTCTTCAGAACACCAGATCTTCAGGGTGAGCTAATGCTTCTAGCTTGGACTGGATCTTCTTCCTCATGTCTTGATGCCTTGAAGTTCTGGCATGGACTAGCTTTTACTTGTTTTAGCTTCTTAGAATACTCTTAGTTTAGTAATTTGATCATAGATGCTCTTGTGGTGATGACTTCCAGATTTTGGGAATAATAAGTATTGAATTTTAGAAGTTAATTAATGATTTTGTTAATGAGTCTTAAGTCTTCCGCATTATATTCTGTTTATTATGGTTGAAATGTTGGGGTTTAAATTGGTTGGTTCGCTCACATAGGAGGGTAAGTGTGGGTGACACTCGCGGATCGTTTTGGGTCGTGACAAACGTCTACACCATCACTAGATATAATATGGCCATGAAAAGCAACCAACCTTAACAAAAATTAACTTTTGCGAAATTTAGCATAAATTTGGTATTCTTTGAGGACTTGCAAGGCCAACCTCAAGTGACTCTGGTGCTCATTTTCATTCTTGGATTATAAATGAATATGATCAATGAAAATAATAAAAAGAGTTGAGGTAATATCAGAACACTCTATTCATTTGGTCCATGAACGCCGCCGGGGAATTCTCAAACCCAAAAGACATAACTAGGAATTTATAGTTACAATATCTACTTTGGAAAGCTATCTTGGGAAAATCTGTACCTCTCACCGTAAAAAGGTGATATCCCGACCGTAAGTAAATCTTGGAAAAGTAACTAGCACCTTGGAGTTGATAATATATATTATCGATCCAAGGAAGAGGATACTTATTCTTTATGGTGACCTTATTGAGTAGGCGATAATCAATGAATATTCTAAGGGATCCATCATTCTTCATAAAAAACAAGATCGGAGCACCCCATGGAGAAATACTACACTTAATGAAACCCTTGTTAATTAAATCATTGATTTTGAGCTTCAACTCTTTCAATTCTGCCCGAACAATCCTATATGGATGAATTTAAATTGGATTCATATTCAGTAATAAATTAAGGCAAAAGTTAATTTCCTGTTCGGGAGGAACTCTGCGAAGGTCATTTGGAAAAACCACTGGGAATTCTCCCACTAAAGGGTGTGACTCAAATTAAGGAATTTGACATTCTAGATCCTTATCTCTATTTTCTTACAAACTCTAGAATAGGTTCATTAGGAAATTGAAATTTCACTACCCTTCCTTCTTCTACAATCTATGGAAGCAAAACAATCATGAAGCCAGTCCTTACCCAAGATGATATGAAAATCAAATATATCATGTTCTACAAAATAAGCAAGAGTAACTCTATTGGGTAGCATCACTGAACATTTCCTGGACATTTCCTATCGACCTTTTTTATAACTACAGAGTCACCCATTGGTACAAACTAAAAAGGGTTCAATAAAAACATCGAGAAATACATCAAACTTCCTAGCAACCAAAGGTCTAACAATAGAAAGAGTAGAACCTGGATCAAGCAATGCATACACATTAATAGAGAAAACTTCTAACATACCTGTCACAATGTCGGGAGAGCTTTCTTCTTCACCCCTAGCGTTGAGTGCATAGAAATGATTCCTTTTTGGGGTTTAAGAATTAAGACCGTTTGGTTGATCCTAACCATTCTCAATTCCTTGGATTATCACATTAGGACAATCTTTCAGCATATGGCCACCCGTCCCACAACCATAAAAACTATAAGTCCCAACAAGACATTCACCGGCATGTTTCTTACCACACCTACTACTAGATGGTGTCTCTTTTGGTGAACCACAATTTCCCCTTTTGAGGATTAGGATTAGAACCTCTATCATTATGATTATTTGATAAATAAGAAGTATCCTGATTTGAAAACATCTTCTGAAACTTAGGTTTGTCTTGAATATCAAGCCTACCCTTAGAAGAGCAACATTAAAATGACTTTGCCCTCTTAGCTTCCCTATTCTTCTTCCTTAGACGACATTCGTAGACCTGTATAGCATGAATATCAACCTAGAAAGATCCATATTGTCATGAAGTATTGCTGCACGATATTTCTTCTACAATCTCTTCCAACACGCCCGTTACAAAATGGCTCATTTCAAACCTAATATTGGAAACAAAACAAGAAGCATATTTGGAAAGCTTAATGAATTTAAAGGATTATTTCTTAGCACTCATACCTCCTCTACCTTGCATTCTCTTTGTTCCCTTGGAATGAATCTATCAAGAAAGGCCTTTTTGAAGATCACCAAAGTCACGGGACCATCTCCTAAAGATTGATTATCCTTTCACTGGTTATACCATGTCTGAGACATGTATTTGAGTGGATAGGTAGCAATATCAGCCTTCTCAGTAGTACTCATTCCCATGGAAAACAAAAAGTTGTAAACCTCATGAAGGAAATATTGAGGGTTTTCATCCACTTTTGATCCAAAGTACATGGGAGGATTCATAATCGTAAAATCTCTCAAATGGCTAGCCATAGTTGTAGCATGTCGGTTATCTCGAGGAACAACCACCTAGTTAGCTTGATCCAAGATGCCTTGAGCTTGGGTTGTGATTGCTTGGTCCATTTGAAGCAGAACTACCCTTACCTCAGTTATAGACAGACGATTCACCGGAACATGATAATTTTTATCAACTTGCACTATAGGAGTATTTCGATTTCCTTGGAGAGTAGCTTCCGCGTTCGCAATCTCTTCTTCTACTCCTATCGCGGATGTCTTTCTTGTGTTAATCGCCTTTAACCACAAGAAAGGGATTAGATGCTAGGTTACACATAGTGTCAAAACTCTAAAGGCACGACATAGAAGTATCAAGAAAAGAGAAGTTTCATAGACATTACATACACTCTAATCCACAATTGTGGCACACTTCACAACCATGAATAAGACACTAGTTAAAGTGGATTAGTGAGACATTGTTGCTAAGAATATTTAACCTAATGCTATGATATCAAGTTTTTTCCACGCGATGAGTACACCCTAGATGAGACCGACACCATTTCCCCGAGAGAGGACTCAGACAAGCCTCTTAGTATTCGTTATAATATGTAATCACGTAAATTTTGCAGAAAATTAAAAACTTGTACTTTCTACTTGATGTAATGGGGTTAATACGACACATGTACAATGGATGGGTATATGAACATAGCATATAAAGACATTCATGAAAAAGGATTATTTATCTTTTCATTAGAAAACATGCTATGTCATGTGAACGTCTTCAATGCACATACCATAGATCATATAAAAGTCAAGGATGCCATCTACATAAAGCATGATTATAATTAAAGACATATTATCATAGAGTCATGTTATCTTCTCATATTCAATAGATAATATACCATAGAATAAAAAGACACTTAGCAATGATCTCATCCCTAACCTACAAGTTCAATGATCATGTGAAGCCCTATGACCCCACACAACCATGTAGATAAGCTAGAAGACAATAATTAAAGTTTTTTTTCATATCACTTGTAACATAATTAGTCATCACTTTATATAATGATACAACTCAATAACATATTCATCATAATGACTAACATCATATAAGACAATCATCATTTATAATAAACATATACTTTCCATGTAGTCATATTTCATAAGAAAAATCTCCTAGGACATCCTTTAAAGTCAACTTATGCAATGTCTAGGTAGAGTCCCATAGCCCTACATCTACTAAGTAGACTGTTCATATCACCCAAGTAAACGTTCATTTCCTTGTGTTTTATTTTACATTAGGAAACACTTGTCTTAACCGACATAGACCGTGATTGTTAAACATTGAATCGGGTATCATAAAATCCCAAACTGAAAAAATGTGGTCTAGCGGCCAAAGTAGAACTTAACATGACATAGCTTTCTTGGTGTATTCACTACCTAATATCCTATGGCGGCAACATAATTCAAGAACTAGGAGATGTATTCGCGACCCATAGTTCCACATTAAATGGCAGACTCAATTTCATGAGAGTTATTGTGAACCTACCTTCCATCTATAGAAGGGACACGTCTCACATCTAGTTCATCGCTTCTTAGGTTAAGTCCCTTTCTTGAAATAACCTTAAAGTTGTCTTTTATCATAAACATATCATAGGTCATTCGAGATTAACGCATTGTGTAAACATGTTCATGAGATCTTTGTGATTAGATGAGAATTTCCTTTCATTATTACCCTTCGTATGTGAGATTAACATAACATAGTCATCTTGTGTAAAGCATACCAGAGAATATCGTTATTTGCATTTAACGTGTTCCTTAAATATTCTAACAAATAACATGTTGATAGACCAATATTTACACATATCAACATCATACATACTTTCCTAACATAACATCATGATTTATAGGCTAGCATTAACATGGAAGAGTAATCACATCTTTATAAGACTTACCTCTTGCTTCCAAGGTCTTTATTTCAAGAACTTAGTTCAATTTAGAACATTTTTAACCATAACATAGTGAAATACATCAATATAATATTCAATAACAACTCTTAATATCATATACAAGATCAATACATTATGTAAGGTAACGGATAAGGGTCATTTAAAAGTTCATTATAGTCTTAGTTCCAATCACTACGTATTCATATAATCAAGTAGTACAAACCATCATACAAAACAATCATGTCGATAAGAACATACTTCACACAAAAATAAACCTAATAACAACATAATCATCAAAAATTGTGTGGAATAGTTTATAGAAAACACTTACTTTTCATTTAAAACTATCAACATAGGGTTTCGGAGAAAATTTTTTTTTTAGTGTAAATACCCTAGAATTTAAGTTCTTCATAACTTATCTTAAAAGGACCTCTTGGGGAGAGGAATCCAAGATTGAAAAAGTAATACCTTATAGATGAAGAATCTAGGAAAATTGGATGAAAATCTTGGGTTCTTCATGTTTTTCCTTAAGCTCTTGTTGTTCTTCAATGGATCATGAAAAATATACTGTTCATGAGAAAATGAGATAAATTTCATTTGATCTGTTATGGGACGTGTAAAAGTGGTCTAAAATTGACCTAATATCAATATATAGTCGTCATATGAAGTACCCAAAAGACCCTCTACTTAAATTTTTCGTTTTATTAAGTTAAATTACCAAAAGTATGACTTGAACAATTCTGGGAAGTAGTGGTGCGTTGCAGGGCCGAATACCGTCATTTTTATTGAATTTTGAGTTGAGGAAGTGAGTTGTGTTTCAGCCTCGCATTGCTAGGTTGCCTCTGCAATATTGAGGTAGAACACCTCATATTTATCTCATGTCGCGGTCAAGACCAGAATCTAGGCCCCAGATGAGATCGGCGTCGTTGCCCTCTTTGACGTCGCAGACAAGCCTACATACGTTATCGTTACTTCATCTAGGTTAATTTTAGCGGAAAATTTGAACTTTTTGTTCCTTAACATGGATGTATATCAATCTATAAAAATTCATATACATTCACAATCAACTATCTAACACTAAGATCATCAAGTGAAAGAAGTAGTTCAATACTGCATAAAATATATACTTGTCAAAATGGCACCAACACAATGTCTAAAATAAAATGGGAAAGAAACGCTAGTGGAACATACTAAACTATCTAGATCCTATAACTAAGCTAGAATATAATGGACAAGCGTCCTCGAATGCATAAGGGCCTACAAGGTCCGAATGAATGCTCCACGTCCAGATATCTTCAGCGTTGACCTGGAAGCTCTAACATCCACCTGTGCCTACACCTAAAAATATAGAGTTGTATGTGATTAGTACACACTTGTTTTAAATATGGGTATATGAAAGAACACACCAAGGACATTCTTAAGTATGAATAGCTCTTTCTTAACAACATGATTTATGGAAAGTCAAGTCAGTGGACTTAATTAGGATTAGGAAAGTCAGGGACTTGCCAAATTTGATTTAGGAAAGTCAGGGGACTTGCCAAATTTTGATGTGGAATGTCATGCCATGATAGTAATATGCATGATCATACGTATCATATTGCACTACACATAACATCTTACACCTAGCAGATAACATATTGCATAAACCACATAAATGATTGCATATAGCACATAACATCTTTCGTATCGTTCGTTCATATGCTATGAGACCTTGTAATGATGGACTTAACATTAAGACTTCCAAAAATGAGGGCTCAATATATGGGACCTCAACTAAGGAGCCTTATTTAGCAAACACAGAGTCTGTTTCGTGCATTCATACGTACATTATTTCTTTCATTCATAAGGTAATGTAAACACCAACTATACCTAGGATGTAATTTAAGACTCTCATCGGGTTTGCTGTGGAATGATCAAGAATAACCTAGTGTTATTTCTTGAGTCTAGCTCACCTCTTGATTATCCTATCCTAACACCTTTTGTATCATTCATTACATTATGTGTATCATTTGAGGCAGGCCTCATTAATTCTTTGGGAACTAAAAATTTAACCGACATAGATCATGTGAGCATGATGAAATCGAATGTCTTCCCCACACCAAAAAGAGGTGGAGTCACCGGTCAAAGTGACCCAAAATATGTTAGCGTATATAAGGTATTGAACCGTGCTCACTACTATATATCTATACTGGCAATATAGGCTCAACGACTAAGAGATACATGGAGACCCATACCCATATGCTGAACAGTCTCATATCATGCGAGGTACGTGAACCGCTTCCCTTTGCGAAAGAAGGAATCACCGTTCATAGCTAGTATATCGGTGCTAAATATAAAGTTCCCTTACATTACTCTCATATGTCATAGAAGCTCGCTTCTAGTATGAGGACATCATAGCTCAATAGATGATTTGTCATCTCACATTAGTAGATTGTATATATAAATTTCAATACTTTCATTACAGTGTTCATATATAGTGGTCACTTCATTAACTTTACACTCTCATAGGTGAGTACGTTTTTTTAACACGAACCTAGGATCTTTTGAGATTGCTCTTATTATTTACATTAGCCTCTATCATGTTCTCACCACATTCATTAACATTAACCCAATTTCTCTTCATAGTTTCTCAACCTTTTCTACGTGAATGTTCATTTCATGATATGCCCGTGCACTTGGCCATATAGTGTGTTTCACACTCTTACTCAACCCTCCCAGGGTTTAATCATTTCATTGCATACATCTTAGGTTCACTCGCTTTTAAATGTATGCTTGACTTATAGGTATATGCATATAAGACATGAGGCTTCATTCCTTGTTCATTTCAGTGATTGATATCTTCCTAAGATTTTGTGGTACAAGACATACGCATCTTGTATGTATGCCAAGATTTCGATTTCGGTTTTTTTGGGTAAAGATATTTTTGAACATTTATTCACGTATGACTTATGCATAGAGAATTTGGGCAAGGGAACCTGATTTCGAATTCCATAGACAACACTTACCTTTTTATTTATTTTGGTTTGATCCTCACGGCTTGGGGACCCAAAGTCGAGCCCCAAAGCCTTCATTTTATTTTTCCTTAAATTTTCTGTTTATTTTTTATTCATTGGGGCTGAGATTATGTTGGATCTAACCCCCCCCCCAACCTCATTTCCTTTTAATTTCTTTTCTAAAATTCTCTCCTTCTTGGCCGAGAGGGTGTGTGTTCAAACCCCCACAGCCCAACATTATTTTTTCTCCTTAGATTCCCTTAATTCTTCCAAGAGGTTGTGGGTTCAACTCCCAGATGCCTCAAACTCGTATTTTCCTTTTAACTTTTCCTTAATCCGACTGAGATGTGGTGGGTTCGATTCCCACTCTTCTTCTTTTTTTGTACTTCAATTTCGGTCGTGACACACAGGTTTGACTCTGTCATGCCATATTGTTTTTAACTTACATTATTTCAATATTTTTTATCATGGTGAGGTCACGGGTTCGATCCTCTGCGACCTCACTTAATCTTTTAATTTTACATAGCTTATTAAATAATTTTACTTGGCAGTAATTAACCAACAAGCTTCTTGAAATTTGAGTTATATTTTTCAGCTTGTTTTCATCAACATTTTGAGTTAATTCTCAGGGCCTTTCGTGAATAATTTAGATAATAGTTTTTCACTCAAATAAGATACATTAAACTTCATATGAACATCATGATTTACACAAATTTGTGCACGTGAAATACAACCATAAAAAAGTCTTTTACATGCTTCAATCCGTGTTCAAACTCACGGCTACACATTGCACACACATAAACTCATATTTTCGGTAAAAATAGGTTATAATTCATACAATTCCAAACATACATTCATGAACATATTCATCACGAAAACACATTACATGACTAATACCTACCATTAAACATACCTAACCTACGAATCAAAGGGAACTAGTGACAGCGACATGCTACGAGGAACCAATCCTTGTTTGTGAATTCGATTCATCTGAGTCCTATGAGTCTCTTGGGAAAGGGACATAGAGTATGGAAACCCTTAACCTTATTGTATTTAAAACCTTGAATTGCTTACCAAAAACTTCTATAAAAGTCACGTCTTAATCTCCTCAACTACAACACCAATTCGATGGAACATTTTTGATTAATTGTTTGTTTGTAATTTTCATTGAGAGTTCTTAAAGTGTGAGAAACTTTTTTTATGATTCTCTTATTGTACGTGGTTCAGGAAGAACTTGAGAAAAAGAATGGTTTGATCGTGACTTTTGAGGTGTTAGACGTGAGATGTGAGAATTTTCCTACAATTAGGAGTTTTAGTTTGGGAATTAGTCAAACTAGGACTCTTTCAAATCTTCATTAAAAATATGAGTTTTCTTTTTCATAAATCAGATAATAAATACTAATTAATTAACCAAATTAAAAAAAGAACAATTTAAATAATCGCTTCCACCTAGGTTCGAACCCGGGTGGTGCAAGACTTAACCCAAAAAGCAATTTTCGGCCATCTCTTCACAAAATTCAACTCCACCTTATTAATTAAAAAATTAATCATATATTTAAGATAATTACTTTACTACCTTCAGCCTGAAAAAAGACCTTTTTACCCCTAGACACTCCAAAACTAGGATTTTCCATTTTATAGTTTGGTAATAACTCATCCAAGTAAATATTAATATACGGGAGCCCTACATGGCTGGACTGAACCTTTTCTATATCAACTAACTCCCCATGTTAGTTGGCTTGGCTGTCGTAACGGTTCATAGGTCTAGTTCTATGCGCATTAATGCTTGTAACCCCAGTGAAAATGTAGGCATTCTAGACACATTAAGCATTACATAGCATATGAATTTTTGGGGATGTTACAGTCGCGCACCACACCTCCACAACTTGCCCACTCGCAGGCTGCCAGGCAGCCTACCCGCACATGTTTAAGTCCTCTCAAAGGAATCTTCGAGTCGTCCGTAGGGTGTCTTAACAGACGTTTGGAACCTTTGTACTACATACTACCTAACAAAGGTCAATTTACATGTGTTGGACTTCATTTGACATCTCAAAATATTCCCAAAATATGGAGACGTCAACTAGTTTAAATTAGCTAGTTTCCTGATGTCAGGGTGATTCTTAGTCATTTTGGCTCTGACATTTTTTAAATAAGTTTATTACAATAGTATAGGTATGGAAACATCATTTAAACATTATTTGATGGATTATGCTCTAGTCTAAGTCATTTCATTTCAAGGGTGTTACAACGTTAACATAAACGTCAATGTCAACTGATTGTGAACATCAACGTAAACTTCAACATAAACATGAACGTCAATGTCAATGTAAACATATTGTGAAAATCAACGTCAACGTGAATGTCCACCATAAAACATTGACGTGAACGTCAACATAAATGTCAATGTGAATATTACCGTCAATATCAATGTCAATGTGAACGTCAACATCAACGTTAATGTTAACGTCAACTTCAACATCAGCAAAAACATAAACACAACATAAATGTAAACATCTTCATCAATGTGAACATCAATTTCAATGTCAATGTGAACATCAATTTCAACATCAATGTCAACATCAATGTAAACATAAAAGTAAACATTAAACTAAATATAAACGTCAACATAAAAATAAACATTAATGTTAACGTCAATGTACATCAACGTTAACATCAATGTCAACATCAACGTATAAGTACGAACATTAATGTAAACATAAACATCTATATTATAATAAATGTGAACAAAAACGTCAACATAAATGTAAATGTAAATGTGAACATCAACCTTAACGTAATATTAAACGAGAATATTAGTGTCAATGTGTACGTCAATGTGAATGTCAACATGATTATGAACGTCAACGTCTACGTGAACATAAACATAATCGTCAATACTAATGTCAACATCTATGTGAACATCAATATGAATATCACCATCAACATACACATCAAGGTTAATGTCAATGCAAAATAAACGTAATCATGAATCCACGTATACGACGTTATCCTGATCTCTACCGTTAACATGTACGTGATTACCAACGTCAACACTAAAATAAATATTAACGTAAATATAAAAGTCAACATCAATATCAACGTCAATGTGAACTTTAACATCGAAATAAACATCAACTTCAACATCAACTTAAATGTTAACATTAGCGTGAATGTCAACATAAATGTTTACATCAAAATTAATGTCAAAGTAAACGCTAATTTGAACGTCAGCATCAGCATAAACATGAACATGAACACCAACATTAACGTCAACGCCAATGTAAACATGAACGTCAACATCAAAATGAACAACATCAATGTAAACGTGAATGTGATTGTTAATGAAAACGTGAGTATATCAATATGAACATCAACGTGTACGTAAATAAGAATGTAATCATCTATATCAACATAAATGTATGCGTCAATGTCAACGTCAATGTCGGCGTGTACTTCGTGTCAATGTAAATGTAAACATCAATGTCTGCATTAATGTAAATGTGAAAATCAACGTAAAGGTAACTGTTAGCATCAGCGAGAATATCAATGTAAACGTCCATTTGAACATGATAGAGAACGTGAATAAGAACATGAACGTGAACGTAACCTTCAATGTCAAAGAAAATGTCAACTTCAATGTGAATATACATGGCAACATCAATATATAAGAGCGAACGTCAACATAAATGTAAAATTTAACATAAACATAAACGTTAATGCAAAAATAATCTTCAGCAACATCAACGTCAACATAAACATCAATGTCCACATAAATGTTAACGTCAACCTAAAGGTAACAGTTAGTGAGTATGTCAACATCTACATAAATTTCAATGTGAATGTCAACGTGAAAATTAACGTAAATGTCTATGTGACCATAAATATGATCATCAACGCTAAAGTTAATGTTAACATCAACTTCTATGTGCACGTAAATAGGAAACTTAACGTTAACGTACACATCAATGACAATGTCAACATAAATGTCAAAGTCAACATAAACAAAAGAGTTAGAGAGAATTTCAACGTCAATGTGATGGTGAACTTCAACGTAAGCATAAACTTACACGTGAACTTCAACGTAAACATAAACGTCATTGTGAACGTGTATGTGAAATTCAACGTAAAAGTGAACATCAACATGATCATTAACGTCAACATAAAATTCATCATCAAGGTAAACATAAAATGCAGTGTTAAAGTTAACGTCAGTGTCAACGTAAAGCTCAACGTCAGCGTCAACGTGAACCTCAACTTGAATGTGAACGTAAATATTAACATCAACATAAAAATCTTCCTCAACAAATAATTTTAACATCAATGTGAGTGTATAAATGTTAACGTCAATGTCTAAGTAAATGTAAATGTGAATTTAATCATAATCATAAACTTTAAAATCATTGTAAACGTACATGTAAGGGTCAGGATGAATTTCAATGTCAAAATAAACGTGAACATGAATGGCAATTCCTTGTTGAATGTCAACAAAACCGTCAACGTGTAATCAACTCCAATGTGAATGTCAACGTCTACATGAAAGTCAATGTGAATGTGCATGTCAACATCAATGATTACATAAAAATTACCATAAATGTTAACATTTGTGTGAATGCTAATATATATTTCAATGTGAACGTCAACATTTACATCAACGTTATCCCAAACATAAACGTGAACATGAAAGTGAACACTAATGCGAACATCAATGTAGCGTTATTGTCAATGAAAGTGCGTACGTTAACATTGTGAGTTCTTGTTGCAATACGTTCCTTTCCTTGGTAACATTGTATGTAGCGAAGGGATCTGAGTGGATTCACAGAAGATAGAGGTAGTGAAACAATACCCGAGACCTATATCCGCTACTGATATTATAAAAATTTCTTAGGTATAGCAAATTATTAGAAAAGTTTCTTTGAAGGATTCTCATCCATTGCCTCACTATTGACAAAGCTAACAAAGGAAATTGTCATGTTTTAATGGTCAGATGATTGTTAGAAAAGATTGGAAGAATTGAAAACTAGATTGACTACGACCCCTGTCTTTACTCTACTAGAGTTTTCCTGTAACATTCTAGAAAATGTACTTGTTTAGTGAAGATTCTATTAGGTTTTAAGAATACTTATAGGGTTACATGGGCATCCTAATGCCCAATATTGAGTAATATTGTGCATGTTAGAGAATATTGGCTTAAGGGACTTAGACACTTCCTATGTATTAACAAGAAACTTAAAATACACTTTTCTGTTCAAATGCACCAATCAAACTTTTTGAGGAATTGTACCCGCAATGAAGACCTTAAATTAAAAATTTTATTTTCTTAGCTTTTACACATTAGGTACGAGGCATCCAAGTGTCAAGCCTAGGTACCATAGAACATGATCATTTAAAATGATCTGTAGATTTAGTACGCAAGGACATAGTAAGGATCCTTGGGACAAGAAGTAAACTTTTAAACTACAACATTAGAGTGCACGCTTAGGAAAGTACACAGCAAAACATGTGCAAGAACTTGTGGTCCCGGCCGAGACACCAAGCGATGAAGTCCAATTCATTCGTTTATGGCGGTTAGGGGGCCTACACGCGTCGAGTCAAGCCACATGGGGCAAAGGTTTATAAAAATATTACGCTCTAATTAGCTTACTGACCAAGCTAACTAACCTAGTACTAAATAAAATGAACTAACCAGTGTTCCCAAAATTCTAAGACCTAGCCTGGTGACAATATCAGAGTTGCTAACTAAAGAAACATCCTTGTATCTAACCTAGGATTGTCCAAAGAGGTTTGTTATGGTCCTCGTGACTTAGGGATACTTTAGTAATTACCTAGGTCAATTAATTGATTAAATTAGCAACATAATTAATTTTTTTGTTTGAATTCATGGTCAAACCGGAGACCCTTAGATAATTTTGAGAATTTGGCTAAGTCAAATGCTTTTATATTTTTAATAAATTTAGGAGGGGCATTTTTGTAATTTGATAATTGATTTAGTTAATTAAATAAATTAACTTAAGTTGAATTATTATATATTCAGTTCATATGATTTAGACTCACGTTTATCCAGCAGAAACTCACAAATAATGAATAGTGAAAAAAGTATGAAAAACAGAAAAATACTATCGATTGTCCTAAGGCGATTTCAAGGCATTCTTCAAGATTTTCATGCAAAGTATAGGGAGATCATCGTAGATAAGAATCAAAAGTAAGGAATGGGTTTCTCTTTTTGATTTATTTCCCCTGGAGGATTTTTTAAATATTTTGATTTCAAGAAAACCGAAACTAGGGTTGTTCTCAATGAAATTGCCGAATCTTCTTCTCCCTAGTTCTCCCTATTTCGGTTACTATGTCTGTTTACAGAAGATATGTTTTTCATTGTTTGGAATGCAATGTTTCAAGGAATAAATAAGAATGATAATCAAATCTAGTTAATGAACCTTTAATGACAAATAAACTTTATAGTTTGTCCAAACTAATCACGAAAATGTTCTTATAAGCTAATTAAATGATAAAAGTATGGTCTCTTAAAATGATGAGATTGCAATAGTATATACATGAAGTTTATTATCTTTGCTAGTGATAATATCATGAAAAGTGTTTAGTAAAAGTTAATTATCTTTGCTAGTCATAAATTATGATGTTTTTCTAAATCCAAATACATGTTATATATTGACTTGACAAGATGTAACTTAATGAACTCATAACCTAGGGTATGCCAATGATTGGGATAAGTTCCAACATACCATATCTAAATGAACTTTTGAACATAGTAGAACGTTGAATAACTCCTTATAAGTTTCATAAATAATGGTACAATACTACTAAAAAACGTTGAACAAGATAAGGTGAGTAATGAAATAATTAAATTCTTATGAGTTATGATGTTATTATAGAATGGGGTATTATAGGATGTGAGACAAGTCACACTTGCACCTAAACAATTATGTTAAAGATACTCACATAAGAGGGTGCTAGAAATAATGAGACAAGTCTCCTTCATACCATAATTATAATGTAAGATTTCAGTTCACATTCATCAGGTATATAAAGGTATGACAAGTTATCCATTGATCTATTTTACATCATACTAGAAGAAACCATCCATATTATATGAGTCAACTCTAAAAGTTTAAAAGTATGATAAATTTGTATGAGTTAACTCTAAAAGTTATAAAGTATGACAAATTGAGCTAAGCACCTATAGGCTAGCAATGAGATCGTGCAAGCACATATAAGCCTCATAACATGAGACTACCACAGAGTTTATAAGGGTCTCCAAATTCTTCTAGTCTTTGAACAATGTGTCCAAAATAAATTACTAGCTAGTGGATCCACCTAAGAAAGATAGGAAGTATTAGGTTTCACTTTTGCCGGTGAACCACTTCTATTCAGTGTGGGGAAGACATTGGATATCAAGTTACCTCACATGATCTATGTCGGGTAAATGCTAAATATTTCTTTAAGAAAGTAATAAAGAAAGAAAGAATGAACTTGGAAAATGAGGGGTGCTCGTATAGGACTACCAAAGGTTGAGGTTACACAATGTCATGATCTAAGTCATTCTTAGTCATCGCACAAAAAGATCCTAATGGAAGTATTAAAAGAATATCCTAACTTAACCTAGCATGTTCAAAGTTAACATGAGATCAATCAAGAAGAAATTTAAGTTCAAAGTGAACTATGTAAGTAAAAGCATAAGTATATCAAATCATTATTGTTTGATAACAATGAAACAACATCTTTATATTATGCAAATTATAAAATAATGGGCATTGCATATAAATATTGGCTTATAAAGACATCATGCCCAATTTAACAAGAATGGAAAGAATAACTTGTAAGTAGTCCAATTAAATCATTTGCTTACTTTTTTAGATTACTTACCTGATTAATTGTAGTACGGGACTACAATGAATCATTGCACTCGTAAATAAAACATAGAATCAAAAGAGATCACTGAACTACAAAATAAAAATAAGAAAAGACTAAAAATTAAACTATGTCCGGGAAAGCGAGCTCTCGGCCTAAGGGGAGCAAAAATATTAAATTTTGCTTGAGTTGTCCTAAAATTATGTTTATGATTACAATATCTTATGTTAATATAGAAAATAAGTTGCCACTTTTAAATGCATGAAAATATGTCATATTAATAGCATGTTTATTAAATAACGAATTAGGAAAGTTAAGTGCTCAAAAATGGCATGTTGCTACATATGAGCTTTATTTGATAATTCGGAGTCCGTATGTGTTTATGTGCATACATCCATAATTAGTACAAGTGTGAACTAACCCATATATAGTTACTATTTTTATAGGTGCAGGTCTTTCAAGAAGATTGAAGATCAGTTGAGGTCATTTCGACTAGTACCTCTAGACTTTGGTACGTCCTCCTAAGTTTGAGGATGCCTACACTTTGTTCTTTAGCTTTAGTAGATGATATATAGATGGTGGATGTTGTCCCTAGTTTTTCCTTCAAACATTTTTTCAATCTTTTGTATTAAGGTCGGTTTGGACTCTATTTATCATATTATGAATTCTTCATTTCAATCATTCAATCTTTTATAAAGGTTTGTTTATTTTCATCTTTTAGTATATCACTGTTATGCAAGAATTATATGAAATCTAAATAAACATTATTAAATGTAAAAAGTTTAAATCTTCTAATAAATTTAAATATATGATTGTGATGAAAGCTAAAAAGAGGCTTTTCTGCGACCTTTGAGAGGTTCATGACGCTTGTCTTATCTTGTGTCTAAATCGCGGATGTGCCAATTTTGGTATCAGAGCATGAGGTAAAATTACCTAGAAACAAAGGATCAAAACAACCACGTTGTGTAGTTTCTAGATTATGGTGGTGAAGTGCACCACAACCATGACTTAGAGACTTAGTGATGTTAAGAATCTTCCCTTCTTCTACTGTTTATAGTGTTGTGTTGAGTTTTGACATTTTGTATCATTCAAGCATCTCACTTCCTTATTGTTGGTGTGTGTAGAAAAATGAACTCAGGAATAAACGCAGGCATGACAGTTTGAGAAGAAGCTTCTGGGGAAACCAAGATACTCCTCAAGCCCCAGTTTCTATAGTGCAAGTGCTTGTCAGCCTTGTTGCGTTGACGGATGGAGATGTTAGAGCTGCAGTGGTTCAGATGGACTAAGACATCACTGCTAAGGCACATTCTATCACTTCCAAGGCCACTAGAGAGGGTTACCCGAGGGAGAACTCACATGCTAGCACCGTGGCTAGAAAATTGAGAAATTTCACCAGGATGAATCCTCAAGTCTTACTCAGGTACAAAACAAATGAAGAATCCTAGGAGTTTTTGGAAGAGGTCCACAAGATTCTCTGTGCTATGGGTGTTGAAGAGTAGAAGGTTGAGTAGGTTGCATACCAGTTCAAAGATGTCGCTCAAGTATGGTGCAAGATGTTTGTAGATCTAAGAACAAGGATAATCCCCATCACTTGGGACATTCTCAAGATTGTAATCCTGGTGAGGTTTTTTCCCAGAGAGAAGAGAGAGGCTAAGGTTGAGGAGTGCATAAACCCACGTCAGGGAGGTATGTAAGGAAAGGAATGCTCCTTGAAGTTTGTTAAACTTTCAAAATATTTTTTCCATGCTGTCTGGTAGTAAGGATTAGAAGAGTTGGTCTGTGACTAGTGTATCGGAGGATTTGAAGGAGGAATGAGGGGCAGACATGTTTCATGATAACATTGACCATAATAGGATGATGGTACATGCATTTCAGGTGGATGACATTCGTCGGAGGAAGAGAGGACGAGAAGGCAAGAAACCTAGGCCCTTGGATCAGGATGGTTCTACCACTGGTAGGAGTTCGTATGTAGTCCAATAGAGGCCCAACTACATGAACGGGCACCACCACTCACGTAATCCTACTCTTTCTAGGAAAATTAATGCCAAATGTGACAAGTCTCGCCCCTAAAAGGGCAATTATCGAAATCCCAGCGTGACAGAAAGTCATGTTGTAAGTATGGTCGTTTTCATGGAGGAGAGCGCATGGTACATTCTAATTCGTGCTATAGGTGAGGCGAGAGTAGGCATATGATCAAGTACTGCTCATATGTGAAAAATTCGGCCAGGGAAGATACTCAGCCTCGTCCAAAACCTACTGCTACAACAAAGCCTCCCAAGAGGAAAAAAATTAATGCTTTGAAATGCCGAGAGGAGCAGGAGAAGTAAGATAATGTGGTCATTGGTACCTTGCATGTCCTTTCTTTTCCAGAGTATTCTTTGTTAGATCCACGATCCACCTTGTCTTTTGTTACTCCTTTATTGCTAGTAAATTTGACTTGCTTGTGTAGATCTTTCATGAACCTTTTCTAGCTAGAACTCCCATAGCAGACAACATTAGAGATGAAAGAGTTTAGAGAGATTTATTAATAACATTTTTTGATAGATTTACATATGTTGACCTATTAGAATTAATTGTGCTTGAATTTTATATGATTTTGGTTAGGATTGGCTCCATAAATGCTATGCTACCATAGACTATAGAAAAAGGGTAGTAAGGTTTGTGTTTCCTAATGAGTTAGAGCTGAAATGGGAAGGGCGTAAATAAAATCCAACATGCAAAAAGTTTCTCATCTTAAAGCCATTAAGATGTTATCTAAGGTGTATTTATTCCACTTAGTCAGAGTCAATGACTTAGAACATAATGTTCCTTCCATAGACTATTTTTCCATAGTGAATGAGTTTCAAGATATATTTACAGTGGATTTACCAGGAATCCCTCCTGAGCGCGATATTGACTTCGGTATTCACTTAGATCCCAACACCAAACCAATTTTTGTTCGTCCATATAGAATGGCTCCAGATGAACTCATAGAGTTGAAGTTACAGTTAAAAGAACTACTTGATAAGGTCTTTATCTAGCCGAGTATATTCGTGGGGTACTGCAGTGTTGTTCGTTAATAAAAAGGATGGATCCCTTAGAATGTGTATCAATTATCGGCAACTCAACATTGTTACTATAAAGAGCAAATACTCTGTTAGAGAATTGATGATCTATTTGATCATATCCAAGGTACAATTTTATTTTTAAAATATATCTCCGCTAAGGGTACTACAAGCTTAGAGTAGGAAAAGAGAATATTCCTAAGACTGTCATCCGTACTAGGTATGGTCATTACGAGTTTTTTATCATATCATTTTGTCTCACTAACACACAAGACGCGTTTACGAACCTTATGAAGAGGGTATTCCTTGAATACCTTGATTATTTTGTCATATTACTCATAGATGACATTCTCATATACTCAAAGAGAAGATAAGGGCATGAATAACATTTTAGAATGACATTGCAAGTACTCACAGAAAATCAGTTGTATGCAAAATTAAAAAATGTTAGTTTTGGCCAAGATCAGTGACCTTTCTTTCTCATATTATGTCCGACCAAGGTGCAGAGGTTGATCCAAAAAATATTGAGTTATTAAAGAATTGGCTAAGACACGTTACTCCTACAAACATCTGTTATTTCTTGGGTTTGGCTAATTACTATCGCATATTTTATGAGGGCTTTTCCGCTATTACATCTCCACTGACAGCTTTAACAAAGAATGTGGTGAAGTTTGAGTGGTCTGAAATATGTGAAAACATCTTCCAAGAACATAAAGACCAACCCACTTCATCCCCAATTCTCAGATTGTCGAGGAGTGGTGAAGGGTATGTGGTGTATTGTTATGCTTTCCGAGTAGATATGGGATGTGCTATTATGCAGGATGGAATGGTGATGGTGTATACATCAATACAGTTTGAAATCCACGAGAAGAATTACCCTACTCATGATCTTGAGTTAGCTGTTGTGGTATTTGCGTTAAAACTTTGGAGACATTACTTATATGGTATACATGTTGATGTATTTACCAACCATAAAAATCTCAAGTATTTATTTACACATAGAGAATTGTATCATTTTAGAAAGAGATTGTGAGATCAGCTAAAAGATTAGAACATGAGTCTCCACTATCAACCACGTAAGGTCAATTTAGTGGCTATTGATTTGAGATTATTGAGCATGGGTAGTGTGTCTCATATTGATTATGATAAGAAGGAGCTTGTTAAAGAGGTACACATATTGCCTAGGTTAGGTGTATGGCTGGTAGATACACAAAGTGGGGGTTTTCAGTTCATTCCAGTCTGAATCTTCATTTGTTGTATTTTTTAATGCTAAGAAGCATCTCCACCCTGTAAGTTGAATGAATCATTCTCCCTAGGAGGGGATGGAGTGCTTAGATACCAGGGTAGCATGTCTGTTCTCAATATTGATAATGTATGCCCCTAATATTATTGCAGAGGCTCATGGCTCCAAGTATTCCATTCGTTCAGGTTCCACAAAGATGTATCATGATCTCAAGGAGATCTATTAGTTGGAAGGTATAAAGCGAGATATTTCTATGTCTGTGGAGGAATGCCTATTTGCCAACAGGTTCAGGAAAAACGTCTTAAGCCTTGAGGTCTTACCTAGATTATTGAGATCACAATATGGAAGTGGAAGACTATTGATATGGACTTTGTGGTTTGTCTGCCCTTTACATGGAAATTGCATGATTCCATTTGGGTTATTCTTGACATGATGACTATGTCTGCTCACTTCAATCTTGGAAGTCTACTTACAAGGCCGAATTATAACAAGCATTATATTTATGAGATAGTGAAGCGGCATGGGATATCATTATAAATTATTTCGGATAGGGGATCCCAGTTCACTACTCACTTTTGGAGATCTTTCCAAAAAAGCTTGGGTACACAAGTGAAGATCATTATTGCTTTTCATCCTCAGACGGATGGACAACTAGTGCGTACTATTCAGATCCTTGAATAAATATTGAGAGCATGTGTTATTGACCTCTAGGGGAGTTTGGATGATCACTTGCCACTTATTGAGTTCTCTTATGATAATAGGTACCATTCTAGCATTAGGATGGCACATTTTGAAGGACTGTATGGAAGGAGATATAGGTCCCAAGTTGGGTGGTTTCAGGTAGGAGATGTATCCATATTTTTCCCATAGATCGTACATGAGGCTATGGAAAATGTGAGAGTCATCAAGGATAGATTGGCTACTTCTTACAATCTTCAAGAATCCTATGCTGATAACAGGAGGAGGGTTGTTGATTTTGAGGTAGGTGATCAAGTAAACCTGAAGATATTACCCGTGAAAGGGTGATCAGGTTTGGTAAGAAAGGGAAGTTGAGTCTGAGATATATATGTCCTTATGAGGTCTTAAAGCAAGTAAGGATTGTTGCCTATGAACTAAAGTTACCAAATGACTTTGCTTCTTTTCATCCAGTGTTTCATGTTTTGATGCTTAAAAATTGTCTAGGTGATCCAACATACATCGTTCCTGTTTAGGGGTTAGTCGATGAGAACCTTTCTTATGAAGAGGTTCTGGTTGAAAATTTAGATCGCCAAGTGAAGCAGATGAGGAAAAAGGAGGTTGCCAACGTAAAGGTGTTATGGAGGAATCACCTTGTTTAGGGACAACCATTGGAGGCCGAGGCTGACAACTGATCCTGTAAATTTTAATTGTTCAGTTCTTGAGGTTAGGTATATTCTTTCTAAGTCTATTTTTTTTTGAAACTCTAAATATTAGTGCATTAGTAGGTTTTGGTGTTTTAAGTCCATAACTGTGTGTTTTATACTTTCACTCTATGAGATTATATGATTTCATGCTTGCATTCATGTCATTATTTTTGTATAGTGTTGGCATGATTTTTGTGTTGCATGAGTTGTAATGTGCATTGAGTTAAAGTGATATTGAGAAGGAAGTTCCTCGATCTCAGATATGAAGCTTTAGATCAGGTTTCAGTGATGTGGCATCATCCAGAATAAGTTGTGAATTAGATATTCACAAATAGTGATCTTTCAAGTATGTTGATGTGTTTTTCAAAAATACCCTCTTCGATTCAAAATAATGTGTAGTGTCATTCTGGGAGGAATGTTCCTAAGGGGGGATGATGTAACATTACAGAAAATGTACTTGACTAGTGATGAGTCTATTTGGTATTGATGAATATGTATTGGGGTACATAGGCATCCCAATGCCCAATATTGCATAAACTTGGGCATGATAAAGAATATTTGCCTAAGGGTGTTAGCAAATTTATATGTATTAACAAGTAACATAAAATCCACTTTGATGTTCAAATGCTCCAAGCCATGCTTGTTTAGGAATTGTACCTGCAATGAAGACCCTAAGCTATTTTTTTTTATTTTCTTAGGCTACATACATTAGGTACGAGGCATCCAAGTCTCAATCCTAGGTACTATATCACATGATCACCTAAAATGATCATGTTGATTACGAAGTGCCAAATAACATAGTGAGGATCCTTAGGACAAGAAGTGACCTTTTGAAGTTCAACTACAATGTATATTTGAAACTTAATTAATTTGAATTTATGGTCAAACTCGAGAGCCTTAGATAATTTTCAAAAATTTTCTAAGTGCAATGATGTCCTATTTTCAGTTAATTTTTGATCAACCTTTTGGTAATTAGATTTATTTAATCAAGTTAATTAACAAAAGTTTAATTAGTAATTATTAAGTTCCTAATATTTATATTCACGTTTATCCAGTAAATACTCACGACTAAAAAACAATGAACAAACGTAAAAAAAAACAGAACAATACTCTCGGTTCTCCTTAGGCGATATCAAGGCAATTCTGTAAGATTTTCAATCAAATTATGGGTTGATGTTCGTAGATTCAATTCTCCAATAGGGTGTGGGTTTCTCTCTTGGATTGCTTTACCCACAGGGATTTCCAAACGTTTTGAATTCAAGAAAACCGAAACTAGGATTGTTCCCAATGAAATTGTTGATGTTCATCTCCCTAGTTCTTCTTGTTTCTGATTTTGGTAGTTTGCATAATGCTAATCTCGAGTGTTTTGTTAGTAAGTGGAGCTAACTGATCACTACGTGTATGTTTGTATGGTTTGATAATGTCGAATGAGACAGATAGGTTTGATCCGTATGATTGGAATATCAATTAGATGAGATAAGAATTGTTCTAATGCACAATTGTCTTCGAAAAGATGAAATTGTCATAAGTCATTTATCGAAATTCAGTTTACTATTGAAAGGAATGATGGTTTCAATTACTATGTATGCTACATTTGATATGTTTGTTATTGTTTGGAATGCAATGTTTCCAAGAGTAAATAAGAATGAGAATCAAAGAAATTTAAAGAATCTACAATGCCAAATCTTTCTATAGCTTGGCCAAACTAAGCACTGAAATGTTCGTAAAGCTAATTCAATGTTAAAAGCTGACTTGCCCAAAATTATAAGATTACTATAGTATATACATGAAGTTAATTGATTTGAAAAGTTAAAGTATCATGACAAGTGTTTAGTGAAAAATTTCTTAATGCCTTTATATTTGCCAGCAATATTATTTAAAAATATGTAATAGAATTGCAATCTTATATGACCAATGTGAATTATGTTTTTTCTTGTAAGACAAAATACATGTTAAAGATTGACTTGAAAATATGTAACTCAATAAACTCATAACCTAGGGTATGCCAATGATTGGGACATGTCCCAACATACCCTATCTAAATGAACTTTTGAATGTAGTAGCACATTGAATAAGTCATTATAACTTTCATAAAGAATGGTAAAGGACTACCAAATATGATTGAAAAAGATAAGGTGAGTAATCATATAACTTCAAGATCATGAGTTATGAAATTGATTTGGAATGGGGTGTTAAAACAAATGAGACAAGTCTCACTTGAACCTAAACAATTATGTTAAAGATACTCACATAAGAGGGTGTTAGAAATAGTGAGACAAGTCTCATTCACACCATAATAATAATGTAAGGTTAAAGTTCACGTTAATCAAGTATAGAAATGTTTGACAAGTCATTAATTGATATAAGCATACCTCATACTAGAAGCAACCTTCCATTTTGTATGAGTCAAATCTAAAAGTTGTCAAGTATGATAAATTAAGCTAAGCACCGATAGACAACGAATGAACTTGTGCAAGCACTTTCAGTCCTCATGAGATAAGACTACCATAATGGTGGATAAGTCTATCCAAATTCTCCTAGTATTTGAACTATGTCGCCAGCATAGGTTATTAGAAAGTTGATCCACCTAAGAAACCTAGGAGTTATTAGATTTTTCTTTGGCGGGTGAAAAACCTCTTTTCACTTTGGGGAAGACATCGGATTTCATGTTAGCTCAAATGATCTATGTCGGTTAAATGTTAAATATTTCCTTAAGAAAGTAACAAAGAAAGAAAGAAACAAAGAAATAGGACGATGAGGGGTGTTCGGATAGGATGACCAAAGGGTGAGGTTAGACTAAGTAATGATATAAGTCATTATTAGTCATTGCACAGGAAGATCCAATGGAAGTCTAAAAAGAATATCCTAAGCCATCCCAGCATGTTAAAAGAGAACATGAAATCAAATAACAATAAATGTAAGTATAAAGTTAACAAAGTAAGCCAAATCGTAAGAATATCAAATCATTTGTGTTTGATTAAAATAAATCATTAACAGTTATTGTCTTATGCCAATAAAGGGAGCAAAACACAATGACTCATCAATTACAGTATGAATATACTCCCCAACATCTTTATATTATGCAAATTATCAAATAATGGGAATAGCAAATAAACATTGTCTTCTAATGATTTCATGCCTAGTTCAAAAAAAATGGAAAGAATAACTTGTAAGTAGGGTAGTAAAATCGTTTCCTTAGAATTTTGGATTACTTACTTGATTCATTGAAGTAATGGCACTACAATGAATCGTTGCACTCGTAAGTAAAACATTGAATCAAAATAGATCATTGAACTACATAAAAAAAGAAGAAAAGAGTGAAAAATAATCTAAGTCTGGGAGAGGGATCTCTTGTCCTAAGGAGAGAAAAACTAATAAATTTTGCTAGAGTTAATCTAGAATTATTTCATGATTTGAAGGTCTTATGTTCCTAAAGAAAATGAATTGTGTGATTTCAATGCATGAAAATATGTCATATTCATAGCATGATTCATAAATAACGAATTAGGAAAGTGAATTGACTTTGCTTCCATAAAATTGAATTTTTCGATAGGAAGAGCTTTATTTAATCATGCATAGTCCTTATGTGTTAGTGTGCATACAACCATACATAGTAAAAATGTGTACTAACCCATATACAATTATTGTTTTCATATGTGCATGTCCTTCAAAAATATTAATGATCTGTTGAAGTCGTTTGGCAAGTACCTCCAGACTTTGATAGGTCCTCTTCAGTTCAAGGATGCCTATGCTTTATTCTTTAGCTTTTGCAGATATGATATAGATAGTGGATGTTTTACCTAGAATTTACTTTCAGAAATTTATTCAAGCTTTTTTGTTGAGGCCGTTTTGGAAAATATTAACGATACTCTGAATTCTTCGTTTCAATTGTTTAATCTTTTAATAGATGGTTGTTTATTTTATGCTGTTAGTATATCACTCTTATGCTAAAATTATATGAAGTATAAGTGCACTTCACTAAATTTAAAAAGTTTTAAATTTTCTTCTAAATTTAATTGTATGATTGTGATGAAAGCTAAGAAGAAGCTTGTGTGCGACCTTTGAGAGGTTAACGACACCAGTCATCTAGGGTCTAGGACCTGAGTAAGACAGTTAGATTGTTATGTGATCTATAGTGATGCATCAAGATTTAGCCTAGCTTGTATATTGATGATGCGAGATAAATATCTTATGCCTCTAAACAACATAAGGTTCATGAGAAGAGCTATCAAACTCATGACCCCGAGTTTGAAGCAGTGGTGTTTTCATTCAAGATCTTGAAACACTACTTGTATGGTGTTCGTGTGGATGTGTTCACTAATCATAAGATCCTTCAATACGTGTTTACCCAGAAAGAGTTGAATCTTCGCCAGAGGAGATGGCTTGAGTTACTTAAGTATTATGATATGAGTGTGCATTATCATCCTCGTAAGGAAAATGTTGTACCATATGCTCTTTGCAGATTATCTATGGGTAGTGGAAACCATATTAGGGAAGAAATGAAAGAGATAGGGAAGGATGTTGACAAGTTTGCTCTCTTGGAAGTTAGCCTTATGAGCATATGAAACAGTGGTGTATCAGTTTAGAATGGGGCATAATCATCTTTGGTAGTGGAGGTAAAGGAAAATCAAGATAGTGATCGAATCTTGCTTGAACATAACAATGTATTCCACAATCACACAGTGGAGGTTTTCTCTAAATGGGGAGATGGTGTACTTCGCTATTAGGGTAGATTGTGTGTTCCTAATGTGGGTGACTTTAGAAAGTATGTCCTTGCAGAACCCCATAACTCTAGATAACCTTTTTATCAAGGTGCCATTAAGATGTACCAAGATCTGCAGGAATTCTATTTGTGAAATTTGTATGAAGAGGGATATAGAAGACTTTGTGATTAAGTGCCCTAAATACCAGCATGTCAAGGTAGAACATCAGAAACCAGGAGGTATAACTGAAAAGATTGATATTCCTACTTCGAAGTGGGATGTGATCAATATAGATTTCATCAGAGGGTTACCTCGTACTTGAAGACAACAGACTCCATTTCGGTAATAGTTCATATGATGACTATGTCTTCTCAATTTTTTGCGGGTCAAGGCTACAAATTTTTCAGAAGACTATTGCAAGATTTACATTTAAGAATTTGTGAGATTCCATGGGGTTCCTTTTTCTATCATCTCTGATAGAGGTCATAACTTTACCTCTAATTTTTTGAAGTCATTTCAGAAGTGTCTGGGAAATCAAGTTAACCTTAGCACAACATTTCATCCACATATGGTTAGATACGCAAAGCATACGATTCATACCCTTAGAGTATATTTTGAAAGCATGTGTGATATATTTCAAGCTTAATTGCGATTATCACCTAACTCTTATTGAATTTTCCGACAACAATAGCTACAATTCCAGCATTCCTATGGCCCCTTATGAAGCTTTCTATGACATAGATGTAAATTTCCTGTTGGTTGGTTTGAAGTTGTAGAAATAAAATTAATAAGGACATATTAAGCCCTTTATTGTATGGAGAAAGTGCAACTCATTAGAATGATATACATTTTCAAATTGATGATTGGATTTTTTTGAAAGTGTAACCTATGAATGGGTAATATGATTTGGAAAGAAAGGGAAGTTCAGTCCTAGATATGAGCCTCTTACAATATCTTGAAAAGGGTTGGAAAGGTGATATATGATTTAGAGTTGCCTGCAGAATTAGAAGCAGTAAATCTAGTCTTCCACATCTCACTCTTGAAGAAGTGTGTTGGTGATTAAGCCTCTGTAGTGCCATTAGAGATTGTGGTGGTGAAAGATCGTCTTTCTTATGAGAATGTACCAGTTGAGATTCTTGACCCTCAGGTAAAAAGGTTGAGACATAAAGATGTTGCTTCAGTCAAGGTTTTGTGGAGGAGTAAGTCCATAGAGGGAGCTACATGGGAAGTAGAAGCATCCATGAAAACCAAGTATCCTCACCTCTTTCCATGTGAGTCCTCTCCATCCTAAGGTATTAGGTCCTCTTCGGTATTCAAGTCATGCATGCGTGGATTCATTCATAGAATCATGTTCCCTCGTTAGTACTTGCATTTTCAGTGTGTTTGCATGTTCTCAAAACTAAATTCAATAACAAAGTCTGTTCTCAGTTTTTAGTAAAATTATTTGCATCTCGCTCCCTCTATTTAAGATAGTTAAGGCCTCATTCAAAGAAAATTTTTCCCAAAGGGGAGATAATGTAATTCGTCTATCAAAAATTGACAAAAAAACAACTTTTCAGAAAAAATTGCAGCTGTGGTCGACTGTTTCCATCGACGGACAATAGCCTGAAACACGGCCCATCATGCACATCTGTCGATTTAATCATAAACTTCAAAACATTAAACCTAAAATTTTTTTATCAGTTGTCGAACGACGGATGGACTTACAGTCCATAGGTCAGACTACGGTCCATAGTCTCTTTCCATCGATCAACACCCCATTAACCCATTCTCTGATATGAATGATGATTGACCAGATCTACAGTCATAGGTATGAATTTAGGTGGGAATTAGCATACAATTAGTGGGGAAAAGCAGTGAAGTCACTTTTAATTTATCATAAATCTTACCACAAAATGAATTAGGTGTACCACGACATACCAACAGATCGATAATTTCATTAGCTTTCCATCGCCATTGACCTTGATAAAATAAGACCTCCGAGTAAAACGTTATTCCTATTTAAGTAAATGTATGTCGAACAGACCTAACCTACTGACCCAAATGACTAATAGTCGATTAAATAGCAGCTTGTCTGTCGAGGTTGTTGTTTGTCCTGATAGCAATTGACTCAGGGTTGTTTTGGTCTTTCCCACTTCCTTTAAATTCTAAGATACATTTTAAACCCTAAATAATCAGATTTTAGTCAGTTTAAGCCTTAAAACATAACTAAAATTTACTTAAGTCAAATTATTAAATCAAAACATAGGAAATTAGATGCAAGAAAGGAGAAAAATGTCAAGAAACCTAGTTCAAGAGTGCAACAAGGATCCCGCAGTTCTATCCCTTAAATTTAAATATTTTTCCATGGATTTCATCACCACACATGTGGGATTTCACTAGTTGATTCGTTTCACCCATTGTATCCCTAGTTTTAAGTTAGATTGTTGATTTCCGTATCATGATTAAAGCTAGGGTTTTCTAGAATCTTAATGGAAGGTCATGAATTTATTAAATATAAGTTCCAAATCATATTATCAAGTTATTATTAAGTTGATCACATTATTTTCAAAACCCTAGCTTTGTAGTTCTTTAGTTCATTAAATACACATGATATGTCAGATATGTCATTTATTTAGTTATACATGCCTCAGTTAATAATGTATCATTATTAGATTAAATGTTGCATTCTATGTTTTCATCTTTAGTTTTGTGTTATCCAGTATTTACATAAATTCAAACATAATAAGTTAACTAAATAAATAGATGGGAGTAGCAAAATACCGAGTTGGAGTGGTGTTTAAAACAATCAAATAGTTCCAAAAGTACTAGCCAAGTAGGTTGTAAGTCCCCTACGTGGACATTCATTTAGTGATCATGCCAACATGGCTTTTGTAGCTCTGGCAGGGTATAATGGTTCATCTCAATGGGGCGTATACATCGGACTCCAAATCCAGCTCATGTGATTTTACTATCGGTTATTAGTAGCACCCATAACTTAGTCATGTCTTGCATAACCATTGATAAGTATATTCAGTTTGAGCGTGCTATAAATTGGTCATTAAATTAAGTTAACTCATAGATATAGTATATCATTTTATGATTATTATACTTGCTTTTGTTCTTGTACATTTATCTTTTATTTAAACTTTATTCTATCCTACATGGTCAGTACCTTCAGGTTCTGATGCATACGTGCGGTACATCTTCCCGTGATGTAGTTTCAGGTTCTCAGCATTTAGATCACTCTTAGATCGATTTTTTATCTCCAGTTAAGCATATTCAGTGATGAGTCCTTAATTTCCGAGGACATAGTTACTTTGAGATTAGTATTGATTTAATATTTCCTTTGTAATAAGCTCATTGTTTTCAATTATCTCAGTTATAGAATATGGGTATTCCCCATCTTTTCAGTTTTAAATTATGAATTAGCTTGCACATTCAGTTTATTATATTTAGTATGCTCATGATTATGCCAGCATTGTTAGCTTGGGATCACATGTGGTCCTAGGTTCCTTGTCCGCGTCTTGGGGATATCTTTTCACCACCTACCATAAGTAGTACACTCTTTTAAAAGAGTTGGCACCAAGACTCTCCTTTCTGAAGGTCCTACCTAGTGCTATGGATAGATAGCGTCCCATACCACCACCTACCCTCAGTAGTACTTTCTTCTAGGAGACTTAGTTCATTAAATATTTTAAAGGGAGTTAGATTAACAAACAAAGACCATAATATAGACATCAAATGTGGATATTAACCCCTATCAGTTGAGGGTCCTCACTTGCCTAGAGTAAGGTCATTCTCTTAGCTTTTTTATGACTTGCCTAATAGCTACACTTATGCAGGCTCTTAGTTAATGGATAAGGAGTGTTCTACTAGGTAACTCATTCTCTAATAACAAATAGTACTTATGACAACAGGTACATTGGAATACAACATCTAAACTTACGAAGTGTAACCACCTCTTAATATTCTCTCGGTGCTAGACATAACCCCCACAGATTATAAACATTATATACTATAGGTTAAGGATAACTAATGGACACCTGATCTCAACTCACGAAGAACATTCATCCTCCGATGTATCCTATAAATCTCATAGGACGTAGTGAGGTTGATACTAAAACTTCATCTCAACTCACGAAGAGTGTCAACCTCAAAACTCCTTTATTTGCTCACCTTAACTTCATACATTTATTCTAGTGTAGGTGTGTGTACATGTGAGCACACCTTTCAGAAAAAGCATCACTTCATTTACATTTAACTTCTAAAAAGCTTCATAAAACAATAAAGAAGAATAACTTCATTTAAGCATAAACTCTAGCCTACTTCACATAATAGCTTCATAAGGCACATTTAACAAGAATAACATTATTATAATATTAAATCACATAACAAGACTTCATGGCCTCATTCACAATAAACAAGTAACTTCACATTCATACAATTAAAGTAAAAACCTCCACCAAGAAGGTGGACCATAACATTGAAGAGCATTTTGAAATTAAATCTAAACAACATAACCAACTTACCCTTTAATACAAGCTTTCATCACCTATGCCATTTTACACAATATATCATCATAATAAATCCCTTTGGATTGGATCTAAACAACAATGTTAACCATAAGAAATGAATAGACAAAGACTACAAATTCATGCTCATTTAACCTATTTCTTAAGCAAAAATTTAATGAAACATTTTCTCATGATTTCATTGAATTTTTAGAATTAAAATAATCAACTAACCTTATAATCATTATTTTGGAATTATTAGAAACCTTTTCATGCAAGACCTATATTAAAAGTTCAAGATTGAGGAATCTAGGGTAGGAAACTCTTTTTGAAATCTTTTAGAAAGGGGCTCCTTGAATGGAAGTGTATTAAAGGATAGATACAATACCTTATATAATCGAAACCCCAATGATTTTTTATGAAGAAACGCCCACCAACAGGACTCCTAGTTTTTCATGATTTCTACATTCCAAAGAGACTTGAGAGAGAATTCTAAGGGAGAGGGGTTTTGTGTTTTGAAAAATGGAGTCTAATATTAGGTCTTGGGGTGTGAAACTTCATAGATTCATAAAAGACATGGGGTGAATTTATTAAATACCGCAAGACTTCACAGGTAAAGGCAGTTTTTTCACAGGTTTCAATCGACGGTTGCTAAACAACGGACCATCTGTCCATCAACGATCCGTTAGTATCTCTCGTGGTATGATACTTGGCTCCGTTTGGAGACTGGACAACCGACCTTCCAGGTAAACTCAACGGACCAAGACGACGGGCCGCTGGTTGACCTACTAGCCATTGTTTGGTCACGTTTGTGGAAACTGCCCCAGAATTCTTGGTCCAGTCTTTAGGCCTTCTCTAAGGCCCCTTGTGGGTCCTACGTTGGGTTGTATCTGTACGTTAAAGCATTAAACATATCCATCTAAGTCTTAGGAACATCCTGCACCAATTTCAAGCAAACGAACACGTAAAATCACTCAAACACATCAAGAGACACATGCACTATCTAAGGTACATCTTCTAAGCGTCATTGACGTTCTTGGACTTTTGACATCAAAAATTAATGCACCGCGTGAGAACACTAATATAATTTATTTTAACTTAAATTGCTAAAGAAATAATCACGAAGATCTATTTGACCATAGTTTATTTTAGGCATTACAGTCACTGTCAATGTGAATTTTACCATCACCGTCAATGTGAATGTCAACGTCAACATACATGTCAATGAGAACGTCAACATAAAATTCAATGTCAACATTCACGTTAGTGTCAATGTAAACATTGACATCAATTTCAACGTGAACGTTAACGTCAACTTAAACATTAACATTAATGTCAACTTGAATGTGAACATCAACATCAGCGTTAATATAAACGTGAACGTCAATATAAATGTTAATGTATAAATCAACGTGAACGTCAATGAAAAAGTCAACGTGAACGTAAACATAAAAGTAAACCTCAACGGGAACGTAAACCTCAACGTCATTGTTAATGTAAATGTGAACATCCGCGCGATTATCAATGCAAACACCAACGTATAATCGTGATTGTGAATACAAATGTAAACATCAATGTCAACATCAACGTAAACGTCAATATAAATATCAACGTAAATGTAAACGTCAACGTAAATGTAAGTGTGATAATGTCAATGTCAACGTGAATGTTAATGTGAACGTGAACATGAACATCAACATTTATGAGAACATCAACGTGATTGTCAACCTTAAGGTCAACGTCGACATCCACGTCTACATGAACGTCAATAAAAATTTCAATGTTAACATACATGTCAACATGAACGTGAAGGTTAATGTCAATGTTAACATAAACATCAATTTTAAGGTAAACGTAAAATTCTATGAGGATGTCCTCAATAATGTGAAAGTCAACGTAAACGTGAATTTCAATGTGAACACCAATATCAACGTCCATATGACTGTGAACGTGAATGTCAATGTCAACCTCAATAGGAATGTCAATGTTAACGTAAATTTTATTGTCAACATCAATATCAAGGTGAACGTAATTATCAATATCAACGCCCAGGTTAACGTAAACGTCAATGTCATCTTCCACATAGACATCAATGTCAATGTCAACAACAATTATAGTGTCAATGTCAACATAAGAATGAACATACACCTCAACATTTGTGTGAACGTCAATGTAAAATCATTATGAAAATCTACTCTAACTTTCAACATCAACGTGAATGTGATGTCAACGTCAACGTGAACGTGAACATCACTATAAATTTGAACATTAACATAAACGTGAATGTCAACATATTCGTAAGAGTCAGAGAGAATGTTAACGTCAATCTGAATGACAATGTGAACATCAATGTTAATGTCTACGTGAACATCAATGTGATCATCAACGTGAACATCAACGTCAATGTCTATGTGAAAGTAAGTATGAATGTAAACATCAATGTACACATAAAGATGAACGTCAACATGTACGTCAATATCAACGTCAAGGTAAACGTCTATGCGTAAGTCGAAATCAACATCAAGGTGAATTCCTATGTGTAGGTTGATATCGACGTTAATTTCTAAGTCAATGTGAACACCTACGTAAATGACAATGTGAAATCTAAAATTAACACAAATAGGAACGTCAAGATCAACATAAATGTAAATTAAAGCGTCAACGTAGACATTATAACAACCTAAAAATTGATATGCTTAGTAATGTTTAATGTGTCTAGAATGGCAATGATTAGAACGGTTTCACATAAATTTATGCTCATAGAACCAGACCTCGGAACCGATGATACATCAAAGACAACTAACTTGGGGAGTTATTTGAGCTATGGAATGTTGGTTCCAACCATGTATGGCTCTCGAATACGAAGATTTACTCAAAGGAGTCTTTACCGGACTTAAAAAGAGAAATTCTTAGGTTTGAAGGGTGTAGGGGTAAAATGGTCTTTTTACAGTCAAAGGGTAGTATTTTAATTACCCCAAATATATAATTAACTACTTAATTAATAATGTGGAAGTGCATTTTGGAGATAGAGGGCCGAAATTAGGCTCTAGAAGTGAAGTCCTGCTCCACCCGAATCGAACCTTGGTGGAACCAATGAATTAAATTGTTTTTAATTTAAGTTGGTAAATTAGTGTAATTAATTTATATTTATTAGTTTTTATCTGATTTAAAATAAAAGGAAATCAGATTGTTGATAATTAAATAAAACTTTATTTTACTATTTCCTAAACTAGACTCCTAAGCCTAAGAAAACTCTTTTCTCCCAAGCCCATCTTTCTCTCTCGCGTCTCTATCACTCTCTTTCACGTTTTATCTGCCAAAAAAACTCCATAAACAGTAGGTAGACTAAATTTCTCACACTTGAAGAACTCACACGAAAATATAAGAAAAACAAACGTCAATCAATCACGTAGGCAAAGAGAAGGTTATTCATCGAGGTTGGTGTTGAATTTTTGGCGTTGGACGTGTGTTTGGAGGAGTTATTTTGGAAAAAAATCGAGGTTCGAACGTCAAAAAGGTATGGTTTCTCTTATATCTTGACACCTTTCCCAAGAGACCCCCTATGGTTCAAAGGAATCTATTCCAAAAGCTAGGATTGTTCCCCGTTGCATGTCCCTGTCACTAGCTCCATTGAATCATAGGTTTATTATGTTTGCTGGTAGAAAACTTGGGATGAAACTTATTATCGTGAAGATAATGTGTTTATAAGTATTTTTGGAATTATGTGACTGATCTTGATGTTTCAAAAAATGTAACTACGTGTATTTGTGTGTGTTTCTGTTACTACTTTTCACTCTTTAGGACACGAAATGGCATGATACAACATTATATTTTATATACACATGATGTAAATGTGATGTTCATATGAGTTGAAATGTGGCTTATTTGAGGGATAATGTCTTTTCTAAACGAATCCATGAAAACTTACATAAATTTTTCTAAATGCACTAGGAGATTCCCCTAAGAAATACGGTGTAACTTGATGAAAGGATGCTGACAATTAAAAGAAATTTCAAGCTTGTAGTGATGAATTTCGCTCACCAAAGAGGGTTCAAAATGATGAAAATGATTGTTCAAAATGATTTGAAACAAGTCAAGTCATGCAAGATTGAACCCGTGACCTCACCATGTTAAAAACCATGAAAATAAAGAAGTATAAAGAAATGTAGCGAAGGGGATTCGAACCATGGTAATGGCTGGAAAATGTAACTTAAAAGAAAAAACATAAGAAATGAGAGTAGTGGGGTTCGAACCCACCACCTCTCAATAAGATTTAAGGAGAACAATAAAAGAAAAATAAAGGGGGAGGCCTATGGTAATTGAACCTACAACCTCTTAGGCAGATTAAGGAGGAGAATAAAAGAAAACTAAAGGGAGAGGCATGTGGGAATAGAAACCACGACCTTTTAGGTAGATTAAGGAGGTGGATAAATGAAAAATAAACGGGGAGGCATGTGGTAAGAGAACCCACGACCTCATAGGAAGATTTAAGAAGGTGAATAAAAGATAAATAACGAGAGGCTTTGGGCGTTTGATCCCACAACCTCATAATAAACATGAAATAGACAAAGAGAAATAGATAAAAAAGTTCAAAGGGGTTGTGGGGGTTTGATCCCACAATTTCTCGTCCAAGTAAGAGGTAATTAAAAGGAGAAAAATAAAGAGGAAACATTTATGTAGGGGCTCGATCTAGGGTCCGAAATTTTATGTGGACAAAAATACAATAAATGAATAAAACGTAAGTTTTGTGTAAGGGTCGAAATTGGGTTCCCTTACCCAAATTTCGTATACATGCATAAGTCATACGTGAATTATGTCTTCAAAAATAACGTTGCCTACTTAGATAGAAATCGAGACCTTGTCATACATACAACACGCATATGTCTTGTACTATATAATCATAGGAACATATGAATCACTTAAATGAATTATGAATGAAGCCTCATAGCTTGTATGTATAGACCCATAAGTCTAGCATACGTTTAAAATAAGTGAATCTAAGATGTATGTAATGAATGATGTAACCTTACAAGGTTTAAGTACTAGTGCAAAACACACTAAATGGCAAAGTGCATTGGTATATGATGAAATGATTATTATGTAATGAAATGATGAAATTCTAAACGAGTTAAGTAACAGTGTGAAACACACAAATGGCCAAGTGCATAGGCATATGATGAAATGAAAATTTACGTAAAAATAGGTTAGTAATTATGAAGAGCAAATGTGCTAATGTTGATGAATGTGGTGACAACATGATATGAGGCTAATGTAAAAGATCAGAGTAATCTCAAATGAGCCTAAGTAAATGTTACCAAAACGTACTCACTTATGGGAGTTTAAAGCTAATCAAAGTATTGAGATTAACACACTTATTACTAATGATGAGATGATAAATCATGTATTGAGATATGATGTCCTCGTCAAAGAAGTCAGCTTCCATGAGGTACGAGTTGAATGTAATGGAACTTTATAATGAGCGGGGATGCATTTTTGATTAAGGATAAAGGTTCACGTAACTCTCATGAGATGAGATTATTCCTCATGCCGGGTATGGGTCTCCTTATATCTCCTAGTCTTCGAACCTATACGCCCAGTATAGGGATCTGAAGCGGTTGAATACAATGTACACTAGCATGGTTTAGGTAACTTTCGCTGGTGATTCAACCTCTTTTAAGTGTGGGGTTTCATGACACTGGATTTCATGATGATAACATGTTCTATGTCGGTTAAAGTTAAAGTTCCCAATAAATGAATGAGGACAACCTCAAATGATGCATATTATGAAACGAATGATACCATAGGTGTTAGGATAGGATAATCAAGAGGTGAGATAGATTTAATTAATGACATTAGTTCATTTATTGTCATTGCAAATCAAATCAAACGAAAGTGTTAAACTACATCCTAGGTAAAACAGGCGTTTACACTGGCCCATGAATGAAATGAAATGAATTACATATGAATAAACGAAGCAGACTCCGTGTTTGCTAAAGTTGACTCCCTAATTGAGGTCCCATATGTTGAGCCTTCATTTTTTAGAAGGCTTAATGTCAAGTTCATTATTTCAAGGTCTGGTGGCATTCTAATGAATGATATGAACATTGTTATGTGTTATAGGAAGTATGATTTGTTCTATGTGTACATTGTTGTGTACTATGTGTAAAATGTTAAGTATGATAATGCATGTTACTCTCATGGCATAACTTTCCTAATCAAAATTTTTAAAGCTCAATAACGTTCCTAATTTATATTTGGAAATCTCACTCATCTTCCTAATCTCAACTTTGCAAGTCCAGTGAGTTGACCTTCTATAATTATGTTGTTAGGAAAGAGCTAATCTTACTGATGCATGTCCGTGTTGTGTGCTTGTGTATACCCATACTTAGTACAAGTGTGTACAAACCATATACAACTCTAAACTTTTAGGTGCAGGCACAGGTGGACGCTAGACCTATAGTATAAACGGTGCAGTTATCTGAACGTCGAGCATTAAGTCGTACTTCGTAGGCCCTCATGCTTTCGAGGATGCTTGCCCATTTACATTATAGATTTGTTGTAGGATTTATCTAGTAGAGTATGTTCCACTGGCGTTTCTTTCCCCTTTTAGTGCAGACATTGTATTGGTGCCATTTTTGATAGTACATCTTCATCGTTATAATAAACTGTTTCTTTAATTTAATGATTTATGTTAGATAGTTAATGTTGAACAATTACGTATGCAGTAGAATGTTTAGTAAGCATGTTAAGAAACATAAAGTTTCAAATTTTCTGCTAAAATTAACATAGATGAACTAAGAATGATGTATGTAGGCTTGTGTGCGACCACTAAGAGGCTAACCACGCCGGACTCATCTAGGGTCTAGATTCCGGCCATGACAAACAGCAATGTCAACTTCAACATAAAAGTAAATTTCCTCCAGAACATCAACATCAACGTCGAACATCAATGTCTACGTAGCATAATGTAAATTTAAACGTAAACATTAACATCAATGTCAAGTTAGACTAAATGTAAGAGTTAGTGAGAATATCAATGTCAATTTTGATGTAATTGTTAACATGAACATCAACGTCTACATAAACCTCAATGTGATAGTCAATGTTAATGTGAAAGTGAACGCCTATGTTTACATCTATGTGAACGTCAATGTCAATGTCAATGTTAACATGAACTTCAACATGAACGTTATAGTGAATGTCAATGTGAGCGTCAATGTGATCATCAACGTGAATGTTAACATCAATTTCAACGTGAACAGAACGTCAATATCAATGTGAACATGAAATTCAACTTAAAATACAAGGTGAACGTCAACATCTACTTCAAATTCAAGCTGCACGTCAACTTCAACGACGACGGTAATGTTAATATCAACATCAACTTAAATATAAACATTAACATATTCAGGAACATCAACGTCTATATCACTGTGAACGTTAAGATCAACATCAATTTGAATGTCAATGTCAACATAAACGTTAAAGTGAACATCAACATAAATATCAATGTCAATGTTCACGTCAACCTCAACGTGAACGTTAATGTAAATGTCAACGTCGACATCAACAATAATTTCACCATCAATTAGAATGTCAAATTTAACGTCAATGTAAATATTAAAATCGACGTCAATGTCAATGTAAAGGTGAACGTCAACATAAATGTTAACGTTTGAATCAACGTAAACATCAATGTGAAAGTCAATGTTAACGTCAAAGTAAACATAAAACTTTTATGTCAACATAAGTGTGAACATCTATGTGACCATCAACAGCAACATGAACGTATAAACATGAACGTGAACATAAATGTAAACGTCAATGTCAACATCAACATAAAATTCAACATAAACGTGAACATCAACCTAAATGTAAGAGTCAACGATAAATTCAATGTCAACGTGAATGTTAATGTGAATGTTAACATGAACATGAACGTCAATGTCAATGTGAACATCAACGGGATCATCTACGTTTACAACAATGCGAACGTCTATGGGAACGTCAATAAAAATGTCTATGTGAACGTGAATGTCAATACAAATGTCAACATCAATTTCAACATGAACGTCAACGTGAAAGTAAGAGTCATCGAGAATGTCAACATTAATGTGAACCTCAACGTGAACGTGAACATGAACTTCAACGTAACCTAAACATATAGTTCAACGTCAATGTAAATATGAACCTCAATATCTACATAAAAGTGAACATCAACATCAACATCAATGTCAAGGTGAACATCAATGTGTACATCAACGTGAACGTCAATGTCAACTTGAACGTATATCTCAATGTCAACGTCAATAACAATGGTCGTGTCAGTGTCAACCTCAGCATGAACGTAAACGTCAAAATTTGTATGACTGTCAATGTAAGCATAAAGGTCAATGTCAATTGTAACTTATTGTGAACATCAACATAAACTTTGACGTAAACGTCAATGTCAACATCAATGTCAGATGATTGTGAACATCAACGTGAATGTGAACATGAACGTCAATGTGAATTTGAACATCAACATAAAGATAATATGAAAATCAATATAAATGTCAATGTCAATATTAACTTCAATGTCAACATCAATAAAAACGTCAACATCAATAGGAACGTCTATGTGAACGTCAATGTTAACATCAACATAAATGTGAAAATCAACGTAAATTTAAACATCTGTGTCGACGTAAACATCAACTTTAACATCAACATGAACCTCAATGCCAATATCAATGTAAACATCAACGTCAATATCAACATCAACATCAATGTTAACATAAACGTAAACATCAATATAAATCCACAAAAACATCAATTGCAACGTCAACGTATAAAAGTGAAAGTTAACGTAAATATAAAATTCAACGTCAATGTTAACATCATAGTGTAAATTATCATCAACTTAAACGTCAAAATGAACGTCAATTTAACATCAACAGAAACGTTAATCTAAATGTGAACGTCAACCTAAACATAAGATTTGGTGAAATATTATAGTACATGAGAACGTCAATGTGAATGTCAATGTGAACATAAACCTTGTAAGTTTACCAAAATGGCATAGGTCAACTAAAGAGTAACATGGTTGTCATGATGGTCTAAGTTCTTAAAGTTGTCGATAATATGGTATTGAGGATGTGTCTAAGAGTTTAGGTGCATTCGAAGTCAAACGTGAAGGGGCGACTAAGATGTTCGACGAATAACTCACCTATGTGCCTTATATGTGGGTAAACATTTTTTGTGTTTTTTCATGAGGTTATAAGGCCGTTAAATGAGTTATCATGGTATATATATGCAGTGTGTCAAGTTTTGTGAAGTTTGGAGGTATAACTTCCATGATGTTCGAAAGATTTTTCTTGAAACGACCTTGTGTGTCGATGCATGTTTCATTGTGTTTAATGTGTTCATTTTAGATGAACTTTATATTAATGGTCCTAAACTTGTATAGAAGAATGTTCAGGTTGGAAACTTCCAAGAAAATATCGCCTAGGACCATGAAAGAGTTCATTAAGGAAGGATCCAAGTTGGTGTCCAAGACTGCCCATGGCAGCCCACCAACAGATGGCAATCGACGCCCTCTGAGTCAGTCGACGACCTATTTGTGGTGTATAATCTTGTAACACTTAGTCTTGGTAGAGGAGATAACAAATACAAGCTTCAGTCCTAGACCACAAACCAGTAGGACGGTCCATTTGTCAAAGGATGGGTCGTCGATGGTCCTCCATTTGTGAGGACTGTCCCTGCGTGCAATCACTGTTAAATTGAGGAATGAACTTGTAAATTCAACGCACTTCCAGATAAGAGAAAGGGAGGTTCCTAAAGGGTCTTTTGGATATTTTAAACTATGTTGATAAGCCTAAAATACTTAGAATATTTCATTCTTCAAAATCAAAACCCAAATTCCCTTATAAATTATTTAGAACTTTATTGGAGCTAAATTTGAAGGAAAGAATCGGATTGGAGAATTGAGTGGAGATTCTTCATCAAATTGAATAATTAGCTTTATTGAGGTATGGTTGTTGATCCTTGAAACTCTAATTATAAAGGAGCTTAACTTTCAAAGATGTTTTCTAAAGTTTTCTATGATGAATTGTCCAATTTCATTGTCTATGCATCGGTTCTTGCATAATAGGTTTTTAAGCATTGTATATTGATTGATTGTTACGGTCCACTAATGGTGGTGGTGCTAAGTGCTTTACATAAAATTGGTGTGGCCTTGTTGGCGTTTCATTATATCATATGATGATCATGGGCTTCTCGACACTAATTGAGGTATTATGATGATTTGTGTAGTTGATTTATGTGAACTAAGAGAATTTCTATCGATATATAAAGTAATCTGAAAGTATGTGTTCTTTCTATGTATGTTAGGAGATCATGTAGACTATGACTATATGCTTATATGCTTAGGGTTTATGCATTGTTGATCCTTCTTGATGATGTGAGATCTATGATGGTCATATTGATGATGATATGATAGATTATAGGATGACTTAAAGATGATTAGAGTTATTTATAAGTTCTTCTAGAATGACATGTAATATGTGTTAAAGTGAAATATGTTTTCTCTTGTCTTTGTTTACTTGTGTCCCTTACTTCATGCATGTATGAAAGTGAATATGTGATGTCTTTACTTAGGATTTTAAACAATCATAATATTGTATGTATGAATGAGATGTGACCTTATATGATGTTAAGAGGGTCCTTTATGTGAAACCGTGAACCTAGTGATAAGGTTATGAACCTTGAAGTCGAAAGTCGTAATGGTGTACTTCATGAAAGGAATGATAGACTTAAGGTTGATTTGCTGGAACGACATCATATCAAACCTTAGGAAAGACATTATTAGCTTCTTCTTGCCATTGTAAAGAAGATCTATTGGATCTTTATTCTTAGGGTAAATGTTATTGGGTTATGAACCTGATATTGAACCCATATATATTAACCTATAATGTAAATTACTCTATGAGAACAAAGGCTGGCATCGAGTGATTATGGTGGGGAAAGTAGTTCTTGTTAGAGAATGAGACTAGAGTACAAAGCACGCCCTTCATATTCCTTAACCATGTGACTACATGGTATTTGTCAGATTTCTACCATTGTCAAGTGGAACACCGTCATTGGAGTAGGATGGAACTCTGGATTCTATGCTTTGCTATCATTGTCTATGTAGGTTCTTTTCTATTCTTCTTATGACTCAGAGTCTAGAATCCGGATGGCAACCGACATCGTTGGCCTCTCAAAGGTCGCAGACAAGACTCATCTTACATTCATTACATTCATCTAGTAAAATTTATGGAAAATTTAAATTTTTTATACGTATGAAGTATACATAGACTTCATAATTATTAACCAGATACATCATATAACTAAGCTCAGCATAAGAGAACAACCATCAAACATAAGAATCAATTCGAAGCTGAAGTTGAATATATCATAAATAGTTTACCAATCAAGGCCGTATTACAAATCTTTGAAATCAATGTGCGAAAGAAACGTTAAGGAAAAATCCATTATCTATGTCTAAAACTATGACTAGACTAAACTTTAGCATCCTTGAAATCATGAGGACCTACCAAATTGTTTGGAGAAAAGCTTAAAGTCCAAACCGCTGCAAGAGTCATCAACCTGTACTCTAACCTGCACCTATAAAAATGGTTAATAATAGGGGTTTAGTACACCACTTGTAATAAGTATCATGTATTCACACATACACATAAATCTATTCATGATCAAAGAAAGTTCTTCCTAAACCACATGCTGTTTATAGAAAGCTTAGTGATTAGACTTCCGTAAATCGTTAGATCTGAATTGTGGTATGAATATGATGTATTTTAATGCATTCAAATCACACAAATAATTTTATGATTACAAAAAATTAGTATCATCCACATAATTTTAGAACACCTCGGGCGAAGATTTCAGTTTGATCCTTTTAGGACGAGAGCTCCTCTTTGTACCTCTAGATTATTTTGCAGTCTTTTCCCCCTTTTTGTTGTGTAGTGAATAACTCATTTTTTTCGTATGCTTTACTTACAAGTTAAATAATTTATTGTAGTCCCGTACCCATGATAAATCGATGTAAGTAATCTAAGGAGTATGAAATGATTTCCCTGCCTTACCTTTCATAAGCAATTCTCTATGTATCATGACATTGTTTTCATTAATTTCATGTTTTATATATTATATATTTCATATACATGAGAATTTGGAATGTTTGATATAGCATAATACATCTCAAGTGAGGGCCCAACATATGGGACCTCAACCAGAGGGCCTTCTTTAGCAAACACAGAGTCTTGTTCATTCATTCATTCGTACATCACATTATTCATATCTTTCATTCGTATGCTGATGTAAACACCAAGTATACCTAGGATGAAGTTCAAGACTCTCATTGTGATCATGAAGTGAAATGACAAAGAATGACCTAATGTCATTAGTTGAATCTGATTACACCTCTTGATTGTCTTCGACAAGCACCATCAATATCGTTCATTTGATTATTTTTCTTACATTGAGGAACTCCAACCTTAAATGTCATATATCATGGGCGCATCATGAAATCCACTGTCTACCCCACACTGAAAAGAGGTGGAATCACCAGCCAAAGTGACCCAAAACATGCTACCGTACATGTGCATTGAACCCCGCCAGAACCCTATATTGGTAGTATAGTTTTGAAGACTAGGAGATATAAGGAGACCCATATCCGGCATGATGGACAGTCTCATCTAATGAGACTTACGTGAATCTCCGCACTTCTCGAAAGAAGGAATCACCGCTCATAGCAAGCCTATTAGTTCTCAGTATAACGTTCCATTACATTCAACTCATACATCATAGAAGGTGGCCTCTAGTATTAGGATACCATAGCTCTTAAGATGATTTCTCATCTCACATTAGTATTAAGTATACATTAATCTCAATACTTTCATTAGAGTTTACATTGAGGCTGGTCTCTTCATTAGCTATACACTCTAATAGGTTAATACGTTTTAATATATTTACTTAGGATCATTTGAGATTGCTCTTATCTTTGAAATTATACTCTTATCATGTTTTCACCACATTAATTAATATTAGAACATTTTATTTTCATAATTACTCACCCTTTTACGTGAGTGTTCATTTCTTCTATATCTTGTAGTATTGACTCCAAGTATTATGGAGGCTTGCTTCTAGGTTGAGATTTACTTACTCTATTAATGACTGGCCATCCTTATTTTAAATTGATGAAATGTGAATTGTACTTACATATAATCATTTGTTATTAATGAGACTGGCTCACAACTTGTAACACCTTCATACGTGAGTATTCTTTTAACATAGTAGCTTAGGTGTAAGTGAGACTTGTCTTACATCCTTTAAAACTCCATTATAGTCACTTAATTATTTTAAATCCCTTAAATTAGGCTATAACTCACGTTACTTACTTCTTTTAGTGTAGTAGATTCATTTTATCGTTCATGGACGATGTGCACTTAATGAGTTTCATGAGTTTATATGTCATTCTTTTAGAGAATGTTGAGAGTTGTCCCAATGAGTGGCATGCCATTGATTATTGGTTCATTGAATTAGTTTATAAGTGCTTATATTATCATTTGATACTCTAACAACACAAGATTTACATATAATTAGTATTGGCCTCAACCTTTGAAAATTAAACTACATAACCATTATTGTTGGAATGTCCCACTTCTACATATGATCATATCTAAATTTAATATGTATAAAGCATTAGCCAGTATTTTAATTATTTAACAAAATATTATATCGATTTACATATGTCACTTTTAGACAATGTATTGTTAGACATTTTATTGGCATACGATTAGTATTGGCATAAACAATTTGCCATAGAATTCATAACCATATTTGTTGACATAAGCCAATTTTCACGTGAAACATGCTTAAGTTTATATACATTATACATTAGGAAATCTTTTACTTATTTAGAGATAACAGTATAGCCAATTCCCATTTAAATTTTTAACAATGTTTTTGTTAGACATTTTTTTTACATTAGTCAAACATTCACTCAAATTATGATTTCACGGAGATCCTTTTTAGCTAACCTTATAACATAACTTTGGGGATAACGTTTTTTTTAACATCTTGGACTGCATCATATTAGCATTTGATGAGTATATAATCTTTATAACGTCATATTAACAGCAACTATGCACAACATAGCGTAACATATTCATACATAACATTTTCGGACATATCTTTAACATAGTATAATTATTTTGGTTCACATAATAACACTTAGAATCAAATGAGTCAAATTAATAAATTCATTATCATTATTTAATCAAATACACAATACTAACATGATTTATAACCTATTAAACATTGAAATCATAAAAAGGATACTAGGGAAAGGAGTTCGACAAGAATAACGGGTAACATCCCTAGTTTTCAAGATCTTTGAATCATTCGAATGAAAGTTCTCTTGGAGAAAGAAGTCCAGGAGAGAAACCAATTCCTTAAGTAGAACAAAATCTCAGAATACCACCTTGAACGAACCTTGAAGAAAGCTTGAAAAATCATCTAAAAAATTTTCTGTTTATTTTTCTTGCGTTTTGTTCACAGTTTTTCTCACACTTGTTTTCTGGTTTTAGTCGTTTATTTGTTTGAGTTTTAATGTGGTTTTTAGGTTAAGTTAATGACCTTAACTTATTCAACTTAGGGTTTAATAAGTTAATTAAATAAATTAATCAACTAATAACTAAAAAACCCCTCCTAAATTGACTAAACATAGGAGAATGTTGACTTGACCAAAAATCTGATTTTTTGATGTTTACTGAGGTTTAGGTAAACATTTTTACTTTATATTAAATAATTAAATCCTTAATTTAATTAATAGAGAGATATAGGGTAAGTACTAAAGTACCCCTAAGTCATTGGAACCATAATCAACCCTTTAGGACCATCATAGGTTAAATGTATAATTTAATTAATTAAGTAACCTAGGGTAATAAATAAAGTACCCTTAAGTTTTTAAACCCATGACTAATCCTTTGGATCAACCTAGGTTACATAATAGGTTGTCTTTCTCTTGTGTCAACCAAATTTTTTAAACTTTTTGGTCATTTCTCTTCTGACCATTTAAATTAATTAATTAAGCTGCTAAATTAATTAATTAAGTATCCTAGGGTACTTACTAAAGTAACGCTAAGTTTTTAGGACCTTAACTAACTTATTGGACCATCCTAGGTTAGGTACTAGGTTGTCCCTTTCCTTTCTTAACTAAAATCTGAAATTTTCTATGTAGTTTTTGTTTTAGCCCTTTAAAATTAATTAATTAATTTGCTAAATAAATTAATTAGGTAACCTAGGGGGTTTTATTAAAGTAACCATTAGTTCATAGAACCATGATTAATCTTTTGGATCATTCTAGGTTAGGTACTAAGTTGTCTCTTTAACTAGTACTAGGTTAGTGTCAACAAAGTTTTTGTCCTAGGTTGTCGGGTGCACTAGTGGTTGCATTTCGGTTTGACCTATGTTAGTTATCTATTTGGGGCAATTGGTTAAAGTACAAAATTCATTAGGAAGTTAGTATCCAACATGGAGTAGTCCCTTATGATTGTTTTGGTCCCTTTAACTACCCTAACCAAATTCGATTAGAGTGGTCTCCTCCTTTTTTGATTCTTCACATGTCTTATACATGTTCTTGCACATGGGTTTGTTGTACATTCCTAACTAACTATTATTTATGGTTCCTTTGACAATATTTACTTATTGTCCCAAGGATCCTGACTATGTCCTTGGGCACTACTTACTCTACATGATCATATTAATTGATTATGTGACATGGTATCTAGACTTGCCACTTGGATGCCACATACCTGTTTTTGAGTTAATACAAAAAGCATTTTAGTTTAGGGTCTTCATTGCAGGAACATTTATTCAACAACAATCTTGGATTGGGGTATGACACCCCAAAAAGTATATTTCTACTTTGTATGTAGAAAATTACCTAATATCCCTTAGCCAATATTTCTATACTATGCCCAATATTTCTCAACATTGGGAATTGGGGTGCCTATGTACCCCTAATGGGCTATCCTGAGGGCATACAGTCTCTTCATTACACATATTATTTACCGGAATGTTACAATTCTCATCATATGGGATACCTACTAGCATTAGAGAAGTTCTATAAAGTTTAGGTGGTGGCATATGACGCTATCAAGACATTACACAATAGGCTTTGAAAGTATTGGTTAGATTCCTTACGTCTTGTCCAAGACCATTACTTGAATGTCCTTTTGTCATGATAGAGTCTTAAATGAACTTATTAATGTAATGACTTAAATTATTAAAGAGTGTATTTTAAATGAATATTTAATTATCTAGAGTATTTAAGGGTTGTCTAGTTAAGGTGTGAAAGGGCATAGGAATAGTAACTTCGTACCATACCTATATAAATCTTAAGAATGACTCTTGTTAGGGAAGATGTTGATTATGTGGACATGATCTAAGCACTAGGTATTCTTAAGGATTATTTATTTAGTCTTAAAGAGGTTAATCATTGTCTATATTCTTGATTTACTTAAGTAAGTCTTTTGGAAGCTTTGGTAAGGAAAATCTATTATTATACATGTTACATGTTTTGGTTTCTAGTAAGTGTGTATGTGTCTCATTGTGAGTAGTCTTGAGGATAAGTGTATGTGCGGTCTCTCTTTTTATGACTTAAGAGAGTCTTAGGATAGCTTGTAGTGAGGTAAGTACATACTAGAAGATGTATTAGGTGAAGGTTAGTAACTTCACTTTAACTATGAAGTGAAGATATTGTTAGTGCTTCAAAATGTATCATTAATTGTTTCAAGTGTTTCGTTATGTATTTCTAAGTTGATGAATGTTATTCGTATGATTATGATATAATTTTTAAATGAAAAGATGCATATTTCTAATAAATTTTGTTATCAATATTTTATGCATAATGCCATATGTAGTAAATTACTTGGTTCATAGAATCATTTAAGTGAAGTTGAATTCAGTCCTCAATTGACTCAAAGGGAAAAATATGGATATCTTTTTTGTCTGTAATTTTTAAAGAATTGTAATACATTAAGTATTTCTATATTAGTATTGTATAGGTTGTGTCCCAAAAGTATTCTTGTGTCTAGGTTTGGTGAGATTGAGACTTAGTATTTTCTATGATTTTATGTGAAAGATATTTTATAGGCTACGAAATATTTTGTGGAAAGATTAAATTCCGCATTACATTTGATTATTTATATGCCATAAACGATACCTATGGGCATTTATAAGACCTCCAAGAGGTCAAGTACGCCGATTGGACTTCGAGAGTGCAATATCTTATACAGTGTGGGGTGTAACAAGCTTGGTATCAGAGCATAGGTTGTGAAAGTAGTATTAGTGATCAAAATGTCTCATCACGTCAAATATAGAAGAGTCCTGACAATCAGTGTGAGTCTCGACACATCCTTGGGAGAGTGATATAGGACGATAGAGTTTCCCTTATTTTCTACTCCTATGTGGTGCCATATATTAAAAGTTATGAGTACTCTTTTTTTATGGTTTTCCTTGTGTTTCTAGGAAGCTGAATATGAAGAGGACACCACCTAGGAGGGTTGAAGAGAATGATATGCATTAGGAGATTCTTTCACATGTTTAAACACCCTATTAATCAAATCCATAAAAGCTGCATGAGCATTGGTTAATCCTAACGATTTGAGTAGAAACTCATAATCACCATATCGAGTTCTGAAGGCTATTTTGAAATTTCACTATCTCTGACTCTAAGGTGATGATAACCCGATCTGAGGTCTATCTTTCAGGTGATACTAGCACCTTGAAGTTGGTCAAACAAGTCGTCAATCCTAGGAATTAGATAGTTATTGTTTATTATGACCTCATTTAACTGTCAATAGTCAATGTACAAGTGAGAGAACCATCTTTCTTCTTTACGAACAACACTAGTGGACCCCATGGTGAATACTAGGTCCGATGAATCCCATATCTAGAAGGTCTTCCAACTGTTCTTTCAATTCCTTAAGCTCTGTTGGATCCATTCTGTAGGGAGCAATAGAAATAGGCTGGGAATCTGGAAGGAGATCAATTCAAAAGTAAATTTCCCTTTCAGGAGGGACTATAGGAAGATCTTCTTGAAACACTCCTAGAAACTCACTAAATACTCAAATTGTCTCAAGAGTTTGGATTTCAGAGCTACAATCCTTATCCCGAACTAGATGACAGAAATAACCCTTAGAGATCTTCTGTCTCCCCTTAAGGTGAGAAATGAATCAACCCATAGGCGCTAAACTACTCCCCTTCCACTCTAACATTGCATCATGTAGAAACTGAAAACGAACAATCGTGGTCGTAAAATCGACTGAGACATAAGAAAAATGTAATCATTCTATACCTATAATGACAACCCAGTCTACCATTTCTAACTCTAAAAGATCCGCTGAGGTGACTTTCTTAGAGACTATGACAGGGAAATTTCCGTATAACCGTCTAGGATTAGCGGGGTCACCGACAAGAGTAGAGAGTGAGAAAGGTTCTGCGAGAGTTTGTACACTAACACTTAATTGTTCTATTATGTAAGGGGTTACAAAACAAAGATTATCCCGTAGATCTAACAATGCATAAAAATAAAGGTCAAAGTTTATAATGTACAAGTGATTACATCAAGAACATCATCGTGATCCTTGCTAGCCGTAAGAGCATACAACCTGTTCTGACATGACCGCCACCTGTATCGGATGAGTTTCCCTGGTAAGTCAGGCGACTTTTTGGTTATGATGAAGTTGTATATTGAGCTCTACCATTTCCACCTTCTTTACCCTATTTTAGAAAGACAACCTCTCAGGATTTGACCATGCTGACCGCACCCAAAGCAATCACTCTTTTCCTGCGAGACACTCGCCAAGATTGTTCTTACCATACTTAGGGCTAGTGAGGTAACTCTTGGTGCCTGAAACACATCATTGAGATGTAGGGCCTAGTGCTCTACCCTTCTAGTTAACCTATTCTTACAGGATGGAACACTATTTAATGAAGTGACTGGAGGTGAAAACTCTTGCTGACTGTGTGAGTGATTCCCACCACACGATTTTTGTTGCGAATATTCATAGTTGTTGTTTCTATCCTTCTTATTCTCCTTGGCCTTATTCCTTAGCATATAACATTTAACCATCTGAGCATGTATAATGAGCCTAGAGATCTTATTATCTCCTAGTAACATAACATTTCTTCACTCAGTTTTCACAAAAACATACACTCCATACAAAACATATTCATCTGAGCCTTGAAGTCAGCAACCATGTGAGAAGCATACTTGGAGAGTTCGTTACACTTCATCCCATACTCTTGGACCATTATTTTTCCCAGCCTTAAGTTCATGAATTCCTGAGCTTTTGCTTCTCTCATCTCCACTGGGAAAAACCTGTCAAGAAAAGTCTCCCCGAATCAATCCGAAGTGATAGGAGTTGCATTTGCACCTATATTTTCCCTCCACTGAGTGTACCAGATATGAGCAACATCCTTCAACTGGTATGATGCAAACTCACGCGAATCATTCCAAAATATTTGCATTCCTGGCATTCAAATTCCTAGCGTTGGCTCTACAAGGGAGCATTATCTGAAATGTAGAACATCATGTTAGAATGGACATGATCATACATTACGCATGATAAAAGTAACAACAAAGTGAAATTTTTCTAAAACATTTCATAGCCTCCCTCTCATTAGATGTGTTGCACCTCATACCCATGAAAAGGACTCTACTTAGTGTGTCTCTTCAGACATGATATTACTCCTAAACGTAGTGCTTTGATACAAACTTTCTAACGCACCGAGATCCCCCCCTAGACCCATACACGGATCCTAGAAAAACAACTGATCCCAAGCTAATCCTAGTGGTATGATCATGAGCATACCAAATATATAAACTAAATGCAGAAGCTAAATCATAATTTACACTTAAAAGATGGGGACTACCCATTTTGTATAACTAACATATTTGAAAAACAAAGAGTTTAATACAAAGGAAATATTAACTCAATACTACGATGAAAGTAACTATGTCTGAAATATGCATCTAACTTACTAGAAATGCTCGCACAAGCCGCAACTAAGTCTAGCAAAAACTAAAACTAAATGACTAAAAGACTTAAATGAACTCATTTATATTGTCCTCGATCAATGAGGAATCATAACTGAATCTGCTGAACATGAGATCTAAAATCTAAGTAAGCGTGATGTGGATGCTGAGAACCTTAACTTCATCACGAGAACATGTAGCGCATGTATGCATTCACCCATAGGGGACTTACAACCTACTTGGCTAGTAGTTCTGAGACTATTTGGGTACGGTAAACCCTAGTCCTACTCAGTATTATGCTACTCCCATACATTTATATAATTAACTAATTATGTCAGAATTTCTATAGATACTAGATAGATCAAAACTGAACATGCAAATTGAGAATGCAACATTTAATATGATAATGATGTGTTAATAACTAGGCATGTATAACGAAATAACTGAAATATCTGACCAAGCATGTGTAGTTCAAGAATTAATGAAATACATAACTAGGTATTTGAAATTCAAGAAATAAACTTAATTGTAACTTTACAATATGATGTGAAACATATATTTAATTAATTCATGAAGTTCTATCGAGTAACTAGAAACCCTAGTTTTTACCATGATAAGAGAATAAAAAAGTAACTGAAAATTAGGGACCCAATGGGTGAAATAAACCCACTAGTGAAATACACCTAACATGTGATGAAATTCATAGAGAAATATTCAGATTTTTGGCAAAAACTGCTGGAACATTGTTGCTTTCTTGAAATAGGGTTCTTGAGGTTTTTGTGCTTTCTTGCTTCTAATTTTCTCTTATAGATAAATGATTTAACTTAGGTAAGTTTTAGTTTTGTTTATAGGATTAAGCTGACTAAAATCTTATGATTAAGGATAAAAATGATGTATCTTAGGGTTTAAAGAAAGTGGGAAAATACCAAAAAACCCCATGAGTTAATTGCTATTAGACCAAATGACGACCTAGATTGACCATCCTTCGTTCAATCGACCATCCGTGTTTTGGGTCTTTAGGCTGGATTTGTTCGACAGGCCTTTACTAAAACGGGCATAACATTGTACTCAATGATTTATTTTGGCATTGTCAGTGACTTTTGAAACCTAATACAATTATCTATTTGTAGGTATGTAATGGGACACTTAATTCATTTTGTGCTAAGAGTTATGATCAATTAAAGTCGATCCGACTGTATAGCTCCCCTATATCTGTTTGTTAATTTAAACCTACGGTCTGACCTATGGACAGTAGTTCGAACAACAATCTATGTTGTTCAATCGTGGTTCATATCATAGAATGGATAAATGGAGTGTTGATCGACAAACAGAGACTAAGGACTGTAGGTCCGTGCGTCGTTCAACACTTAGTCAAATTTTTTTGGGCTAAGATTTTTGGGGGTTTCTTACTCCATCAACGGATGAGCAGGACGAACTCTGGGTCAGGCTAATGTCCATCGATTGCACCTGGATATTTTCTTAAAAACTGCTTTATGTTTCTTTTTGGATACGAGGTGTTATAGTCAATGTAAGAGTCAGTGATAATGTCAATATAAACGTCAATGTGAATGTCAACTTAAACATCAACATGAATGTGATCATCAATATTAACGTCAATGTGCACGCTGACGTTAACATATAGGTTAATATTAATATCAACGTCAACATGAACGTCAATGTGAATATCAACATAAACATCAACATAAATGTGAATGTCAACATGAATGAGAATGTGAATATCAACATCAACATCAATATTATCATTAGCATCACTGCAAACGCCAACAACTGCGTGAACATTAACTTCAACTTTAATATGAACATCAACATAATCTTGAACATCAATATAAATGTTAGGGTCCATGTGATGGTCAACGCCAACGTAAGCATGGATGTCAACATGAATGACAATGTCAACATCAGAATCACCGTAAACATAAATGATACATAAACATTAGTGTCAACATCAATGTGAACATCAATGTAAATGTGAACGTCAATATAAATGTCAGCATCAACGTGAACGTAAATGTAAACATCAACATTAAACTTACTGTCAACGTACACATAAACAACTTCATAAATGTGAACGTCAATGTAAATGTAAAGGTAAACATGACCTCAAAATCAACGTCAATGTCAATGTCATCATTAATGTAAATGTGAGAGTGAACGTCAATGTGAGCGTATAAATGTTAAAGTGGAAATCAAAGTAAATGAAAGCATCAATATTCGAGTGAATGTCAACGTCAACATAAATGCGAATGTAATCGCGAATGTCAACATCAACGTAAGAGTCAACATAAATGTTAACATCAATGTGATAGTAAACGTGCATGTGAACATCAACGTCTGGTTGAACATCAACATCAACATGAAGGTGAACGTCATCATCAACATCAACGTCAAGGTGAATGTTACCATATATGTCGTTATGAATGTCTATATCAATGCAAACGTGAATGTCATTGTCGACGTCAACGACAATATTAAAGTTAAATGTAAACATCAAAATTTATGTGAACGTCAACATCAACGTCAATGTCAATATGAACATCAACATAAACGTCAATGTTAACATCAACATCAACGTTAAATTCGACAGCAACATAAATATCAACGTGAACGTGAAAGTCAACTTCAACTGATTGTGAATAAGACATCAACATCAACGTAACCATAAATGTGAATGGGAATGACAACATGAACATCAGTATCAATGTTAACGTGAATGTCAAAGTTAACATCAACGTCAGTGTTAATGTCAATGTCAATATAAATGTCAATGTAAGCATCAATGTAAATGTGAACGTGAACATACATGTAAAACTTTTCATCAACGTGAATATGAACGTAAATGTTAATGATAACGTGAATGACAATATCAACATAAATATGAATGTACACGTGAACATTAAAGGAAACATAAATGTATAAATGTGAATGTCAATGCAAATGTTAATGTCAACGTCAATGTAAACGTCAATATAGAAGTCAACCTCTAAGTCAACATTACTATAAACATAAACGAGAATGTCAATGTGAATGTCAACATGATCGTCAACATCTACGTGAACGTTAAAGTGATCGTCAATGTTAACATCAGCGTCAATGTCTAGGTTAACTTCAATATGAATGTCAACATCAATGTACACATGAAAGTGAACGTGAAAGTGTACGTCAATGTCAATGTCAAGGTGAACCTCTACGTTAAAGCGATTACCTACGTGAACGTGAACATGAACATCAATGTCAATGAAAGTGTAAACTTTCACATCAATGTCAATGTGAATGTCAACGTTAATGTAATCGTCAACGTCAATGACAAAATAAACATGAACATCAACATCAAAGTAAATGAAAGCATCAATGTTATAAAGAGTGTCAATGTCAATGTTAACATCAACGTCAACATAAATGTCAAGGTAATCTTGAATTTCAACATAAACGTAAGAGTAATTATGACTGGTAACGTCAATGTGATTGTAAACATGCATGTGAAAATCAATGTTTGATTGAACGTCAACATCAACATCAAAGTAAACTTCAAAATCAAAATAAACATCAAGGTGAATTTAAACATGTAGGTCGATATGAATGTCAATATATACATAAAGGTGAACGTCATTATCTACGTCAACGACTATGATAATGTTAACGTCAATGAAAATATTAAAGTTAATGTAAACGTTAACATTTATGTGAACGTCAGGATCACCATGAATGTCAATGTCAACAACATCATAAACATCAACATAAAGGTGAATGTCAATGTCAATTGATTATGAACATCAATGTTAAAATTAATGTAACCACAAACGTGAATGTGAAAGAAAACATGAACGTCAACGTCAATATTAACATAAACGTCAAATCTATCATCAACATCAATGTTAACGTCAACGTTAATATGAACGTCAATGTCCCCATTAACGTAAATGTGAATGTCAACATAAATCTAAACGTCTTCATCAACGTTAACAACAACATGAATGTAAACTCAACATGAACATGAACGTCAATGTAAATGTGAACATGAATGACAATGTCAACATAAATATAAAAGTTCACGTGAACATCAAAGGCAACATCAATGTATAAATGTGAACGTCAACATAAAAGTTAATGTTTACGTTAATGTCAACGTCAACATGAATGTCAAAGTCAAAGTCAACATTAATATCAACATAAAGATGAACATCAATGTGAATATAAACTTAATCGTCAATGTCTATGTGAACGTTAATGTGATCATCAATGTAAATGTCAACATCAATGACTAGGCAAACTTCAATATGAACGTCAACATGAATATACACATCAACGTGAATATGAACGTGTATGTCAATGTCAATGTCAAGGTGAACCTCTACGTTAACGCGAATACCAATGTGAACTATAACGTGAACATTATTGTCAACGACTTTATGAATTTTAACGTTAATGTCAATGTGAACGTCCACGTTAATGTAATTGTCAAAGTAAGTGTAAATGTAAGCGTGAAGGTCAATGAAAATGTAAATGGATGCATCAACGTGATCGTGAACATCAATGTTAATGTTAATGTAAACGTAAATGTAAATGTGAACATCGACATAAATGTGAATATTCATCGAAACATTAACGTCAGCGTGAACGTCAACATAAATGTTAATGTCAACGTAAACCTAAACATCAATGTCTACATAAACGTAAGAGTAAGCATGAATGTCAATGTCAATGTGAACATAATTGTGAATATCAATGTGAACGTGAAAATTAATGTCAATGTGAACTTCAACGGTCTCGTAAAAGTTAACATTAACATGAATGCTAACTTAAATGTCTACATGAACGTCAATATCAACGTGAACGTGAACGTGAACATCAACATAAATATGAACATAAACATATACATAAATGTAAATGTGAATGTCAATATCAATATAAACGTCAAGGTCAACATCAAGGTGAATGTTAACATCAATGTGAAGGAGAACATCAATATGTATGTTAACGTCGACTTCAATGTCAATATAAATGTAAATGTCAAATGTCAACGTAAACGTAAATGACAATGGTAACCTCAATGTCAACATAAGCATGAACGTAAATGTTAACATTTTTGTGAATGTAAACGTCAATATGAACATCGATGTTAACGTCAACGTCAATGTGAACATTCATATCAACATCAATGTAAACATCAACGTGAACTTCAAAGTCAATGTTTAATAATTGGAACTTCATTGTCAACTTGAATGTCAATGCCACTGTAAACGTGAACGTCAATATCAATATAAATGTCAAGGTCAATATTAACGTGAACGTTAACATCAAAATCAACGTAAAAATTTATGTCAACATAAATATTAATGTCAACGTCATTATGAACATCAATGTAAATTTTAACGTCAATGTAAATTTGAACGTCAACATCAACATAAATGTAAACGTCTGCGTCATCTTCATTGTCAATGTCAATGTGAACATTTATGTCATTGTGAACGTGAAAGTCAACATCCACATAAATGTGAATGTCACGACTAGGGAGCACCCCCTAAAAGTAACATGGCGTACTTGACCTCTTGGAGGTCTTATACAAGCCCATAGTTGTCATTCATAATCGACATAGTAAATATAGTGAAATTTATAACTTTCATAACACCTCATATGCAAGAAAATTTACTTAATTTACATATAAAATATAAGTCATAAGACATATAGACTCTAAGTCTCTTTTCCATCTTAGACTCAACAACATTAGAATATGATAGGGACACGACCCTTAAGAAATAATACAAAGATATACAATATTTAATAGACATTAAAATGAATACACACTAGGACATCTTTAGACTTAAGAATTCCTTTCCTTGAGATTGGGAATAACCTATAAACCACTTCATCATTCACGACATCCTTTAAGTATCTATAAGCTACACATTGTGTATAATGTATAGAAGAATGGGATTAGTACATGAATGCACTAAGTATGGTAACCATGCCAAAACATGCATTTAAAAGGGACTTTTTTCTAGAAAATTATATTTCATGCCTTTTTGAGTAAATCCTTATGAAACCTCTAAACAATAGCATTTATATCATTTTCGTACTTCAAAGAAACACAACCAAAGGCCAAACATCATAGAAAAGCACATATAAAATTGAAGTCCAATTTGAGGTCACTTTACAATGAGCTCATTCCTCTATACAGTGAAGCTCTTCCTTTTAACTCATTAGTATCTTATGTAATCCTTTAATGATACTTGGTTCAAAGTATCACCTTAGGATCACAATGAAAATCATACATATCATCTACATAAGAAAAGACATACCATCATAGAAGTATAATACAACATAGACATAGTTAAGTCAAGACCTTCATCATATAGTCAACAAGATCCACATCATGCATAGAGACTCATTTAATGTACATCTTCATAACAAGTACACCAATAAAAAAAATTCATGCATATGGACAGAAGCATAAACCTAAACTTTAGGTCACCTTCCGAGGATTTCCTAAGGATCTACTTGTGCATTGTCTAGTTGGGTTCATTACTTCCACCTATACGAAGATCCTATTTGGCTTAGCTTAAAGCTGGTCAAACTGACTTAAAAGTTGGTTTTTGACTTATTTATTTGTTTGGCAATACTCAAAATAACTTATTTTAAGTTTAACAAAAATTTATTTTAAGCCAAAAGTTAAAAGATGAGGTAGGGATACTTTTTATTAAAAGCTTATAAGCTGTTTTAAGTTGACCACATTTTTATGTTTAACCCTTAATATTTTTGTAAAATCTCAAAATTACCCACATACCCCTAACATCTCTTTCTTTAATTTTTCCCTTTTAACGTTTGGCATAGCAACTTCAGCACTTTTATCCAAACGCATAACTGTTTATTTTTGAAATAAGCTTCAGCACTTTCAAAAGTAATTTCTTAAAGATGCTTGTATTAAACCCATCCGAACAGGCCCTAAGTAACATACCTTTAGTCCTCCTAGTTAGGATCCTATTCAATTACGTCGATTGTAAATTTAACTTTAGAGGATATCCTTGACCAATAGTAAGACCATGGATGATAAACATAGAATTTGATGTTGTAGATCCTTACACAAATGGAATGTGTTCCTACCTAGCAAAGGTAGAACATTATCATATATCCTAGCGTCCTAAGTTAATTCACCTTGCTATATCCTATGTGGCAAGAATAGTTTATGGAACTAAAGATAGATATTCCCTCTTCATACCATTAGGTAACTTGGGCCTCACCTCATGAGAAAACATGGGTGAATATTCCTCCAAGGAAATTCAAAACCTTATATTGGTCCTTAGGTGATTATTCCTCTAAGTGAAGTAAACACTCTATAAGGAAAAATCGTGAATCTTCCTTTTAGGAAAGTCACACCTCTCAATGTCAAGTTCACTTGGTGCTATGCTAAGTTTCCTTTATTGAAAATCTTTATTACATTTATTTATAAAACATAGGCTTAGTATATTTGATTATCATATGCTTATTGCATACTCACCTATCTATTGTAGAGTATTCTTCGGCACACCTCTCAATGTCCCTCTATTAACTAGATCATCATTCATGTGTGTGAATTTATACATAGATGTGAACAAACCTTTCAAATAACACATTAAAACTATACATGACCCTATATGCATATTCATGCACATTTACAAATCAAAACTAGAACTATTCTATCAAGCTACACATGTGCAATGCATAGGCAAAGTCCCATACCCTTGACCATACTAGTACACCTATCATGTCATCCTAGCTAAGGAAACAGATAACATGCTTTCGTGAACATCTTCTTAACATACATAGTAGTAGACAGTAGTGAATATGACAACTACCTTTCATTTAGACACCATGACCTATACTACTTGTAACATGCATGTGAGGGAGTGTGTGTGTAAATTTGTCAACATGATCACACAATGGCTATAAATAACATATTGAGGCATCCACCCTCTAAGACCATAATATACATTTAAGAATAAAGCACACAACACACAATAACATAGGGGACAAGCCAACTTCATATTACACTTAAGACTGCTAACTTGTGCTATTCATGCATTCACATAGGGGAACATAGGTAAGGGATCATTAACCATTTTTAACTCATCAATATAAACACCTATATTTTACCTTGTCATGGATATACACATGCTTACAAAATAGACATAAAACCTAAATCACAATTAAAATAAGAAAGTAGGCATAAGCTTCACATAGTATCATCATAAGCACATGCTCAAATTTTCATCAATTTGCCTTCATGGAAATTGTCTACACATATAAAGATTTGAAAATAAAGTAAACACCACCACCATAAGTGGACCATACCACACAGTTCCATATAAGGCTTCATCAACTTCAATACTATACAAAAATTAGAAGAGAAAAACATTCTTACAAATTTCTCACCATTTGATCATCATTGGTCAATAAACCTTGTTCATCAACAAATCATAAATACGGAAGTAGCTAAATTTACTTCAAATATATACGAAACCATGTAGAAGTTCCCTACATTTATAACCTAATACAACACATCATATACTAGGAAAGTAAAATAACATAAATCCCTCGCTAACTTCACTTACATTGATTTTAAGTCATATCTCGTATATAATGTCAATCTAATACAGTAGCTAGTAATACCTTTAATCATAAAGAAATCATGCTTAAACCACTTAAAGATCAAGCTACAATATATATATTAGACTTGTCAATTCGCTATAGTTTAGAAAGTAAATTAAGCAACCCTTTTGATGGTCTAAGACCTTGATATACAATAACATTTTAAAAATAATGTACATAATAGAAAGCAGCTACATAAATCAATTCATCAAAGGAAATCATGCTTCATCTATCCAAAATTCAAGATATCATCATATACATAAAATTATCCATCGATAGACTAGAAGACTAGGTCAATTCACATAAGCCATCTTTACTTAAATCATCAAAGATTTGTATTCATAATCTAATCATGATAATGACACAAAATATTAGATAATACAAACCTAACGTAATCGAAATCCACGTTAATTCATTTACAAGCCAATGTTACAATAAACCATGGAAACTAAGCTAAACATGCTCAAATCTTAATACATTGATCCTCATGGATTCTTCAACATCAAGTCAACATAAATTCATGTAGATAACAACATATACAATTACTTCAACATAATAGAATCATAATTCAATCGATAGACATTCAATATCACAAAGCCCATGCAAGGCTAAATAATTTTTGTGATGGATAATGGGTTAATAATTTAATTGGAGTAAAATTCATGTTAAAACCACTGTATCAACTTAAATTAATCATGATTCAGTCATTCAAAACCTTTTTAGAAAAAACCCATGGCAGATTGAAGAAGAAGGACTTTTATAATATTTTTTTCTTCTTTGAAATCATTGAGAATGGGTGTCTACATGAAAACATAACTAGAGATTATGTTCACAATACATTTTATGATTAAAACCCTCAAAAACATGATGATTCATCCATAGAAAACCCAGTCCGAGAAGTTCTTAAGCTTCACCAGCAATGGAGGTTTAAAGGTAAATGTTTTTGGAAAGAAAGTCTTCAATGGCGTGAGAGGATTCTAGGGTATGGAGATAACGTTCATGACGATGGAAACGACGGGGCATCGAGTCCATGAAGGTCCGTGCCTAGACTCCGTCGCCTTACACTTAGAAAAAAATTTGCTTAAGACCAGCCGAAGGCATGTATCCCTCGACGAGACCTGCTCGATTATCCGTTTGGGGAAAAACAATCAGTCGTTGGGTCCGTCAATGGAAACTTCCTCGCAGTGTCTTAGGATATTTTGGGTCCTTCTTTTGGGGCCTCTTATGGGTCCCTTTAGAAGTCGATGTAACGCCCTAAAATGAACTAAACTGAAGTAGATCATCGTGGTTGTTTGGTAATTTTATTTAAATTAAAGTAAGTTAGTTTAGTCTCCTTAGGGAGTGTGTGAAGATTTGTTAAGTTTGGAGTTCAATCGACATAAAATGTCCATAACATTTGGAAAGTATGCCATAGAATTTACTAGTGTGTCTTGTTGTGTTTAGACGAGTTTTACGTGTTAGTTTTTTCTTGAAACAAGCATTAGATGTTACTTAGACCTAGAGGACATAGTTTAGGGGTTTAGCGTCTGTGCACAACCCCACCTAGGTCCCACAAGGGACCCTATAAGAAGGGCCCAAGACATGGGCAAAATCTGCAAAAAATAGTGGCCATCGACAGCCCCAACGTATGTCCGTTGGTCCCTCAAATGTCCGTCGACCTAGGCGTATATTGGACCAGTGAGTTCAAATTTTCCATCATCCATTTGGAGCTAAGTATCCACCAACTATACCCTACCAACGGTCCCTTGGCTCAACGGTTGTCCGTTGGTGAAGGTCCGTCGGTTAGGCCTCTAAATATGTGAAGTTCCTACCAACTTGGGTTGTATTATGTAAGTACACCGAAAGTATTTTTTGACTCTTTGTTCATAGTATTAGTTTTTTTCGGTTATAAAATAATAGCTTTAAACCCTAGACCTAAACAAGAGCCCTCTCTTCAATATATTGAATCTCTCGCTCTCTAAAGACATACTCTCTCAATTCTCCATTGAAAGCTAGAGGTCAATGAAGGACAGGGGGGCTTGTTGGATGTCTCTCTTCGTCAAAAACTCTTCGATTTTGCATCCTTGAGTGAGGTATGTTATCCATTCTTGCATATCTTTTCATTTAAGAAGCCAACTTCAAAAAAGGTTTTTAAACTAAAACTCCTTCTAACTTTGATTTCTTGTAGGAATCTTTTTTTATTTATGTTTTAATGATTTGAATTTATTTAGTTTGGGTTAAATTGATGATTTTGATGTTAAAAATTCTTATGAAACTCTTGTTTATGTAAACTTTAACTTTTGGCTTTAAAATAGGTTATGTTAGTATGATTTAAGTAGAGTATAAACTTGGGTCATCTTGTATTTGTCATGCTGGGGAAGCTACTTCCATAAGGGCCTTAATATTGCAAAATATTGATATATTGCATATCAGTGATGATGGTTTGAATTGATGTTTAGTTGCTTTCGTTTTTTAGTTCGTATTATGAATTGATATTGAGTGGTATGGTCCATCTTATGGATGGTTGGGCTAATTGAGGAACTTGATTTAATTTAGTATAATTGAATAAGTAATCTAAAAGTTGTAACATGTGAAATGAAGATATATTGGAAATGGGTCTTGTATTTTATTTTGGTGTAGCTTGAATTGCATGCTTGACCTACTTTAAGTCCAAATGAAGTATATGATTATGAGAAACATGTAGGGTGTGTAACTTGATGACCCAATGTTAAAAAGTATGTGTAGAACTTGATAAGAATTAAAAATGAATCTTATATTGAAGGTGGTCACGACCGGAATCTAGACCCTAGACGAGCCCGACATTGTTGACCTTTGAGAAGTCGCAGACAAGCCTACATACCTCATTCTTAATTCATCTAGGTTAATTTTAACTGAAAATTTGAAAATTTTACCTTCTTATTTCATGCTAAACATTTTAAAATAAACATCATAGGCGTTCACAAATCAACAATCTAATATAGAGATAAACAAATGAAAGAAGTAGTTCATAACTTCACTAAACGTATTCTTGCCAAAAGGGCACAAATAGAAAGTCTCAAAAGAAAGTGGAAAGAAACACTAGTGGAACATGCTCCACTAGCGAAAGACTACATCTAATCTAGATAATAACTGTGAAATACTTGAAAGTATGAAGGCCTACCAATTCTAGTTGAAAGATACACATACGGATAGCTCCAATTTCAATGTGTAATTCCTAGCGACACCTGTGCCTGCACCAAAAATTGTATAGTTGTATAGGGTTAGTACACACTTGTTCTATGTATGGTTATATGAAATCAAATGCCAAGGACATGCATGAGTAAGAATAGCTCATTCCTAAAAACAGGATTATGGAAAGTCAACTTAGTGGACTTGCAAAATTGAGATTAGGAATGTTAATGAGCTTTCAATATTTTGATTAGAAAAGTGAGTGAGCTTTACAATTTTTTATTACGAAATTCATGCCATTAGAATAACATGCATCATCATACTTAACATTTTGCACACAGCACACAACAGTGTACACATTGCACATATCGTAATTCATATAACACATAATGTTGTTCAAATCATATATTCGTATGCCATGAGAACTTGGAATCGTGGACTTGACATTAAGACTTCCCAAAATGAGGACTCAACATATGTTACCTAAACTAGAAAGTATGCTTTAGCAAACACAAAGTCTGCTTCGTTCATTCATACGCACTTCATTTAATTTCATTAATGGGCAAGTGAAAACACCAGCTATAAATAGGATGTAGTTGAAGGCTTTCATCTAGTTAATTGTAAAATGACAAAGAATGACCTAATGTCATTACTTGTGTCTAACTCACTTCTTCATTATCCTATCCTAACAACTTTGGTATCATTCGTTGCATTGTGTGCATCATTTGAGGCTGGCCTCATTCATTCATTGGGATCTTTAAGTTTAATCGACATAGATAATATGAGCATCATGAAACCCCACACTGAAAAGAGGTGGAATCACTGGACAAAGTGACCCAAAAAATGCTAGTGTACATGGGAATTAAACCCCGCCAGATGTATATATTGGCAGTATTGTTTTGAAGTCTAAGAGATATAAGGAGACCAATACCCGGCATGTCGGACAGTCTATCCGGAGACCAGTACACGGAATCCCTAAGAAGTCATCACCACCCATAGCTTGTCTATCGATGCTCAGTATAAAGTTCCATTACAATCAACTCATACGTCATGGAAGCTGGCATCTAGTATGAGTACATTATAGCTCAATAGATGATTTCTCATCTCATCATTAATATTAAGTGTGTTAATCTAAGTATTTTCATCAGAATGTTTATATTTACTGGTCTCTTCATTAACTTTATACTTTCATAAGTGAGTACGTTTTGGCAACATTTACTTAAGCTCATTGGAGATTGATGTCATTTTTTACATTAACCTCATATCATGTTGTCACCACATTCATTAACATTAGCACGTTTGTTCTTCATAATTACTCACGCCTTTTTACGTGAATGTTCAATTCGTTATATGACAATGCACTTTGCCATTTGTGTGTTTCACACTCTTACTTAACCCTTGTAGGTTTCATCATGTCATTACATGACATTCATTTCATCATATTCCAGTGTACTCGGCTATTTAGTGTGTTTTACACTATTACTTAACCGTTTCTAGGGTTACATAATTTCATTACAGACATCTTAGGTTCACTTATTTTTTAAAATGTATGTTAGACTTATGGATCTATACGTACAAGCCATGAGTCTTCATTCATAGTTCGTTTAAATGATTCATATCTTCCAAAGATTTTGTGGTACAAGACTTATGCACTTTGTATGTACGCCAAAATATCAATTTCTATATAAGTAGGCAACATTATTCTTGAACATTTAATTAACGTATGACTTATGTATCGATAAGGAATTTTGGCAAAGGAACCCAATTTTCAAATCCCATGAACAACACTTATATTTTTTCATTCATTTTGGTTTGATCCATTCGCCTTGGGGACCCAAGTTTGATGGTACACTTAATATGAACGTGAATGGCAACATAAATGTCAAGGTGAACATCAACGTTAAGGTGAATGTAAATGTGTATATCAACGTCAACATTTACATATGCATAAACGTTAACATTAATATTTGTGTTAATGTAAACGACAACGTAAACACTAACTCAACATGAATGTGAATGTTAACACAAACATAAACGTGCAAAGTCAATGTCAACATAACGTCAACGTTAATGTCAACGTCAACATTATCATCAACGTCAATATTAAAATAGACCTTTATGTGAACATAAATATAAACATCAACGATAACATGAATATTAACCTTAACATTAATGTGAACGTCATCAACATAAATACGATAAACGTGAATGTGAATGTCAACATAAACGTTAACATCAAAATCAATCTAAGACACAATAATATCATGAACATTAATATCAACGTCTATGTGAATGTTAAAGTCAATGTCAACATCAATGTGAATGTTAAAATCAACGTCAACGTAATCATAAATTTCAATGTGATTGCAAGCCTCAACATCAACATCAATGTAACAATCAATAATACTGTCAATGTTAACATAAATGTGAATGTCAACGTGAACGTCATAATAAGCATTAACTTAAACGTGAATGCACATGTCAACGTCTACGTGAACGTCGACTTCAATATGAACGTGAACGTGAACGTCAATGTAAATATAACATTAACGTTAACATGAACATTAATGCAAATGTCAACATTAAGATCAAGATCAACATCAACATAAACGTCAACGACTGTGTGAACATTAGTGTCAATGTCAATGTGTACGTCAACGTTAATATGATTGTCAATGTAAATGTAATTATGAACTTTAAAGTGAACGTGAACATTAATTTAAATGACAACATTAACATCAACATCAACATCAACGATTGCATGAACATTAGTGTGAACATCAATGTAAATTTGAACGTCATTATCAACGTCAATGTGAATGTTAATGTAAACATCAAAGTCAACCTCAACGTAAATATTAGTTTTAACGTCAACGTAAACATCAACATAAACAAGAACGTCACTATCAATGTCAATGTGAATGTTAATGTAAAAGTCAAAGTCAACATCAACGTGAACACCGACATTAATATAAATTTGAAAATCAACGTTTACATTAATGTCAAGGTGAATGTCAACATCAACATCAACGTCAAGGTGAACGTCTATGTGTAAGTCATTGTCAACGTCAATGTCAACAACAAAAGTAGTGTCAATGTTAACATAAGCATGAACGTAACATCAAGACTTGTGTAAATGTCAATGTCTACTGATATTGAACATCAACGTCATCTTCAACGTAAACATCAATGTCAATTTATTGTGAATATCAATGTAAAAAAGAATGTCAACATAAACATCAATGTAAACAACAATGTGAACATTAACGTCAATTTCAATGTGAACGTCAACGTCAACATGAATGTTAATTTAAACGTCAACATTAACGTCAACGAAAATGTAACCATCAACATAAATATAAATGCCTGTGTCAATATTAACGTCAAACTTAACGTCAATGTAAACATGAGCATGAACGTCAATATTAATGTCAATGTCAATGTCAACGTAAACTTCGATGTAAAGGTCAATGTAAACACAAATGTAAACATCAACCTTAATCAATGTGAACATCAACTACAACATCAATGTATAAGTATGAACGTTAACGTAAACATGAATGTCAATGTAAAAATTAGCAAGAACATGAACGTCAACATGAACGTCAATAGGAAAGTCAACGTAAACGTGAACATCAACCTTAACATAAGATTTATTTAGATTATTAGCGTCAGTGTGAACATCAATGTGAATGTCCACGTGATCATCAACATCAATGTCTATGTGAACATCAACGTGATCGTCAATGTTAACGTTAACGTCTACGTGAACGTCAATATGAATGTCAATGTGAACGTACACATCAAGGTATTTGTCAACACTAACATAAAAGTCAACACGAATATCGAGGTTCACGATGTTAATGTGATCGCTAACATCAATGTTAAAGTTAATATGAATGTGAACATAAATGTCAACATCAATAGCAATGTTAATGTAAACGTTAACATTAATTTCAACATCAATGTTAATGTCAGCGTCAACATGAATGTGAATGTGAATGCCAATGTTAACGTTAACGCTATTGTAAGCGTGAATGTCAATGTCAACATGAACATCAATGTCAAAGTGAACGCGAACGTCAAAGACAACATGCAAGTATTAATGTATATGTCAATGTGTACTTAAATGTCAATGTAAACAAGATTGTCATCATCTACGTCAATATAACTTATACTTCAACATCAACATAATTGTTCGTTTGTACGTTAACAATAACATAAGCTTTAATCTAAAAGTGAACGTCAACATAAATATAAAATGTCTGCGTTAATGAGAATGTCAATATAAACGTGAACGTCAGATTGTACATGAACATGAATGTCAATGTCAACGTATATATCAACCTCCATGTGGAAATCCATGACAATTTCAATATGTAAACGTGAACTTTAATGTAAATATAAACATCAATGTAAATTTAAGCATGAACGTCAACAAATAAACATCACCATGCACATCAACGTCAACATAAACATCAAATGTAAATATAAACGTGAATGTCAAATTAAACATAGGAGTCAGTAAGTATATCATCATCAACATAAACATTAATATTAATGTCAAAATCGACATGAATGTCAAAGTGTATGTAAACATCAATGTCATCAATCAATGTCTATGTTAACTTCAACATCAACTTCAATGTGAACATCATTATGAAACTCAACGTCAACGTGAACGTCAATGTCAACATAAACAATAGTGTAAACATAAGAGTCCGTGAGAATGTCCACATCAATTTTATCATTAATGTCAACATAAGCATAATCATAAACGTGAACTTCAAGGTAAACATAAACGTCATCATGAACGTGAATGTTAACGTAAACGTGAAGGTGAACGTGAACTTCAACATTAACGTGAATGTGAACATGAAATTCAACTTAAATGTGAATGCGAACATGAACATTAACTTCAACATCAAAATCAGTGACAAGGTAATCTTAAAAGACAGCGGTGATCGTTAATGTTAAGGTCAACGTTAATTTGAACTTCAAGATCAGCGTGGACATCAAATTAAGTGCCACCGTCAATATCAACGTTAACGTCAAGGTTAACATTATTATAAATGTGAACATCAATGTTAACATCAACGTGAGCATATAAATGTAAATGTCAACGTATAAAAATAATTTAACATTAATATAATCGTGCACATAAAATTTAATGTCGTTGTAAATGTAAATGTAAGAGTATGGATGCGTGTAAAAGTCAACGTTAATGTGAACGTGAACACAATAGTCTACGTGAAAGTCAATGTGAATGTGAACTTCAACATAAACATCAAGGTGAACCTCAACATCTATGTCGATGTCAACGTCAACATTAATATTTTCATAAACCTAAAAATCTACATTTGTGTGCATGTCAACGACCATGTCAACATCAACATAACGTCATAATAAACGTAAATGTGAATATTAATGTTAACGTCAACTTCCATGTGAACATGAACGTCAATGTTAGCATCAACATAAACATCAATGATAGCGTGAGCGTTAACGTCTACATATTTGTGAACATCAACATCAATGTTACCATAAACGTGAACGTGAATGTCAACATGAACATCACATGAATGTTAACATAAACGTTAATGTGTTCGTGAACGTCAATTTTAACGTAAACATCTATGTGAACGTCAATATGAATCTAAATGTCAATGTACACATAAATATGAATGTCAATGGCAGCTTAAATGTTAATGTGAACGTTAACATCAACATCAACATCAGCATGAATATAAACATCAACATTTGTGTTAACGTCAGTGTCAATTTTGACACAACTGGAATCTAGACTCCAGATGAGACCGACATCGTTAACCTTTCAAAGGCCGCAGAGAAGAATCTTTTTAACTTTCATCACAATCAAACAGTTAAATTTGCAGAAAAAATTTAAAACTTTTTAATACTTATTGAACTGAACTAAGACTCCATATAATTACTGCATAAGTGTGATATACTAATAAGCTTAAACTCAACAACCATTTATCAATAGATTGAACAATTGAAATAAGGAATCGGAATATTAATAATAGTTTGCATAACAGACCTTAATACATACTCTTGAACAAATGTTATAAATGAAATGCTTGGGAAAACATCCTCTAGCTCTGTGTAATGTACAAATGATAGAATAATAAACTTAGGCATCCTCCTGCTCAATCAGACCTAACAAAGTATGGAGATCGCTAATCTAAATCGCTTCAAAGAATCTTCAATATTCTCTTGGACCTGCGCCTATAAAACTACTAATAGATTATGGGTTATTACAAACTTGTACTAAGTATGGGTGTTTGCACATAAACATAAGAACGATGCATGATCAATCTTTCTCTTCTTTCTGTTGTGTAGTTGAATGATATCCTTTGATCCTATCTTTTACTTACAAGTGCAATAATTCACTGTAATCCCACACCTACAATGAGTCGAGTAAGTAATCAGAAGAATTAAATGAATGATTTGCCTACCCTACTAAAAAGTTATATTTGTCATTCTTGTTAAATTGGACATGAATGTATTTATAAGCCAATCTTTATGGGCTATGCCCATTCTTTGATTATTTGCATAATATATAGATCTTGGGGAATATATTTATACTTCAATATTAGCATAAATCAATAACTGTTATGACTTCATTCATACCAAACAGTGATGAGTGATATTATTAAGTTCTTTCCTACTAAGTTCACTTTGAACATACATTTATTCTTCTTTGTTCTGTTGTTCACTTTGAATATGTTACTTTACTAATGAAATAACTAATCTGATCTTACACGAAATCCAGTGACTTCCCCACATCTAAAAGAGGTGGTTCAGCGGCGAAGGTGAAACCAAGTCCATTGTCTTCCCCACACCAAAAAAAGGTGGTTCACCGGCTTAAGTGAAACAAAGTCCGGTGTCTTCCCCACACCAAAAAGAGGAGGTTCACGACTAATGTAAAATTGTATACTTTCTTGAGCATTTAACTAAAATAGATCATGTAAGCTAAACATGAAATACAATGTCTTCCTCATACTGAAAAGAGGTGGTTCACCGGCAAAAGTAAACCTTAATACTACCACCTAGGACTCTTAGGTGGAATACACTAACTACTACCTATGCTGGCAACATAGTTCAAAGACTACGTGATATTGGAGACTCTCATCCACATTCTTGGTAGTCTCATCTCATGAGGCTTAGATGTGCTTGAACAAGCTCATTGTAGTCTATTGGTGCTTTCCTTAATTTCTTATACTTTACATATTTAGAGTTGTCTCATGCATAATGGAAGCTCATTTCTAGTATGAGGTATACTTAGCTCAATTGATGACTGTTCATCCCTTTTCTATACATGATGAATATGAAATTTAATCTTACATTATGATCATGGTGCGAGTGAGACTTGTCTCATGGTTTCTAGCGCCCTCTTCTGTGAGTATCGTAGACATAATTTTTTAAGGGTAAGTGAGACTTGTCTCACTGCCTTTAATACTCTATATCAGGTCAACTTCATAAGTCATAGCTTTTAGTTATTTCATTACTTACCTTATCTTGTTCAACATTAATTTATAGTCTTGTACAATTCTGTATGGAAGTCATAAAGACTAAGTAATGCTTAATGTATCTAAATGCCTACAATTAGATTGGGTTAACACGGATTGATGCGCGTAGAACTAGACCTCTGAACCCTTGCAACAGCCAAGCCAACTAACTTGGTGAGTTAGTTTAGCGAGGAATGGTTCGGACCAGCCATGTAGGGCACCCCAATTCGAATATTTACCAAGATGAGTCTTAACGAGACTTAAAAAGGGGTAATCATATATTTGGAGGGTCTAGGGGTAAAATGTTCTTTTCCAGGCTAAGGCTAGTATTATTATTACCCTAAATATTCAATTTATTAAAATTAATTTATATGGTGGAGGGGCAATTCGGGTACAAAGGGCAAAAATTGGCTATATGAGTGAAATCTTGATTTACCCGGGTTTAATTGAACCTAGGTTGGGGCAATGATTAAATTTGGTTTATTTTATTTGGTGAATTAATTTAGTTAATTAATATTTAATTAATAATTAGGAGTCCTAGTTTTATTAGGTCTCAACCTAACTCTCCTAATCCTAATCCACTCATTCTCACATTTTTCTCTGCACCTCTGTCACTTTCTCCTCTCTCACTTTCACGTTTATAATTTCTGTAAAACAAAAGAACAAAAAAATAATAATAAAGTTCATCAAGAACATGAATACTAAAAACTCTAAAGAAAAGGTAGTCTAAAAACGTAAAGCATAACAAAGTTCTTGACGGGATAGTGCTTCAAGTTTCGGCTGTGAGGCTTTGTTTTTTGTTAAATTGGCAGCATTTAAACAAGTGTGGAACGACATTAAGGAATAATTTTTCTTCTCTGTTGGACCCTTTCCAAAGATACCCCTATGTTCAGTTCAAATTCAAATCGAGAAACTAATGTTATCCCCGTTGCATGCCCCTGCCATTAGATCCTTTGAAATATTTAAAGCATGCGTTGGTATGTCTTCTGATAGATAATTTTAGGTCTGGTTTGAGTATTTGGAAATTATGCTAGCTATGAAAGATGTATTCTAAACAAGTGTTTTACGTTAATCGTTTGAGCATGGTTGTGCTGTAATTAATTATGTTGCTGCTTTAAATTTGTGTGTTATAAATGTTGTGTTTTCATATATGTAAATGTTAAAAGTGTGATATTCATATAAGTATAACGTTCCTTGATTTAGTGGTAATTCATGGCTGAATATAACCATAAAAATATTACATTTTAAGATATAGCAAATAATGATTAAAGGAATGCCATAAGTATTAAAGTACGAATGATGATTAAAAGAAGCTGGAAGTAGTGAACAAATTTCCAGCATTTGGTAGGTAGGGTTCGTCCAAACAAAGTGGTAAAAAATGCAAATAAAAATGAATATAAAATAAGTGAGATAACTCAGGATTGAACCCAAGAAATCATTATATGAAAGCTACAAAAAAATAAACAAAAGATTGATAGAAGAAGGGATTGGAAGAGACCAAATATCCATCTAGAAACTTGGTGTCTCAGCCAAGGGTGAGGAAAATTATCTATGTTTTGTTAAAATATTTTAAATATGAGGTCATTTGGAATTAAACCCATGACCTCACCAAAGGATAAGTAGATATAATTTCATGAGAAAAATGAAAGGACAAATAGATTTGGTGAGTTGGGATTGAAACCAAAACCTCTTGAATGGATGAGAAAGTTAGGAGAAAAATAATGAGAAAATAAAATACGGAGAGTGGGGATTGAACCCTAAACCTATTGAATGAATGAGATAGTTAAGAGAAAAATAATGAAGAAAATAAAATGTTGAGATCGGGGATTGAAGCCACAACCTTTTGAATGGATGAGAGAGCTAGGAGAACAATACAGGAGAAAATAAATGTGGAGAATGGGGATTGAACCCACAACTTCTTGGATAGGTGAGAAAGTTAAGAGATAAATTATAAGAAAAATAATGATGTTGTGGGGGATTGAACCCACAACCTACTTGCCTTAAAACGAAAAAGGAGAGGAGAACACAAACGAAATATTATGGGGTTGATGGGAATCGAACTATAGTCTCCCAAATCTTGAAAATGCAATTATCAAGTTTAAAATATGAGTAAGTGTTGTTCAAAGGAATCAAAATTGGGATCCCTTGACCAATTCCGTATTTACACATAAGTCATACGTAAACAAATAATTAATGAATGGTGCAGCTAAAGATAGAAATCATTATGAACATCAGTACTAACTCAACGTGAACGTGAACGTCAACTTAAAGATAATCATGAAAGTCAATGTTAACTTACGTTTACGTCAACATCTATGTAAACGTCAATTTTAACATCAACATCAACGTCAACGTTAAAGTTAATATGAAAATGTCAACGTGAACATCAATGTAAGCATCAACGTCAATGTCAACGGTAGCATGAAGGTAAACGTCAACATCAATGTGAACGTCAACATAAAGATCACCATAAACGTTAAAGTTAATGTTAACGTTAACATGTATGTAAATGTAAACATTAATTTCAATATCAATGTCAACATCAATAAGTTAACGTCAACATCAACGTAATCATCAATAACAATGTGAAAATTAATATTAATGTCAATGTGCACGTTACCATGAGCATCAATGTCAATGTTAACATCATCGTAAACGTAAACATCTAGATCAACATGATCGGCAACAACTATGTCAACAGAAACATCAACTTCAACGTAATCATAAATGTGAAAGTCTGTCGATATTAATATTAATGTAAATGTCAATGTAAAAGTGAATTTCAACTTCCACGTAAATTTCAACGTGATTGTAAACATCAACATCAACGTCAATGTAAGAGTCAGTGATAATGTCAATGTGCACGCCAATGTGAATGTCAAGGTGAACGTCAACGTCAACGTGATAGTCAATGTGAACGTCAATGTGAACGGGAATGTAAAAGTCAATGTGAATGCCAATATCAATTTCAATGTGAACGTGAACGTCAACATAAATGAAAATGTGAACGCCAACATAAACAAATGTCAAGATCAAAGTCAACATCAACATCAACATCAACATCAACATAAACGTCAACAACTACGTGACATTAGTGTCAACGTCAATGTAAATTTTAACATAATAGTAAACATCTTCGAAAATGTCAATACCAACATCTACGTGAACATCATTATCAACGTCAATGTAAATTTTATTGTCAATGTTAAAGTCAACCTCAATGAAAATATCCACATCAACATAAATATTATTGTCAATGATAACGTCAACATTAACATCAATGTCAAGGATAACTTCACTGTCAAGGTAAACGTCAATGTGTACGTCGATGTCAACGTCAAGTTCAATAAAAATAAAAGTGTCAACATTAGCATTAGCATGAACATAAACGTCAACATTTGTGTGAATTTCAATGTCTACTGATTGTAAACATTAACATCAACTACAACCTAAAAGTCAAAATCAATGTTAATGTCAACTAATTGTGAACATCGATGTCATTGTGAATGTCCACCATAGACCTGAACCTGAACTTTAACATAAACGTCAATATCAACATCAACGTAAACATTAACGTAAATGTTCACGTTAATGTAAACGTGAACATCAACGTGAACATCAACGTTAATATGAACGTCAACATCACTGTCAATGATAATGTGAACATCAACATAAATATATACATCTTTGTCAATGTGAATATCAACCACAATGTCAACGTCAACGTGAACGTCAACATCAATGTCACAATAACATCAATGTTAACATCAACATAAAGGTCAATATAAACATAAATGTCAATTTAAACCTAAATCCACGTGAACATCAATGGAAACGTCAATGTATAAGTGTGAACTTTAACATAAAAATAAACATCAACGTCAATATTAACATGAATATCAACATCAAAAAACATCCTAGTACCTAACCTAGGATGGTCGAAAGTAATTTTATTATGGTCCTAATGACTTAGGGGTACTGTTATAGAACCATAATAAAATTCTTTTGGACCATCCTAGGTTAGGTAGTACGATGTTTCTTGAGTTAGTAACTAGGCTAGTGTAACCCGGTTAGGTGTTAGGATTTCAGGCCCACTAGTTAGTTAATTTCGGTTAGTCCTAGATTAGTTAATTATTTAGGAAATTTAGATAGAGCCTATAGTTTGTTAGGAATATAGTCCCCACATGGATTTACCTATCGAGATCTTGGCATACATAAAAGATGCATTAATAGTTTGTTAGGAATATAGTCCCCACATGGATTTACCTATCGAGATCTTGGCATACATACAAGATGCATTAATCTTCTACAACATAATCTTAGGAAGATATGAATCACTTAAACCAACTATGAATGAAGCCTCATGGCTTGTATGTATAGACCTATATGTTTAGCATACTTCAAAAAATAAGTGAACTAAGATGTACGCAAAGAAATGATGAAATGAACAAAGAAATGATGAAATGAACAATGAAATTATGAAACCCTAGAGAAGTTAAGTAACAGTGTGAAACACACTAGATGTCCAAGTGCATTGGCATATGATGAAATGAACAATGAAATGTGAAATCAACAAAGAAATGATGAAATGAACAATGAAATCAACAATGAAATGATGAAACCTTGGAAGGGTTAAGTAAGAGTGTGAAACAAACTAAATGGTCATGTGCATTGGCATATGATGAAATGAACAATGAAATGATGAAATCAACAAAGAAATGATGAAATGAACAATGAAATGATAAAATGAACAAAGAAATGATGAAATGAACAATGAAATGATGTAACCGTAGAATGGTTATGTAAGAGTGTGAAACATACTAAATTTCCAAGTGCATTGTCTATTAATGAAATGAACAGTCACGTAAAATAGGATGAGTACTTATGAAAATCAAATGAGCTAATGTTATTGAATGTGGTGACAACATGATATGAGGCTAATGTAAAAGATGAGAGCAATATAAAATGAGCCTTAGTGAAGGTTACCAAAATGTACTCACCTTTGAGAGTGTAAAGTTAATGAAGAGAGCAGTCTCTATGAAGACTCTAATGAGAGTATTCAGATTAACACACTTAATACTAATGATGAGATGGGAAATTATCTATTGAGCTATCATTTCCTTATACTAGAAGCAAGCTTCAAAGACGTACGAGTTTAATGTAATAGAACTTTATATTGAGTACCGATACACTAGCTATTAGCAGTAATGCCTTCTATTTTTAAGGGCGGAGGTTCACGTAACTCTCATGAAATGAGATTGTCCAGCTTGACGGGTATAGGTCTACTTATATCTACTAGTCTTTGAACATATACTTCCAATATAGGGATCTGGCGGGGTTAAAATTCTAATGTACGCTAGCATATTTTGTGTCACTTTTCCCGGTGATTCCAACTCTTTTCGGTGTGGGGGACACACAAAATTTTATGATGCTCACATGATCTATGTTGGTAAAAGTTAAATTTCCCCGTGAATGAATGAGGCCAGCCTTAAATGATGCACATAATTATCATTGCACACCGAACCCAATGAATTCTAAGTAATGACACTAGGTTATTCTTGATCATTGCACACCGAACCCGATGAAAGTCATAAACTACATCCTATGTGTAACTACTGTTTACACTAGACAATGAATGAAATAAAATAATGTACATATGAATGAATGAAATAGAATTTTTGTTTGCTAAAGAAGGCTCCCTAGTTAATGTCCAATATATTGAGCCATCATTTTTGGGAAGTCTTGATGTCAAGTACATCATTACAAGGTCTCATGGCATATGAATGAATGTATATGAAAAATGTTACAATATGTTATGTGCAATGGGCAAGATGTTATGTGGTGTGTGAAATATGATGAGTATAATGATGCATGTTACTCTCATGGAATGACATCCCTAATAAAAATTTGGAAAGTTCACTCACTTTCCAAATCCAAATTTTGAAAGATCACTAACTTTCCTACTCCAAATTTGTCAAGTCCAATAACTTGACTTTCTATAATCAAGTTGTTAAGAATAATCTATTCTTAATAATGCATGTCCTTGCTGTGTGCTTTCATATACCCATATTTAGAACAAGTGTGTACTAACCCTATACAACTCCGCCATTTCATGGGAAGGCACAGGTGGATGCTAGAGCTACAGGTTCACGCAGATATTATCTGGATGTGAAGCATTTATCATAACTTTGTAGGCCCTCATGCTTTCGAGGATTCTTGACCATTATAGTCTAGCTTAGTTAAAGGATTGAACTAGAGGAGTATTTTCCACTAGCATTTGTTTCCATTTTTTGGTAAACATTGTATTGGTGCAATTTTGGCAAGTATAGATTAAATTTTATATTAAACAATTTCTTTCATTGGATAATCTTAATTTAGGAAGTTTTATGGTGAAAAATTACAAATTTAATAGAAAATGTTTAGTATGTATGTTAAGAAATAAAAAGTTTCAAATTTTCTGCTAAAAATTAACCTAGACAAAGTAAAAATGACATAAGTAGACTTGTTTGCAACCTCTGAGATGTTAGTGACGCCGGTCTCTTCACATTAGAAGCTCAACCTATTGGGTTTGATTGATATGGAGAAGTTTGAGTTGGCATCGTGATGCCTTCTTTTAGGAAGGCGTAGGTTCACATACCTATTATGGGATGAAACTTTTCGGCATGACGAGTATGGGTCTCCTTATATCTCCTAGTATTCGAACATATACTCCCAATATAGCTATATGTATGCTAGCATGCTTTGGATCACTTTGACTACTGATTCATCCTTTTTTTAGTGTGAGGAGACACTGGATTTCATGATTCTTACATGATCTATGTCGGATAAAGTTCAAGTTCTATATGAATGAATCAGGACAGCCTCAAATGATGCACATAATGAAATGAATGAAACCAATGGTATTAGTATAGGATAATCAAGACGTGAGATAGACTTAAGTAATGACACTAGGTCATTCTTGATCATTGCACTGCGCAACCGCTAAAAGTCTTAAACTATAATATACATATAGCTGGGGTTTACACTAGCCTACAAATGAAATGAAATGAAGTACGTATGACTGATGAAGAAGACTCTGTTTTTGCCAAAGAAGTCTCTATAGTTGAGGTCCTATATGTTGAGCCCTCATTTTTGGTAAGTCATGATGTCAAGTCCATTATTTTAATGTCTCATTGCATATGAACGAATGATATGAAAAATGTTTTGTGTTATATGAATTACATTATGTGCTATGTGTAAGATGTTAGGTGTTGTGTGTAAGTATTATGATGTATGTTACTCTCATGGTATAACTTTCCTAATCAAAATTTGGAAAGCTCACTCACATTCCTAATCCAAATTTTGCAAGTCCATTGACTTGAATTTCCATAATCATGTTCTAAGAAATAAGATATCTTACTCATGCATGTTCTTTGTGTGTGTTTGCATATACACATACTTAGTACAAGTGTGTACTAACTATCTACAATTCTATAATTTTAGGTGCAGGAACAGGTGGATACTAGAGCTACAGGTACACACTGAAACTACCCGGACGTGGAGCATTCATCCGGACTTGTTAGGCATTATTTTGAGGATTTTTTCCCATTATATTGTAGCTTATTTAAACTATTGAACTATAGGAGAATGTGCCACTAGCATTTCTTTCTGTTTATGTTCACACATTCTATTTGTGAAATTTTTGCAAGTATACATTTAACATTATATTTAACTATTTCATTCATTTGATAGTCTTAATGTTAGATGTTTGATGGTGAAAAACTATAATTTTAATAGAAAATGTTTAGTATGTACAATAAGAAAAAAAAGTTTCAAATTTTTCGCTAAAATTAACCTAGATGAAGTAAGAATGAAGTAAGTAGCCTTTTCTGCGACCTCTGAGATATCAATGTCGCCTGTCTCATCAGTTTAAAAGATAAGGCTATTGGGTTTGATTGATGTGGAGATGTCTGAGTTGTCATCGTGATTCCTTTTTTTGGGAAGGGCGGATGTTCACGTACCTCTTATGAGATGAGACTTTATGGCATGCCGGGAATGGGTCTCCTTATATCACATAATCATCGAACCTATACTGCCAATATAGGGATCTGGCTGGGTTTAAATTCTCATGTATGCTAGCATATTTTTGGTCACTTTGGCCGGTGATTCATCCTCTTTTCGTTTTGAGGGAGACACTGGATTTCTTGATGCTCATGTGATCTATGTCGGTTAAAGTTAAAGTTCACCATGAATGAATGCTGCCAACCTCAAATTATGCACAAAATGAAATGAATGATACCAAATGTGTTAGAATAGGATATTAAAGAGGTGAGCTAGACTTAAGCAATGACACTAGGTAATTCTTGATCATTGCACAATAAACCCTTTGAAAGTCCTAAACAAGATCTTAGGTATCGTTGGTGTTTACACTAGAATATGAATGAAATGAAATGAAGTATGAATAATGAACAAGACTTTGTGTTTGCTAAAGAAGGCTCGCTAGTTAAGGTCACATATGTTGAGTTCTCATTTTTGGGAAGTCATGATTTCAAGGTCGCATGGCATATGAACGAATGATAAGAAAATATATATGTGTTATATGAATTATGTTATGTGCAATATGTTATGTGATGTGTGCAATATTATAAGTATGATGATGCAAGGTACTCTCATGGCATGACTTTCCTAATCAAAATTTGTAATGTTCATTCACTTTCCTAATAAAAATTTGGAAAACTCACTAATTTTCATATTCCAATTTTGGAAAGTCCACTGACTTGACTTTCCATAATCATGTTGTTAGGAAATGAGCTATTCTTACTCATGCATGTCCTTGGTGTGTGCTGGAATATACCCATACTTAGTACGCTCGAGCTACAGTTTCACACTTAAACTATCCGGACGTGGGCATTTATCCGCACTTGGTAGTCCCTCATTTTATAGAGGATTCTTTCCCATTATATTATATCTTAATTATAGGATTGAGACAGTGGAATATGTTCCACTAGCGTGTCTTTCCACTTTTTTCCACATATTGTTTTTGTGCCCTTTTTGCAAGTATACATTTAATGCTATATTAAACTATTTCTTTCATTTGATAATCTTAATATTAGATTGTTGATGGTGAACATGTATGAATCTAACATAATGTTTAGTGTGTATATGAAACCAAAAGTTTCAAATTTTCTGCTAAAATTAACCTAGGCGAAGTAAGAATGACGTAAAGAGGCTTGTCGGCGACTTTTGAGAACTCAACGACGCTGGTCTCATCTAGGGTCTAGACATCGGTCGTGACAGTTAGGTCCAGTATCCACCTTGTCTTTTGTTACTCCTTAAGTAGCTAGAAAATTTTACTTGTTTCCTGCTATCTTGCATGAACCTTTTCTAGTTAGTACTCCAATTGGAGTCAACATTAAAGCTAAAAGAGTATATAGAGATGGACCTATAACTGTTCTTGATAGATTTTCCTATCCTAGACTAATGGAATTAACCATTCTTGACTTTGATATAATTTTGGGTATGGATTGGCTCCATAAATTCTATGCTACCATACATTGTAGAAAAAGGGTAGTAAGGTTACAATTTTCCGCATGAGTTAGAGCTTGACTGGGAATGGCGTTGTTCAAATAAAACAGGAAAAATAGTTTCCGATCTTAAAGCCAATAAGATGTTATCTAAGGGGTATTCATACCACTAAGTCAGAGTCAATGACTTCAAACAAGAAACTCTTTTGATAGCTTGTGTCCATAACTGTGTGTTTTATACTTTCAATATATCACTTAATGTGAGTTCATGCTTATATTCATGTTGCGGTTTTTGTATAGTGTTGACATTATTTTTGTGTTGTGTGAGTTGTGATTTGTATTGAGTTTAAGTAATATAGGGAAGGAAGTTCCTCAATCTCAGATACGAAGCTTCAGATAAGCTTTGAGTGATGTGAATCATCAAGAGTAAGTTGTGAATCAGATATTAACAAAGAGTACAGTTTCAAGTATGTGATGTGTTTTTTAAAATAAATTCTTTGTTTCAAAATGATTTGTAGTGTCATTCGGGGATGAATGTTTCCAAGGGGGGGGGGACAATGTAACATTGTTGAAAATGTACTTGTCTAGTGAAGAGCCTATTAGGTTCTAAGAAGATGTATTGGGGCACATAGGCATCCCAATGACCAATATTGAGTAATATTGGGCGTGTTAGAAAATATTTGCTTAAGGGTGTTAGCCAATTTCTATGTATTTACAAGTAACTTAAAATACATTTTACTTCATATTCCCCAATCCAAGATTGTTTAAAATTTTACCTGCAATGAAGACCCTAAGTTGATAACATTGGTTCTTACAACATTAGGTACGAGAAATCCAAGTGTCAAGTCTAGGTACTATGGAACACGATCATTTAAAATGATTATGTAGATTAAGTAATTCCCAAGCACATTGTGAGGGTCCTTGTACGAGATACGATCAGAAACACATGTGCAGAACATGTGCTAACCGGCCAAGAGACAAGCAACCAAGACCAACCGAATTCGGTTAGGGCGGTTAAGGGGGAAGATGAGCGCACAAGTAAAGCCATGTGGGGCCTAGATTCCTATCAAACTATAGACTCTAAATAACGTACATCACTAACTAAGTAACCTAGGACTTACTTAAATAACCTAACTAGTGTGCCCAAAATCCTAATACCTAACCGGGTGACACTAGCGTAGTAACTAACTAAAGAAACATTCTATTACCTAACCTAGGACGGTCCAAAGGGGTTTATTATGGTCCTAATGACTTAGGGGTACTTTAATAATTACCCTAGGTCACTTAATTATTTAAATTAGAAACTTAAATAATTAATTAAAATTCAAGGTAAATGTTGAAATCGTTAGGAAAATTTATGATTCGGCTAAGTCAAAGGCTCTCCTATTTTTAATCAATTAAGAAAGGGCATTTTGGTAATTAACTAATTGATTTATTCAATTAAGTTAATCAGTATAGGTTGAATTAGTCAATATAAGATCCTAAGACTTATACTCACGTTTAACCACTAGAAATTAACGACTCAAAATAGTGAACAAACGTAAGAAAAACCATATGCGATTACAAGGCACTCCTTCAAGGTTATCGTGCAAAGTGCAAGGTGATCTTCAGATTCATTTGTACAGTATGGTATGGGTTGTATCTCTTAGTTTCCTTTCTCTAAGAGGATTTTCAAATATTCTAAATTCAAGAGGTCTGAAACTAGGGTAGTTCCGAATTTAATTTTTCAATGTTCATCTCCCTAGTTCTCCGTATTTCCTATTCTAGTAGTATGTATAATGCAAAATCTCGAGCATGTTTTTTGTATGTGGTGATAAATTATTATTATATGTAGGTTTCTTGATTTGATAATGTTGAATGATACCTAAATGTTAGATCCGTATGATTAATGCCTAATTGTGTTCGAAAAGATAAAATTGTTATAAGTTGTATATGAAATTTAGGTTAATATTGAAAATAATGATGTTTTCGGTTACTGATTGTTATTTACATTGGATATGTTTGTAAGTGTTTGGAATGTAATGTTTCCAGGAAGAAACAATATTGATAATAAAAGCTAGTTAATGAATCTTCAATGTCAAATAAACTTTATATTTTTGCCAATCTAACTTTGAATTGTTTTTATAAGCTGATTAACTGTTAACATTTCGCTTGCTTTAAATAAACGTTTAGATTACTATAATATGTGAAAGTTTGTTATATGCCAATAAATTGTGTAGCAATATTATTCAAAAATATGATATAATGGCTAATGATTAAATCATACCAATCTTACATGGACAATATAAATTATAATGGTTCTTGTAAGGCCAAATTAATGTTAAGGAATGACTTGAAAAGTTGTAAATCAATAAACTCATAACCCAGGGTATGCAAATGATTGGGACAAGTCCCAACATACCCTATATAAATCAAAATTGTGAATAAACCTTATATAAAAGAAATTGTGAACATTAGCTCATTAAATAAGTTTATACAACTTTCATAAAGAATGGTACAAGACTAAAAAATAATGTTGACAAGATAATATGAGTAATAACATAAATGAAAGCTTATGAGTTATGAAATTGACATAGAATGGGGTGTTTAAGGAAGTGAGACAAGTATCACTTGCACCTAAACAATTGTGTAAAATATACTCACATAAGAGGGTGTAAGAAATCGTGAGAGAAGTCTCATTCAAACAATAATGATAATGTAAGAATTAAGTTCACATTCATCAAGTAAAGAAAGGGATAACAAGTCATCCTTGACCTAAGCATACCTCATAATGGAAGCAAGCTTCCATAATGCATGAGTTAACTCCAAAAGATATATAGTATAAGAAATTGAGCAAAGCACTGATAGACTAGCAATGAGCTTGTGCAAGAACACGTAAGAAAAATGAGATGAGAATACCACCAAGGTGGATAAGAGTCTCTGAAAATTTCCAAGTCTTTGCACTATAGAGACTTCACTTTCCAGAACCGACATGTTGTAATCGGAAGAGCTTTCCTTAATGATGCATAGTCCTTCTGTTTTTATGTACATACACCCATGCTTAGTACAAGTGAGTACTAACTCATATAATATTATTATTTTTCTAGGCGCATGTCTGAATGAAGATTTAAGATTCCTTGAAGCAGTTTGGAATAGCGATCTCCAGACAGTGGTAGGTCTTATTTAGTTCGAGGATGCCTACGTTCATTATTTAGCTTTAAAACATTAGACATAGTTAGTGGATGTTGTCCCTACAGTTTCATTTAAAATATTTGTTCAAGCATTTTTATTAAGGACTGTTCGGCAAACAATTACTAAAATTATGATTCCTTATTGCAATTATATAATCTATGAAAAGATGGTTGTTTAGTTTGATCTTATTAGTATATCACTCTTCTGCAGTAATTATATGAAGTCTCAGAACACTTCAATAAATATGAAAAAGTTTTCAATTTCTTCAAATTTAACTCTATGATTGTGATGAAAGATAAGAAAAGACTTGTACACGAACTATGAGAGGTTAACGATGACGGTTTCAAATGTGGTCGAGGATCCATGTGTCACACACCACCAAAAAAATGGTCGACCATATTACTCAAGAGTAATTTGTAATAAGAAACACACAATATAAGAAACTCACAATTTAACCAAGCCATCACTACCCATAATAGTTTTCTAAATATTTCATCAATATAAGGCCTTTAAGTAGTATCTTAACTAATAATAACAACACAAGAAATCATAGTTCATAATCTAGACAAACATATAGATTTAACCCATTTCTTAAGCTAAAAATTTGAAATATGCATAGAAATAAATTCAGTAGGGTTTTGAAATTAAAATCATTAATTCATACTAAAAGAAACATATTTGAAACATTAAAATACTTTTACAAGAAGACCCATGCTTAAAAATCAAAGATAGAAGAAAATAGATTTTGAAAACCCTTTCTGAAATCTTTTTGAACTGATTCCTTGAATAGAAGATGGTTCAAGGGTTTATACCATACCTAAATAAGAATTAAACCAACTAATTTTTTATGAATAACACTTCCAAACAAGACCTCCTAGATCTCCTCGACTTCTTTCTTCCAAAGAGAATTTTAGAGAGTTTTCTTTAGAGAAGGAGTTTAAATATTTCAAGTGAGGGGTCATGTCTATGTCTAGGACATAAAATTTATAAACTATAACTTAAAAACCCTAAAACTATAATCCTAGGTTACTAAAAGACATGGGGTGAATTTACAAAAAACACCCCAAGGTGGCAGAAAACGTTTTGCAACTTTTTCAGGTGCCAATTGACGACCCCAAGCTATTAGGCGTCATTTGATTGATGGCATGTTCTGCTGGAGAGTCAGATTCTTAAGAGGATTCTTCATGGGGTTATACTCTACCCTAAAATATGGGACTACTCCCCCCAAATGACGTGGCGACATTGATTCTACGGACAGTAGAATGTGGACGTCGATTGGTTAGTTTGGGTGCTACCTCTTGGGTCCTCTTCTATCACCCCTCGTGTGTATTAGGGGGGGTACCCAGATTTTAATCACCCAATATAATATTCTATGTATGAGGAATATAACACATCAATTTATATAAAAACAAACACGTAAAACCCACTCAAACATAGAAAGACGCAAGAACACTTTCCAAGTCACACTATGCGAATGTCATTGATGTTTTGGAGAGTTTTACCTCCAAAATTAACCAAAATTCATAGGTTTCCTAATAAAATTAATTTAACTCATTATATGTTTAAATTAACTAAATATACACTCACGAGCCTGTATTTCTCCTTAGTTCGTTTTGGGGTGTTTTATTCTTCCTCACTTAGAATAACATTCTTTCTCCAATGACAATAAAACTTAAAGAACAACAAGGAATCACTTAGTATTACATAACACACTACAATCAAGGTTCAAAAATTGGAAAAATCAAAGCATCAATTAACAAGGATCACAATTTAACACTTTCAAGAACTTCAAAAATTTAGCACTTTAGCAAATCTTCAGCAGTTCAATATTCGCCCTTTTTATTTCTTCTATGGATGAACTACCTTCTTCAACATTTAACATACTTATATAAAACATATTTACACACAATAAAAGTTCAGTTAATTCAAGGCAAATTCTTTTCAAAATTCTCAAAACATAAAGTGAATATCATTGTAAGACTGCCAAACATACTTTAAAATTTCAAAATTTCATTCTTTGAGAAATACATAAAGATAGTTTGATCATATCAACTATATAACCATATAAAATCGTTTCATAACATAAAAAACAACATTCATAAAGAGTTAAGACTTTGCAGGACGATAAAAATTGGATTATTTATACTTTGTAGCTCCCATTCCATAGTAAGGTTTCTTATTTGGAGCATTAGGATCTAGGGAATCTTGCTTGACCTGTTGTCCTTATCATTTGATGATAGGGAAATTCTTAATCTGGTGGATTTTATTACCCGATGCAAAAAAACGATCCGATCTGGCAAGACACCTGCCTAAATGTGGCTTCGCACAAGAAAAGAACCTAGTCCTCTCAAAAGTATGACCACCACATTGGCAATTTTATTTTGTAGCCTTGTCCTGTTTCCCATATAATAATATTAGTTATAGAACCTCTTCTTAGGTTTTTTGTGACTGCACTCATCTGATTTAGGCCTCTTATTCTCTTGACTCATCTCCCTAATTTTGGACTCCTCAATTTGTTCAACGTAAACCATGAGCCTACAGATATCCATGTCATTAAGAATCATTGTCGTATGACACTCTTTCTCCACAAAGATAGACACTCCTATAACATATATTTTTATCCTATACATATGGTTGACTACCATGGTCGGGGCATACTTAGAGAGTAAGGTGAATTTGAGAGAGTATTCTTGCACACTTATTCACCCTTGATGAAGGTTCATGAATTCAACCATCTTCTTCCCCCTCCTCTCTAGCGGAAAGAACCTATAAAGGAAAGTGTATTGGAATTCCTCCCAATCAACAAGACCTCTTTATAAGGGTCTCTCAACCCTTCATTTCTCAAACAACACATGAGGCACATCATTGAGTTTGTAAGCGGCTAACTCCGCTTTCTCACTAAGGGTCACACTCATAGAATCTACCACTTTGGAAACCTCATCTATAAAACCTTGTGGATCTTCATTCACCTTAGTGATATGAAAGGTGGGAGGGTTCATCCTTATGAAATCCTGAATTCTAGAGGCGGGAGTACTAGCATTAGGTTGGGGCTTATTTCTTTGATTACCTTTTCCAACACAGTGATTATGGGTGACATGAGCTTGAGCCGTCACTAGTTCAATCATATTCGTTAGGGCAGACCTCAAATCCACATTAGTCATATCTCATTCATCAAAAGTATCTTGAGGCATAGGAGGCACTTTGGGTTGTTCTGTCAGGACCGTAGTGTAGAAGTTTTATCCATTTCTTAAGAACTTCAGTCTTCATTGGATATGCCTCAAAACCTTTGTCAGACTGAACATTACCTAGGAAGGTCACTGTTCTAAGACACATTTCACAGTTGCTGAATTTGGCATGAAACTTATATTGTCTATGTACGTGGAAGGTTAGTCTCAAATGCTATTCATGCTCTTCCTTTGTCTTAGAGTAGATGAGAATGTCATGAATGAATACTATGATGAAGTAGTCAAGCTATTCACGGAAGACCCTGTTCATGAGATCCATAATTGCACCAGGTGCATTCATGAGACGAAATGACATAACTAAAAACTCGTAATGACCATAACGAGTAAGAAAGACTATCTTTGGAACATCTTCATCCCTAACCCTTAGATGATGGTCTAAACGAAGATCGATCTTCAATAAGAAACTAGACCCTTAGAGTTGGTCAAACTAATCATCTATTATGGGAAGTGGATACTTATTATTTATAGTGACTTCGTTCAGCTTCGAATAATCGATACACTTTCGAAGGGTTACATCTTTCTTTTCACATAAAACAATGAAGCGCCCCAAGGGGATATGCTCCGCTGAATGAAACTCTTATCAGTGAGGTTTTTAACTGCAGCTTCAACTCTTTGAGATTAGCTGGAGCCATTCTTTAAGGATTAATTGAAATTGGTTTATTATCTGGTTCTAAGTCTAATCAAAGTCAATATCTCGAGGGGGAGGAACTGAAGGAAAATTATCAAGAAATACATCTTTAAACTCATTCACTATAGGCACTAAGTCTATGAAAGGAATGTCCTGATCAAAATCACTAACACTGACAAGATGACATAATAACCCTAGGACATCTTTTTGATGGCTTTAAGGATTGAAATAAAAGGATTAGGACGACTCGAGTTGTATCCCTCCCAGACTAGCTCTTCTTCATTAAGGAAATTAAATCTCACAATCCATGCAAGCATACAAACTATGAAGCCAATCCATCCAAAGAGACATCAAATTCATGCATTGGTAACTCAACCAAGTCTGTACACATAGTCTTAGCACATACAACTTTTGGGAAATCCTTGTATACTCTATTAGTTCTTACATTTTCTCCTAAAGGTGTACTAACCTCTATAGGATCATACAGAACTTCAGGCAATAACTCAAAATCGGGGGCAAGCAAATGAGTTACAATGGAAAACATAGACACTAGATTAACAAAAGCATAAACAGAAGTCGAGAATACTTGCAGCATACCTTTGACCACATCAGTGGACTTCTCCTGCTCCTCCTTGCCCTTCAGGGAGTAGAACATGTTCCTCTTAGGAGGCTCGGATGCTGCTGCATCCTGTGGATTAGGCCGAGGCTAAGCATTACCTCCAGCATGACCACCTTTCTGTGGGAAGTCCAGAGTGATGTGCTTTCTCGTACTGCAATTGAAGCAGGCATAGTTCCCTGTGTGCACTCTTAAATAGGAGCACGACAACACTTAGCACAGTCCTTTCAGGGATGCTGCATCTCACCTCCATTGCCCTTCCAAGGCTTGGGTCTGCCTCATCTAGATGTTATACTCCTTTAAAAGTTATAGTTCCCTGAACTCTGTTTGCCCTTTTTTAACCTAGGCTTCTCACGGACGCCAAAATGGTTTTTGTGGCCTCCATGGCGGAGACCTGCCTGTTCTTGAGGCTTAGGAGTTCTAGAATCAGGAACGCCCCTCTTGTTGCGGTTTTCCTCTATCTTCTTAACATGCACCATCCATTTTGAGAGACATAATTCCTCCAGATCTCCAGTGATTCCTCTGAGTAACTTGTTCATCTCATCCCTCCTTTTACATACCAAGGAAGTGACACACCTTCATAGTTTAACAAACTTTAGGTAATACTCCCTTACTATTAGGGATCCGAGTTTAAGGTTGATTAACTCCTCAACGTTGGCCTCCCTCATCTCCTTGCAGAAGAATCTCTCCAAAAGGCTATCTTAAAAAACTCCCAAGTGACTAGAACTCCGCTATCTTGCCACTTATTGCACAAGGTCTGTGCAACATCGTTTAGTTGATAGGAAGACCACTCTTCAATCCAAGTATCTGTGGCATCCGTATCCACCTAATACTATTATATGTTTATAATAAAACAAAACAAAAAGGTTATTTCAAGAAAGGGACTTAAGCTAAGAACCAATAAAATAGATATGGGAAGTGTCCCTTCCCTAGCGGGAAGGTAGGTTCACAATGATTCACATGAGATTGAGGTGTCCATGCAATGTGGAACTATGGGTCTCTAATACGTTATTTGGTTGATTTCAATATGAATTTATGACAACTTATTTTACAAGTTACATGAAGCAAGGTTTTGCTTACGGTCTCATATCTTACCTACTTTGTTATGTGGGTTATGGGGCTTCACATGATCACTGCACTTGTATGTTGGGGATGCGATCATTGGTAAGTATTTTTATGTTATGTTTATATTATTTATTGAATATGTTAACATGACTCTATGAAAATATGTCTTTGATAATCATCATGTTGTAAGTTGATGGTATCCTAAGTTTGTACACATTATATGGTATGTGTATTGAAGGATTTCACATGACTTAGCATGTTCTCTAATGAAACGATAAATGATTCTTTTTCATGCATGTTATTAAGTGTTATGTTGATATGCCCATACTTAGTATAATTTGCGTACTAACCCATTACTTTATATCACTACAACTTAGGTTCCAGCCATTGAAGTTTAAGAAGGTCGATCTGAACAAGCTTTGAACTCTTTCTCCAAGTCTTGGTAGGTCCTCATGTTCGGGGATTCTAACTTCCATATTATAGATTTATGAAGGAATAAGTAGAAATTAAGAGTATTAGATTTCTATTTATGTTCTTTGGATTCGTTTGTTTTAAGGCTTATATGGCATACACTATTATTGCCTAAGTCCGGAATCCTACTGTTTAGATTGTTTAATATGTGAGACAGATTTCTAGTTATCGTATGTCCGTATATATACTAAATATGAAGTTTATATATACTTCAATAGTATGTTAAATGTTTTTAATTTTCCTCAAAATTTAAATATATGATTGTGATGAAAGCAAGAAGAAGCTTGACATTGTCCTCTGAGAGGTTAACCACGCATGTCTCATACGGGGTCTAGTATCCGAATGTGACAAACATGGTATCAGGGCGTTAAATATCCTTAGGGTCAATGTCTCACTAAACCATGTTACCTAGTGTCTTCTTCATGGTTGTGAAGCTCACCACAATTATGGATGAGAGGCTATGTGATGATTAGGAAACTTCTCTTTTCTTGACACTCCTTTGTCGTGCCTTCAGAGCTTTGACACAATGTGTCTTTTAAAATATGATTCCTTTATTGGTAGATTCTTTGCAAGGAAACAAAAGGAAGCTAAGGTAGAGAAATTCTTCAACCTTTGTCAAGTATGTTGATGGTTCATGCTTAACAAGTTGAGGGATGTCACCTAAGGAAGAGTCATAGGGAAGCTCAGAAGGCAAAGTCTATTGAAGGTAGTATTTCTAAGAGTAGGCTTGTGGTTCAAGACAAGCCTATGTTTAAGAAGCGGTTTTTAAACTAATTTCCTTTTAATTTCTCCAAGAATCGCAATAATAGAGGTTCTAATCCTAAAACTAAAGAGGGGAGAAATGTTGATCCAGCAAAAGATAGACCAATTGGGGGTAAGTGTTGTAAGAAACATGCGTGTTAATGTCTTTTTGGGACTAATAGTTGCTATGGTTCTGTCAAAGGTTGACATGTGCTGAGATATTGTTTTAATGTGAGATGTCAAGTTAAGGTTAATAACAAAGTGGATGGTCCTAGTTTTGAAGCTTCAAAAAGGAAATTTTATGTCCTCAAAGCTACGGCTGAGTAATGAAGCTCTATCGACGTTGCGAAGGGTACGTTACAAGTTTAATCTGTTAATGCTTATGCTTTTCTTAACCTAGGTGCTGCATTTTATTTTGTTACACCTTTGGTAGCTAGGAAGTTTGATGTACTTCGCGATGTTCTGATTGAGCCCTTTTTGGTTTGTAGCCCAATGGGTTACTTTGTAGTTGCAAAAAGAGTCTATAGCAAGTGACTTGTCGTGATGCTCACTGGAGTTACTCTTGTTGATTTTGTAGAACTTGACATGTTTGATATTATTTTGGGTATGGATTGGCTTAATGATTGTTTTGCTTCCTTAGATTTTAGAACAAGGGTAGTGAAGTTTCAATTCCGTAATGAACGTATTCTAGTACGGAAAGGGGGGAAATTGTATTCCAAGGGGTCAAATTATTTCGTGTTTGATGGACTGTAAGATGATAAAGGATAAAGGATTATTTTAAAATGAATTGAATTTAAGAAAACAAAAACTAGGTTGTTCCCAATGAATTGTCGAAGGTTAATCACCCTAGTTCTCGCTATTTCCAATTGTAGTAGTGTGCATAATGCTCAAGATTTCAGTAAGAAAGGAAGAAAGAAAGAAAGAAAGAAAGAAGTAGGACGACGAGAAGTGTTTGGATATAATGTCCAAAAGGTGAGCTTAGACTAAGTAATGATGTAAGTCATTCTTAGTTATTGCAGAGTAAGATCCCAATTGAAGTCTTAAATAATATTATAAGTCAATATAGCATGTTCAAAGTGAAATGTGAGATCAAAGAATAAAAAATGTATGTTTAAAGTTAACTATGTAAGCAAAGCATGCGAATGTCAATTCATCAGTGTTTGATAAGAATGAAGTTTTAACAGTTATTGGTTTATGCCAATATTGAAGTGTGAATGTATCCCCAATAAGATTATATTATGAAAAAAAATCAAAGGATGGGCATAGCTAATAAAGAATTGCTTATAAAGACTTCATGCCCAATTTAACAAGAATGTTATTTTTTTCACTTGTTTACTTAATAGGTGCATGTAACTCTATTCTAGCACTTATGTGAAACTTGTATGCCTACGTTTTCTTTAGATTTTGGTGTTTTGATGTTATCTTGAGAAGATTGATATCATGCTAACTCTTTGATGCATTTTGATCTTATTAAAATGTTGAGAAGGAAATTCCTCACTATGTATGATGATTATGTATCTCTTATATGTTTGTGGATCATGAATTGAGTGCGAAGTGTAACGATATGTTATGTGCTTTTTTGTGCTTCTAGTATTCAGACTTATACTAGAGCTTAATCTATTTAATAATGCTTAAAATGATGCTCCCAGAAAAGATATTTGTCCTGTGAAGAAAATATTAGGTTTTAATAATATGTATTGGGATACATAGGCATTCTATTTCCCAATATTTAGTAATATTGGGCATGTTAGAGAATATTGGCTTAAGGGTGTTAGCCAAATTTTATGTATTGACTAGTAACATAAAATACACTTTGATGTTTAACCAATTTTGATGTGTTATGATATACTTTGATTTTGAAATGATCCAATCCATGCTTGTTTAGAAATTGTACCTGCAATAAAGATCCTAAGTTAAAATATTATTTTCTTATTTGTGCACATTAGGTATGAGGCATCCAATTGTCAAGCCTAGGTACCATAGCACATAAATATTTAAAATGATCATGTAGATTAAGCAGTGTCTAAGGACATAGTGAGGATCTTTGTGAAAACAAGAAGGCGGCAGCAACACATGTACAAGCACATGTGCTGCCAGCTGAAATACAAGAAACCAAGCCTAACAAAATTCGGTTAGTACGTTTAAAGGGCAGGAACATGGATGTCCAAGACACATGGGGCCATGCCTTCTAAAAAGTCCGAGTCCCTAACTATCTTACCTTACTATCTAATTAACCTTGGACAAACAAAAATAAACTAAAAAGTGCATCTGACAGCGTAAAACCTAACAGGGTGATACTAGCTGAGTAACTAACTAAAGAAACATCCTATTACCTAACCTAGGATTTTTCAAAACGGCTGGTTATGGTCCTAATAACTTAGGGATACTTTAGTAATTACCCTATGTCCCTTAATTAATTAAAGTAGCAATTTAATTATTTAATTTAAATCCTAGTCAAAACCTGCGACCCTAAGTCAAATGTTCTACTACTTGTAGTAATTTTAGGAGGGGCGTTTTAGGTAATATAAGTGGAGGGTCTTAGTGTAAATCTTGGGACGTCTATATATTGATATTACGTTAGTATCAGAGAAATTTTACACGTCCCAAATCAGAATCAAATGAAATCCTCTTAATCTCTCAAGAACGCTCTTTTTTTTAAACTCCATTGAAGAACATGAAAAATCTTAAGGAAGATGACGAAGGTTTCAAAGTGTCCAATCAAATTTCATGGATTATTCATCTATAAGGTATGTGTTTTTCACTCTTGGGATTCCTTTACCTAATATTTCCTTTCAAGATAAGATTTCACGAACTTCAAATACTAGGGTTTTTACTCTCCAGAATGAATTTTCTTCCTAACCGTACATTTATAATTTTTAATGAAAAGTAGACTTTTTCTGTGATTAATTTCACACGAATTTTTGAGTAATTGATTGATAATGATTAAATGCCATGTGATACATGATATTTCTCAATATGATGGTTTTGAATGGGATGTTTGTAGTGTTATATAACGGGAGGGCATTTGTATTAGAATTTAAGGTTTGAAAGAATCCTTTAGTGACACATTTACCTTTTCCCATGTTATGTATTGATCTGGTACATGATTTTAAGAGTTTTTCTTGATTATGTCATTGAGTATTTAACTATATATTATTATGAATATTGTATGATGAATAAGATTGTTTGAAGAAAGAGGTATGTCTTCTAACGATGATTACTCGTAATGTTTATGTTAGCCTATAAACTATGATTCTATTTTATCAAAAGTACGTATCATGTATTTATGTGAATATGATGGGATATGAAAATGTTAATTGTGAGATTATGATAAGAATACGAATCTGCAAGCTATGATACTCTCTTGTATGTTTTATACAAGTTGATTTTGCCATGTAAATCTCACAAAAGAAAGGTTACGATGGAAGGACAATTCACATATAATCTAAAAGAACTCATGATTAATTTATACATGAAGAATATCTCCAATGACCTTTGATAAGTTTATAATAAAAAGAAAAGTTAAATGTCATTTCAAGAAAGGTACTAAAGTTATGCACCGATAAACTAAATATGGGATGTGTTCCTTCCCTTGTGGGAAGGTAGGTTCACAACGATTCTCGTGAGATTGAAGCTGCCTTATAATGTGGAACTATGGGTCCCTAATACATCTCCTACTTCATGAACTATGTTTCCACCAGATGATACTAGCTAGTGGATCCACCTAGAAAGCTAAGTCATGTTATGTTCTACTTGGGCCAGTAGACCACCTTTTTTCGGTGTAGGGAAGACACTGGATTCCACGTTAGCTCACATCGTCTATTTCAGGATACAAGTAAATGAACATTTACTAGGGTGACTTGAGGAGTTTCTTAGTATAGGTAGTGGTATGAGACGCTTCCTAGACATTCCACAAATTGACTCTAAGGGAAGTCCAAGGAGATTTTTCTTAACTAGTTTGATGATATGAAAGCAATATGTTTATGATATATGATTTTACTCTTACATAAATGTTGGTTACTATAATAAATATGTTATTTGGTTGTTTTGCATTATGAAGTGATGACTACTTATGTTACAAGTTACATGAGGCAAGGCTTTACATATGGTCTCATATCTTATCTAGTCGGTTATCTAGGGTTATGGGGCTTCACATTACCTATGCACTTGTAGGTTGGGGATGAGATCATTGGTAAGTGTTTTGTATGTTATGTTAATATGATTTATTTAATATGTTGACATGACTCTATGAAAATATGTCTTTGATTATGATCATGTTGTAAGTTTTTGGTATCCTTAGATTGTTTACGTTTAATGGTATGTGCATTGAAGACTTTCACATGACATAGAATTTTATATAATTAAATGATAAATGATCTTTTTTCATGCATGTACTTAAGTGTTATAAATCAAGCAACTTCGATTTTAGTCATTATTTTTATTATTATTATGAAGAATTAACCATAATTATCAAATAGATGAGGGTAACGGGACTTTATGTCAGCATCGGCCTCCCATGTCGCACCCTCAACTAGGTGATTCTTCAATAATAACATTACAAAAGCCACCTCCTTGTTCCTCAACTTCTCTACTTGCCTATTAAGGATTTGAACAGAAAACTTCTCATAAGAAAGGTTATCCTTCACGCCAAGATCCTCAATAGGAATAATACACTAGGGATCTCTAATACAGTTCTTAAGAATAGAAACATGGAAAACTTGATTAACTAAGGTGGATGAAGATCCACAATGTTTCATACATGATTTTTTCAATGTGGAAGATTTTTTAGGTGTGACCCCTAGGGATAAAACGGAGTTAGCCACCTACCAACTCAAAGATGTGTCTCAAGTGTTGTTTGAGCAATGGAGCGGTGAGAGAGCCTTATAAATAGGTCCGGTTGATTGGGAGGAATTCATAGAAACATTCCAAGATAGGTTCTTTATATTAGAGTAGAGGGAAAAGAAGACAGTTGAATTCATGATCCTTCATCAAGGGGAAATAAGTGTGCAAGTGTACTCTTTCAAATTCACCCAACTCTCAAAGTATGCCCCAACCATGGTAGCCAAACCTGGGCTAGGATAAAAAAATTCACGATGGGACTGTCTAGCTTGGTGGAGAAAGTGTGTCGTACTTCAATGCTTCTTAATGATATGGATATTTCTAGGATCATGGTATATGCACAACGAATTGAGTCGTCAAAAATTAAGGAGATAAGGAAAGAGGGTAAAAGGACTAGATCGGATAATTCTAGTCACGAAAAAACTAAGAATAGGTTCTATCACCATGATTCTTACATGGTAACAAGGATAAAGCTCCAAATAAAAATTCCTATGCTTGTGGCCATACTTTTGAGAGGACTAGGTCCACTACTTGTGGGAGGAAATATTTGGGTAAGTGTATTGCCAAAACGGATGGTTGTTTTAGTTGTGGTAGAATAGGCCACAAAATGAGGGACTGCCTAGCCTCAACGAAATAGGAAAAATGATCATTCAATCTTCCCTAAATCCTAATTCTTCAAAAAAGAACCCTTCCTATTTTATGGGAGCTAGGATTGATAACTAATTCGGAGTTCATAGTCCCAGTAAGTCTTAACCCTTTCTTATTGTTGTGTTTATGTTACAAAATGAGTTTATATAGTTTTATACTTCATATAATCATGTAATCTTTATGGATTTCTCCTATAATGGATTTTTTAAAATATTGCATGTTTAATATTGCATGTTTAATAGTGTTATTGTAGTTTCAATGTATGCAATAGTTTTGTATATGACCATGTTTATTTTGGATAAGGTAGATCCTCCATAAAGGAAGTATAAGAATAAATTTTGAATTTGTGAAGTTTTACAAAAGTTGCCCATGTTGCTAGTGTGTGGAAACTGTGGCATGGTGTTACTTGCTAGTTAATGCTTTGATTTTGTTTGTTTTAATGATTATTGTAATTTTTTATGTGTTTCTAATGAAATCTTTGACTGTGTTGATGTTTTAGTGTCATTCGAGGACAAAATGTTATTCTATGTGGGAAAGAATGTAACACCATAAAATGAACTAAGGTGAACTAGTGGTTCATGAGTGTTTATTAAGTCAATTGTAGTTTAAACTGAGTTATAGGGATGTTCTTATTCATACTAGAAATTTTGGTTAGGTTTGGAGGTGAATCGACCAAGAACGTCCATGACATTTGCAAAGTGTGCCTCATAGAGTGCTTGTGTGTCTTCATGTGTTTGAGTGAGCTTTATCAAATTTTTTTACTTCAAATGTTTGTGGGATGTTCCTAAGTCATATATCACTTAGAATAGGTGTTTAAAATTATGGTACGACCCTACCTACGACCCAGAAGAGGCCCTAAAGAAGGGCCCAAGAGAAGGACCCAAAAAGCTTGGCAGTGTCCACCAATAAGGGCAAAACAACGGCTAGTGGTCAAACCAACGGCCCGTAGACTTTTACCGCTGATTACACATGAATAATTTGGATAAACAGGCCCAAAATTAAGCTAAGGGTTCACCCACGAATAGTCAGTTTGTCCCATTCGTCGATTGAATCTTTCCAAAAAGCTGCATTTTCTGTCTTGGCTTGGAGTGTTTGGTAAATTCACCGTAAGTCTTCTATGAACCTAGGAAGTTATTTTTATGGTTATATAGGTATATTGCACTTTTTCTAACCTTAAGAGATAATTTTATACTTCATTTCCTAAAACCCAAAACCCCTCTCCCTTAGAATTCTCTCTCAAGTCTCTTTGGAAGGTAGAAGTCAAGGACAGGTAGGAGGGCTATTGGAAGCAAAATTCTACATCAAAATCATTGGGATTTATCTAATATAAGGTATGGTATACATCCTTGAACTCTTATACATTGAATGAGTATTTTCTTAGGGAATTTCAAAGAGGGTTTTCTACCCTAGTTTCATCTATCTTCAACTCTAAATTTGTGTCGTGCTTGAAAACATTTTGAATGACTTAATAAAGATTTTTCTAATGATATTTTATTATTTCATGGTGAAAACATTACTGAAATCATTTTTATAGATGTTCTTCAAATGTTGGCTTAAGAAATGGGTTAAATGAGCTTATTTTTGAAGCTTTTACACCTACGTTTACTTATGTTGATATTATTGTCTAGCTACTTACCTAAGGGATAATTAATGATGAATTTTTGAGTAAAATGCTATAGGTTATGGAAGCTTGGATTTAAGGGTAAGTTGTTTATGTTGCTTAATCTTTATTTATAAAATGCTCTTGAGTGGTGGGGTCCACCTACTTGATTGCGGTATTTACTTGATGAATTTGATTATACTTAGTATGTATTGTGACTATGGATTTGAAGTCCTAATATATGAAATTAAGTGATATTGAATATTGTTCATGTATTGTGTATTATGAAACATAAATTGTATGTTTGGCTTAGACTATGCTTTAATTAAGTATATGATTATCTGAAGTCTGTAAAGAGTGTAAGTTGATGAATGAAGGTCCAATGCATGTATAGAAGTTAATGTGAATGATATTATTATGATATGCAAGTTGTGCTCAGATGTACGCATATACTTAATTAAATGACTGAAGCTAAGTCGATAAAAAAGTGTGTTTTGGTGTGAAAAATCTTCGTGAGTTGAGATGAAGTGCTCATTCCTAAGAAATTTCTAAGACAGGTAACAGGATGAATACCCTTCATTAGTTTAGATGTGGTGTTCACTAGTTATCCTTAACCTATATTATAAAATGTAGAGCATCCGTAGATCCGTGAGGATATGATGAAGGGGTAGTTACATTTCGTGAGTTGAGATGTTGTATTCCAATTTATCTTTTAAGTTGAGTACTCCTCGTTAGTAGAGAATGAGTTACATAGTACAAATCTCCTTATCCATTAACTATGTTTCCACATAGGTGTAGCTATTGGGAAAACCATGTAAAAGTAAAAAAATTACCTTACTCTAGGAAAGTGAGGATCCCTCATCCCATAGGTGGTTAATAATTGAATTCCATGTCTAGCTATAATGGTCTATGTCTGTTAAGTTTTTTCGCACAAAAGTATATAAAGTACTAAGTCTTCTAAAAGAGTGTGGTACTTATAGTAGGTATCGGAATGGGAAGATATTTATCCATTGCACCAGGTAGCCATTCCGAAAATGGAATCTTGGTGAGTGTTATGTGAATTAAATGAACTATGTCTTATTAACGAACATACAACTTAGGGTAGGATGTTGTATGGGACACTACCTCTCCATTGCACAAAGTATGACCTTCTGAAAGGGAAGTCTTGGTGCCAAACCTTCTAAAAAAGTGTAATACTCATGTTAGGTGGCGTATGGGTCGCCATTTAATCAATGAACTAAGTAGGCATTCCGAAAGGGATGTATTTTGTGTGTTATTGAGTGTTCTTCTAATGTCTTTGATTTAGTGTGACTTGTTATCTCGAGTAAAGTAAGCCTTTTGTGGTTAGTCTTAAGGATCTCCTTATTGAGTATTGTAGGAGGTGTTTATACGTTTCCTTCATATCTTATGTAAATTATTAAAAATCCGAGAGTCATGAAAAGGCATAAAATAGGTGTCATAAAGTATAAACCCTGTTTCTAAGTCCATTATTAATGAATATAGGTCATTTAGAAGGTTTACGAACCACAATGGCCTGGAAGTGGGTTTAAAGAGATGTTATGTGCCTTAGCCTTTTCCAAACTTTTAGGAGTTGGAAATGTACGTAAATTGGTGGAAATGTAGCTAATAGGTGTTTGAGTTGTTTCATGATGTGGAATGTCTCAGTACAACTCCCCAAGGACCAACCTAGGGCCCTCGCGGAGAACCCCTACAGTTTAATGCAACAATGAGTGGCAATGTGAATCGACGGGAAGACGATGTTTTGTAAGAGGCCTGATGGTGAAGAGAAGGCCATCATCGTCCCTCCCTTAGAAATATGGTATATGCCCTTGTTATCTAGCTACTTTTACACTCCTCGAAAGGGACGACGGGGCGTAATTGGCTCAGTGGGGCGTCGAGGCCATCGTCATCCCATACTTAGAAAAATGAATTTTAATGATTTCATTTAAAATAATTAAATTGTTTAGGGGTTAGTTAGTGCTTTAAGGGAAACTAATTAATTTAATTAATCCCCTTAATAAATGCCCTTATCCCTCATTAACCAAAAACCATTTATCAAAATAAATGCTCTTCCTTCTCTCTTATTTCTCTCTTTTGAAGAACACACCATTGATGCCTAGAAAGAACTAGGTTTTTGGGGGCGGAAAGCAGGTGAATTCTACATGAAATTGTTGAGAGACATTAAGGTATGGGTCCTATTCACCTTTGAGATCCCTACCTCAAAAGGATCCTTCAAACTAGAATTAAAAAAGTGGAGTTTCTTATGGGTTTCATTTAAATACGAAATTGAAGTTATGTAATGAGTTTTTAGTGGATTCTTAGGGTTATATTGAGTATATTTACATGTAATTCAATTTGTTTAGGATAATTATTGATGATTTTGTCAAATTGAAGAACATGATCCTCTATCCCTGACCCTAGGTAGTGATCTTGACCTATGTTGTATGTTGATCATCCCACTAAGTTGTTGTTGATTAGATTACTATATGATGGTTTTGTTATTGTTGATTTAATATGAACTATAGTCCTATCATGCTAGTTCTTGAGATGTAATTTAGGTTATGAATTGTAATATGAGATTAGCCTATGTAACTTTTCTCATGTTGTGATATAAAGATGAATTGTGTTATAGAGATGCAATTGGCCTTATTATTCAATGGATTTTCATTGTGTTATGATGTTATTCCCCTAGTTGAGTTAAGTTATGGGTTGATGGTATGACCTTGATGGTAAACTACGGGAAAGACTTGGTAAATATTAGAATCGTTATCTCTATTTCAAATTGTGATCAATTGTTGTTAAGGTATCATATTATATTGAAGTATGATTTACATTAATATTACAGGGAGGTATGATGTTGAATGGAAATGTCTTTACAATGATCTGAGGTTGATTAAGGTGTATGAGTTATAAGGATGGTGAAAACGATCTGTGTGTCTTAATATGTTATGAAATGCTAAATTGTTAACCTCACTTATATGGATTGTAATGAAAGGTCTTACACTCATACAATTCTTATTGAGCTATTGATGATGATGATTATACAAAGGTTAGACCCTATGAACTAAAATAATTTATGATTACAACATAACTAAAGTCATTTCAATAAAGGGATCTCGCTTAGCACCGAGTGAGGTTGTACGTGAGGGGTGACAACTTCTTATATAAGGAAGGAAGGGTTTACTACGGTCCACACGGGGTGGATAGCCTTATGACCCAAGGTAGGGTGTTGAGTTGATATTTCTATGATTTATATCTGAAGCTCCATAAACTATATTGCCCCCATAGGATACTAGCTAGTGGATCCACCTAAATATCTATGTTTATGATAGGTTCTACCTTGGGTGGTAGACCACCTTCAATTAGTGTAAGGTTTCATGACACCAGATTCCACATAAGCTCATTCGGTCTATGTCAGTTAAGGAAAGAGTTCCTTAAACTAAAATGAATGAATGAACTATAGACTAATTGAAGTGAATTTAGTGGTTTGATATTAGCGTAGGTAAGTGTATGAGACTCTAGCAATGCCTTGCACTAGTTTGCCTTGATATAAGCTTTGAGAAGTTAATGTTATGTATATGAACAATGATATAATGATAGTGACTGTATATGTTGAATGAGATTCTTATGAATATGAAATTTAATATCATTGTTACAGAAAGAATAATACATAAGATGGAAGACAATGCTATGTGAAGTAAATTGCTAATGATGATCTTTCGTGGTCACTTGATTTAGTAGAGTTATGGGGCTTTGCTTGGTCATTGCAATTTTTGCTTCCTATGTATATAGTTGGTTGGTTGGTTTTGCTATTTATGTGGTAAAATATTATTCATGTTTGTGATATTATTTTTTGATGAGCGAGTTACATGAGATTATGGTTTTAGTATGATGACATGCATAAGGTAAAATTAATTTGTTATGTATGTTCAAAGGATTGTTTTAAATAACATGATTTCATCAAATGTCCGTTCTAGCATACTTCATTGGTAATTGTGCATATGGTGTCGTACTAAGCATATGTGGCATACTAACCCCATTTTCTCTCTTTTTCTCAAATATTTTAGGTTCCGGTCATTGAAGTTGATTTGAGGTGAATTAATGGTAGACTTGGATATGCTATCATCCAAGTGGTAGGTCCTCATTTTCCCCAAGGACGATGCAAATATTCTCTTTGCGAAGAAACTTTGTTACTACAATTTTTGTATTGACTCCATTTCCTTTTAGAGACAAAGTTGTATAAAACCTATATGCGGCTTACTTTTATTGATGTAGGGATATGCCCAATGTTATTGTCCTCGTTTATATAGTTTAAGAGATGAGACGAATTTATGACTCCATTTCTTTACTATATAAGTGTGTGAAATAAAAGTACAAGACTATGTAATCTTCTTATACAAACGAGTCTTTGTATACTCAATATTATTATGATTATGTGTATGTAGAGGTCTATGTAAACCTCCAATTAAAATTAGTTGAAAATTTTATATTCTATCGTATTTTTAATCGATAAGTGCAATGATATAAGACTAAGAGGATTGTCTTAGTGCTTTAAGAGGACAAAGACCCCGGATAGGTCTAGGGGGTAAACCCAGATGTGACAAACTTATTATTGGAGCATGAGGTTGAATATCCTTGATGTTGTTGTCTCACTCAACCACGTCTATGTAGGTTTGTATTCATAATTGTGAAGCGCGCGACACTTATGAGTAGGAACCTATATGATTCTTTGGAATCATTCTATTTCATGGAAATCTTATATCGTGACAAAAGAGTATACTTATGGTGTGATTTTGAATCTAATCATACTGTTGTTTTTATAAAAAGCATGAACACTCGAAAGAATGCAACTCGAAGACTTGAGGAGAAAGTTGCTAATATGGGAGCTCCTCCTCATGATGAACAATTTCCCTAACTAGAGGAAAATGGTAATGTTGACCATACCCCAGCTAACCCCCCACCTATAACGGAGCGGAGATGAGGGTCATTCTTTCTGAAATAGTTCAAGACACGACTACACAAGCACAAGGTGCAACAGTCCAAGCTCAAGCTATGACTACCCATGCAAATCGGGATGTTGATTGTGGGGTTCATGAGTAAACTATAGCTTCTATACATAGGGATTTTACACGTATGAATCCTTCTATCTTCTGTGGGTCAACAGTTGATGAAGACCCTCAAGAGTTCATTGATGAGGTTTATATAAAACTATGTGCTACTGAGTTGTCAACTCAAGAGAATATCGAGTGGGCCTCATACCAACTCAAGGATGTGGATCAAACATGGCATGTACAATTTATAGATAATAGGCAACATCAAGGTGGGCTTCTGACTTGGGAGATTTTCAAGAGGGATTTCATTGATTGGTTCTTTCCTAGAGAGATGTGAGAAGATAAGGTTGTGGAATTCATCAACCTCCGCAAAGAAGGAATGAGTATTCACAATTTCGCTTTGAATTTAATTCAATTGGCTAAATATGCTCTTTCCTTTGTCTCCGATCCTAGAGACGAGATTATTCGATTTGTGATGGGCATATCGGATGAATTCAAAGAAGAATTTCATTCGGCGATGTTACACGATAACATGAATATTAGTCATCTTACGGTGCATGCTAAAAGGATTAAGCGAGAGAATAAAGGAAGGATAGGGATTAAAAAAGGACAAGGTCATTTGATGGTAGAGCTACTAATGATATGTTATAGATTAAAGAAAAGCCTAGATTCAAGAAGAGATTCTCAAATCAAGTTCAATCAAAATTTCCCAATGCAAGGGAGGCGAGGGGCCAGAGGCCGAGAATTAAAAAAGGGAAGAGTGGAAATTCGTCTAATGGAGGCCACCTTGCAAGGAATGTTGAAGAAAGCAATTTGTTGTTAGCCTCATGTGTAGGACAAATGCTTTGGTTGTGGAAAGATTGGTAACAAAGTGTGAGATTGTCCATATAATAAGGGGCAAGAGTAGAGTGGACAGACAAGTGGTTCTAGTTATGCTCCCAAAAATAATATCTTTTATGCCCTTCGTACTAGAAATGACCGAGAGGCCTCTCCCGATGTGGTGACCCGTATGTTACTAGTATTTGTGATTGATGTGTATGCTTCACTTGATCATGGTGCTATTTTGTCCTTTTATACTCCCTTAGTAGCTAAAAAGTTTGATACTTTACCCAATGTTTTGCATGAACCTTTTTTTGTATATACTTCGGTGGATGAGTCAATTGTACAAAAAGAGTATCGAAATTCTCCTATTTTATTGCCAAATAGATTTTATTATTTAGATCTAGTTGGACTATATATGCTTGATTTTGATATCATTTTGGGTATGGATTGGTTGCATGTTTGTTTTGCTTCTATTGATTGTTGTACCGGCGTTGTTAGGATATGTTTCAAAAATGAACCCAATATTGAGTGGAAGGGTGGGTATTATAATCCTAGAGATCGCTTTATATATTGTCTAAAAGCATTCAAAATAATGTCCAAGGGATGTCTTTATCACATTTTAGTAGTCCAAGAATTGGATTCAAAAATTTCTCCTATTGAGTCGGTCCCCATGATGAGTGAATTTCCAGACGTATTTTCTACTGACTTTACTGGTATTCCTCCAGAACAGGAATTTGATTTTGTTATTGATTCTCTACCGGAAACGAACCCTATATCTATTTCTCCTTATCGAATGGCTCCGGCTAAATTGAAGGAGTTGAAAGAACAACTTAAAGATTTTCTAGAGAAGGGCGTTATAATGACTAACATTTCTCCATGGGTGCTTCGGTCTTGTTCGTGAATAAGAAAGAGAGGTTCATTAGAATGTGTATTGATTACCTTCAACTAAAAAAGGTTACTATTAATAACAAGTATCCTCTTTCGTGAATTGATGATTTATTTGACCAACTCCAAGGGGCAAGCTATTTTTCAAAAATTGATTTGAGGTTAGGGTATCACCAAAAAATGGTAAAGAATGAAGATATTCCATAGCAAACCTTTCAGACTCGTTATGGACACTATGAGGTTGTGGTTATGTGATTTGGTATAACCGATGCTACGGCGGGTTTTATAGACCTAATGAACAGGGTGTTTCAAAACTATCTTGATTCATTTGTTCTTGTGTTTATTGATGACACCTTCATGTATTTGAAAAATGAGGTTCTCACTCGAGTAATTTAAGGATAGTATTGCAAACCATTAAAGAGAAAAAATTGTTCGTCAAATATAGAAAATATAAGTTATGGTTGAGGTCGGTGTCTTTTCATGGGCACATCATCTCTAGAGAGGGAGTTGGGGTAGACCCAAGGAAAACACATGTAGTGAGAAATTGTCCTAGACCTTTGACTCCGACAGACATTGGGAGTTTCATGGGTGTGAAGGTTTCTGGAGGGCTTTTCAACCATAACATCTCCTTTGACCACATTGACTTAGAAGTGTAAAAAGTTTGAGTGGTCGTAGGCTTGTGAAAAGTGCTTCCAATTGTTCAAAGATAGGCTTACATTCTCTCCAGTATTGACATTACTAGAAGGTTGTGAGGGATTTTTTGTGTATTGGGATGCATCCTGCATAGGTTTGGGATGTGTTTTTATTAAGAATGAGAAGGTTATTGCCCATGCTTTGAGGCAACTAAAGGTACATGAGAAGATTACCCTACTCATGACCTTTAATTAGAGACTGTGGTGTTTGCTTTGAACATATAAATGAATTATATGTATGGGATTCATGTGGATGTTTTTCCCGATCAAAAGAGTCTACAATATGTATTTATCCAAAAGGAGTTAAATCTCCGACACAAAAGGTGGCTACAGTTGTTGAAAGATTATGATATGAATGTCCTTTATCACCCCGGCAAGGCTAATGTAGTTGCGGATTCACTAAGTCGGATTACTATGGGTAATGTATCCCATCTTTATGGTATCATAGTTCATGATAACTCTGAGTCATCGTTAGTGGTTGAGGTGAAGTATAAACAACACCTTGCCTTAGCCTTAATGAAGTTGAAAGAATCGGTTCTTAGGAAGTTCAATGTGTCTTTCTCCTTAGGGGGGATTGTGTGTTGAGATATTAAATGTTATTACATGTTCCAGATGTTGATGGTTTGAGGGATCAGGTCGTAGATGAAGACCAAAGATCCCACTACTCCATTCATTTGGGTTCAAAAAAGATGTGTCATGACCTCCGGGAGGTATATTGGTGGGAAGGCTTGAAAAAGGACATAATGGAATTTGTTGCTAAGTGTCTAAATTTCAAAAAAGTGAAGGCGGAACATCAAAATTCGGGTGGATTACTACAAGAAATACAAATTCCAACTTGGAAGTGAGAAGACATAAATATGGACTTTGTAGTAGGTTTACCCCATACCTAAAAGTCCTATATGGTTGATAGTGGATACATTGACTAAGTCCACTCATTTTATTCCAGTAAAGTCCACATATTGGGCGGAAGAATGTGCAAAGATCTTCATTACTGAGATTGTGTGTCTCCATGGTATTCCGTTACCCATCATTTCAGATGGGGGTGCATAGTTTACATCTAGATATTGGAGGTCATTGCAAGATGGTTTGGGCACTAGGTTAAATTGGGTAACGTTTTTTATCCTCAAACGGATGGTCAAGCAGAATGCACTATTAAAACCCTTGAGAAATTTGTTGGGGATTAGGTTATTGATTTTAAAGGAAGTTTGGATAATCACTTGATGTTGGTGGAGTTTGCTTATAATAATAGCTTTAATACATCCATCTCTATGGTTTCCTATGAAGCCTTGTATGATAGGTGGTGTATGTCTCCTATACGGTGGTTTGATGTTTGTGAGCCCTCGATTCATGGTCCCGACTTGATTTATCCGACCTTGGAAAAAGTTCATATCATATAGAACAGGTTGCAAACGGCCTATAGGTGGAGAAGTCTTAGGTCGATAATAGGAGAAGGGATTTGGATTTTGATGTAGGATATAAGGTGTATTTTAAAATTTTATCAATGAAAGGGGTGGTTAGGTTTGGCAAGAAAGGGAAATCGATTCCCCGTTATGTAATTTCTCCAATGAAAGGGGTAGTTAGGTTTGGCAAGAAAGGTAAATTAATTCTTCGTTATGTGGTTCCCTATGAAATGTTGCAAAAGTTTTTCTAAGGTTGCTTATGAATTGAAACTTCCTAATGAATTTGCTTCGGTCCATCCAGTTTTCAATATTTCTATGTTGAAAAAGTGTATCAGTAATCTCAAGTCCAGTATTCTTATTGAGGTTCTTGGTTTAAAGAATAACCTCTCTTATGAGGAAGTCCCCATTCAAATTCTTGATAAGGAAGTCAATGAGTTGAGGAAAAAAGTGGTGGTTTTCATAAACGTGTTACGGAAAAATAAATTAGTTGCGGGTGCTACATGGGAGGCCGAGGCCGATATGGAATCTCATTATCTTCATCTTTTTGACAATTTAGTTTAGCGTTTCTTTATAAATATGTTGTTATGACAAAGATTTGTGTTCTTGATGTCAGAGTGAAATGTTGTAAAAAAATGACGTTTTATTAAAAAAAAGCCTCGCAGTAAGTCTTACAGTGAAGTCACTGTAGTGTTTCTATTAAAAAACATGAAATTTTACTTCTTGCTTTCTTTGAGTTATGTTGTGTATTTTGATATGGTCAGTCTTCTTTAAATGGTAGCTTATTGTTAGGTTGAACTTTGTGCTAATTGACTTATATGATGTATGTTGAGCTCTGAAATGTTGTATGAAGGAAATGCATCTTGATGATGTTTTGATCAGCCTTAGGTAAGGGGATATGAGTTTTGATATTGTTTTTTGGTGGGGCTTCTACTCTTGGGTCTATCCCTTATATTTAAAGAGTTTTACTATCATTCGGGACGAATGTTGCTAAGGGGGGATAATCTAACATCTATAAAATCCAAGACTCTATGAAAGCCCTAACATAGGTGTCATAAGGTATAAATATTGTTTCTAAGTCCACTATTAATGAATATAGGTTATTTAGAAGTTTTAAAAGACAAAATGTCTGGGAAGTCGGTTTGAAGAGATGTTTGTGTGACTTAGAATTTTCACTAACATTTAGGAGTACAAAATTTACGTAAATGTGTGGAAAGGTAGCTAATGGTTGTTTGAGTTGTTTCATGATGTGGAACATCTAGGTACGACTCCCAAAGGACCAACCAAGGTCCCTCGAGGAGCACTCATGTAGTTTGATGAAGCACTGACTAGCTGTGTGCATTGACGGGGCAGAAGACGGTCCGTAAGAGACCTGATGTGGCATCGAAGGCCATCGTCGTCCCTCACTTAGAAAGATGGTGGAGGCCCTTGTTTACCTAGGTACTTGTACACTTGACGAGTGGGACGACGTGATATCATTACATCGATGGGGCATCGAGGCCACCATCATCCCATACTTAGAAAAATGGGAGGAAAGACTCTTCTACATTGTCTCTGATAGAGAAAACGGAAGTGCAGGACAGAGGGAGAGGTGTTTGTCGACCCACGATGGACTGTTGATGGGTTCTCGTCGGTGTGGGGTTGAATTTCATTAATTGATTTTAATGATTTTATTTAAACTTATTGAATCGTTAAAGGGTTTGTTAGTGAACCAAGAAAAACTAATTAAGTTAATTAAGCGTCTCTATAAATGCCCTTAACCCTTATTAACCAAAAGCCATCTATCAAAATAAATCCTCGTCTTTTTCTCTTATTGTTCTCTCTACAAGAACCAACAGTTGAAGGCTAGCAAGAACTAGGGTTTTGGGGCTGAAGCCGGGTGAATTCTTCATCAAATTGTTGAGCGATATTAAGCTATGGGTCCTATTCACCTTTTGAGATCCTTTCCTCAAAGGGTTCTTTTAAAACGATTTTCAAAAAGTTGTGTTTCTTATGAATTTCATTCAATTACGAAATCGAAGTTATGGATTTAGTTATTATTGGATTCATAGGGTTTAATTGAGTAGATTTACATGTAATTCAACTTGTTTATGATAATTATTGATGATTTGGTGAAATTTAATAACATAATCCTCTATCCCGAACCCTTTGTAGTGATCATGACCTATGTTTTATGTTGATAATTCAATTGAGTTTGTTGTTGATTATATTACTCACCGATGGTTATATTAAAGTTGAATTATGATGAACTATAGGCCTATCTTGCTAGTTCTTGAGATGTAATTGAAGTTATGAATTGCAATATGATATTAGCATATGTATCTTGTCTTAAGTTGTGATCTAAAGATAAATTTTGCTATAGAGATTCAATTGGTCTTGTTATTCCATGGATTTTCATTGTGTTATGATGTTACTCCCCATGTTTAGTTTAATTATGGGTTGATGGTAATACATTGACCGGAAATATTTGGCAAATCATAGAATCCTTATCTTTATTTCTAATAGTGATTATTTTTTTTAAGGTATGATATTATATTGAAGTAGGCTTCATATTAAAATTATAGGGAGGTATGATGTTGAATTGAAATGTCTTGACTATGTTTTGAGGTTGATTAAGATGTATGTGCAATAAGGATGGTGAAAACTATCTATGTGCCTTTAAATGTTATGAAATGCTAAAGTATTCATCTCACTTATATGGATTTTGATCAAAGGGATTACACTCATACAATTCTTATTGAGATATTGATGATGATGATTATACAAGGATTAGACCCTATGTCCTAAACTAAGTTATGATTATAACAAAACTAAATGCATTTCAATAATGGGACCTCACTTAGCACCGAGTGAGCTTGTGTGTGAGGGGGTGAAACCTTCTTATATAAGGAAGGTAGGGTTCACAAATGTCCTCACGGGGTAGATAGCCTCATAACCCAAGGCAGGGTGTAAAGTTGATATTTCAATGATTTATTCCCCAAGCTCCATAAACTATGTTGCCACCATAGGATACTAACTAGTGGATCCACCTAGATAGCTACGTTTATGATAGGTTCTACCTTGGACGGTAGACCACCTTCTATCGGTGTAAGGTTTCATGACACCAGATTTCACGTAAGCTCATGTGGTCTATGTCGGTTAAGGTAAGATTTACTTAAACTAAAATGAACGAATGAAGTATAGACAAACGAAAGAGACTTGAGTTTTTTCACTTTAGCTTAGGTAAGGGTATAGAACTCTACCTATGACTTGCACTAGTTTTCCTTAATATAAGCTTAAAGAAGCTAATGTTATGTATGTAAACAATCATATAATGTAAGTGACTTTATATGTTTAATGAGATGCTTACGAATCTGAAATTGATTATCATTGTTAAAGAAAGAATAATACATGAGATGGAAGACAATGTGATGTGAAGTAAATTTCTAATTATGATCTTTTGTGGGTTACTTGATTAAGTAGGGTTATGGGCTTTACTTAGTCATTGCACTCCTTCCTTCTTACATATTATAGTTGGTTGGTTGGTTTGTTTTGCTATTTATGTTGTTTAATCTTATTCATCTTTGTGATATTATTATGTGATGATAGAGTTACATGAGATTATGGGTAAAGTATGATGACCTGCATATGGTAAAATTAATTCGTTTATAATGTTCAAAGGATTAGTTTAAATTACCTGATTTCATTAAGTGTCCCTTTCTAACATACTTCGTTGGTATTTGTGCATATAGTCTCCTACTTAGTACATGGGGCATACTAACCACATTTTCTCCCTTTTCCAAAACATTTTAGGTTCTTGTCATTTAAGTTGATTTGAGGTGAATTGAACGAAGTCTTGGATATTCTATCATCCTAGTGGTAGGTTCTCATTTTCCATGAGGACGATGCCAATATTCTCTATGCGAAGTTACATAGTTACTACAACTTTTGTATTTACTCTGTTTCCTTTTTGAGACAAAGTTGTATAAAGCCTATATGCGGAATATTTTAATTGAGGTAGGGATATGCCTTATGTTATTGTCCTCGTTTAGATGGTTTATGACATGAGACAAATTTATGACTCCATTTCTTTAGTATATACGTGTGTGAAATAAAAGTAGAATACTATGTGATGTTCCTATACCTACGGGTCCATCTATACTCGATACTATTAGATAATGTGTATGAAGAGGTCTATCTAAACTTCCGATTAGATGTAGCTGAAAAGTTTTAAATTATTCCGTATTTTTAATCGATGAATGAAATGATGTTAGACTAAGAGGCTTGTATTATTCCTCAAAGAGAACGACGGCGCCGGTTACATCTAGGGGGTAAACCCGGATGTAACATCTTACCTTAGAGAGTATTAGGATCAACCTCGGTTAGGGAAACTTCTATGGAAATGAGTTCACTTCCTCATTGACAATACCTTAGGAGTTCACTATTTTTACAGTTAAAATGGGTTCACTATAATTTTGTAAAAAAATCATTGTACAAATTTGAAAGTTACTGTAAAATGGTTTCTTTTGCAAAAATTATGGAAATCCTCCTTTAAGTCTTAAATGATTTTTCATATATTGTTTTAGTTTTATATCCATGAATGTTTCACTTTGTTGGCATGAAAATGTGTTTTTACTAAAATGTTCCTTTTGGATGTTTTTGCATATGCTAATAAGTACATTGTTTTGTACTAACCCCATACTTTCTAAAGTCTATAAATATAGTTTTTGGAAGAAAGGTTGAAGGCTAGAAGCCAAAGATGGGGAAAGTTTGTCTCAAGACAAAGTATGTCCTCATATATTTGAGGGCATATTCTCTTTCTTATTTTCTTTATTTAATGAATTATTATGTATTTCTCTATTAATGTAAAGGGTCGTGTCTATAGGATATTATATAGCGTCATATGTTTGGATAAAGACGATGGGATTCTATATGTTTTTATGAATGATTTCGTTTTGTTAATTTATTCATGAAAAGTTTTAAATCCGCACTAGTTTTCATATATTATGTAATGAACGATACTTAAAAGACTTGTACAAGACCCCAAAGGGTCAATTACGTCTAGTAATGACTCAAGGGTTCTCCCTAACTTGTACGAGATATTTTTGGGTCGCCTGAATTACGTCTTTCAACTTAAATGATTTCATAACCTTCCAACTAGGATGAAGTCTCTACATAAAAGACCTTCTTAGCCATGTTCAAGGTCACCTGTCAATCAAACATACAAGACTAAGAAGCTTTAGCATACTATGTCAAGAAAAAATATTCATATTGTATATGTATAAAGTGAGGGACAAAAGTCTACCATAACAAGAAACACACATATTCACATATACCATATCATTCTACAAGCGCATATGTATAACAAATATCATCTATAGGTCACCGTATAAATTACTACTATAACATCAATAGACAAATCATAAGACTCACATAATAACATAGGAAGACTCATACATCAATCCTACGACTAGACACATAAGAACATAGTCATCGTCTAACATGATCACCTAATGTCAATAGAAGAAACACATACCTTCACATTACTCACTAGTAGAATAGATATGATCATACTTCACATAAATTACTACACAAATTATCATAAAATAACAAGAAATGCCGACAAGGACACATTAATCACAACTATAGCACATAATCACCGCCACCATAAGTGCACCATACAAAACATCATTACTATCAAACACATATAATTCATAATTTAGTGAAAGTTAGGGTAATGTGAGACCTCTAAAAATGACATAGGTTAATCTAGAGCCTACCATGTTTGTCATGAGGGTATAAGGTCAAATTCTCTATAATGTGGTATTGAGACAATGCCTAGAGTTTTAAATTATTTGCTAGTGAAACGTCAAGGGACGACCAAGATGTTCGACAAGAAAGTAACCTAAGTCTCTCATGTGTTGTTATGTTCCTAAATGTATGTTTAATGATCTAATTAGTTTTTATGGGAATTTTAAAGAGTTTCATGATGTTTGGAGTCCAGACGTCCAAGAACGTCCACGGTGTTTGAAAAGTTTGCCTTAAAATGACCTTGTGTGTCTTGGCATGTTTTGTAGGGTTTTATGTGTTCTTTTTGTTGAAATTGATATAAGATGTCCTAAACTCGTATACAAACATATTTGGGTAGGAAACTTCTGGGGAAAACTCCCCAAGAACAAACCAAGGGTCCTTTATGATGGACTCTTCACAAGTGCCCAAGCTGTCAAAACCAGCCCAACCTACAGATGGCAAATGACGACCAGTACGTCTACAAACGGCCCGTATGTGAGGGGCGCATGTTGAAACATAGTCTTGAGAGTATTCCGTGTAAAATACAACCCTCAATCCTAAACCATAGACTAGCATGACATCTGTTGGTTGGGAAACATGTCGTCAATGGCCTGTCGTTAGTGGACTGTGTCATCCGCTTAGCTTACTATAAATTCTAGGGGTGAAGTTGAAAATTCACCCAATATCCAATTAAGAGAAAGGTAGTCTACTTAGGGTTATTTTACAAATTAAAAATTGTTTTATAATTCCTAAATACTTTGATGAACTCATACTTCAAAATCAAAACCCAAAATATCATAGAAATTCTCTAGAATTCCATTAAAGCATAAATGCAAGGATGACCTTAGATTGGAAATTTGACTAAATTTGTTGATTAACATCATTAAGGTATTTCATTTATCCTTGGAACTCTTTCCTTCAAGGAGCCAATTTTCAAAATTATTTTCAATGATATCTAAAATGTCGAGTTTTCTGAATTGAAATCTATCTACGGGTTCTTGCATTAAAGGTTTTAACTAATTGAATTTTGATGGAATTGATTTTGATTAGATGATTTTAACTCAATTAAACTATGAACCCATGTAATTGATGAAACCTAGTTTTTAACTATTTTATGGGTTAAGGGATATTGTCATAATGCCTATGAATTCTAGTTTAGTTTTCTATGGGATATTGAATGATGTAAGAATTGTATTAAATTGAAGTCTAATTTGTATTAGATTTATAAATCTATATTTAATTTACCTATATTCATTTGAGTAATATAGTTTATATATTGAATTGTGTCTTATGATAATAGGTAGGGGCCGTCTGATATTGAATTGGATGATGTAGCTATGGATTGAAGTGGTGAGAATTGATTGGTGATAAGCTACCCTTATTATCTTTATTTTATGTCAATTAGACTTGACTTAGATTGTCATTTGTGTAGTCCACTTATGCTGGTGTGCTATGTTCTCACTTGCAAATGATGTGGCCTTGTCAGCGTTACTTTATTTATTATGATGATAATGGACTTGTCGGGAAATTACTTTATATACTATAAGGGTATGTGTAGTTTAATATGTGAAGTATGATCTTGTTCATTGATTTGTGATGGAGTAAAAGTATGTTTTTCTTCTATTGTTGTTGGGTATTCATCTTAGACTATGACTATGTATTCATTTGTGTAGTCTTAGGTTTGATGCATGATTATTCCTACTTAACTGTATTAGTCTATGACGGTTATATTGATTATGATATAGTAATGTATAGGGTGACTTATATATGATAATTCTTATTCCTATGTGCTTATAGATTGATATGCAATTTGTTCTAAGGTGAAGTAATGTTGTTTCTTGTATAGGTAGGCTTGTGTCCCTTACTTGATACATGTATGAATGTGTTTATGTTATTTCTTGACATAGAATGCTAAAGCATCTTAAGTGTAACGACCCAAAATGAACTAAGGTGAACAAGATCCTAATGAGTGTTTTATTGAGTTAATTTGAGTTAAACTGAGTTACTTTGGTTTTCTTAGGAAGTGTGTGAAGTTTTTTTAAGTTTTGAGGTCAAACGTCCATGTCGTTTGAAAGGTGGGCGTTAGATAGTGCTTTTGTGTCTTGATGTGTTTCAGTGTGTTTTATGTGTTTGTTTTGCTTGAAATTAATGTGAGGTGTTCCTAAGACCTAGACGACTTTGTTAAGGGGATTAACGTTTGGGTACGACTCCATCTAGGACCCGCGAGGGGACTTAGAAAAGGACCCAAACACTTCCACAGAACTACAAAAAAGCATTGACCAGTCTACGAGCCAATCGACAACCAGTGGACCAAGGTTGGACATGGAAGCTTGAACATTGGAGATTTGAAGTCCCAACCAACGACACCCAATTGACAAGGCGTTGGTTCACAAACAGCCCATCTGTAGGGAAGCGTCGATGGTCCCTTTGAAAACTTTTTAAAATATCATGTCTTGGGGTGTTTGGTAAATTCATCCCAAGTCTTTTATGACCCTAGAACTTTACTTTTAGGTTTATTAGATATATTAAAGTACTCTAAATCCTAAAACCTCATTTTATATCCCTCTTCCTAAAACCAGTTTTCCTCTCTCTTAGAATACACTCTCAAGTCACCACGGAATCTAGGAGCCAAGAATTTCTAGGAGAGTTTTTGGTGGTCTTGTCCTTCATAAATAATCTTTGGTATTTCTTAAATGTAAGGTATGGTATCCATCCTTGAACTCTTTTCCATTCAAAATGAGTCTTCAACCCTAGTTTCGTTTATCTCCAAATCTAAATACAGGTCTTGCATGAAAATATTTTGAATTACTTAATAATGATTTTAGTAATATCAGTTGATGATTTTAAGGTTATAACTTCAATGAAATCATGTTAAATCTTTTCAACTAATAATGTCTTATGAAATGGGTTAAATGAGCTTAGTTTTGTAATTTTTGAACTTTGAATTCTTTATGTTGTTATTGATGTTTAGGTACTGCCCAAGGGATCCTCTATGATGAATTATTGAGTAAAATTATATAGTTGATGGATACTTGGTTTAAAAGGGTAAGTTTGTTATGTTGTTTAGATTTAATTTCGAATTGCTCTTGCGCGGTATGGTCCACCTTCTTGGTGGCGGTGTTTACTAGAATTGTATGAAAGTGAAGTTACTTGTTTATTGTAAATGAGACATTAATGTCTTGTTCTGTGAAGTAAGATGGAAATAATGTTATTGTTGTTGAAATGTGAATTATGAATCTATAATGTAAAGTAGGCTAGAGAGTATGTAAATGAAGTTATTCTTGCTAATTGTTTTATGAAAAATGTTATGAGAAGCATGTTAACGATTATGTAAAAAAGGACTTATATGATTATGTGATGCATGTAAAGTGTGTGATGTCGTTAATGAAGGTCTAATCATTTATAGAAGTTAAATGCAAATGAAATAAAGCTTATGTGCAAGGTGTGCACACATGTACATACACTAACACTTGAATTCATTAATGAAGCTATGTTATGTCTTAAAGGGCAGTTTTGAGGTGAACACACTTCGTGAGTTGAGATGAAATTTTTAGTAGCAACCCTACTACATCCCATGAGCTTTCTAAGATAGGTTGGAGGATGAATTCCCTTCGTGAGCTGAGATGTTGTGTCCACTAGTTATCCTTAAACTATAACTTTTAATGTTTAGAATTTGTGGGAAGTTATGCCTATCACCGAGAGGATATGAAGAAGAGGTGGTTACACTATGGAACTGATATAAAATATTCAAATGTACCTCCTTAGATTACTAGTCGTCGTTAGTAGAGAATGAGTTACCTCATAGATATCTCCGTTTCCCTTAACTATCACCTCATTCTAGGAAAGAACACATCCCTCCTCCGATAGGGGTTAATATGGAGATTCCTAGCCTATATCTAATGGTCTATGTCGGTCTAGCTAACTCCCATAAAAGAAACGAATGTGCTTTTTCTTCAAAAAGAGTGTTCTGCTTAGGGTAGGTTATGGAATGCGACGCTATTTATGTATTGCCCTAACTAGTCAATCTTAAAATGGGGTCTTGGTGATTTTAAATTGAATGTATTGAACTAAGTCTCTAAATAACGTACTACTTAGGTTAGGTTGTGGCATGGGTCGTTATCTATCCATTACTTTTAGGTAGCACCTTTCGAAAAAGAAGTATTGTTTCTATGTAATCTAAAAGAGCGTACTACTTCGGGTAAGTGGTGGTATGTGACGCCATCTACTCATTGCACTAAGAATGCATTCGAAAAGGGAATTCTTGATGTATTGTTGGGTGTTCTTATATTGTATTGCCATTGAGAGGGTGCTTTTTATCTCGAGGTGAGTATGCAGAAAGGAAGGAATTCTTGAGGGTTGCTTTGGTGTTTAATGAAGACGGTATAGGTGTACTTTCTTAATGTATTACCTTAGTTAGTCTTAGGATGAACTTTGAAGGGAAAATCCTTTAGAAAATGATGTTTATTCCTCATAGGCAATACTTTGGAATTTTCACAATTTTTGAGTCTATGTAGTTCACTGTAATATTTTAAATAGACTTACTGCAATATTTTGTAAGTTACTGCAAAGTGATCTTTTGAGTTTAAAATTGTTTAATTCTTTCTCTGAGTGTTAAATGATGTTCCTTATGATGTATTGCTTCTATATTCATCAATGCTTTACTTAATTGGCATGAAATGTTATTTTACTAAAATGTCCCTTTTTGCATGTTTTTCATATGCCATACTTAATACATTGTTTAGTACTAACCACATATTTTTCTATACTATATAAGTATAGGTTTTGTAAGCAAGATTGAAATTTAGAAGGCAAAGTGTTGTAAAGTTCCTCCCAATACAAAGTGTGTCCTCATATATTTGAGGGAATAATTCCTATCTTCTTAGTTTCTCTATGTGAAGACTTATGATGTATCTATTTCAAATGTAAAGGGTTGTGTCCCTAAGTTTATTATGTCATGTTTTAAGTTTGCTTGTGACGATGAGAATTTTTTAAGTATTTTTGAAAAAAATTACTTTTTATTAATTTATTCTTTAATATTTTTAAGTCAACACTACGTTTCATGACTTATGCAATGAACGATAGTTAAAGGGCTTGTACAAGACCCCAAAGGGTCAAGTACATCCGGTCACAAAACAAGGGTTCTCTTTAACTTTTAAGGGGTACTTGGGTCGTGACAGACTTGGTACCAGAGCATAATGTTTTTTGAAATAGTTTAATGTCTAAACGCCTTACAAGTCATGTGTAGTAGTAATTTGGTCATTGGTGTGAGTCACGACACATCCATGGACAAGAGGCTATTGGACGATAGAGTTTTACTTTCCTCATTACTCTTGAATCGTACCATAGTTTTTAACTTGTTAAGGCCTCTCACCCTTATGTTCCCTTATCCGTTTGTCTTCTAAGTATGATTGCGTGAAAGGGGAGATTTCTATATGTTTGAGGGAGAGAATAGGTAAGTTTTTATGTTATGAGGGTTTTGTTACTAGAATAGTGGATGTAAAGGTAAGTTCTGAAAATTGTGATGTGATGCCATTTTTTGCATGTTGTTAATTATGATATTGGAAGTGTTTTGATGAAAAAGTTTATGGGGATGTAGTTCTAAGCATGCTAAGAATTATAATGATTTATGAAATTGCCTATGAGAAAAATAAGTTATCTTGTGATTATGTTCAATGATGGTAGAAATGTTTTAAGGTGTAAATTTGAGAGATATTGAAAGAATATGGAGATTTGTAGGTGTTGAGGGCAACCCTACTGTGTGATTTATGTTTGAATAGTTGTTCTTGTGATTGGTGGATGTTGTGGTGTAGGCTTATACAAAGATAGAAATGTGGTATGAATATCTAATGAGGAAGTTTTGTTTCATGAAATTTATTTAAGTGAGGCCTAAGAGTTGAATGAAGTGATGTTTGAGAAAGTTTGTTTAGTATTGAATCCAAAAAAAATTAAGTGTTATACTTAACTTGTAAGATCGATGTTTAATTTTTGCGTGCATGAGCTGAGGGTAGTGTGAGTTCCTACCTTTTGGGAGGCATAACGGTGTTTTGAAGTATGAGACCTTAAATATGGATTTACCCTAAGTGGGGGAGAATGAGTTGAGTAGAATTTCTTTTAATGTGCTTAGTCCAAGAGAATCCTCAAGGGTCACTAATTGGGAGTGGTAGTACGGGATGCTACTCTCACACTACACTTAATGAAACTTACCATGTCTCTTTGGAGTAAGTTATTATAGTATTGTCAATCATATTGTCGTGCCATATTGTTAATGTTGCTTGAAAGTTGAATTATGCAAATTTTAAGCATGTGACACAGTGAAGTTTTGAAATCACTGTAAGTAAGTCCAAATATTTAAGGAAATTGCATTTTTCGTGAATTATGGTTTCAATGTGTTATGAGAAGAGTTTATATGTTATTATGCTTCATATGATCATGCCTTCTTCATGAATTTCTAAAAGTATGAGATTTTTAATTTTTAAACATGTTGACAGTGAACGTTGTGAATGCTCAGCGTAAAAATTATAATTTTTTAAAGATAATTGTTTTGTCTTGAATTTAAGTTTCAATGCGTGCAAACGTTTTGTATGTGAGCTTGTTTAAGTTTGGAGAAGGTAGTTCCTCCATTAAATAGGGTTAAGGGTTTGATGTTTGTAAAGTTTGACATGATTTTAAGTATGAATTGATGCTCCTTGTCAGTTGATTCTTTTATTTTGACTGTTTTGATCATGATTGTTATGGGTTATGTGATTCTAAGTGAGTCCTTGTTGTTATTAAAGTTTTAGTGTCATTCGAGGATGAATGTTATTCCAAGTGGGAGAACATAACGCCCCAAACGTCCAACTACGTACTTGACGTTCGGAAGGTGTGCTTTAGATATCACTTGTGTGTCTTGATGTGTTTGAGTGAGCTTTACATGTTCATTTTGCTTAAAATTTATATGAGATGTTCCTAAGAACTATATGACTACGTTTAAGGGTTTAACGTCCGGGTACGAATCTACCTAGGATCCATGAGGAGCCCTAGAAGAGGACCCTAACAATTAGACAAATATGGCAAAAAGCAGTGACCAATTGACGACCAAATCAACGGCCAGTCAACCAAGAGATGGACCATCGATCTGCTCCGTCGGTTGGACATGGAATCCTGCACATTTTATCGATTAATTTCCAACCAATGACACCCCAATTATGGGGCATTGGTTCACAAACAGCCCGTCTGTAGGGAACCGTCAATGTTGCCTGTGAAAACTCTTAAAAATCTGCCATTTATTGGGGTGTTTGGTAAATTCACCCCAAGTCTTTTATGACCCTAGGAGTTTAGTTTTAGTGTTTACTAGGTATATTAAAGTTTTACAAACCCTAACACCCCATTTAGAACTCTCTTCCTACAACCCAAAAACCCGTCTCTCTTAGAAGACTCTCTCAAGTCACCATGGATCCTAGAAGCCAAGAAGTTCTAGGAGGGCTGTTGGTTGTCGTGTTTTTCCTAAAAATAATTTGGTATTTCTTTAGTGTGAGGAATGGTATCTATCATTGAACTCTCTTTCATTCAAGGAGTCCCTTCTAATGAATTTTTAAAATGAGTCTTCAACCATAGTTTCGTCTATCTCAAAATCCAAATATGAGTCTTCCATGAAAACAGTTCTAATGACATAATACTGATGTTTCTAATTTTAGATGATGATTTTGAGGTTAGAACTTCAATAAAATCAGGCTAAAGCTTTTCAATTAATATTGGATTAAGAAATTGGTTAAATGAACTTAGTTTTGTTATTATTGAACTTTGGTTTCGTTATGTTGTTATTAATGTTTAGCTACTGCCCTAAGGGCTAATTTATGATAAACTATTGAGTAAAATGATATAGGTGATGGAAGCTTGGATTAAAGGGTAAGTTGGTTATGTTGTATAACTCTAACTTCGAATTTCTCTTGCGTGGTAAGATCCACATTCTTTGTGGCGGTTTTAACTTTAATTGTATGAATTTGAGTTAGTCGTTTATAGTAAATGAGACTATAAAAGCTTTTTATGTGAAGTAAGATGGTAATAACGTTATTATTATTTAAATGTGGCTTATGTAGATATAATGTGAAGTAGGCTAGAGTATGCTAAAATGAAGTTATTCTTGTTAATTGTTTTATCAACCAGGTTACGAGATGTATGTTAAGGGTTAGGTATAAAGGACTTCTTTGATTATGTGTAGCATGTAAAAATGTGTGATGTGAAGAATGAAGGTCTAAGCATGTATAGAAGTTAAAAGCAAAAGAAATGATGCTTATGTGCAAGGTGTGCTCACGTGTAAACACACACACACTTGAATGAATGAATGAAGCTAATTTAAGTCCTAAAGGGGATATTTTTGTTGAACACTCTTCGTGAGTTGAGATGACGTGTTTAGTAGCAACTCCACTAGATCCCATGAGCTTTCTAAGATAGGTAAGATAATGAATACCCTTCGTGAGTTGAGATGTGGTGTTCAGTAGTTATCCTTAACCCAAAGTATATAATGTTTAGAATTCGTTGGAAGATATGCCTAACACCGAGAGGATATGAATAAGAGGTGCTACACTTCATGAGTTGAGATGTTGTATTCCAATTTACCTCTTGAGATGAGTACTTCTTCTTAGTGGAGAATGAATTACGTAGTAGCCATCTCCTAATACCCTAACGATGTGCCTGCACAGGTGTGACTATTCGGAAAGCCATATAAAAGCTAGGAGAATGACCTCATTCTAAGCAAGGTAGGATCCCTCATCCGATAGGGGTTAATATCGGGATTCCATGTCTAGCGCTGATGGTCTATGTCAATTAAGCTAATTCACAAAAAAAAAAAAAGAAATAAGCTAATTCACACAAAAAAATGAATGCGCTAAGTCTTCTAAAAGAGTGTTCTATTTAGAATAGGTAGTGGGCTGGGACATTTTTTATCCATTGCACTATGTAGGCAATCCGAAAGGGGAGTCTTGGTGAGTCTTATTTGAATTTATTGAACTAAGTCTCCTAAAAAAATGTACTACTTAGGATAGGTGCTCGTATAGAACACTATCTATCTATTGCACTAGGTAGGACCTTCTGAAAGGGTAGTCTTGGTGCAAAGTCTTTTAAAAGAGTGTACTACTTAGGATAGGTGGTAGTATGGGAGGAATCTACTCGTTGCACTAAGAAAGCATTACGAAAAGGAACTTTTGGTGTGTTGTTGGGTGTTCTTCTATTGTATTTTCCATTGAGTGGGTGCTTTTTATCCCGAGGTGAGTATGCTAAAAGGAAGGACGTCTTGAGGGTCTCTCTGGTTTGTATAGAAGGTGGTATATGTGTACTTTCTTCATACTTTACCTTAGCGAGTCTTAGGATGAACTTTTAAGGAAAACTCCTAAGGAAAAATGCTTATTCCTCATTGGAATACTTTGGATGTTTCACCATTTTTTGGACTTAAGTAGTTCACTGTAATTTGTTAAATGGACTTACTATAATATTTTGTAAGTTACTGTAAAGTGATCCTTTGAGTTTAAAATTATGGAAATTCATTCTATAAGTGTTAAATGATGTTTCTTATGATGTTTTGCTTCTATATTCATGAATGCTTTATTCATATGGAATGAAATGTTATTTTACTAAAATGTCCCTTTTCGCATGTTTTTGCCTATGCAATTCTTAGTACATTGTTTTGTACTAACCTCATACTTTTCTATACTATCTAAGTATAGGTATTTGAAGCAAGGTTAATGTCTAGAAGGCAATGCTTGGTAAAGTTCCTCTCAACACAAAGTGTGTCTTCATATATTTGATGGCATAATTCCTATTTTCTTAGATTATTTATGTTAAGACTTATTATATATCTCTTAAATGTAAAGTGCTGTGTCACTAAGTTTCTTATATCATGCCTTAAGTTTTCTTGTGACGAATAAATTTTTTTAAAATATATATGAAAATTTTCCTTTTTATTAATTTAATCGTGAAGTTTTTTAATTATGCACTGCATTGCATGTTTTATTTAAAGAACGATTGTTAAAAGGCTTTCACAAGACCCCAAAGGGTCAAGTATGCCCGGTCACGAAACGAGGGTTATCCTTAACTTCTACGAGGTACTTTCAAGTTGTGACATCAATTATTAATGTATGAATGACATGTGAAGTTGAATGATGCTAAGAGGTTCTTTATGTGGAACCTTAAACCTAGTTGTAAGGTTATGAACCTTGAAGTTTAAATCCATAATGTATACTTCTTGAAATAAATGATGGACTTAAGGTTGGTTGGCTAGAACGACATCATATTGTCCTTATAAAAGTCATTAGGATCTATCTTTGTCACCATTGTAAGGTATCCCTAGGGGACCTATTTTTTTAGGTGAAAGTGATAGGATATGAATAAGATATGAAACCCTATGTATGAACCATTAATGTGTATTACACTATGAGAACAAAGGATACAACCGAGTAGGTATGGTCAAGGAAGTAACTCTAGTGAAGAAAGAGACAAGATTATAGATAATGCCCTTCATATTCCTTAACCATCTGCCTACATGGGATGTGTCCAAGTGCTACCATTGTCAAATAGAAAACCCTCCACGGGAGTAGGTTACAACTCTGGATTCCATTATTTGCTATAATGGTCTATGTCGGTTATTCTCTATTCTCATCATATGGTATACCTACTAGTAATGGAGAAGTTATACGAAGTTTAGGTGGTTGTATGTGACGCTCTCTAGAAATTGTCTTCTCCTAGACCATTAGTTTAATATCCTTTTGTGACGTATCTCTTAAATGAACTAATGAATGTAATGAATTATGTTAGGAAGTATGTAAAATGAATAAGTACTTATATATAGTAGTTAAAGGTTTTTTAGTTAAGGTGTGAACGGGGCATATGAATGCTTTCTTCATATCTTACCTAGATAAGTCTTAAGGATGACTCTAGTTGGGAAAGTTGATTGATTATGTAGACATGATCTAAACACAGGTAGGCTTAAGGATTATTTAAGTATTATTTAAAAGGTCAACCATGGACATTATCTTCTTCATTTACATAAATAAGTCTTTTTAAAACCTTTGGAAGAGATTATGTCATATTATATGTATGTTGTTGTATTATGTGAGAATGATTGTATCTTAGGTAGTCTAAAGGATCTCTTAAGAGTGTGCGAAAGGGATTATATGGGTGGTCGCATCACAACTCACACAATTGAGACTTCGAATCACCTTTGGTAGGAGGATCTAATGTTTATGTGTTTTGTGTATTATAAGTTTGTATATCTCATTATAGGTGGGGTTAAGGATAATTTAGGTGTTCTAGAGTATGGGTTATCTCTCTTTTTCTTACATAAGTGAGTCTTAGAATACCTTTTACTTAAAGGATTGTATGCTAGAAGGTTTTCCTTGTTATGTTTAGAAACTTCACTATAACATGGAAAATAGCAAGTGTAATGTGACATGAGCTTACTGTATAGTATTTTTAAAATGTGATTAATTGCCTATGTGATTTCTTATGTGTTTCTAAGGTGTTAAATGTTGTTCTTATGCTTATTATATGATGTTTTAATTCAAATAATTTCAGCATTATGTCATACTTAGTACAAGTGTTTGTACGAGTTCCATACATTTTATTATGTCTAAATGTGTAGGTGCAAGGTGATAATGATGGTGAAAGAAAATATGTATTCTAGATATCTTTCAAGCTAAGTTGGAGTATGTCTTCATTTGATTAGAGTGCATATATGACTTTTATTTCATGTATTGTATTACACTATGTATTTCTATATTCGTATTGTTTGTGTTGGGTCCCAAGTATTCATAAGTCTAAGAATGACATATGTTGAGACTTAGTGTTTCTATTATTTTAATATGAAAAGATTCACTATGATATTTCTGTGAAAAGTTTATTTCCGCAGTTATATCATATGTTTATGTGTGATAACTGTTACGTTATGGTTGTAGATGATCTCTGAGAGGTCAAGTACGCCAGTCCACGACCTAAAAAATGCCCCACCTTCTATGGTATAGGTGTGGGTCGTGACAAGCTTGTTATGAAAGCATAGGTTATGAAAGTGGTCTTAGGAATCAAAAAGTGTCATAAATCAATGTCCACTAGGCTCTTGACAATCTGTGTGAGTCCCTACATATCTATGGGGGAATGTCTATAGGACGATGGAATTTCACTTTCTTCATCAATCTTGTGTCATGCCTATAGATTTCAGGTTATAAGAGTCTATTCCTAATCTCTTCTCTTGTATTTATAGGAGTTTTATAATACAAGGATGGCCGTTAGAAGGTTTGAAGAAGGAAGGGTTGAAGAAGAAGTTACTCCTCAAGTTGAGCAAGTTGTTCATGATGGTCAAGTCCCTATTGAAGGTCAAGGTAAGGATGTTGGTGGTTCCCACGAAAATGAATAATGGGGAGATTATAGAGTCTTTGATTACTTTATCCCCAACTTTAAATACCCATGTGAATATGGGTATAATGCCTAGAGTGAATGTTGTGGAGAGAACTTTGACATCTAGATTGAGAGATTTTGTGAGGATGAATCCTCCTATTTTTCTTGGGGCAAAGGTGAGAGGGTCCCCAAGAGTTTCTCTATGGTTTGTATAATATTTTTATTGCCATGGGGTGACTTCTAGGGAGAAGGTGGAAGTTGATTCGTACCAATTGATGGAGTTTGCTCAAGTGTGGTACACTCAATGGAAAGATAATAGGCTGGTTTATTCGGGTCCTATAGAGTAGGAAGAGTTTAATGAGGCTCACTTAGGGAAGTAATTTCCCAGTAAGAGGAGGGAGGTGAATGTTGAAGAGTTCATTAATCTCAATCAAGGTAATATAAGTGTTGAGGAGTAATCTTTGAAGTTCTGTAGCTTGTCTAGATTTTCTCCATCCTAGGTGTCTAATCGTGTTGATGATATGAGTAGGTTTGTAACGAGTGTTGCCGACCTTGTGAAAGGAGAATGTCATACGGTCATGCTATGATGTGACTTTATCTTGACTCGTGGTGTATGGTCAATCAATTGAGGAGTATAAACTTGGTAGGATTGCTAAAAACATGAAAAGGAGTTGATCAAGTTACCAAAGTCAATGTAGGTTAAAGAAGAGCGCTCAAACTCAAGATGAACCTAGTGCTCCTAAGGTCAAACTTGAGAACAGGTGTTGGTTCTCAAGGTTGTTAGCCTACTTGTTCTTCTTGTGGATAGAAGCATTATAGGGAGTGTCTATTAGGTACCAGGAGTTGAATTGGATGTGGTATGGATGGACACAAAGTGAGGGATTTTCCTAATATTACTTGTACATGAAAAGAGGGTAAGCAAGTTGATCTAAGTGTTTTGGGTATTGATGTTCCAAAGGTAAAGGCTTTTTTGTATGCACTCCAGGCAAGAGGAGCGAAGCCGAATGATGATAAGTATGTTGGTAAGTTCTTTTATTTCTTTTAGTTTTATGAGTTCCTTCTAAGTGGGAGAGTATCGAGAGTAGTGTACATTTTATTGATTGTATCATCTCTTCTATTAAACTAAATCTTGAGAGTAGAAAGTTATATAAGTATGTTGCATCATCATTTGTGTTTATAGGTCTTGTTGAAATTGAATTTCATTGATTCCTTGCATTGTGTATTTTATTAATTTATGAATATGTTGTAAAAAATGTTTATATGATTTTATCTTGCATATTATCTTGTTTCCATTGTGAGTTGCGTAAAAGTTACATATTTTTAAAAAATTACATAATTCATTGTAGCTTTAGCAGTTTACTCTAAGATTATTGAAAATTTTAATTAATTAGTTCTTTGGTCGAAAGATGTTGTAATGTGATTAGAACTGTTGTAGATGTGCATGATAATGAATATAAAATGAGTTTTTGTTATTCAGGATGAAGAATGTGAATTTAATGGCATAATGAGTTATAGATTTGTTTCTAACTTCTTATTGTATTGTTATTCTCTTTATTATGTGAAACATATGTGTATCCTTTACTATGTGTTGTATATTGTGTTATGAGGTATGGTTATGACTTGTTAAGATGAATCTCTATTATTGGAAATTTTCATAGAGTGATAAGTGTCATTCGAGGACGAATGTTGTCCACCTGGGGGAGAATGTGACACCTCCAAAAATGACATAGGTAAGTCTAGAGCCTAACATGTTTGTCATGAGGGTCTAAGGTCCTAAAATGGTTTAAATGTGGTACTGAGGAAGTGTATAGATGAAACAACAAGAAAATACCCCTTAAAAGTTAAGGAGAACCCTCAGTTCGTGGCAAGGTGTACTTGACCCTTTGGGTCTTGTACAAGCCCTTTAACTATCATTCATTACATATGACATGAAAATTAATGCGGAATACAAACTTTCCAAGACATTTAATAATAAACTAGTCTTTCGTAAATATTTAGAAAATCTCATCGTCAAAAGCCAAACATGAGACACGACATAATATCTCAAGGACACGGCCCTTTACATTAAAAGAGATATACATAATAAGTCTTAATAATAAAAGTAGGATAGAATAGAGTATGTGTTCGAATATATGTGGTCATAAAAAATATCGAGAGAGTAGATTTTCCAAATTTCACCTTCGATTCTTCAAAAAGCCTTCAACCGATACTTATAGAGTACAGAGAAGTATGGGGTTAGTACAAAACAATGTACTATCGCATATGCAAAAACACGCAAAAAGGGTCATTTTATTAAAATAACATTTCATTCCTATATGTTAAAACATTCATAAATATAGAAGTAAAACAACAAAAAAAATATCATTTAACCGTTAGAGAAGTATTTCCATAATTTTAACCAAAATGCCAACTTCACAGTAAACACACGAACGAAGATCACAACTAGATTGGAAGATAGACACAATTTCATCATATGGTAATCATATAAATCTCTAAATAATATATTCATCAATATGCCGTCAAGGACATGGTCAACACATATATTAGGAAAATAAAGTAAACACCTCCACCATAAGTAAACCATACACACTAATCCATACAAGGCTTCATCAACATTACTATAAAGAAATAGAGAAGTACAAGAGTAGAGGGAAAAAACATTCTTAGAAATTTCTCACCCATTAATAATCATTGATAAACACTCCTTATTAATTAATAATTCACGTATATGGAAGTATATAAATGAACTTTAAACACATAAGAAACCATGTACAAGACGCTAAAAGATGATACTATAACATAATACAACACATCAACATACTAGGAAAGAAGAATAACATAAATCATTAGCTAACTTCCCTTGCATTGACTTAGATCATATTTCATACATATTATAATTCTAAGTAAGTATCTAGACCTACATTTAACCGTATTGAAATCATAATTACATAACCTCAAGATTAAGGTTACAACATATGCATTTAGTCTTATCTATTTGCTAATGTATACGAGAATTTACCAATACTATGAATTCTCTAAGGCTTTCATCATCATTCATATTTTATATAAGATATAATGATTAGGCAGTAGATAATTTTTCGGAAATCAAGAAGAAACGATGCTTGATATAACAACAACTCAACATCCATCACACACATAGCTTTTTGACTTCATAGCCTAAAGGAATCTAGATGAATTCATGCAATAGATTTTTTATTAAGTATATATATATATAAAATTAATCAATTATATCACCCTAACATAGTATCTACAGCAGTTCATACGTAATCACAACGTTACACAAATTATTCGATGATCCACTTCAAGATAACTAATAGAAACATTGTCTATTCCTGTTCAAATCTTCACACATTTATCATCGTGGACTTATCATCATTAGTTAAAAATAATTTCATGTAAATAAAAGCATATACAATCACTTCAACGTAAAAGAATCATAATTCAATCGATAACAAATCAAGATCATAAGGCCCATGCAAGGCTAAATCGTTTTGGTGATAGAGCATGGGTTTATCATGCAATTTTATTGAAAACAAATTCCAAATCAGTAGATAATTTTAAATAAATTCATCTTATTCCTTTGAAATAAGTTTACGAAAGAACCCATGGATTATTGAAGAAGAAAGTCTTTGATCATATTTTTCTCTTTTGAAATCATTTAGAATGGCTCTCTAGATGAAAAGATAACTAGAGATAAATATCAACATACATTTGTCTAGTTTAAAACCTATTAAACTTTATGATTCATCCATGCAAAACCCATCTTGAATCTTTTCTTGAGCTTCACCAACATTTGTGGTTTATATAGAGAGTATTATGGAGTGAAAGGTTTCAATCTTGTGAGAGGATTCTAGAATGGGGTGATCACGTTTTTGATGGCTTATATGCAACAAAAATCAGTTAAGTAACACCTTAATAATCAGGGTAAGACGTGGGGTAAATTTCTCATTCACCCCTTTAATTGGCAGAACGCAGGCTGCACATTACACTTCACCATCAACGGATGCACCTACGGGGTGTCGTCCTTGCAACGGACCGTTCCAAGGGATCCGTATTTGCGTACATAGCAAAATATTTTCTTTATTATTTTCGAAGTCAAGTCCCCATCGACGATACCTTCTCGAAGGGGCGTTTTTGACCAACAATTCGTCGTTGGGTCCGTCAACGGAAACTGCCCAGAAATTTCCTACGTATTATAAACCTTAATAAGTTTTAGACTTTACACATTATTTTAATCCAAAACAAACACCTATAAGACGTCCAAACAGCCATGTCCCAAAAATGACATACGATGAACGTCTTAGGGTCTATATCTCGAATGCCTTGGACGTTCTTGAGCATTTGACCTCCAAGATTGACGAAACATCATATAAAAACATTAAAAATAATTTTAATTGATTTAAATACTTATTAGTGTCATTTTATACAGATTTAGGTATGCAAGAAACATGAGGCATATAAGTGACTAGCCGTCAAACGTCTTAGTCGTCCCTTGACATTCGACTTCCAAATAACTTCAAAATTTGCACACTGTACATAAACAACATAATAACACATTTTATAACCATATAAATCAATAAACACCCATAAACATATAGAACCACATATTTGGCATCTAGGTATCTTAGTCATCTTATGTCTTAGTTTTCCCTTAACGTTCAACTTCCCCTACCTCTAATATTTTAGCTACTGCATATATACTGTATTTTTAGCATATGTTGGGAATTATAATATTAAGAAAATATGTTATGATCTAAACACATTATCTCATTTTCGGGGTCATACAACTTTAAACCTATTCTATTGCCACTAGTCACACAAGAAACCGAATCCATAACTATACCAAAACGCAGTCTCTAAGTATTATATAAATAGAAATAGTACACTTAGAATACAGGGTGTTATAATACTTCTCATATATTACCAATGACCTAAGCATATGAGGGTTTAATTCTCCTAAATCAATTTTTATGAAGTAAAGTTAATAAAGACATTTCATTAAAGAGAACTTAGCGTAGCACCGAGTGAACTTGACCAAATAAGAGAGGTGCCCCTTCCTTTTAGGAAGGTTTGTTCACCGTTGGTATCTCATAAGGTGTTGACTTTCCTTGAAGTAAGATTTCACCTAGGGGTCAGAATAAGGTGTTGACTTTCAGTGGAGGAAAATCCACCTATGTTTTCTCATGAGATGAGGACTCCATTGCTTATGGTCATGGAGAGGGTACAAAACATATCTCTTAGTTTCATAACTGTCTCCCTATAGGACCTAGCTAGTGGATCGACCTAATATTCTAAAATTATTTTCATATCTTATATGTGCATATATGATACCCTCTTTTGGTGTAAGGGGATGACACAAAATTATGTGGTTAACTAACATGGTCTTATTGTTGGTTAAGGGTAGGATTTTCCTAATGTAAATTGGAACATGGAATTAATATAATGAACCCTAACTATGATAACCTGAGGGAATTTGCTTAGTGTAGGTTAGAGTATGAGACTTTACCTATTCAATGCACAAGTAGCTCTTTAGGGGAGTTATAGGAAAGTGTTCTATATTTATATGAATATGTATATGTCTTTTATGCATTACATTATGTTATTGACCTAACTATATTATAATATGCATGATATGAATCCTTTGGAGTCTATATGATGAGGTTTTACCATATATGCATAAAGTTGTTCTCATTGACTATATGATGATGGCCTTACTTAGTATGCATGTAATTACTTATAGTTGACATGTTTATGTGTGATATAAATGTTAAGTCTTGTGGTCTCTTTTTGAATTTAATATGTATGTGTGAGGTTATGGGACTTCACATAGACATTGCACTAGTAGGCTTATATTGGGAATATGAGTGAGGTACTATGTATAACACATCTAAAATGACTTAGGTTAAACTAGAGCCTAAAACTTTTTTATTAATATTTAAAAGTCCGAAAAAGGTAATAATAATGTTACGAGGAAGATATTAAAGTAATGTGATGTTTGGAAGTCAAACGTCCATGACGTTCGAAAGGTTTGCCTTCAAAAGTGATTGTGTGTCTAGGAGGTTTCATCAAGTTTTACTTGTTTATTTCGGATGATATTGATGTGGGAGATGATTAACACATATACGAACATAGTCACATTGGAAACGTCTAGGAAAAACTCCCCAAGGACCAACAAGGGGTTCTTGAGAAGGACCTATATTTGTTGGCAAAACTGTCAAAAACAGTCCCACATACGAATGGAAATCGATGCCCAGTAGGTTGGTCGACGCCTATAGGTTGAGGCCATAGGTTGAGTATTAGGCGTGGGATCTTGAGATTCCAATTCGAAGACTCTAACCCAAACAACAGACTAGAAAGACAGTTCGTCGATTGGTCTACGGGGCATTGGTATTGATCTATCGATGGCACCTGCTGAAATTCTACAGGTGTCTCGACCAAGTGGAGGGTATTTTGGGGTTTTTATCTATTCTTCCTTAAATTAGTTGGAAGAATTATTAAGGTTATTTTTGAAATTTTGAGTGGGTTTTTAAGTCTTACATACTTTTAAAATCAAAACCAACAACCTCAAAAGAACTCTATACAACACCATTGAAGATTAAATGGATATTGGAGTTTGGAAGTGTGATTCTCCATCAATTCTTCTCTATTTTTGTGATCTAGAATAAATTAAGGTGTAGCATTAATCCTTGAATTTCTTTTCTTCAAGGAATCAATCTTATTAAAAAAATTGAAGACTTCTTAAAAAGATGAACTTCTAAATTGTAATCTAGCCATGGGTTGTTGCATAAAAAGTTTAGAATCATTGTATTATTATTGAATTGATGTTAATTTGATGATTTTACAGTATGAATTACAAGAACCCATGCAATTCATAATACCCTAGTTTTAACTATTTTATGGGTGATTTTATTATGTGTTTATGCTATTGAATTCTTCTGTAGTTTGATTAGGGTATTGAATTATAATAGAATCACGATAGAAATGTTAGTAGGATGTTCTTATTAGATAAATTATTGTTGTTTTATATTTAATTCATTATATAATATGATAATTGGATAGAACTGGTGATCATGGCCTATGGTAAGGAATTTTAGTAATGTGTTTGGTGATTTGGATATAGATTGAAATTGTGATATTTAAAAGGTGGTATGTTGACCTAAATATCTCTATATTTAATAGTTTTTTTCTTAGATGAAGATGATGTTTGGTATGATCCACTTATTGTGGCGGTGCTTATGTGTAGTACTTGTGAATTATGTTGCCACGTTGGAATTACTTTATGAATTGTGAAACAATGTAGCCTCATTGGCATTACATTATGCATTCGAGTATTATAATGTTATAACTTTAATATATGTATATTGTGTGAATCTTCATGACTTATATGTATATGTGAAGTCTAAGCATAAATTCTTCCAGTTGATAATATGCGTCTCTTATAGGCTATACTGAAGTTATTATGTGTATTACCTAATGTTTAAGTATGATGATTCTTGATGGATTATATGAGACTTGTCATAAAATAGAAAATTGATATTATAGTAGTGAGTCGGGTGACCTATGGGTGACATTGATTATTTCTATATATTTCTTGAATGATATGCTATGTGTTGTATAGTAAAGTATGTGTGTATGTTGTTTTGGTAGACTTGTGTCCTTAAATAATACATGTACAATGTGAATAGAACTTCTTGACCTAAAATGCAAAAACTCCTTATTTTTTATGTGTGATGGGTATGTGACTTTAAACATAGTTAAAAAGGTCCTTTATGTGGAACCTTCAACCGAGATCGAAGTTTATGCTATCCTTGATTTTGAAAGTCGTAATTGTATCCTTCTTGTGTGAATGGTGGGATTAGGGTTAATTGGCATGGGAGACATGAAATCATCCATAGGAATTTCATTGAGCTATCCTCTTGACAATTCTTGGTAGCGTTAGCGGACCATCTTTGGTAAGGTGTAATGTGACTAGGTTGTGAACTAGATATGGAACCTCTTCATGTAGTCCTTAATTAAAATAGTCTATGGGAGAAAATTCTAGCACCGAGTGAGTATACATGGGGAATTTCTCAAACTAAGACGACATTAGATAATAATGAAACATTTCATAGTCCTTAACTATTTTCGGTTGTGTCCTAGTTCTACCATTGTCAAGTACAACAACCTCCATTGGAGTAGGTTCATGACTCCTGATTCCATGCATAGCTAGGATTGTCTATGTTGGTTATTTCCTATTCCATGTTGCATAACGACTAGTCTTGGAGAAGTTCTATGACGTTGAGGTCGTGGTATGAAATACTATCTTGACATTGCACGATTTATCTTTTAAGATGTTAGTGTGTGAGTCCCTAGGTCTTCTCTAAGACCATTATTTGAATATCCTTAAATGTTTAATGTCTCTTAATGAACTAGTGAACATAATGACTTTAGTTAGAAAGCATGATTAAGGAATAAGTACTTATCTAGAGTAATGAAATGATAGCCTAGTTAAGGTGTGAAGGGGGCATGAAAATGGTCTCTTAATGTCTTACCTAGGGAAATCATAAGAATAATTGTAGATAGGAATGTAAATTTATAATTATACATGATCTAAATGGAGGTAGTCTTAATGATTATGTATGTAAGTATGGAGACAGTGTATAGGCGATATTTTTAATATTTTTAGCATTAAGAATGTCATGTTTTACATTTAAGTGTGTAATGATTATAACCTTATCTTAGGTAGTCTAAAAGATATCTTTTGTGTGTGGTTGCTTCATAAAACACACAAATAAGCCTAAGAATAACTTTTGGTATGAGGATCTCATTTTATGTGTTTTGATGTATTCTTGATGCTATCTTGTTATATATGAGTTATCTATGATGTTAAGTTCACTGTAATGTTGATATAAATTAAATATGACTTGGAATGTGTTCTAAATGTGATGTTTGGTGTTTAAATATGATTCTTATGCTTATAATATGAAGTTTTAATCAAATAGAGCATGTTTCTCATAAATGTTTCTTTGTCATTATTTTACGCATTAGTCCATAATTTGTGCATGCATTATACTAGTTTTATACATTTTTCTATATCTAATGGTGTAGGTGGAAGATAATAAGAGTCTTGAAGCAAAGCTTAGAATGTAGGACTCCTTTAAGAAGATTTGAAGTATGTCAGCACTTGAATCGAGGACATAATTATCTTTTGACTTCTTTTATTCAATGTATTGTAAGGAATAAGTATTTCTATAGTCTGTTTGTATGGGTCGTGTCCTGAGTATTCTTGAGACTATGATTTGAACATGTTGAGACAGCATTTTTCTATAGTTTTACATGAAAGATATTATGAGATACTAGTCGTGGGAAAAGCTTTAATTCCGTACCACTTTTCATATGTATATGCAATGAATTATGTCAAAAGGGCTAGTACAAGACCTTCATTAGGACAATTAGGATGTCTTGCACTCCGAGGTTATCATATCTTATAGGGTGTTCTTTCGGAAAGTTACAAAAGTAAATAACAGAGCACTGGTTATGAAAGTTGTTTTAGGAATCAAAAAGTCTCATAGAGCCACGTCTATTAGAGTCTTGTTCATCGGTATGAGTGGCAACACATCTATGGGCGAGAGGCTATAGGACGATACATTTTACCTTTTCTTCATCACTGTTGTGTCGTGATATAGAGTAAAATATTTGAGTGTTCTTCTTAACATATTTCTTTGGTTTTAAAAGAGATGACTACTTGAAGAATGGTCGCTTGAAGGTCGGAGGAAGGAGTGCAAAACGAAGTTCCCCAAGGCGGACTAGCCCCACAAGGAGTTCAAATTCCTCAAGATGCTCAAGTGCCTCCATAAGGTGTTCAAGTCCCTATTAGAAGTGAAGGTAATGATGTTCTGGTGGTTCCCCCGAACATGAAAAATTGGGAGATTAGAGAAGTTCAACTTGCTATAGCCCGAGCTATAACAAGCCATGTGAATAGGGGTATGGAGCTATAATGAATGCTATGGAGAATACTATGACATCTATATTCAGACACTTTGTGAGGCTGAGTCCTCATATCCTCCTTGGTTATATGTTGGGAGAGGATCCCCAAGACTTTCTAGATTGTGTGTGTAAGGTGTTGAGTTTCATGGGGGTGACTTTTATGGAGAAGGTAGAATTAGCTTCCTACCAATTGAAGGAGGTTTCTCAACTGTGGTACACCTAAAGAAAAGATAATAGACTGAATGAGTCTGGTGCCATAGATTGGGAAGAGTTTAAGGAGACTTTTTTACGAAAGTACTTACCCGTGAGTGGAGGGAGGTGAAGGGTAAAGTGTGTATTACCCTCAAGCAAGGAAATATGAGTGTTGACGAGTATTCTTTAAAGTTTATCATGTTTTTTTAGGTATTATCCATCCTTGGTGTCTAACCCTACGGATAATATGGGTAGTTTTGTGATCGGTATTGCCAAGCATTTGAAAGAAGAGTGTGGTATGATCATGCTCAACAATGACGTGAACGTTTCTATGCTCATGTTGTATGCTTAATCCATCTTGGTTGCACTCGGATGTATAGAATACTTTGAACTATGAGCCTCCGTCAGAATAGTGTTGATAAAATCATCGACGCGGGGTACACATACCCTTCCCTTAATCCTCAAAACACCTTCCTCATCGATTGTTGCTTCTTTAGCCTCTCCTTGCAACCCTTTATCTCGGATCCGAATCTGAACCTCTCTAACCAATGGGCGTCTAGAAATTTGCAAGTGAGGTAGACTTCCCATGCTTCCCGCCTTTCTACTTAAAGCATCCGCCACAACATTCGCTTTTCCCGGATGATACAAGATAGTGATGTCGTAGTCCTTCAGTAGTTCCATCCATCTCCTTTGTATCAAGTTCAAATCTTTCTGAGTAAAGACATACTGTAGGCTACGATGATTCGTATAGACCTCACACTTAAACCCATATAAATAGTGCCTCCATTACTTTAATGCAAATACTACCGCGGCCAACTCCAAATCATGGGTCGGATAGTTACGTTGATGCAACTTTAATTGCCTTGAAGCATAAGCAATTACGTTCTTCTGTTGCATTATCACGGAACCCAAACGAAAATAGGATGCATCACAATAAACAATGAAATTCTTACCTTCCACGGGCAAGGTGAGAATTGGTGCAGTAGTCAACAAAGTCTTGAGCTTCTGAAAGCTTTCCTCACATTCGTCTGACCATACAAATGGAACATTCTGCTTAGTCAAGTTCCTCAATTGGGAAGCAATGGAAGAGAATCCCTTCACAAATCGACGATAATAGCTAGCTAAACCAAAAAGCTCCTTATTTATGACACATTAGTAGGTCTTACCCTATTCTTCACTGTCTCAATCTTAGAAGGATCCATCATCACTCCATCCTTAGAAACTACATGCCCCAAGAAGGACACTGCATCTAGCCAAAACTCACACTTAGAAAACTTGGCATAAAGCTTTTTCTCCCTCAACATTTCCTATACAATTCTCAAATGCTCCTCATGTTCCTTCTTACTTTTAGAGTATATAAGTATATCATCAATAAATACGATCATAAAGAGATCCAGATATGGCTTAAAAATCCCGTTCATCAAGCTCATGAACGCAGCAGGGGCATTCGTAAGACCAAAAGACATCACTACAAATTCGTAATGCCCATACCTAGTTCGAAAGACAGTCTTTGGCACATCCGTTGCCCATATATTCAATTGATGATAACCGGATCTCAAGTCGATCTAAGAGAAGACACAAGCACCTTGTAACTGATCGAACAAGTCATCAATGCGAGGAAGAGGATACTTGTTCTTAATAGTTACCTTATTCAGCTGTCTATTGTCTATGCACATCCGAAAACTCCCATCCTTCTTCTTCACAAATAACACCGGAGCACCCCAAGGAGATGCACTTGGTCTAATGAAGCCTTTGCTCAACAACTCTTGAAGTTGAGCCTTTAACTCTCTTCATTCCGCGGGAGCCATTCTATAAGGGGGTATAGAAATGGGGCGAGTGCCCGGTTCAAGATCGATGCAGAAGTCAATATCCCTATCCGGTGGCATACCAGCAAGATCTGCAAGGAACACATCCAAAAACTCACGGACTACCGAAACTTACTCAATCAAACGTACTTGGGTAGTATCATCCCTGAGGTGTGCCAAGAAAGCTAAACAACCTTTACTAACCATTCAATTAGCACAAAGAAAGGAGACGATACGAACAAGATTGGAAGTGTAGTCGCCCTCCCACACTAACGGATCTGTCCCAGGCTTGGCTAACGTCATAGTTTTAGCATTACAATCCAAGATCGCAAAATTCGGAGAAAGCCAAGTCATACCCAGAATTACATCAAAGTCAACCATTTCTAAGATAACCAAATCTACATAAGTGTTGCTCCCCACAAAAGTCACCAAACAAGACCTATATACTATTTCAACTATCACAGACTCACCCACCGGAGTAGAAACCCGAATAGGCATGTCAAGTAATTCACAATGTAAATTTAGACCATTAGCAAATGAGGGAGATACATAAGAAAATGTGGATCAAGGATAAAAAAATACAGAAGCCATGCAATCACAAATCAAAAGATTACCTGTGATAACAACATCAGATTCCTCCGCTTCAGATCTCCCGGGGAAAGCGTAACAATGGGCCCTATCGCCTGTCTGTCCGTTGCCCCTACCATGTTGTGATGTAGGGGCTTCAGTTTGCCCATCACCCCGGCCGTTTTGGTGACCACCATTACCTCGACCACCGCGTCCTCCAGAATAACGACTTCTACGATGACCACTTCTACCTCTAGCTATTGGAGGTCTATAACTCTGTTTTGGACAATTCGTCCTAATATGTCCAGTCTCTCCTCATCCATAACACTCTTTAGTGTCAAGCATAGGTCTCTCAGAGAAGTGTTGACCAGTTTTAGGTGGACCCCCAACTACAGTCTGTACTGAAGACTGAATTGGTCGGACTGAGTAACCTCCGGAACCCTGTCCTCTAGGGTAAGAACCATTAAACTCACCTCCCTTTCGAAACCTTTTGTATGTCAACGCCATGGTGAAGTCATCTAAATTTTCTCCTTCCACCTCTATCACAAAGTGTACAACTTCCTGAAAGGATTTCGCTGTAGCCGCTACCTGTAAGGCTGAAATCCGCAACTCTGACCTCAACCCCTTCACAAAACGGCGAATCCGCTCTTGTGGACTGAAACAAAGTTTGGTGGCATACCTGGATAATGCACGAAACTTCGCCTCATATGAAGTAATCGACATCCTACCTTGCTCTAGGCTCAAGAACTCATCTCGTTTCCTATCCCTCAAAGTTCAGGGGATATACTTCTCCATAAACAAGCTAGAGAATGAGGCCCAAGTCATAGGTGGTGCCTCTGTTGGTTGACACTCAACATGTGACCGCCACCACATTTTGGCGTTTCCTTGAAACTGATAAGTCACAAAATCAACACCGAACCGTTCTACTATACCCATCTTGTGTAGTAGATAATGACAGTCAACAAGAAAATCGTAGGCATCCTCCGATTCAGCACCCTTGAAGACTGGAGGTTTCGATTTCAAGAACTTAATGAAAAGTTCATGCTGATCATTTGTCATTATAGGCCCTGTATTCAGACGAGGAAACGTGCCTATTTCCAATGAGGCATCCATGCGGGGAGCCCCAGCAGCGGCATGTCGTACCTCTGAAACCGGAGGTGTTGGTGCAGAAAACAGTGGAGGTGCCTGACCCTGATCAGATAACCCGCTAAGATAAGAAAGAACCTGATTGATCATCTCTGGGGTAGGTTGGGGTGGCAATTCCTCATTTTGCACTTGTCATTCTCCCCTTTCTCACCCTCTATTACTACTTCCTCAGTAGGTGGAGGAGTCACCGCCCTGGTACCAGATGGGCTAGGTGCTTGTCCTCTTCCTCTAGAGGACGTCCTCCCACGACCTCTTCCACGGCTTCTTGCCGCTACTCCTCTTCGAGCTACAACCCCAGTGGCTGGCTCAGATGTATATTGCCTTGCCGGTGTTGGTGTTGGCGCAGTTGTTGCTCTAGTTCTAACAGTCTGTGAAATAGAGTGAAGATGGTCAGATACCAATTTGTATCACCTAGATACCAATTGGATTCAAGTAGTAGCAAGAAAGAAAGAATGAAAGAATGAAATTTTCCTAAAGTCTTATAGATTCTCAAAGAAAAGTAAAGGCGTCCCCCTACCGTTCCTTAAGACTCAACTAGACTCGTTCTTTTGTGATGAGACCAACGAACATAATGCTCTGATACCAAGTTTGTCATGACCCAAAACCGAGCCGCGACTGGCACCCACACTTACCCTCCTATGTGAGCGAACAAACCAATCTAAACCCTAACATTTCAATGTAATATCAACAGAAAGTAATGTGTAAGACTTAAACTCATTAATAAAAACCAATTCAATAACATCTAAAATTCAACATTTATTATTTCCCAAAATCTGGAAGTCATCATCACAAGACATCTATGATCAAATTACTAAACTAAGAGTATTCTAAGAAGCTAAAACAAGTAAAAGCTAGTCCATGCCGGAACTTCAAGGCAACAAGACATGAGGAAGAAGATCCAGTCCAAGCTAGAAACATTAGCTCACCCTGAAGATCCGATGTGACGAAGACTGGCTAGGATTGCGGTTGAGTTGAAGACGACCGCACGTTTGCTGCACTCCACATATAACAAAGAAAGAAATATGCAAGCAGGGGTCAGTACAAAACACGGGTACTGAGTAGATATCATCGGCCAACTCAAAATAGAAACAGTATATATATCAAGTAATATCATAATTCAACTATAATACTCAACATGTAGCAACAACAAGTACCATAATCATAAATAAGTACCGCTAAGTTTACACATGAGGACTCAAGCCTCAATACCGTACTCATTTGGGAATTACGTTCATTAAATTGAGTATATTAACATCTTTCGAGATTCATTATCTTTATTCCTCCGATCCCCTAATTGTACGTGTCGGTTCACGACACCCGATCCCCTAAATCTATGTGTCGGTTCATGACACCCGATCCCTAATTCTACGTGTCGGTTCGTGACACCCGGTCCCCCTAATACTACGTGTCGGTTCGTGACACCAGATCCCTTAATTCTATGTGTCGGAAAGTGACACTCCGATCCCCTAATCTCATTAAGTTCGTTCATCAAGCCTCCTCTTATACCAAGGCATTATCATTAACAAAGAGATTAGGGTTTTGCAAGATTTGGGATTTAATAGCTTCATCATGCTTATTTTATCACAATTATATAACCACATTTATGCAAGCATACAATTAAGCATATAGAAGGATTTACAATACTACCAATACATCTCATTCACTATTAAGAGTTTTACTACGAATAGAATAAAAACCATAACCTACCTCCACCGAAGATTCGTGATCAAGCAAGCAATTTCCCAAAGCTTTGTGTTTTTTACCTCTTCGTTTCTCCTCTCTCGATCGTTTCTCTTTCCCTCTCTTTGTTCTTTCTATTTTTCTTATTCAAACCCTCTTTCTTTTACCCTAATAAGCATATAATTAAGTATAAAAGATGGCAATAATAACCCACTAATTAACTCAAGGTTACCTCTTTTAACCCCCAAGAAATTACACTTATTAACATTAACCCACTAACTTTATAATTAAAGCAGGAATAGTCAAAAACGTCCCTTAAAACATTTAAATAAATCCGACCCAGCCTGGGATTACGCAGCCCGTGACGGCCCGTCGTGCCTGCGACGGTCCATCCTGCCATTCCATTACGAAGTTCAGTGAGTCGATTTCAGTACCCAAATTTCAGAATTTCTAAGTGTTTTGGAACGAGACCCCCTCGACGGTCCGTCGTGCCCATGACGGTCCGTCGTGGGGTCCGTCACCTCAGCTAATTTTTCCAGAAATAAAATCTGCTGCTCAAAACGACTAAGCAGGTCGTTACAGGTTGAGATTGGTTACGTTTGTTTGGCACATCATTTCTTGTGAGGGAGTTTAAGTAGACCTAAGGAAAATGAGAGAGGTGAAAATTTTTAGACCATTGACTCTACTGACATTAGGTTTTTCTAAGTTTTAGCGGGTTACTATCGCGAGGTTCATGGATGGTTTCACGTCCATTGTGTCTCCTTTGACTACTTTTACCCAAAAGAGTAAAAAGTTTTATAAGTCAGAGGCGTGTGAGAAGAGATTTGAATTGTTGAAAGATACTCTTACTTCTGCACTACTGTTGACCTTACCAGGGGGTACAATTGGATTTGTGGTGTATTGTGATGCATATCGTGTGGGTTTGGGGTGAATCCTTATGGAACACAGAAGGTGATAGCTTATGAATCAAGGCAAATAATGGTACATGAGAGGCATTACACCTCTCATGACCTTGAATTAGCGGCCATGGAGTTTTCTTTAAAAATTTGGAGGCATTATTTGTATGGGGTTAAAGTTGATGTTTTTACTAATCATAAGAGTCTCCAATATGTGTTTACCTTAAAGGATTTAAATCTCCTACAAATAAGGTGGCTTAAGTTGTTGAAATATTATGATATGAGCGTCCTTTATCACCCCGGTAAGGCTAATGTAGTTGCGGATGCCCTATGTCGAATGAATATGTGTAGTACATCCCATGTTGATGAATCAAAAAAAGACCTAACAAGGAAAGTGCATAGGTTGGCTAGGTTGGTGGTGAGGTTAAAGAGTGATCAAGATGGGGGTGTCATAGTCCATCATATCTCCTAGTCATCATTAGTGGTTGAGGTGAAGTCCAAGCAACACCTTGACTTAGTCTTGATGGAGTTAAAAGAATCGGTTGTTGACTAGTTTAATGAATCATTCACTCTAGGGGAATGGTGTGTTAAAGTACTAAGGGAAATTATGTGTTCTAGATGTATATTGGTTGAGGGTTTGTATCTTTGTGAAAGCATATGGGTTCCTCTACTTAATTAATTCAAGGTCGACAAAACTTTACTGTGACTTAAGGAAAACATCTTGGTGGGAAGGTGTAAAAAGGTACATAGAGGAATTTTTCGCTTATTGTGTTAATTGTCATTAAGTAAAGTCCATTCACTTAAAGCCTGGTCGATTACAAGATGAGATCGAAATTCCAACTTGGAAGTGGGAATACATCAATATGGACTTTGTTGTAGGTATACCACAGACCGAAAAGTCCTATGATTCCATATGGGTTGTTGTGGATCAATTGACTAAATCTGCTCTTTTTATCCCCATCAAGTCGTCATATTAGGCAGAGGATTATGCAAGATTTTCCAAGATGAGATTGTGTGACGTTATCACATTCCATTATCAATCTTATCAATTCGAGGCGCACATCACACGTCTAGATTTTTTAGGTTGTTCCAAAAAGGGTGAGGTAATACCAAAAAATTGAGCTTCACTTTTCATTCCCAAATGGATTATCAAGCAGAGCGTACGATACAAACCCTTGAAGATATGCTTAGAGCATGCATTATTGATTTTAAAGGTAGTTTGTATAGGCATTTACCTTTACTGTAGTTTTCCTACAACAACAATTTTCATTCATCCATTTCCCTGGGTCAGTATGAAACCTTGTATGATAGGATGTGTAGGTATTCTATTGGATGGTTTGAAGTGGGTTAGCCATGACTTCTTAGTCCTAAGTTGATTTATCTGATATTTTAAAAGGTTCATATCATAAGAAACCGATTGCAAACGGACTATAGTCGGCAAAAGTCTTACACCGTTAATAGGAGAAGGGATTTGGAGTTCGAAGAAGGTGATAAGGTTTATTTAAAAATTCCACCAATGAAAGCGATGGTTAACTTTTTAAAGAAAGGGAATTGAGACCTCGTTATGTGGGTCCCTATGAAATCTTAGAAAGGGTTGGTAAGGTTGCCTACGAATTGGAACATCCTAGTTAATTGGCTATGGTTCATCCGGTTTTCCATGTTTCTATGTTGAAAAAGTGTATCGGTGTTAAGGATAACCTCTCTTATGAGGAAGTCCCTATTCAAATTCATGATAGACAAGTCAGGAGGTTGACGAATAAAGAGGTTCTATCCGTAAAAGTATTATGGATAAATAAATTTGTTGAGGGTGTTACATGGGACTCCATGGCCGATACGAAGTTCCATTATCCTCATCTTTTTGAGAATTAATGTTAGATATTCTTTTTAATTATATAATTATGACAAAGATTAGTGGTTTCTTGATTTTGGGGTGAAGTTTACAAAAATGAGATTTTTGAAAACCTAAGAGTAAGTTTTACAATGAAGTCATTGTAGTATTGCTATTAAAAACTTGAAAATTTTGTGTTTGCTTACTTTGAGTTATGTTGTGCATTTTGATATGGTGAGTCTTCATCAAATGATAGGTATCATTTTTATAAGTTGAACTTTGTGATAACTGACTCATGTGATGTATGTAAAGCTCATAAGTGTTTAGAGAAGGAAATGCCTCATATGAGGTGTTTTGAGCTTGAGGTGTAGTATTATGAGTTTTGATATTTGTCTTTTTTAAGTGACATGATTTATGTTAAATTGATATTTTTGATTATTTGGGTTGCTATAATTGGGTCTATTCATTCCTTTACAAGGGTTTTAGTGTCATTCGGGGATGAATGTTCCTAATGGGGGGATAATGTAACTCCTTGAAAATAAAAGTCTCTTGGTATAGCATAACATGGGTCTCATAAAGTCTAAACATTGTTTGTAAGTCTATTTTTAACGAATATAGGTCATTTAGAAGGTTTACTTAAAAAAACATCAAAAAAATCTGGGAAGTTGGTTCACATAGATTTTAGTGTGCGTTAGCGTTTTTACTAATTTTGGAGAAGTAAGAAATGTATGGAAACGGGTATAAAGGTATCTAATGGGTGTTTGAGTTATTTCATGATTGAAACGTCTCGGTATGACTCCCCAAGGACCAACCAAGGGCCTTTCATGAGAAACTCTGCAATTTGATGCAGCACTGCCTGGCAATGTGCATTGACGGCAAAAACGACTGTTCCTGCATGCCACGATGGGGCGTCGAGGCCATTGTCATCCCACACATAGAAAGATTAATGAAATCCCTTGTTTACCTACCTACTGTTACACCCGACGGAAGGGATTAATGAGGCATCATTGGCTTGATGAGGCATCGAGCACACCCTCTTCCCATACTTAGAAAAATATGAGGAATCGCATGCAAAGTCTCTGACTCAGACGAGGGTGTACACGACGAAGGGTGGGTTGTCCGTCGACTCACGAACACACCATCGATCAGGGTCTCATCGGTGAGGGTCGAATTTCAATGATGAATTTTACATAATTTCATTTATATAATTAATTTGTTTAAGGGTTAATTAGTGATTAAAAGGAAACTAATTATGTTATTTAAGCCGCTCTATAAATACCCTTAGCTCTCATTAACCTAAAGACAACTCTCAAAATACACTCTCTTCCTTCTTTCTTATTTCTCTCTCTACATGAACTTACCATTGAAGGGTAGCAAGAACTAGTGTTTAGGGGCTTGAAAAAGGGTGGATTCTTCATGTAATTGTTGAGAAACATTTAGGTATGTGTTCTATTCACCTTTGAGATCCTTTCCTCAAAGGGTTCCTTCAAAATATATTTCAAAAAGTTGAGTTTTTTGATGGGTTTCATTGAATTACGAAATTGAAGTTCTGGATTGACTTTTTAATGAATTTTTAGGCTTGTATTGAGTATATTTACATGTAATTCAACTTTTTAATGATAATTGTTCATTGTTTGTTTTAATTGAAAAATATGATCCTCTATCCCTAATACTAAACAGTGATCTTAACCTATATTGTGTGGTGATCATTCAATTGAGTTTGTTGTTGATTAGGTTTCTATCCTATGGTGCTATTATGGTTAAATTAAGATGAATTATATACCTATCATGCTAGAACTTGAATGTGACATAGGTTATGAATTGTAATGTGAATTAAGCCTATGTATTTTGTTTCCAATTGTAATCTAAAGATAAATTATGTTATATAGATGAAATTGCCCTTGTTATTCTATTAGTTATCATTGTGTTATGATTTTACTCCCCTAGTTGGGTTGAATTATTGTTTGATGGTAAAACCTTGATGATAGACTACGAGAAACACTTTGTAAGACTTAGAATATCTATATTTACTTCCAATTGTGATTAATTGTTGTTAAGCCATGATATTAGATTAGAGTATGCCATATATTAAGATTATAGGGTGGTATGATGTTCAATTGAAATGTCTTGACTATGTTGTAATGTTGATTAAGGGGTATGTTATATCAGGATAGTCAAAACTATCAATGTGCCTTAATATGTTATGAAATGCTAATGTGTTAACCTCACCGATATGGATTGTGAAGAAAGGACTTTTACTAATACAATTTTTATTGAGCTATTGATGATGATGATTATACACGGGGTAGACACTATGGCATAAATTAAGTTATGATTGTTAATTAAATGCTTAAAGACATTTCAAAAAGGGGCTCTAGCTTAGCACTGAATTACCTAGATAGAGAAATGTCCCTTCCCACATAAGGAAGGTAGGAGCACTACATTATTCTTGAGATTGGACACCATAATTTACTACGCATAAAGAGGGTCCCAAGTAAATCTTCTAGTTCTTGAACTACATTTCCCCATTACGAACACTATCTGGTGGATCCACGTAGTTGCTATGTTTTCATGTTTTGGTACTACCTTGGCAAGTAGTCCGGCTTCTTTCGGTCTAGGGTTTTATAACACAGGATTCCACAACTAGCTCATGTGGTCTATGTATGTTAGGGAAAGAGGTTCCCAAAAAGGTAAAACAAATAAAAGGACATAAACTCTAACTTGGATAACCCAAGGTGTCTAGCTTTGTCTAGGTAGGGTATTGGACTATACCTACACATTGCTCTAGTTAGTCTTGAGGGGAGTCTCAGGATAAGTTTCTTATAAGTTTATTTTCAGAAAATATATGATATATATATATATATATATATATGTAGAGAGAGAGAGAGAGAGATAGATGTGATGACCACGTCATATTGTTGGTGCTATATGTTGATTTGTTCGTTTATGAATATACCTTGTATTATAATGATAATATAAGGTGAAAATCAAGACTTAATGCCATGATATGCAAAGTTTGACCTTGATCATGTTTTCTTTTTGAGGATATTTGATTGAGTAAGGTTATGAGGCTTTGCTTGGTCATTGCACTTATTGACTTGATAAGGACATGTGAGTAGTTGTCTTGCTTATCATGATATGTTGAACTCTTATTAATTCTTGTTATATTATTCCTTGATGTTAGGGTTGTAGTAAATTATTATTCTATGTGTGTTGGGATAAGTGTTACTTGTTGAGATAGTAAGCATGTTTGGTTTATTAATATGACTTACTTGAGTTTGCATTAAGCCTTTAAAAGGGCTAGAATGGCATGTTTTGATTAAAAAAAATTCCCTTTTAGCATGTTTTCATTGTGTATGTGCATAAGATCTCATTATTTGTACATGTGGAGTACTAAACCCATTTGCTTCCCTTGTCCTAAACATTTTAGGTTCCGGTCGTTGAAGAGTTTGCGAGGCAATATTGTTGAAGGCTTGGATCCTTCTTTCCATATAAATAGGGTAGATCCTCAACTTTTGAGGGCAATGCCAGCTTCTAGCTTTAGATTTTTTTATGAGCACATTGACTCTATCATTTTTTTACTTTTTATTTGAATACTGTACTTCCGTTTGAACTATACCTTGTGTTGTTGAATTGATGTAAGGTCTATGCCCATGTTGTGATATCCGTTTAGATAGTATGAGAAGAGACAATCGTTGAGACTACTTCTGTATTTTTATATATATGTACAATAAAAAAAGAAGGCTATGTAATCTTCTGAAGGGTTTATATATAATCGATATGAATCTATATTATGTGTTTGTAGAGGTCTATGTAAACCTCCAAGTACATAAAATAAAAGTTTCAAATTTTTCCGCGTTTTTCAACATGTGTATGTAATTACATGAAATAAGAGGCTAGTCTTAGTCGATAAAAAGGACGACGAAACCGATAACAACTAAGGGTTAAACCAGGAAGTGACATTAGCCTTGAGGGGAGTCTTACGATGAGTTTCTTATATATGTTTATGTTATGATAATATATGATGTATTTATGGTACCCATGGCACATTGTTGATACTATATGTTTATTTGTTCAATTATGAATATGCCATGGGTTGTAATGTTAATAAGTTATGAAATGTAAACCAAAATGCCATGATATGTAAAGTTAGACATTCGTCATGTTTTCTTATTGAGGATACTTGATTGAGTAAGGTTATGGGGGTTTGCTTCGTCATTGCATTTGTTGACTTGATATGGACTTGTGCGTAGTTTTCTTGCTTATTATGATATGTTTAATTCATATTCATTCTTGTGATATCATTCGTTGATGCTAGGATTGTAGTAAATCAAGTTTTCAAGAATATTAGCATAAGTATTACTTGTTGAGATAGTAAGTATATTTGGTTTGTTCATATGACATACTTGAGTAAGCATTACGTCCCCAAAAGGGTTAAATTTTGCATGTATTGATTAAAAGTCCTTTTTAACATGTATTGCTTGTGTATGTACATAAGATCCCATCATAGTACATGTGGAGTACTCTATTCATTGTCATCCCTTTTCCCAAACATTTTAGTTTTTTATCGTTGAAGAGTTTGGAAGACGACATTGTTGAAGGCTTGGATTCTTCCTTTCACCAAAGTGGGGTAGATCCTCAACTTTTGAGGCAAATGCCATAATATAGCTTACGGATTTGTTATGATCTTATTGACTCTATCATTTGTTTCTAATTTAATTAAATATTGTACTTTCGTATGACCTATACATGATATTGTTGAATTGATGCAAGGGCCATGCAGGCATTGTACTAATCGCATAGATTGTATGAGATGAGACAATCGTGGAGACTATTTTATGTTTTATGTATATGTATGTTCAATAAAAGTAGAAGTCTATGTAAACTTCTCAAACGAAGGGCCTATGTATACTCGATATGAATATATATTATGTGTATGTAGAGGTCGATGTAAACCCCCAAGTAGTGATAATGAAATTTTAAATTATTTCACATTTTTCAACGTAAGAATGTAATGATATTTGACTAAGAGGCCTGTTTTAGTCCTTAAAAATAACGATTCCTCCGGTTACGTCTAGGGGATAAACACGATGTGACGAGCACTCAAATGAAAAAGAAATAGCATTAGATCTTAAAACTAAATTAACTTCATTAGCTTGCTTGTTGTATTGCCCTATGAAAGTGAGGACCTAACAAACATGGATGAATGAAATTTACGATTCTTACTTCAAAGTTGTATCAAAATCCCTTCAATGACCGGAACATAAAATGTTGGGGAAAAGGAAGAAAATGGGTTTAGTACACCACTTTTACTAAGTATGAGACAAAATGCAAACATATCATGATATCATACTAAAAAGGCACAACTCGTTAAGTGCGAAATTTACTTTGAAAAGTCTTATACAACTTCAAGAAGAATATACCAATCATTAAACATATCCATTAAGTCATAGACATGTATATCACAAGACAAACAATGTTAAGTCTAGTCAAGTCAACATGCAAACCATATCACTGAAAACATAGTCAAGGAAACTCTATTATCATGTTCTAATAGAAGCAACCATGAATAAGAGTTCATTACAACATGACCAAAGCAAGACAATGACCCACGAACCCCTGGTCAGTCAACAAGTGGAATGACCAAGAAAAGTCATATAACCTTACTAAATTTGGAAACCCAACAACAATCATGACAAACATCCAAATTCTCTTTTTATATCATTATGGGTACATACCATCATACTTTGATAATGAAGACCAACATATAATCATAAGTTAAACCAATCATAATATAGAACTAATAATATTCAAGATCATCATATACATATCATGTACCTATATAAGCATATACATATATAAGATCATCCTTTTAAGACTTAATTCATGGCTTACTAGTGCAATTTTTAGGTGGAGTCCCATACCCCTATCTAGACTAAGGTAAACCCCCTAGATTATCTTAGTTAGAGTTTATTCCTTTAGATCATATTACCTTTTGGTAACATTTTGTCTTAACTAAGATTGTCCACATTAGCTAATGTGGAATCTTGTGTCATGGAACCCTACATCAAAGGAAGGCGGACTAGTTGCCAAGGTAGTACCAAAACATTATAATAGCAACTACATGGATCCACTGGCTAGTATTCCTATGGGGGCAACATAGTTCAAGAACTAGGATATATAATTTTTGCCCACTTTATGCTACATGTGTTGTGGTCTACAATCTAAAGAGTAAATTAGTGATCTTACCTTCACCATGTGGAAAGGACAATCCTCACTCTAATTCACTAGGTTCTACGCTAGAGTCCCTTTTGAAATTTCATTAATAACTTAATTAATCATCATAACATAATGTAGGTCATAGGGTATACCCCTTGTATAAACATCAACACCATAGATCAATAAGTATTGCATGAGTATTGTCCTTCCATTACAATCCACATAAGTGAGGTTAGCAAACTTACACATTCACGTCATGATAAGGCACATTGGAAAGTTATCACCATCCTTATAACATTTAAATATTAGCCAACACCTCACAAACCATAGTTAAGACATTTCAATTTAACATCATACAAACCCTCTCATAACTTAACCATACGTACCCATAAATGAAGTAAATAGTTGAGATCACAAGACTTACCAAGTCTTCTTCATAATATATCATCATGGTATTAGCATCAACCCTTAAATTAAACCAATAAGTGTGTAATAATATCACACAATAATAACCAACATAATAACAATGCCAATTGAATCACTACAACACAATCTATCATTAGTTCATAGCTTTAAATTAAAGACTTAGGTCAAAGTCATAATCTAGATAGATTACTAAAGAAATATTATGATATCACTATAAATTAATTTTATTATAATTGATACAATAATATCATATAATAGTAATTAAACAAATAATCAATTTAATTGAGCAATTATTTCACAATTCATATCAAGATCATAACCTAGTGTTAAGGGAAAGAGATCATCTTCTACAAACTAGACCAATACATCAAGAAATAAAATAATTGAGTTATAATACATATAAATATATTAAATATATCCAAAAAACTCATAAAGAATGAAATTCACAATAAAAATTTCGTATTGGAAGAAAACCCACTTAGAATTCAGCATTTTAAAATCGATTTGGAGGAACCCTTTAGGGAAAAATGTCCCAAATGTGAATGGAAACTCATACCTTAATTTTTGATTAATATTGGTGTATAAAAATTGGTGAGTGAATCCCTATAAAACACCTTGACCTTGACTTCTACAGAGTTTTTAAACTGAAGAGACAAAGAAAAGAGAAGGAAGAGACTTTGTGTTTTGGAATTTTGAGAGCATATGTTAGTCTAATTAAGTTAGGGCTTTTATATATGTTGTTAATTGACTTAATAAACCTACCCTAACCCCTATTTAACATTCTAACTAATCCAACTAATTTAATGAATTACACAAAAAAGTGTCGCAAAAAAGTGGATCCATAGAAAAGACCATGATCGATGGATCGTGTGCCCATGGACGGAAACTGTTCATCTCACTGCAACACAGTCGTTGACGAGTCTAGAGACTGTACCTTTGAATTCTTCCAAAAAATTTTCTAATTGTCCATCAACGGATTTAGTCCACGCCCCGTCGATTGGAATACCGGATCGTGGGTTACATCCGTTGGTGAATACTGGCTTGGGCATCCTTCGAAAACAAAATTCAAGGGTCCTCCTCAAGGTCCTTTAGCTTTTCCTTGGGGAGTCGTGAACAGATGTTTCAAGTATGAATCAAATCTAATACTTTTCAAACACGCTTCCACCCACTTTCTTCATTTTTCTTACTCCAAAAACATAGTCAAATAGGCTAAGGCACTCTGGTACATGATTGAACTAGTTTCCTAATGTCATGGACGTTCCTTGTTTTATTTCTTATCTTCCTAAATGACTGATATTCATTCAAATAGATCTTGAAACATTGTGTAAGCCTTTTGACCATCATGTTAGGCTCTAGAACACGTCTTAGACTTTCTAAGTGTTACAATAAGGTGAGGGATTGTCCTACTATTGAGGTTATAGGAAAAGAAGGAAACGAAGATCTCCCATGTTTTTCGGGTGATTATGTTCTAAGGATGAATTGCTTCTATGCACTCCGAGGTAAGAGACCAAAGCCAGATGAGTATGATGTAGGGAAGTTATAGTTTCTAGGTTTAGTTTTTTATGGGTTCCTTCTAAATGGGAGAGTATAGTGAATGGGGTATTATGATTTTTTTCTCATCTCTTCTCTTCTATTCAATCTTGAGAGTTAAAAGGTGATAGTAGCATGCTGCATGGCATTTAGGAGTCTCGTTAGAATTGAATTTCATGGATTTCTCTCGTTGAGCATTTTAAGAAGTTATAGTTATATTGTGAATTGAGTTTATGTTATTTTATCTTTTATATTTTCATGATTTGATCATCAATTTTCTAAGAGTTACATTTTTGAAAAGTTGAGCATAAATGGTTGTAAAGTAGGCAGTTAACTGTTATGTTTTCCATATAAAATGACTTCATTGTGCTTTTGTTGAAAATTGGAATAATTTGTTTAGAATTTATGTATATGAGCATGGTAATGTGTTTATAAAGAGTTCGTCCAATTTGAAATGACGTATGTGAGACTCATTGTGTAATGAGTCGTACATTAGTGTCTATCTTCTTTTTGTGGTTTGAGTCTCTTGATTATGTGAAACTCCTAATTTTTTTCTTCTGTATGATGTGGAATGGTTATGTTCTACTAGTATTGAATTTCTTGTCTCATGATAGTGTCTAAAATGAAGCAAGTGACATTCGAGGACGAATGTTGTCCAAGCGGGGGATAATGAAGCACCTCTAAAACGACTTGGGTGAAACTAGAGCCTAAAACTTGTTTCTTGATGTTTTGAAGTAAGAAAAAGTGTTATTCTTTTATAGGTGGCATTGTTCAAAATTTAGAGAAGTTTGGAGGTGAAATGTTCATCATATTTGTAAGTTTGCCTTGAAAGTTTCTTATGTTCCTTAGGATGTTTTTCAAGGTTTACGTGTGCGTTTTCAATGAAATAGATGAGGGAAATTCTAAAAGTTTATAAAAACTCTCCAAGGACCAACAAAGGGGTTTTCGACGAGGACCCATCTTGGTTGCTAAGACTGTCCAGAACAGTCCCATCTACGGATGGCAATTGATACCATGTAGGCTGTTCGACGCCCCGTAGGTTGAGGGCGTAGGTGGGAACATATGATTGGGAGATTGAGCTTCAAATTCGAAGAATTTTACCCAAACCATGAACCAACAGGAAGTTCCGTTGGTTTCCCTACGGGGCATAGGTGTTGATGTGTCGATGGCAGCTGCTGAATTATATAGGTGTCTCGATCAACTAGAAGGTGTTTTGGCATTTTTACTAGCCTTCCTAAAATTAGTAGGACGACTTCGTAAGGTTATTTCAGGTATTTTAAGTAAGTTTGTAAGTCTTAAACACAAGGACGAATTTACTTTTTTTAAATCAAACCCAAAACCTCTAAAAAAAATCTATAGAACACCATGGAAGATAAAATGGAGATTCAAGCTTCGAAGTCAGATTATCCATCAATTCTTCTCAATTTTCATGTTCTAGCATAAATTTAGGTATGGATTTCATCCTTCAATCTCTTTTCTTCAAGGAGCCAAGCTTCAAAGTGTTTTTCAATCACTTCTAAAAAAGATGAACTTCTAAATTTTAATCTAGCTATGTATTCTTGCATAAAACGTTTTGAATCATTGTGTTATGACAGAATTGATGTTAACTTGTTGATTTTAGAATAAAAATTCTATGCACCCATTCAATTCATGAAACCCTTGTTTTGACTATTTTATAGGTTATTTGATTATGTCTTATACAATTGAATTTTACTGTAGTTTTATTAGGTCTGTTGATATATGAATAAATCATGTTAGAATTGTTAGTAGACTGTCCTAATTTGATAAATTCATGTTTTTAATCTTCATTTCATTGTATATTATGTTTATTGGATTGAATTTGTGATCATAGTCATTGCTAAGGGACTTTGAGTATTGTGGTGGTGATTTGGCTATGGATTAAAATTGTGAGATTTGAAAGGTAGTTTGTTGACCTAACTTTCTCTATTTTGTGTAATATAGGTCTTAGATAATGATGATATATGGTATAGTCTTCTTATAATTATGGTGCTTATGTGCTATATTTTTGAATTAGATGTCCTCGTCGACATTAATTTATGAATTGTGAAACAATGTGGCCTCATTCGCATTACTTTATGTATTATGATATTATCATGTTATAACTTGAATATATTAGCATTGTGAGAGTCTTGATGTGTTATATGTATATGTGATGTCTAAGAATGAATTCTTCTAATTGATGATATGTGTTTGTAGTAGGCTATAGTGAAGTCATTATGTACATCACTTGATGTTGAAGTATAATGATTCTTGATGGATTGTTTGAGATTTGTGATAATATAGATTAATGATACTATAGTAGTGAATAGGTTGACTTATGGATGACATTGGTTATTCCAATGTATTTCTTGATTGGTATGCTATGTGTGTCATGGTAAAGAATGTTTGTATCTTGTTTTTTTGACTTGTGTTACATACTTGATATATATTGATTGTGAATATAACTTATTTACATAGCATGCTAAATCCCCTTAGTCTATGTATGTGTAATTGTTATGCGACCTTCAACATATTTAAGAAGATCCTTTATGTGGAACATTAAACCTAGTTGGAGGGTAATTATATCCTTGAAGTTCACGCCATAATGGTATGCTTCTTATGTAAATGGTGAAATTAGGGTTGATTGGATTGAACGACATGAAATAATCCTTAGAAAAGTCATTGAGCTATCATCTTGATCATCGTAGGTAGATTTAGTGGACCCTCTGCTGTAAGGCAAAATGTGATTGGGTTATGAAAAAGATATGGAACCTCTTCATGTAATCCATTATTGAAATATTCTATGAGAACAAAGTTTAGTACCGAGTGAGAATTCTTGGGGGGTTGCTCAAACTAATATGACATTAGAGAACAAATGAAAATGTCATACTCCTTAACCATGTGCCTAGTGGGATGTGTCCTTGTTCTACCATTGGCAAATAGAATAACCTCCATCTGTGTAGGTTCATCAATCTGGATTCCTTAGATAAAAAGTATGGTCTATGTCGGTTATTGTCTATGTTGGATACCTACTAGTGCTGCAGATGTTCTATGAAGATTAGGTGATGGTACAAGACACTATCTAGACATTACACAACCAAGCTTTGAAGATGTTAGTTATTGAGTCCTTAGGTATTATCCAAGGCCATTATTTTAATGTCCTTACATGTTGAATGTCTCTAGATGAACTAATGAAGATAATGATTTAAGTTAGATAGGATGATTAATGAATAAGTACTTAGCAAGAGTAGTTTAAGGATCGCCTAGTTATGGTTGGAAGGGGGCATAGGAATGTTCTCTTCATGTCTTACCTAGGGAAGTCTGAAGAATAACTGTATATAGGGAAAGTAAATTGATAAAGTATACATGATCTAACCTTAGCTACTTTTCAGAATTATATAAATAAGCTTGGAAAGGGTGTGTGGGTGGTCTATTCTTGAATTACTTTTGTAAGTATTTTGACAACCTTTTGTAGGAGAATGTCATGTTATATATTAATGTGTGTAAGGAGAATAATTTTATCTTAGTTTGTCAAAAGGATCTCTTTGGTCTTTGTGGAGGTATTGCATGGGTGGTGACTTCATAACTCACTCTAGTGAGACCTAGAATAACTTTTGGTAGGAGGATCTCATTTTTGTATGGTTTGATCTATTCTTGATACTATCTTGATATATATAATTTATATGTGAAGTTCACTGTAAATTTACCGTATGATTACTATAATGTTTCTATAAATATGACTTGGAATGTGTTATCAATGTGATTCTTAGTTTTTAATTTGATTCTTATGATTATAATATGAAGTTTTAATAAAAAAGAATATGTTTCTCATAAATATTTGTTTATCACGATTTTATGCATTATGCCATAATTAGTACATGCATTGTACTAATTGAATTTTTTGTCTATCTTACTAGTACATGCTTCGAAACTAGAACTCTTTCAAGCAAAGATCAAGTATGTTCTTACTTGACTCGAGGACATAACTATATTTATACTTTTTTATTCCAAGTATTGATATAGACTAAGTATTTTTATTCCAAGTATTGTTATGGACTGAAGAATACTGGTTTGAAAAGTTATATTTTTGCACTAATTTTCATACGTATATTCAATGAATGGTATCAAAATGGCTAGTAGAGGACCTCCGAGAGGTCAACTATGCCATGTTGCACTCTGAAGTTATCATATCCTCTAGGGTTTATTTTAGGGGTGTGACACTATGATGCCTCTATGAAATAAATTCCAACTATGCTATTATTTACAATTACCTCTTATGATGTTATTCGTAGTGTTTACTTGCATGTTGTCTTGGAATGGGTCTTATATGTGACGCATGTATTTTCATGATATGTTTTGCCTCTATGTATGTGGATAGTTGTTGACTCTTATTTAAGGTTAAGTAAAGGTTTACCTTGGTGGTGTTACGGTAATGTTTGAGTGTGGGTAGTAAAATAAGACACTATTCATACATTGCATTATGTTTTGCTAGAGGGTTAATTTGGGTAAAACTTACACTAAGGTAAAGGTAATACCATGAATATGATAAATGTGTGTTTAATGAATCATGTGGCTTTATGTGACATTCAAAATAGTGTATATACCTACGTGATGAATATTTACTAAAATATGATGAATATTTACTAAAAAGCATGATGCATGGTCTTGTAACAAAATATCCTCTTTAAATGCATGTTTTTGTATGGTTTTCATACTTAATGCATTATTGTTCCAACACTATTAATGTTCAGCGTTTTACACAAAGTGTAGGTTATGGATACTTAAAGGATATATCTAAAAGAAAGGGCTTTATATGTGTTTCCCAAGCTCAAGAAAAGGATGGTTATGGTTAAAGGATTTTCATGTCAAGTTATTTTTTTAAGTTATTGAATTTCTTAGATATTGTTATGTGTTGACAATTATGACTTATATTCTATATATATGAAGTGATGTTTCTAGAATATGATGTACAATAAAAAGTCCTAAGTTAACATATGACAATGAGATGAAATATGTCTATGGGATTGTACAACACGTCTGATAGTTCAAGTACGCCATTTAGATTCTAGGGGGTTCTCCGTGGTCATGACATAAATTTCTAGATTTTTCATTGGGAAAAAAGTCCGAGAGACGAAGCTGCTACAATTTGATTTTTGAAATTAAAATTCCCAAAACTGTAGAATGTGCCTAGTCCCGGAAAGAGGATCAAATTTTGTATTTTAGTGGACCATGTCCCCGATGTTGACTAGTTTCCTCAATGCCTATATTGCTGCTGCCTTGGGAAAATTGCTCTATCAAGGCTTGGTCCTTCTTAAGGACCCCTATGGTTGTACTTGGGGGGTCGTTCCAGGACTTTTGTAACCCAAATACCCTCATATACATGTTAGAAACCTATTATAAATTTGAACTCCAAAAAGCACATAAAACATGCAAAGACACACTTAGAACAAACAAGCATGTCTCAAGGTGACTCTTTCGAACATCATGGACGTTCTTGAACATTTGACCTTCAAACGTTTCCAAACGTTTCCAAAGATAATTATAAACAGTTTTAGGACATTAAAGACTCATGAAAGATATGTTAGGCTCTTTCATAACATAAGTCATTTTAGAGGTGTTACACCTATGTAGGTGCATTATAAAGTGATAATGACATTACTTATATGTAACCCATTATCATCTAATGAGAAACACTCATCTCAAGAGATACATTGGAGAAACCATTTCTACTCAGAAACTATACCCACCCCTTTTTCAAATCCTCTTAGGGCTAAGTGTAACATCCTTAAAGTTTATGACTTGGTCTAGATCTTCACTACATGAACTTAGACTCAAAACACAGTTTCTAAACCTAAATTTGTTTTAAAACTAACTAGAATGTTTTAGATTCAAAACGTTAAGAAGAAACCATGATGTCCGCAGAGCAATGAAATGTGCACTTGTGTGCTATATCATGTTTCATGGGGTTTTAAGAGTCACAATATAATGAAATTTGGTCAAAACATCCGGGTACTAATCCTCAAGGAAAACCCTAAGTATCCATTGATAGAAACCTACCATTATACCCAAATGTGGTCGTTTAATTATAGCCAATCGAGAGAAAATTGACAAACCGTCGATGTGTCAGCGACCTGTCTATGCGTCAATGGCCCGTGATAGTGTTGTTGATAAAGGTTTAGATTATTCCAAGAAGGGCTAAAAAATGTCTCTGATCAATCAACGGATGAACAGGACGGCATATATTTGGTTCGACGCCCCGTCGATGGGGAGCCGTCGATTGAAGTCTTGGTTGTCATGACTCGAGAGTACACCCTAGAAGATATGGAAATCTTGAATCGTTGCACGACATACTTAACCGCTCGGAGATCTTGTACAAGCCCTTTGACATTATTAAGTGCATAACATTGTATGAAAATTAGTGCCAAATTAAAACTTTTCACACGAAATAGAAATACTTCAAAACATCTTCTATAGAAAAACGAAAAGAAATGCTAAGCCTCAAAGTCGCCATCATAGAGATACAAATATATTTGGAAATGGCCCATACTTAAAAATATAAAGAATAGCTAAGTCTAATACAATACTTTCACTAAGGAAATTTAAACACCATGATGTCCTCAAATCTAGTGAGGACCAACTCTTGCTTGAATGAACACTAATACAAGCTTCCACTTTGATACTTGTCTGAAATGCCACCTACCCCCATAGAGATAGAAAAAATATATGGAAATAGTACATTAAAATTTACTAAGTATGGAATAATGCATAAAATCGTGATAAAAGGAAATTTTCATAAAACATGTTCTTTTTGAGTAAAACATCATTAAACAAGTATAAGAAATCACATAAAGACAACATAAGGACATTTAGTCGCATTCAATCAATATAACATTTATATCACCTCAAATCAGATAAATATGAACACTCCTACCAAAAGTTATTTCTAAGGATCACTTGAGTGATTTATGAAGCGACCGCCCATAGAATACTTCCCCACACACCATAGAGACCCTTAAGACTGCCTAAGATAAGATTATTCCCATTTAATACATTTAACTCCCTACCTAGAATTACTTTAACACTCACCTAAGTAAGACATGAATAAAAAACTCATCCACCATTTATAATCTTACATAAGCAGTCCTTAAATCTACACTAGATAACTACCTTTTCATTAACACACCTTTACTTAATGTGAGCGAGTTATGAAGCGACCGCCCACACAATCCTTTTGCACACACCAAAGAGATCCTTTATACTACCTTAGATAAAATTATTCTCATTTAATAGATTTAACTCCTTCCTAATATTACTCTAAGTCTCACCTAAGTATGATATGAAGAGAACGCTCATACACCCTATCCAAGCCTACTTAAGCGGTCCTTAAATATCGTTTAGATAAGTACTTTTTCATTAACAGAACTTTATTTAAGTCATTATATTCATTAAGTAATTTGCTATACATTTAACACTTATGAACATTCACATAATGGTCTTAAATAAGACCTACGGATCTATCATACTAACATCTTGCAAGCCTAGGCATGCAATGTCTAGATAACGTCTCATTCCACTACCTAAACTTCATAGTACTTATTCAATACTAGCATTTATCCCATGATTACATCCCTTGATCACACTCAAGAAGATATGGCACAATCTTTAAAATGAACATAGTGTATCATCAGCCCTTTAGAGAGAAGTGAGAATCCTTAAAAAATGAACATTATATTTAATCCATCCTTTAGAGAGAGTATTTATATATGTAGTAGTGTATATTTGTTACGGTTGGAGGGGTAGGTGGTTTGGGACTTTCAGAGTGCAACCGGTGTACTTGACCTCTCAGAGGTCTTGTACAAGCTCTTCCGTATCTCTCATCGCATATAAACATATGAAAAGTAGTGCGGAATTATCACTTTTCACATAAATATCTTAAATCATCATTCATATTAAAATCATAGAAACACTAACTGTAGACATATGTCATTCGTAGACTCAAGAATACTTTTAACACGACCCATACAATACAAATATAGAAATACTTAGTATATTACAATACTTTGAAATAAAAGACATATATTCCCTCAAGTGAAGTGATGATATACTTAAACATTGCTTGAACGATATCTAGAATCCGAGCTTTCCTTCAAGATCCTTCTCACCTTCAACCTACACCATTCTATATAAAAAAATGTATGGAATTAATACAAATACTTCTACTATGTATGACTTAATGCATAAAATCATGAACACATTTATTTGAAATATTTTTTTTTTATAAAACATCATAACATATGCATAACAACTACATTTCACACCCTGAAACACATAAGATATCACATTAAAAATTTATCACATTTTTAGTAACATTAAAGTACACTCATGTCACTTTACAGTGACCATTTATCAATGTTACAATGAAATTTCTCAACTTCACAAGGAAAACATTGTAGCATGTAATTCCCCCACTAAAAGTCATACTAAGACTCACTTAAGTAAGAAAAAGAGAGACCACCCATACACCCTCTCTAGGCACGCCTAAATGATCCTTAAGACCACCCATAATGAGATATACACACTTACAATACACAAACCCCCTAAAGATGAGATACTATTACCAAAGGTGATTCTAAGTTTCAATTGAGTGAGTTGTGAAGAGACCGCCAATGAAATCCCTTCAAACACACTTAGGACATATTTTAGAATACCTAAGATAGAATCATTCTCACTTAATACCACAACATACATATAATATGACATTGTCCCTTCCAAAGGTTATCAAAAAACTTACTTAAGTAAATCAACAAGATAATGTCCATGCTTGACATCTCCAACATTACCTAAATAATCCTTAAGACTACCTATGGTTGAATCATGTCTATATAATAGACAATCTTTCTAAACTATAGCCATTCTTACGACTTACCTACGTAAGATGCGAAGTCACTATTTCTTTGCCGTCTTCAAAACATAACTTTACAAACCTAATCTTCTATGGATAAGTACTTTTTCATTTTAAAATGCTTTTCTCACTTACATCATTGAATTCATTAGTTCATTTAAGAGACATTCATCACATGAGGAAATTCAAGTAATGGTATTGGGAAAGACCTAGGGACTCTCACTAACTTCTTCAAAGGCCATTGTGCAATTACCCGATAGTTCCCTATGCTACCACCTAAACTTCATACAACTTCTCCAATACTAGTAGATATCCCATATGATGAGAATAAGCAATAACCGACATAGAACATGCTATCAAATCATGGAATCCAGAGTTGTAACCTACTCCGATGGAGGGTGTTTTACTTGCAAATGGTATAACTTTGACACATCTCTGTGGGCACACAGTAAAGGAATATGAAGGGTTTTCTTTCCACTCTAGCCTCATCTTAACGAGAGCTACATCCCTTATCATGATAACCTTTGTTCTCATAGATTAATTCCAATTAATGTATCCCATGAAGAGGTTCAATATATAGTTCATAACCCAATCACATTCACCCTGCCAAAGACGTCCCCTAGATTGGCATACCTTTAAATGGAGAAGAGGATAGCTTAATAAAATTCCTAAGTATTTTATAATGTCATTCCAGCCAACCAACCTTCAGTATAACATTCATACAAGAAGGATACCATTACGACTTTTTACTTCAATGTTCATAACCTTACCACTATGTTCAAGGCTCCACATAATTAACCTTCTTAGAATCATTCAAGGTTTTACGTCATTCATAAATAAAGACAGAAAGACTTTGGAATCCTAAGTCAACACATCTCATATTCATATTCATACATGTATAATGTAAGGGTTTCACGACCCAAGGCCACCAAGTCGAAATTAGGGCCAATCTCGAATTACAATCGGCGTTCTTGACCTCTCAGAGGTCTTGTAAAAGCCTTTTTCATATAGTTCATTGCATATATATTGTGGAAAGTAGTGCGGTATTAAAAAATTTCACAAACATTAGTATATATTTAATAACATCTTTCATCAGAAATCACAGGAAATACTAAATCTCAATATAATTAAAACATAGACAGGAGAATTCTTGGGACACGACCCATACTTCAAAATATAAAAATACTTAGTCTATTACGAAACTTCAAAGGAAATACAAGACATCTCTATATGCCCTCAAGTTAATTGATGACTTACTTCGAGTTTGCTTGAATGATTCTGTAATCCAATCTCTCCTTCATGATCATTTTCACCTTTTACCTACACCTTTAAAGATAACAAGATGTATGGAATTAGTACAAACAATTGTACTAAGAATGGCATTATATATAAAATGATGAAATAGGCATTTATTAGAAATATGCATCATTTTCACATAAATATCATAACATAAACATATAAAAAGCATTTAACATCTTAGAAACATGAAATATATCATTTAGGAAATCGAACAGATTTTAAACCAACTTTACAGTAACCTCAATTAATCGTACAGTAAATTCCTTCACTATTACAGTGATGTGCCTTTTCATTAGTTTAGACACTTCCTAGAATGTAGTCTTCTCCCTTAAATCTATCCGAAGACGCACTAAAAAAAAGAGCCCACCCATACACCCTCTCTAAGCATGCATAAATAATCCTCAAGACTACTTATCATGAGACACATACACAGTTAAAACACACAAAACACATTACATGTATAATAAGACATTTTCCTTACAAAGGCTGTCAAAAGACTTTCTTAAGTACTCCTAGAAGAGAACTCCCATACACCATCTTCAAGGTTACCTAGAAAATTCCTAAGACTATCTAAGGCATAGATCATGTCCATATTATCAACATCATCCCTAACTAGAGGTACATAAGATTTATCTATCTATGATACAAAGTGACCATTCCTATGACCCCTTCACACCTTGACTAGACAAACATTAACTACTCTAGAAAAGTACTTATTTATTTAATATACTTTTTTAACTAAAGTCATTACATTTCTTTGTTCATTTAAGACTTATTCATCACATAAGGACATTCAAGTAATGTTCTTGGACAAGACCTAGGGACTCTAACTAACCCTTCAAAGGTTATTGTTCAATGTTTAGATAGTGTTCCATACCACCACCTAAACTTCATAGAACTTCTCTAATAATATAAGGTATCTCATATGGTGAGAATAAGAAATAAAAGACATAGAACATGATACCTAGACATGGAATCCGGAGTTATAACCTACTAGGATGAGGGTGTTCTAGTGGCCAATGATAGAACTTAGATACATCCCATGTAGGAACATGGTTAAGGAATATGAAGGGCCTAGGTCTGACTCTTGTCTTGTCCTTTAAGTAGAGATACTTCCCTTACCATACTCACTCGGTACTATCCTTTATACTAATAGTGTAATTTACATCAAAGGCTCATATTAAGGGGTTCCATATCAAGTTCATGACCAAATCTCACTAACCCTACCAATGAGGTCCATTATGGCTACCTTACAATGGCGAGAAGAAGCTCAAAATGACTTTCCTAATGTTTGATATGATGTCGTTCCAATTAACCAAACTTAAGTGTATCATGCCTTTACTTGAGGGATACCATTACGACTTTCGACTTCAACATTTATAACATTACCACTAGGTGTAAGGTTTCACAATAAGTACCCTTTTGTCACATTCGAGAAGCACCCCCTAGAAGTAACATGGCGCTCTTGACCTTTCGGAGGTCTTATACAAGCCCATAGTTATCATTCATGGCATTGACATAGTAAATTTATCGGAAAACTTAAAACTTTTCATAAGACATTATATGCTACAAAAATAAATTCAGATTATATAATATAAGTCATAATACATGTTTAGACTCTACGTCTCTTTGATATGTTATACTCAAAAAAGTTAGAATACATTAGGGAAATGACCCTTAAAACATAAGACATACATATATACTATTTAATACACTTTTACAGTAAGTAAACACTAGGACATCCTTGGACATACATGATTCTTTTCCTTAAGCTTGGAAATCATCTATTAAGCTACTCACAACTTACAACATCATTTAAGAATCCATAACCCACACTTTGTATAAGAAGTAAAGAATAAAGGGATTAGTACAAGCATGCACTAAGCATGACAACCATGCAACAACAGGCATTTAAAAGAGACATTTTCTTGAAAATCATACTTCACGCCTTTTTGACTAAATCTTTATAAAACCATGAGACAATTAAATTTATATTATTCACATGCTTCATGTAAACATATATATAAAATTTAAGTGAGCTAATTTCCCTTGAGCATTTTTTCCTTTAATTCATTAACTTCCTAAGTAACCCTCTAGTTATACTTTGTGCAATGCATCACCTTAAGGACACAAGGAATACATACATATAACCCACATAAGCAAACACATATCATCACATAAGAACAATACATCAAAGACACAATTAAGTCAAAACCTTAGGACATTATAGTAGGCTATTTCCATTTGTACCTTTTTTTACTTCTTTTCATATACATCATTATAGCACCTTGTTCATGACCCCAATCTTAGTCTAGTAGTGCAATGCACATGTCATGCTCCATAACCCCACATATGCTTAGAAAACCCTTCATTAAACCATAAATGTTAACTCAATTCTTACATCAACAAGTAAATGGAGGCAACTTCATTCATGTAATTACAAGACCATCATCATATAGTCATTTAGACCAACATAGTGACTATAAGAATAAGATCATATCTTCTAGATTCATACTATAAATATCTTCATAATAAGTAGAAAAATACTACAAAGTCATGCATATGGACATAAACATACACATACACATTAGGTCACTTTGCTAGTACTTGTTAAGGAGCTAATTGTGCAATGTCTAGATAAGTTCGTTACTTCCACCTATGCTTACTAACCTCCATTAAGTCCTCCTAGTTATTATTCTATTCATTTACTTCCATTGTCCATTTTACGTTATAGAAAACAAAGCCTTATTCGACACTAAGACTATTGTTGCTAAACATGGAATTTGGTTTTGTAGAGCCTTACACCAATGAAACGTGTTCTTACCCAGCAATGGTAAATCATCAACATATGCTACCATACTAAGTGATATCACTTTGCTAGATCCTATGTGGCAAGCATAGTTATGGAACTTTGAGGTACATGTAAAAACCCTCTTTGTGCCATGATGGGGAATTATTGTTATTTACTATGGAAACCCTATCTATGACTATTGAGGCATTTTTGTTATCCAACTCATGAGATTTATTGTAGACCTTCCTTCCCACCTTGGAAAGGGACACACACTAATATTCAAGTTCAATCGGTGCTAATCTAAGTTTCCTTTATTAAAAATCAATTATAACATTACTTTTAAAATATAGGCTTAGGAGATACATCCCCTCATATGCTTAGCTCATAGGTCATATATGAATGTTCATCAACCTAAATCATGTGAGAAGATCCTTTCACATGGACATAGTATAAGTATTAGAACTATCTAGTTTAGGATACACTTATTCACACCTTTCAAGGCTCCCCTATTGACTAGATCATCATTCATGTGTGTGTGTATACATATATGTGAGGATACCTTTCACAAAATTCATTAATGTCACACATGTTCATATACCAATGCATAAGTCTAAATTTTTACTATATAAGCAATCCTTTACTATCAACACTCAAAGACACTATGCACATTCATACTTTATCACATCATATACTTAACATCATAGAATATAAGTCATTCATGATATGCCTCTTCATTCATTTTCATGTACATGAAACCAAACCTAGGATTTATCCTTTCAAGGTACACATGTACAATGTATAGACAAGGTCCCATACCCTTGCCCATAGTAGTAGACATATCAAGTCATCCTAGTTAAGGAAAAATATATTACACATTCATAGACATCATCTTAGCATCCATAGTAGACAACACTAGTGAATATGAGAAACCTTTCATTTAGACACCATGACTTATACTACTTGTAACATGCATATAAAGTGAGTGTGTGTGTACATTGGTCAACATGATCACATAATGGCTATCAACAATACATTTAGTAAGCCACCGTCTTAGACCATAATTATTTTTCAAGCATAAACCACACAACACACAATAGCATAGGAGACATGTCAACTTGATATTACACTTAAGACTCCTTACTTATGGTATTCATGCATTCACATAGGGGTACATAAGTAATGGATTATTAATAATTTTAACATATCAATGGAAGCACCTATACATTACCCTAATATAGATATATACATTCTTATACAATAGCTATGCAACCTAAGTCACAACTAGAATAGGAAAGTAGGCATAAGCTTCACATACAGTAATCATCATAACCACACACTCATATATTTATCAATTTGCCTTCAAGTACATGGTCAACGCATATATAATGACAATAAGTAAACATAGCCACCATAAGTGGACCACACCACAAAATGCCATACAAGGCTGCATCAATTACATTAATATACACAAGTAGAGGAGATAATCCTTCTTACCAATTTCTCACCCTTTGGTCATCATTGATTAATACACCTTGTTTATCAACAATTCATAGATATGGCAGTAGCTGAATGTACATTAAGAATATTAGAAAACATGTACAAGTCTCTACAATATCATAATACATATAGTGCAAAAGATTACCATTATTCTAGAGAATAGATAGGCATAGATTATCAATGAATTTCCCTAGTGGTTCTCATCAATCGTCTTGTATCAATAATATACATTTAGGTCAGTATCTTAATAAATATAATTAAAATCTAAATCATGCTTCATCTACCGAAGAATTAAGATCACATAATGTTCATTACAATATTTAAATTGTACGCTAGAAGAATCTAGATTAATTCATGCCAATTCCATGGGTATTTATTTATATTCAATCAAATATACCTAATTATAATTACATTATACTTATAGGCTGTAGCTAAGGAAAATCAACCACAATTGTGTCATATATCAACCACCCCAACATCAAGATTCAGAAGTTACTACTTGATAACCTAGAAGAAACTAAATCAGTTCATGCAAGTATATTTAATTTAATCAACAAGGATTTGTTCTCACAATTCATATATAATGTAAACTTAAAATAATAGCTATAGTCATCTTCATGTGATCGAGTTCAACATTAAATCTTTAAAAGACAAACGTTACGGTGAACATGGAAAACTTGGCTAAGCATGTTCAAATCTTCATATATTGATCCACGTGGATCAATCAAGATCAATTCACATAAATAACAGTAGATATAACCACATAAACGTAATACAATCAAAATTCAATCGATAAAAAGTCAAGATCACAAAGCCCATGCAAGGTCTAAGTTGATTTAGGGAGGAAACATGGGTTCATCATGCAATTTGATTAAAACCACTTTCAATCTAGTACATTAACATCAATTAATCGTGATTTAACCATTTAATTTTTTTTTTGAAAGAACCCATTGATAGATTTACGAAGAAGTACTTTGATCATGAAAATTTATTAAAAACATTGAGAAGAACTCTCCAACTGAAAGGTTACTTAGCGATGAAGGATAACCATAGCTTTATATACTTGAAGAAATCTAAAACATGGTGAAGAAACCGTAGGAATCCATGTTCCTAGTTGTTCTTGAGCTTCAGCAACAATGAAAATTTTTAGGGAGAAGATTTTTTGAGGGAAAGGTTTATTTTCTGTGTAGAGGGGATTGAGAATGGGTTTTTCACGTGTTTGATCACTTTATATACACCCAAAAAAAGGTTAATTAATAAATTGGACTCAGTTTAAGACGTGGTGTGAATTTCCCATTAAACCCTTAAATAAAAAACACTAAATGCAGCAGTTACAAGCCACCATCAACGGACCGCAATCAACTAGCCGTTGTTCAATCGATTGGCCATCCTTTGGTTTCCATCGATTGTACCATGGCCCGTTTTTGGGTTGAGACCTGACAAGAATAATTTTCCATTGACGATACCTCACGAACGGGCCATTGGTAAACAAACTAACCATCGTTTGGCTCATCGATTTACACTGCCAAGGCAGTGTCTCGACCAGCATTGGGTCTTTCTGGTGGGCCCTTCTGTGGGTCCCTTTAGAGGCCGTACCCGGAAAATTCCAAAGTAAATATAAACCTTAAAAAGTTATAGACCTTCCACATGAGTTTAACCCAAAAAAATACGCATAACACGTCCAAAAAGGTTAGAACCCATCACGACACACATTGAGCGTCTTAAGGGATAAATTTCGAACGTTTGGGTCGTTCTTGGACGTTTGACCTCGACAATTAAGAAAACTCCATATAATTCCAAAAAAACATCATTATGGGTCTCATGTCACTAATACATACAAAACTAAGAGGATTTAGCATCCTAAGTCAAGACATATCATATTCACATTCATAAATGCATCAAGTTAACGAAAGAATCCAAACCAAGACAACACACAATATACATCACCTTAACACATATTGCATGTCATTTTAGAAGCACATAGGAATAACACTATCATCTTTAAGTCATCCTAGACACTACCATATCATCATACATATGACCATCATAGACTCATACAGTCAAGTACGAATAGCCATATATCAACCCTAAGAATATACACACGTAGAGATAGTCATAGTGTATCATGATCACAAAAATAGCATCCATAGAACAACACATATACTTTCACATAACTTATCATGTACATAGACATTATACAACTTCACATCTAATTGACATAAATCATCAAAACACTTCAAGTATTTGCCGACAAGGCTATGATCATCATATCACATAAAGCAACGCCGACAAGGCCACACCAACTGCAATTAAAGCATATAAGACCACCAACATAAGTGGACCATACCAATTACAACATAATTGAACTATAACTTACATAAAATAAAGGAAAATAGGGCAGTGTACCAGCACTCCATCGTAAACACTTCAATCCAATGGTAAATCATCCAATTCAATATCATATGTCCATTACCCCTGGCCATAACCAATAATCCGATGCAATTATAACAATACTCAATGAAATTAGGTAGATTAAAATGGATTCATAAATATATGACAACTTAGATGTCTACTAAATACAAATATTACATCAATCAATAGCCCATAGAAAACTATACTAGAATTCATAAGAATTAATACCTAATCACTTAACGCATAAAGTAGTCAAAAACTAGGCTTAATCAAATACATGGGTTCATAGGTTAATTGAATTAAAATCATCAAATTAATAACCAATCAATCAATATACAATGCTTTAAAACCTTTAATACAAGAACCCATGGTTAGATCATGAAATTGGAAAATTCATCTATGAAAACTTTAGAAAACTTCATTGAAAGTTCTATCTTTGATAAATAGAGATTCAAGGATCAAATACCATACCTTAATAAATCAAATCATCCAATTTTATGAAGAATATCAACTAAATTCTCCAATCCAATCCTTTGATTGAGCTTTGGCTCAAATGGACTTCTAGAGAATTTTTAAGGAATTTGGATTTTGATTTATTGAAAAATTAAATTTTTTAAGTGTTTTAGGGTTATAAACATATTTAAAATACCCAAAAGCTTATATAGGAACACCCCAAACTCTTTTTTGTAAATGGGGTAAATTTACAACTTTGCCCCTTGAACTTAGTCTTTCCTTCTCCATGTCTATGAATCCACCCATGACTCCTCACATACGGGGCGTCGACTGACCCACCGGGCGTCAATTGCCTCCGTGTTTGGGCTATGTTAGGCAATCTTGGGCACTTATGAAGGGTTCTACCTCAAAGACAATTTAATGGTCCTTGATGTTGTTTTCCAAGATGTTTCAAACCCGAATATGTTCATGTACTAGTTTAGAATCTCTCACATGAATTTCATAAAAAAGAAACATGTAAAACTCAACAAAACATGTATACACACACAAGGTCGTTTAAGGGTAAACCTTTCCAACGTCATGGATTGTCTTGGACGTTTGACCTCCAAACTTCAAGAAACATGAAACACTGCCTATATAGACCATAATAAATAATATTAACACTATATGAAGTAATAAAATACATATATATGCATATAAAAACATATGAGGCACATAGGTGACTTAGCCGTCGAACTTCTTAGTCGTCCCTTGACGTTTCACATCAAAATAACCTTAATCTATAGATAATTCCTCAATACTACATTAAAGAATATTTTAGGGCCTTATTCAATCAAAACAGCTATGTTAGTCTCTAAATTCACCTATGTCATTTTCGAGGTATTACAATCTCCCCCAATTGGAAAATATTCCTCCTTGAATGACACTTGCCACTCTCCGAACACTTCCAAGAATAGAGATTCTATTTGCAACTCATGACCATAACATACAATCCATTATATAATACAACCTTGAAATAAAAAATCAATGTCACATACTCTACAAAATCACAACACAACAATAAACTAGAATAAATTTATAACTTATTATTCTATTAAACTCACATGCTTCATTCAGAATAGAAAAAACTCATTTTATATTCAATATAATGATCACATACGTCATCTATAACAACATTAAAAATAATTTAGACCAAAGAATGAATTAGCCAATTTTGTTAAATATTTTTAAAAGAGCATGCATACATTATTTTGATTTAGGACATTTTTTAAAAAATGCAACTTTTAGACAATTTATGATGGAAACTTGCAACAATGCAATATAGAACCACATAAACTCATATTAAAATATATTCATAACTTCATAAAATGCAAAATGCAAGGAATCAATGAAATTCAATTTCAACAAGACCCCTTAACACAATGCAACATGTATCATACTTCTATGGCTTTCTACGCGAATCTTGAGTTAATTAGAAAAAAATAAAGAATCAATAAAAACTCACCATACTCCCCCACTTAGAAGGAACTCATACCACTAAATAAATATAAGAATTTAGCATCATTCCTCATCCTCATCCGGTTTTGCTCCTTTAGTCTTGAATGCATAGAAAAGCCTCTTATTAAAGCATCATCATTTGGAACATTAGGAGCAACTTGTTTAACCTATATTCCTATATAAGAAATGGTAGGACAATCCCTCACCTTATAATCATCCTTCCAACTACATATCAACCACTAGTACCTGCTAGACACTTCCCATAGTGCCTCTTTCCACAAGTGACACAAGATGGTTTTCCATTTTAAGAATCACCTCCTTTATCCAATTGAACCTTAGAACTCCTAGGTACTATTTCACTTTGAGCCCTCTTCCTGAACCTAGTTTGGTCTTGGTAACTAGAACCACTTCGCTGCAAGTTTCTAGACATCCTCTTAAGCTTGGACTTTTAAATTAATTAGGCATACACCATGGGTCTATCTATGGTCATATCATCATGTAACAAGGTCGTAGGGTATTCCTCCTTCACTAGATTGGTGACCCTAATAAAAAATTTACACATCTCATCCCTCGGATTAGACACTAAAGATGGATAATATCTCCATAACATTTAGACACTTCAAAGTCTATTCCTCATATGCTCATATTTCCTAGTTTGATATTGATAAACTCTTTTCTCTTAACTTCCCTCCTCTCATGGGGAAAGTACTTTCCAAGAAAATATTCCTTAAATTCTTCCCACTGAATAGGACTCGATTCCAATGTCCTATTATTCTTCCATTCAGTGTCGCACACTTGAAAAAACATCCCTCAATTGATATGAAGCTAACTCTGCCATCTCGATAGATGTAACCCCCATAGCACTCACCACCTTGTACATACCATCTAGAAACTCTTGGGGATCCACTCCCACCTTAGAGCCAAGAAAGATAAGAGTATTCATCCTCACAAAGTCTCTCAAGCTTGACGTCAGATTACTCTCCACAACATTCATCCTATGCACCATACATAAATTTTCTTGGGTAGTCATGGATTGGGCTAAAGCAAGCAAAACCTCTCTTACATCATTATGACTCAACTCTGCGAGAACCACCGGAACATGATTACAATCTTTCAAAAATAGTGACTTGATCATCTTGGGGAGGCATTTTATCAACATGAGGAACTTCATCAAATTGCTCAACTTTAGGAGGAACCTTCTCATTCACATTCTCCTAAACTCTCCTACCCGGTGTATTCCTCGTATTCATTTTCCTAGAGACACCTGGAAAAAAAATAAGATAAGAGTACTCATAACCTTTCAGTCGTTGATTATTTTGGAAGGCAAAATTGTTAAAGGTTTGGATTCTTCCTCTCATATAAGTAGGATAGGTCCTCAACTTTCGAGGTCAATTCCATAATCTAGCTTAGAGATTTTGTTATGATCTTATTGACTCTATAATTCCTTTCCTTTTTAATTGAATATTGTACTTTTGTATGACCTATACATGGTCTTGTTGAATTGAAGTAAGTGTTATGCCGATATTGTGCTAATAATTTAGATGGTATAAGATGAGAAAATTATTGAGACAATTTTTATATTTCATGTATATGTATGTGAAACAATAGTAGATGTCTATGTAACTTTCCTTTACGAAGGGTATATGCATACTCGATATGAATATATATTATATAATTGTGGAGGTCTATGTAAACCTCCAAATAGTTATAATGAAAGTTTTAAATTTTTTTGCATTTTTCAACCTATGAATGTTTTAAAATTACATTAAAAGGCTAGTCTTAGTCCTTGAAAAGGACGACGAACACCGGTTACGTTTAGGGGATAAACCCAGAGTTGACAAATACTCAAATGAAAATGTAACAACATAGGAGCTTAAACCTAAATAAACTCCATTAGCTTGATAGTGGCATTACCCTCAGAAAGTTCAGACCTACCCAACTGGGATAAATGAAAATTCCAAGTCTTCCTTCAAAGTAGTCTCAAAAGCCCTTCAACATCAAGAACCTAAAATGTTGGGGAAAAGGAAAAATATGGAGTTAATACACCACTTGTACTAAGTATGAGACCATATGCACACATATAATGAAATCATGCTATAAAGGCACAATTCATTGAGTATGAAATTTACTTTGAAAATTCATATACACCTTCAAGAAGACCATATCATTCATTAAGACATATTCATTAATTTATTGACATGTATATCACAAGACCAATAATGCTAAGTCTAGTCAAGTCAACATGCATACAATATAATCAAACACATAGTCAAGGAAACTCTACTATCAAGTTCTAATAACAATAAACATGAATAATAGTTCATTAAAACATAACCAAAGCAAGAAAATTATCCACGAACCCCTATTGAGTCAACAAGTTCAAAGAACAAGCAAAGCCCCACAACCTTAGTGTAACGACCTGTTTAGTCGTTTTGAGCAGCAGATTTTATTTCTGGAAAAACTTGTTGAGTCGACGGATCCCACGACGGACCGTCATGGGCACGACGGACCGTCGAGGGGGTCTCATTCCAAAACACTTAGAATTCTGAAATTTGGGTACTGAAATCGACTCTCTGAACTTCGCGACGAAGTGGTAGGACGGACCGTCACAGGCGTGACGGGGCGTCACAGACCCTTTGTAAAAATTTAGTCTCTGAACTCTGTGACGGAAGCAGCAGGACGGACCACCGCAGGAACGACGGGCCGTCACAGGCTGTGTAATCCCAGGCTTGGTCGGATTTCTGTTAAATGTTTTAAGGGGCTTTTTGGACAATTCCTGCTATAATTTTAAATTTAGTGGGTTAATGTTAATGATTTAACTACTTGGGGGTTAAAGGAGATAACCTTGAATTAATTAATGGGTTAATTCATCATCTTTTATACTTAATTATATGCTTATTAGGGTAAAAGAAAGAGGGTTTGAATAAGAAAAATAGAAAGAACAAAGAGAGAGAGAGGAGAACGCACGAACGAGAAAGAGGAGAAACGAAGAGGAAAGCAAAGCATTGGAAAAGTAGATTGCTTGAATAACAATTCTTCGGTGGAGGTAGGTTATGGTTTATGCTATTTGTAGTAAACTCTTAATAGCGAATGATATGTATTGGGTAGTATTGTACACCCTTCTAAATGCTTAATTGTATGTTTGCATGAATGTGATTATATATTTGTGATAAAATAAGCATGATGAGGCTATTGAATCCTAAATCTTGAAAAACCCTAATCTAATGATGATGCCTTGGTATAAAAGAAGGCATGATGAACGAAAGTAGTGAGATTAGGGGATCGGGTGTCACGTTCCGGCACCAGGATAGTAATAGAGGATCGGGTGTCACGTTTCGACACTAGGATAGTATATGAGGATCAAAGTGTCACGTTCCGACACCAGGATAGTATATGAGGATCGGAGTGTCACGTTCCGACGCCAGGATAGTATATGGATCCGGTGTCACGTTCCGACACTAGGATAGTATATGAGGATCGGAGTGTCGTGTTCCGACACAAGGATAGTATATGGAGCGGAGTTCACAAACCGAAACAAGAGGAATAAAGATAATGAATCTTGAAATATGTTAATATACTCAATGTAATGAACCTAATTTACAAATGAGTATGGTATTGAGGCTTGAGTCCTCATGGGTGTACTTGGCGTTACTTATTAATGATTATAGTACTTGATATTGCTACAGATTGAGTATTGTAGTTGATTTATGATATGATCTGATATATACTGTTTTCTATTTTGAGTTGGCCGATGATACCTACTCAGTACTTGTGTTTTGTACTGACCCCTACTTATATGTTTCTTTCTTTGCTATTTGTGGAGTGCAGCAAATTTACCGTCGTCTTCAACTTAACTGCAACTCTACCCCGTCTTCATTACACCGGTATTCAGGGTGAGCTAATGCTTCTAGCTTGGACTGGATCTTCTTCTTCATGTCTTGGTGCCTTGAAGTTCCGGCATGGACTAGCTTTTTATTTATTTTAGCTTCCTAGATACTCTTAGATTTAGAAATTTGAGGATAGATGTTCTTGTGATGATGACTTCCAGATTTTGGGGATAAAAATAGTTGTTGAGTTTTTAGAAGTTATTTAATTGATTTTCATTAATGAGTTTATGTCTTCCACATTATATTCTGTTATTATATTTAAATGTTGGGTTTTGTATTGGTTGGTTTGCTCGCATAGGAGGGTAAGTGTGGGTGCTACTCACGACACGTTTTCGGTCGTGACAAACTTGGTATCACAGCATTAGGTTCGTTGTTCTCATCACACAAGAATGAGTCTTAAGGAACTGTAGGGGGACGCCTTTTGTTTTCTTTGAGAGGTTTTAAGACTTTAGGAAAATTCCATTCTTTCTTTCTTTCTTTCATGCTATTACTTAGATCCAATTAATATCTAGGTGATACAAATTGGTATCTGACCATCTTCACTCTATTTCGCAGATGGTTAGAAGTAGAGCAAAAACCGCGCCAACACCGACACCGGCAAGACAAGAAGCGTCTGAGCCAGCCATTGGGGCTGTAGCTCGAAGAGGAGTAGTGGCAAGAGGCCGTGGAAGAGGTCGTGGGAGGATGTCCTCTAGAGGAAGAGGACAAGCACCTAGCTCATGTGGTACTAGGGCGGTGACTCCTCCACCAACAGACGAAGTGGTAAGAGAGGGTGAGGAAGGGGAGAATGAACAAGTACAGAATGAGGAATTGCCACCCCAACCTACCCCAGAGATAATCAATCAGGTTCTTGCTTATCTTAGCGGGTTATCTAATAAGGGCCAGACAACTCCAGTGTTTTCTGCATCAGCACCTCAGGTTCCGGAGGTACAACATGCAGCTACTATGTCTCCCCGCATGGATGCCTCATTGGGAATAGGCACGTTTCCTCGTCTGACTACAGGGCCTATAATGACAAGTGATCAGCATGAACTTTTCAGCAAGTTCTTGAAATTGAAACCTCCAGTCTTCAAAGTCTTTGAATGCGAGGATGCCTACGATTTTCTGGTTGACTGTCATGAGCTACTACACAAGATGGGTATAGTAGAACGATTTGGTGTTGAGTTTGTGACCTATCAGTTTCAAGGGAACGCAAAAATGTGGTGGCGGTCACATGTTGAGTGTCAACCAACAAAGGCACCACCTATGACTTGGGCATCATTCTCTAGCTTGTTTATGGAGAAGTATATGCCCCGTACTTTGAGGGATAGGAGGAGAGATGAGTTTCTAAGCCTAGAGCAAGGCAGGATGTCGGTTACTACTTACGAGGCTAGGTTTAGTGCACTATCAATATATGCCACCCAGCTTTGTTTCAGTCCACAAGAGCGGATTCACCATTTTGTGAAGGGGTTTAGGTCAGAGTTGCGGATTTCAGCCTTACAGGTAGCGGCTACAGCGAAATCCTTTCAGGAAGTGGTAGACTTCGTGATAGAGGTGGAGGGAGTGAAGCCAGATGACTTCACCATGGAATCGACATCAAAAGGGTTTCGAAAGGGAGGTGAGTTTAATGGTTCTTACTCTAGAGGGCAGGTTCAGGAGGTTACCCAGCCCGACCTATTCAGTCTTCACTGCAGGCTGTAATTGGGGGTCTACCGTAGACCGATAAACATTTCTCTATGTTTGGTGGTTATCCCCAGACTTCGTCATTCTCACAGAGGACGATGCTTGAATCCAGAAAATGTTATGGATGTGGGGAGACTGGACACATTAAGAGGTATTGTCCGAAACAAAGTTACAGACCTCTAATAGTTAGAGGTAGAGGTGGTCATGGAAGAGGACGCTATTCTGGAGGACGTGGTGGTTGAGGTAATGGTGGTCACCAAAACGGACGGGGTGACGGGCAAACTGGAGCCACTACATCACAACATGGTAGGGGCAACGGACAGACAGGTGATAGGGCCCATTGTTACGCTTTCCCTGGGCGGTCTGAAGTGGAGACATCTGATGCTATTATCACAGGTAATCTTTTGGTTTGTGATTGCATGGCTTCTGTATTATTTGATCCTGGCTCCATATTTTCATATGTATCTTCTTCATTTGCTACTGGTCTTAATTTACCTTGTGAATTACTTGACATGCCTATTCGTGTTTCTACTCCGGTGGGTGAGTCTGTGATAGTTAAAAGGGTATATAGGTCTTGTCTGGTGACTTTTTCGGGGAGCAACATGTAGACTTGGTTATCCTAGAAATGGTTGACTTCGATGTAATTCTTGGAATGACTTGGCTTTCTCCCAATTTTGCAATCTTAGATTGTAATGCAAAAACTGTAACGTTTGCCAAGCCTGGGACAGATCCGTTAGTGTGGGAGGGCGACTACACTTCCACTCCAGCTCGTATCATCTCCTTTCTTCGTGCTAAAAGAATCGTTAGTAAAGGGTGTTTAGCTTTCTTGACACACCTCAGGGATGACACTACCCAAGTACCTTCACTTGAGTCAGTTTCGGTAGTCCGTGAGTTTCTGGATGTGTTCTCTGCAGATCTTCCTGGTATGCCACCAGATAGAGATATTGACTTCTGCATTGATCTTGAACCGGGTACTCGCCCCATTTCTATACCCCCTTATATAATGGCTCCCGCTGAGTTAAGAGAGTCAAATGCCCAACTTCAAGAGTTTTTAAGCAAAGGCTTTATTAGACCAAGTGCATCTCCTTGGGGTGCTCCTGGTTTGTTTGTGAAGAAGAGTGATGGAAGTTTTCGGATGTGCATAGACTATAGACAACTGAATAAGGTAACTATTAAGAACAAGTATCCTCTTCCCCGCATCGATGATTTGTTCGATCAGTTACAAGGTGCTGGTACCTTCTCAAAAATCGATCTGAGATCTGGTTATCATCAACTGAAAATATGGGCAACGGATGTGCCCAAGACTGCTTTTCAGACCATATATGGGCATTATGAGTTCTTTGTAATGTCTTTTGGGCTTACGAATGCCCCTGCCGCTTTCATTAGCTTGATGAATGGGATTTTTAAGCCATATATGGATCTCTTTGTCATCGTATTCATTGATGATATATTGGTATACACAAAGAGCAAGAAAGAACATGAGGAGCACTTGAGAATTGTATTGGAAATGTTGAGGGAGAAAAAGCTTTATGCCAAGTTCTCCAAGTGTGAGTTTTTGCTATAATCAGTTTCCTTCTTGGGACACGTGGTTTCGAAGGTTGGAGTGATGGTGGATCCTTCTAAGATTGTGATAGTGAAGAATTGGGTAAGACCTACTAATGTGTCAGAAATAAGGTGCTTTGTTGGTTTAGCCAGCTACTACCGTCGATTTGTCAAGGGATTCTCTTCTATTGCTCCAAATTGAAGAACTTGACTAAGCAGAATGTTTCATTTGTATGGTCGGATGAATGTGAGGAAAGCTTTCAGAAACTCAAGACCTTGCTGACTACTTCACCTATCCTTACCTTGCCATCAGAGGGTAAGAACTTCATTGTTTATTGTGATGAATTCTATTCTTGTTTGGGTGGAGTGCTAACGCAAGAGAAGAATTTAATTGCTTATGCTTCGAGGCAATTAAAGGTGCATGAACGTAACTATCCGACCCATGATTTTGAGTTAGCTGCGGTGGTGTATGCATTAAATAAATGGAGACACTATCTATATGGGGTTAAGTGTGAAGTCTATACGGATCATCGTAGTCTACAGTATGTCTTTACTCAGAGGAATTTGAATTTGAGACAGAGGAGGTGGATGGAACTACTGAAAGACTACAATGTTACCATCTTGTATCACCCTGGAAAGGCTAATGTTGTGGCAGATGCCTTAAGTCGAAAGGCAGGAAGCATGGGAAGTCTAGCTCACTTGCAAGTTTCTAGACGTCAATTGGCTAGAGAGGTTCAGACTCTGGCTAACGACATTATGAGGTTAGAGGTAACTGAGAAGGGAGGATTGTTGGCTTGTATGGAGGCAAGATCTTCCTTTCTTGACAAGATTAAGGGAAAGCAGTTTACTTATGAGAAATTGATCCGGATCCGAGATAAAGTGTTGCGAGGAGAGGCTAAAGAAGCGACAATCGATGAGGAAGGTGTTTTGAGGATTAAGGGAAGGGTATGTGTAACCCACGTCGATGATATGATCAACACTATTCTTACAGAGGCTCATAGCTCAAGGTATTCTATAAATCCGGGTGCAACCAAGATGTATCGTGACCTAAAGCAACATTTTTGGTGGAGTAGAATAAAGCGTGACATTGTGGAGTTTGTTGCCAAATGCCCAAATTGTCAGCAAGTAAAGTACGAACACCAGAGGCCTGGAGGAACACTTCAAAGAATGCCCATTCCGGAATGGAAGTGGGAGATAATCGCAATGGACTTCGTGGTTGGTCTTCCAAAGACAATGGGTAAGTATGACTCTATTTGGGTGATTGTTGATAGGTTAACTTAGTCTGCTCATTTCATTCCAGTCAAGGTGACTTATAATTCAGAGAAGTTAGCCAAACAGTACATCTCAGAAATTATTCGATTGCATGGGGTTCCACTCTCCATGATATAAGATAGGGGTACGCAATTTACTTCTATGTTTTGGAAAACATTGCATGCGGAATTGGGTACTAGGTTGGACCTTAGTACTACGTTCCATCCTCAAACCGATGGTCAGTGTGAGCGAACGATTCAAGTGCTGGAGGATATGCTTCGTGCATGTGTGATAGAATTTGGTAGTCATTGGGATAGGTTCTTACCCTTAGCAGAGTTCTCCTACAACAATAGCTATCACTCAAGTATTGATATGGCCCCATTTGAGGCACTGTATGGGAGGAGATGTAGATCTCCCATTGGTTAGTTTGATGCATTTGAGGTTAGACCTTGGGGTACTGACCTTCTGAGGGAATCGTTAGATAAAGTGAAATGCATTCAAGAAAAGCTTTTAGCGGCTCAAAGTAGGCAGAAGGAATATGCAGATCGAAAGGTTAGAGACTTGGAGTTTATGGAGGGTGAGCAAGTCTTGCTGAAGGTTTCGCCCATGAAAGGGGTGATGCGGTTTGGTAAAAGAGGTAAGCTAAGCCCAAGGTATATTGGACCATTTGAAGTACTTAAGCGAGTAGGGGAGGTGGCTTTTGAATTAGCCTTGCCTCCAGGGCTGTCAGGAGTGCATCCGGTATTTCATGTGTCTATGTTGAAAAGATACCATAGGGATGGAAACTACATCATTCGTTCGGATTAAGTTCTGCTGGATGAGAATTTGTCTTATGAGGAGGAGCATGTTGCTATTTTAGATAGAGAAGTCCGCAAGTTGAGGTCAAGGGAGATTGCATCCATCAAAGTTCAATGGAAGAATCGACCAGTTGAGGAATCCACTTGGGAGAAGGAGGCTGATATGCAATAAATATACCCACACCTGTTTACAGATTCAGGTACTCCTTCTCTCCCTTGTTTTTCTTCTTGTGATCGTTCGAGGACGAACGATGGGTAAATTGGTATCTATTGTAACGACCTTTTTAGTCGTTTTGAGCAGCAGATTTTATTTCTGGAAAAACTGGCTGAGTTGACGGATCCCACGACGGACCGTCATGGGCACGACGGACCGTCGAGGGGGTCTCATTCCAAAACACTTACAATTCTCAAATTCGGGTACTGAAATCGACTCTCTGAACTTCGTGAAGAAGTGGCAGGACGGACTGTCAAAGGCGTAGGACGGACTGTCAGGACGGACTGTCACGGCCGTCATAGACCCTTAGTAAAAATTTAGTCTCTGAACTCTGTGACGGAAGTAGTAGGACGGATCGTCGCAGAAACGACAAGCCGTCACAGGCTGCGTAATCCCAGGCTGGGTCGGATTTCTGTTAAATGTTTTAAGGGGCGTTTTGGACTATTCCTGCTATAATTATAAATTTAGTGGGTTAATGTTAATGATTTAACTACTTGGGGGTTAAAGGAGATAACCTTGAATTAATTAATGGGTCAATTCATCATCTTTTATACTTAATTATATGCTAATTAGGGTAAAAGAAAGAGGTTTGAATAAGAAAAATAGAAAGAACAGAGAGAGAGAGGAGAACGCACGAACGAGAAAGAGGAGAAACGAAGAGGAAAGCAAAGCATTGGAAAAGTAGATTTCTTGAATAACAATTCTTCAGTGGAGGTAGGTTATTGTTTATGTTATTCGTAGTAAACTCTTAATAGCGAATGATATGTATTTGGTAGTATTGTAAACCCTTCTATATGCTTAATTGTATGCTTGCATGAATGTGATTATATAATTGTGATAAAATAAGCATGATGAGGCTATTGAATCCTAATTCTTGAAAAACCCTAATCTAATTTATTAATGATGATGCCTTGGTATAAAAGAAGGCTTGATGAATGAAAGTAGTGAGATTAGGGGATCGGGTGTCACGTTCCCGCACCAGGATAGTAATAGAGGATCGGGTGTCACGTTTCGACACCAGGATAGTATATGAGGATCGGAGTGTCACGTTCGGATACCAGGATAGTATATGAGGATCGGAGTGTCACGTTTCGACAAAAGGATAGTATATGGATCAGGTGTCACGTTCTGACACTAGGATAGTATATGAGAATCGGAGTGTCACGTTCCGACACTAGGATAGTATATGGAGCGGAGTGTCACGTACCGACACAAGAGCAATAAAGATAATGAATCTTGAAATATGTTAATATACTCAATTAAATGAACCTAATTTCAAAATGAGTATGGTATTGAGGCTTGAGTCCTCATGGGTGTACTTGGCGTTACTTATTAATGATTATAGTACTTGATGTTGCTACAGATTGACTATTGTAGTTGATTTATGATATGATCTGATATATACTGTTTTCTATTTTGAGTTGGCCGATGATACCTACTCAGTACTTGTGTTTTGTACTGACCCCTACTTGTATGTTTCTTTCTTTGATATTTGTGGAGTGCGCAAATGTACCGTCGTCTTCAACTCAACCGCAACTCTAGCCATTCTTCATTACACCGAATTTCAGGGTGAGCTAATGCTTCTAGCTTGGACTGAATCTTCTTCTTCATGTCTTGATGCCTCGATATTCCGGCATGGACTAGCTTTTTATTTATTTTAGCTTCCTAGATACTCTTAGATTTAGAAATTTGAGGATAGATGTTCTTGTGATGATGACTTCCAGATTTTGGGGATATTAATAGTTGTTGAGTTTTTTAGAAGTTATTTAATTGATTTTCATTAATGAGTGTAAGTCTTCCGCATTAAATTATGTTATTATATTGAAATGTTGGGTTTTGTATTTGTTGGTTTACTCACATAGGAGGGTAAGTATGGGTGCCACTCACGACACGTTTTGGGTCGTGACACTTAGTCAATCAAGTAATCCAACAAGAATCATGACCAACATACAACTTCTCATAGCATATCATTAAGGGTACATATTATCTTACTTCAACAATGAAGACAACATATATTCATAAGTAATACAGATCATCATATAGTATCAACAATATGCAAGATCATCATATGCATATCATGTAGAATTATAAGCATATACGTATATAAGAACATCCTCGTAAGACTTCCTTCATGTCTAACTAGTGCAATGTTTAGGTAGAGTGTGATACCCTTACCTAGACTTAGGTAAACCGCCTAGGTTATCCTAGTTTTAGTTCATTACTTTAGATCATTTTATCTCTTGGGAATATCTTTCTTTACTAAGATATATGATATGAGCTACTGTGGAATCCTGTGTCATGGAACCCTACACCGAATGAAGGTGGACTACTTGCCAAGGTAGTACAAAACCATGAACATAGAAACTACGTGGATCTACTATATAGTATTCCTATGGGGGCAACATTGTTCAAGAACTAGGAGATATACTTGCGACCCTTTTTATGATACATGTGTTGTAGACTCCAATCTAAATAGTACATTAGTGATCTGACCTTCCGTATGTGGGAAGGGACACTCCTCACTGTAGTTCACTCGGTGCTAAGCTAGAGTCCATTTTGTAATGTCATTAATACCTTTATTAATCATCATAACTTAATGTAGGTCATAGGGTATACCATTTGTATAAACATCATCATCATAGATCAATAATAATTTCATGAGTATTGTCCTTTCATTACAATCTACATAAGTCATGTTAGAACATTTACACATTGACATCATGATAAGGCACATTGTTAAGTTATCACCATCCTTATAACATTTACATCTTAGCCAAAACCTCATAGACCATAGTCAAGACATTTCAATTCAACATCACACAAACCCTATCAATCCAAATACAAGGCATACTTCAATACATCAGCATCACTTAACCACAAATAACCATAATTGAAGTAAATAGTTGAGATCACAAGACATACCAAGTCTTCTTCATAATAAATCATCATGGTATTATCATCAACCCTAAAATTAACCCAATAAGGGTGTAATACCATCAAAAAACAATAACCAACGTGACAACAATGCCAATTAAATCACTATATCACTATCCATCACTAGTTCATAGGTAAAGATAAGAGACTTAGGTCAAATTCATAATCCGGATAAATTACTCAAGAAATAGGATGATAGCACTACAATTCATCCTAATCTATTCATAATTGGTACAATAACGTCATATAATATTAATTCAACAAATAATCAATTCAATTGAACCAACATTACACAGTTCATAGATCATAACCTAGGTTTAAGGGAAAAAGGTTATGTTCTACAAACAAGACAAATACATCAAAAATAAGATAATTGACATATAATAAATGGTAATATATTCCTAATATAAAAAAAGGTAATAAACAAAGTAATTCACAACACAAATTTTGTATTGGAAGAAAATCCCCTTAGAACTCAACTTTTTCAATCAATTTGGAGGAACCATTTGGGGAAAGATATCCAAAAGGTGAAAGGAATATCATACCTTAATGTATGATGAATATTTATGAATAAACCTTGGTAATTTAATCACTAGAACACACATTGACCTTGACTTCTATGGAGTTTTTCAACTGAAGAGAGAAAGAAAAGAGAAGGAAGAGAGTTTGTGTTTTGGTATTTATTAGAGCTTAGGTTAGTCTAATTAGGTTATGGTATTAATATAGGTTGTTAATTAACTACGTAACCCATATTTAACTTATTAAATAACATAAATAATTAAATGAATTACTTAAAAACATGCAGCAAAATAGTGGCTCCATAGATGTGACCATGATCGACAGATCCTGTGTCCATCGCCGGGTACTGTTCACCTCTTTGATGCACAATTGTCGATGACTTAAGAGACTGTACCTTAAAATTTTTCCAAAATTTTTTGTAATTGTCCATTAATGGAATTAGTCCATACCTCGTCAATCATGGGTTGCATCAGTTGGTGGAACCTGTTGTGGGAAGCCTTTGAACCCAAAATGTACTCCTCACGGGACCTTAGTTTGTCCTTGGGGATTCATGAGAAGACATCTCGAGTATGAATAGAGTCCAATACGTTTTAAACACCCTTCTACCTATTTTTATGATTATTCGACTCCTAAAAATTAGTCAAATAGGCTAAGGCATGCTAGTACCTTATTGAACTAGTTTTCTGACATCATGGTTCTTCTTTGAAGTTTTATTTTTTATCTTCCTAAATGACTTATATTTATTAAAATAGATCTTAAAACTTTTTCTAAACATTTTGACCTCACGTAAGGCTCTAGAAAAATGTCTTAGACTTTCGAAGTGTTACAATAAGGTGAGGCATTGTCCTACTATTGAGGCTATAGGAAAAGAATGAAACAAAGTTTTCCGTAGTGTTCCGGGTGATGATGTTCAAAGGATAAATTGCTTCTATGCACTACAAGATAAGGGACCAAAGCCGGATGAGGATGATGTTGGTAAGTTATAGTTTTTATTTTCAGTTTGAATGGATTCCTTCTAAGTGGGAGAGTATGTTGAGTGGTTTATTATTATTGGTTTCTTATCTCTTCTATTATATTCAATCTTGAGAGTTAAAAAGTCATAATAGCATGTTGCATGGTGTTTAAAAGTCTTGATAGAATTGAATTTCATTTATTTCTTGCATTGAACATTTACGAAGTTAAAGTTATGTTGTGAATTGAGTTTATGTGATTTTATCTTTCATATTTTCATGATTTCATCACCGATTTCCTAAGAGTTGTATTTTTGAAAAGTTGAGCATAATTGAGTATATGGTAGGAAGTAAAGTATTACGTTTTTAAAAAACATGACTAAACCGTTCTTTTGTTGAAAATTGCATAATGTGTTTAGAATTGATGTATATGAGAATGAGAATTTTTTGAGACCTAGTTCCTCCTATTTGAAATGACGTATGTGAGTCTTGTTGCATAATGAGTCGTAGATTATTCTCTATCATTTTGTTGTGGTTTGAGTATCTTGATTATTTGAAACTCCTTAAATTTGTATTGTGTATGGTTTTGTATGCTTATGTTCTGCTAGTATTGAGTTTCTTCTCTCTTGATAGTCTCTAAAAAGAAGAATGTTTTGTTCGAGGACCAATGTTGTCCATGTAAGGGAGTGTTCAAAGTTTCGTGAAGTTTGTAGGTTAAATGTTCATGATGGTCGAAAGTTTAGCCTTTAAAATTTCTAATGTGCCTTAGGATGTTTAGTCAAGTTTTACGTGTGCGTTTTTGATGAAATTGATTTGGGAGATCCTAAAACTGTATAGCATCATATTCGGATTGGAAATGTCTTGGCAAAACTTCCCAAGGAACAACAAAGGGTCCTTGAGGAGGACCCATCTTTATCGCTAAGACTGTACAAAAAAATCCCACCTTTAGATTGCAATCGATACCATGTAGCTAGGTCGACGCAGTGTAGGTGGAGGGTGTAGATAGGTACATAGTAGTGGGAGGTTGAGCATCCATTTACAAGCATTTGTCCTAAACAACACGAACCAATAGGATGGTCCGTTGGTTACGCTACGGGGCATAGGTGTTGATCCGTCAATGGAACCTGTTGAAATTCTATAGTTGTCTCGACCAATCGGAGGGTATTTTGGCATTTTTACCTAGCCTTCCTTAAATTAGTAGGACGACTTACTAAGTTTATTTTGCGTATTTTAGGTAGTTTTTTAAGTCTTACGCACTTAGATTAATTCACTTTTTAAAATCAAAACCCAAAACCTCTAAGGAACTCTCTAGAACACACTTGAAGATGGAAGGGAGATTGTATCCTGTAAGTGGGATTCTCCATAAATTCTTCTCAATTTTGATGATATAGCATCAATTAAGGTATGTCTTTCATCCTTGAATTTCTTTTTTGTTCATGGATCCAAGCTTCAACGTGTTTTTCAATGACTTCCCAAAAAGATGAACCTCAAAATTGTAATCTAGCCATGCATTCTTGGATAAAACGTTTTGAATCATTGTATTATTATTGAATTGATGTTAAATTGATGATTGTAGACAAAAAATTCTATGAACCCATGCAATTCATGAAACCCTAGTTTTAACTATGTTATGGGTTATTTGATTATGTCTTTTATACTATTGAATTCTTGTGTAGTTTTATTAGGGCTATTGATTATGAAAGAATCATGTTATAATTGTTAGTAGACAATCCTAATTTAATAACTTCATGTTGTGATATCTTGAATTCATTGTATATCATGATTATTGGATTGAATTTGTGATCAGGTCCATTCTAAGGGTCTTTGAGTATTTTCGTGGATGATTTGGCTATGGATTGAAATTTTGAGATTAAAATGGTGGTACGTTGAACTAACCTTTGATATATTGTATAATATAGTTCTTAGATAATGTTTATGAATGTTATAGTCCACTTATAATTATGGTACTTATGTGCTATATTTTTAAATCATATAGTTTCATCGTCACTACTTTATGAATTATGAACCAATGTGGCCTCGTTGGCCTTCTTTATGTATTATGATATTATCATGATATAACTTGAATATATGAATATTTTTGAGAGTCTTGATTACTGATATGCATATGAGAAGTCTAAGAATGAATTCTTGAATTGATGATATGTGTCTCTAGTAGGCTATAATATACTCTTCATGTACATTACTCGATGTTGACGTATGATGATTCTTGATGTATTGTAGTAGACTTGTGGTAATATAAACTATTGATACTATTGTAGTGAATAGGGTGACCTAAAAATTACATTCATTATTCTTATGCATTTTTTGAATGGTATGCTACATGTGGTATGGTGAAGTATTTGTATGCCTTGTTTTGTAGACTTGTAACATACTTGATATATATAAAATGTGAATATAACTTTTTGAATTAGCATGGTAGAGATCATTGGTCATGTATGTGTAATTGTTATGTGACCGTAAACATATTTAAGAAGGTCCTTTATGTGGAACCTTCAACATAGATGGAAGGTTATTATATACTTGAAGTTGAAAGTCGTAATGGTGTACTTCTTGTCTTAATGGTTGACTTAGGATTGATTGAATGGAACGGCATGAAATCATCCTTAGAAATGTAATTGAGCTATCCTCATTATCACTGTAGGTAGACAGAGTTGACCCTCTTTCGTAAGGTGTAATGTGATGGGGTTATGAAATAGATATGGAACCTCTTCATGTACTCCTTTATTGAAATATTCTATGAGAAAAAAGACTAGCACCGAGTGAGTACTCTTGGGATGTTGCTCTAACTAATATTGCATTAGAGAACAAAGAAACCCGTCATACTCCTTAACCATGTGCCGACATGGTATGCGTCCTATGTCTACCATTGGCAAGTAGAACAACCTCCATTGTTGTAGTTTCATGACTCCGGATTCCATGCATAACTAAAATTATCTATGTCGGTTATTTCCTATTCTCATCATGTTGGATACCTACTAGAGTTGGAGAAGTTGTATGAATTTTAGGTGACGCTATGAGAGACTATCTAGACATTACACGATGAGGCTTTAAAGATGTTAGTGTTTAAGTACTTAGGTCTTCTCCAAGGCCATTATTTGAATGTCATTACATGTTGAATGTCTCTTTATGAATTAATGACGATAATGACTTAAGCTAGAAACCATGATTAATGAATAAGTACTTACCTAGAGTAGATAAAGGATATCCTAGCTATGGTTTCAAGGGAGCATGTGAATGGTCTCTTCATATCTTACCTAGGGAAGTCTGAACAATAACTCTATACCAGAAAAGTAAATTGATAAAGTAGATATGATCTAAACATAGGTAGTTATAAGGATTATATAGGTAAGCTTGGAGAGGGTGTGTGGGTGGTCTCTTCTTGAATTACATAATAAATATTTTGATAACCTTTGGGAGGAGAATGTCATATTATATATTAATGTGTGTAAGGGTAGTAACCTTATATTAGTTTGTCTAAATGATCTATTTGTTTTGTGTGGAGGTATTGTATGGGCGGTCACTTCATAACTCACTCTAGTGAGCCTTAGAATCACCTTTGGTAGGAGGATCTCGTGTTTATGTGTTTTGATGTATTATTCATGCTATCTTGTGATATATAAATTATATGCTAAGTTAATGTGAAATTCACTATATATTTTATGTAAGTTTACTATAACGTTGCATTAAATTAGGTATGACTTGGGATGTGTTCTAAATGTGATACTAAGTGTTTTTAAATATGTTTATTACGCTTATAATATGAAGTTTTAATCAAAAAGAGTATGTTTCTCATAAATGTTCGTGTATCACGATTTTATGAATTAGGCCATAATTAGTACATGCATTGTACTAATTCCATCAATTTTTTCTTTATCTAAATATGTAGGTTGAAGTTTAGAAGCGTCTTGAAGCAAATCTTGGAAACTAGGACTCTTCCAAGAAAAATTCAAGTATGTCCTCACTTGACTGGAGGACATAACTATCTCTAGTCTTATTTTATTCAAAGTATTTTTATAGAATATATTTTTTTATATTTAAATTATATATACCGTATCCCAAGTATTCTTTAGTTTAAGCGTAACATATGCTGAAATTTAGTATTTTCCTACAGTTGTACATGAAACATATTATGTGATATTACTTGTCTGAGAAGATTAAATTGTGCACTACTTTTAAGACGTATATTCAATGAATTATGTAAAAAGGGCTACTAGAAGTCCTTCGAGAGGCCAAATATGTCGTGTTGCACTCTGAAAATATCATATCTTCTATGGTGTGCTCTTTGGGTTTGAAACTATAACGCCTTTATGAAGTAAATTACAAGTATGATATTTTTTACTATTGCCACCTATGATGTTATTGGTAGTGTTTACTTGCATGTTGTCATGGAATGGATCTTATATGTGAAGCTTGTATTATCATGATATGTTATGCCTCTATGTATGTGTATAGTTGTTGAGTTTCGTGAAGGTTATGTAAAGGTTTCCTTCTATGGTGTAAAGGTGATGTTTGAGTGTGGGCAGTGAAATAGGACAATATTCATACATTGCACAAAGTTTTGCTAGAAGGTTGCTTGGGGTAAAGACTTACAGTAAGGTAAAGGTAATATCATCAATATGATAAATGTGCCTTAAATGAATTATTTGGATTTTATATGACATTGAGAATAGTGTCTATACCTATGTGACATATATTAGCCATATTGTGCTTATTGTAGAAAGGTTTTATGAATATTTACTAATGCACGGTTTTTAAACCAATGTCCTCTTTAAATGCATGTTTTGTGTGGTTTTCATACTTAATGCATTATTGTACTAACACAATTCATGTTCACCTTTTTATACAAAGTGGAGTTTATGGATGCTTAAAGGATATATTTAAATTAAAAAGCTTTATATGTGTTTCTAAAGCTCAAGAAAGGGATTGTTATGGTTAAAGTATTTCCATGTCAAGTTATTTTTTAAAAGTTATTTAATGGCTTAGATATTGTCATGTTTTGATAATGGTCGTGTCCCTATTCTATTATAACGATGTTGAGTCTATGATGGCCAAAGAGACTTAAAGTCTAATTATTTATTATGACTAATATTCTATATAATTAAAGTGATGTTTCTAGAATACGATGTGGTATGAAAAGTTTAAATTTTCCGCTAAGTTTACATATGACAATGCGATAAATTATGTCCATGGGCTGGTGCAATACGTCCGAGAGTTCAATTACGCAATGTAACTTCTAGGGGGTACTCCCTGGTCATGACGTAAATTTCTAGAACTTTAGTTGGGAAAAAAGTCCGAGAGACGAAGCTGCTACCGCATGATTTTTGAAATAAAATTCCCAAAATTGTAGAGTATGCCTTGTTCCTAGAAAGAGGAGCATATTTTGTATTTTGGTGGACCATGTCCCCGATGTGGACTAATTTCGTCAATGCGTATATTGCTGCTGCCTTGGGCAAATTGCTCTATCAAGGCTTGGTCCTTCTCAAGGACCCCTATGGTTGTACTTGTGTAGTCGTGCCCGGACATTTCCAATCCAAATACCCTCTTATACATGTAAGTATGTCATAATGCACTTCGATAGTGTTTTGTAAAATCTTCCACCTTAAATCTTCAAAGTCATCATAAGAGCATTTTGTAACATTCAATAAATATAAAATTCATATCACCTCCAATCACATAAAAATGAAACATTCCTACCAAAGGTGATTTCTTAGTCTCACTTGAGTGAGTTATGAAGCGACCGCCCATAAATCCTTATGCACACACTAAAGAGATTCTTTAGACTACCTATGATAAGATTATTCCCATTTCATAATTTTAACTCCCTACCTATAATTACTCTAACACTGATTTAAGTAAGACATGAGTAAAACAATTAATCACCCTCTTCAAGCTTACTTAAGAAATCCTTAAAGTTACACTGGACAAGTACATTCTTTCATTAACACACATTTACTTAAGTGAGCAAGTTATGAAGCGACCACCCATACAATCCTTTCGCACACACCAAAGAGATCCTTTGTACTGCCTCAGATAAGATTATTTTCATTTCATACATTTAACTCCTTACCTACAATTACTCTAAAGCTCACCTACGTAATGCATGAAGACAACGCTCATACGCCCTCTCCAAGCGTGCTTAAGCAATCCTTAAATCTTCTCTAGATAAGTATATTTTCATTAACACACCTTTACTTAAGGAATTTTGTTCATTAAGTAATTTAGGAGACATTCAACACATATGGACATTCTCATTATGGTCTTGGATAAGACCTAGGGAACTCACATACTAACATCTTCATAGCCTTGTCGTGCAACGTCTAGATAACGTCCCATTCCAATATCTAAACATCATAGTACTTAGTCAACACGAGCATGTTTCCCATTGTCACATCCCTAGAGCACACCCTAGAAGATATGGAACTCTCTGAGTGGAACAGTCGTACTTGACCTCTTGGAGGTCTTATACAAGCTTTTCTGTATTATTCATAGCATATAAAAATTTGTAAGGTAGTGCGGAATTAAAACTTTTCAGATGAATGCCTTAAAACATCTTTCATATTAAAATCATAGAAACACTAATCCTCAACATATGCCATTCTTAGATTCAACAATACTTGGGACACAGCTCATGCAATACAAATATAGAAATACTAAGCCTATTAGAATACTTTGAAATAAAAACACATATATGCCCTAGAGTCAAGTGAAGACATACTTATACATTGCTTAAACGATATCTAGAAACCATGATTTCTTTAACAATCCTTCAAACCTTCCACCTACACCATTAGATATAACAAAATGTATGAAATTAGTACAAACACTTGTACTTAGTATGACTTAATGCATAAAATCATGGAAATGGACATTTATTAGAAATCTGCTCTTTTTTTTATTAAAACATCATATCAAAATCATAGGAACAACATTTCACACCTTAGAAACACATAAGATAACACATATGAAATTTATCAAATTTTTAGTAAAATTAGAGTAAACTCATGTCACTTTACAATGACAATTTGTCACTTTTATAGTGAAGTTTCTCAACTTCACACGGAACACTTTCTAACATGTACTTCCCCCACTAAAAATTATACTAAGACTCACTTAAGTGAGACAAAGAGAAACCGCACATACACACTCTCTAGGCATACCTAATTGATCCATAAGACCATCAATAATGAGATATATAGACTTACAATACACCAACCCCATAAACATGATATACTGGTATCAAAGGTGATTATATGTTTCAGTTGAGTGTGTTGTGAAATGACCGCACATGCAATCCTTTCAAACACACTTAAGAGATACTTTGGACTACTTATGACATAATCATTCTCATTTAATAGCACAACATACATATAATATGACACTCTCCTTTCCAATGTTTATCAAATTTCTTACTTAAGTAAATCAAGAAGATAATGTCCATGCTTGACCTCTCCAAGATAACCTAAATTATCCTTAAGACAACCTAATGTTGGATCATGTCTACTCAATTAACCATCTTTCCTTACTATAGTAATTCATAAGACATACCTAGGTAATGTACGATATGACTATTCCTTTGCACCCTTCACACCTTAACTTGACAAACTTTAACTACTCTTGATAAGTACATTTTCATTTAACATGCTTCTCTCACTTACATCATTGCATTTATTAGTTCATTTAAGAGACATTTATCACATAAAGGACATTCAAGTAATGGTCTTGGGAATGACATAGGGAGTCTCACTTTAATCTTCAAAGCCAATTGTGCAATGTCTAGATAACGTCGGATACCACCACCTAAAATTCATAGACCTTCTCTAATACTATTAGCTATCTCATATGATGAAAATAGGCAATAACCGACAAAGACAATGGAAACAAAGCATGGAATCGGGAGTCGTAACCTACACGGATGGACAGTGTTCTACTTGCCAATGGTATAACTTTGATACATCCCATTTAGGCACACAGTTAAGGAATATGAAGGGTTCTCTTTGAACTCTAGACTAATATTAACTATAGCTACTTCCCTTATCATGATAGCCTTTGTTCTCATATATTAATTCACATTAAAGGGTCAAATGAAGAAGTTCCATATATAGTTCATAACCCAATCACATTCACCCTACAAAAGACGTCCCCTAGGGCTACCTTTAAATGGTGAAGGGGATAGCTTAATTACATTCAGAAGGATGATATGATGTCGTTCAAGAAAACAAACCTTAAGTCCACCATTCATACAAGAAGGATACCATTACGACTTATCACTTCAAGGTTCATCACCATACCAATAGGTTCAAGGCTCCACATAAATGACCTTCTAAGAATCATTCAATCTCTCTTGTCATTCATACATATAAGACTAAGATACTCTATCATCCTAATTAAAGACATCTCATATTCATATTCATACATCTATCATGTAAGGGTTTGACGACCCAAGATCACCCCCTAGAAATTAGGACCAATCAAAAATTGTAACCAACATTCTTGACCTTTCAGAGGTCTTGTAGAAGCCTTTTTAATATCTTTCATTGCGTATACAAAGTGAAAAGTAGTGTGGTATTAATACTTTTCACAAACATTAGGATATCTATTATAAAATCTTTCATCTGAAATCACAGGAAATAATACTAAGATCAATATAATAAAAATTTCGACACGACAATACATGGGAAAAGACCCATACTTCAACATATAGAAATAATTAGTCTACTACAAAACATCAATGGAAATTAATGGCATATATATATTCCCTCGAGTAAACTGAGGACATACTTCAAGTTTGCTTGAATGATTCTTGAATCCTTGATATCCTTTCTCACCTTTTACCTATACCTTTAGAGAAATGTATCGAATTAGTACAAACAATTGTACTAAGCATGACATTATGCATAAAATCATGAAAAACAACATTTATTAGAAATATGCATCTTTTGACTTAAATGTCATAACATAAACATACTAAAAACATTTAACACCTTAAAAACACGTATGATAACATTTCAGAAATTTAATTCATTATTAAACCAAATTTACAAAAACCTCAATTAACTATACAGTGAATTCCTTCACTGTTACAGTGAAGTGCTTTCTCTTCACTTTAGAGACTTCCTAGCATGTAGTATTCTCACTAAGGTTATCCTATGACTCGCTTAAGAAGCACAAAGAGAGATCATACATACACCATTCCAAAATGATCCTCAAGACTACTCATAATGAGACACATACACACTTACAAAACACCAAACACATCACATGTATAATATCACATTTTCCTGATAAAGACTATTTGAAGACTTACTTATGTACATAGAAGAGAACGCCCATACATACTCTTGAAAGTTTCTTAAACCATCCTTAGGACTACCTAAGGCAGAGATCATGTTCATCGACATCTTCCCTAACTAGAGTCATTCTTAAGACTTATGTAGGTAAGATACAAGGTGACCACTACTATGCCCCATTCACACCTTAACTAGTCAACCCTTAACTCTCTAGATAAGAACTCATACATTTAACATACTTTATTACCTAAAGTCATTACATTCATTAGGACATTAAAGACTCATTCATTACATACGGACATTCCAGTTATGGTCTTTGACAAGACGTAGGGACTCTAACTAACACCTTCCAAGCCTATTGTGGAATGTCTTGATATCGTCCCATACTACCACCTAAGCATCATAGAATATTTAAAGTTATAGAAGGTATCCCATTTATTATAATTGAAAATAACCGATATAAACCCATGATGCTAGACATGGAATCTGGAGTTCTAACCTACTCCGCTGAGGGTGTTCAACTTGCATATTATAGGACTTGGACACATCCCATGTAAGCACATGGTTAAGGAATATGAAGGGCATGCTTTATACTCTTGTATCATACTTTAACTAGAGCTACTTCCCTTCCATACTCACTGAGTGCTAGCCTTTGTTATAATAGAATAACTTACATAAAAGGTTCATATAAAGGGGTTCTATATAAAGTTCATAACCCAATAAAACTTACACTACCAAAGAGGTCCACTAGGTCTACCTTATAATGGCGACAAGAAGCTCAAATTAACTTTCCTAATGTTTTATATGATGTCGTTCCAGCCAACCAACCTTAAGTCTATCTTTCCTTTACTTTAAAGATACCATTATGGCTTTCAGTTTCAACATTCATACCCTTACCACTAGAGGCAAGGTAGCACAATAAGGACCCTTTTAACATCATGTAAGGTCTCCTGTCATTCATAAACACATTACTAAGAGTCTTTAGCATCCTAAGACAATAATTCTCATATTTTCATTCATACATGCATCAAGTAAAGGAAACAGGGCAACGAAGACAAGACACAACATATTTCATTTTAACACATATTACGTGTCATTCTAGAAGAACATTAGAATAATCCTTATCATCTTTAAGTCAGCCTATACAATACCATTTCATCATCAATATCACCATCATAGACTCATATAGTAAAGTAGGAATAACCATGCATCAACAGTAAGACTATACACATAATATATAGCCATAGTCTAACATGATAACCTAAATAGAATCAAAAGAAGAACACATATACTTTAACATTACTTATCATGTAGATAGACATTATCAAACTTTACGTAATCAACCTACGAATCATCAAAATATATCAAGTAGTTGCTGACAAGGCCATGATCATCATATTGCATAAAGTAATGCCGACAAGGTCACATCAACTGCAATTAAAGCATATAACATCACAACCATAAGTGGACCATACCAATAACAACATAATTGAACTCTAATTAACATAAAATAAAGGCTCAACACTTCAATCTAATGCTAAATAATCTAATTCAATATCGCACTTACGCATGACCATAACAAATATTTTAATGTAATTATAACAATACCCAATGGTAATAGATCAATTAAATAGAGATTCATCAATCTAAGACACACTATATATCAATTTAATATAATGATTAAATCAATCAATAGCCCATAGAAAACCACACTAGATTTCATAAGCATTAAGTCCAAATCACTTAAAGCATAAAGTTGACAAAACCTAGGGTTCATCAATTACTTGGTTTCATAGGTTAATTGAGTTCAAAATCATCAAATTAATGCAAGAACCCATGGTTAGATCATGAAATTGGACACTTCATCTTTGAAAATTGAAGAAAACTTTTTTGAAAGTTGGGATCCTTGATGAATAGAATTTCAAGCATCAAAAGAAATACCTTGATAAAGCTAATCCTCTAATTTTATTCAGAATATCCACTAAATTATAAAATCTAAACCTTTCCTTGAGTTTTGACTCCAATGGAGTTCTAGGGAATTTCTAAGGGAATTTAGGTTTTGATTTTTTTAAGAATGAAATATTCTAAGTTTTTTAGGCTTATAGACATATTTAAAATACCCAAAAGCCCCTTTAGGGACCGCCCAAAGTATTATTTGGACATTGGGTGATCAATTTTATCCCTTGAACTTAACAGTAAGCTGTGTAGAGACATACCCAATTGACGGAGGGACCATCGACGACCCGTCCCTTGACCAACAGACGGTCCTGCTAGTCCGTGCTTTTAGATTGAGTCTTGTCTTTGGCCTCTCCTTCTCCACGCCTAATTATCCACCCATGAATCCTCACCTACGGGGAATCGACTGAACAATCGGGCGTCAATTTCCTCCTTGATTTGGGCTGTCTTGGGCAGTGTTGGTCACTGATGAAGGTTCCTTCCTCAGGACCCTTGTATGGTCCTAGGAGATGTTTTCCAGACGTTTCCCACACAAATATTTTTAAATAAGGATTTAGTACCTATCAAATGAATTTCATCAAAAAACGAACACGTAAAACTCACCGAAACATGCATAAACTCCCTATATACACCAAAATAACTCATATTTTACTCATAAAACGCACTTATATGCATATAACCAAATATGAGGCACATAGGTGACTTAACCATCAAATGTCTTAGTCATCCCTTGACGTTTCACTTCCAAATCACCTAAAACTCTAGACACTGCCTCAATACCACATTATACAAAATTTAAAGACCTTATACCATCACGAAAAACATGTTAGGATCTAACATCACCTAAGTCATTTTTGAGGTAATATAATATCCCCAACATGGATAAGATTCATCATCGAATGACTCTTGCCACTCTCCGAAAACATCCAAGAACAAAGATTCAATTTGCGACTCATGACCACACCATAAAACACATTATACAATACAATAAGAAAACATCAATTTGACATAATCTAGGAAATCATAACATAACAAAAAACTAGAATAAATTCGCTAACTCATTATGCTATGAAACTCACATGCTTCGTTCAAAATATAAAAACTCTTTCTATAGACAATATCATGCTCATATAAATTAGATCTAACAACACTACAACAATTGTATACGAAATAATGAATTAGATAATTTTGCAAAAAAATATTACAATGAGGAGGCATGCATTACAGTGATTTATGCATGTTTTCAAAAAATGCAAATATTTGGCAATTCATGATGGAAACATTCTAATACGAAATATAGAACCATATAAACACATCTTACAACATAATCATATCTTCATTAAATGCAGAATGCAAGGAATAAATGAAAATCAATTCCAACAAGACCCCTAAACACAATGTAACAAGCAACATACTTCTATGACTTTCTACTCTAAAGCCTGAATTAAATTGAAAAGATTAAACAATCAATAAAAACTCACCATAATCCCCAACTTAAAAGAAACTCAACCATTAAAGAGATAAAAGAAAATACAATCATTATTCATCCTCATCCGGTCTTCTATTTTAGTCCGGAATGCACAAAAAGACTCTATTTGGAATACAATTATTTGGAACATTGGGAGAAACTTGTTTAACCTCTATTCCTCTAGAAGAAATGGTATGATTATCCCTTACCTTATGATCATCGTTCCCAAAAACATAGCAACCACTAGTATCGGCTAGACACATTCCATATTGCCGCATTCCACAATTGACACATGTAGGTTTTCCATTTTGAGAACCACCTCCTTTGTCTAATTTCACCTTAGAACTCCTAGGTTCTTCTTGAACTTGATCCCCTTTCCTAAACCTAGATTTGTCTTGGTCACTATACCACTTTTCTTCAATTTCTATACATCTTCTTACGTTTGGAGTTTTCAATTTATTGGGCATACACCATGAGTCTAGATAGGGGCATATCATCATGTAAAATTACCGTACGACATTTCTCTCTCACTATATCGATGACCCCAGTAACAAATCTACTCATCTCATCCCTCATATTAGACACAAATGATAGAGCATATCTAGATAACATTGAGAACTTCAAAGAGTATGCTCAACACTCATATTGCCTTACTTGAGATTGATTAACTTCCCTACCTTAACTACCCTCCTCTCACGGGGAAAGTACATTCCAAGAAAAGCTTCCTTAAATTCTTCCCAATCAATAGGACCAGACTAAAAAGGCCTATTATCCGTCCATCGAGTGTACCACACTTGAAAAACATCCCTCAATTGATATGAAGCTAACTTCACCTTCTCTACAAACGTAACCCCCATATTATCAACACCTTGTACACACAATGTAGAAATTCTTAGGATCCTCTCCTACCTTAGAGCCAAGAAAGATAGGAGGATTCATCCTCAAAAATTCTCTCAACCTAGACTCATAGTATTCTCCACAACATTCAACCTAGGCACCATACTATAATTATCTTGAATAGCGATGGCTCAGTTTAGAGCAAGCAAAGCCTCTATAATAAGGTTTTGATCATCTTGGGGAGAGACTTGATCACCTTCAGGAGCTTGCTTATATTTCTCAACTTTAGGAGAAATCTTCTCATTCACATCATTCTCCTCAACTCTTTTAGTCGGTGTACTGCTCGTATTCATCTTATTAGAGACACCAACAAAACCACAAGAAAATATTACTCATAAAATTTAATCTATGGCAACACATAGGAGTAGAAAAGAACGGAAACTCCATTGTCGTATAGCTACTCGCTCATTGATGTGTCCCGACTAACATCGATGGTCAAGACACTACTAGACGTTACTTGATGATACTTTTTAATTCCTAAGACTACTTTCATAAACTATGCTCTGATACAAAGGTTGTAATGACCCGAGACCACCCTTTAGAAGTTAGGGACAATATCGATTTGCAACCAGCGTACTTGACCTTTCGAAGGTCTGGTACAAGCCCTTTTCGTATCGTTCATTGCATTTACATAGTGAAACATAGTACTGAATTAAAACTTTTCACAAAGATTAGAATATCTTAAATAACATTCTTCGTTAGAAATCATAGGAAATATTAAGTTTCAATATAATCAAAACGTAGACACGAGAATACATGGACACAACTCATACTTAAATATATAAAAATACATAGTCAATTACAATAAATCAAAGGAAATAAAGACATATTTATATGCCCTCGAGTCAATCGAGGACATACATCAAGTTTGCATGAATGATTATAGAATCCAAGCTCTCGTTCATGATCCTTATCAGTTTTTTCCTACACCTTTAGACATAATAAACTGTATGGACTTAGTACAAACGATTGTGCTAAGTACGACATTATGCATAAAATCATGAAAATGAAAATTTAGTTGAAATATGCATATTTTTTACATAAATATCATAAAATAATAATAATAATAACATTTAACACCTTAGAAACACGTTCTTAAACCAACTTTATAGTAACCTCAACACACTGTACAGTGAATTCCTTCACTTTTATAGTGAAATGCCTTCTCTTCACTTTAGACAGAAATCACTGTTACAGTAAAATGTCTTCTCTTCACTTTAGACACATCCTAGAACGTATTATTTTTATAAAATCTATCCTAAGATTCACTTAAGCCTTAATAAGAGAGACCACCCATATACCCTATCTAAGCATGACTAAAAGATCCTTAAGAATACATATAATGAGACACATACACACTTACAATACACTTAAAACGTGACATGTATAATATGACATTTTCCATACCAAGGCAATCAAAAGACTTACTTAAGTTCTTGTAGAAGAGAACTCCCATACACTTTCATCAAGGTTACCTTAACAATTCTTATGCCTACCGAAGGCTTAGATAATGTCCACATAGTCAACATCATCTCTAACTAGAGTCATTCTTAAGATTTATCTTGGTAAGACACAAAGTGACCATTCCTATTCCCGCTTCACACCTTAACTAGACAAACATTATCTACTCTATACAAGTTCTTATTCATATAATATACTTTCTTATCTTAAATCATTACATTAATTAGTTAATTTAAGAGCCATTCATCACATAAGGACATTGAGGTAATATTCTTCGACAAGACCTAGGGACTCTAACTAACCCTTCAAAGGCAATTTTTTAATGTTTAGATATCATCATATACCACCACCTAAACTTAATAGAATTTCTGCAATGCTAGTAGGCATATGATGAGAATAGGAAATAAAAGTCATATACCATGATAACAAGACATGGAATCCGGAGTTATAACCTACTCGGATGAGGGTGTTCTACTTTTCAATGATAGAACTTAGACACATCCCATGTAGGGACATGGTTAAGGAATATGAAGGGCATACTTTGTACCTTTGTCTCATGCTTTAACTAGAGATACTTCCCTTACCATACTCACTCGGAACTAGCCTTTATAGTCATATATTAATTTACATCAAAGGTTCATGTTAGGGAGTTCCATATAAGGTTCATGACCAAATAAGAATTACCCTACCAAGAAGGTCAACTAGGGATACCTTATAATGGCGACAAAAACCTCATAGTTACTTTTCTAATGTTTAATAGGATGTCTCTAACCAACCAAACTTAGGTCTATCGTTCCTTTAATTGAAGGATACCATTACGAGTTTTGACTTCAACATTAATAATCCTACAACTACGTTCAAGGTTTCAGAATCAGGACCCTCTTGTCACATCCTAGGAGCACCCTCTAGAAGTAACATTGTTTACTTGACCTCTCGGAGGTCATATACAAGCCCATAGTTATCATTTATCGCATTGACATGGTAAATTTAGCGGAAAACATAAAACTTTTCATAGCATATTATATTCTAGAAAATTATGTTCATATGCATATAATATAAGTTATAATAAATATTTAGACTCTTAGTATCGTTGCCATCTTAATCTCAACAACATCAACATACATTAGGGACACGACCCATAAAACATAAGACATAATTGTATAGTATTTAGTACACTTTAAAGGAAGTAAAGATTATGACATCCTTGGACTTAAAGTATTCCTATCTTTGTGTGGGAATCATCTATCAAGATACTCACCATTTAAAACATTTTTAAGCATCCATAACCTACACTTTTCATAAGTTGATAAGAATAGGATTAGTACAAGAATGCACTAAGTATGACAACCATGCAAAAATATGCGTTTAAAAGGGACATTTTCTTGAAAATCATACTTAAAGCCTTTTAGAGTAAATATTTACAAATGTAACGACCTGTTTAGTCGTTTTGAACAGCAGATTTTACTTCAGGAAAACTGGCTGAGATAACGGACCCCACGACGAACTGTCATGGGCACGACGGACCGTCGCAGGGTCTCATTTCAAAACACTTAGAAATTCTGAAATTGGGTACTGAAATCGACTCTCTGAACATCGTAACGGAATGGTAGGACGGACTGTAGTGGGCAAGACGGACCGTCACAGACTCTTAAAGAAAATTGAGTCTCTGAACTCTGTGACGGAGGAGCAGGACGGACCATTGAAGGCACGATGGGCCGTCACAGGCTGCGCAATCCCAGTCTGGGTCGGATTTCATTAAATGTTTTAAGGGACGTTTTTGACTATTTCTGCTTTAATTATAAAGTTAGTGGTTTAATGTTAATAAATCTAATTAATTGGGGGTTAAAAGAGGTAAACTTGAGTTAATTAGTGGGTTATTATTGCCATCTTTTATACTTAATTATATACTAATTAGGGTAAAAGGAAGAGGGTTTGAATAAAGAAAATAGAAAGGCCAAAGAGAACGAGAGAGGATCGAACGAAAAGAAGAGGAGAAAAACAAAGCTTGGGAAATTGCTTACTTGATCACAAATCGTCGGTGGAGGTAGGTTATGGTTTTTATGCTATTCGTAGTTAACTCTTAATAGCGAATGATATGTATTGTTAGTATTGTAAATCCTTCAATATGCTTAATTGTATGCTTGCATGAATATGATTATGTAATTGTGAATAAATAAGCATGATGAAGCTATGAATCCCAAATGTTGAAAGATAACCCTAATCTAATTTGTTAATGATGATGCCTTGGTATAAAAGAAGGCTTGATGAACGAAAGAAGTGAGATTAGGGGATCGGGTACCACATTCCGGTGCTAGGATAGAATGAGGATCGGAGTGTCACGTTCCGACACCGGGATAGTAAATGGATCGGGTGCCATATTCGGGTACCAGGATAGAATGAGGATCGGAGTGTCACGTTCCGACACCAGGATAGTAAATGAATCGGGTGCCACGTTCCGGTACCAAGATAGAATGAGGATCGGAGTGTCACGTTCCGACACCAGGATAGTATATGGATCGGGTGCCACGTTCCGGTACCATGATAGTATATGAGGATCGAAGTGTCACGTTTCGACACCAGGATAGTATATGGAGCGGAGTGTCACGTACCGACAGGAGGGGAAATAAAGATAATGAATCTTGAAATATACGAATATACTCAATCTAATGAACCTAATTCCCAAATGAGTATGAAACTGAGGCGTGAGTCCTCATGTGTGGACTTGGTGGTACTTATTAATGATAATAGTACTTGTTGTTGCTACATGTTGAGTATTATAGTTGATTTTATGATATTACTTGATATATACTGTTTTCTATTTTTAATTGGCCGATGATACCTACTCAGTACTTGTGTTTGTACTGACCCCCTACTTTTATGTTTTCTTCTTTGTTATTTGTGTAGTGAAGCAAACGTACCGTCATCTTCAACCCAACCGCAATTCTAGCCAGTCTTCGTCACACCGGATCTTCAGGGTGAGGTAATGCTTCTAGCTTGGACTGGATCTTCTTCCTCATGTCTTGATTCCTTAAAGTTCCGGCATGGACTAGCTTTTATTTGTTTTAGCTTCTTAGAATATTCTTAGTTTAGTAATTTGATCATAGATGTTATTGTGGTGGTGACTTCAAAATTTTGGGGAATAATAGATGTTGAATTTTAGAAGTTATTGAATTGGTTTTTATTTATGAGTTTAAGTCTTCCGCATTATTTTCTGTTGATATTACATTGAAATGTTAAGGTTTAGATTGGTTGGTCCGCTCACATAGGAGGGTACGTGTGGGTGCCAGTCGCGGATCGGTTTTGGGTCGTGACTAACTTGGTATCAGAGCATTAGGTTCGTTGGTCTCATCACACAAGAACGAGTCTAGTAAGTCTTAAGGAACGGTAGGGGGACGCCTTTACTTTTCTTTGAGAGGCTATAAGACTTTAGGAAAATTCCATTCTTTCTTTCTTTCTTTCGTGCTACTAATTGAATCCAATTGGTATCTAGGTGATACAAATTGGTATCTGACCATCTTCACTCTATTTCGCAGATGGTTAGAACTAGAGCAACGACTGCGCCAACACCAACACCGGCAAGGCAAGATACATCTGAGCCAGCCACTGGGGCTGTAGCTCGAAGAGGAGTAGCGGCAAGAGGCCGTGGTAGAGGTCGTGGGAGGACGTCCTCTAGAGGAAGAGGACAAGTACCTAGCCCATCTGATGCTAGGGAGGTGACTCCTCCACCGACTGATGAAGTATTAAGAGAGGGTGAGGAAGGGGAGAATGAAAAGTGCAAAATGAGCAATTGCCACCCCAACCTACCCCAGAGATGATCAATCAGGTTCTTGCATATCTTAGCGGGTTATCTGATCAGTGTCAAGCACCTCCAGTGTTTTCTGCTACAACACCTCCAGTTTCAGAGGTACAACATGCAGCCACTATGGCTCCCCGCATGGATGCCTCATTTGAAATAGGCACATTTCCTCGTCTGACTACAGGTCCTATAATGACAAATCATCAGCATGAACTTTTCAGTAAGTTCTTGAAATTGAAACCTCCAGTCTTCAAGGGTGCTGAATCTGAGGATGCCTACTATTTTCTGGTTGACTGCCATGAGCTACTACACAAGATGGGTATAGTAGAACGGTTTGGTGTTGAGTTTGTGACTTATCAGTTCCAAGGGAACGCCAAAATGTTGTGGCGGTCACATGTCGAGTGTCAACCAACAAAGGCACCACCTATGACTTGGGCCTCATTCTCTAGCTTGTTTATGGAGAAGTATATCCCCCGAACTTTGAGGGATAGGAAAAGAGATGAGTTCTTGAGCCTAGAGCAAGGTACAATGTCGGTTACTGCATATGAGGCTAGGTTTCGTGCACTTTCATGATATGCCACCCAGCTTTGTTTCATTCCACAAGAGCGTATTCGCCGTTTTGTGAAGGGGTTGAGGTCACAATTGCGGATTTCAGCCTTACAATAGCGGCTACGGCAAAATCCTTTCAAGAAGTGGTAGACTTCGTGATAGAGGTGGAAGGAGTTAAGCCAGATGACTTCACCATGGCGTTGACATCAAAAAGGTTTCGAAAGGGAGGTGATTTTAATGGTTCTTACTATAGAGGACAGGGTTCCGGAGGTTACTCAGTCCGACCAATTCAGTCTTCACTACAAACTGTAGTTGGGGCTCCACCTCAGACCGGCCAACGCTTCTCGGAGAGACCTTTGCTTGAATCCCGAGAGTGTTATGGATGTGGGGAGACTGGACACATTAAGACGTATTGTCCAAAACAGAGTTACAGACCTCCAATGGTTAGAGGTAGAGGTGGTTATGGAAGAGTCCGTCATCCTGGAGGGCGTGGTGGTCAAGGTAATGGTGGTCACTAAAACGGCCGGGGTGATGGGCAAACTGGAGCCACTACATCACAACATGGTAGGGGCAGCGGGTAGACAGGTTATAGGGCCCATTGTTGTGCTTTCCCTGGGAGATCTGAAGCGGAGGCATCTGATGCTGTCATCACAGGTAATCTTTCGATTTATGATTGCATGGCTTCTGTATTGTTTGATCCTGGATCCACATTTTCTTATGTATCTTCTTCATTTGCTAATGGTCTAAATTTACATTGTGAATTACTTGACATGCCTATTTGTGTTTCTACTCCGGTGGTTGAGTCTGTGATAGTTGAAAAAGTATATAGGTCTTGTTTGGTGACTTTTGTGGGGAGCAACACTTATGTAGATTTTTTTATCTTAGAAATGGTTGACTTTGATTTAATTCTGGGTATGACTTGGCTTTCTCCGAATTTTGCGATCCTGGATTGTAATGCTAAAACTGTGACGTTAGCCAAGCCTGGGACAGATCCGTTAGTGTAGGAGGGCGACTACACTTCCAATCCGGTTCGTATCGTCTCCTTTATTCGTGCTAAGAGAATGGTTAGTAAGGGTTGTTTATCTTTCTTGTCACATCTCAGGGATGACACTACCCAAGTACCTTCGATTGAGTCGGTTTCGGTAGTCCGTGAGTTTTTGGATGTGTTCCCTGCAGATCATCCTGGTATGCCACCAGATAGGGATATTGACTTCTGCATCGATCATTAACCGGGTACTCGCCCCATTTCTATACCCCCTTATAGAATGGCTCTCGCGAAGTTAAGGGAGTTAAAGGCCCAACTTCAAGAGTTGTTAAGCAAAGGCTTTATTAGACCAAGTGCATCTCCTTGGGGTGCTCCTGTTTTGTTTGTGAAGAAGAAGGATGGAAGTTTTAGGATGTGCATAGACTATAGACAACTGAATAAGGTAACTATTAAAAACAAGTATCCTCTTCCTCGCATTGATGACTTGTTCGATCAGTTACAAGGTGCTTCTGTCTTCTCTAAGATTGACTTGAGATCCAGTTATCATCAATTGAAAATACGGGCAACGGATGTTCCAAAGACTGCTTTTCGAACCAGGTATGGGCATTACGAATTTGTAGTGATGTCTTTTGGTCTTACGAATGCCCCTGCTGCGTTCATGAGCTTCATGAACGGGATTTTTAAGCCATATTTGGATCTCTTTGTGATCGTATTTATTAATGATATACTGATATACTCTAAAGGTAAGAAGGAACATGAGGAGCATTTGAGAATTGTATTGGAAATGTTGAGGGAGAAAAAGCTTTATGCCAAGTTCTCTAAGTGTGAGTTTTGGCTAGATGCAGTGTCCTTCTTGGGGCATGTAGTTTCTAAGGATGGAGTGATGGTAGATCCTTCTAAGATTGAGACAGTGAAGAATTGGGTAAGACCTACTAATGTGTCAGAAATAAGGAGCTTTGTTGGTTTAGCTAGATATTATCGTCGATTTGTCAAGGGATTCTCTTCCATTGCTTCCCAATTGACGAACTTGACTAAGCAGAATGTTCCATTTGTATGGTCAGACGAGTGTGAAGAAAGCTTTCAGAAGCTCAAGAATTTGTTGACTACTGCACCAATTCTCACCTTGCCCGTGGAAGGTGAGAACTTCATTGTTTATTGTGATGCATCCTATTCTGGTTTGGGTGTAGTGCTAATGCAAGAGAAGAATGTGATTGATTATGCCTCAAGACAATTAAAAGTGCATGAACGTAACTATCCAACTCATGAATTAGAATTGGCCGCGGTAGTGTTTGCATTAAAGCAATGGAGGCACTATTTATATGGGGTTAAGTGTGAGGTCTATACGGATCATCGTAGCCTACAATATGTTTTTACTCAGAAGGATTTGAACTTGAGACAGAGGAGATGGATGGAACTACTAAAGGACTACGATATCACAATCTTGTATCATCCGGGAAAAGCTAATGTCGTGGCAGATGCTTTGAGTAGAAAGGCAGGAAGCATGGGAAGTCTAGCTCACTTGCAAGTCTCTAGACGCCCGTTGGCTAGAGAAGTTCAGATTCTGGCTAATGACCTTATGAGATTAGAAGTAAATTAGAAGGGAGGATTGTTGTCTTGTGTGGAGGCAAGATCTTCCTTCCTTGACAAGATTAAGGGAAAGTAGTTTAATGATGAGAAATTGATCCGGATTCGAGATAAAGTGTTGCAAGGAGAGGCTAAAGAAGCAACAATCGATGAGGAAGGTGTTTTGAGGATTAAGGGAAGGGTATGTCTACCCCTCATCGATGATTTGATCACCACTATTATGACTGAGGCTCATAGTTCAAGGTATTCTATACATCCTGGTGAAACCAAGATGTACCGTGACCTAAAACAACACTTTTGGTGGAGTAGAATGAAGCGCGACATTGTTGATTTTGTTGCCAAATGTCCAAATTTTCAACAAGTAAAGTATGAACACCAGAGGCCCAGAGGAACGCTTCAGAGAATGCCCATTCCTGAATGGAAATGGCAGAGAATTGCAATGGACTTCGTGGTTGGTCTTCCCAAGACAATGGGTGATTGTTTATAGGTTAACTAAGTCTGCTCACTTCATTCCGGTCAAGGTGACATACAATGCAGAGAAGTTAGCCAAACTTTACATCTCGAAAGTGGTTCGGTTGCATGGGGTTCTTCTCCATCATATCGGATAGAGATACGCAGTTTACTTCTAAGTTTTGGAAAACATTGCATGAGGAATTGGGTACTCTGTTGGACCTTAGTACTGCGTTCCATCCTCAGACCGATGGTCAGTCTGAGCGAACGATTCAAGTATTGGAGGATATGCTTCGTGCATGTGTGATAGAATTTGGTGGTCATTGGGATAACTTCTTACCCTTAGCGGAGTTTTCATACAATAATAGTTATCACTCAAGTATTGACATAGCCCCATTTGAAGCATTGTATGGTAGGAGATTTAGGTCTCCCATTGGGTGGTTTGATGCATTTGAGGTTAGACTTTGGGGTACGGACCTTTTGAGGGATTCTTTAGAGAAAGTACAATGTATTCAAGAAAAACTTTTAGCGGTGCAAAGTAGGCAAAAAGAATTTGCAGATTGAAAGGTTAGAGACTTAGAGTTCATGGAGGGTGAACAAGTCTTGTTGAAGGTTTCGCCCATGAAAGGGGTGATGCGGTTTGGTAAAAGAGGAAAACTAAGCCCAAGGTATATTGGTCCCTTTGAAGTACTTAAGCAAGTAGGGTAGGTGGCTTATGAGTTAGCCTTGCCTCCAGGGCTGTCCGGAGTGCATCCGGTATTTCATGTGTCTATATTGAAAAGATACCATGGGGATGGAAACTACATAATTCGTTGGGGTTCAGTCCTACTTGATGAAAATTTGTCTTATGAGGAGGATCCTGTTGCTATTTTAGATAGAGAAGTTCGCAAGTTGAGGTCAAGGGAGATTGCATCCATCAAGGTGCAATGGAAGAATCGGCCGGTTGAAGAAGCCACTTGGGAGAAGGAGGCCGATATGCAAGAAAGATACCCACATATGTTTAAAGATTCAGGTACTCCATCTCGCCTTTGTTTTTCTTCTTATGATCGTTCGAGGACGAACGTGGGTAAATTGGTATCTATTGTAACGACCTGTTTAGTCGTTTTGAGCAGTAGATTTTATTTCTGGAAAACTGGCTGAGACGACGGACCCCACGATGGACCGCCATGGGCACGACGGACCGTCGCAGGGTCTCATTTCAAAACACTTAGAAATTCTGAAATTGGGTACTAAAATCGACTCTCTGAACTTCGTAACGGAATGGCAGGACAGATCGTCGTGGGCACGACGGACCGTCACAGACTCATAAAGAAAATTGAGTCTCTGAACTCTGTGACGGAGCAGCAGGACGGACCGTCGCAGGCACGACGGGCCGTCACATGCTGCGTAATCCCAGTCTGGGTCGGATTTCTTTAAATGTTTTATGGGACATTTTTGACTATTCGTGCTTTAATTATAAAGTTAGTGGGTTAATGTTAATAAATCTAATTACTTGGGGGTTAAAAGAGGTAACCTTGAGTTAATTAGTGGGTTATTATTGCCATATTTTATACTTAATTATATACTAATTAGGGTAAAAGGAAGAGGGTTTGAATAAAGAAAATAGAAAGAAAAAAGAGAAAGAGAGAGGATCGAACGAAAAGAAGAGGAGAAAAACAAAGCTTGGGAAATTGCTTGCTTGATCACAAATCATCGGTGGAGGTAGGTTATGGTTTTTATGCTATTCGTAGTAAAATCTTAATAGCGAATGATATGTATTGGTAGTATTGTAAATCCTTCTACATGCTTAATTGTATGCTTGCATTAATATGATTATGTAATTGTGAATAAATAAGCATGATGAAGCTATGAATCCCAAATCATGAAAGATAACCCTAATCTACTTTGTTAATGATGATGCCTTGGTATAAAAGAAGGCTTGATGAATGAAGGAAGTGAGATTAGGGGATCGGGTGGCACGTTCCGGTACCAGGATAGAATGAGGATCGGAGTGTCACGTTCCGACACCTTGATAGTAAATGGATCGGGTACAACGTTCCGGTACGAGGATAGAATGAGGATCGGAGTGTCACGTTCCGACACCAGGATAGTAAATGGATCGGGTGCCACGTTCCGGTACCAGGATAGAATGAGGATCGGTGTGTCACGTTCCGATACCAGGATAGTATATGGATCGGGTGCCACGTTCCAGTACCAGGATAGTATATGAGGATCGGAGTGTCATGTTCCGACACTAGGATAGTATATGGAGCGGAGTGTCACGTACCGACACGAGGGGAAATAAAGATAATGAATCTTGAAATATATTAATATACTCAATCTAATGAACCTAATTCCCAAATGAGTATGAAACTGAGGCGTGAGTCCTCATGTGTGAACTTGGCGGTACTTATTAATGATTATAGTACTTGTTGTTGCTACATGTTGAGTATGATAGTTGATTTTATGATATTTCTTGATATATACTGTTTTCTATTTTGAGTTGGCCGATGATACCTAGTCAGTACTTGTGTTTGTACTGACCCCCTACTTTTATGTTTTCTTCTTTGTTATTTGTGGAGTGCAGCAAACGTACTGTCATCTTCAACCCAACCGCAATTCTAGCCAGTCTTCGTCACACCGGATCTTCAGGATGAGCTAATGCTTCTAGCTTGGAATGGATCTTCTTCCTCATGTCTTGATGCCTTGATGTTCTTGCATGGACTAGCTTTTACTTGTTTTAGCTTCTTAGAATATTCTTAGTTTAGTAATTTGATCATAGATGTTCTTATGGTGATGACTTCCAGATTTTGGGAAACAATAGATGTTGAATTTTAGAAGTTATTGAATTGGTTTTTATTTATGAGTTTAAGTCTTCCGCATTATTTTCTGTTTATATTACATTGAAATGTTAAGGTTTAGATTGGTTGGTTCGCTTACATAGGAGGGTAAGTGTGGGTGCCAGTCGCGGCTCGGTTATGGGTCGTGACAATAAAACCATTAGAAAATTACATTTATATAATTCACATACTTCATATAGACATATTCAAAATCCAAACATCACATATAAAATATAAGTGATTTTTGATTCACATTAGAGTGAGTTATCTTCCCTTAAGCATTCTTTCATTTTATTCATTAACTTCCCAAGTAACCCTCAAGTGATACTTTGTGCAATGCATCACCTTAAGCACATAAGGAATACATATATATAACCCACATAAGCCAACACATATCATAACATAAGCACAATACATCAAAGGCACATTTAAGTCAAAACCTTAGGACATTACAGTAAGCCACTTCCATTTGTACTTATTGTTACTTCGGTTCGTATAAATCATTATAAAACCTTGTTAATGACAACTATGTTAGTCTACAAGTGCAATGCACATGTGAAGCTCCATAAACCCACACATTCTAAGTAGACCCTTCATGAAAGCACAAACCTTAACTCAATTCATACATCAACAAATATGTGGACGCAACTTTATTCATGTCAATGCAAGACCTTAATCATATAGTAATTTAGACTAACATACTGCCCATAAGGATAAAATCACATCCTCTAGATTTATACCACGCATATATTCATAATAAGTATATAAATACTACAAAGTTATGCATATGAACATGAGCATAAACATACACATTATGTCACTTTCCGAGGACTTCCTAAGGAATTACTTGTGCAATGTGTAGATGGGTTCCTTACTTCAACCTATCCAAAGTAACATGCATTGTGTACTCATAGTTAGTATCCTATTCATTTACGTCCATTGTCCATTTTACTTTAGAGAAAATATAGCCTTAACCGACACTAAGACCACGGGTGCTTAAAATAAATTTTTGTGTTGTAGTGCCTTACACCAATGGAAGGTGTTATTACCCAGAAAAGGTAGAACATTAACACATGCTAGCATTCTAAGAGATATCACATTTATAGTTATGGAACTTTGAGGTGCATGTGAAATCCCTCTTTATGACAAGATGGGGGCATTTTGGCTTTTCACTATAGAAGCCTTATTTATTCCTATTGAGGCATTGTGGATATCCACCTCATGAGATTTATGGTGGACCGTCCTTCCCACATACGAAAGGGACACACACTCATATTCAAGTTCACTCGGTGCTAAGCTAGTTCTCCTTATTAAAAAGCCATTATTACATTAGTTTTAAAATATAGTCTTAGGAGATTCATCCCCTCACATGCTTTGCTCATAGGTCATAGATGAAAGTTCATCAACCTGAATCATGTGAGAAGATCATTTCACATGTACATAGCATAAGTATTAGCGCTATATAGTTTAGGATACACTTGAGCACACCTTGCAAGGCTCGCCTATTGACTAGGTCATTATTCATGTGTGTCTGTATACATATATGTGAGCAAACCTTTAACATAAATTTTAATATCACGCATGTTCATACATTAATGCATAAGTCTATACGTTTACCTATATGAGCAATTCTCTACAATCAACACTCCAAGACACTATGCACATTCATACTTCATCATATCATATACTTAACATCATAGAATATATGTCATATTCACGACATGCCCATTCATTCATTTTCATTTACATAGAAAAAAAACCTAGGAACTATCCTATCAAGGTACACATGTATAATGCATAGACAAGGTCCCATACCCTTTCGCATTGTAGTACACCTATTAAGTGATCCTAGTTATGGAAAATTATATCGTACATTTCATAGACATCATCGTAGCATGCATAGTACTAGACAATAGTGAATATGAGAACCCTATCATTTAGACACCATGACTCATACTAGTTGTAACATGCATACAAAGAGAGTGTGTGTGTACATTGGTTAATATGATAACATAATGGCTATCAAGAACACATTGACGCAGCCACAATATTTAACCACAATATTTTTTCAAGCATAAATTACACAACACATAATAGCATAGGAGACAAGTCAACCTCGTATTACACTTAAGACTCCTAACTTGTGATATTCATTAATTAACGTAGGGTTAGATAGGTAAGGAATTATTAAACATTTTAAATCATCAATGGAAGCACCTATACATTACACTAAAAAAGATATACACATGTTTATTAAATAGCAATGCAACCTAAATCACAACTAGAATAGGAATGTAGGCATAAGCTTCACATATAGTAAGCATCATAACTACACACTCATATAGTTATCGATTTGCCTTCAAGTCCATGGTCAACACATATATAAGTAAAATAGGTAAACACCGCCACCACAAGAGGACCATACCACACAACGTATTACAAGGCTTCATCGATTACATTAATTTAGAAAAGTAGAGGAGATAAGCATTCTTACCAATTTCTCACCCTTTTATCATCATTGATTAATACAACTTTTTTATCAACAACTCATATATATGGAAGTAGATAAATGTACTTTATGCATTGAAGAAACCAGGTACACGTCTCTACAAGATCATGATACAACTAAGGCAAAACATTACAACTGTTCTAGAGAATAAATAGGCATAGATCATCAATCAATTTTTCCTAGTCTTGCTAATAAATCATCATGTATAAATAATATACATTAAGGTAAGTATCTTAAATAATATAAATCACATCTTAATAATGATTCATCTACCCTAGAATTCAGATCACATAATGTTCATTACAACAATCAAATTGTAGGCTAGAAGAACCTAGATTAATTCTTGCTAAATCCATGGTTATTTATTCATATTTGATAAAATATACCTAATTATTATCATATGATACTCATAAGCAGTATCTAAGAACAATCAACCACAATCGAGTCATATAGCAACAACCTCAACATCAAGATTCCCAAGTTAATACTTGATAACCTAGAAGAATCTAGATCAATTCATGCAAGTGTTATTTAATTTGGTCATCAATGATTTATACCCACAATAAATATATAATGTAAAATTACAACAATAGCTATAATAATTATCACCTAATCAAATTCATCATTAAATATTTAAAAGACAAACGATAGAATGAATCATGGAAAACTAGGCTAAGCCTTTTCAAATATTCATACATTGATACACATGGATTATTCAAAATCAATTCAAATAACTAATAGTATACATAACAACTTCAATGTAGTAGAATCACAATTCAATCCATAACAAGACAAGATCACAAAGACCATGCAAGGACTAAATAGATTTTGGGAGGGAACATGGGTTCATCATGCAATTGGATTAAAATCCCGTTCAAAACAATACATTAACATTTTTTCAATATGATTTAACAATTTAAAACTTTTTTAGAAAGAACCCATGGATAGATTGAAGAAAAAGAACTTTGATTAAGAAACTTTCTTCGAAAACATTAAGAAGAACTCTCCAAGTGAAAGGTTTCATAGAGATGAAGGATAACCATACCTTTATCTACCTGAAGAACTCTAAAACTTTTTGAAGAAACAACAGGAATTTACGTTCCAATTGTTCCTGAGATTCGACAACAATGGAGGTTTCTAGGTAGACAATTTTTGGAGGGAAAGGTTTATTTCGTCTAGAGGAGTTTGGGAATGGGTTGTTTACGTGTTCTATACCTTATTTACACCAAAATATATGTAAATTAATCTATTAGAGACAGGTTAGGACGTGGTGTCAATTTCCCATTCATCCTTTAAATAAAACAGACTCAATGTAGAAGTTACTGGCCACCATCAACGGACCGCCATCGACTAGCCGTTGGTAAATCGACTAGCCGTCCTTTGGCTTCCATGGATTGTACCTTGGTATTTTTTTGTGTTGATACCTGACCAATCTAAGTTTCCATCGACGATACCTCACCAATGGGCCGTTGGTGAACAAACTAGTCGTCACTTGGCTCGTCGATTCACACTGTCAAGGCAATATCTCGACAATCTTTGGGTCCTTCTTGTGGGCCCTTTTGAGGAGCAATTTAGAAGTCGTACCTGAACATTTACAACGTAAATACAAACCTTAATAAGTTTTAGACTCCCACAGTAGTTACACCCAAAACAGATACACATAACACGTCCCAACAGGTAAGGCCCCATCAAGACACACATTGAGCGTCTTAAGGGCTAAATTTTGAACATCTTGGACATTCTGGGACATATAACCTCTAAAATTAATGAAACTCCATGTAATGCCAAAATAAATCATTATAAATCGTTTTAACACTATATATGCTCATGAAATACAATATAAATAAGTATGACACATGAGTAACATAGGTTACTAGTCGACGAACGTCTTTGTCATCCATTGGCGTTTGACATACAAATAACCTCATACTTTTCGAAATGCCTCTAAACAATACTATAATTTATTTTAGGACCTTATGAACTTCATACGAACATGTAAGGATCTAGATACCCTACCTTATTTTTTGGTTCTAACGAGGTCTCATGACATTCATACATACAAAACTAAGAGTATTTAGCATCCTAAGTCAAGCCATATCATATCCACATTCATACATGCATAAATTAAGTGAAACAAGCCAACCAAGAGAAGACACAACATACTTCACTTTAACATATATTAGATTTAATTCTTGAAGCCCATAGGAATAACCTCGTCATCTTTAAGTCATCCTAGACACTACTATATCATCATAAATATGACCATCATAGACTCATTTATTCAAGTAGGAATAATCATGAATCAACCCTATGACTAATCACAAAGACATAGTCATAGTGTAACATGATCACCTAAATATCATCAATAGAAGAACGCATATACTTTAACATTACTTATCATATATATATAAATTATCCAAATTCACATAATCAACTACACAAATTATCAAATACTTCAAGTAGTTAGCGACAAGGCCATGATCATCATACTGCATAAAGTAACGTCGACAAGGCCACATATATTGCAAGTTAAGCATATAACTCCGCCACCATAAGTGGACCATACCAACAAAAACATAATTGAAGCTTTATTAACATAAATAAAGCAAAATAGGTCAGCGTACCATCACTTCATCCTCAACATTTAAATCAAATGCTAAATCATCCAATTAAATTTTATAAGGTCCTTACCATGGCATAACCAATATTCCGATCCAATTGTAAAAATACTCACTGAAACTAGGCAAATACAATATGGATTCATCAATCTAAGTCAACCTATATATCTATTAAATGCAGGTATTTCATCAATCAATAGCCCATATAAGACTACACTAGAATTCATAAGCATTAAGTCCAAAATTACTTAACGCATAAAGTAGTAAAAATCTAGGGTTCATCAATTAAATGGGTTCATCAGTAAATAAATTAAAATCATCGAGTTAATAAGAATTCAATTAATATACAATGCTTTAAACCATTGATGCAAGAACACATGGTTAGATCATGAAATTAGACCATTCAACTTTGAAAACTACAGAAAACTTCATTGAAAATTGTCTCCTTGATAAATAGAGGCTCAAGCATCAAAAACCATACCTTAATAAATCTTATCCCCCAATTTGATGAATAATCTCCACTCAGTTCTCCAATCTAATCCTTTCCTTGAGTTTTTGCTCCAATGTAGTTCTAGAGAATTTTTAAGGGAATTTGGGTTTTGATTTAAGGAAAATGAAATCTTCTAAGATTTTTAGGCTTATAAAAATGCTTAAAATACCTAAAATTCCTTTTAGGAACGTTTCAAAATCATATTTGTACAGGGGGTGAGCATACAATTTCACCCCTTGCACTTAATAGTAAGATGCGCAGAGACAGACCCTATCAGCGGATAGACCATTGACGGGTCCGCCCTGCTCGTCGTGGTTTGGGACTGAAGCTGGAAATTCGCCTCTCCTTCTCCACGCCTATGTATCCACCCACTATTCCTCACCTACGGGGGATCGCCTTATGAACCGGACGGGGTTTCCCATCGTGGTTTGGGAAGTCTTGGGCACTCATAAAGGGTCCTTCCTCAAGGACTCTTGGATGGTCCTTGGGGATGTTTTTTAGGATTCTTCCAACCCAAATAAGTACTAGTTTAGGACCTCTAACATAAATTTCATCCAAAACAAACACGTAAAACTCAATGAAACATGAATACACATACAAGGTCGTTTTAAGGCAAACCTTTATCGAACGTCATGAACGTTTTTGGACGTTTCACCTCCAAACTTCATGAAATTTTCCACACTGCCTATATACACCATAATAACTCATATTAAAACTTAATTAACTCATAATACATACATATATACATATAATCACCTATGAGGCACATAGGTGACTTAGCCGTCGAACGTCTTACCCGTCCCTTGACGTTTCACTTAAAAATAACCTAAACCTCTACACACTGCCTCAATACCACATTATAGACAATTTGAGGACCTTATACCATCATATCATGTTAGTCTCTATCTTCACCTATGTCATTTTTGAGGTATTACAATCACCCCAGTTGGAAAATATTCATCCTCGAATGACACTTGCCACTCTATGAACACTTCCAATAATAGAGATTCAATCTTCAACTCATGACAATAAAATACAACCCATTATCAAATACAAACCCATTATCAAATACAAATATCTAACAAAAAAATTTTCACATAATCTACAAGTTTACAACACAAGAAGAAACTAGAATAAATTCTATTACTCATTATTCTATAAAACTCACATGCTTCATTCCCAATAGCAAAAACATATTTTATATTCAATATTATGATCATATACATTAGTTCATACCACATTACAGCAACTCTGGACCAAATATTTCATTACTCAATTTCGCAAAAATTTTACAATGACCAGGGATTCAATACAGTATGTAGGCCATTTTCAAAAATGCAACATATGCAATTAATGATGGAAACATGCTACTATGCAATATAGAACCACATAAAATCATCTTACAACATAATCATAACTTTTTAAAATGTAGAATGCAAAGAATCAATGAAATTCAATTTAATCAAGACCCCTAAACACAATGCAACTTGTAGCATACTTCTATGACTTTCTATTCTCAAGCTTGAGTTAAATAGAAAAGATGAAACAATCGATCAAAACTCACCATACTTCCCCACTTAGAAGTAACTCATACCACTAAAGATATAGAAGAACTTTCCATCATTCCTCAACCTTATCAGATTTTTCACCTTTAATCTAGAGTTCATAAAATATCCTATTATTTAGAGCATCATCCTTTGGAACAGTAGAAGAAATTTGTTTAACCTCTATTTCTCTTGAAGAAAAGGTAGGACAATACCTCACTTTATGATCATCCTTCCAACAACCATAGAAACCACTAGTACCATCTAGACATTTCCCATATTGCTTTTTCCACCAATGACACATGTAAGTTTTCCATTTTGAGAACCACCTCCTTTCTCCTATTTCACCGTAGAACTCCTTTCACAAACTTTTTGCAATGCCTCTAAATCATATTATAATTAATTTGAGGAACTTATGAACCTCATACGCACATGAAAGGATCTAGATACCCTAACTCGTTTTTCGGGTCTAACTCCTCTTAACATCATTTAAGGTCTCATGTAATTCATAAATAAAAGACCAAGAGTATTTAGAATCCTAAGTCAGGACATATCCTATTCCCATTCATACATGCATAAAGTAAGGGACACAAGTCAACAATGACAAGACACAACACTTCACTTTAACACATATCACATGTCATTCTAGAAGCACATAGGAATAACCATTATAATCCTTAACTCATCCTATAAACTACCATCTCATCATCAAAATGACAAATATAGACTCATATAGTCAGGTGGGAACAACCATGTATCAACCCTAATACTATACACATAAAAACATAGTCATAGTTTAACATGAATACCTAGATAGCATAAATAGAAGACCACATGTATTTTAACATTACTTATCATGTAGATACACATTATCCAACTTCACTAATCAACTATATATATCATCAAAAACATCAAGTAGTTGCAGATAAGGCCATGATCATCATATTATATAAAGTCATACGAACAAAGCCACATCAATTACAAGTAAATCATATAAAACCACCATCATAAGTGGACCATACCAATCACAACATTATTAAAGTCTAATTAATATAAAAGAAATAAAAATAGGTCACCGCACAAACACTCCATCCTCAACACTTCAATCCAATGCTAAATCATCCAATTCAATATTATAAAATCATTACCCATGGACATAACCAATAATCCAATGCAATTATGAAAATATTCGATGAAAATGGGTCAATTAAATATGTATTCATCAATATAAGACATCTTAGATATAAATTCAATACATTTATTACATAAATAAATAGCCCACATAAAACTACACTAGAATTTATAAGTAATAAGTCCAAATCACTTAACTCATAAAGTAGTCAAAAACTAGGGTTCATCAATTACATGGCTTTATAGGTTAATTGAGTTAAAATCATCAAATTTAATACCAATTAAATCAATATACAATGCTTTAAAAACATTAATGCAAGAACCCACAATTAGATGATGAAATTGGACAATTTATCTTTGAAAACATTAGTTTACTTTTGAAAGTTGGGATCCTTGATATATAGAGTTTCAAGTATCAAAAACCATACCTTAATAAATATAATCCTCCAATTTTATTAAGAATCTCCACTCAATTCTCCAATCCAAGACGTTCCTTGAGTTTTAGCTCCAATGGAGTTCTATCGAATTTCTAATGGAATTTGGGTTTTGATTTTTTGAAGAATGAATTCTTCTAAGTGTTTTAGTCTTATAAGCATATCTATAATTCCAAGAAAGATCCTGTAGGAACCGTCCAAAATGTTATTTGGATGTCGGGTGATTTAACAACTTCACACATTCAACTGAACAATAAGTTGCGCAGAGATAGAACCCAATTGACGGCTCGTCCCTTGACCAACACACTGTCCTCCTGGTCCGTGGTTTGGGAATAAGGATGGAATTTGGCCTTACATTCATAATGCATAAATATCCAGCCATGAATCCTTACCTACGGGGTGTCGAATAATCCACCAGGCGTCGATTGCATCCGTTGTTTGGGTCGTCTTGGTAGTCTTCGGCACTCATGGAAGCTCTTTCTTCAAGGACCCTTGCACGGTCCTTGGGGATGTTTGCCTTGACGTTTCAAACCCAAATATGTTCTTATACGAGTTTAGGACCTCTCACATGAATTTCATTAAAAAAAGAATGTAAAAATCAACGATACATGTATACACAGACAAAGTAATTTGAAGGCAAACCTTTCGAACGTCATGTACGTTCTATGACGTTTGACCTCCTAACTTCACGATACTTGACACATAGTTTATATACACCATAATAACTAATATTAAGACCATATTAACACATACAACAAACATATATTCATATAACCACATATGAGGAAGATAGGTGACTTAGTCGTCGTACGACTTACTCGTCCCTTGTGGTTTCAGTTTCAATTGACCTAAACCTCTAGACATTGACTCTATAGAACATTATAGAAAATTTAATTACCTTCGACAATCATGAAAACCATGTTAGGCTCTAAATTAACCTATGTCATTTTTGAGGTATTACAATCTCCCTCTCTTGGACAACATTGGTCTGTGAATGACACTTGCCACTCCTTGAAAACTTCCAAGAATACAGATTCAATTTGAAAATCATGACCATAAAATATAAAACATCATACAATATAAACATCTAATAAAACATCACCACATAATCTAGAAACTCACAACAGAACAAGAAACTAGAACAAATTTTAAAACTTATTATGCTACTAACTCATATGCTTCATTCCAAATAGCAAAACCTCATTTTTTTTACTCAATAACATACTCATATACATCAGTTATAACCACATTACAACAATTTAGACCAAAGAATTAATAAGTTAATTTTGCAAAAAAAATTTGCACCGAGCAGGCATGCATTATAGTAATTTAGGACATTTTTTAAAAAATGGAACTTTTGGGAAATTTATGATGGAAACTTGCTACTATGAAATATACAAAAACGTATAAACATCTTGAAATATAATCATATCTTCATTAAATTCAAAAAGCAAGGAATCAATGAAATTTAATTTCAAAAAGACCCCTAAAAACAATGCAACATGCTACGTACTTCTATGACTTTCTACTCTAAATCTTGAGTTAATTAGAAAAGATGAAACAATCAATAAAAACTCACCATACTCCCCCACTTAAAAGGTACTCATACAACTAACGACATACAAGAACTTACCATCATTCCTAATCCTCATAAGATTTTTCTCCTTTAGTCCGTAGTGCATAGAACCATGTCTTATTTGGAGAATAATCCTTTGGAACATTAGGAGAAACTTGTTTAACCTCAATTCCCCTAGAAGCAATTGGAGTACAATTCCTCACCTTATAATTATCCTTTCCAAAACCATAGCAATAACTAGTACGGACAAAACATTTCCCATAGTGCCTCTTTCCACAAGTGACCCATGTCAGTTGTCCATTTTTTAAACCACGTCCATTCTCTTATTTTACCTTAGCACTCCTAGGTTCTTTTTTACCATGAGTCCTCTTCCTGAACCTAGTTTTGTTTTCGTCACTACAACTAGTTCTCTTCATGTTTCTAGACATCAAGTTATATTTAGACTCTTAAATTTATTGGGAATATCCCATGAGTCTAGCTAGGGTTATATCATCATGTAACATGGCCTTACGACATTCCTCCCTCATTAGATTGGTGACCCCGTTAAGAAATCTACTCATCTCATCACTTGGATTGGATACAAAAGGGATGGGGCATATCTAGATATCATTGACTACTTGAAAGAGTATTCCTAAACACTTATATTGCCTTGATTGAGATTGATAAACTACTCTCCTTAACTTCCCTCCTCACACGGAGAAAATACTTTACAAGAAAAGCTTCCTTAAATTCTTTCCACTCAATAGGACCCGAAACCATCAGCATATTATCCTTCCATTGATTTTACTATACTTGAGAAACATCCCTCAATTGATACGAAGATAACTCCGCCTTCTCCCTAGATGTAAAAACCATAGAACACTCAACACCTTGTACACACCATTTAGAAAGTCTTGGTGATCCTCTCCCACTTTAGATCCAAGAAAGATAAGAGGATTCATTCCCAAAAAGTCTCTGAACCTAGAAGTTTTGGTACTCTCCACAACATTCATCATTGGCACAATATTAAATTTTCTTGGGTAGTCACAGCACTGGCAAAAGCAAGCAAATACTCTCAAACATCACTATTACACAACTACGAGGGAACCATCTGAAAATCATTACATCCTTCCACAATAAGGACTTGATCATATTTCGGAGGCACTTGAGCACCATTAGCAACTTTCTCAACTTGCTCAACTTGAGGAGGAATCTCCTGATTCACTTCATTCACCTCAACTCTCCTAGCCCGTGTCCTCCTAGTAATCATTTTACTGGAGAACAATGAAAACCATAAGAAAAGAGTAATCATAACCTTTACTTTACAACACGACATAGGATTATAAAAGAAGGAAAACTCTAGCATCCTATAGCCTATTGTCAATTGATGTGTCGTGACTCACATCGATGGTCAAGACTCTACTAGTAATGAGTTGATTAGACTTTTTGACTCCTAAGACTTCTTTCCTAACCTATGATCTAATACCATGCTTGTCACAACTTGAGACGACCCGGTAGATGTTAGGGCCAATATCAGATTGCAACCGGCGTACTTGAATTCTTAGAGGTCTTGTACAAGTTTTTTTCGTATCGTTCATCGCATATACATAGTGAAACATAATGAGGAATTAAAACTTTTCAAAAGAGATTAGAATATCTTTAATAATATCTTTCATAAGAAATCATAGGAAATACTAAGTCTCAATATAATCAAAACTTAGGCATGAGAATACTTAGGACACGTCACATGCCTCAATGTATAAAAATACGTAGTCTATTACAATAGTTCAATGGAAATAAAAGACATATATATATATATATGCCCTCAATTTATTTGAGAACATGCTTCAAGTTTTCTTGATTGATTCTAGAATCCAAGCTCTCCTTCACAATCCTTATGACCTTTTACCTACATCTTTAAAGATAACAAAATGTATGGAATTAGTACAAACAATTGTACTAAATAAGGCATTATGCACTAAATCATGAAAACAGACCCATCAGATGTCGTTTGCCTCTGTGGTTTGGGCTGTATTGGGAACTCATGAACGGTCCTTCCTCAAGGACCCTTGGATGGTCCTTGGGGATGTTTTCCAGGATTTTTCCAACCCAAATATGTTCATATGATAGTTTAGGACCCTAACATAAATTTCATCCAAAAGGAACACGTAAAACTAAAGGAACCATGCATACACACAGAAGGTCGTTTTAAGGCAAACCTTTTTCGATTGTCATGGACCTTGACCTCCAAACTTCATGAATTTTTCTACACTGTATATATAAACCATAATAACTTATAATAAAACAATATTAACTTATACAAAGAACATATATGCATATAACAACATATGAGGTACATAGGTGACTTAGCCATCGAACGTATTAGCCATCCCTTGACGTATCACTTCCAAATGGCTTAAACCTCTATACACTTCCTCGAAACCACATTATAGACTATTTAATGACCTTAGAACCTCATAAAATTTTAGGATCTATCACCACCGATGTCATTTTCGAGGTATCACAATCTCCCCCAGTTGGAAAACATTCGTTTAAGAATGACACTTGCCACAATCCAAACACTTCCAACAATAGAGATTCTATTTGAAACTCATGACCCTAACATAGAACCCATTATAAAATACAAACATCTAAGAAAAATAAATTTCACATAATCTACAAATTTACAACACAAGAAGAAACTAGAATAAATTCTATAACTCATATTCTATATAACTCACATGCTTCTTTCCAAATAGAAAAAACTCATTTTATATTCAATATCATGATCATATACATTAGTTCTTACAACATTACATTAATTCTGGACAAAAGATTGAATAAATCAATTTTGCAAAAAAATTACAATGAGCAGGAATGCATTATTGTGATTTAGGCAATTTTTCCAATAAATGAAACTTAGGCAATTCATGATGGGAACATGCTACTATGAAATATAGAACCAAATAAACTCATCTAACAACATAATCATAACTTCATAAAATGCACAAAGCAAAGAATCAATATATTTCATTTTCCACAAGACCCCTAAACACAATGCAACATGTAGCATACTTCTATGACTTTCTACACTCAAGTTTGAGTTAAATATAAAACATGAAACAATTCCATCAAAATTCACCATACTCCCACACTTAGAAGGAACTCATACAACTAAAGAGATACAAGAACTTACCATCATTCCTAATCCTTATCCGATTTTTCTCCTTTAATCTGGAGTTCATAGAAAAGCCTGTTATTTAGAGCATCATCCTTTGGAGCAGTAGGAGCAACTTTTTTGACCTCTCTTTCTCTAGAAGAAAATGTACGACAATCCCTCACCTTATGATCATCCTCCAACAACCATTGAAACCACTAGTACCATCTAGACACTTCATATAGTGCTTGTTTCCATAAGTGACACATGTAAGTTTTCAATTTTGAGAACCACCTCCTTTCTCCAATTTCACCTTAGCACTCCTAGGTTCTTCTTGACCTTGACCACTTTTCTTGAAACTAGTTTGGTCTTGATTACTAGAACCACTTCTCTTCATGTTTGTACACATCCTATTGAGTTTGGATTCTTCAATTTACTTTAATTACACCATGAGTCTAGGCTTGGTCAAATCATCATGTAACATGGCCATACGACATTCCTCCCTCTCTAGATAGGCGACCCCGGTAACAATTCTACTCATCTCATCCCTCGTATTGGACACTAGGAATAGGTCATATGTAGATAACATTGACAACTTCTAAGAGTATTCTTCAACGCTCATGTTGCCTTTGTTGAGATTGATAAAATCCTCTACCTTAACTTCCCTCCACTCATGGGGAAAGTACTTTCCCAGAAAAGCATCCTTAAATTCTTCCAATAGAACCCGACCGCAACGTCCTATTCTACTTACATTGAGTGTAGCACACTTCATAAACATCCCTCAATTGATACAAAGCTATCTTCGCCATCTCCCTAGATGTACCCCCCATAACACTCAAAACTTTGTACATACCATCTACAAACTCTTGGGGATCATCTCCAAGGTTAGATGCAAGAAAGATAAGAGTATTCATCCTCACAAAGTCTCTCAACCTAGACATCATATTACTCTCCACAACATTCATCCTAGGCACTATACTCAAATTCTCTAGAGTAGTTACAGGTCAGGCTAAAGCACGCAAAACCTCTCTAATATCAATATTACTCAACTTCGGGAGAAGCACTACAACATCATTACCTCCTTCCAAAATAGGGACTTGATCATCTTTGGGATGAACTTGAGAACCTGGAGGAACTTTCTCAAATTTCTCAACTTGAGGAGGAATCTTCTCATTCACATCATTCACCTCAACTCAACTAAACAGAGTACTCCTCGTATTAATCTTCCTAGACACACTAGGAGAAAAATAATACTACTCATAACATTTAGTCTACGACACGACATAGGAGTATAGCAGAAGGGAAAATCTATAGTCCTATAGTCTCTCGTACATATATATGTCACGACTCACACCGATGGTTAAGACTCTACTAGACGTGACATGATGAGACTTATATTTTACTAAGACCACTTTCATAACCTATGCTCTGATACCAATCTTGTCACGACCTGAGACCACCCCCTAGATGTTTGGTAATATTGGTTTGCAACTGGCGTTCCTGACCTCTCGGCGGTCTTGTATAAGCCCTTTTCGCATCGTTCATCACATATACATAGTGAAACATAGTGCGGAATTAAAACTTTTTACAAATATTAGAATATATTTAATAATATCTTCAATTAAAATCATAGGAAATACTAAGTATCAATCTCATAAAAACATAGACGTGATAATTCTTGGGACACGATCAATACATCAACATATAGAAATACCGAGTATATTACAAAACATCACAGGAAGTAAAATACATCTATATATGCCCTCGAGTCAATTGAGGACATACTTCAAGTTTTCTTGAATGATTCTATAAAACAAGCTCTCTTTCATGATCCTTCTAACTTTTTACCTACACCTTTAGAGATAACAAAATGTTTGGAATTAGTACAAACAATTGTTCTAAGTATGGCATTATGCATAAAATCTTGAAGACGAAAATTTATTAGAAATATCCATCTTTTTTACATAAATATAATTACATAATCATAAGAACAACGTTTAAAAACTTCGAAACACGTAAGATAACATTTAATAAATTTAACATATTTTTAAACAAACTTCACAGTTACCACAATTCATTGTAACACTGAATTCCTTCACTGTTACAGTGAAGTAACTTCTCTTCACTTTGACACTTCGTTGAATGTAATCTTCTCATTAAAAGCTATCTTAAAACTCACTTAAGAAACACAAAGAGATACCGCCCATAAACCCTCTCTAAGCATGCGTAAAAGATCCGGAAGACTACTCATAATGAGACACATACTCACTTGCAGAACACCAAATACTTGAGATGTATAATATGACATTTTGCTTACCATGACTATAAAACGTCTTACTTAAGTACGTGTAGAAGATAACGCCCATACACCCTCTTTGAGGTTACCTAAACAAGCGTTAGTACTACTTAAGGTTTACATTATGTCCATATAACCAACATCTTCCCTAACTACAGTCATTGTTAAGACTATCTAGGTAAGATACAAAGTGACCATTCCTATGCCCTCTTCACTCAATAACTAGACAACCCTTGACTACTCTAGATAAGTAGTTATTTGATTAACATAGTTTCTTAACTTAATCATTACATTAATTTGTTTAATTACGATTTATTCATCACATAAGGACATTCAAGTTATGGTCTTGGACAACACCTAGGGACTCTAACTGACACATTCAAATCTTATTGTCCAATGTCTAGATAGCGTCCTATACGATTATAATAGGCAATAACCAACATAGATAATGATAGCTAAACATGGAATCCAGAGTTCTAACCTACTGTAATGAGGGTGTTCTACTTGCCAATGATATAACTTGGACACAACCCATGTAGGCACATGGTTAAGGAATATGAAAGGAATGTTTTGTACTCTTGTCTAATCCTTTAACTAGAGTTAATTCCCTTACAATACTCACTCGTTGCTAGCTTTTGTTATCATATAATAATTTAAATTAAAATTTCATATAAAGGGGTTCCATATAAAGTTCATAGCACAATCACACTTACCCTACCAAAAAGGTCAACTAGGGTTTCCTTAAATTTGCGACAAGAATCTCATAATGACTTTCGTATTTTTTGATATGATGTATTTCCAGGAAACCAACCTTAAACCTATCATTTCTATGCTTGAACTATACCATTACGGCTTTCGACTTCGACATTCATCACCTTACCACTAGGTACAAGGTTTCACAATAAGGACCCTCTTATCATCATTTAAGGAATCATGTCATTCATATATACAAGACTAAGAGGTATTAGAATCCTAAGTCAAGACATCTCATATTAACATTCATACATGCATCAACTAAGAGACACAAGTCAACAAATAGAAGACACAACATACTTCACATTAACAGATAGTACATGTCATTCTAGAAGAACATAGGAATAGCAATTATTATCATTAAGTAACCCTATAAACTACCATATCATCCTTAATAATATCATAGAATCATATAGTGATGTAGGAATAATCATGCATCAACCCTAAGACTATACACATAAAGACATAGTCATAGTCTAAAATCCAAGCATTCCATCATGATCCTTCTTACCTTCCACCTACAACATTAGGTATTAAAAAATATATGGAATTAGTACAAACACTTGTACTATGTATGGCTTAATGCATTAAATTATGAAAACTGACATTTATTAGAAATCTTCTCTTTTTAAATTAAACATCATATCATAAGCGTAAGAACAACATTTAGCACCATTGAAACACATATAATGACATTTAAGTAATTTATCACATTTATAGTGATATTACAGTAAACTCATGTAACTTTGTAGTTACCATTACTCACTGTTAAAGTGAAGTTACTCAACTTCACAAGGAACACTTTTTAAAATGAAATTTCCACACTAAAAGCTATCATAAGACTCAGTTAAGTAAGATAGAGAGACCTCCCATACATCCTCTCTAGGTACACCTAAATATTCCTTAAGATGATCCATAATGATATACACACACTTACAATACACCAACCACATAAATATGTGATCCTCCTACCAAAGGTGATTCTAAGTTTCAGCTGAGCGAGTTGTGAAACGACCGCCCATACAATCCCTTCACACAAACTTAAGATATCCTTCAGACCACCAAAGATAGAATCATTCTCACTTAATAACTCAACATACATATAATATGACATTCTCCCTTCCAAAAGTTATCAAATGACTTAGTTAAGTAAATCAAGAATATAATGTCCATGCTTTACCTCTCCAAGATTACTTAAATAATCCTTAAGACTACATAATGTTGTACCATGTCTGCTTATTCAATGAACTTTCCTAACTAGAATCATACTTATGAAATATCTAGGTAAGATACAACGTGACAGTTCCTATGACCTCTTCACACATTAACTAGACAACCCTTAACAAGTCTAGATAAATACTTATTTATTAAACATGCTTTTCTACTTTAAGTCATTACATTCATTAGTAAATTTAAGCGATATTTATCACATAAATTACATTCAAGTAATGGTCTTGGGAAAAACCTACGGACTCTCACTAACATCTTCAAAGCCTATCGTGCAATGAGTAGATAGCAACCCATACCACCCCGTAAACATCATAGAATTTCTCAAATACTAGTACATTTCTTATATGATGAGAATAGGCAATAACCGCCATAGACAATGGTAGAAATTTATGGAATCCAGAGTTGTAACCTACTCCAATGGAGGTTGTTCTACATTCCAATAGTAGGATTTTGACACATCCCATGTAGGCACATGGTTAAGGAATATGAAGGGTTTTTATTGCCCTCTAACCTTATCTTAAATAAATATACTTCCCTTAACATACTCACTCAGTTCTAGCCTTTGTTCTCATAGATAAGTTCGCATTAAAGGATCACAAAAAGAGGTTCCACATCTAGTTCATCACCCAATCACATTCACCCAACCTATGAGGTCCCATAGGGCTGCGTTTCATTGGCGAAGAGCATAGATTAATAACCCTCTTAAGAATTATATGATTCCCTTGCAGTTAACCAACCTTAAGTCCACCATTCATAGAAGAAGGGTACCAAGATGACTTTCGACTTCAAGCTTAATAGCCTTAACACTAGGTTCAAGGTTCCACATAAATAACCTTCTTAAAATCATTTAGGCTATGTTGTCATTCATACATACAAGACTAACAGGATTTAGATCCTAAGTAAAGACATCTCATATTCACATTCATCCATGTTTATGTAAGGGACACAAGTCTACCAAACAAGACACAACATACTTCAGTTAAGCACATATTTGATATTATTCTACAAGCACATAAGAATAACCAAACATATATACTAGTCATCCTATATACTACAATTATATCATCAATATAACCATCATAAGACTCGTATAGTCATGTAGGAATAACCATGCATCAACTCTAATACTACACACATAAAGATATAATCATAGTCTAAGACGATAACCTTACAACATCAATAGAAGAACACATACTTTCACCTTAACCACATGTTGATGGATACGATAATACTTCACATAAATCACTACACACATCATAACAATATATAAAGTAATGCCGACAAGGCCATGATTATAATAATATATAAAGTAATGCCGACGAGGCCACATCATTTAAAGGTAAATCACATAGCACTGCCACCATATGTGGACCAAACGAATGACAACATAATTCAATTCTAATTAACATAAAATAAATAGAACTAGGGCATCTTACCACCAATATATTCTCACCAATTCAATCCATAGCTAACTCATCCCATTAAATACAAAAAACACTTACTTACGGACATGAACATCAATTCATTACAAAAATCATAATAATCAATGAATATAAAACAATTAAATTTAGATGTATCAATTCAACACAAATTAGACATTAATTTAATACAATTCTTACATCATTCAATAGCCCATAGAAAACAACACTATAATTCATAAGCATTAAGACAATATCAATTAACCAATATAGTAGTCAAAACTAGAGTTCATCAATTACATGGGTTCATACATCGATTGAGTTAAAACCGTCAAACTAACAATTATTCAATCAATATTCAATATTGAAAACCTTTAATGTCTGAACCCACGGATAGATTTTAATGTAGAAAACTCATCTTTTAAGAAGTCTTTGAAAATCACTTCGAACATTGGATCCTTGAAGAAAAAAGTTCCAACGATAAAAAACCATACCTCAATGAAGATAAACCACGAAATTGATGAAGAATTACCACTCAATTCTCCATTCCATGCTCTTCGTTGAGTTTTGGCTTCACTACAGTTCTAAAGAATTTCTAAGATTTTGGGTTTTCATTTTGAAGGATCCATTCATCTAGGTATTTAGGACTTATAAAATACGTAAAACACTTAAAATAACAATAATTAATCTCCATATCTCTTATTTTAACGTTTGGTGAATATACCAATTCACACCTTGACTTACAGTAAATTGTGGCGGAATAGTGCTCACAGACCACTTGCTAAATGACGATCCATTTCCATACTAACATACCGTCCTGTTGGTCCATAGTTTAGGACTGAGGCTGGTATTTGGAGGATAGAACTCCCACACCAAAGTCTTGAACCACTACCTCAATCGATGGGACATCGAATATCCTACAATCCGTCAATTTCCTTAGTTGATTGGGCTGGTCTAAGACAACCTTTGATTCAAGGCAAAGTCCTTCCTCAATGACCCTTGGATGGTCCTTGGGGATGTTTGCCTTGGCATTTCAAACCCAATAATGATTTTATATTATTTTAGGACCTCCAAAATCAATTTAATCCAAAAATAACACATAAAACTGGATGAAACATACATCGACATACAAGGTCGTTTTATGTAAAACCTTTCAAACGTCATGGACATTTTTGTACGTTTGACCTTCAAACTCCATGAAACATGTCACATTGAATAAAAAAACAAGAATTAATCATATAAGGACCTCATAATATCATGAAACACTAATATACAAACATAACCACATAGGAGGCACATAGGTGACATAGTCGTCGAACGTCTGAGTCGTCCCTTGACGTTTCACTTCCCAATAACCTAAAACTGTATACACTACCTCAATATAACACTATAAACCATTTTAGGAAATTATAACCTCATTAATAACAAGTTAGACTCTTGTTTCACCTATGTCGTTTTAGAGGTAATTCAATATCCCCCACTTGGACAATATTCATCCTGGAATGAAACATGCCACACTCCGAACACTTCCAATAATAAAGATTCAATTTAAATATCATGACCATACCACATAAAATATCATAAAACACACAATCAAGAGAATCACAATGCCAGAAGAAGTTAGAAGCAAATCTACAACTCATTATGCCATAAGACTGACATCCTTCGTTCCAAATAGCAAAAGCTCATTTTATATGCATTATTATTCTCACATAAATCAGTTCTAACTACATTAGAACAATTTAAACCAATGAATGAATTACTCAATTTTTGCAAAATCTTTAAGTGAGCAGATTTTCCCTAGAAGTGAGCATACCCCAATTTTCAAGAAATTCAACATTTAGGCAATTTATGATGGAAACATTCTAATATGCAAAATTAATTTATTTAAACACATTTTTCAACATCATCATAATTTCATGAAATGAAATATTCAAGGAATCAATGAAATTCATTTTCAACAAGACCCTAAACACAATGCACATGCAACATACTTCTATGACTTTCTACTCTGAAGCTTGACTTGAATAGAAGAGATGATAGAATCAATCAGAATTCCGCTACTCACCATACTCCTCCACTTAGAAGGATATCATAACACTAACGACATATAAGAACTTACCATCATCATAATCACCATCATCCGGCTTTTCGCCTCTAGTCCGGAGTGCATAGAAACACCTCTTCTTTGCAGCATCATCTTTCAGAATATTAGGATAAACTTTGATTCCATCTCTAGTAGGACAATCCTTCACTTTGTTTCCATCCTTAACACATTGACAACAACTTCCAGTAACTAATCTACACACCCCATGATGCCTCTTTCCACAAGTAGCACAAGTAGGCTTACCACCTTGAAAACCACCTCCTTTCTAAAATTTGACCTGAGGAGCACAAGGTCCATTTTTAATTTTAGCCCTCTTCTAGAACCTAGGTTGAATTTTTTAACTTGAACCACTGCTTTTAAAATTTTTAGCTATCCTACCAAGTTAGGAATCTTCGATTGATTTAGCATAAACCATGAGTGTAACTAGGGTCATATCATCACGGAGCATGGACGTACAAAATCCATCTTTACAAGGTCACCAATACCCGTCACAAACCTATTCATCTCATCTCTAGGATTAGATACCAAGTATGGAGAAAATCTAGAAAACCTAGAGAACTTCAAAGGGTACTCCTCAACACGCATGTTTCCTTGATTGAGATTAGTGAACTCCTCAACCTTTACCTCCCTCCTCTCACGGGGAAAGCACTTTCTTAAAAATTCCTCCTTAAACTATTCCCACTCCGTAGGATCCGACTCAACCATCTTATTATCTTTCCATTTAGTGTACCACACTGGAGCAGTCTCCTTCAATTGATACAAAGCCAACACTACCTTTTACCTAGAAGTGACCCCATAGAACTCAACACCTTGTACACACCATCTAGAAACTCTTGGGATCCTCTCCCACATTAGAGCCAAGAAAAATTGGAGGATTAATCCTCATAAAATATCTTAATTTATATGTCATAGTTCTCTCCCCAACCTTCACTCTAGTCGCAATACTCATATTCACTTGGGTAGTCAAAGCTCGGGTTAAAGTAAGCGAAGCCTCTCTAATCTCTCCATTAGTCCTCTCCGGGTGAACCACTGGAAAATCATTACCTAGACCTTCAATAAAAACTTGAGAAAATTAAGGAACCTGCTCAACTTGCTCAACTTGAGGAGGAACTTCATCTTCCACCTTCCTTTTTCAAACCTTATAGAATCTATTTTTTTAATATTGATCTCCTATAAACATAAGAGAAGAGATTAGAAATAATCACTTACAACCTCAACTCTACAGGCACAACACAAGATTGAAGAATAAAGTGAAACTCTATGGAGCTACAGCCTCTAGCCCATAGATGTGTCACAACTCACACACATGGTCAAGACTCTACTAGATGTGGCTTTATGAGAATATTTTATTCTTAAGACCAATTTCAAAACCTATGCTCTGATACAAAGCTTATCACATTCCGAGAGCACACCCTGGAATATATGTCACTCTCGTAGTGCAACCAGCGTACTTGACCTCTTGGAGGTGGTCTTGTACAAGTCCTTGCATATCATTCATCTCATATAAACATATAAAAAGTAGTGCGAAATTAAAAAAAAATTACACGTATATCTGAAAACATCTTTCATATTAGAATCATAAAAACGCTAAATCTCATCATATTCCATTCTTAGAATAAAGAATACCTGGGACATGTCCCATACAATACAAATAAAGAAATACATAATCTATTAAATACATTGAAATAAAAGACACATATGCCCTTGAGTCATGTGAGGACATACTTCAACTTTACGTGAACGATATCTAGAATTCAATCTTTCCATCACAATCTTTCTCACCTTCCACCTACACCTTTAGATATAAAAAATGTATGGAATTAGTACAAACACTTGTACTAAGTATGGCTTAATGCATAAAATCATAAAAACGAACATTTATTTGAAATGTAATCTTTTCATAAATAAATCATATAATAACAATAAGAACAACATTTGAAATCTTAGAAACACATAGTATAACATTTAAGCAATATCAAAATTTTAGTACCATTACAGTAAAGTTATGTCAGTTTACAGTGACCATTTCTCACTGTTACAGTGAATTTCTCAATTTAACAAGCAACACTTTCTAACATGTAATTCCCAAACTAAAAGCAATCCTATGAATCACTTAAGTAAGACATAGAGATACTTCTCACACACCCTTATTAGGCACACCAAAATGGTCCTTAATACCACCCATAATGAGACACAAACACTTACAATACACCAACCACATAAACATGGTATCCTCCTACCAAAGATGATTCTAAGTGTCTCTTGAGTTAGTTGTGAAGAGACTGCCAATACAATCCCTTCACACACACTTATGATATCCCTTAGACTACCTAAGATAGAATCATTCTCATTAATACCATAACACTCATATAATATGACATTTTTCCTTCCAAAGATAGTCAAAAGACTTACGTAAGTAAATTAAAAAGATAATGTCCATGATTGACCTCTCTAAGATTAACTAAATAATCCTTAAGACTACATAAGCTTGGATAATTTCTACTTAATTAATCATTTTGCATGCTTTTGTAACTTAAGTCATTACATTCATTAGTTCATTTAAGATACATTCCTCACATAAAGGACATTCAAGTTATGGTCTTGGGAAAGACATAGGAACTCTCATTAACATTTTAAAAGCGTAATGTGCAATGTCTAGACAGCATACCATACCACCACCTAACATTCATTGTTTTTTTCCAATAATAGTAGGTATCCCATATGTTAAAAATAGGCAATAAATGACATAGGCCATGGTATCAAAGCGAAACCGGAGTTGTAACCTACTGTGATAAAGGTTTTCTACTTAGTCGTACATTCTTTTAGAGGACTTACTTCAATCGGATGAGGGATACTCACTTTCATAGAGTAATCCCATTCTTCTTAGTTTTTACATGGATTTCCCAATAGCTACACCTATATGGACACATAGTTAAGGGATAAGAATATTGTACTAACTAACTAATTCTCTACTAATGAGGAGTACTTATATCAGAGGTACTTTGGAAATAGAACATCCCAACTCACGAAGTGTAATCCGCCTCTCCTTCATATCCTCTCATTTCTAATCATAACCCTCAACGTGTCACGACCCGGATTCTATAATCCGAATTGCAACCAATATCGTTGATCTCTGAGGTCGCAGACAAGCCTCATCTTGAATTCATCACATTCATCTAGTTAAATTTGCGACAAATTTAAAACTTTTTATATGTATGAAGTTTGCATAGACTTCATATAATTATTAACTAGAGACATCATATACTAAAATCAACTTAAGAAAACAACCGTCTTACATAAAGAATCAATTTGAAACTGATGATGAGTAGATCATAAATAGTTTGCCAAGCATGATCTTATTAGAAAGCTTTTAAATGAAGCTACAACAGAAACGCTAGGGACAACATCCACTAGCTATGTCTAAAACTAAGGCTAGGCTAAATCTTTAGCATTCTCGAAATCATGAGGACCTACCAAATGGTTTGGAGAAATGCTGAATCCAAACCGCTGCAAGTTTCGTCAACCTGTCCTCTGACCTACACCTATAAAAATATTAAATTGTAGGGGGTTAGTACACCACTTAAAATAATTATGAGTGTTTGCACACGTACAAATAAAGCTATACATGATCAATGAAAGCTCTTCCTAAACGAGATGCTATTTTTGAAAGTCTAGTCACCAGACTTTCTTTATTCATTCTTGTGAATTGTTTTTATGAATATGATGTATTTTAATGGATTCAAAGCACACAACTCATTTTCTATATTATTACAATATATTAGTATCATCAACATAATTTTAGAACAATTCGGGCAAAGATTTGAGATTTTGATCCTCTTAGGCCGAGAGGTCCTCTTTGTACACTTTAGATTATTTTTCAGTCTTTTTCTTCTTGTTGTTGTGTAGTTAAATAACTTATTTTGTCCTATGTTCTACTTACAAGTGCAATGATTCATTGTAGTCCATACACATAATGAATCGATGTAAGTTATCCAAGGATTAAGGAATGATTTCACTACCTTATAGTTAGTCATTCTTTACACTTGATATTCATTACCTTTAATAAGAAATTCTCTATTGATCATGCCATTGATTTCATTAATTTCATCTTTTATATATTATACATTTCATATGCATGATACTTTGGAATCGTTTATGTAGCAAAAGACATCTCAAGTGAGGGACCAACATATGGGACTTCAACCCGAGGGCCTTCTTTAGCAAACACAGAGTTTGCTTCATTCGTTCATTTGTACATCACATTGCTCATTTTATTCATTCATAGGATGATGTTAAAACCAGCTATACCTACGATTAAATTTAAGACTCTCAGCGGGATCATGAAGTGCAAGGACCAAGGAAGACCTAATGTCATTACTTGAATCTGATTTCACCTCCTGATTGTCTTGCACAAACAACTTCAGTATTGTTCATTTCATTATCTTTCATACATTAATGAACTCTAACGTTAACCTACATATATCATGTGAGCATCATGAAATCCACTGTCTAACCCACACTAAAAAGAGGTGATTAACCGTCCAAAGTGACACAAAACAAGCTAGCGTAGTTGGGAATTTAACCCCACCAAATCCCTATATTGGCAGTATAGGTTAAAAGACTAGGATATAAATGGAGACCAATACCTAGCATGCTGGATAGTCTCATATCATGAGAGTTATGTGAACCTCCGTCGTCTCCTAAAGAAGGCATCACCACTGATAGCTAGTCTATCGGTGCTCAGCATAAAATTATATTTAGTTCTACTCATACGTGATAAAACCTGGCTTCTAGTATGAGGACATCATATCTTAATAGATGATTTATCATCTCATCATTTGTATTAAATAATAATCTATCTCAATACTTTAATTAGAGTGTACATAGAGACTGTTCTCTTCATTATCTTTACACTCTCATAGGTGATTAAGTTTTGGTAACATTTACTTACACTATTGATGACATGTCATCCTTTTATTTACATTTATGAAATGTGAATTTTCCTAAAAGAACATCTTTGGTGTTAATGAGACTTATCTTACACATTCTAACACCTTCATTCGTGAGTATTTTTAACGTAGTAGCTTAGGTGTAAGTGAGGCTTGTCTCACTTCTTTTAACACCTTATTCTGGTCAGTTTCTTAACTTAGACATCATTAGTTATGTCATTACTGATGTTACATGCTAACTTTCATTTGATAGCTTCATATAATCATTTATGGACGATGAGAACTTCACACAATGAATTACATATGTCCATAGTTCATCTGGTTAGGGCGTGTTGGGACTTATCCCAATCATTGAAATGCCGTTGGATATGGCATTATTTTATTACCTTAGATATTCTTATATTTTCATATCTATTCTGTGGATATATATAATTGGCACAAAACTAGTATTGGCCTACAAAATTTGAAAACTGACTTCATAGCCAATTTAGTGGCACAAGTCGAAGTTACCCTCATTCATCTTTAGTTTGGTCTAATTATTTAAACATAACCTTATAGACAATTTCATTTATGACACTTAGACGATGTATTGTTAGACATATTATTGGCATAAGACAAGTAATTCATTCAAGAATAATTTCATGGAATCATTAGCCAATTCTATTATATATTTTGAAAATAATGTTTTAGATATATTTATTGCTATAAGCCAAACTTTAACTACACATGAACTTTTAATCTCTTATTAGCTTACAAGAACAATTAAATGATTGGTTTGGCCAAGTTATATTAATGAACTAGCTCTGATATTTTATGGAAGTTATCACTAATTATTCAATACTATTACGTTCACAAGTTCGTGTGGATAGGGTATGTAGGGACTTGTCCCATCGATTAACATCCCCTATGTTAGGAATTCAATTATGTAGAGATTGGCATAACTTTGTTAGTATAACTTCACACATTTTGGGAGATAATATTTTGGACATAATTCTGCTACTGAATTTGTTGGCATAAACAAAACATTCACATATGGTGGTCATTTAAACTTCATTTATTGTAAGCCAACCTTTTTACATTCAATTAACTTATAATTATCATTCAATAAAAATCCTATAAAAGTAGACTCAACTTCAAAAACAAGTCATAACAACTTCATCTTTCTCGAACACGAAACTAAGCATCATGTCCATTCCTTAATCTATGTAACTAATCACTCAACCATACAAATCCAATCTATAAACCTCATTAATAATTAATAAATTAATAAAATATAAAATCAGTTAGAACCACATACCAACAACATGTTCAAGATTACATCTATATACTTAATGAATCAAAAACAAGGATAACTAGAGAGAGGGACGTTCAACAATAACATTGGGAAACAACCCTAGTTTCAAAATTCACAAGTTTAAAACTTTTAAAAAGTCTCTTGGAGAAATAATTCCATGAGATAAAACCTATACCTTAAGTAGAACATAATCTACGAAGACCACCATTAACGAACCTTGACGAATCCTTGAAAATCATCTAAGAAATTTTGTTCACTATTTTTGTCACGCTTGTTTTCTAGTTATAGTCGTGTATTTGATTGAGTTTAAACGTGTCTTTTAGGTTTAGGAACTGACCTTGACTTATTCAACATAGCTTTGAATATGTTAATAAAATAGAGTAATTAACTAATTACTAAAAAACCCCTTTTAAGTTGACTAAACATAGGAAAATATAAACACTTCGTTTTGGTCAACAATTTAACTTTATATTGATAAATAATATCCTTAATTTAATTAATTCAGGTACATAGGGTAAGTACTACAGTACCCTCAAGCTATTGGAACTAAAATTAAACCTTTTGGACCATCTTAGGTTAAGTACTAGGATCTTTCTTGAGTTGTACTAGGTTAGTGTAAGAATTTCGGTTTGACCCCTTTAATTTAATTAATTAAATGGATAATTTAATTAATTAAGTATCCTGAGGTTATTACTAAAGTAACCTTAAGTCGTTATAACCATAAATAATCCTTTGGACCATCCTAGGTTAAATACTAGGTTGTCTTTTTGTTGTCTTAACTGAAAGCTTGAATCATGTCTGTGATTTCGGCTTTTATCCTTTAAATTAACTAATTAAGATTCTAAATTAATTAATTAAGTAGACTAGGGTACTTACTAAAGTATCCCTAAGATTTTAGGACCTTAAAAAACTCTTTGGACCATCCTAGGTTAGGTACTAGGTTGTACCTTTCTTGTCTTAACAAAAATCATAAATTTCCTTTAAGTTAATTATTACTAAAGTACCCCTTAGTTGATAGGACCATAACTAACCTTTTGGACCATCCTAGGTTAGGTACTAGGTTGTCTATTTAACTAGTACTAGGTTAGTGTCAGCCCGGTTTTGGTCCTAGTGTAACAACCCTAAAAATTAATATACTTAACGATACTTAATGTGTCAAGAATGCTTATGATTAGACGTTCACATGGATTGATGCGCGTAGAACCAGCCTTTGCAACCATTTCTACATCCGTGCCAACTATCTTGGGGAGTTAGTTGATCTAGTAAAGGTTAAGTCCAACAATGTAGGACTCTAGAATACGAAGAATTAAGAAGGAGTCTTTACCAAACTCAAAAAGAGGAAATGTTAGGTTTTTAGGGTGTAGGGGTAAAATTGTCTACTTCCAGGCTAAGGTAGTATCCTAATTACCCTAAATATATAATTAATTATTTATTTAATAAGGTGGATGGGAAAATTGGCTAGAGAGAGATGAAATGGAGCTCTTGAAGTTTAGTCTTGCTCCACCAGGGTTCGAACCTAGGTGGAAGCAATGAATTAATGTGAGTTTTATTTAAGCTATTGAATTAATGTAATTAATTAATAATTATTATTCATCATCTGATTTAAAATAAAATAAAAACTGATTTTTAATAATTAAGTAAACTTATTTGGTTAAGTCCTATACTAGACTCCTAAGTCTAATATAACTCCTACTCTCTCTCACGTTTATGTCTCCATTCACACGCTCAATATCTCCGCCTCTGTCACACAAAATTTCTCAGACAAAATAAGATACAAAATCATAAAAATAAACAAAGTTCTTCACACTTGAAGAACTCACACGAAATAACAAGAAAACAAACACTAATCGCACACTAGGCTAAAGGAGGTTGTCATATGAGTGGAGTTAATATTGAGGAGCCTTAGACGTGTTCTTGAGTGGAGTTTTTGGGCAAAAACTTCAACGTTTGAAAGTCAAAATAAGGTATGGGTTTTCTTGTCTTTGTCCTTTTCCCAAGAGACCCTTAAGGCTCAGATGAATCTACTCAAAAACTAGGGTTGTTCCTGTTCTTGCCGAACTCCTTGTCACTAGTATCCGTTTGATCTCAATGTTAAATATGTTAGATATCATGTTGCTGATAGTTTAAGTATGAAGTTTGATATTCCTTATAATGTGTTCTTGATTATGTGTTTGGAACTGTAAGCATGTTAAGTTATGTCAACTGTAAGTATGCGAAAATATTTTTATGGTTGAATTTTATGTGCGAATGTTTGTGTAAATCATGAGGTGTAAAAGTGTTGTAATGTTGCTGGATGAAATGGTAATTCTATGCTTAGTATAATAATAAAATTATTACACTTAATTATGCACAAAATGATCCACGAAATGCCTTAAGAATTAACGTATGATTTATGATAAAAAGAAGCTTTTAATAGTGAACAACTGGCAAGCATTTGGTAGGTTGGGTTTGGCCAAACAAAAAGGTACAAAATTCAATGAAAAATTTAATCTAAAATAATTGAGATAACTAAGTATTGAACCCAAGACATCATTAAATGAAAGCTACCAAAAAAACAGACTAACGCAAAAATGGATCAGAAGAGACTAAATTTCCAGCCTGTTAGAAATTGTAGTCTCGGCCAACTTGTAAAAAAATGAGCTTCGTTTAAAATTCTTCTTAAAATGTGAGGTCATTGGGGATTGAAACCATAACCTCACTAAATTAAAATTGCATAAAAATTTCGTAGGAAAAATAGATGTGGTGAGTGGGTATTGAACCTACAATCTCTTGAATTGATGAGGGAGTTAGGAGAAAAATAAAGGAGAAAATAAATAAGGGGAGTGGGGATTGAACCCACAACCTCTTGTATAGGTGAGAATGTTAAGAGATAAAATAAAAGAAAAATGATGAGCATGTGGGGATTGAACCCACAGCCTCCTTGACTTAAACGAAAAAGGAGATGAGAAAAATAAAGGAAATAATATAGGGTTTATGGGGATCGAACTAGGGTCCCCCAAATCTGGAAAATGTGATTATCAAGTTTAAAATAAGATTAAGTTTTGTCCAAAGGATTCGAAATCGGGTTCCCTTGCCCAATTCCACATTGACACATAAGTCATACGTAAGTTAATATTTGATGAATGCTGCCTCTAAAGATCAAAATAAAATCTTGGCATGTCTACAAGATAAATAGGTCTTTTACCACATAATCTTGGTTAAATATGAATCCATTAGACAAACTATGAGTGAAGCCCTATGGCTTTTATGTATAGACCCATAAGTCTAGCATATGTTTAAAAGTAAGTGAACCTAAGATGTATGTAACGAAATGATGAAACCTTAGAAGGGATAAGAACGAGTGTAAAATACACTAAATGGCAAAGTGAATTGGCATATGATGAAATGAACAATGAAATGGTAAAACCCTAGAAGGGTTAAGTAAGAGTGGTGAACACAGCAAATGGACAAATGCTTTGGCATATGATCAAATGAACATTTACGCAAAAAAGGGTGAGTAACTATGAAGAGTAAATGTTCTAATGATAATGAATGTGGTGACAATGTTATTTGAGGCTAATGTAAAAGATGAGAGCAATATGAAATGATCCTAAGTAAATGGTACAAAAACGTACTCATCTGTAAAAGTGTAAAGTTAATGAAGAGACCAGTCTCTATGAACACTGTAATGCAAGTATTAAGATTAAAAAACTTAACACTAATGATGAAATGATAAATCTTCTATTGAGCAATGAAGTCCTCATACTATAAGCTAGCTTCCATGATGTAAGAGTTGAATGTAATGGAACTTTATACTGATCATCGATAGACTAGCTATGAGAGGTAATTCCTTCTTTCAGGAAGGGCGGAGGTTAAGGTAACTCTCATGAGATAAGATTGTCCGGCATGTCGGATATGGGTCTCCTTATATCTCCTAGTCTTCGAATATATACTGTAAATATAGGTATCTGGCGGGGTGCGATATCCATGTACGCTAGCATTTTTTGGGTCACTTTGGCTAGTGATTCCACCTCTTTTTGGTGTGGGGTTTCACAACACTGGGTTTATTGATTCTCACATGATCTATGTCGGTTAAAGTTAAAGTTCCCAATGAATGAATAAGGCCAGCCTCAAATGATGCACATAATGAAACGAATGATAACAAAGGTTTTAGGATAGGATAATCAAGAGGTAAGTTAGATTCAAGTAATGACATTAGGTCATTCTTTGTCATTGCACAACGAACCCGATAAAAGTCTTAAAAAGCATCCTAGGTATAGCTTGTGTTTACAGTAGCCCATGAATGAAATGAAAAGTAGTACGTATGAATGAATAAAGTAGACTCTGTGTTTACTAATGCAGACTCCCTAGTTGAGGTCCCATATGTTGAGACCTCATTTTAGGGAGGTCTTAATATCAAGCCCATGATTCCAAGGTCCCATGGCATACGAATGAATGATATGAACAAAGTTATGTGTTATATGAATTATGATATGTGCTATGTGAATTATGTTATGATCTGTTTGCAAAATGATAAGCTTGATGATGCATGTAACACTCATGGAATGACTTTCCAAATCCAAATTTGGCCGGTCCATTGACTTTCCTGATCTAAATTTGGCAAGTCTATTGACTCGATTTTCCATAATCATGTTGTTAGGAAAGAGCTATCCTTTCTCATGCATGTCCTTGGCGTGTGGTTGAATATACCAATTTGTAGTACAAGGGTGTACTAATTCCATACAAATATCTACTTTTGGGTTCATGCACAAGTGGACATTAGATCTTATAATACGGTTTTGCAGCTATTCGGACGTAGAGATTTTATTCGTACTTGGTAGACCCTCATACATTCGAGGCTGTCTACTATTGTTATCTAGCATAGACATAGGCTTTAGCTTGTTGAGCATGTTCCACTAGTGTTTCTTTCAACTTTTATTTAAGACTTTTTATTACTGCCATTTTGGCAAAAATACTTTTCCTGCAATTATGAACTGTTTCTTTCATTTGATTATCTCTATATTAGATGGTTTATTTGTGAACGCCCATGGTGTTAAGTTCAAAATGTTTATCATGAAATAACAAAATAAAAATTTTGAAATTTTCCGCTTAAATTAACCTAATTGAAGTAAGAAGTATGTAGGGTTGTGTGCGTCCTCTGAGAGGTCAATTACGCCGGTCTCGTCTGGGTCTAGATTATGGTCGTGACAACTAGATTGTCGGGTGCACTAGTAAATTCATTTCGGTTAGTCCTACAGTAGTTAGATCGGGGCATTAGGTTAGAGACTAAAATTTGTTAGAAAGTTAGGTCGCACATTGAGTGGTCCCTTAAGCACATTTTGCCCCCTGAACTACCCTAACCAAATTAGGTTAAGATCGTCCTCTCCTTTGGTGCTTCTTAACATGTCTTGCACATGAGCTTGTGTATGGGTTTGTTGTATTTTCCTAACTAACTATTATTTATGGTTCTTTTGGGAATGTTTACTTGTTGTCCCAAGGAACCTCATTATGTCCTTGGCACTTTTAATTTACATGATCATTTTAAATGGTCATGTGAAATTGTACAAGGCTTGACACTTGTATGCGAAGTACTTTGTGTGAAACTATTCATAACGAATTTTCTTTTAGCTTAGGGTATTTATTGAAGGTACATTCATTGAACATAAATCTCGGATTAGGGTATAAAAACCCTAATAGTATATTCTTATTCGTATATAGAAATTAACTAATATCTCTTAGCTAATTTTTCTATAATAAGCCCAATAATTACAATATTCTTAGTACAGGGTCGTGGGATGCCTATGTACCCCTAATAGGCTATACTAAGGCATACCAGCTTTTCATTAGTCATATAATTTTCCTGAATGTTACACAGTGGATTTCTTAACATAGTAGTCTATCATAGAAAGCTCACTAGGAATGGAGAGGTTGCTACTAGACACCACATCTCAACTCACGAAGTGTGTCCACCTCAAGCTTCCCCTTTTTACTCAACTTGGTGTAATGCATTCTTTAAATTTTTTGTCTAAACATGTGCACACCTTGCACATAAGATTCATTTTATTTTAATCAAGTTCTACCAATACTTTAAATTCACAAAGTTACGCATCCTACATGCTTCTAAGAATCATATACATCATTTAGACTTAGACAAGGTCAAGCATGCAATTCAACCAACACCAAAACACAATACAAGACCCATTTTAAATATGTATTCATTTCACATGTTAGACCTTCAAGATTACATATGCAAACATACTTAATAATGTCAGCTTCAACAATAAGCACCGCCATCGATAAGATGGACCATACCACTCAATATGAACTCATAATAAGAACAACATATTTAAAAAAGATCAACATCAAATCAAACCATCATCACTCATAAGAAATTTATCAATATTTCACAATATAAAGTCCCTTAGGGAAGTAGCTACACCAACATGACAAGTACAAGAAGACCAATTTCATACTCTACTCAAATCACTCACATAACCCAATTTCAAACCAAAAGTTGAAGTATACATAAACAAGAGTTTCATTACAGTCTTAACATCAAAATAATCAATTCAACGCAAACTAAATACATTTAAACCATTAAAACATACATACAAAAAGTCCCCTACGAGAAATAAAAGTTAGAAGGAGTTCGAGTTTAGAAACCCTTGTTGGAAATTAGCCTCTTGGATGAATGATATTAAAAAATGGATACCATACCTCACTTAAATAATATAAATTCAAGAGTTTTTTATGAAGATACACGTCCAACCATACCTCCTATCCTTCCTTGTATTTAGAGAGAGAGTTTGAATATTCTGAAGAGAGGGATCTTGTCTTGGTCTATGGTTTAAAACTATTTTAATATATACTAAAAATATAAAAATTATTCACCTATGGTCTTAAAAGACATCAGGTGTAATTACATAAAACACCCCAAGTTGGCAGCAACTTCACAGAATAGCAGGCCTCCTCGATGGACCTTCAACAAAGGACCGTTGTTTAGCCAACGGACTATAGGTTGGGTGTCGTTGGTGGTACTTAGCTTCAAATGTATCCTAGACTAAATTTAACCCACTGTTCCAATCGACTTCCTAGTTCAATTGACCATTGAAGGACAAATTGATTGTCTTTAGGGTCGTCGATGGCCACTGCTTTTTGGCAGATTTTGCAAGTCTTGGGCCCTTTATCTAGGGCCCCTCATGGGTAATAGGTGGGTTCGTTCCCGTATGTTAAACCCCTAAACTTATTATTTTAGGTCTTAATAACATACAATTTAAGATTCAAGTGACAAAACACGTAAAAATAATCTAAAGATAATAACACACATCAATACATTCTAGGGCATGCTTTTCAAACGTCATGGACTTTCTTGGTCGATTCAACTCCAAATTAAAACAAACTTCACACACTGGATAAGGAAACTAAAATAACTTAATTTAAATTAAAATCAAACTATGAAACAACCACGAGGCTCTAGTTCACCTTAGTTTGTTTGGGGGCGTTAAATTCTCCCCACGTGGAATGACATTCGTCCTCGTATGACATTCAAACTTTAAGAATAACAAGGACTCACTTAGAATAACATAACACACTTTAATCATGATCAAAACAATAAAAAATAAAAGCATCAACTAACAAAGAGAATACTTTCAAACACATAGCAACACAAACTTTTTTATCAAAACTTCAAGAACTCCAAATTCACTCTTCGTCTTTGTTCATGGAGTAACTACCTTACCCCACATTAAAAATGCTCCTACACAATAATTTAACACACATTGAATCTTCAATCTATACAACACAATTTTTCTCAAAAAATCAAAATTCTCACAGTGAAGTTCACTGTTCACTGCCAAGTTACAAAAAATTTTCAAAAAATCATTCTTTTAGTAATGCATCAAGATGACTTGATCATATGAACTATAAAACCATATAATCTCACTTCATATCACAAAGGAAACAACAATAAAGAGTTAACACTTATGAAAACCATCAATACAGATTAGTTATCCTTCCTAGCTCACATCTCATAGAAAGAGTTCTTCTTGGGAGCATTAGTATCTAGGGAAGTTTTATTGACATCTTTTCCCCTTGATTTGAGGTTTGTTTAGTCCCTAATCTTTTCTACCTTATAACCACATGCGAAACAACCATCCGTTCCGTCATGACATTTACCCCCATGTTGCTTCAAAAAGTAGGGCACCTAGTCCTTTCATAGGAATGACCACCACCTTGAGAATGTTAATTTGGAGCCCTATCCTTGTTTTCCATTGAATAATCTTGGAGATAAAACCTATTCTTAGGCCATTGATGACTAGAATCATTCAACCTAGGCCTTTTACCCTCTTACGTTATCTCACTAATTTTGGACTCCTCAATTTGTTTCGCATAAACCTTGATCCTAAAGATATCCATATCATTAAGAAGCATTCTCGTACAACACTCTTTTTCCACAAAGCTAGACACTCCCATCATAAACTTTTTCATCCTTTTATTAGGGTTGACTACTATGGTCGGGGCATACCTAGAGAGTTGGGTGAATTTGAGAGAGTACTCTTGCACACTCATTCCACCTTGCCGATGATTCATGAATTCAACCATCTTCTTCTCCCTCAACTGTAGGGGAAATAACCTGTCTAGAAAAGCCTCTTTGAATTCTTCCAAATCAACTGACACTTTATAGGGGTATCTCACTCCTCCATTGCTCAAACCACACTTGAGCCACCTCCTTAAGTATGTAAGCGGCTAACTCCGCTTTCTCCCTAGCTGTCACGCCCATTGCATCTACAACTTTGAAAACCTCACGTATGAAACCTTGTGGATCTTCATCCACCTAAGTGCCATGAAATGTCTGAGGTTTAATCCTCTTGAAATCCCGAATCCTAGATGCGGGAGTACTAGCATTTGGTTGGGGCCTATCTCCTTGGTTATCATGGCCCACAATGTGATTGTTGACAACATGAGCTTGAGCCGTCATGAGTTGTGTCATGTTCATTAAGTCAGCCTGAAACTCGGCATCTGTCATATCACCATCAACAAAAGGAGATTGATGGATAGGAGGCAGTTGATGTCCTTGGGATTTCGGAGGCACTTGAGGTTCTTGGGATTTCGGAGGCACTTGAGGTTCTTGAGGGGAACCTCCACATTCTCTTCCTCCTCTAGGCCAACAATTGGAACTTGGTAACGGAGAGGGATCCTCTCATTAGCTACAACATCCTCTTTCCTTTTATCGGTCGATCTCCTCGTATTCATGTCCTATAAACACAAAGAGAAGAGATGAAGAGAAGACACCTTATATGACTACACTCTAAGGCACGGGCATTAGAATAGATAAGAAAGTTAAACTTCTATCATCCTATAGCCTCTTGTAGATGGATGTGTCACGACTCACACCAATCACCAAGATACTACTAGATATGGCTTGTGATACTTTTATAACCTAAACTATTTCCCATAACCTTAGGCTTTGATACCAAGTCTGTCACGACCCGGGTGTACTTGACCCTTGGGGGTCTTGTACAAAACTTTTGCTATCGTTTGTCACATAAAACATCAAAAGTAGTGCGGAAATTTTAAACTTTTAAAAAATAATTAATAAAAGACAATCTTTCATAAATACTTAGAGAATCTCGTCGTCATAATCCAACTTAAGGACACGAAATAATATACATAATATCTTAGGGACATATACCTCTACAATAAAGTAAAATACAAAACAAGTCTTTAAATAAAAACTAAGAAATGGACTATGCCCTCGAATATATGAGGACATACTTTGCCATGACAGAAATTTTTCCAAGTTCTTCCTTCTACCTTTCAAACCTTCAAAAGCCTTTAACCTATACTTATATAGTATAGACAAGTATAGGGTTACTACAAAACAATGTACTAAGTATGACATATGCAAAAACATGTAAAAACGTACCTTTTTGATGCAATTTTAGTAAGACTTTCATGAATACAAAGGAAAAACATCATACTAAACATCATTTAAAACTTAGATAAGAATTATTGTAATTTTAAGCGAACAAGCAACATTACGGTAAACCAACTTAACCTTCATAGTGAACTCCTTAAGCATTTGCAGTAAATACATTTGAACATTTACAATGAATCTTAAAGCATTCACAATAAATTAAACTTGAGCAATTACAATGAACTATCCTACACTAATGAGTGAACATCAAAGGCAAAGCAAAAGAGAAAGTGAACTCATTTTCCTTAGAAGTTTCCCTACCTCAAAATTATCCTAAGATTCACAGAGGTAAAATATGAGAAAGTATGAATATTCCTCCTCCAATACACACCAAATCAACCCTCAAGACTAGCCCTTTCGGGTTACTCAATGCGGGAGTAACAAGCCCCTCAATAAAGTGCAAGACATTAAAATACACCCAACAAACCACCAAAGTCATCCCTTTCGAAATGCCTACTTAGTGCAATGGGTAGATAACGTCCCATACCACCACCTAACCTATCCAGTACATTCTTTAAGAAGGTTTGGCACTAAGTCTTCCCTTTCGGAAGGTCCTACATAGTGCAATGAGTAGATAGTGTCCCATACAACTACCTACCCTAAGTAATACTTTTCTACGAAGACTTAGTTTAATCAATTCTTTGTGGGGGATTTTCTTAACCTACATAGACCATGAGAGTTAGACATATAATACCGATATTAACCCCTATCGGATAAGGGATCCTAACTTGCCTAGAGTAAGGTCATGCTTCTTAGATTTTACATAGCTTTCCCAATAGCTACACCTATGTGGACACATAGTTAAGGGATAAGGAGATTGCTAGTAAGTAGCTCATTCTCTATTGACGAGGATTACTCATCTAAAGAGTTACTTTAGAAATACAACATATCAACCCACAAAGTGTAATCCACCTCTCCTTTATATCCTCTCGGTTCTAGGAATAACTCCCCACATATTTCTTAACATAGTATTCTATCATATAAAGCTCAGTACGAATGTAGAGATTTCTACGAGACACCAAATCTCAACTCACGAAGTGTGTCCACCTCAAGATTACCCTTTTTACTCAACCTGGTATAATAAATTCTTTAAAGTGTGTGTATACATGTGCACACCTTGAATATAAGATTCATTTAATTTTCATCAAGTTCTTCACATGCTTTAACCTTGGTTCATAAATTTACACACCCTACATGCTTCTCATAATCATATACTTCATTTAGACTTAAACTAGGTAAAGCATGCAATTCAAGCTACACCAAAGCACAATACAAGACCCATTTTCAATATATCTTCATTTCACATGTTAGAACTTCATGATTACATATTCCAACATGCTTTATAATATCAGCTTCCTAAATTAGCACCACCATCTATAAGTTGGACCACACTACTCAACATCAAATCATAATAAAAACTACATAATTAAAACATCTCAAAATCAAATCAAACCATCATCACTACTAATAAATTTATAAATATTTAACCATATTAAGGCCCTTATGGAAGTAACAACACCAACATGACAAATAGAAGAAGACCCAATTTATACTCTACTCAAATCATACTCACATAACCCAATTTCAAGCCAAAAGTTGAAGTATACATAAACATGAGTGTCATTATATTCTTAACATCAAAATCATCACTTCAACATAAACTAAATACATTTACAACAATAAAACATTAATAAAAAATGTCCCCTACTAGTAACAAAAGTTAGAAGGAGTTTGAGTTTAGAAACCCTTTTTGGTAATTGGCTTCTTGAATAAAAAGATATTCAAGAATGGATAACATACCTTACTTACGGAAGAAAATTTCATGATTTTTTTATCAATATACACGTCCAACCATCCATCCTATCTGTCCTTGACCTCTAGCATTCAACGGAGTCTTGAGAGATTTTGTCTTTAGAGAGAGAGTTTGATTATCTTGATGAGAGGGATCTTGTCTAGGTCTATGGTTTAAAACTAATTTCATATAACCTAAGAACACTAAAATTATATAACTAGGGTCTTAAAATAATTGGGGTTTATTGACATAAAACACCGCAAGTTGGCAACAACTTCACAGAAATGAAGGCCTCCTCGATGGACCTTCTATAATGGACCATCGTTTTGTTAATTGACCATTGGTAATGTTTCCTTGGTGGATACTTATATCCAAAAGGATCATGGACAAATTTTAACCCACTGGTCCAATCTACACCCTAGGTTGATGGACCTTTGAAATACCAACTAACCGTCGTTAGGGTTGTCGATGGCCACTACCTTTTTGCAGATTTTTCCCAAGTCTTGGGCCTTTCATCTAGGGCTCATTGTGGGTCCTAGGTGGGGTCGTTCCCGGAAGTTAAACCCGTAAACTAAGTCGTCTAGGTCTTGTAAACATCCAATGAAAGTTTCAAGTAAAACGAACAAGTAAGATATTCGTCTAAACACAACAAGACACACTAGTACATTATAGGTCATACTTTCCGAACATCATGGACGTTCTTAGTCAATTGAACTCCAAATTTAACCAAACTTCACAAACTATTTAAGGACACTAGAATAACTATGTTTTACTCAATAAACTCAATAAACAATCACTAGGACCTAATTCACCTTAGTTCATTTTGGGACGTTACAATATTACACCTACATTATGAGAATAGGCAATAACGGACATAGACCATACTTGCTAGGCATGGAATGCGGAGTCTTCCCTACTATGATAGAGGGTGTTTCTATTGTCAATGGTAGAAATAGGTCATAATACATGTAGCACATGGTTAATAAATATCATGTATTTTTTTGTACTCTTATCTCTATCTTAACTACAACTACTTTCCCAGGATATTCTGACGGTGCTAGCTTTTTTATCGTAGAGTTATTAAATATAGAAGCATATGAAGAGGTACCATATCATAGTCATAACGCAATCACAACACACCTTAGCAAGGATATCTCAATAATTTTACTAAGGATGATTTCATACCATTCAGGCTAACCAACCGTAAGTCCACCATTCACAAATGAAGGATACTATTACGCCTTACAACTTGAAGGATATCATATCCATCTTTTAAAAGGTTCTATAAAATGACCTTTTTAGTATATTTTATATCATATATAATTCATACATATATATTCGTAACGATGGTGCTTTAGCCTGCTAAGTCAAGGATTAATATTCACATTTTTCATGTATAAAGTAAGGGATATCAATAATGTAGCCCCTAGGATCAACACAATCATACCACATGTTAGCCTACACAATTCTATAGAATCACTAATATAACTCATCATAATGTTCCTATAGTCAACTTAGAAGATTCACACTTCAACATCAGGTATACACATATAAGGCATCACAATAGACTATCATGATCACATATAATCACTTAGAAGAGTAGATAGTTAGATTTCACATATCCACATAAGTCGTTATGACAAAGACATTATTCACATATTCAAGTTTTAACATGATAATACCATAATTCATAATGTAATGCCAATGAGACCACATTGTTTTATAATTTATAAAGTAATGGTGATAAGGCCATATTATTCACAAGTATAGCACATAAGCACCACCACCATCACTTGACCATACCAATCATCATTATATTTCAACATCTATACTAAAAAATATAAAGAAGGTTAGTTCAACATACTACCATTCAAGTCAAGAACTCCAATCCACAGCCAAATCAACCAACTCAATATATAAAGGGTCTTACAATATCCATGAACACCAATTCAATCTAATAGTCCAAATAAACATTGAATCCAAGATAGTACAATATGAATTTATCTATTTAGGACATCCTACTTACAATTCTAGCCTAATTATTTCATAATTCAATAGCCCTAATCAAACTACACAAGAAATCAATACCAATAAGACATGATCAAATCACCCATAAATTAGTCAAAGATAGGATTGAATGGTTTGAATGGCTTCATAGTGTTTTCAGTCTAAGATAATCAAATTAACATCAATTCAAACTTAATATATTGATCCATAACATTTTATGCAAGAACTTGAAGACATCACTTTGAAGATTGGATCCCTGAAGAAAGAGATTGAAGGACGAAAACTATACTTTTATTGAATAAAATCCAAGAAATTTTCTGAAGAACTTCAATCCTATCTTCGACCTTTCCCTTATTAGAAGAATGCTGACAAATCTTGAATTTTCTTGAATGAAGTCTTCTACTTTGATTTTTTTTCTTGAGGTTTTGCTCTAGGTTGTGAGAGAGAACAAAATTATGGATTGAAAGATGGAAATAGGATTATTTAGGGCTTTATAGGTCTTGTAGGTTTTCCTACTTGAAAAGGAGAAAAAAAATTACCTTGTTTAATATTTTATCGTGTATATGGCGGAACTGCACTATACAAGCTAAAATGGTCAAAACTTTTTACTCGAAATATGATTGATGCGAAATTGGTGGATTTTTAAAGAGAATTAAAATACCTTTAATTTTATTGGATACGGATCAGGTAGTTATTTATATTCTAAGATATATGGTCATTTCAAGTTACGCAAGTAAATTCTTATGTCAAAACTTAATTGGTCAGGAAACATTCAACTCTACTTTGTGCAAGGGTTTTCTATTGACCTTAATTAATATTTTAAATAGCTCGCACACTAAAAAAATAATTAAAATTATTCAAAGTCACTCAGTATGACCTTATACAAAATTTAAGACTGGCTTTGGAACACCTTGAAAATCCAAAACTCATTGTAAATGCTAAAATAGGTGTAATAAGTGTAAACATTGTTTCTAAGTCCATTTTTAATGAATAAAAGTGACTAGGAGGTCTAGGAACCAAAATGTCCAAAACATCCGGGAAGTGAGTTCAAAGGGATGTTAGTGTGCCTTAGCCTTTTTGACTAATTTTGAGGAGTCGGAAATATATGCGAAATTGGTGGACTTTTAAAGAGAATTAAAATACCTTTAATTTCATTGGATATGGATCACGTAGTTATTTATATTCTAAGATATATGGTCATTTGAAGTTACCCAAGTAAATTCTTATGTCAAAACGTAATTGGTCAGGAAACATTCAACTCTACTTTGTGCAAGGGTTTTCTATTGACCTTAATTAATATTTTAAATAGCTCGCACACTAAAAAAATAATTAAAATTATTGAAAGTCACTCAGTATGAACTTATACAAAATTTAAGACTGTCTTTGTAACACCTTGAAAATCGAAGACTCGTTGTAAATGATAAAATAGGTGTAATAAGTATAAACATTATTTCTAAGTAAATTTTTTATGAATAAAAGTCATTTAGGAGGTTTAAGAACCAAAATGTCCTAAACATCCAAGAAGTTGGTTCAAAGGGATGTTAGTGTGCCTCAGCCTTTTTGACTAATTTTAGGAGTCTGAAATATATGCGAAATTGGTGGATTTTTAAAGAGAATTCAAATGCCTTTAATTTCATTGGATATGGATCACGTAGTTATTTATATTCTATGATATATGGTCATTTGAAGTTACCCAAGTAAATTGTTATGTCAAAACTTAATTGGTCAGGAAACATTCATTTCTACTTTGTGCAAGGGTTTTCTATTAACCTTATTTAATATTTTAAATAGCTCGCGCACGAAAAAAATAATTAAAATTATTCAAAGTCACTCAGTATGACCTTATACAAAATTTACGACTGACTTTGTAACATCTTAAAAATCCAACACTCATTGTAAATGCTAAAATAGGTGTAATAAGTCTAAACATTGTTACTAAGTCCATTTTGAATGAATAAAAGTCACTTAGGAGGTTTAAAAACCAAAATGTCCAAAACATCCGCGATGTTGGTTCAAAGGGATGTTAGTGTGCCTTAGCCTTTTTACCTAATTTTTAGGAGTCGAAAATATATGAAAATTGGTGGAAAGGTAACTAATAACTTTTTGAGTTTGTCCATGGTTTAAACGTTTGGGTATGAAACCCCAAGGACACCAAGGGCCCTTTAAGAGGACCCATGTAGTTTATGCAGCACTACCTAGCAGTGCGCATAGATGGGATAGAAGACGATCCATGTGTGGATCGAGGAGGTGTCGATGCCACTATCGTCCCACACATAGTATGGGGATAAGGTCCCTTCAACTGCGTAGTCTATTTACTCATTAACGGAGTGCAGAGGTGCAGGCTAAGGTCTGTTTGTTGATCAAGGGGGCGTTGATGCAGCTTTTTTACCACACTTAGACAAATTGGAGGAATCCCTCGCCTGCAAAGTCTCTAACAAAGATGAAAGAGTGCAGGACGGAGGGGGGGTGTCCGTCGACTAACAAAAGGACCGTCGATTGAGGTCTCATCTGTGAGGGTCGAGTTTCACTGTAAAATTTTAAAAAATTTCATTTATTTAATTAAGTGTTTGAGGGGTTAGTTTGGGATTAAATAGATTCTTATTAAGTTAATTAAGATCCAGTATAAATACCCTTAACCCTCTGTAACCTAAAGACAACTCCCAAAATAAATTCTCTTCCTTCTCTCTTATTTCTCTGTCTACGTCAATTCACCATTGAAAGCTATAAAGAACTAGGTTTTGGAGGATTCAAAGGGAATAATTTACCATAAAATTCTGGACAAACATTATGTTATGGGTTCTATTAACCATTGAGATTCTTTCGTCAAAGGGTTTCTTCAAATTAAATATCAAAAAGTTGAATTTTCTTGTGGGTTTTATTCAGTTACTTACTTGAAGTTATGGATTTAGTTGTTAATTGACTCATAGGGTTATATTGAGTAGATTAACATGTAATTCAACTTTTTGTATGGTAATTTTTCATGGTTTGGTCTAAATTGAAGAAAATGATCCTATATTCCAAACCCAAGGTAGTGATCTTGACCTATATTGTATTGTGATCATTCAATTGAGTTGGATGTTTATTTGATTACTATCCTATGGTGTTATTATGATCAAATTAAAATTAATTATAGGACTGTCGTTCATGTTCTTGAGATGTGAATTAGGTTATGAATTATAATGTGAAATTAGCCTATGTACCTTGTCTCAAGCTGTGATATAAATATGAATTTTGTTATAGAGATGCAATTGGCCTTGTTATTCTATTGGTAATCATTGTGTGATGATGTTACTCTCCATGTTGGGTTAATTTTATGGTTTGATAGTAGGGCCTTGATGATAAACTATGAGGAAGACTTGGTAAGTCTTACAATCTTTATCTTTAGTTCCAATTGTGATTAATAGTTGTTAAGTCATGATATTATATTGTAGTATGCCTTATATTAAGATTAAAGGGTGTTAAGATGTTGAATTGAAATGACTTGACTATGTTGTGAGGTAGATTAAGGTGTATTTGCTATAAGGATGGTGAAAACTATCAATATGCCTTAATATGTTATGAAATGCAAATGTGTTAACCTCACTTATATGAATTGTGATGAAAGGACTCATACTCATGCAATTCTTATTGAGCTAGTAATGATGATTATTATACAAAGGGTATAACCTACGACCTAAAATAAGTTATGATTGATAATTAAAGGCTTAAAGACATTTGAAAAAAGGGATTCTATCTTAGTAACGAGTGAACTAGATAGAGGAGTGTCCCTTCCCACACAGGGAAGTTAGGAATTCTACATTACTATCGAGATTACAGACTATAATTCATGGAACATAAAGAGGGTCCAAACTAAATCTCCTAGTTCTTAAACAATGTTGCACTCATAGGAATACTAGCTAGTGGATTTACGTAGTTGCTATGTTTTATGTTTCTGTACTACATTGACAAGTAGTCCACCTTCTTTCGGTGTAGGGTCTTATGACACCGGATTCCACACTAGCTCATTTGGTCTATGTCGGTTAGGGAAAGATGTTCCCAAAAGGTAAAAAAAAATAAAGGACTTTATCTCTAACTTGGATAATCAAAGGGGTCTAGCTTAGTCTACGTAGGGGTATGGGACTCTACCTAGACACCATACTATTTAACCTTGAGGGGAATCTCAGGAGGAGGTTCTTATATGTGTTTATGTTTTGACAATATATGATGTATATATGATGACAATGACATAATGTTGATACAATATGTTAATTACTTCATTTATGAATATGCCTTTGGTTTTAATGATAATATATGATGATATACAAGCCTAAATGTCATGATATGTAAAGTTGGACATTGGCCATGTTTTCTTGTTGAGGATACTTGATTGAGTAATGTAATGGGGCTTTTCTTGGTCATTGTGCTTGTTGACGTGATAAGCACTTGTGAGTAGTTGTCTTGCTTATAATGATATGTTTAACTCTTATTCATTCTTGTGATAAAATTCCTTGATGTTAGGGTTGTACTATATCATGGTTTCAAATAGATTGTGATAATTATTACTTGTATTCCTTGATGTATGTTACTTCCTTTTTTCAAAACATTTTAGGTTCCGGTCATTTATGTGTTAGGAAGGTGACATTGTTGAAAGCTTGGATTCTGCCTTCCATCAAACTAGCGTAGGTCCTCAACACTCTAGGGCAATGCCATCCTCTAGCTTTGGATTTTATTGTAATCTTATTAAATCTATCATTGCTTTCCTTTTTAATTGAATATTGTACTTTCATACGAACTATACATGGTCTTGTTTAATTGATGGTAGGGCTATGCCCATATTGTGATATTCATTTAGATGGTAAGATATGAGACAATCATTGAGAATATTTCTATATTTTTATATATGTATGTGCAATAAAAGAAGAAGGTTATGTAACCTTCCTATGTGAAGGGTCTAAGTATACTCGATATGAATATATATTATGTGTATGTAGAGGTCTATGTAAATCTCAAATTATTGATAAAATGAATGTTTTAAATTTTCCCATATTTTAACCTATCAATGTAATGACATGAGACTAAGAGGTTATTCTAAGTCCTTGAAAAACACGATAACGCCAGCTACCTCTAGGGGGTAAACCCGGATGTGACAAACTTGGTATCAGAGCATGAGGTTGAATATCATTGAATTATGTCTCTATCTCTCTACCACGTCTATGAAGGTTTGTATTCATAATTGTTAAACGTGTCACCTATATGAGTAAGAACCTATATGATGCTTAGGAATCAGTCTCTTTCTTGGAAATATTATATCGTGCCAACAGACTATGCATATGGTGTGCTTTTGCTTCTTATTCTATTGTTGTGCTTATATTAAGCATGAACACTCGAAGGAATGCGGGTCAAAGACTTCAGTAGGAGCTCCTACCCATTATGATCAAGTTCCTCGACTTGAGGAAAATCTTAGTGTTGATCAAGCCCCGGCTAACCCTTCATCTATGACGGAGGTGGTGATGAGGGCTATTCTTAATCAAATGGCCCAAGCCATCACTACTGAAGTGTCACAACCCAAAATCACACCCTAGAAGTTAGGGCACAATCTCGTATTGTGGCACGACGTTGTTGAACTCTTGGAGTTCTTAGAAAAGCCCTTTCATATCATTCATTGCATATACATACTGAAAAGTAGTGTGGAATTAAAACTTTTCACAAAACATAATGTAGTCTTCTAAATCTCTTTCATATTAAAGTAATCGGAAACACTAAGTCTTAATCTCATTATCTTAAGACACAAGAATACTTGGGACACGGCCCATACATCAAAATACGAATATAGAAATACTTAGTCTATAACAATACTTTGAATGAAAACATAAAAGACATATATATGCCATCGAGTCAAGTGAGGACATACTTCAACTTCTCTTGAATGATCTTCTAAGTCCAAGTCTTCACCTCTCAAAGCTCTTAAACTACAAAGAACTATATAGATAAAAGCATGGAATTAGTACAATTATATGTACTAAGTATGGCTTAGGCATAAAAATCATGAAAACGGACTTTATTGGAAATATGCATCTTTTCATTTAAAATTATATTATTATCATATTGAATCATATATCAACTTAGAAACACATACGATACTTCAACGATGTAATTTGCTCACTTAAAGTCATCCTAAGGTTCACTTAAGTCACACAAAGAGAGACCTCCCATACACCCTCTCTAGATATGCCTAAACGACCCTTAAGATTACCTTTAGTGATTCACATACATACTTACAAAGTAATCATAAACATCAAGGTAAGATTTTTCTACCAAAGGTGAACTCTATCTCTCGCTTGAGTAAATTGTGAAGCGATCGCCCATGCAATCCCTTACACACACACACTTTAGAGATCCAATAGACTCCCTATGATAGAATCATGATAACATAAATCACCAACGCTAGATGATATGTTATTCTATTCCAAAAGGCTATAAAATGACCTAGATAATTAAATTAAGAAGAAAACGTCCATAGTGACCTCTTCAAGATTACCTAAATAGTCCTTATGACTACCTAAGCCTTAGATCAGGTCCACAAAATCAACCAACTTCCTTAAATAGAGTCATACTCACGACTTCCACAGATGAAACATAAAAATATCAACCCTTATGCCCTGTTCACAGTTTAGCTAAAAAATCCTTTAGTCATTAGATTAGGTACTTGTTTATTTACGTACTCTTTAAAATAATTCATTAGTTCGTTAGTTCATTAAGACTCATACATCACATATAGGACATTCAAATAATAGTCTTGAACAGGTCCTAGGAACTCCACATAACACATTCAAAGTATATTGTGCAATGTCTAGATAGCGTCCCATACAACCACTTAAAATCCATAAACTCCTAAAATGCTAATAGAAATTCCATATGATGATAATAGGCAATAACAGACATAGATCATGATAGTAAGACATGGAATCCGGAGTTCTATCCTACTCGTATGAGTTTGTTCTACTTACCAATGGTAGAACTTGGACACATCCCATGTAGGCACATGGTTAATGATTATGAAGGTATTCTTCGTATTCTAGTCTTATTCTTAACTACAACTACTTCCCTTACCAAAATCATTCGGTGCTAGCCTTAGTTATTATAGATTAATTCATACATTAGGTTCACATCAAAGGATTCCATAGCTAGTTCATAACCCAATCATATTTACCCTACAAATGAAGCTCCACTAGGCTACCTCACAATGGCGAAAAGAAGCTCATGATGAATTTCCTAAGGATTAAATATTTTCCGTTCCAGTCAACTAACCTTAAGCCCATCATTTCTTTACTTTGAAGTATACCATTACGGCTTACACTTCAATCATTCTTAACCTTACTCTTAAGTGAAGGTTTGCACATAATAGAGTCTCATATAATCATTTGAAGTCACCTGTCCTTCATACATTCAAGAGTAAGATCTCTAATACTCTAACTCAAGACATCACATAATCATAATAATATATACATCAAGCAAAATATACAAGTCAATCAAGACAATACATAACATAATTAACTTTTAACACATAATACAGGTCATTCTAGAAAACACCTCTAAAAAACCTAACATCTTCAAGTCATCCTATATATCATCTTAACATCATAAATATGATGCATATAGACTCATAATGTCAAATAGGAATAACCAAGACTTAACCTAACACTATAATCATAATGTCAAAGTAATAGTCAAACATGATCACTTAAGACAACATAAGAAGAAGAATAAATATATAACTATAACTTCACATGTAGATAAAAAAAATTATGCTGCACATAATAAAACTACACAAATAGCCACATAACTTCAAGTAGTTGACAGTAAGGCCATGCTCATAATATGGCATAAAGTAACGCCGACAAGGCCACATCATTTGCAAATAAAAAACATAACACCGCCACCATAAGTGGACCATACCAATCACAATACAATCAAAGTATAATTGATATCAAATTAAAGAAATTTGGGCAGAATACCTTCATTACCTTACTCACACATCAATTTAATGCTAAATCGTCCAATTCAACATCACAGGGCCCTTTTTATAGCCATAACCAGCAATTCAAGCAATAATCATAAAATGCAATAAAATCTCTACCATTTCAATCGAGGTTTAACAATATTATATCAATTAGATAACAATTGAATGCTATTCTTATATCGTTACAATGACCATAAGAAACTACATAAGAATTCAACAATATTCACTTAATATCAGGTAACCAACATTATAGTAAAAAACTAGGGTCATCAATTTACATGGGTTCATAGGTAATTTAGATTGAAATCACCAATACAATGTCAATTATATCATAATTCAATGTTTATAAATCATTTATGCAAGAACCCATGGGAGAATCATGATATTGGACAATTCACTTTAAAAAACATTGAAATAAATGTTTAGGATTGGGCTCCTTGATGAAACAAGTTTCAAGGATCAAAAGCCATACCTGAAGGATGATAATTCTTCACTTTGATTAAGAATTTCTACACTAAAATCCCTCACCAATATGGCTCTTCAAGTTGGACTTCAATGGAGGTTTTGGAATATTTTCTATGATTTTTGGGTTTATAATCTTTAAGAATGAGGTCTTCCATGTGATTACCCTTTATATATTTAATTAAAATACCCAAAATACCCTTAATAAAACATCCATGACTTAATACATAAGTGGGGTAGATTTACAAATTCACCACATGACTTGGCGGCACAATGCGGGGATAAAAGTGGCGTCACGGCCTTTGCCGCCAGCGGGCCGTCCACGGCCAAACGGTGCGTCTGACCCTCCGTCGTTGGATAGAGTGTTTGGCCAAGCTTCCTTTCCCTCCCATTGTTAATTACCAATCATCCACACCCTTTTATGGGGAGTCACAGCCACGACTGACCGTCGACTGCACCGTCCTTTGGGGTCTACCTGGGACTGTCATGCTAACAATTTTGGGTCCTCTCTCAAGGACCCTTAGATGGTCCTTGGGTATAATTTCCCGGACATTTCCAACCCAAATAAGATATTCTATAAGTTTAACACATATATTATGAATTTCATCCAAAACGAACACATAAAACTGAATGAAACTCGCCTAGACATACAAGGTCGGCTGAAGGCATATCTTTCAAATACCTTGAACGTTCTTGGTCGTTTGACCTCAAAACTTCACGAAACTTTATAAAGTTTTTATACAAAATATATTAACTCAATTAAGAACCTTAATATACCATGAAACAAATATAAATACATAGAACAAAAATTTAGACATTTAGGTGACTTTATCGTCAAATGTGTTGGTTGTCCCTTGACGTTTCACTTCAAACACGTCTAATATTTTAGCTACTGCCTATACACCACATATTAGACATATTTAGGATATTAGAACATCAATACCAATATGTTAGTCTCTATTTAACCTAGGTCATTTTCGAGGTCTTACAATCTCCCCCACATGGACAACTTTCGTCCTCGAATGACACTTGTCACTCTCCGAACCCTTCTATGATTAGAGAATAATCTAGAAGAACATAATCAAACAATAAAACACCTTTCCAATAAGAAAACATCAACTTCACAGTACAACAATAAATTAGAAAGCAATTCTATAACATATTATGCTACAAAGCTCACGTTCTTCATTCCAAAACTCATTTTTCAAAAATATGGCAGCATGCAGACTTTAAGGAAATAGTGACTTTATTTAAAAGAAATTTTGTTTCAAAAATTCACATTTTTAAGCAATTCAGGATATGTACATGCTAATATACAAAGAAACATCATATAAACACATCTTACAACATAACCATGTCTTCATAGAACACACAATGTGAGAAGTTAATAAAGTTCAATTTCAACCAAACTTCTAAACATTATGCACAAGCAACATTTCAAGGACTTCTCCTATCCAAAAACCATTGTCCCCCACTTATAAGGAACTCATATCTTAAAAAATTAGAGAGAACTTTGAACCATCAACATCAATCTCCTTCTCATCTGGATTCTCCACTCTAGAACGGAGTGCATCAAAAAGCCTCTTAGTTGAAGCATCATCCTTGGAACACTGGGAGTAACTTTCTTAGCCTCTCTTCCTCTAGACGCAACCATAGGACAATCTCTCATTGTGCTCCCATCTTTTTCACAAGTAAAGTAACTCTCGGTACCCAATAGACACTCACCATACTGTTTCTTTCCACAATTTGAACAAGTAGGCTTTCCATCCTTGGAACCACCTCCTTTCTCAACCTTGAACTTAGCACTCCTAGATTCTCCTTGAGATTAAATCTTCTTCTTAAACCTAGTTTTCACTTGATCACAAGGACCACTCTTTTTAAAACTTGTAGCCATCCTCCTATATTTAGACTCTTCAATTGATTGTTCATACACCATGAGTGTATATACGGTCATATCATCATGTAACATAGCTGTACGACATACTTCCACCACTAAGTGGGCTACCCCATCAAAAAATGACTCATTTCATCTCTTGGATTGGACAGAAGAGACGGTGCATACCCAGACAAAGTTGAGAATTGCAAAGTGTACTCCTCAACACTCATATTGCCTTGGTTGAGATTGATAAACTCCTCCACCTTAAATTCTCTCCTCTCTCGTGGAAAGTACATACAATGAAAAGCTTCCTTAAATTCTTCCCATTCAATAGGACCCGATCCTTCTTGCCTATTATCCTTCCATTGAGTGTACCAAATTTGAGAAACATCCCTCAACTGATACGAAGCCGACTCCGCCTTCTCCCTAGATGTAACCCCCATAGCACTCAAAACATTGTACACTCCATCAAGAACTCTTGGGGATCCTCATTTTACTTAGAGCCAAGAAATATAGAAGGATTCATCCTTACAAAATATCTCAACCTAGATGTCATAGTGCTCTCCACAACCCTAGGAATCATATTCAAATTAGCATCCATAGTCACGTCTTAGGCTATAGAAATCAAAGCCTCTCTAATCTACCTATTAGACATCTCCAGAACCTCAATACTACCTTCCATTTTAGAAATAGGATCAACTTGGGGAGGCACTTGGGAATCTTGAGAACCTTGAACTCGTTGCTCACCTTGAGGAACTTCTCATATTGGGGGTGACCTCTTCATTCACCCTCTCATCTTCCAACCTTCTAGCGGCAATCGTTCAAGTATTCATATTCTAGGAAACACAATGAAACTCATAAGAAGGATAATCATAACAGTTACTCTACCGCACAAAATAGGAGTACAAAAGAAGGGAAACTCTATCGTCCTATAGGTTCTCGCCTATGGGTGTGTCGCGACTAACACGGATTGTTAAGACGCTACTAGATGTGACTTGCTAAGACTTCTTGATTCCTTATACTACTTTCACCATCTTATGCTCTGATACAAAATTTGGTCACAACCCAAAACCACACCGTAGAAGTGAGGGCACAATCTCGGAATGTGGCACGGCGTCGTCGAACTCTCGGTGTTCTTAGACATGTTTTTTCATATCATTCACCGCATATAGATAGTGAAAAGCAGTGTGGAATTAAAACATTTCAGTAAACAAAATATAGTCTTCAAAATCTCTTTCATATAAAAGTAATAGGAAATACTAAGTCTCAATCTCATTATCTTAAGACACAAGTATACTTTGGACACGGCCCATACTTCAAAATATGAATATAGAAATACTTAGTATATTATAATACTATGAGTTAAATCATAAAAGACATATATATGTCCTCGAGTCAAGTGAGGACATAGTTCAACTTCTCCTTAACAATCTTCTAAGTCCAAGTCTTCAGTTCTTAAAGGTCTTCACCTACCAAGAACTATATAGATAAAAGCATGTAATAAGTATAACCACATGTACTAAGTATGGCTTATGCATAAAAATCATGAAATCAAACTTTATTGGAATTATTCATCTTTTCATTTAAAATCATATTATAATCCATATTCCCTATCTCATATTCTCTACCCCCTAAATTAGCCTAATTAGATTCAATTTTCTTTTTTGTGGATTTCTTGACTTTTCGCCAAGAAGGGGTTTTTGGTACTAATTCAATTCGCTAAGTCTCTTAATTTTTAATCAATGAGGTAGGCTAAAATAGTCAAAAGGAGCAAAAACTGGACTGAATCTAGGCTTGTTTGGCTTTGTGCCCAGCCAGCTCGCATTTCGTAAAAAAAAAAAAGACTAGGACATCCCCTTCTTTTGATTTATGCTGCATCAGTCCCAGAGAATGGGGTAGATAGGAGTTAATCAGTGATGGGAAGGCGTTCATTTCATTAATCAACTTAGAAACACATAAGATACTTCTAGCAAGTAATTTCCTCACTTAAAGTCATTCGTAGATTCACTTAAGTCACACAAAGAGAGACCTCCCATACTCCCTCTCTAGATGTTCCTAAACGACCCTTAAGATTACCTTTAATGTTTCATATACATACTTATAAAGCAAGCATAAACATCAAGGTAAGAATCTTCTACCAAAGGTGAACTCAAAGTATCACTTGAGTGAAATGTGAAGCAAACCTTCATAAAATCCCTTACACACACACTCATAAGATAGAATCATGCTCACATAATTCACCAACACATAGATGATATGACATTCTCTTCCCAAAGGCTATCAAAAGACCTACTTAAGTAAATCAAGAAGATAATGTCCAAAGTGACCTCTTCAACATTCCCTAAATAGTCCTTAAGACTACCTAAGGCTTAGATCATGTCCACAAAATAAACTAACTTCCCTATATAGAGTCATACTCAATACTTCCAATGATAAGACATAAAAAGATCGTCCCTTATGCCCTCTTCACACTTTAGCTAAGTCTATTGTGCAATGTCTGGATAGTGTCCCATACCACCACCTAAGCTCCATAAACTCCTAAAATTCTAATAGGTATTCCATAGCTTATGAGAATAGGCAATAACAAACATTAACCATGATAGCAAGATATGAAATCCGAAGTTCTATCCTACTCCTATGAGTTTGTTCTACTTCCAATGGTAGAACTTGGACACATCCCATGTAGGCACATGTTTAAGGAATCTGAAGGGATTCTTTGTATTCTAGTATCATACTTAACTAGAACTACTTCCCTTACCATACTCACTCGGTGCAAGCCTTCATTCTCATTAAGTAACTCATACATTAGGTTCACATAAAAAGGTTCCATAACATGTTCATAACCCAATCACATTTATCCAACTAATGAAGGTCCACTAGGGCTACCTCACAATGGCGACGAGAAGCTAATGATGACTCTCCTTAGGATTAATATGATGCCGGTCCAGCAAACTAACCTTATGTCCATCAATCCTTTACATTGAAGGATTCCATTACGGCTTACATTTCAATTATTCCTAACCTTACCCTTAAGTTAATTTTTGCACATAATAGACTCTCATATCATCATTTGAGGTCACATCTCATTCATACATTCAACACTAAGAGCTCTAATACTCTAAATAAAAAATATTGCATATTCATTATCATATATACATCAAGAAAAATATAATAGTCAATAAAGATAAGACATCATATACATCACTTTTAACACAAAATCCAAGTCATTCTAGAAACACCTCTAAAACAACCGAACATCTTCAAGTCGTCCTATATATCATCTTAAAATCATTAATATACTCCACATAGACTCATAAAGTCAAATACGAATAACCAAGACTTAACCTAACAAAATAATCATAATGTCAGAGTTATAGTCAAATATGATCACTTCAGGAACCCTAAGTAGGAGAATACATATATGACTATATCACTTAACATGTAGATATATAAAATCATGATTAATATATTGAAACCGCACAAATAGCAACATAACTTCAAGTAGTTTCCAATAAGGCCATGCTCATAATATTGCATAAAGTAACGCCGACAAGGCCACATCAATTGCAAATAAAACACATAACACCTCCAACATCAGTAAACTATACAAACCACAATAGAATACAAGTATAATTGATATCAAATTAAATAAATTCGGGCAGCATACCTTCATTCCCTTATTCACACTTCAACTCAATGCTAAATCGTCCAATTCAACATCACAAGGCCCTTACCCATGGCCATAACCAACAACTCAAGCAATAATCATAAAACCCAATGAAATCTCTATCAACATAATCTAGTTTTAAAATTCTAGGATGAATTAGATAAAAATTGAATACAATTCTTATATCGTTAGAAAGCCCATAAGAAACTACATAACAATTCAACAGTATAAACTTAATTCAAGTAACCCACATTATAGTAAAAAACTAAGGTTCATCAATTTACATAGGCTCATAGATAATTTAGATTGAAATAATCAGTAGAATATCAATCATATCATAATACAATGTTTAGAAATCATTTATGCAAGAACCCATGGTAGAATCATGAAATTGAACAATTCACTTTAGGACACTTTGAAATGATGTTGAGGATCGGGATCTTTGATTAAACGACTTTGAAGGATCAAAATCTATACATCAAGGATGATAATTCTCCAATTTGATGATGAAAATAGACACAAAAACCCCTCACCAAGCTTCCTCCTCAAGTTGGAATTCAACAGAGGTTTTTGGAATATGTTTTAAAAGTTTTTTTTTTATGATCTTGAAGAAGATGGTCTTCCATGTGATTACCCATTATAGATTTAACTATAATACCCAAAATACCCTCAATAAACCGTCCATGAATTAATTTATAAGTAGGGTGAATTTACCGATTCAACTTTTGACTTGGCAGAAGCCTGTGCAGGACAACAGTGGCGTGCGACGCCTTCCCTTGACAAGCCATCATACCCACAACAAGGCGTCACAGCCCTCCGTCATTGGCTACAGTGGCTGACCATGCTTTCTTTCCATCGCATGTTTGATTCCACATCGACGACGCCATTTGACGGGGTGTAAGAGCCATGACTGGCCATCGACTACTCTGTCGTTTGTGGTGTGCCTTGGACTGCCATGCAATCAGTTTTGGGTCCTTCTTCAAGGACATTAGATTGTCCTTGGAGATAATTTCCCAGACTTTTACTGCCAAAATGCAATTGTCTATAAGTTTAAAACATCTCACATGAATTTCATCCAAAAAGAGCACGTAAAACTCAATGAATCTCGCGTAGACGTACAACGTTGACTCAAGGCATATCCTTCGAACACCTTGGACGTTCTTTGTCATTTGACCTTCAAACTTCACGAAACATTAACCACTGCCTATAAATGCTATATTAACTAAACTAAGAACCTTAAAACACCATGAAACACACATAAACACATAGAACCAAATTTACGACATTTAGGTGACTTAGTCATCAAACGTCTTGGTGGTCCCTTGATGTTTGACTTCCAACACCTCTTATATATTAGCTCCTTCCTATAACCCAAATATTATACATATTTAGGAAATTAGAAAATTAATACAAATATATTAGTCTCTAGTTTACCTAGGTCATTTTTGGGGTCTTACATTAAGCACAAGCCACGACGGTTCAAGCCCAAGCTATGACGGCCAAAGAAAATAGGGATATTGCTCCCCCTTCTAATAAAAAAGTCACTACTATGGCTTCCCATCTAAGGTAATTATCTCGAATGAATCCTCCTACTTTCTATTGTTTTAAGGTTGATGAAGACCCTTAAGATATCAATGATGAGGTCTATTAAATACTATATGTTATGGCAGTGTATTCAAGTGAGAAGGTCGAGTTTGACACATACGAACTCAAGTATTTAGATCAAAGTTTTTATTTACAATGGAGGGATAATAGGCCTTTGAGGGGTGGTCCGCTGACTTGGAAGATCTTTAAGGTGTCTTTTCTTGATTAGTTCTTCCCTAGAGAGATGAGGGAGGAGAAAGTGATGGAGTTCATAAATCTTAGCTAAGGAGGGAAGAGTTTCCATGATTACTCTTTGGAATCATTATATTGTCCAAATATGCTCCTTCTTTGGTCTCCGATCCTAGAGACCTAATGAGCTGTTTTGTAACGGGGGTGTCGGAGGACATACAAGAGGAGTGTATATCGTCCATGCTACATGGTAACATTAACATTTCCCGTCTTATGGTTTATGAAAAAAGGGTTGAAGAAGCAAGGGCTAAGAAAAAAAGTAGAGATGTTGAGAGGGAAAAGTAATTTGATGTAGGTTAACAAGACTAAATTTAAGAAGCGGGTTTCTAACCAAGATCCTTCCAATTTACCAAGAGCTAGTGGTGATATGGTTTCAAACTCTAAATTCAAGAAGGGAAAAGGTACAAATTCACTAACTGACAAGCCATCTTGTTTAAAGTATGGTAAAAAGAACTATGGTGATTGCCTTAAGGGGAGGAATAATTGGTTTATTTGTTGTAAGAGTGGTCACAAGATGAGAGATTTTCCAAACATGAAGATTCAAGACAAGGGTAGTTTCGAAGCTCAAGCATGTGGTTCTAGTGATGCTTCAAAGAACAACCTCTTCTATGCTCTCCGCTCTAGGGATGAGCAAGATACCTTTCCCTTTGTGGTGACCGGTATGTTTAAAATTTTCTCTCTTCAGATATATGCCTTACATGATCCCGACGCTACTTTATCATTTGTTACACCTCTAGTAGCTAAAAAATTTAAAATTTTACCCGATATTTTGTATAAAATGTCTTTAGTGTCTACTCCGGTAGGTGAGTCGATTGGTGCAAAAAGGGTGTATAGAAGTTCTCATATAATGTTGCCCAATAGAGTTTCTTATGTTGATCTAGCAGAACTTGATATGCGTGATATCGATATTATATAAGGTATGGATTGGTTGCATGCATGTTTTGCGTTCATTGATTTTCGGACAAGATTGGTGAGGTTTAATTTCCCAAATGATCCATTGCAGAGTGGAAAGGGGGAAATTCTATTCCTAGAGGTTATATTATTTCTCGTTTCAAATCATGAAAAATGATCTGAAAGGGATGTCTTTATCATATAGTAAGAGTCCAAAATCTAGACTCCGAAGATCCTCCAATTCATTCCGTACACGTAGTTACTGAATTTTTAGAGGTCTTCCCTTTTGACCAACCCGGTATTCCGCGTGAATGGGAAATTGACTTTGGAATCTATTTGATACTAGGTACAAATCCCATATCAATCCCTCCTTATCGAATGGATCCGGCCGAGTTGAAAGAGTTGAAGCCTCAATTCAAGTATTTACTAGATAAGGGTTTCATAAGGCCTTGTATTTCCCTGTGGGGTGCTCCGGTTTTGTTTGTGAAGAAGAAAAATGGGTCCTTGAGAATGTGTATTGATTACCCCCAACTCAACAAGGTTATCATTAATAATAAGTACCCTCTCCCTCAGATTGATGATTTATTTGACCAACTCCAAGGGGCGGTTACTTTTACAAGATAGACGAGGTCGGGGTATAATCAAGTTAGGGTGATTGGGGAGGATGTACCATAGACGGCCTTTTGGACTAGGTATGGGCTTTGTGAGTGCTTGGTCATGTCTTTCAGTCTCATTATTGCTAAAGTGGAATTTATGGACCTAATATATTGAGTATTTCAAAATTACCTATATTCATTTGACATTGTCTTCATTGATGATATCTTTGTATATTCCAAAAATTAGGATGATAATATAGGTCATTTGAGGGTAGTATTGCAAGACCCTTAAAGAACATTAATTGTATGCAAAATATACTAAGTGTGACTTTTGGTAGAGGTCGGTTACTTTTCTCGGGCATATCATCTCTTGTGAGGGAGTTAAGGTAGAACCAAGGAAAACGGAAGCGGTGAAAAATTGGCCTAGACCATTTACTCCGACTGACATTAGGAGTTTCTTGAGTTAAGCGGGTTACGATCGGAGGTTCGTGGATGGCTTCACGTCCATTACATCTACATTGACTACTTTGACACAAAAGAGTAAAAAGTTTGAGTGATTGGAGGCATGTGAGAAGAGTTTCAAATTGTTGAAAGAGAGGATTACTTCCACTCCATGTTGACCTTACCAGAGGGTACCAAGGGTTTTGTGGTGTATTTTGACGCATCCTAAGTGGGATTGGTGTGTATGATTATACAACATTAGAAAGTAATAGCTTTTGCCTCTAGAAAAATAAAGGTACATCAGAGAAATTACCCCACTAATGAGCTTGAATTAGTGGCCGTGATGTTTGGTTTGAATTTTTTGAGGTATTACTTGTATGGGGTTCATGTTGATATTTCACCGATCATAAGAGTCTCCAATATATGTTTACCCAAAAGGAGTTGAATCTCTGGAATAAAGTGGCTAGAGTTGTTGAAAGATTATGATATGAGTGAACTTTATCACCCGGACAAGGCTAAGGTAGTGGCGGATGCTCTAAGTCAGATGAATATGGGTAGTGTATCCCATCATGACGAAGATAAACGGAAGAAAACAAGGGAAACACGTAGGTTGGAAAGGTTGGAGGTTGAGTTGGAGAGTTCTCTGGATGGGGGTGCCACAATTCATCATAATTGCAATTCATCTTTGGTGGTTGAGGTGAAGTCCTAAAAACACCTTGATTTAGCCTTTATGGAGTTGAAAAAATCGGTTGTCGCAAAGTTTAATGAATCATTCTCCTTAGGGGGGGATTGTGTTTTAATTTACTAAGGGAGATTATGTTTTCACGATGTATATGGGTTGAGGGATCAGATCCTAGAAGAAGCACATGATTCCCGCTACTCAATTCATCCAGGGTCAACAAAAATGTACTATGACCTAGGGGATAAATATTGGTGGGAAGGGATTAAAAGGGACATTGCGGAGTTTTTCTATAAGTGTCCAAATTGCCAACAAGTAAAGGGCAAACACCTAAAGCCGGATGTCTTACTACAAGAGATCCAAATTCCTACTTGGAAGTTGGAAGACATCAATATGGACTTTATTGTAGGTTTACCTTAGACCCAAAAGACCTATGATTCCATATGGGTGGTTGTGAATCGATTAACTTAGTCCGCTCGTTTTATTCTTGTAAAATATTCATATTCACTAGAGGATTACGCAAAATTCTTCTTGGATGAGATTGTCTGACACCATGGGCATTCCGTTAACCATCATATCGGATCGAGTCGCACAAGTGACATCTAGATTTTGGAGGTCATTCCAAAAAGGGTTAGGTACTACAGTGAAGTTGAGCACCATTTTTCATCCCTAAACGTATGGTCAAACGGAGCGTAAGATACAAACCCTTGAAGTTATGCTTAGGGCGTGCATTATTGATTTTAAAGGGAGTTGAGATAGATATTTACCCTTGGTGGAGTTTTCCTACAATAATAATTTTCATTAATCCATTTCCATGGCTCCCTATTAAACCTTGTATGGTAGGAGGTGAAGGTCTCCTATTGGATGGTTTGAAGTGGGTGATCCATCACTTCTTGGTCCCGAGCTGTTATAAGACTTTGGTAAAGGTTTAGAGTATAAGAAACCTATTGCAAACGGTTTATAGTCGGCAAAAGTATTATGCCGATCTTAGGAGAAGGATGTAGAGTTTGAAGAAGGTGATAAACTGTATTTGAAGGGTGGTAAGTTTTGTCAAGAAAGGGAAACTTTGTCCTCCTTATGTGGTTCCCTATAAAATCTTGCAAAGGGTTGGTAAGGTTGCCTGTGAATTCAAAACTTCCTTGTGAATTAGATTCGGTCCATCTGGTTATCCATGTTTCTGTGTTGTAAAAGTGTATCGGTGATCCCGAGTCCATTCTTCCCATTGAGTGCCTTGGGTTAAAGGATAACCGCTCTTATGAGGAACGTTTTACTCAAATTCTTTACAGGCATATCAAGAAGTTGAGCAATAAAGATGTGTTTTCCGTACAGGTGTTACGGAAAAATAATGTAGTTGAGGGTGCAACATAGGAGGTCGAGGCCGACATGAAGTCCCGTTACCCTCATATTATTGAGAATTAAGGTTAGTCATTCTTTTTAATAATATAAATATGACTAGAAGTTAAAGTTTCTTGATTTTTGGGTGATGTTTTGCACATTATGCCTTTTCTGAAAGAACTTACTGTCACGACCCAAATCGGGGCCGCGACTGGCACCCACATCTACCCTCCTATGTGAGCGAACCAACCAATTTAACCCTTATCATTTCAATATATAACAACAGAAAGTAATGCGGAAGACTTAAACTCATTAATAAAAACAATTCAAAACTATTATTATTATCCCCAAAATCTGGAAGTCATCATCACAAGAACATCTATCTCAAATTTGCTAAACTAAAACTGTCTAAGAAGCTAAAACTAATACTAGCTAGTCCATGCCGGAAGTTCAAGGCATCAAGACTTGAAGAAGAAGACCACCCAAGCTAGACGCATTAGCTCACCCTGAATTTCCGAAGGTAGTGAAGACTGGCTAGATCTACTGTTGAGTTGAGGTTGACGGAACGTTTGCTGCATTACACAAATAACAAGAAGAACACATAAAAGTAGGGGTCAGTACAAAACACGGGTACTGAGTAGATATCATCGGCCAACTCAAAATAGAAAACAGTATATATATCAATAATATCATAAACTCAACTAAAATACTCAACATGTAGCAATAACAACATGAATTCATCAATAACTACAACCGAGTTCACACATGGGGACTCAAGCCTCAATACCATACTCATTTGGGAATTAAGTTCATTAGATTGAGTATATTCATTATCTTTCAAGATTCATTATCTTTCTTCCTCTTGTGTCGGTACGTGACACTCCGCTCCTCTATTTCTATCCTGGTACCGGAACGTGGCACCCGATCCTCATATACTATCCTGGTACCGGAACGTGGCACCCGATCGTCATATTCATTCTATCCTGGTACCGGAACGTGGCACCCGATCCTCATATTCTATCCTGGTGTCGGAACGTGACACTCCGATCCTCATATTCATTCTATCCTGGTACCGGAAAGTGGCACCCGATCCTCATATTCTATCCTTGTGTCGGAACGTGACACTCCGATCCTCATATTCCTTCTATCCTGGTACCGGAACGTGGCACCCGATCCCCTAATTCATCAAGCCTTCTTTCATACTAAGGCATCATCATTAACAAGTGAATTAGGGTTTTTATCAAGATTTGGGATTCAATAGCTTTATCATGCTTATTTATTCACAATTTCATAATCATATTCATGCAAGCATACAATTTAAGCATATAGAAGGGTTCACAATACTATCAGTACATATCATTCACTATTAAGAGTTTACTACGAATATCGTAAGCGAAACCATAACCTACCTTCACCGAAGAATTGGAATCAACAAGCAATTTCCCAAGCTTTGATATCCTTCTCGACCAATTTGATCGATCAATACTCCCTCTCTCTGTTCTTTTTCTTTTGTTTTATTCAAACCCTCTTTCTTTTACCCTAATTATTCTATAATTAAGAATGAAAGATGGTAATAATGACCCACTAATTAACTTAAGGTTACCTATTTTAACCCCCAAGTAATTAGATTTATTAATAATAACCCTCAAACTTTATAATTAAGGAAAGAATAGTCCAAAACGTCCCTTAAAACGTGGAAAGAAATCCGATTCTGACCGGGACTACGCGACCGGTGACGGTCCGTCATGAGTGCGACGGTCCGTCACGCCGGTCGTCGTGACGATCGAAAGTTACCTTTCATCACAGGCACTGTGACGGTCCGTCACACCTGTGACGGTCCGTCCTGCCACTCCGTTACGATGTTCAGAGAGTCGATTTTCTGTACCCAATTTCAGAATTTCTAAGTGTTTTGAAGCGAAACCTCTGTGACGGACCGTCGTGCCTGTGACGGTCCGTCGGGGTGTCTGTAGTCTAGGCAGTTTTCGAAATAAAATTTGCTGCTCAAAGCGACTAAGCGGGTCGTTACAATAGATACCAATTTACCCATCGTTCGTCCCGAACGATCAAAAGAAGACAAACAAGGGCGGAAGGAAGTACGAATGCGTAAGCGGATGTGGGTATTTTTCTTGCATATCTGCCTCCTTCTCCCAAGTAGCCTCTTCAACGGGTCGATTCTTCCATTGAACCTTGATGGATGCAATCTCCCTTGACCTCAACTTGCGAACTTCTCTATCTAAAATAGCGACTGGCTCCTCCTCATAAGACAAGTTCTCATCAAACAAAACTGAATCCCAACGGATGATGTAGTTTCCATCTCCATGGTATCTTTTCAACATGGACACATGAAATACCGGATGTACTCCGGACAGCCCTGGAGGCAAGGCTAACTCATAAGCCACCTCCCCTACTCGCTTTAGTACCTCAAATGGTCCAATATACCTTGGACTTAGCTTACCTCTTTTGCCAAACCGCATCACCCCTTTCATAAGTGAAACCTTCAACAAGACTTGTTCACCCTCCATGAACTCCAAGTCTCTAACCTTTCGATCTGCATATTCTTTTTGCCTACTTTGCGCCGCTAGAAGCTTTTCTTGAATGCCCTTCACCTTATCTAATGAATCCCTCAAGAGATCAGTACCCCAAGGTCTAACCTCGAATGCATCAAACCAACCAATGGGAGATCTACATCTCCTCCCATACAATGCTTCAAATGGAGCCATGTCAATGCTTGAGTGATAGCTATTATTGTATGAAAACTCCGCTAAGGGTAAGAAGCTATCCCAATGGCCACCAAACTCTATCACACATGCACGAAGCATATCCTCCAACACTTGAATCGTCCTCTCGGGTGACCATCTGCCTGAGGATGGAACGCAGATACTAAGGTCCAACCTAGTACCCAATTCTGCATGCAATGTTTTCCAAAACTTAGAAGTAAACTGCGTACCTCTATCTGATATAATGGAGAGTGGAACCCCATGCAATCGAACGATTTCTGAGATATAGATCTTGGCTAACTTCTCTGCATTGTAAGTCACCTTGACCGGGATAAAATGAGCAGACTTAGTTAACCTATCAACAATCAACCAAATGGAGTCATACTTACCCATTGTCTTTGGAAGACCAACCACAAAGTCCATTGCGATTCTCTCCCACTTCCATTCAGGAATGGGCATTCTCTGAAGTGTTCCTCCGGGCCTTTGGTGTTCATACTTTACTTGTTGACAATTTGGACATTTAGCGATAAAGTCAACAATATCACGCTTTATTCTACTCCACCAAAAGTGTTGCTTGAGGCCACGGTACATCTTGGTCGCACCCGGATCTATAGAATACCGTGAACTATGAGCCTCTATCAGAATAGTGTTGATCAAATCATAGACGCGGGGTACACATACCCTTCCCTTGATTCTCAAAACACCTTCTTCATCGATTGTCGCTTCTTTGGCCTCTCCTCGTAATACTTTATCTTGAATTCGTCTTAGTTTCTCATCATCAAACTGTTTTCCCTTAATCTTGTCGAGAAAAGAAGATCTCGACTCCACACTAGCCAACAATCCTCCCTTCTCATTTATTTCTAACCTCATCAAGTCGTTAGCCAGAGTCTGAACCTCTCTAGCCAATGAGCGTCTAGAAGCTTGCAAATGAGCTAGACTTCCCATGCTTCCCGCCTTTCTACTCAAAGCATCTGCCACAACATTCGCCTTCCCCGGATGATACAAAATAGTAATATCGTAGTCCTTTAGTAACTCCATCCATCTCCTCTATCTCAAGTTCAAATCTTTCTGAGTGAAGACATACTGAAGGCTACGATGATCCGTGTAGACCTCACACTTAACTCCATACAAATAGTGTCTCCATTGCTTTAGTGCAAATACTACCGCGGCCAACTCCAAGTCATGGGTCGGATAGTTACGTTCATGCATCTTTAATTGCCTCGAAGCATAAGCAATCACATTCTTCTCTTGCATTAGCACTGCACCCAACCAAGAATAGGATGCATCACAATAAACAATGAAGTTTTTACCCTCTACTGGCAAGGTAAGAATTGGTGCGGTAGTCAACAAAGTCTTAAGCTTCTGAAAGCTTTCTTCACACTCGTCTGACCATACAAATGGAACATTCTGCTTGGTCAAGTTCGTCAATTGGGAAGCAATAGAAGAGAATCCCTTGACAAATCGGCGGTAGTAGCTAGCTAACCCAACAAAGCTTCTTATTTCTGACACATTAGTGGGTCTTACCCAATTCTTCACTGTCTCAATCTTAGAAGGATCTACCATTACCCCATCCTTCGAAACCACATGCCCCAAGAAGGACACTGCATCTAGCCAAAACTCACACTTAGAGAACTTGGCATAAAGCTTTTTCTCCCTCAACATTTCCAATACGATTCTCAAATGCTCTTCATGTTCCTTCTTGCTCTTCGAGTATACCAATATATCATCAATAAATACGATTACGAAGAGGTCCAAATATGGCTTAAAGATCCCGTTCATCAAGCTCATGAACGCAGCAGGGGCATTCGTAAGACCAAAAGACATCACTACAAATTCGTAATGCCCATACCTCGTTCGAAAAGCAGTCTTTGGCACGTCTATTGCTCGTATTTTCAATTGATGATAACCGGATCTCAAGTCAATTTTAGAGAAGACACAAGCACCTTGTAACTGATCGAATAAGTCATCAATGCGAGGAAGAGGATACTTGTTCTTTATGGTTACCTTGTTTAGTTGTCTGTAGTCTATACACATTCGAAAACTCCCATCCTTCTTCTTTACAAACAAAACCGGAGCACCCCAAGGAGATGCACTTGGTCTAATGAAGCCCTTGCTCAACAACTCTTGAAGTTGAGCCTTTAACTCTCTTAACTCCGCGGGAGCCATTCTATAAGGGGGTATAGAAATGGGGCGAGTGCCCGGTTCAAGATCAATGCAGAAGTCAATATCCCTATCTGGTGGCATAGCAGGAAGATCTGCAGGGAACACATCCAAAAACTCACGGACTACTGAAACCGACTCAATCGAAGGTACTTGAATAGTGTCATCCTTAAGATGTGCCAAGAAAGCTAAACACCCTTTACTAACCATTTTCTTAGCACGAAGAAAGGAGATGATACGCACCGGATTAGAAGTGTAGTCACCCTCCCACACTAACGGATCTGTCCCAGGCTTGGCTAATGTCACCGTCTTAGCATTACAATCCAAGATCGCAAATTGCGGCGAAAGCCAAGTCATACCCAGAATTACATCAAAATCACTCATTTCTAAGATAACCAAATCTACATAAGTGTTGCTCCCCACAAAGTTCACCAAACAAGACCTATACACTTTTTCAACTACCACAGACTCACCCACCGGAGTAGAAACACGAATAGGCATATCAAGTAATTCACAATGTAGATTTAGACCATTAGCAAATGAGGAAGATACATAAGAAAATGTGGATCCAGGATCAAACAATACGGAAGCCATGCAATCACAAATCAAAAGGTTACCTGTGATGACACCATCAGATGCCTCCGCTTCAGACCGCCCAGGGAAAGCGTAACAATGGGCCCTATCGTTCGTCTGTCCGTTGCCCCTAACATTTTGTGATGTAGTGGCTCCATTTTGCCCATCACCTCTGCCGTTTTGGTGACCACCATTACCTCGACCACCACGTCCTCCAGAAAAACGGCCTCTACCATGACCACCTCTACCTCTAGCTATTGGGGTTCTGTAACTCTGGTTTGGACAATACCTCTTAATGTGTCCAACCTCCCCACATCCATAACACTCTTGGGGTTCATGCATAGGTCTCTCGGAGTAGTGTTGACCGTTCTGAGGTGGTCCCCCAACTACCGTCTGTAGTGAAGACTGAATTGGTCGACTTACGTAACCTCCGGAGCTCTGTCCTCTGGGGTGAGAACCATTAAACTCACCTCCCCTTCGAAACCTTTTTGATGTCGATGTAGTGGTGAAGTCATCTGGCTTCACTCCTTCCACCTCTATCACAAAGTCTACCACCTCTTGGAAGGATGTTTCCGTAGCCGTTACCTGTAAGGCTGAAATCCGCAATTCTGACCTCAACCCTTTTACAAAACGGCGGATCCGTTCTTGTGGACTGAAACAGAGTTGAGTGGCATACCTTGATAAAGCACGAAACTTAGCCTCATATCGTTAACCGTCATCCTACCTTGCTCGAGACTCAAGAACTAATCCCTTTTTCTATCTCTCAAAGTCCTTGGGATATACTTCTCCATAAGCGAGTAGAGAAGGATGCCCAAGTCATGGTGTGGCCTCTGTCGGTTGACACTCGACATGTGATCGCCACCACATTTTGGCGTTCCCTTGAAACTGATAGCTTACGAACTCAACGCCAAACCGTTCTACTATCCCCATCTTGTGTAGTAGCTCATGACAATCAACCAGAAAATCATAAGCATCTTCAGATTCTGCACCCTTGAAGACTGGAGGTTTCAATTTCAAGAACTTACTGAAAAGTTCGTGTTGATCGTTTGTCATTACCGGTCCAGTAGTCAGACGTGGAAATGTGCCTATCTCCAATGAGGCATCCATGCGGGGAGCCATAGTAGCCGCATGTCGTACCTCTGAAACCGGAGGTGTTGGTGCAGAAATCACTGGAGGTGCCTGACCGTGATCAGATAATCCACTAAGATAAGCAAGTACTTGGTTGATCATCTCTGGGGTAGGTTGGGGTGGCAATTCCTCATGTTGCGCTTGTTCATTCTCCCCTTCCTCACCCTCTCTTATCACCTCTTCAGTCGGTGGAGGAGTCACCGCCCTAGTATCAGATGGGCTAGGTGCTCGTCCTCTCCCTCTAGAGGACGTCCTCCCACGACCTCTACCATGGCCCCTTGCCGCTGTTCTCCCTCGAGCCACAGCCCCAGTGGCTGGCTCAGTTGTTTCTTGTCTTGCCGGTGTTGTTGTTGGCGCGGTCGTTGCTCTAGTTCTAACCATCTGCGAAATAGAGTGAAGATGGTCAGATACCACCAGATCGCCTAGATACCAATTGGACTCAAGTAGTAGCACGAAAGAAAGAATGAAAGAGTGGAATTTTCCTAAAGTCTTATAGCCTCTCAAGGAAAAGTAAAGGCGTCCCCCTACCGTTCCTTAAGACTCTACTAGACCTGTTCTTGTGTGATGAGACCAACGAACCTAATGCTCTGATACCAAGTTTGTCACGACCCAAATCGGGGCCGCGACTGGCACCCACATCTACCCTCCTATATGAGCGAACCAACCAATTTAACCCTTATCATTTCAATATATAACAAATGTAAAGTAATGCGGAAGACTTAAACTCATTAATAAAAACAATTCAAAACTATTATTATTATCCCCAAAATCTGGAAGTCATCATCACAAGAACATCTATCTCAAATTTGCTAAACTAAAACTGTCTAAGAAGCTAAAACTAATACTAGCTAGTCCATGCCGGAAGTTCAAGGCATCAAGACTTGAAGAAGAAGACCAGTCAAGCTAGACGCATTAGCTCACCCCGAATTTCGAAGGTAGTGAAGGCGGCTAGATCTACTGTTGAGTTGAGGTTGACTAACGTTCTTTGCATTACACAAATAACAAGAAGAACACATAAAAGTAGGGTCGATTACAAAACACGGTCTTCGAGTAGATATCATCGGCCAACTCAAAATAGAAAACAGTATATATATCAATAATATCATAAACTCAACTAAAATACTCAACATGTAGCAATAACAACATTAATTCATCAATAACTACAACCGAGTTCACACATGGGGACTCAAGCCTCAATACCATACTCATTTGGGAATTAAGTTCATTAGATTGAGTATATTCATTATCTTTCAAGATTCATTATCTTTCTTCCTCTTGTGTCGGTACGTGACACTCCGCTCCTCTATTTCTATCCTGGTACCGGAACGTGGCACCCGATCCTCATATACTATCCTGGTACCGGAACGTGGCACCCGATCGTCATATTCATTCTATCCTGGTACCGGAACGTGGCACCCGATCCTCATATTCTATCCTGGTGTCGGAACGTGACACTCCGATCCTCATATTCCTTCTATCCTGGTACCGGAACGTGGCACCCGATCCCCTAATTCATCAAGCCTTCTTTCATACTAAGGCATCATCATTAACAAGTGAATTAGGGTTTTTATCAAGATTTGGGATTCAATAGCTTTATCATGCTTATTTATTCACAATTTCATAATCATATTCATGCAAGCATACAATTTAAGCATATAGAAGGGTTCACAATACTATCAGTACATATCATTCACTATTAAGAGTTTACTACGAATATCGTAAGCGAAACCATAACCTACCTTCACCGAAGAATTGGAATCAACAAGCAATTTCCCAAGCTTTGATATCCTTCTCGACCAATTTGATCGATCAATACTCCCTCTCTCTGTTCTTTTTCTTTTGTTTTATTCAAACCCTCTTTCTTTTACCCTAATTATTCTATAATTAAGAATGAAAGATGGTAATAATGACCCACTAATTAACTTAAGGTTACCTATTTTAACCCCCAAGTAATTAGATTTATTAATATTAACCCTCAAACTTTATAATTAAGGAAAGAATAGTCCAAAACGTCCCTTAAAACGTGGAAAGAAATCCGATTCTGACCGGGACTACGCGACCCGTGACGGGCCGTCATGAGTGCGACGGTCCATCATGCCGGTCGTCGTGACGATCGAAAGTTACCTTTCATCACGGGCACTGTGACGGTCCGTCACACCTGTGACGGTCCGTCCTGCCACTCCGTTACGATGTTCAGAGAGTCGATTTTCTGTACCCAATTTCAGAATTTCTAAGTGTTTTGAAGCGAAACCTCTGTGACGGACCGTCGTGCCTGTGACGGTCCGTCGGGGTGTCTGTAGTCTAGGCCAGTTTTTCCAGAAATAAAATCTGCTGCTCAAAACGACTAAACGGGTCGTTACACTTACAATGAAGTTATTGTAGTATTTCTATTAAAACTTGAAATTTTTCTTTTTTTTCTTGTTTTGAGTTGTGTTGGATATTTTGATATGGTTATTGTTTATGAAACAATAGGTAGCATGTTGTTAAGATCAACCTTGTGGTAATTTACTTATGTATTGTATGTTGAGATCATACGTGTTGTGAGAAGGAAATGTCTTATAATAAAGTGTTTTCATCCATATGTGATGAAATAGGAGTTTTGATATTTGTCTTGTTGAAATGACATGATTAATGTTGATTTGATATTGCTGATTGGTTGGGCTGCTAGTCTTGAGTCTATTCCTTCCTCCAAAAAATTTTTAGTGTCATTCAGGGATGAATGTTGCTAAGGAGGGGATAATGTAACACCTTGAAAATCCAAGACTCATTTGAAAGCTTAACATAGGTTTAATAAATTCTGAACAATCTTTCTGACTCCACTTTTAATGAATAGAAGTCATTTAGGAGGTTTAAGAACCAAAACATTCGGGAATTTGTTTTAAAGTGATGTTAGTGTGCCTTTGCCTTTTTTACTAACTTTTAGGAGTCAGAAATGTACGAAAAATAAGTTGAAATATAGATAATAGTTGTTTCAGTTGTTCCGTGGTTGAAATGTTCGGGAATGAGTCAACAAGGACCAACCAAGGTCCCCTGAGGAGGACCCATGTAGTTTGATACAACACTTCTAGGCAATGTGCATCAACGGGATAGAAGACGACCCGCACTTAGGCTGGTGGAAAAGGTCCATCCACCTGCACAGTCTCTGGACTCATCGATGGACTGTAAAGGTGAAGGCTACAGTCCGTATGTAGAGCGATGGGCTGTCGATACCACTGACGTCCCACACATAGATAATTTTGAGAAAGCCCTCGCCTGAAGAGTGTCTGATCGGGACGAGGGAGTGTAGGACGGAGGGGGTTGTTCGTAGACTTATAGAAGGATCGTTCATCGGGGTCTCATCTATGAAGGTCGAGTTTCACATATTTTAAATGTTTCCATTTAATTAACTAAGAAGTTTTGGTGTTAGTTTGGGATTAAAGGGAGACTAGTTAAATTAATTAATCCCCACTATAAGTAACCTAAACCCTCGTTGACCTAAAAAATAACTCTCAAAATAAACTCTCTTCCTTCTCTCTTATTTTTCTCTCTACATCAATTCACCATTGAAGGCTAGCAAGAACTAGGGATTGGGGGCAGGAAAGGGATGAATTCACCATCAAATTATTTACAAACATTAAGGTATGGGTTCTATTCACCTTCAAGATTCTTTCTTTTAAGGGTTACTTCAAAACAGATTTCAAAAAGTTCAGTTTTATTGTGAGTTCATTCAATTACGAAATTGAAGTTATGATCCTCTATTTATAACCCTAGGTAGTGATCTTGACCTATATTGTATTGTGATCATTCAATTGAGTTGGTTCTTGATTTGATTACTATCCTATGGTGTATTTATGATCAAATTAATATAAATTATAGGTCTATAATGCTAGTTCTTGAGATGTGAATTAGGTTATGAATTATAATGTGAAATTAGCCTATGTACATTGTCTCAAGCTGTGATCTAAAGATTAATTGTGTTATACAGATGCAACTGGCCTTGTTATTCTATTGGTTTTCATTGTGTGATTATGTTACTCCCAAAGTTAGGCTTAGTTATGGGTTTATGGTAAGACCTTGATGATAGATTATGAGGAAGACTTGGTTAGTCTTAAAATCTCTATCAGTACTTCCCATTGTGAGTAATTGTTGTAAGCCATCATATAACATTGGAATATGCCTTATACTAGTATTATAGCATTGTATAAGGTTTAATTGAAAAGTCTTGACTATGTTGTGAGGTTTATTAAGGTGTATGTACTATAAGGATTGTGAAAACTATCAATGTGCCTTAATATATTATGAAATGATAATGTGTTAACTTCACTTATTTGAATTGTAATAAAAGGACTTATACTAAAATAATTCTTATTTCGCTATTGATGATGATGATTATACCAGGGTAGACCCTATGGCCTAAAATAAGTTATGATTGATAATTGAAGGCTTAAACACATTTCAAAAAAGGGACTCTAGCTTAGCACTGAGTGAACTAGATAGAGGAGTGTCCTTTCCCACATAGGGAAGGTAGGAACACTACATTACACTTGAGATTGGAGACTATAAGTTCATGGTTCATAAAGAGGGTCCCAACTAAATCTCCTAGTTTTTGAACTATGTTTCCCCCATAGGAATACTACCTAGTGGATCCACGTAGTTACTATGTATCATGTTTTAATACTACTTTTGCAAGAAGTCCCCCTTCATTCAGTGTATGAACTTATAGCATCGCCTTCCACACTAGCTCATGTGGTCTATATCGGTTAGGACAAGTTGTTCCCAGAAGTTAAACTGAATTAATGGATTTGAACTCTAACTAGGATAACCTAAGGGGTCAAGCTTATTCTAGGTAAGGGTACGGGACTCTACCTAGACATTGCACGAGTTAACCTGAAGGGGAATCTAACGAGGAGGTTTTTATACATGCTTATGTTATGGCAATATATGATGTATTCATGATGACCATGGCATAATGTGGATACTATATATTGATTAGTCCATTATGAATATGCCTTCATTTCTAATGATAATATATGATGAAATCCAAGCCTAAATACCATGATATATAAAGTTGGACATTGATCATGTTTTCTTGTTGAGGATACTCTATCAAGTCAGGTTATGGGGCTTTGCTTGGTCATTGCACTTGTTGACTTTATAAAGATTTGTGAGTAGTTGTCTTGCTTATTATTATATGTTAATTCTTATTCATTTTTGTGATATTATTCCTTGATATTAGGGTTGTAGTAAATTCATGGTTTCAATTATGTTGGGATAAGTATTACCTGTTTGATAGCAAGTATGATGGTTGATCATATGACTTACTTTACTTTGCATTAAATCCCAAAATGGGGTAAATTTGGCATGTTTTGATAAAAAGTACTTTTTGGCATGTATTGCTTGTGTATGTGCATAAGATCCCATACTTTGTACATGTGGAGTACTAACCCCATTTTCTTCCCTTTTCCAAAGCATTTTAGGTTCCAATGGTTGAAGAGTTTTGATGGCGACATTGTTGAAGGCTTGGATTTTTCATTTAATCCAGGTAGGGTAGGTCCTCAACTTTTGACGGCAATGCCATCCTCTATCTTTAAATTTTGTTATGATTTTATTGACTCTATCATTACATTCCTATTTTAAATGAATATTGTACTCTCGTATAACCTATACATGGTCTTGTTGAATTAATGTAAGGGCTATGCCAATATTGTGATATTCATTTAGATGCTATGAGATGAGACAATCGTATAGACTATTTCTTTATTTTTATATATGTTTGTGCGATAAATGTAGAAGACTATGTAACCTTTCTATATGTGTATGTAAAGGTCTATGTTAACCTCCAAGTAGTGATAATGAAAACTTTAAATTTATCCGCATTTTTACACATATGAATGTAATGACACGAGACTAATAGGCTAGTATTAGTCCTTGAAAAGCTCGACGATGTCGGTTATGTCTAGGGGGTAAACCTGGATGTGACAGGTTCGGGCTTAACTTAGAAATTTTTCAGAGTGTTACATTGGTTCATTGACCAAGTTTCAGTCAATATTATTAAAATTAGTTAATTAATTAATTAGGGGTTAAGGAGTGGTCAATTATTTTAGTTAGGCACTATATAAGGGTTCCAACTCATTAAACTAACATAACTCCTCTAAAATTCCTAAAACCCAGTTTACTCTAACATCTCTCTGCATTCTCTCTCCCCAAACTTCAACTACATTGAAGAACACTAGAGCTCCAAGTAAAGGAAGAAGTCACCAAGGATTTCATCTAAAATTAGATTCAATATCATCTCTAAGGTATGGATTCTTTCACTCTTGTGATGCTTTCCCCAAGAGAATCCTTGAACTATGGGTTTTCAAACCTTCCAAGACTAGGTTTTCACTCTACACATGGGTTCTCTTTTAAAAACAAAATGGTTATTAAATTATGATAAATTATAGTATTTTATCATTTTTTTAACTAATTATTGATGGTCAATTGCTGGTAATCACTCAATATTGTCTCTTTGAACTTTTGTTCTTCCCTAAACACATAGTATTTTGAAATTCGAGGGCAATTGTGGAAGACGACGAGTATATGATTATGTAGAATGTTAATTACTATGTATTACTTCTTATATTTACCTTGTCTATGCAATGGTTACGTATTATTTTTTAATTGAAGTATGAAGCCAATGAAAGGGAAAGAATGTGTGATGATAGATTCTTCTTGAATTCAATTATGAAGTATGAGTTACTTGGATTGTAATACATCTATGTCGAATGTGTGGTTGGGATGTTGATAACAAGTGGCCCACATCCTAAACCCTAGAACAATAAATTAGTTATGCAGTATTCTATGATTTAAGGTTGTCTCTCATGATTATAATGAATTGTTGAGTGAAAGGTTTACTCAATTGTATGTGGTTTCTAAAGTGAAAGAATTGTTCTCAGTTGTGATGACCTATGAGCTACTATATTAAGGTATTTACATAGGAATCTAGAAAAGTCTAATGTGAATTTGTATGATGAAATTACATGATTACTAAAGGGCATAGAGGCTTAGCACCAAAAGGGCATGTAAATAAGATGGAGGTCTCACGTCTAGTAAGTACGGTCTCCCACTTGTGTTTTTTTTCAAGTCTAGCAAGTCCGGATTCGCAGAAGATATATTTTGTATTATGATATTGAAACCTCCATGTGTAGCAATTTAAGGTTTCTTGTAGCAATCTCATTCACCCTTTATTACGTGCCCACATAGTACTATAACTTAGTGGACTCACCTAGATAGCTATGTACTAAAGGTTTAACCTTAGGCAAGTTTTAACCCTCTCTTTTCAATGTGGGAGTAGAACATAGATTCCATGTAGATCACATGAAGTCATGTCGGTTATTGCTCTTCTTCCCCTAATGTAAAAGGAAATGGATGAGTTATGTGTGTGAACACTTATTAGGGTTTATCCTAAAGGCTACTACATAGGGTGAGGGAAGGTATGAGACTTCTCTCACTCATTGCTCATGCATGACATTAAAGGATGGTTGTAATGGTGTTCTATTATATTTGAGTTGATTAAACGTTATGTATGTCAAGCTTTATATGAATTTTTGAGTCAATCATTTTATCATAAAGTATGAGATTTTGTTGTATAGATATATTAAGTGACTTAATGTGATACATAGCTATGAATAGGGTTATGGGGTTCTATCCTTGGCATTGCATAAGTAGCCTTGGTTTGCTTATGTTATTGGTTAATATCATGTTGGGTTGACTAATGATGTGCCTTATATGTGCATGAATAGTTATTTGATATTATGCATGGTTTTTTCTAAAATGTGCCTTTTCTGAATCATTAATGATTTTATGCTAACAAATAATACTCAGTACATGTGGTCTTTACTAACCAACATTTCTTCCATTTTTCCAAAACATTGTAGGCTCCGGCAATTGAACACCTTATAGGCTATTTTGCAACAAGACTTGGAATTTTCTCCCATGTTGTTAGTGAGTACTCTAGTTCGAGGATGGTGCAACGAGTTCTAACTTATTAACATTGTTATCATCTAAAGACATTCATTTCTTTTCTATTCTTTAAGACATTTCTTGTAAGCCATATGTGGCAATATGTACTTGTATAAGGGCTACACCCAATGTTATACTTTGTTTGTTTAATCTGAGATAAAGTATTAGACTATTTCTCATTGTTTAGTTATATTTCTTAAACAAGAAGCCCACATAAGCTTTAATAAGCGAGGATTCTATGTAAACTAGATATGTTATATTTCAGGGGTCTGTGTATACCTCCATATGTAGAAATTTATAAATGTTTCCTTATTTTTTACTTATGATAATTTATAATGAATGCTAAGGGCTAGTCCAAATCCTCTTTGAGGATGAAAGTGCTTCTTACGTTTAAGGGGTGCTCCCTGGTTGTGACACTAAGCATAAATCCCCCACGGAGTATTAAAGATTCATTGACAATAGGTTAAGGGATAACTATTCAGCACCACATATCAACTAATGAAGAGTACTTATCCTTCGAGGGTACTTTTCAATACCACATTTAAACTCACAAAGAGTATCCAGCGTCTTACATATCTTAGAAAGCGCTTGGGCTTAGTGAGGTTGATACTAAACACTTTATGTCAACTCACGAAGATTGTTTACACAAAAGTTTCCCTTTTCATTACAAGAGTTCTGTGGGAATAATAGGGAATGGTCTAGACACCTCATCTCAACTCATTAGGAGGGTCTACTGTACAATCATCCATTTTCATTCATTTACTTCATTCATACATTCAAGGTGTCTGTGTAAGTACGTGTGATCACGCCTTTCACATAATAGCCATTGTTTTCAACATTGACTCTAAACCTGGTCTTACCTACATTCGTCATAATTGACACTTTATCATGATTCACATATACATATACTTCATTTAGATATAATATTTTCACGGTACACATTTTCAACTTCCTAAGACATGTTATGCATAGACATCATAATTATGACCTTACTTCACATTTTATGCTTTTAAGAACATACTCACAATACACATATATATTCATATACCTCAAGTAAATACCTCCACCAAAGGTGGACCATATCACTTAATTTCATTTGAATAAGAACTAAACAATATAAATCGACTTGCCCTTCATCCATAGCCATGGCCACCTTTTCTCAATGTTCCCAATAAATTGCCAATATAAGTCATAAATGGCAAAAACAACTATAACATTTTCTAAACATATACATTAAACCCACTCCATTAGTCAAAAGTTGATAAATTGCATGAGCATGGGTCGGTGTTTTTTACCTTAAAATTATCAACTAACATTAAGAATATCATATTTTATTCATTAAAATGTTTCATTCAAAGATCAATGCTAATACTCCAAATCGAAGAATTTTGATTTTGAAATCCTTATTGTAAATGCCTTTGAATTGCTCCCTGAATGAAAGAAGATTCAACAATGAACTACCATACCTTTGACGAAGAAAGCGCACAAAATTAGGCTTGGAAACATGACAAAAATTTTCTTATAAATTGGAACATCAAGTTAACCAATGGAGGATTCAACATACAGAGAGAATTTAGAGAGAAGGGAGTGCGCCTAATGTTTTTGGATAGTAATTGAGGGTTGGGGTTTTTAATTATTGTAATGGGTGTATAATGACCTAAAATCAAAGTATAATACACCCATAGAATACCCGAAACCCCCCCCCCCCCCACACACACACACATCAATTGGATCATTTTAGACAAGTCAAACTTGAATTAAATTTTCATAATTACCGTTGGAAACAAGTCCATGAAACGGAGTTGTTTCCACAAGATTTTTAAAAATAAATTTTGAGGTGGAAGATTCCGCGACTTGTCCATGACGCGGACTAAAAATATTTCCAAACGTGTATATGGTCCAAGACGGGGACTCGTTTCCACTAATGAACAACTTGTCTACCTTGGGCAACTTGTTGGCCCAAGGTTGGATTCTCTTCAAGGACCCCTAAGGTGGTCTTGGGGAGTAATAACCGGATTTTTTCTCTCTAAACATGCCTATGAGGTTTTAGGGACATCCCCACCTCTATTAGACTCCAAAAAAATACATAAAACACATACAACATACAAGGACACACAGAAGGCTAGTTTCTGAACGTCTTGGTCGTCCGTTGACGCTTGACTGCTAAACTTAGCAAACTGACCTCTTATACTATAATTATTTATTTTAACACATTACTAACTCATGAAACACAAAAAAATCTATAGTTAGACCTATTTCATTATGAGGATCATTACAATTCTATCTCCCTTAATCATAGTCAATCCAATTCACAAGTTAGGGTTAGGAGAAGAAGAGTATTCATGGGTCCTTATAGAGATTTAGGTCAAAGATTTAAGATAAAATTATATCCACAAATAAGCATACATAAATAATAACTAATAATCGAATTAATAAAACTCGATAAAATTTAGAATGTAGACCCACAAAATTTGATGAAAACTACACATTTCAAGAACATTGAAAACCAAACTTTGAAGAAACTCTTGGGGAAAGAAGTCCCATGATTAATAATTTTCATACACTTAGAATCCTTGAAGATTTTTAAAGTAAAGTTTGATCTTGAAGCCCTAGATTTTGCTTGACCTTGTTCTTCAATATCGGTCTTTGGGGTAGAGAGAGAAACTAGTGAGAAGTGGGAGGCATTTAGGTTTTAAGATTTATGAGGTGTTATATTAGTTTAATGATGTAGGATACATAAATTTTCCTAAAGTAATTAATTACAACCGCCCCACATTAATAAGTTATTTTTTAATTATATAACCAGCCCCACTTAAGCCGTGTAGAGGCGGTGAGATACGTGTCCATTAATGAGACCCGGTCGTCCCAACCACATACCGTACTTGTCAGAGTTTATTTGGGAAAGAGACAAGATATTGGAGGTCATGGGGGAGGTGTCTAAATACATACCCACGAGCACAATCGATGGGGCATGAACCCATCGTCGACTCGTCAATCCCCTTGTGGTTGCACACTTTTTTTGATGGGGTTTAGGGTCAAATGTTTGGATCCTCGTCAAGCGCCCTTAGGTTTTTCCTGGCGGAGTCGTGCCCTTTTTTTTTAATCTTAAACATTCACTAAAATGTACCCTAGGTCTCTTTACAAAGTTTGACCCTAATTCACCTCTTCGAACCCGTACAAAACCTAAAGGCACCATAATTCATTTTCGCTAGTCTTTGGACATCATGATCACTCCTTGATGTTTAGGCTTTAATACTTAATAATCAAGTTGATTACCTTTAATAAGTCCACAAAATATTGTTCTGATGCATTATATACTAGGTGTGACTCCAGCCTAGGTCCTTAGATTTCCGAGGTATAACAATACCCTCCCCTTGGGAACATTCATCCTCGAATGACACCATGGACATCTCTTTGGAACTATGACTCAACACTAGCAGTCCAACAAACCTATGAGACGTACGAATAATTCAATTTCAAAGGAGGAAAAGTTCAGTCCTTTCTCAACACGACAAAGAACCATTCATAACATAGGAATCATAAATACTAAGAACGTTTCACAGTTTTCAAATTTCATATTTTAAAAGGAGGGATGTCCCTTACCTTTCCATTTCTGTCTACACTTTAACCAAGAAGAACTACATAATTTCATATCTTCACACTTTCACTTTCATTATAAATTTCACATAACTCAACATTGAAAGCATGTAATCAAGTACTATTAAGTATGAAGACGCATAGTTCAAGACATATATATAACATCGACTTTTTAATAGATCATGAATAATGAAGGAAAATTATCGATGTTTCAAGACACACTTAAGACCCTTCAAAACAAAAAATTAGGAGAAGTTACTAACCTTTACCTTTACTAGAAGAGGAGGTAAGGAGATGATGATATTGGGATTTCATGTCACCCTCGGCCTCCCAAGTAGCATTCTCCACTAGTTGGTTCTTCCAAAAAAATCTTCACGGAAGCTACTTTTTTATTTTTCATCATCTTCACTTGTCTGTCTAAGATCTCAACTGGTACTTCTTAATAGGCAAGATTAGCGTCGAATTCTAAACCTTCTAGAAGAAGGAGACACCGGATAACCTATACACTTATTTAGCAATGACACATGCAAAACCGGATTCACCGAAGACAACACAATAGGTAATTTAAAATAATAGGCAACTTTTATATGTGTTTCACAACCTTATATGGCCCACATACGAGGGACTATGTTTCCCCTTTTTACAAAATCTCATCACCACTCTCATGGGTGATATCTATAAATAGACACCTACAAGAAACTCGATCTCCTTTTTTCTCTTATTGGATAAGATTTGTTGACTTTGGGCTATCTACAAACGATCCCTTATAAGTCGTACATTCTTCACAGCCTTATAGATTGCTTCGGGGCCTATTTTGGAAAACTCACTTACCTCAAACCACCCGATTAGCGATTACTATCTCCTCTCATAGAGGGCCTCAAAGGGTGACATTATGATACTTGAATGATAGCTATTATTGTAGGAAAATTCAACCAATGGTAGATGGTCGTCCCAAATATCCTTGAAGTCAATAACACGTGCTTTTGTTTTGTCAAACTATCCGTTTTTGGATGAAATGAAGTACGAAGTTTCACCTTGTTTCCTAGGCAACTTTGGAAAACCCATACTAGATGATATGAATGTGAATCCCATGAAAACTCACGATCTAATAAAATAAAAACCTAGCATAGTCGTATGTCGAATAAGTATCTATAACGGGGATAAAATGGTCAGATTTGGTCAATGTATCAACAATCAGCCATATTGAATAATTTTGAATTTGTGTATGAGGCAAACCAACAACGAAATCTTTATTAACATCTTCCCATTTCTAATTAGGGATACTCGTATATTTAGTTGACCTCCCGGTCATTGATGCTAGTCCTTAAGATGTTTAAAAATAGGATATTTTTCCATAAACTCTGTTATGTCCTTCTTCAAACCATTCCACCAATAAACCTCTTGTAGATCATGAAACATCTTGGTGGAACCCGGATGAATGGAATATATGTAACTATGAACTTCATCCATAATTTGTATCCTTAAGTCATCCATATCCGGTACACACAACTTTTTCTTGGTACCTAAGTATTCAATTCCCTCCGGGAGAATGACTCATTGTACTTACTAAGAATAGATTCGTTCAATTCCATCAATAGAGGACCAAGATGTTGCTTATGTTTCAGCTCAACAACTAAAGATGACTCGGAGTTATGATGAAACAAGAAACCCCATTATGATAAATCTTCTAACCAAATACCCAATCGGGCCAATCTATGACATCTTTCACTACCTCATTCTTACCATAGAGAATATGAGCCAAACTACAGATTGACATTCCACTTAGATCATCCACAACCATATTCGCTCTGTTGTAGTAGTAAACAACAATCATATTATAGTTTTTTAAGAGTTCTAACCATCTTCTTTTACGGAGATTCAACTCCTTTTGAGTGAAAACATATTGAAGACTCTCATGGTTGGTGAAAACATACACATGCACCCCATATAGATAGTGTCTCAATATCTTCAAAGAAACGCTACAGCCAGTAATTCAAAAACATGATTTTTACAGTTTATCTGATGCACCTTGAATTTTCAAGAGGCATATGCTATGACCTTACCATATTGAGTGATGAACAAACCCAAACCTAGTTGAGAAACATCATAATACACCATAAATCCCTTGGTACCTCTGCTAAGGTCAAAACCAAACCCGAGGTAAGCCAATCTTTTAACTCTTTAAACCACTCTTTTGCAAGCTTCCGACCACTAAATATTATCTTTCCTTTGGGTTAAGGTTTTAAAAAGAGAAGATATAGATGTAAACCCATCAAAAATCTCGTATAATACCCACCTAACTTAGAATATCATTTGTGTTAAAAGATCTGGGCTGATTCTTAACCGCCTCCATTTTCTTCGGATCGCCTTCTATAGCCTCAATTGAAACAATGTGACCAAGCAAAGCAACCAATCCCAACTGCAAGGACCCTAAAACCCATTAAGACAAAACAAAGCCTAACATGATTTCATGAGCTTATGAGGTTATAAACTAAATATAGTGTTAAAAGTCAGTATATAGAGTTTGGAAGTGTTTAATGATTAAAATTCCTAGGACGTCTGATGGCGTTCAAAAGATAGCTTTGACTTGTGCTTGAGTTCCTTAGTATGTTTCATGAGGTTTTAAGCAGTGTTTGGAGCTAAAACAGATATGAAAGGTTACTTACATGTATACGAGGGTATTTGGGTTTGAAGCTTCGGGGAACGACTGTCCTTGAGGAGGACTCAAACTTTGGAAAACAAGGTGCTCAAGGCAGCAACTAGTTGTTCATGCATGAAACATATCCGCGTCGCGGACTAGAGTCTCGTTAGGCCAAAACTATGCTCCATATTGGGGACACAAGGAATAATCTACTTTTTTGGAATATAATTTCTAAAATCATGGGAGAGCAGCTCCGCATCGCGGACTTGTTTCCTGACGAAATTTCCAATAATTTAAGTTGAGATTGACTTGTCTAAAAGGGTAAAATTGATGTGGGGGTAATTGGGTAATTTGGATGTCGGTTAGAAACAGTTTTTACGACTTATTTAACTCCTTCCCAAATTCAAAACCCCAACACCCATTAAGAAATCAAAATCTAAAACTTCTCCCTGTCCAAAACTCTCTCGAGAAGACCATTGAAGAAGAAGAGAAATTGGGGGATTCTCTTAGCACGAATTCACCAAAAAATCAATCTGGGTTTAAGGCTATAATATATGTTTATGTGAATCTTATTCATCCATGGACTCTTCCATTCATGGAGTACCCTAGTTTTTCCAAAATTGTGAATCCAAAGAACTCAATCTAGAGAGGGTTGTGATTGCATTGTGGGTAAGACTTGATTGTGATACAATTCTAGTAGGTAACATTCAATTATGTTAATATGATGAGTATGTGATGTTTTCATGAAGTTTTTATCGTGAATTGTAGTAATTGATGTTGAATATGATCATGGTTATTTTAGGCCATGAGAGGCTAGATGAAGGTTCTAAGTTGACATTCTAAATTCAATTGTATTGATTATATATTATCATGATTGAATCACAAACATATGAATTGAACTAGGACTAATTGATCTAGGTTGGTCTTGACTTGCAAGGATGGAATTGCATTTATGTGATCATGTATACCTAGAATTGCCTTCTAATGATCAAATTGAATGAATTAACTTTTAATTGAAAATGGATCATAATGAATTGAAGGTAATTAATCGATTATCGGTTTTTATGCTATTGATGCTATGGCTTTGGGTGTAAAGTCATTATGATGATGTTTTGTTTCTTCTTTCTTCTTAGACATGAATAAGATAAGATAAGCAAGTTTTGTCACATAGATGAATTCTAGGTTGACCTAATAACCTTTAATTAATCAAGATATGATAAACTATAATAGCTTGAAGATATATTGAATAGCTTCTTCTTGTATAATTGACTTGGTAAAATAAGACCATGGTGTAATAGCTTTAGATTCTAGGTCTCATGGTAGCTTTATATATTTAATCTAACGAAACCTTGAGTTGAATTAATCACGTTAGCTTGAGGTAATGAACTTAATGATATTCTGGGATTGATAAAGTAAACCCTCTCATGTTTACTTTGGTCTAGTGTTTCTATGATGCCTTATCATGATAGCTTGACTTGTTTACGCCAAAACTATTTCATTGTAGATTTAGGGGAAAGGAATATACTCTCGTAATGTTATCTTGATTTACATATAAGGTGTATTTCATTAAATGTTTTGGGATTAGTTCCTCATGATAGCTTAGGTTTGAGATTTTATTCTCCATTATGATTAGCTTGCATCAACATGATTGGTTGCATGATGGTTTGGATGGGCGTTTCCTTCATAGTTTGCTTGGATTAGTTTAGTCTAGAGAAGTACTTAATTCGATTGTACTATGGGATGGTATCCATACATGACACAAGTATGACTTGAAGCTACCTATGACTTGACCTTTATGTGATGTTTGTTTAGATTGTGTAGTGGTTATGGTGTCTTTCCATGAAATGCTTGACTTAAGAGGATAGTTCCTTGTGAATATGAACTAGGTCTACTAGATAATAATAAACTAAAATATAGGGATAAGGGTGATTTCAAGACATGCTTAGTGTTTGAGGTAGAATGGGATGCTTACCATTCATTGCAGAAATGTTTTTTGAGGTGGCCTTGGGGCATAGTGCTCACATGTTATAATGAATCGAGGTATTAACTATGAAAGTTTTTTATAATCAAGAATGTCCAAAGAGAGGTACTTAGCTTTGGTAGTAATATGGGATGTTACCTTAAACTTTCAATAGTATAGTTGGAGGTGGCTTGTGATCTAGTTCATTTTAGTAAGAAGGACAACAAGTGAAGTATGAAATCTTATATGATCTATGATTCTTTATGATGCTTATGATATTCATGATATGCGTGTGATTTATCTCTTATGATTATGTCTGTTAGTGACTAATCCTTTGAGTTATCTTATGTTTTGGTATGATAGTTTTCATACTTTGTACATTTCGTTCGAACACATATTTTACTCATATTCTAATCAAAAGCAGGGTCTTTAGGAGATTGAATTGCTTACAAGGGTAGATTATCCAAGGCTTTTCAAGAAGAGAATATTGGTGATTCCTCATAAAATCCGAGGACATCACTCATATATCATATTTTATGATTTTTTCTACGTTATATTTTTATGGGTTGTGACCGAAGATTATTATACTCATGATGTCAGATTGTTTTTAAGACATATGTTAGAAATTTTATAAAATGATTCTGCATAATGCTTTGGAAAAAAGTTGAATTCCACACCACATTATGTTTATCTGCAATGAATTATGTCAAAGGGCTTGTATAAGACCTTTCAGAGGTCAAGTACGTCGTGTTCCGACTTGAAGGATGCCCTAAAATTAGGGTGTACTTTGAGTCATCATAAACTTTGTAATAGAAAATAAGGTTATGAAGTGGTCCTAGGATTTCTAAAAAGCACCTTTAGCAAAGTCTTATTCATCGGTGTAAGTCGCGACTCATGTATGAGTAGGAGGCTATAGGATGCTTAGGAAAGTTTCACTTCTTCATTCTTCAAGTCGTTCCATAGAGTTTTGCTTAAGTAAGGACTTTTTCTGATGTTTGCCTATGATTTTGTCTAGGTTATCCCTAACACTAAGGCTAATGCTAGAAGGGAATGATATGGCATGGAGAATAAACAGGTCCCTCCCCAAGTGAATCAAGTCTCTCCTGAAGTTGATAATGATCCTCATGTGGGGAATGTGACATTAAAGGAATATAGGACTTCTATGAACTTGTTGGCTCAATCCTGGACGGCCTAGGCCAATAGGGAGGTGGTGGCCAACCCTATAAGGGGAATGAGTGCTTATAGAATTAGCTATTTTTTAGAACGAACCTTACGGAATTTAATAGTTCCAAGGTGGAAGAAGATCCAAATGGGATCATACATTACGTTTATAAGACTCTTGCTATTATGGTATTGACTTCTAGACAGAAAAAGGAGCTAGCCTCTTATCAATTGAAAGATATAGCTCAATATAGGTATGAGCAATGGAAAAATTCTAGGCCGGTAAGGGTGGTTCCCTTAGAGTGGTAGATTTTAAATCATCTTTCCAAGATATATTCTTTCTTAGCGAATTGAGGGAGGATAATTTAGGGGAATTCATAAACCTCAAGCAATGGAAGTTGAGTGTGACGGAGTATGCTTCGAAATTCACTGAGTCACACCCTGAGAGCACACGCTGGAATATATTGCAGTCTCAGAGCGCAACACAGTGTACAGACCTCACAGGTCTTGTACAATCCCTTTGACATCATTAATTGCATACATGTTCAGAATTAAAACTTTTCACACAAATATCTTAAATTATCTTTCATATTAAAATCATAGAGAACAAAAGTCTCAACATATGTAAATCTTAGACTCAATCCCATACCATACGAATATAGAATTACTTAGTCAGTTACATTAGATAAATAAAATAGGTCTAAAGATAGTTACATCCTTGAGTAAAGTGAGGACATACTTCAACTTTCTTGAAAGAATCCTAGTTTACAAACATTGTATCAAGACACTTCTAACCTTTACATATAACAAAATATATGAATTTTGTACAAGAGCATATACTAAGTATGATTTAATGCCTTAAACACGAGAAAAAGACAATTATGGGAAATATGATCTTTTAAATTAAAACATCATATTGAATGTATAAGAGTCACATTTATGAACCAAACATGACATTTAGGACACATTACAAATTCAACTGAATTTATATATATATTACACTAAGGTCATAGTGAACTCATACTCAGCTTACAATGACTTCACTATAACTTCACCAATAATTCATACATCACAAGATAGCATCAATAACACCTACAAAACACATAAACAAGAGATCTTCCTACCAAATGTTATTCTAAGGATCACTTGAGTAAGTAATGAAATGACCGCCCATACAATCCTTTGACAAACACCTAAGAGATCTTTTAGACTACCTAAAATAATATCATTCTCGATACGCACAATATCATACATGTAATATCACTTTATCCTCTCAAAGCTATCAAAAGACTTACTTAAGTAATATAAGAAGAGAACGGCCATACCCCTTCTCTAAGATTACTTCAATAATCCTTAAGACTATCTATGTTTAGATCATGCCTACTTTATCAATATACTTTCCTCAGGTGAGACATGAAGTGACCACTCCTATTCCCCCTTCATACTTTAACTAAGCAAACCATAAAGTACTCTAGGTAAGTTCTTATTTATTTAATATGCTTTCTAACTCAAGTCATTATTTTCATTAGTTCACTTAAGAGATATTCAACGCATACGGACATTCAGGTAATGTTCTTGGAGAAGACCTAGTGACTCACTCACAAACATTTTCAAAACCTAATCATGCAACGGTTTGATATAGTCCCATATCCCAACCTAAATTTCATATTACTAATCCAATACTAGTAGGTATCCCATATGATTTGAATAGACAATAAACGACATAGACCATAATATCTATGCATTGAATCCGGAGCACCCCCCTACTTTGATAAAGGGTGTTCTATGTGCCAATGGTAGAACTATGACACAACGCATGTAGGCTCATAGTTAGGGGGAATATGAAGGGTTTACATATTTTCTTTTCTCATATTTCAAATAAAGCAACTCCGTTAACCATACTCACTTGGTCTAGAATTTGTTTTCATAGAGTGATTAAGATAATGGAGACCATGAAGAGGTTCCTTATTGAATTCACAACCAAATCATAACACCTTACTAAAAAGGTCCCCTAGGGTTGCCTTACAATGGTTAAGAGGATAACTCAATGATTTTCTTAAGGATGATTTCATGTTGTTCCAGCCAACCAACCATAAGTCCACCATTCACAAAACAAGATACGATTACCACTTTAAACTTCAAGGATATGCTAACCTTCCAACTAAGTTGAAGGTTCCACAAAAAGGACCTGCTTAACAATGTTCAAGGTCACATATCAATCAGATATACATGACTAAGAAGCATTAGCATACTAAGTCAAAAACTCATATTAACATTGTTCTTGAATCAAGTAAGGGGCACAAGTCTACAAAAATAAAACACACTCATACTTAACCATATCACATATAGCATATCATTTTAAAAAGCACGTAGGTATAACCAATATCATCTGTAGGTCATCCTAGTCACTACTATGGTATCATAGATGTAAGTATCACAAGTATCATATAGTCTATCAAGCAACATCAAGTAATCCACATAATGACTACACAATATTATACTAGAGACACACATCATCAACTAGAAGAACTCGTGATTTGACTCCACATAAACACATAAGTCGTCATGACATTCATAATATCCACATAATCATGTTATAACATAATAAAACCATATTACTTGAAATAATTCCGACAAGGCAATATTATTTCATAATTCATGATGTAAAGTTGATGAGACCACATAATTCACAAGTATAGCACATAAGAACTGCCACCATAAGTGGACCATGCCAATACACATCATAATTAAAGACTTACACAATATAATATATACAAAATTTTGCACAATATACCAGCAATCCAATCTCACAACTTCAATTTGTAGTCAATTCAATGAACTCAAGACTTAAAGGCTCTTACCTATAGCCTTGATAACCAATTCAATCCAATAATCTCAATATACAATGAGTCCAAAGATATAAAATACAAATTCATGAATTAGGTCATCCTAATATTATTCTAACATAATTCTTTCATATTTAAATGGTCCAATACAATCTACTTAAGAAACCAATACAATTAAGACATGCTTTAATCACCCATAATATGGTCAAAATGATTTGCATGTGTTAATGGAGTTTTTTAATCCAAAATCATCAAATGAAAAATCAATCATATCATAAATTCATTGATTTAAAACATTTTATGCAAGAACCTATGGCTAGAAATGAAAATAGAAGAATTCATGTTTTTGATCATCTTTGAAATTATTGAAAATGACTCTTTTAATTAAAGGGAATCAAATGATTAAGAAACGTACCTTGTGATGAAAATTCCACTAAATTTATAGAGAAAAACATGGAAAAATCAACCGTCTTCGTTGGAGATTCAATGCTTCATCTACTGAGGTTTTCGGAGAGAAAAGATGGAGCGGTTTTGTTTTGGACTTAAGGGCTTTGATTTGTATGGTTAAATGGGGTTTAAAAAGGCATAATAACCACAATTAACAAGTCCCTAAAATACCTAAAAGACCCCTGAACTTATAAGACATTTTAATCAAATCAAACTCAACTTAAATTTCTGAAATAATTATCTGGTAACAAGTCCGCAACACGGAATTGTTCCCCAATGAGTTTCAAAAATTAATTCCAAAATAGTAGATTCCGTGTTGTTTCCACGGCGCGGAGAAAATATGTGATCTTGGTGGACTAAGTCAGCGACGCGGGCTGGCTACTTCTATGTGCAAATGTTGCTTCCTTGGGCAACTTGCTATCCCATGGCTTGGGTCCTCCTCAAGGACCCCTATGTCGGTCTTTGGAGAGTTTCAAGGATTTTTCCGCCTCAAATACTCTCTTCTACATGTGAGGAACATCTCACATCAATTTGAACTCAAAACAACACATAAAACATGCCAAGATACCTAAGACAAACAAGCATGTTTCAAGGAAAAAATTTTGAACGTCTTGGACGTTTGACCTCCAAACTTTAGACATAGTCTAATAACATCATTATAAAAAATTTTAGGACTGTAAAACATCATGACACAAGTGTTATGCTCTAGCTTCACCTAAGTCATTTTAGAGGTGTTACATTCTCCCCCGCTTGGACATCATTCGTCCTCGAATGACACTTGCTTCATTTTAAACACTTTCAAGAGATAAGAAACTCAAGAATAGCAGCACATAACAATACCACACCATAAAAACTATATAATTAGGAAAAACACCAATTTCACATACTTAAGAGAATTAAAACACAATAAGAGGATAGAAGCAAATCAACGCCTCATCATGCAAATCTGACTTATATTCTTCATTTCAAATAGGAGAAAATCCTTATCAACAAATTGTCATGCTCATATATGTCAATTCTAAACACACTACAACCATTTTAAATAGAAAAACAACTTAGTCAAAATTTAACTTTCTTTATATTGAACTGCCAAAACTTAGAGCGCTTTATTCTCAAAATTTAAAAAATGCAACTCATAAGCAATTTTTATGATGTATGCATGATAATATGAAAGATAAAAATGTATAAAGTCAATTCACAACATCACTGTAACTTCATAAAATGCACATTGCAAGGAATCAATGAAATTCAATTTCAACAAGGCTCCTAAAAAACATGCAACATGCTACAATGACTTTCTAACTCTCAAGCTTGAGTTGAATAGAAGAGAAGAGACAACAATCATAGTCTACTACTCACCATACCCCCCCCCCCCACCACATAGAAGAGACTCATACACTAAAAAAAAAATACAAAGACTTACCAGTATCATCATCATAAGCATGTAGAGAGAATGCATAAAAACAATCCTATTTCGAGTGTCACCTTCCGGAACTCTAGGAGGATCTTGCTTAGTCTCTTTTCCTCTAGCTGCACAATTAGGACAATTCTTCAACTTATGTCCATCCTGACAAAAACCAAAGAGATTTTCAATACCAACTAGACACTTCCCAAAGTGCTTTTCCCACAAGTAACACAAGTAGGATTACGACTTTGAGAACCACTACCACCTTCACCCTTGACCTTTGGAGAATTAGGTCCATCAGGGATTGGAGCCTTCTTTTTAAAACTAGATTGGTTTTTATCATTGGATCCACTCCTCTTCAAATTTCTTGAGATTTACTAAGTTTAGACTCCTCAATGGATCTAGCATACACCATGGTTCTAGACAAGATGTATTAATGGATCATGGTCGTACAACACTCTTTGTTCACAAGGTCGGCAACACCGGCCAAAAACCTACGCATCTCATCCCTAGGATTAGACACCAAGGATGGACACCTAGACAACATAGTTAACTTAAGTAATACTCATCAACACTTATATTTTCATGCTTGATATTAATGAACTTCTCAATATTCACCACCCTCCTCTCACAAGGAAAGAACATTCCTAAGAAATCCTCCTTAAACTCTTCCTACTCTATAGGACAAAACTCAACCGTCTGACTATCTTTCCAATGAGTGTACCATACTTGAGAAATCTCCCTCAATGGGTCGAAGCTAACTCCGCCTTCTCCCTAGAAGTAAACCCCATAAGAAATCAATACCTTATGCACATCATCCAGAAACTCTTGGGGATCCTCTCCCACCATAGAGCCATGAATGATATGAGAATTTATCTCTCTATCTAGATGTCATAGTACTCTCCACAATATTCACTCTAGGTTCAATACCCCTATCCACAGGGTAGTCATGGCTCGGCCTAACGCAAGTAGAGACTCTCTAATCTCCCCATTAGTCATTTCTTGTGGAACCACCGTAACCTCATTACTTTGACCTCCAATAGGGTTTTGAACACCTTGATCACCTTGAAGAACTTGCTCAACTTGTTAAACTTGAGGAGGAATTTATTCATTTACCTTTCCTTCTTCCAACCTTCTAGGAGCCATTCTTCTTGTAGTCATACCCCTAAACGAATAGATAAAAGATAAGGAATAGAAACTCACAACCTCAACTCTATAGGAAAGACCTATGATTGATGAAGAAAGTGAAACTGTATTGTCCTACAGCCTCTTGCTCATTAATGTGTCGCGACTCACACCGATGATGAGGAATCTACTAGACGTGGCTTTATCAGACTTTTTTATTCATAAGACCACTTTCATAACCTATGCTATCATACAACATTTACCACACCCACATCCTAGAAGATATGACAATCTTCGAGTGAAACACATCATACTGAAACAATAAGAATTACATTTAAGCAGAAAACATCATATTTAGGACACATTAAAAATTATAATCAATTTATATATATATTACATGAAGGTCACAGTGAGATTATAGTGACTTCACGGTAACTTCTTCAATAATTCACACATCACAAGATAGCATAAATAACACCTAAAAACACATAAACCTGATATCCTCATTTCAAATGTTATTCTAAGGTTCACTTGAGTGAGTTACGAAGAAACCGCCCATACATTCCCTTCACACACACCTAAGATATACTTTACACTATCTAAGATAAGATCATTTTCAATACACACAATAGCATATATGTAATATGACATTCTCCTCCCAAAGGTTATAATAAGACTTACTTGACTAATTCAAGAAGAGAACGACCATACTCTCTCTCAAAGATTACCTAATTAATCCATAAGAATACCTAAGTAGATCATGTCTACTTTATCAATTTATTTTCCCTATGTAGAGTCATTCTTAATACTCCCCTAGGTAAGACATGAAGTGACAATTCCTATGCCCCCTTCATACCTTAACCGAGCAACCCTTAAACTACTCTGGGTAAGTACTTATTCATTATAAATGTTTAATAACTTAAGTCATTGTCTTAGTTAACATTTGATATATTGATTGCGTAAGGACATTCAAGTAATGGTCTTGGAGAAAAACTAGCGACTCACTCAGATACATATTCAAAGACTAATCGTGCAATGTCTATATATCGTCCTATACCACCATCTATACTTCATAGAACTTATCCAATAATAGTAGGTATCGCCTATGATGAGAATAGGAAACAATGGACATAGAACATACTATCTATACATGGACTCCGAAGTCAACCCTACTCCAATAAAGGGTGTTCTACTTGCCAAAAATAGAAATAGGATACAACCTATGTAGACACATGGTTAGGGAATATGAAGGCTTTGTTTATTCTCTATTCTCATATTTAAAATAGAGCAACTCCCCTAACTATACTCACTCGGTGCTAGGCTTTGTTTTCATAGAGTAACTCAGATAATGGAGTCCATGAAAAGGTTCCATATCGAGTTCACAACCTAGTCATAACACCTTACCAAAGATGTCCCTTAGGTTTGCCTTAAAAGTGGTTAAGAGGATAGCTCAATGATTTTCCTAAGGATTATTTCATGTTGTTCAAGCCAACCAACCGTAAGTACTTATTAATTTAACATTTTTTCTAACTCAATTCATTATCTTCATTAGTTCACTTAAGAGACATTCGAAACATAAGGACATTCAAGTAATGGTCTTGGAGAAGATATAGGGACTCACTCACTAACATCTTCAAAGCCTAATCGTGCAATGGTTGGATATCGTCCCTTGCCACCACCTAAACATCATAGAACTACTCCAATGCTAGTAGCCATCCCATATGATGAGAATAGACAATAAACAACCTAGGCCATACAAGCTATTCATGGAATCCAGATTCCACCCTACTCTAATAAAGGGCATTCTAATTTCCAATTGTAGAACTATGACATAGTTCATGTAGGCACATGGTTTGGGAATATGAAGGTTTTATCTGTTCTCTGTTCTCATATTTCAAATAGAGCAACTCCCCTAACCATACTCACTCGGGCTAGACTTTGTTTTCATAGAGTGATTCAGATGAAGTAGTCCATGAAGAGGTTCTATATCGAGTTCACATCCAAATCATAACACCCTACCAAAGAGGTCCCCTAGGGTTGCCTTACAATGGTTAAGAGGATGTCTCAATGATTTTCGTAAGGATGATTTAATGTTGTTCCATCCAACAAACCCTAAGTTCACCATTCACAAAAGAAATATATCATTACGACTTTCAACTTGAAGGATACTTTAACCTTCCAATTAGGTTTAAGGTTACACTTAAAGGAACTTCTTTAAAATATTCTAAGTAACATGTCAATCAAACATACATGACTAAGAAGATTTAGCATACTAAGTCAAGAACTGATATTCATATTGTACATGTATCAAGAAACGGGCACAAGTCTACCAACACAAGACACACTCAAAACTTCACCATATAACATATAACATATCATTTTAGAAGCACATAGGTATAACCAATATTAGCTATAGGTCATCCTACTCACTACTATATATCAATAATCTAAGTATCACAAGTATCATATAATCTATCAATAAAAATCATACTTCAACATCATGTAATCCACATAATGAATACATCAACAGTCTACTGGAGACAGACATAATACTATAGAAGAACTCATGCTTTGACTCTAGATAAGCACATAAGTTATCATGACATTCATAATATCCGCATAATCAAGTTATAACATGATAAAGACATAATACTTGAAATAATGTCGAGAAGGCCACATTGTTTCACAATTTATGTAGTAAAGCCGACGAGACCACATAATTCACAAGTATATAACATAAGAACCGCCACAATAAGTTGACTAATCAGCATAATACAAGACTTATACTATACAATATAGGGAGAGTTAGGAAAACATACCAACAATCAAATCTCAGAACTTCAATTCATAACCAATTAAATGAACTCAATAGTCAAAGGCTCTTACACATAGCCTTGATCATCAATTCAATAAAATATCTAAATATAAAATGAATCCAATTTATTAAAATACATTTCATTATTTATGGACAACCTGCATTTGATTTTAACATAATTCATTCATAATTCAACACCATCATACAATTTACATAAGAAATCAATACAATTGAGACATGATTAAATCACCCATAATATGGTAAAATAAGGAAATCATGAGTTGCATGGGTTGATGGAGTTTTTGATCCATAATCATCAAATTAACATCAATCCAATAAAAATTCATTGATTTAAAAGATTTTATGAATGAACCCATGGCTAGAATTGAAAATAGAAAAATTCATGTTTTTTTATCATCTTTGAAGTTAATGAAATTGACTCCTTGAATGGAAGGGAATCGAAGGATGAAGAACCATATCTTAGTTATGATGAAAACACCACTAAATTTATGGAGAAAAAATTTGAAAAATCAATCTTCTTCGTTGGAGCTTCAAATTTTGATCAATGGAGGTTTTTTGAGAGAAGAGATGGAGAGGTTTAGTGTTAGACTTGAGGGTTTAGATTTGAAGGGTGAATTGGTTTTTAAAAGGGTCCAATAACAAAAATTAACAAGTCCCTGAAATACCTAAAATACTCCTAAATTTATAGGACCTTTTAACCAAGTAAAACTCAACTTATATTTTCAGAATTATTGTAAGGAAACAAGTCCACGATTCGGAGCTGTTCCCAGGTTATTTTTAAAAAAGATTCCAAAATAGTAGAGTCCCCGAACAAAGTCCGTGACGCGGACGGGCTCCCACTAATTTCAAATTCTGCTTCCTTGGTCAGCTTGCTAGCCCAAGGCTTGGGTCCTCCTCAAGGATCCTTAAGTCGGTCCTTTGAGAGTTTTGTCCAGACGTTTCTACCTACAATACTCTCATACCCATGTCAGAAACATCTCACATAAATTTGAAGTAAAAACAATACATAAATTATATCAAAAAACACTAAGACACACAAGCACGTTTCAAGGTAAATCTTTAGAACGTCTTGGCCGTTCTTGGCCGTTTGACCTCCAAGCTTCACCAAACTTTAGACAATGACTAATAACCTAATTATACAAAAATTTAGGACATTAAAACCTCATGACATAAGTGTTAGAATATTTTTTCACCTATGTTGTTTTAGAGGTTTTACACATGCAATTGTGTAAGTATGCTCCAAGCATGGTAGCAAACCCTACAGACTTGATGAATATGTTCATGACAGGGGTGTCCAAACTATTCATAGAAGAGTATCCTATAGACATTATTTATATTATATGGATATCCCGACAAATGGTGTTTTCTCAACAAATAGAAGAGTCAAAGCTTAAGAATAATAGGAAGAGTGTTAGGATGGAAAGTGAAGGGTCCGATGAATAGGGTCGACTTATGAATCGACAAAAGTCTTCCTTACAAGGATACTATACTACTTTTATGTATTAGATGAGAAATGAGTACTCCCGACCTACTTTCCCTAGGAGTGATAAGAGACATGACGATAGGTGTTTTGCCGGTAGAGATGGTTCTTATGGCTGTGCTGAGTATGGTGATATGATGAAAGATTGACATAAGGCAAAATATAATGTGAGAGAAGGCAAGCAAGTTGCTACTAATCATCTGGAAGATGGTACTCCAAAGAGGAATAAGTTCTATTCTCTCTAATCCAAGGGTGATCGAGAATGATTTTCTTACATGGTGATTATTCTATATGGTGTTCGTTGCACTTATATACATGTTATTGGTCTATACTTATAAATTTGATAATGATACTTTTGATGCTATGCTATATGAATTTTAACAATACTTGTCATCCTTTGTTTTGATTAATTGGTTTTGTGGTGGTATGGGACTTCATTTGATCATTGCACTTGTAAGCTTTGTAATGGGTTATAGTTAATGGTTTTCATATGTTGTAATAATATGAACTCTTATACGTGCTTTGTTGTTGTATAACATCATGTTGTAGTTGTTTGGGGTTATGTTCTCTAATATGTTACTACATATGTTGAGTTTACTTTGATTGATGATGCTGGTCTTGTATTGTATATGTCTTGTATTAGTGAATATGTTTTCATTAGCTCATATGGGTTCTTGATATTGGATAAAGGCATTACAAAGTAAATTAGCGTGGTTTTGAACAAATGCCCTTAAAGTATGATTTCAATGTTTTATGTGCATATATTTCCATACTTAACCCATATATCTATATTTTCTACAAATATATAAGTTCTGGCCATTGAGTTTCTCAGAGGTCGATTAAAGATGACTTTGCCTCTTTTCACCAAGTATTGATAGGTCCTCATGTTCTAGGATTTTACCTTCTCTAATATCTCTCTAGCTTTGAAGTTGTATTGTCATAAAGACGTTGTTCATTCCTTTATAATTTGGATATTGATGTAAGCCTATAATGGCGTATTAACTTTGTATTGGTTGTTTAAAACATTTGTACTCACTTTCGATAGTTCAATATGAGACGAAGTAGTAGACTAATTCCTATGTATCTTATGTTGCTTTAATTAAGAGCCTATGTATGATTCATATGCGAGGAGTCTAAGTAAACTCCACATGTAGTATACGAGGGGTCTATGTAAACCTCAATGTAACGATATATGTATGAGAAGTTTTAATTCTCCGCACTTTTTAGCCAATGAAAAGTAATGACTAATGCTAAGATGATAGTCTTAGTCCTCTTCGAGCATGGCAAAGCCAGTTATGTTTAGCGGCCTTTACCTGGTCGTGACATTAATGTGGTCTAAAACTTTTATAATCCCAATTTAACTTATTTAACCACCCCTTATTCATTATTCAATTAACTAACTAACTAACTAATTTCTCTAACCTTAACCAAAAAACATACCGTACTGGTCAAGCTTTGTTTGGTTAAGACACTTAATTTTGGAGCCTTTTTGATACTTTTCTTAGTGTCAACCAACGTCACTAAACGATGGAGCATCGTTCAAATGATGGCTCGTAGTTTCTTCTCGTGGTTGCACACCGCCAAAAGGAAAGTTTTGTGGCAAAAGTTAATCCTCCTCCATGACCCTTAGGCTGGTCCATGGGAATTCATACTCAAACATTTTTATCCTAAACACACTCTAATATGTATTCGCAACCTTTAAACTAAATATGAATTCAATCTGACTCTTTACACAGACACAAAAATGCACTAGCTCAATTTCACTAGTCTCTAGACGTCGTGGTTGTTTCTTAACTTAACACTTCCTAATTGATTTTATTACCTTATTTAATGTTAGAAACATTGTTTTAATTCTTAGTTCATCAAATAAGTATTTAGACTAGTTCATGGAACTTTCAGAGTGTTACAAGTGGTTCTTCAAAAGAATATTCACGGAATCTACTTCTTTATTCCTCAACATCTTCACTTGCCGGTTTAAGATGTAAATCAATAACAATTCATAGGAAAGGTTAGCCTCGACTTCTAAGCCTTGTAGAAAAAGGATGGCCATCGGATCACCTATACACTTTTTGAGCATTCACACATGGAACATTGGATGCACTAGAGCCTACTCAATAGGTAATCTCAACTCATAGGCAACTTTCACGATGCGTTGTACAACCTCATCTTGCCCCACATAGAGGGGATTACACTTATCCTTTTTTCCAAATCTCATTACCCCTTTGTAGGTTATATCTTAAAATAGACCATATGACCTACCATAAACTTCAGGTCCCTCTTTCTATTATCGGCATAATATTTTTGCCTACTTTTGGTAGTCTATGAACGATCCCTTTGAGTTATAATTTCTCCACGGCCTCATAAATTTCTTTGTTACCTATTAGACTAAACTCACCTACCTTAAACGACTCAAATTGAGATCTACATCTATTTCATCAAGATCCTCAAAAGGTGCATTGCGATATTTGAATGGTAGCTGTTATTGTTGGCAAATTAAACCAATGGTAGAAGGTCAGCCCAATTACCCTTGAAGTCAATAACACAGCCCACAAAATGTACTCAACGGTTTGGATGGTTCATTTTGTTAAACCATCCGTATGTGGATGAAAGATGATACTAAATTTCATCTTCGTACCTAACCCACTTTGTAATTCATTCCAAAATCTAAAAATTAATTAGGGACCCCTATTTGAGATGATAGACAATACAACCCCATGAAAACATACAATCTCATTAAGGTACAATCTACCATTGTACTTCGCTGAATAAGTAGCTTTGACAGGGATAAAATTCGCAGATTTTTTCAATCTATCAACAATTAGCAATATTGAATCATTTTGCCTCCAGGTAAATGGCAAACACAACGCGATTCATATTAATATCTTCCAATTTTCATGTAGGGATATATATCTCTTAATCTAACCGTCCTGGTCTTTGATGTTCTGCCTTTACTTTGTAATTAGGACAATTGGCCACAATTTCCCCTATATCCTTCTTCAAATCATTCAAGTAAAAGTCTTTTAGAAGAAAATGATACATTTTTGTGACACCTTGATGAATAGAGTATCGACAACCATGAGCCTCTTTCCTAGTTTGTCTCCTTAGGTCATCATTATCCGGTACACACAAACTACCTCGGTACCTAAGTACACCATCCCCCCTTTTAGAGAATGACTCATTGAACTTTCTAAGAACCGATTGCTTCAACTCCATCAATAGAGGATCAAGATGTTACTTAGAATTCACCTCAACCACTAAAGATTACTCAGAGTTATGACGGACCATGAAACCCTCTTTTGTAGAATCATCAAGTCGAACACCCAACAGGTCCAATCTATGCACATCTTTCACTAACTATTTCTTACCAAATTAAAAATGGTGTACACTTCTCATAGTTATTCGACTTAACAGATCTGTAATAATATTCACTTTCCTACGGTTGTAAACGACACTCATATCAAAATCCTTTAATAGTTCTAACAATCTTCTTTGTCGGTTATTTTTTTAGTGAACACATATTTAAGACTCTTATGGTTGGTGAACACATCCACATGCACCCTATATATATAGTGTATCCATATCTTCAAAGCAAACGTTATGCCCGCTATTTCAAGATCATGAGTTGGATGGTTCTTTTCATGCACCTTGAGTTGTCTAGAGGTGTATGCTATCACCTTACCATGTTGCATAAGGACAACACCTAGAAGCCTCATAATACACATCAAACCCTTTGGTACCCTATAATAAAATCAAAATCGAAGTGGACATAAGCTTATCTTTCAAATCTTTAAAACCCTTTCACATGCTTTTGAACTCTCAAACATAACTTTATTTTGGGTTCATGTAGTCAAAGGAGAAGAAACAGATGTGAACCCGTCCATAAATCTCCTATTATACCCGGCTAAACCCAAGAAACTTTAAATGTCGATGGGAGTTACTGGTTTATGCCTATTCTTCACCACCTCTTTTATTTTCAGATAGACCTCTATACAGTCACTTGAAACAATGTGATGAATAAAAGCAAGAGATCTCAACAAAAATTCACACTTTCTATATTTAGCAAAGTGTTGTTGTTCTTTATGGACTTGCAATACTACCGTCAAATGGTCCATATGCTTATCCTCACTCTTAGAATATACCAATATATCAACAATGAAGACGATTACAAAGGAATCAACATAATTTCGGAACACCCTATTCATAAGGTCAACGAAAGCCGTCGGGGTATTAGTTAGACCGAAAGAAATGACAAGGAACTCATAATAACCGAAAGACATGACAAGGAACTTATAATAACCATAGCTAATTTAGAAATCTATCTTAGGAATGTCAACACCTCTTAACCTAAGTTTATGATACCCCGACCTCAAATCAATTTTCAAAATGTGACTCACACCTTTGAGTTGATCAAACAAACCATCAATCCTAAGAAAAGGATATTTATATGTAATTATACCTTATTCAATTGTCGATAGTCAATGCACTAAAACCTTTATCTTGCAAATCTTTGTGTTTAGCCTTCAACTCTTTTAACTCAGCCAGATTCTACAATCAATTGAAGAAAAACAAGAATGTAACCATTTCATCCCCAATATGAAATCAAAGTCAAACATAAGTCTATTGGAAAATAATATGGGACCACTCATATAGACTCTTTTAGCACCAACATAGCCACCCACCGGAGTAGAAACTGGAAAAGGTTCAACTAACACATCGGGGAGCATATAATATTTCATAGCCACTAATGGAGTAACAAAATATGGAGTCGCACCGGGATATTTAAATGCCTAAAAATTAGTTGAAAATACTTGCAACATACTTCTAATAACATTTGAAGAACCCTCTTGATCACTCTAGTCTTGCTAGCATATATAGAAGCGGTTCTTCTTATGAGCACTCCACTTGCTTGTGCTTGAGTAACCTCCTTTCCTTGATTCTTCTCAATATGGAAATCCCTAATGATATTACTACTCTTTTCACAATAAAAAATATTATATGTACCCATTACACAGTTACCCCCATGCTTCTTGCAACATTTGGTACAATTGGAACGCTACTGTAACGACCCTAAAAATAAGATAGGTCAAAATAGAGATTCACATGTGATTCGGGAGTTAATAATGATATGAAATAGTGTGTTTTAACATTGTAAGTCAGTTTGTGAAGATTAGAAGTCAAACGTCCAAGACGTTTGGAAAATGTTGCTTGGAATGTGCTAGTGTGTCCTTGATCCTTGTGCATGTGTTTGCTGTCTAAATCCTGTGAGGATTACTCTAGTACCTAGAGGGATGTACCAAGTGTCAAAACCTTTGAGTACGACTCCTTGGAGACCACCCTAAGACCCAAACGTTGGACAAAGAAGTTGTCCAATGCAACATGCAGGGGAAGATTTTGAATCCCACCTCGCCATGAGCAGATAGCACGAGGTTCAATGCCTCAGTGTGTTGAAAATTAAACGATCAGTAGCTCCCACCATGATACACAGACAAGTCCCAGAGTTTGTCGCGTCGTATTTAATTCATATTTGAATTTGGAATATGGTCCAAATAGAGTAGGGGTCTTTCGTGTGTCCAAATCGCTTCCTCCAAAAACCTCCCTTGAAGAAGCTTCAAGCTCTAAAAAAGAGGACCAAGTTCTTCATATTTTCTTCATTAAAAATCTCATGGGTTCCTTCTCATTGAGGTATGGTAGTCATCCTTGAACCTTCTTTCATTCAAGGATCCATTTCAAAGAGATTTCAAAAAGGATTTAAAACTTCAAACTTATTTATTCCTTGACTCTAAGTATGGGTGTTTGCATGAAAATATTTAATGATTAGAAATGAGTTGCTCTTAGTTTTAAATGACGATTTTAATGTCAAAACCCCAATCTAATCATGTATGTTCTTTTTATCAACTTTTAGATTACAAAATTGGTTTAACGAGCATGATTAGATACTGTTAAAGTTGTTGTTTGTTGGTGGCTTCATTGAGGATTAGCTACTGACCTATGGTCTGGTTTATGATGAATTATTAAATAAATTGTGGATAGTTGGTTAATCTTGGATGAATGGTAAGTTGTCTATGTTATTTAATCCTTATTGTGAAATTCTCATTAGTGGTATGGTCAACCTTTGGTGGCGGTGTTTACTTTAAGCCTAAGAAGTTATATGTGTATTGTGAGAATTTCCTTGAAGGCATGATATTGTTGATTTAAGTGATGATTTTTATATGTATACCCATGGTACGTGTTAAAAGATTGAAATGAGTATCTTGAAAGGTTTATATCTAAATGAAGTATGAATTTAATATGTGAAGTATGATAATATGCGAATTGTGATGAATGTCAGTATGAGCATCTCTAGAAGTTAATTTTGTCAATAAATGCTATTATGTGAAAGGTATCCTCACATATACTTACATACACACTTTTGAATGCATGAATGAATTCAATAAATGGAAATGGGGAAATCTAGGGTAGACACTCTTCATGAGTAGAGATGAAGTGTCAGTGCCATCCCTACTATTCCTAAGTATAAAAATGGGATTTTTTTAGTGAACATTCTTCATCAGTTGAGATGAAGTGTTTAGTAGCAAGCTAAATATTCACGATGAGCTTTCCTAAGATAGGTTGGACTTTGGATACCCTTCGTAAGTTGAGATGGGGTGTTCAATAGTTATATCTTAACTTTGTTGGATCATTGTTACCCATTGTTTCATAATGTATCGTATTGTATTGTACTCTATTGTGCTGTATTGTATGGTAGATACAATGTTTGGCTAGATTGTATTGTTTGTTTTTGTTTGGTAACATTTTAGTTGTTTAGTTTTATTGTATCATAATGTATTGTAATTTATAAATCTACTTAAATATCATTAATTATTCTAGGGTAGGAGGTTTGACTAGATTTAAATAATTAAGGTAAAAGGGTTAAATTTTCTTTTGAAATATTATGTAAAGATATAATTGAAAAAACAAATTAAGCAACAATGGGTAAACACCAAACTGGTTGTTCAATAAAATAGCGATTTCCGTTGTTACGTAACAACAAAATTTAAAAATAAATTACAATACATTTTAAGTAACAATCAAAACAAACATTGTACGTATACGAACGATACAATACAATACAATGGATAACAATGATCAAAACATAGTGTTAACCTAAAGTCAATGAATGTTTAAGACTCCGTAGGGGAGTTATGGTTAGCACCGAGAGGATTTTAAGAAGAGGTGGGTACACTTCATGAGTAGAGATTATGTATCCAATGTAACTCTTAAGTTGGGTGATCCTAGTTACTAGAGAATGAGTTACTTAGTAGAAATATCCTTATCCCTTTACTATGCGCCCGCGTAGGTGTAGCTATTGGAGAATCCATGTGAAAGCTAAAGAACATGACCCTGCCATAGGCAAGTAGGGATCCCTCATCCGGTAAGGGTAATAACGGGATTCCATGTTAATCTCTCATAGTCTATGTCGGTTAAAACTCGCCCCCAAAAGTGTATGTAAATGAACTAAGTCTTCTTAAGGTGTACTACTTAGGGTAGGTGATGGAATGGGACGTTACATATCCATTACACAAGTAGACATTTTGAGGGAGTCTTTATCTGTCCTTATTTGAAATGCATGAATGCGTCATGATACGATGTAAATGAATGTAATGTTACTTTATATTTATTGTCAAGGAAGCATATTGATGTTATTACATGTATGATGAAAGCCTAATATGTGATGTGTCTATTCTAAGGTTATTCCTAAGGAGCACTAAGTGGAAGTTGTAGTATGGGATGCTAATTTCCCATTGCACTAACTGTAAATTTGGGGTTTCCTTAAAGGATGGTTGTTATGTAAAGTTCCTAAGTATATGTATGTTTCTACAATGTCTTTTGTATTGAATGGTGACTTGTATAAATGAACTGAAGTATAATTACCCTTAATAGCTTTAAGGATCTCTTACATAGGTATTGAGGAGAATGTATTGGCGATCTCCTTATGTCTTACTTAGGTGAGCCTTATAATAACATAGGATAAGAAAAGGTCATACATTATTCTGGGTTTACTGTAAGTATGCTCTTATGTTAAGAAAAAATGATGTTTTACTTTATGTGATAAATGATGATACTATATAATGTTTTATAACTTAATTCATGAATGTTTTCACCAAATTAGAATGACTTGTATGTTTCAACTAAATTGTCCCTTTTTGCATGATTTTGCATAATGCCATACTTAGCATAATATTAGTACTCACCCCATACTTTTATATACTCTATAAGTATAAGTTCGAGGCAAGTTGAAGGCTAGAAGTCAAGCTTGGGAATCGACTTTCTCAAGTCTAAGTATGTCCTCATATATTCAAAGGCATTGTCTATGTTTCTCTAATTCTTCTCTAAGACTCGTATTAGACTATTTATGTATTTATTTCATTGTAAATGGTTGTATCCCTAAGATATTTAAGTTGTGTCTTTAAGTTGTTTTCTGACAACGAGACTTATTCTTTAGTTTTTATAAAAGATGTTTCTTGTTATTATATTCTTGTGCAAGACCTCCGAGAGGTCAATAACGTCGTCTTCCGACCTAAGTGTTGCCCTTACTTCTAGGGTGTACTTGTGGGTCATTACACCTACTTGGTGCTTACCACCTTTTACTCCTTCGGATCTAGGGTTAGAAACCCTATCCTTACTAACCTTTGTGAAAGTTGAAGGAATTTTGTTGGAGAATATCTTCTTGAACTTTGGTTAGTCTTTGATCGCAAACTTACCCTTAGAAGCATTTCCATCATAGGGTCTTGCCCTCTTCACCTCACTATTCTTTTTCTTGGGCCTACTCTCCTCAACTTATTTAGCATGCACTATCAAAGAAGAAATGTCCAAGTTGTCATGAAGCATTGTTGCACGACATTTTTCCATAATATAATCGTACACACCCATCACACAACGGTTCATTTCATCTCGAGGATTTGAAACCAAAGAAATTGCATATTTATACAATTTAGTAAATTTCAATGAGTATTCTTGCACACTCATACCTCCTTGATGAATTTTAATGAACTCTTCTAATTTTGCCTATCCTTTCTCCCTTGGAAAGAACCTATCAAGTAATTCCCTCCTAAAAATTTCCTATCTTATGGGACCCTCTCTCAAAGCCATATTGTCCTTCCATTTAGTGTAGCATGTTTGAGCCACATCGTTGAGTTGGTAAGCGGCTATCTTGGCCTTCTAATTCTAACTCATCCCGATAGCACACAAGATCTTATAAACATTATCAAGGAAGTATTGGGGATCTTCATTCACTTTAGACCCAAAGAACATGGGAAGGTTCATCCTTGTGAAGTCCCTCAAGCGAGAAGCCATGGTACTAGCATTTTGATTCACACATGGTGACACTTTCCAGTTTGCTTGTGGCGTCATATCTTTACCTTGTGTAGTTACACCTTGAACTTGAGTAGTCATGGTTTGAGACAAGTTAAGGAAAGTCATCCTTATCTCTCCATCCATCATAGCTGTAGGATTGACCAAAGCTTGGCCACATAGAGGAACTTCTTCTTGAGGAATAGCTTTGTTGTACTAGGGAAGATCTCCTATATTAGAAATATCCTCTTCAACCCTACTTTAGATGCTTGTCACAATCGGGGAGCATTACCTAGAGGTAACCACCATTGTCGTCCTCGACGATAAGATAGAATAGCCCTTAGCGTTCCCCATTACATGTCATATCTCAAAAATGAGGAAAATTTAAAACTTTTACATTTTGAAGTATACTTAGACTTCTCACATTTCATATAGGGAGTTTACTTATTCCTCATGTAGGAAGTATACATAGACTTCTCGCTTAGCATAAACAAATAATATAAGAGTCTAATATCTTTTCTAACATATAAACAATCTAAAAGGAGTAAAACATTTGGACATATCCATTACAAGTAAAATATGTCATTAAACACTTACATCAATATTCTTAAATGATAAAGGAAGGAAAAAACTGTTATTTAGACATAACAATCCTACAAGGCTAGATAGGATGCACCATCCTCGAAAATTGAGGATTCACCAATAACTTGCGGAAAGATTTAAAAGTCTTCTTGCAGATGGCCTCAAATCACCTCAACGTTCCTAACCTACATATTAGTAGATATATAAATGATATGGGTTAGTACAACCACTAGTACTAAGTTTGTAAACATATGCACATAAAAAAATTTGAACACATGCATGAAAAGGACCATTTAATTAGAAACATGCTAAGTCATTTTGAAAATCCTTTATACACACACAAGAGAGTAAAGACAAGTCAAGGATCAGAACAACATAAGACATGTTCATAAACATGGAAAACATCATCATAAAGTCATCTTATAATTTCATATTCATTAGTTGATATCATCAACATACAAGACCCTTACGAACAATGTCATCCCAAGCCTACAAGAGCAATGCTCATTTGAAGCCCCATAACTCCATAAAATCAAGTAAACAAGAAAATGAATCATAATTAATGCTTTATTTTATGTAACATTGTAATTATTTGTAATCATCTTCATATATATCAACTTAGACCAATATCATGTCCACCAATGTAACCAACATCATATACGGTCAACATATGTACATATCATGATATTATAAGTGCATAATAACTTAAGAATAACCTCCTAGGACTTCCTTCAAGGTCAACTTGTACAATATATAGATAGGGTCCCATACCCCTACCTACACTTAGAAGAAACCTTAAATTCAACCTAGTTAGTGTTCAACTTCATTAATTCATTCATTCATTTTACTTTCTGGAACAATCGCCTTAACAAATAAGAGACCATGTCAGTTAAACCGGGAATTCAGTGTCATGAAACCCTACACCGAAAAAAGGCATTGTACTTTCCAAGGTAGAACCAAAACATGAACATAACATTCTAGACAGTTCTACTAGCTAGTATTCCTACAGAGGAAACATAGTTAAGAAACAAGGAGCCATAATAGAGACCCTCTTTAGGCACAATTGAATTGTAATATCCATCTCTTGAGAACCATTGTGAACAACCTTCCAACTTTGGAAGATTCACCTCTCATATCTAGTTCGCTTGGTGCTTATATAAAGTCCCTTTTTGAAAAGTCTTAAGTCGTTATTAATCATCAAAACTTAGTTTAGTCCATAGGAGACTAATCCCTTGTATATCATAATCATTATCTCATTAGGTATAGGATGAGAACTTCCTTTCATCACAACCCATCATTATTTAGATCATCATATCATAATCATAATAAGTTACACAAGTGATTCATATTCAACCTTGTTTTGTCATACCATTAATATGATCTTACAATTCAACATATTCATAACATAGTATAATACTCATCACATCATCATCTTCTTAATATAATCATATAATCATTCTTCAATGGCATATCATCATCAAGAATACACCATCTTTATTGAAAAGGTTACTTCCTAGTCAAGGTCTTACAAATAGCCTCAAAGCATCACCTTCAATATCTTACCCTTAATTAATCACACTTAATGAGAAATGAACCACTAATTATTAAAATAATATAGTGAATTATAGAATAACGTAAAAAATTCTAACAACCCTAATAAACTACAAGTTCAAGTTATAGTGCTAAGGGTTCAATCATGAATTCATACAAGAAGAAGATCCAATCCCAACATTACATGATAATAGATGAGTAATATAGCGTAGTTAATTCAAGTCTAACCACTAACACACCAATCACTCCCCGTCAATTCACAAGAAAATCCAAGAATTCAAGGAAATTGGGAAGGGAACATGGATCACACGAAATTTCAATTAACCACCATCAGTTACTAAACATTACATATTTAATTAGTCACATATAATTACAATTCGTCATAATCAATAATCAATTTCATGTTTAGAAGAAAAACTATTTGTCGAGACAAACCCTTTACTTTAGTTTTTTAGAAACCAACTATTAATGGACTTCTTGGGGAAAGAAATACCAAGAGTGAAAGAACCCATACCTTAGAAAGCTTAATCCCCAAAATTTGAGTAAAAACCTTGGAGACTTTGTGTTCTTCAAGCTTCTTGGTTTCTTCAATGTAGGATGAGGTAGAGAGAATGTACATAGAAGTTGAAGAAATTGGGTTTCAATTTGTTTTTGTGTTTGAAGTGGAAAATATGTGATAATTGACCTAAAATCAATATATAGACAAAACCTAAAGTACCAAAAATACCCCTCATTAAGTTGTACTTCTAAAAGTGTAGTCCAACTTAAATTAATATCTGAAGACCCTCTTGACTTCACGCCCCACTTAACGGTTCGTGAAGTGCTCGATGGATCGTGGTGGTCATCATAAAGGGTGAGGCAGAATCTCCTTAAACAAGCGACCTCAATTTTTCTTCTAAGTTGATGTAACTTTAAGAAAGTCCATAACCTAAGCTAGAGCCTCACATGATGAACTAAACTCTAAAAACCGTTTATAATACTAAAATAATATTTATAAACCATTTAGTAACTTTTAGAATGAAAACGGCAAGAAACGTCCATGACGTCCGAAATTAGCTAAATCGAACTATTTGACGTTCCTATGTTTGGTGAAGGATTGGTAGGGTTATATGAATTCTAAAACAAGTAAAAAGACTTTAAATCGAAAATATAGTATAGAGGGTACAACATACAGTAAAGACTCTCCAAGAACCCCCCGAAGGATCCACGAGGAGGACCCAAACATTGGCAAGCAACATGTAAAACCAACTTGCGGCATAAAGAATTTAAGGGTCATTGTGTGACGCGCAGATGACATGTGGCGTGACAAAATTTTCCTCGTTATGTGTGCACTCAAAGATTCTGAAATTTCTCAACCCGTATTTCAAAATAAAATGTTAAATCAGCCACGCAACGCCCAACCACTTACCTGATTCGTTCAAATCGTATTTTAAGCAGTTTGACTTCACAAAAGACCCATTTAAGTGAGAGGTATTTTGGTTAATTTAGGGTGTGATTATATATAGACGAAGGGTCAGTTTTAATTAATTTTTCAGCCACTTAAACCAAATTCCAAAAACAAAACCCAAAAACTCTCATTTATCTCTACTTTCTCTCTCCGTAATTCCTCCAATGAAGAAGCAAGAAAGTTTGAAGAAGAAGACCAATTTATCTAGGATTTTGTTTCATTTTTGTGGATTAATCTTCATTAATGTATGGGTTATTATCTCTTGGATTCCTTTACCCTAAAGGTCCTTTGAATGTTGATTTCTAAATCACCCAATTCAAAGGGATTTTCTATTCAATCGGTTTTATTCTAAACTTCAAGTTGATAATAAATTGTGATTGACTACGAAATTTTAAGTGTATATTTTTTGTTAATTGATGTAATTTCATGTAGATCATGTCCCTTTTCCCAAATTCCCCAAATCTTTGATCTTGATTATAAATTGATTGGAATTGATGAATGTATTGATTGTTAGAGTTGTTTTATGTATTCTAATTCATTTAAGGAATGCCTAGGATAATGTATTATTGGGATTCAATATATTTATTGAGGAATTCATGATGAACCCTTTTCTCCCAAAAGCTTGAATGTGAATTAAAGGTAAATTGGATTGTGTTGATGCAATTGACTTAGTTCTTGTGTTAATTACTATTGAATTATTTTACAACACCTATTATTGGATGAAATTGGTTGGCTGATGGTAAGACCATGATGATGGATTTTGAAGGATATTGGGTAAGTCTTTATGATCCTAAACATTTACTTCAATTGTGATGGCTTGTACTTGATGGTGTTGTTCAATTGAAGCATGACTTGTGATTAGCCTAAGTAGGTGTTGGTGTGATATTCTAATTGAAATTCTTGATTATGTGATTGTGATATTATGCTTGTGATGTAATGATATAAGGTTGATTATGAAGTACCTATGTCCCTTTCTATGATACGATGATGTAATGTGTTAATCTCACATATGCAGGTTGTATTGAAAGGATGTTCTCATGCAATTCTTATTTAGCTAATTATTATAATTATACAATGAGATATTTTTTCTATGTCCTAAACTAAGCTATGATTTTTAAAGAAAGATATGATTTTTAAAGAAAGATATTTCAAAGAGGGACTTCACTAATCACTGAGTGAACTTGACAAAGAGAGTGTTGGCTTCCAATGGAAGAAGATTAACCCTATATTTTCATTTGAGGTGTTGACTCCCCAATGAGTGACACTCACCCTATGGAATCTCATGATATGAGGGATCCGATTTCCAATAGGCATGTAGAGGGTTAAATACATATCTCCTAGTTCTTGAACTATGTTCCCATCATAGGAATACTAGCTAGTGGATCCACCTTAGTATCTAGGTACATGTTTAGTACTACTTTAACCGGTAGACCACCTTATTTCGATGTAAGGTTTTACAACACCAGATCCCACACTTAGCTCTTGCGGTCTAGGCCAGTTAAGGCAAGTGTTACCGAAAGTAAAATGAAGTAATGATGTGAACACTAACTTGGATGACTTCAGTGGTTGACTTAGGCTAGGTAGGGGTACGGGACTCTACATAGGCATTGCACTAGTTGTCTTTAACGGAAGTCCTAGAAGGTTGTTCTTCTGTTTTTATGATCTGATAAAGTGAATGTTATGCATATGTTGAATTTACATGTTAATGATCCTTTATGATGTCAGTTTCATTTATGAACATGCTATTGGTCTATATTGCTTAATATGATGATGACTACTATTAATGTTATGTTATGTAGAGTTAGACATTATTTGTGATTCTTTGCTTAGTTTACTTAATTGAGTATGGTTATGGGGTTTATCTTGGTCATTGAACTTGTAGGCTAAATGGTGGGTTATGAGTAAGGGTCTTTCTTATGTGATTAAGTTATGAACTCTATACATGTTGACTTGACTATTCCTTGCTGAGGTTGGTCTTGTGTTGTATATGGGTTTGACTTATGTATTTTGATGTTGTTTGTCTATATGGTTCATGATTGTGCATAAGGCTTTTCAAAGTACTTTAGAATGGTTTCGAACAAATGTCCTCTTTAGCATGATTTAAATTGTTTATTTGCATATACTCATAGTTATTACATGTGTGTACTAACCGATCTTGTATGTTTACTACAAAATGTAGGGTCCGCCTTTCAGCTTATAAAAGTCATTTGAAGACTACTTGGGTATTCCCCAAGTGTTCGGTAGATCATTATTTTCCAAGGACGATGTAACTATTGTGCTATTGGATATTTTTTTGTCTTAAAGACAATTCAGTTAATTCTCTTTCTTTGTTGACCTTGTATATGCTTATATGAAGCCTTTATTGTAATGAAGTATAGGCTACGCCCAATGTTGTACTCATTTTAGATGTTTTAATATGAGATGTATCTTAGATATTCTTCTGAATCTATATTGCTATATTATGTATATGAAATAAAAGTAGAAGACTATGTTATCTTCTAATATGGGGAGTCTATGTATACTCACGAAATATATTATGTATAAGCGAGAGGTCTAAGTAAACCTTAATGTAGGAATAGTTAAAAGTCTTAAATTTTCTGCTAATTGAACATGTTAAATGTAATAACGAATGCTAAGAGGTTAATCTTAGTGATCTTCGAGGACGATGACATTGGGTTCTCCACGGATGTGACAGTGGACTTCACGACAAACCCCTCCCTTCCGTGAACATTCACCAAGTCCTGTTAAGTGGCATGTGGTGCTCTTTGGAAGTAGCATCTTCCAAAACTCCCCCCCTCCCTTTTTTCCCGAACATCTAAGGCATGTTCACCAACTACTTTCCTTATTTCGTCAAGTGCACTACGAGTCATGAAGTTGTTCATGATGTCCTGAAAAGTAGCTAACTCTTCATGTCCCCATGGCAAAGGCTTCTTCACGAGCTCCCCACTTGTTCGTAGTCATGACAACATGTCGTGGTCATTCTCTTGAAGGTTGAGTAAATAGCTTCACTTCTTGGCCAGCCTTGTCCTTTTGGCTTACGCTTGCCCTTGAAGTTTAGTACTCCTCCCTTTTGGTCTTGGTTCCTTACAACCCTTGTAACGCCACTAAAAACTACCTAGGTGAAACTAGAGCCTAACATGTGTGTCATGATGTTTTAAAGGCCTAAAATGGTTTTATAGGCAGAATATAAAATTTTGATGTGTTTGGAGGCCAGCGTACAAGACGTTCGGAAACTAGTCGAAGTTGAACTAGTGTATCGTAGTATTTTGTAGTGATGATTTGGGGGATGGTTTGAGGGTGAAATTAAGTACTGATGGTTCCTACAAGTATCCTGAGATATAAAAAGTGCAAACGTCCGTGAATGACTCCATGGGACCAGCCCAAGGGTCCCCAACGAGGATCCAAACATGGGACAACCAAGCTGCTGCGCCAGCCAAGATCTCACAGTGGCTGCGTGTCGCTCAGCTTGAACTATGTGGGAAAAATTCTTGCCTTTCAATGCGGGGCTTTCATGAACCATTCTGTCTCAAAATGTTCGAGATACAATATTTGAAAATGTCTTTGAAACGCGCTGTATTCTCCAAAATTTGGTCACTTCATTTTTAAGTCAAAATTAAATTGGTTAAATTGCCTAGTAAGTGCAGGGGTCTTTTGTGGATGACTTATTGGCGGTTATTTAGTCTATTTATATACCTAAACTCATCAATCAAAGATAAAGCCTCATGTTTTATTTCATTTTCAGAAAAATATATGTTTTTGATGTTCTTATGGCTTTTTAGAGTCGCCACTTAAATTTTTAAGAAAAATTAAGAAAACATTCTTTCAAAAGATTTAAACAGGAAACCTAGTGAAAACATTAAAGGGGCGTTTCGGGATTCTTATTTATATTTTAGGAAGGTTTTTACGGCACCTAAATATTCGCTAATACACCTTATCCGATAACTAACTTGTTTGGCTAAAATGCTAGCTTAAAATTAGTTTGAATTGAAAACTATTTGTTTGGAAAATGAAGTTTTAACTTTATTATCATACTAAGATTTGCCTTGCAAATTTCTTTATACTTTTAAAATCTATTTATACTTGATCCAATATTAAGTCGATAACATTTCAGCAATTTCAGTGATTTGGTTTCTTTAACCCTAAAACTAGCGACAAATAATCAACCAACTATATACGCGATAAGAGAGAGAGAGAGAGAGAGAGAGAGAGAGAGAGAGAGAGAGTTGGGTCCAAACCCGATTTCTGTTTGCCAGAACCGGTATTTGGACACACTTTCACTTTCGAGCCTTAGGCACATCGTACCTTTCATAAGCTAACAAGATAATAATAATACATAGGGTGTTTTTGACCAAATTAACAAAATACAATATTTTTGAAATAGAAGGACCCCTTTTGGCCCAGCTTCTTCAAATCTCCGACTCCTTGGTTTGCTTCGAATTTTTTAGACTCGGCTTGTACGTCAATTTTATGGATTGACTCGATAGAAGGAAGTATTAGTCTTTATGATTCTTCAAAAATGCAAGGGAAAGAGTCTCCAAAACACTCGGAAGGACCGTATCCAACATAGAAGAGAGTGAAATAAAATAGCGATTAATAACATAGTATACTTTGATTCTATATAACACCACCCACATAAAAAAATAAAAATAATAAAAAAAAAAATATGACTATTTTACTGTCGAGTTGTGAAAAGTAAAACATGCAATATTTAATGAACTTTCTCTTAAATTAAACTAACTTCACGTTATAAGATGAAACTACAAATAGTAGTGATAACTAAATAATAAGGACAATAGGGACTAAAGGGAGTAGATTTAGGCATAATTATTTCTACATAAATAATAACGAGGAAGAAATTATCAGCAAAAAGACTAGAGTAAGCTATTGAAGTTAATGTGATTAAGTCTTCTTCTAAAACATGCAACAACAAAATATGCAAAGACAATAATACCTTGTGTATTAATGAATAAACATGAGCATTTAAACACACGAATAAAATAGTATGCCCAAATAAAAAAATGATCCAACTGCCGTGAAACAAATCTGACATGGTTAAAAGAGAGATTTTAAACATATTTCACGACTTTGTAAAGAAATAGGGAAAGCAAGCTCAGGCGTCAAAACATAACAATAATTTAAGCATCATTTTCAACTACATAGTCATGTATTTAGGACTAAACAAAAGGATTAAAGTTTAAAGCTTAAAGACTACAATCGATTGCACATCTCGAATAATAAGGGAAGGAATCAAGCAAGCCATGTTAAATAAGAAACAACTACAACTAATAAAAAAAATAATTCAGAATTGCAGAAAAGATATTGTAAAATATGAATGCTAATAAATGTTGTGGACAATTAGATCGTGTAGAAACACATATATGTAAACCCATTAAATGAGACAAAGTAATTTTGTATTTTTTATAATAAATTAATATTAATAAATAATAATAAGGAAAGTACCAGTAATATACACTAATAAAAAATACCAGCACATTAAACACTTGCTTTTGTGTATAATATATTAATGTAAAAGAAAAAGATTAATTAAAAAAATATCAACAGATAGCAGTAAAGGAAGAATCCAAGTTCAAATAGAAAAAAAACCATAATAATTTTAACAAAATACTCCAATAATAATTGAAAGAAAAAGAAAATAGCAGGCAGAAACACATTATAGAACTTAATTATTGAAATCAAACCAGAAATGCTTGTCTTTTGTGAAATACATCTTAGTCAAAAGAAAATATGAAATTGACAGTATGGCATGAACTCAAAGCCAAATGAAATAGAAAGACAAAAACATTAAGTAAGGTTTCACGATACTTCAACACGAATACTATCTCTATTTGGTCAAAAAGACGAAGAAAACAATATATATAAGGTCAACAATATAACGGACATTAACATCGAGCAAACGTGTAACAAAACTCTTCAACATTAAACCATTACTGTGTGACTAAGACAGAGGCGAGAAGAAGATGAAAGAAAGGAATGTTATACCTTTTCTAGTGTATCAAGCTAGAGATAGCACAATCCGAACAACCTCTTCTACCACGCGGAATACCAAAACACGAACGTCAAAATCAAGAAACCATGCAACAAATTGAGAAAGCTCTCTATTTGAAAGTGCCTATAGTGTGTGTTTATTAGTGCTAGTTCACACTTTCATTGTATTCTAACTGTGTATATCTCCTGAAGATTTTATTTCGTTTAAAAAAATATCCCAACAGAAAAACAAGGAATAATTTTTCTCCTTAAGAATTCCCCCCTCCAAAGAAAATCGTCGAGAATATATATAGAAAGGAATTATGACAAAATAAGGGGGGCAAAATCAGAATCTTCAACTAATTTCAAATTCAAAATCTTTCACCATTTTAAATAAAAGTTTCCCTCAGATTTTGAACTTTAAAAAAAAAAAGGAAAGGGGGATGGACTATTGGGATGGGTTCCAATGTCCTTGGCATCAATGTGGGATCATCTCGCAGCCCCATAGAATGAGCCACGATCGACAAGGTTAAAAAGCATCATTCCTGCTGCGTCTTAGACTTAAAAAAGATATTGAAGGAAAAGGTAAGAAAAATCGCACGATAGTTTTATTCGCGCGTCCAGCGTGAACTTATCGTATATTCTGTTGTGTGTTGTTGCGGTAGTTTAGTACTATTGTTGGTGTCATTAGGTTTAACGTGAAGAAGTCGTGAAAGCGCTCTTGTTGACATGTTGTGTTATCGATTCTCTTTTTGTTGAAGAAGAGAGATCGAGTCAGGTAAAGAAAATAAAATGGGTAGGGGAATTTTTTTGTTGGGATTGAAATATTGGGGCATGGGTTTAAATTGGAAAAAAAGGGGAAAGATGGGCCAGCTGGTTTCTGATACAGGATCATGAAAGGGAACTGGGATTGCAAAAATTATCTTTTAATTAGCGGGCTGTCGAAAAATGAATATGAGCCTAGAATGGTCTTTTAAAGTGGGTTTAAATGATAGTTAATTTAGCCAAATGATTAAATTAGCAAATTTGGCTAAAATCTAAATAAGACGAATTAACTAAAAACTAATCAACAAGTTTTTAAAAATTTAATGAGATAAAATAATTTACTTAGTTATAAACATAATATATAGGCAAAATTAGTTTACTAAAAATTGTTAACTAAAACTAAAATCTTTAATAGAATTGTTAAATAAAAAATAAAATCTTTTTGATATGATTTTCCTATATTTAAAAATAAACTATTTGAAAAATAAGATAATTATATATATTATATGAATGACTGTGTGTGTGTCTGTTTGTTTGTTTGTGTGTGTGTACATACTCATAAAAAGCGACTAAAGCAAATTCAAACAGCTTTGAATTTCATAACATCAAATATTTTAACTCCTTAGGAAATCAAGAAGCTCGAGAATTAATTTTTATCGGGGAGGGTCAAAATTAGCTATCAACAACTATCCCTCATTTTAGTTTGATTGATGCAAGAGATTCGAGGAAAATTATGTTGACAAATATAAATTTGACCGACCACACATTCATCTCTTGAAAAGGAAATTTGATAGGCTTTAGAAATTATGGACGAACCCCGGAATGGAGTTTCCTAAATATCTTAGGCTATATGAGAATTTAGGTCACTTGTAGTTAGATACATTTGATTTAGCACATGATTTTAAAAGAATTCAAAAGTCATATCGATACTGGATTATGAAGGGATCGGGTTGCTCGAGAATAAGATTTTAAGAGCGAACATCGGAATACTGCCGAGTTATAAATATTGGGTCTGCCTACATATCCTTAAACTCGAGCAATCACGCTGCATGTAGTTCAACTCGATTGGTTGAAAAGGAAATCTATTATGCTAGATAAGTTATTGCTCTAGACAAGTGAAAAATTAAAACAAGTCTTAATAGGAGACTTGTAACCTCTTAGACATGAATGTGGTGCACTTCACACCCATAATTAAGAATTTACACGGGCATAATTTTCAAAGCTCTTGGCGCATTGTAACTCAGATTGGGACCTTGCTTTCGGCAGACCAAAATTTCCGGGTGTGAGATTGAAACCAAGAAACCTAACTAAAAACCCACACACCTTCTGACAGGGATGTGGTTTGATTGTTGTGGAAGTCTCTCATTTGCTCGCGTTCTAAGAGTTGGACACTCCTCTTTGGACTATGTCCCAGTTCGCAGCCAAGAAAAATTTCCACGTTGTGTTGCATCCCTTTTGATGTCACTTGACCTGTGGTATGTTTTGGAGTATTCATCCTTTCGGATGATCTCGACAAAGTATGAGATAAAACTCATTACCATAAAAATTCAATTTCAATGAGAGACAGTGTCTTTTACCATGTTGACACTTAATTGCTCTCCTCGACATTTGACATCAACTCGATTGGGTTTGAAATAAAGCAAAGAAAGCTTATGTCTTATGCTTGCAATATAATCTTACATGTATTCTTCATTTGATGCCAAAATGAGTAAAAGTTTATGCAGTGTTGATATTACTTTTGATGTCGTCTTTGATGATTCTCTTGGTGTCTTGTCTTGCCAAATAAAATATGTAGTTGATGTTGATGGGTAAGTATTTATCTTGAGATGCGCGATTCCTTTGATGATTCTCTTAGTGTCTACTCTTGCCAAATAAAATGTGTAGTTGATGTTGATGGGTAAGTATTTCTCTTGAGATGCACGATTCCTTGTCTGGCACTACACGACTTCTCTTTCACAATGCATGACTTTTTGCGATTAATGAATTTTCTCTTACAATGAATATCTTTTATGATTCATGAATATTAACTCGTGATGCATTATCTTCGGCGATTCCTAAATATTAACTCGCGATATGCGGGGCATGAATTTCTTCCCGTGATGCGTGAATTTTAACTCATGTTGCATGATCTTTCACGATGCATGAATATTAACTCGTGATGCATTAACTTCTGCGATGTATGAATATTGACTCGCGATGCATGATTTCTTGCGGGGAATATCTTCCCGCGATGCCTTAATATTAACTTGCGATGCAAGATCTTCGTGATGCATGACTATTAACTCGCAATGCATGATCATCTGTGATGCTTGAATATTAACTCGAGATGCATGATTTCTGCGGGACATAAACATCTTCCCGCGATGGCTTCTAGGTAGTGTATCGGCCCAAATGAAAATACTAATAAATGACCCCTCCGGGTAGTAATAATATCATATCAGATAATATGATGCATATGACATCCTTTACGAGAATTTTAAGCTCTTTCTTGCGATCTTCACTTCATCCACCTTCAATATGCACAATATAAAATAATTCCTGCATCCACAGAGACACTGTAAATTTAGGGAGAGCTTTGCGCCCCTTGACTTCTCCGAAGAAAAATCGTTAGTTTTAAAATAAACTCATCTATGTCGATTCTTCAATTGTCTCCTCCATAAACTTCTATCTACGATTGATTTTCTAATATCCCGATTCTTGATAGATAAGACAAGATATTTTATGCCACAACAAATGAAACATAAAGGGGATAATTTTAAGAATGTTTTTTTTTAAAAGTAGTATTTTGAGAAAAAGGTTACTGCAAAGTATCATGTCACAAGACTTAGCAAACATCTTTGAGTATGATGCTTTGAGGTCTGTCTGGTTATTCGCTTCAGAGTATTAAGAATAACTTTAGACTGTTGATAATTCCATGTTGAATTTTTGAGGTCATCCTCAAAATTTCTTTCCCAGTCAACTGTCTTGGATTATCTTTAACTGTCGGTGGATAAATCATGGAATTTTACGATCCTCTCAAAAGCTCTATCCTAGTTGCTAATCTTAAAGTATCTTGGGTCTTGACTTGATGAGGAAAATCTTTTTCACGAGAATTTTTGAGTCTTTCTCAAAAATTATGTCCCAGTTTCTATTGTAAAGAGGCATAGAAATCTTACAGGAAATATGATAGAATTCTTCTGGCTCTTACGTATCCCGTTGAGGAAGGAATCAGTTCAACGTTGTTCCCCGTCAAAGGTTAATAACAATAAGAATTTTACAAAGATATCGACCGAGGCCGACATAAGTCACCTACGTATCTCATTCTTGAGAATTCAGGTTGAACATAGTTCAAATGCAAGGAAATGCTAGAAGGGCTAAATGGGGTGACCGAGGCCGACATAGGCTGCCTACATATCTCATTTTTAAGAATTCAGATCAGACATTGGTCATGAAAAAGGGGATAAAATTTTAAACGAAGCAACTACAAGAGAATATAATGATTACAAGGAAATAAGAGAAATACAAACTGAAGCTTCACCCCTTATATCCCTTGACAACGTCTAAGTGATTGGTTTTTGCCAGACGGTGTCATCCATCTCCGACATGACCAAATCACCTCTAGATAATATTTTATGAACCATTTAGGGTCCTTTCCAATTTAGTGACAATTTTCCGTTGTACTCATCTTGATGAGGAAAATGCATTTAAGGACTAATTGACCAATTTCAAATAATTTTTCTCTTACGCTATTGTGGAAAGCACGAATCATTTTGTGTCGATACATTTGACCATGTAAAACGGAAACCATTCTCTTTTCATCGATCAATGTTAACTGATTATTCCATTTTCTAACCCATTCGATGATACTTAATTTAGCCTCTTGGATGATTCTCAAAGACGGTATCTCAACTTCGAAGGGTATGACTGCTTCTTTTCCATAAAATAGAAAATATGCAGTGTCTCCAATTGATGTTCTGATAGCCGTTTGATAACCCAACAAATCATATGTCAACATCTCATACAAGCCTCGATGATTGTCAATCATTTCAATCATAATCTACTTGATATTCTTATTGGCAGCCTCCACAACTTCGCTCATTTGAGGACGATAAGTGGTTGAATTTCGGTGAGTAATCATAAATTGCTCACATATATCTCTCATCAATTGACTGTTGAGATTCGTACCATTACCAGTAATGATAGATTCTTGTATTTCAAACCTGCATATCAGATTGTTGCTAACAAAATCAGCTACAACCTTCTTGGTCACCTATTTGTAAGAAGTTGCTTCCACCCACTTGGTGAAATAATCAATGGAAACTAAGATGAATTTGTGTCCATTAGAGGCGTATGGGTCTATCAGACCGATTACATCCATGCCCCAAGATACAAAGGGCCAAGGTGAACTCATAGCATTAAGTTCATGAGGTGGCACACGGATCAAATTATCGTGCACTTGACATTTATGACATTTCTTCTGAAATTTCAAACAATCATACTCCATAGTCATTCATAAATAACCGACTAGAAGGATCTTCCTTGCCAAAGTTAGTCCATTCATGTGCGTACCACAAACTGCCACATGTATCTGTTTGATAAGATTCTTAGTTCAACGACATCGACAAATCTGAGAAGACCTAAATCTGGAGTCCTCCTATAAAGGACTACTCCAAATATAAAGAAGTTGAGATCCATATGGCGTATGACTTCTTCTTGTTGGGTTTTGCATCATCAGGATAACTCCCAAGCTTTCACTACTTCCTTACATAAATATACCATGGCAATCCGTCTGAATCTTCTTCAAAATTCAAAAAATGAAATGGATATTTTTTAAACCTAATATCTAGAGGATCAATATAATCAGTATCGGGATGTTTTATCATTGAAGCAATGGTGGTAAGAGCATAATCCAACTCACTTTGCGTTCTGGGAGTATGTTTAAACACTATATTATGGAATCTCTTGCACATCTTCTGTATATATTGCACGTACGGTGTAATATATGGGTTCTTCATGGCCCATTCTCCTTAAAGCTGATGAATTAATAATTCTGAGTCTCCAATAACCAACAACTCGTGGACATTCATGTAATTGGCCTTTTTAAACACGAATATACAAGCTTCATATTCGCCCATGTTGTTCGTGCAATTAAATTGGAGCTTAACTTCCATAGGATACTGTGGACCAGATATTGATATAAAGACGCTCTGATACCCTCTCCTTGGAGATGTGCCGCTCCATCAAAGAATAATCTCCAGCCAGGATATATTTCAAAAGTATATTCACCCACAAACGATATTTCTTCATTGTGAAAATAAGTCTTGAGCGGTTCATACTCTTTATCAATGGGATTTTCTGCAAGATGATCAGCCAAATCATGTGCTTTTATCACTTTCTATGTCACATACACAATATCAAATTCATTCAAAATAATCCGTCATTTGGCCAACTCTCTGGTGGCATCGTCTTCTGGAACATAAATTTCAACTGATCCCTTCTGGAGATGAGATATGTAGTATAAGAAAAATAATATTGTCTCAACTTCGGAACGATCCAACTCAAAGCACAATATGTTCTTTACAAAAGAGTATAACGAGACTCATATGGTGTGAAGTTCTTGCTTATATGATAAATGGCTCGCTCCTTCTTCCAAGTTTCATTATGCTGCCCAAGCATGCACCCAAATGCGTGATCTGAGACGGATAAATACAACAACAATAGATTCTCTTCTCACGGAGGAACGAATACCGGTGTATTGGAAAAATATTTCTTGATGGAATCAAAAACGATCTGACACTCTTCAGTCCACTTTGTTAAAGTGTATTTCTTCAACAGCTTGAAGATAGGCTCACACACCACAGTCGATTGAGCTATGAATCAACTGATGTACTTCAACCTCCCTAAGAAACTCATCGCCTCCTTGTTAGTTTTCAGGGGGGGTGACTCTTGAATTGCCATAATCATTGAGGACTGAAGCTCAATACCCCATCTACTGACTATAAATCCCAACAGCTTGCCGATGGTACCCCAAAAGAACATTTGGCAGGATATAACTTCAAGTTATATCAATGGATATGATCAAAGAACTTCTTTAAATGTTTCTAGTGGTCCGAACTCCCACGAGACTTGCTTATGACGTCATCTACGTACACCTTGATCTCTTTATTAATTATGTCATGAAATATGGTCGTCATAGCAATAATGTAAGTAGTTTACGCATTTTTTAGACCAAATGGAATCACCATGTAATGATAAATGCCCCTAGGCGTAACGAAAACTGTCTTTTCTACATTTTTATCATTCATCAGCATCTGGTGATAAGTTGTGTAACAATCAATTAATGACTGCATTTCGTGCTCAGCACAATTATCAATAAGAATAGGTTTTTTGGCAATGGAAAATTACTGTTTGGGCGGGATTTGTTGAGATCTAGGTAATCAACGCATATTGTGATCCTTCCATCTTTATTGGCGACCAGAACAACATTGGCCAACCCTGTCAGGTATTGCATAACTTTCACAAAATGAGACTCGATCAGTTTATAGATCTCTTCTTTCATCTTTAAACTTAACTCAGGCTTGAACTTTCAAGCGTTCTGTTTCAGTGGACTGAACCCCGGATTGATCGGCAACTTGTGAGACACCACATTGGTACTCAATCCTAGCATGCTGCTGACCTCATAGATAAACAAATCAATGTATAGAGTAATCAAGTGAATCAGATCCTTCCTTTGAGCTTCATTCAAAGGGATACTGATTTGACCACTTTGACACAGTCTTGGTCTCCCAGATTCAAAGTTTCAGTTTCATCCAAATTTGGTCTATGCTGATCTTCAATATGCAGAAATTCTTCCGCAACATATTCTGGTACCTCATTTTCTTCTTCGTATCCTTTAGACTAATCATCACCTACTTCATTTTGTTCGTTCAGCTTGTGACATGACATGACATTGGCAGGTTTATAACTTATATTACTGAAACCATAAATAGACAAGGTTAGGAATGTAAAATATAGTAAGTAAACAAATTTTCAATAAAAGAGGCTTTCATTCAAATTGGAAAATTATGCAAACTTTGGACTTGGAAAAGTGCCATGCTGCCTTTTTTAAACCTCACAGGGGAATTTTAAAATTCAAGTGATTAATAAAATGCAAAATGTTGGGCAACAAATTTTAAATATATGCATAAACCATATCCTTCTACCATGATGATCGGGGAATCAAGATTGGCGTGGAAGTCCAATTGTGCACCTGTTCTCCACGATCAGCATCACGTATACAAGCTTGCTCAACCTCTTCTTCTATGACTGCATTGATTTCTTCAAAAAGGTCATAGATTCCTTCCCCGAAGACATCACGATCAGTGTGCTCTGGACTTGAAATTATTGATGCAGATGCAGGATCGGCTTAGCCAATGCTTGATCATTTATTTTCTTCTTTTTCATCTAATCTTTTGTCGGGATGTACCCAAACCATATCTCGCTCCTTTGACGGGGACTGGAATAAGATCAATAAGCCCTTGCAAATTTCCTTACCAATCCAAAACCTGGTTCTAACCCATTATGTAGCATAACAATGGCGATCATTTTGTATAAGGAGTCATAAGACGTTGTGGAGCCAAATCTTCACCGGTGGCATTTACCAGCTCCACTATGTATGAGTAGGAGCACGCGAGACTTCATCAATAATTGGCGCCTGCCTGCTAGAATGACTCCCTTCACCATGAATAACTAGTTCTTGGTCCTTCCAAATAAGCTTCATCATCTATTAAAGAGTACAAGACAGAGCTCCAGCAAGGTAGATGAAAGTCCTACAAGAAAAGGGTTATAGCTGGTGTCAATGTCTAAACCATTAAATTGTACACTGAATTCAGTCGGACCCATTTGGATGATCAATTGACCGCTCCCAACGTGTTGCTTTGTACCCTGTCGAAGGATCTTACATTGACTTACTTTTGTTCCATCTTCCCCAAGTCAAACCTTAATCGACAGTGGGCAAATGTTGAGATCGGACCCATCATCCACTAGGACATGGTTTATGACCCTTTCACGATATATGACAATGACATGTGATGCCTTGTTGTGCGACCTCCCTTCAAAGGGCAACTCTTCATCATAGAAGCTAATCGGATGTCCTCGGATAACATGCTTGATCAGAGCCTCCACATTATCGTTGCTTCTTACCATGGGGAGATACGTATCATCAACAGCCTTCATAAAGTCCAGTCTATGCAGTTGGGAGATCATCAACAAAACCAACATAGAAATCAAGGCCGGGTTTTTTTCTAGATGCGTAACGATCGAATAATCTTTTGGCTGCATTTTTTTCAATAATTTCTCTGCTTTGCCCTCACTTATTGGCCTTTTCCCTTAATATTTCTTCTGTCCTCTACAGGACAACACTGCTGGAGTACAACAACTCCCAGATTCGGCCATACCCTAAGCGGTAGCAGTTTAAATCATGAACTTCGGCCTAGATGGATCTTTGAATCACACCAAGGCAACAACCTTTGCGCGTGTCAAAATAACGAACTCCTTTTTCTCTTTAACGCTCAGCGAAGCCATAACCCTTTCCAACTCATCTTGTGTAATCAATGTTATCAATTTTTAACGCACCAATAATCGTCCGTCTCTATCATATTGACGCCTCCATGATTTGGCAAACAATTAGTATTGACATTGGGTGCTATTGTTTGAAGAGAAACCATTACTTTGTTAATCAAATCTTCAATCTTGTGCTTGAGGTTGATACAGTCCTCAGTATCATGTTCAACAGTTTTGGAGTGATAAGCACACCTTTGATCGGGTATATAGAATTTGGAACTAGTATCCACCGGCTTGGGCCCCACTGGGTGAATGTATCCAGCTGCAGCCAGTCGCTCGTATAGCTCTGTTTGGCTTTCAACCAGCGCGGTAAAGTGTCTGGGGGGTTTCTTCTCAAATATGGATCGAGTGGGATCATAGATCCCTTGTTGGGAGGAGGCATCTGTTGGTATTTTCGAGTATTTGGATGGGGCGTTTTGCTTCTTATATATGGATTAGTTTGGAAATTTAGTGATGGATCTTGATAATTCGTGGCATTTTGGTATACTGGAGCTTAGACTTGATTGATATAATAGTGGGGGTGCTCTGTAGCTTCACTGTACATTAGCACAGTTAGGAGCAACACTTCGGTAAACGGGGGATAAAATTTTATAAGGTGGAAGAGAGTTTTGGTTAAAAGGAGATGGATTTTGGTAATTTGGAGGGGCATTTTGGTATGTGGAGGTAGCATTTTGGTGGACAGGAGGAGGAGTATTTCTATAACCAGCTTGCGTGTAACAAGCTTGGTACAAATTTTGGGAAGTTCGAGGACGACCTGGGTAGGATGATGAACTTCTAGAGGACTTTCTCCCCTCGTAAGAGACATCAGAAACATCTTCTCTTTTCTATTACAACAAATCCGATTATCCGGGCGACGCAGCAACATGGGCAATCTTCTCGATTTTTGGCTCATCTTCGATACTCTCACCAACCTTGACTATCTCATCATATTTGGCTCCAATAATCAATATGATTCTGTCGTAGTAAGGCCCTTGCACCCGCACAAACTCTTCATCTTTTAAGGGAGTAGCGATCGGAAATGATTTCCACGTTATAAGCAAATAAATTATAAACACTTTGGCTAGGGCATTCAAACTGGGACATTGTTTGGTCTCGTGGGAAGTGAATCATTCTATATCCTCCCCGCATTGACTTAGGCTAAATATTGGCATCAACAAAGCTTCATCCTAACCGACTCCGACAAGCTGGTCGTAGTAGGATATCCGATGGGCCATAGGGTTCCCTACTCATTTGGAAGTATCAAATTTTTGAATCTTGAACCCTTCTGGGAGGTCACGATTCAGGTAAATACACAAATACTCATAGTTCATACTAATAATATCGGGGGGTGATTTGGATCTCCTTCAATGCTTTCCTGATCTCTTCCTTTATATCCATCTTCACTTCTTCCTTTGCCCTCCACTTTCTTTCCTGTTCCTCATAATGAGTTAGTTCAGAACCATGCACACCATGCTCAATTAGGATGGGGATCTTGAAAGTTATTCTTTTAGGTAAGGGTGGAGCTAAGAAAGTACTTTTGGAATTTTGGGTAGTTTGATAGTTTTGCAAATATTTTTTTGGGTTAGTATTTTTGTTTTGGTGGATGGGAGGAGTTTGGGAGTGGAATGCATTTTAATTTTGGCCTTTATTCTAGTGGTTTGGTAGTGGAGCGGCTTGATGGTAGGTATTTTGAGGATGAAGTGGTATTTGGGAATGGTTGTTTTGAGTAGGTGGTGGAGTTTAGTAGGATGTGGAGGCATATTGAGGGTTTTGGGTGGTAAAATTGATGACCAAGGGTTTTTTAGAAAGAGTAGACGGCAAATTGTGAGTTGGGTGCAGGTTTTAAGAGGGAAAGTAAAGAGGAGGCGTCTCATCTTTAGAAGTGTTGACAGTAATGCCTGGTAGAGGTAGATCCTGTCTCTTTTGCATTTCACGAGAATAATAAAGAGGATGAATCTTGAATTATGTTAATATACTCAAATTGAAAGAACCTATTTCCCAAATGAGTATGGCGTGGAGTCTTGAGTCCTCATAGGTGTGCTTGGTGTTGTTGCCAATGGTTCTTGTACTTGTTGTTGTCACCTATTAAGTATTGTAGTTGATTTTATTTTATTATTCATCATATATTGCTTTCTATTATGAGTTGGCCGATGATACCTACTCAGTACGTGTTCCTTGTACTGATCCCTACTTGTAATTTTCTTCTTTGTTATTTGTGGAGTGCAGCAAGTGTGCCATCGACTTCAACTCGCCCTCAACTCTAGACAGTTTCCAGCATATCACATTTCAGGGTGAGCTATTGTTCCTAGCTCGGACTTGATTCTCTCCTTCACGTCTTGAAGTCTTGATGTTCGGACATGGACCATCCCTTTTAGTTATTTTAGCTTCTTAAATACTCTTAGATTTAGAAATTTGAGGATAGATGTTCTTGGTGTGATGACTTCCAGATTTTGGGGATAATAATTGATAAATTTTAGAAGCTTATTTATTTGGTTATATTATTAAGTTTTGGGTCTTCCGCATTATATTTTGTTTGTTCGCTCACATAGGAGAATAAGTGTGGGTGCCACTCGCGCCTCGTTTTGTGTCGTGACAAACTTGGTATCAGAGAATTAGGTTCGTTGGTCTCATCACACAAGAACGAGTCTATTAGAGTCTTGAGGAACGGCAGGGGGACGCCCTTACTTTTCTTTGAGAGGCTATAGGACTTTAGGAAAATTCCATTCTTTCTTTCTGTCGTGCTATTACTTGGATCCAATTGGTATCTAGGTGATACAAATTGGTATCTGAAACCCTCACTCTATTTCGCAGATGGTTAGAGCTAGAGCAACAACTGTGCCAACACCAACAATGGCAAGACAGGATGTGTCTGAGCCAGCCACTGGGGCTGTAGCTCGAAGAGGAGCAGTGGCAACAGGCCTTGGTAGAGGTCGCGGGAGGACGTCCTCTAGAGGTAGAGGACAAACATCTGGTCCAGCTAGTAATAGGGCGGTGACTCCTCCACTGACTTATGAGGTGGTAAGAGAGGGTGAGGAAGGGGAAAATGAGCAAGTGCAAGATGAGGAATTACCACCCCAACCTACCCCATAGATGATTAACCAGGTTCTTACCTATCTTAGAGGGTTATCTGATCAGGGCCAGACACCTCCAGTGTTTTCTGCACCAGCACCTCAGGTTCCGGGAGTACAACATGCAAATGTTGTGGCTCCCCGCATGGATGCCTCATTGGAAGTAGGCACGTTTCCTCGATTTACTACAGGACCTATAATGACGAGTGATCAGCATGAACTTTCACTAAATTTGTGAAGTTGAAACCTCCAGTCTTTAAGGGTACTGAATCTGAGGATGCCTATGATTTTCTGGTTGATTGTCATGAGCTGCTACAAAAGATGGACATAGTAGAACGATTCGGTGTTTAGTTTGTGACCTATCAGTTTCAGGGGAATGCCAATATGTTGTGGCGGACGTATGTTGATTGTCAACCAGCACAAGCACCACCTATGACTTGGGCATCATTCTCTAGCATATTTATGGAGAAGTATATACCCCGGACCTTGAGGGATAAGAGGAGAGATCAGTTCCTGAGCCTAGAGCAAGGAAGGATGTCTGTTACTTCTTATGAGGCCAAATTTCGTGTACTATCCAGGTATGCCACCCATCTTTGCTTCAGTCCACAAGAGCAGATTCGCCGTTTTGTGAAAGGATTGAGGTCAGATTTGCAGATCCCCGCCTTACAGTTAGCTGCTTCAGCAAAATCCTTTCAGGAAGTGGTTGATTTTGTGATAGAGTTGGAGGGGGTGAAGCCAGACGACTTCACCATGGCATCGACATATAATAAGTTTCTGAAGGGAGGTGAGTTTAGTGGTTCTTTTTCCAGAGGGCAGAGTTCAGGAGGTTACCCAGCCCGACCTATTCAGTCTTCACTGCAGGCTGTAGCTGGGGGTCAATTGCAGCCAGTCAACATTTCTCTGAGTTTGGAGGGTATCCCCAGACTTCGTCATTCTCACAGAGACCTATGCTTGACTCCACAGACTGTTATGGATGTGTAGAGACTTGACATATTAGGAGGTATTGTCCAAAACAGAGTTACAGACCCCCAATAGTTAGAGGTAGAGGTGGTCATGGGAGAGGACGCCATTCTGGAGGACGTGGTGGCCAAGGTAATGGTGGTCACCAAATCAGCCGGGGTGGCGGGCAAGCTGGATCTACTGCAGCGCAACATGGTAGGGGCAACGGGCAGACAGGTGGTAGGGCCCATTGTTATGCTTTCCCCGGGAGGTCTGAAGCAGAGACATCTGATGTTGTTATCACAGGTAATCTTTTGGTTTGTGATTGCATGACTTCTGTTTTATTTGATCCTGGATCCACATTTTCATATGTATCTTCCTAATTTGCTACTGGTCTTGATTTACATAGTGATTTGCTTGACATGCCTATTTGTGTTTCTACTCCGGTTGGTGAGTCTTTGATAGTTGAGAAGTTGTATAGGTCTTGTCTTGTGACTTTTGTGGGGAGAAATACTCATGTAGACTTGATTATTCTAGAGATGATTGATTTCGATGTAATTCTGGGTATGACTTTGCTTTCCCCAAATTTTGCAATCCTAAATTGTAATGCTAAAACTGTTACATTGGCCAAGCCTGGGACAAATCCGCTAGTGTGGGGGTGACTATATTTCCACTCCAGTTCAGATCATCTCCTTTCATCGTGCTAAGAGAATGGTTAGTAAGGGTTGTTTAGCTTTCTTGGCACATCTCAGAGATGATACTTCCCAAGTACCTTCAATTGAGTCTGGTTCGGTAGTCCATGAGTTTCTGGATGTGTTTCCTGCAGAACTTCCCGGTATGCCACCGGATAGGGATATTGATTTTTGTATTGACCTGGAGCCGGGTACTCGCCCCATTTCCATACCCCCTTATAGAATGGCTCCAGCTGAGTTAAGGGAGTTAAAGGCCCAACTTCAGGAGTTGTTAGGTAAAGGTTTTATTAGGCCAAGTGCATCCCCTTGGGGTGATCCTGTTTTATTTGTGAAGAAGAAGAATGGTAGTTTTCGGATGTGCATAGACTACAGGCAACTAAATAAGGTAACTATTAAGAACAAGTATCCTCTTCCTCGCATTAATGATTTGTTCGATCAGTTACAAGGTGCTTGTACCTTCTCAAAAATCGATTTGAGATCTGGTTATCATCAATTGAAAATACGGGCAGCAGCTGTGCCAAAGACTGTTTTTCGGACAAGGTATGGGCATTATGGATTCTTTGTAATGTCTTTTGGGCTTACAAATTCCCCTGCTTCTTTCATTAGCTTGATGAACGAGATTTTTAAGCCATATCTGGATCTCTTTGTCATTGTGTTCATTGATGATATACTTATATACTCAAAGAGCAGGAAAGAACATGAGGAGCATTTAAGAATTGTATTGGAAGTGTTAAGGGAGAAAAGGCTTTATGCCAAATTCTCCAAATGTGAGTTTTGGCTAGATTCAATATCTTTCTTGGGGCACGTAGTTTCTCAGGATGGAGTGATTGTGGATCTTTCTAAGATTGAAGCAGTGAAGAGTTGGGTAAGACCTACTAATGTTACAGAGGTAAGGAGCTTTGTTGGTTAGCTAGCTACTACCGTCGAATTTTCAAGGGATTTTCTTCTGTTGCTTCCCAATTGACAAATTTGACTAAGCAGAATGTTCCATTTGTATGGTCGGACAAATGTGAAGAGAGCTTCAGGAACCTCAAGACCTTGTTGACTACTGCACCAATTCTTACCTTGCCAGTGGAAGGTAAGAATTTCATTGTGTATTGTGATGCATCTTATTTTGGGTTGGGTGCAGTGTTAATGCAAGAGAGAAATGTAATTGCTTATGCTTCAAGGCAATTAAAAGTGCATGAACGTATCTATCCGACCCATGATTAGGAGTTGGCTGCAGTCGTGTTCGCAATAAAGCAATGGAGACATTATCTATATGGGGTTAAGTGTGAAGTCTATACAGATCATCGTAGTTTACAATATGTCTTTACTCAGAAAGATTTGAATTTGAGACAGTGGAGACGGATGGAATTACTGAAGGACTATGATATTACTATTTTGTATCACCCAGGAAAAGCTAATGTTGTGGCAGATGCCTTAAGTAGAAAGGCAGGGAGCATGGGAAGTCTAGCCCACTTATAAGTTTCCACACGCCCATTGGCTAGGGAGTTTCAGATTCTGGCTAATAACTTTATGAGGCTGGAAGTACTAGAGGAGGGAGGATTTTTGGCCTGTGTGGAGGCGAGATCTTCATTTCTTGACAAGATTAAGGGAAGGCAGTTTGCTGATGAGAAGCTGAGTCCAATTCGAGAGATGGTATTACGAGGAGAGGCTAAAGAGGCAATAATTAATGAGGAAGGCATTTTGAGAATTAGGGGAAGGTTATGTGTGCCCCGTGTTGACAATTTGATTCACACTATTCTTACAGAGGCTCATAGTTCAAGGTATTCTATACATCCTGGTGCAACAAAGATGTATCGTGACCTAAAGAAACATTTTTTGTGGAGTAGGATTAAGCGTGACATTGTTGAATTTGTTGCCCAATGCCCGAATTTTCAGCATGTAAAGTATAAACACTAGAGGCCCAGAGGAACACTTCAGAAAATGCCCATTCCTGAATGGAAATGGGAAAGAATTGCAATGGATTTTGTGGTTGGTCTTCCAAAGACATTGGGTAAGTTTAATTCTATTTGGGTAATTGTTGACAGATTAACTAAGTCTGCTCACTTCATTCCGGTTAAGGTGACCTACAATGCAGAGAAGTTAGCAAGACTCTATATCTCAGAAATTGTTCGATTGCATGGAGTTCCACTTTCCATCATATCCGATAGAGGTACGCAATTTACTTCTATGTTTTGGAGAACATTGCATGCTGTATTAGGTACTAGGTTGGATCTTACTACTGCATTTCACCCTCAGACCGATGGTCAGTCTAAGCGAACAATTCAGGTTCTGGAGGATATGCTTCATGCATGTGTGATAGAATTTGGTGGTCATTGGGATAACTTCTTACCCTTAGTAGAGTTCTCATACAATAATATCTATAACTCAAGGAATTGTATGGGAGGAGGTGTAGGTCTCCCATTGGTTGGTTTGATGCATTCGAGGTGAGGCCCTGTGGTAATGATATTCTAAGGGAATCATTAGAGAAAGTGAAATTTATCAAAGAAAATCTTTTAGCGGCTCAAAGTAGGCAGAAGGAATATGCATATCGAAAGGTTAGAGACTTGGATTTCATGGAGGGTGAACAAGTCTTGCTGATGGTTTTCACCCATGAAGGGTGTGATGCGGTTTGGTTAGCGAGGTAAGCTTAGTCCGAGGTATATTGGTCCATTTGAAGTTATGAAGCGTGTGGGGAGGTAGCTTATGAATTAGCATTTCCTCAAGGACACTCAGGAGTGTACCCGGTATTTCATGTGTCTATGCTGAAAAGATACCATGGGGATGGAAACTACATTATTCGTTGGGATTCAGTTCTTCTTGATGAGAATTAGTCTTATGAAGAGGAGCCTGTTGCCATTTTAGATAGAGAAGTCCGAATGTTTAGATCATGGGAGATTGCATCCATCAAGGTTTAGTGGAAGAATCGTCCAGTTGAAGAGTCCACTTGGGAGAAGGAGGCTGACATGCAAGAAAGATAACCACATCTTTTTACAGATTCATGTACTCTTTCTCCCCCTTGTTTTCTTCTTGTGATTGTTCGAGGACGAACGATGGGTAAATTGGTATCTATTGTAACAACCTGTTTAGTCGTTTCGAGTAGTAGAATTACTTTTTATAAAAAACTGACTGGGTCGACGGAACATGCGACGGACCGTCATGCTCACGACGGACCGTGACGGACTCCGTCATCCCACACTTGTGTAATTCTCCTACTGCTCTCCTCATTTCCCTTGACGATAGGTAGGACGAACCGTCATAAGTACAACGGTTCGTCGAGGATCTCTGTTCCAAAACACTTAAACTTGAAAATCTGGGTGCTGGGATCAACTCTCTGAACTTCACGACGGAACTTCAGCACGGACCGTCGCAGATACGACGGACCGTCACAAACCTCTTTACTGAATTTGAGTCTCTGAACTTTGTGACGAACCTGCAGGATGGACCGTCGCAGGTACGACGGGCCGTCATGAGCTGCGTAACCCCGACTGGGTCAGATTTCTACTAAATGTTTTTAAGGGGTGTTTTGGACTATTCATGATTATAATTAGGAAATTAGTGGGGTAAGTTTAATAATGTATTTACTTGGGGGTTAAAGGAGATAACTTTAAAATAAATAGTGGGTTACTTTTATCATAATGAATTATATGATAATTAAGGTAATAGAAAAAGAATCTGGAGAAGGCAAAATAAAAAGAACAGAGAGAGGGAGAACGAGCGAGAAAAGAGAGAAGCGAAGAGGAAAGTAAAGGAATTGAGAAGTAGCTGACTTGATCGCGATTCTTCGGTGGAGGTAGGTTATGGTTTATGCTAGTACATAGTAAACTCTTAATAATGATCGATATGTATTGAGTGGTATTGTAAAGTCTTCTATATGCTTGATTGTGTGGTTCTATGTTGGGATTATGTAATTGTGACGGATTAGAATGATGAGGCTGTTGAATCTTAAACTTTAAATCCTCTCTATTAAGATGATGCCTTGACATAAAAGAGGCTTGATGAACTAAAACAATGAGATAAATGGATCGGAGTGTCACGTTCCGACACGTAGTATTAGGTGATCGGGTGTCACGTTCTGACACGTAGTATTAGGGGATCCGGTGTCACGTTCCGACACATAGTATTAGGGGATCGAGTGTCACGTTCCGACACGTAGTATTAGGGGATCGGAGTGTCACGTTCCGACACGGTAGTATTAGGGGATCAGAGTGTAACGTTCCGACACGAGAATAATAAAGAGCATGAATCTTGAATTATGATAATATACTCAAATTCAAAGAACCTATTTCCCAAATGAGTATTGTGTGGAGGCTTGAGTCCTCATAGGTCTGCTTGGTGTTGTTGCCAATGGTTCTTGTACTTGTTGTTGTCACCTATTGAGTATTGTAGTTGATTTTATTTTATTATTCATTATATATTGCTTTCTATTTTGAGTTGGCCGATGATACCTACTCAGTACGTGTTCCTTGTACTGATCCCTACTTGTAATTTTCTTCTTTTTTATTTGTGGAGTGCAGCAAGCGTGCCATCAACTTCAACTCGCCCTCAACTCTAGCCAGTCTCTAGCATATTAGATTTCAGGGTGAGCTATTGTTCCTAGCTCGGACTGGATTCTCTCCTTCACGTCCTTATGTCTTGAAGTTCAGACATGGACCATCCCTTTTACTTATTTTAGCTTCTTAGATACTCATAGATTTTGAAATTTGAGGATAGTTGTTCTTGGTGTGATGACTTCCAGATTTTGGGGATAATAATTGATAAATTTTAGAAGCTTATTTATTTGGTTATATTATTAAGTTTTGGGTCTTCCGCATTATATTTTGTTGGTTCGCTCACATAGGAGAATAAGTGTGGGTGCCACTCGTGGCTCGTTTTGGGTCGTGACATTTGTTATTTGAAATGGAAGTAAATAATTTAAAACAAGTCTAAAATCTCATAGAAAAGTACATGATTTTAGGCTTTTATCCACCAGGTAATGTGTAGCCAAAACTGAAAAAAATTGTGGCATTTGATAAAAAAGTTACACTTTTTGACTTTATGCAAACAATATTTAGGAATGGCCTAAAGAAGCATAAACTATGACATTAGGCCACACTTTTAAAATGTTTATATAGAATCTACAGATAAAAACTGTGGCCAAATAGGTATTCAGGCAACACTTTTTGGTATTTCATTAACAACACTTATATTTGTATATAGTACACTTTAGAGTGTGGCCTTTGTTTTATTATTGGTCACACATTAAAAGTGTCGCCTTTTGTATCTCATCTACTACAACACTTATTATGTTTCAATTTTTGTATGTACATGCTTATATTTATAATATGTAATCCACAAACTGGATGTCCTATAGCCACACTTACTAAATGCGGCAATATTGTGTTGAATTTTTGTAGCCACAAATTTTAATTTTTAAAAGTATAATTTTGATTTTTATGTATTCAATAATCATATAATTAAATATATATAAATGATATAATGCACCAAATTATAAAATAAATAACTTTAAGCTTTATATTTCAAATAAACTTCGAGAAACATGTCTTCTACAACCCATACTTAGATAACAATTGCTTAAGGATCTCTACTAGCAATAAATTCGAAGAATAAAAAGAATCCGAACATATATATATATATATATATATATATATATATATATATATATATATATATGGTAACAGTACAAAAACCTTTATCGTTCACTAAATTCAAGTTTACTTTTCGCAACTATTCATATTCAATTACCAGCATTTTTCTCACTACAACATTTTAGGTCTACGACTACACTAATTCTGGAAGATGCTTGTAAATGTTATCTAAAATACTTTTGAGGACGCTTTTGAATCATAGCCGATGTTTTTTAATTTTTTGTTTCGATATAATTGGCATCACGTGCAAAGTGTACTCTATAATGGTATAATCTAACCTTTATAAGCGTTCTTACAATATGATATATTTGCAATAACTATTTACATTTATAGCCACAATTTTTAAGTTTTCTATTTTTATGATTATTAAAAAAACACATTACAATTGTGACCTTTATATTTACTAAGTATTACATTATGCATAAAATCTTGAAAACAAACATTCATTGGAAATATGCATCTTTTTAATTTAAAACATCATATTATAATCATAAGAATAACATTTATCAACTTAGAAACACATAAGAAATCACTTAGACCAATTATCATATTTTTAGAGTAACAGTGTAGTGACTTCAACTCACGATACAGTGAACTTCTTCACTGTTATAGTGAAGTTGCTTACCTTCACCTAAGATACCTTCTAGCATATAATTATCCCATTAAAATCTATCATAAGACCCACTTAAGCAACACAAAGAGAGATTGCCCATACACTCTCTCTAAGCAATGCCTAAATGATCCTCAAGACTACTTATAATAAGACACATACACACTTACAAGCTAGACACTGCCTCAATACCACATTATTGACCAATTTAGTACGTTATACCATCATTACAAACATGCTAGGCTCTAGTTTACCTATGTCATTTTCAAGGTATTGCAGTCTCCCCCACTTGGACAACATTCGTCCTCGAATGACGCATGCTACTCTACGAACACTTCCAAGAATAAAGATTCAATTAGAAACTCATGACCATACCATATAACATCTAATAAAATAAAAATATATAAGAGAACATCAATTTCAGATAGTTAAGAGATACACAACACAACAAGACACTTGAACACATTCTATAACTCATCATGCTATAAAACTCACATGCTTCCTTCCAAATAGCAAAAACTCATTTTACATTCAATATCATACTCATGCACATCAGTTCTAACAACATTGAAATAAAATTAGATGAAAGAATGAAGTAGCCAAATTTCAAAAATTCACACAGTGCGCAGGCAAAGCTACAGTGAATTAGGAAAATAATTTCACAAATGCATCTTTTAAGCAAATTCATGATAGAAACATGCTAATAATGCAAGGTAACATCACATTAACACATTTTGACACATAATAATTTCATAAAACACACAATTCAAGAAGTTAATGAAATTCAATTACAAGAAAATTCCTCAACACCATGCATATGCAACATGTTTCTATGACTTTCTATCCCATCTACTAACCATACTCCCCCACTTAGAATGAACTCATATAACTAAAAGGAGAAATGCAAGTACTTACCCCCATCATCATCACCACCCGACTTCTCTCCTCTAGTCTGAAGTGTATAGAAACGCCTCTTATTTGGAGCATCATCCTTTGAAACATTAGGAGCAACTTGCTTACCCTTTTCTTCCTCTAGAAGGATCGATAGGACAACCTCTCACTTTGTGTCCTTCTTTACCACAACTAAAGCAAATCCCGGTAACCCTTAGGCATTCCCCATAGTACCTCTTTTACAAGTGACACACGTAGGTTTGCCAATTTTGAGAACCACCTCCTTTCTCCAATTTCACCTTATCACTCCTAGGTTCTTCTTGAGTGTGAGCCCTCTTTTTAAACCTAGGTTGACCTTGATTACTAGAACCACTCCTTTTTAAGTTTCTACCAATCCTTCCAATTTTAGACTCTTCAATTGATTGTGCATACAACATGATAGTACAACATTATTTCCTCACTACTTAGGGTCATCTCATCATGTAGCATCGTCGTACGACATTCTTTCCGCACTAGCTCGGCGACCCCGATCACAAAATGACTCATCTCATCCCTCGAAGTAGACACAAGGGATGGGGCATATCTAGATAACACTGAGAACTTCAAAGAGTATTCCACAACGCTCATATTGCCTTTCTTGAGATTAATAAACTTTTATACCTTAACTTCTCTCCTCTCATAGGGAAAGTGGAAGCGGGATTTTGAAGTGGAATTAGAAGAAGATATTTAAGAGGAGAGAGATGCTTGTAAAGGATGATTTTATTATTAGGGGAAACCCTCTTTTTATAAAAGGAAAACTTACTACTTTAGCCAAGTAGCCGACACATTCTACTATTCTACTTTACACATGACCCTTTTTATTTTGGCCGACACAAGAAAACAAAAGACTTTTTTTTATATACTTTACATAAAGTTACTTTTCTAAAAGTAACTTTTGACTAAGTCTATATTTGACTTAGACGTTTATTTTACAAAAAACTTTACATATCTTTTCTGATGTCTATCTCATCTTCTCCTATCTTTTCTTGCAAGCTATCTGGCTTTCATTATTCGAATAGGACTTCGGGGATAGTATCATCTCCTTCGTTACATTTCGAGCATTTGTGTTCCGGATACTTGTGTCCAATTAACTTGTAATATTTGTTAATAATTCTTCAGAAATGAATCCTTTCTTTAGTGCTCTAGTTGTTGGTGTAGATTCTGGTTTCAGTAGAGATAAAATCTGCCTCTGGACTTCTTCCATATCTGCTTGTCTTATTTCTCGCGAATTGGCATAGATCATTAAATGGTTTCTGGAATAATAACTCCATATAGAATTTCCTTGGAAATAATTATTAGCTAATTCTTGTATGATAGTTGATAACCCAAATATTCTTTTATTTGAATAAAAACAAGATATATCAACTTTTGGTATCTCCGCCTGTTGTCGTATCTCTTCCGGTATTATCATCTCCCGAGTTAATCCAATTTTTACTACCTGGATCATCGGTTTTATCTCATTGTAGAGTATCTCAGTTGGTGCAGTATAGAATTTAATAAAATATAAATTTCCTTTTGATATCTTTTTATATGTTAAAAATGATTTGTGGATCTCTGGGATTCCACTTATCTCTTCTCTTGTCTATGTATAAATTGTACTCAATAATCCATAATTATAACAAGTTTTGACTAGATTGGGGTTTTTCTTTGGTTGTGTAATAAGTCTGTTGTAACCTTGTAGTTTTTGGGTTAAATAATCCTGGGTCTTTTCGTTAGTCATGGTAGATCAAGGTTTAAGGTTTAAAAAGGTTTGTATTTTGTATATATTTTCAATGTAAGTTTGGGAAATATGGTTATATGTTTTCTTTTTTGTATGTAGGTTGGCTGCATATGTGTATGTTTGTGGTGTTGGAGTATCTATTATTTAGATTTTTGGAATAAATGGTTTTGCAAATAGGATATTTAGATTTGTATTTCTTGGAGTAGTTTTTTCCATAGCTCCTGTGCTTGTACCTGCAATATTAACAACGTTGTGGGTTTTAAGGACTTTCCCAACGTCTCCTTCTAGCTCTGGCGGTTTACCATTTGCCGAACGACGTAGCTCCGCATGTTTATCGTCATACTTCTAACTTGTAGCTTTAGACTTCAGTATCTCTTCATTAGTCTCTAGCTTTTGTACTCTCAAGCCTATACTGGCCACTTTTGTGCAAAGTGTAGTTAAGGTTTTGAGTATATTTTCCATTGGATTATTTTGTTTGGTTTGAGTATCTTTGTCTTGATAGGTAGTCTGCAATAGTATTTTTTTCAGTTTTGACTACTTCAATTGCAAATGTAAAATTCAGTATATTTAATACCAATCTTCGTATTTCTTTAGTTGTGACTGAATCCTGTAATATTCTAGTGATGCACCATCTAACTTGTGTATTATGTGTTCTAACAATAAATTCATTGTAAACTATATATGGTTCGATTACTAATAAACATTTATATAGTGGAAATAACTCTTTTCTATTTATTTCCCATTTTAGTTATGCTTTTGTATATGATCCTGAGTAATATCTACAATGATGTTCAATCTGTTCGTTATCGTATCTGTATTTCAAAACTCCTCCATAACTATGGTTACTTGAGTCTGTTTCTACAATATACATAAATCGTGTATCTTCATCTGGAAAAAAAAGTTTTGGTAATTTTTTGCATAAATTCTTGATACATCTTATATGTTCTTCGTCTTTATCATCAAAATGATATTCAACATCTTTCCTAAGTTTTTTATGTAATGGTTTTAGATATTCTGCTAATTTTGGTATATATTATCTTACTTGGTTTACTATTCCTAAAAATGATTGTAATTTCTTTTTTGTATTTATATTTTCATCAAGATTAACAATCTTCTGTACTATATGTGTTTGCATTTTTATTCCATTTTTATCTATTTGTATTCTTAAGAATTCTATCTGGGATTTCATTATTTTCTTCTTTCCTTTTACTTAAGCTTATGCCTGAGAGTTTAATTATATGTATGAATTTTTCTAATAACTATATATGTTCATCTTGTGTTTTCAAGTATAATAATATGTCGTCTATATAAACAATACAGTTTTCCAATTGGTTAAATTAGTTATCCATAAAATGTTGGTATTATCCTGGTGCATTTTTGTATCCAAAGGGTAAAACATTCCATTCATAGAAACCTTGCGGTACTGTGAATGTTGTTAGCTGTTTAGATTCTTCTTCTAATTTCAAGTGATAAAATCCTAATTTACAATTGAATTTACTAAAACAGTTATATCCTTGTATCTGTCTTATTTTTAGTATCTTATTTGGTATTGGGTAATTATATGTTTTAGTTTTAGCATTTAAGTTGCGATAATCAATAACCATTCTACTTTTACCTCTATCACTATGTTTATTAACTATAAATGTTGGACTTGTATGTTTACTATTGCCCTCTTATATATAATTATTTTTTAACAGTTCATCTATATGCATTTTGAATTCTTTTAAATCATCAAAATTATATTTTAGTGGTTTTTGTGTTATTATACTATTTTCATCTATTAATTCAATTTTTACTTTTGTCTTATGTTTTTCCCATCCTTGTAATGATTTTTCACTATATCATAATACTAGTTGTTCGTTAATTATCTTGACTTTATCTATTGTAAATATGATAATTTCTAATTGTGTTATTTCATTTTTACTTATATTTTCCATTTCTTGTAATATATTTTCACTTCCTTTTATCCATTCTGTGGGTTTACGTTGCTTGTTATATACTCTTTTTGCTCCTATTTTATTTCCGCATGGTATGGTAAACCACCAATGTGTTTTTGTTATAATATGTGGTTAAAAACTTTCTAAAAACGACATTCCTAATAACATATCTTTTGTTGTAAATTCAAAGTTATACATTTCTTCTATTGTTAGTATTTTATTCCATATTTGTATTTTTATATTTTTTTTCTTTATATGTGATCATACTACCTTCATAATTAAATCATGTCACTACCATAGGTGTTTTTAATTTTTCCCATTTATCTTCTGGTAAATAATTATATTTACATATATTTGTTTCTGCTCCTGTGTCTATCATGGGGTTATAATATCTGTTGTGGTATCCTTCTACAATAATTTTTTCAAGTATATATATTTTCATTATTCATTTTGTTCTTTTGATAATTATTTTCTTATTTTGGTAAGTTATTGTTAATTGTTCATTTTCTATGTTATATGGTTTAACTTTTTCTAACCATTTTATTCCTAGGGTAATGTTTTGGCTTCCTTGGGAGATTTTAAATGGTATTATTAACGGTATTCCTCCAATAATTATTTCTTTTTCTGTTATTTCATCGTTTGTCGTTACTATCTCACTAGGTAATCCAGGGCATAAGTGTCCAATTTTTATAATTTCTGTTTGTAATACTAATTCTCTCGTTATATAATTCTCTTCTTGTCCTGTATTTATCAAAATTTTATATCTTCGTTGATCCGTTATTCCTGCTATAAAATAGTTGTATGGTATTATTTCTTTTGTATTTAATAAGTTTTGCGAGATTTCATAGTTCCTTTTAGATGTGCTCATTCTTGATGAGGTAGCTCTAGTTAACGTATTTGGTACATTTGAAGTACTTAATCTTTCTTTCACAATTTCTAAATCTTCTTATATGTCAATTTCTTTGTAACTATAGTCATTGTTGTCTATTATAATAATTATTCTTTCAAAAGGATTTTCTATCTTTCTTCTATCGATTTTATTTCTTGCTGTTTCTATATGCTTTATTGTTAGTATATATATGTTTTTACATCTTGCTGTAAATATTTTACTGCCTGGTGATAGTTCTATTCCAGACATTTTCCAATATAAAACTAATGATTTATCTATATTTTTATCTGTTAATACTACTGAGTAGTTGTGTCACGACCCAAATCCGAGCCGCGAGTGGCACCCACACTTATCCTACTATGTGAGCGAACCAACCAATCTAACCCCAACATTTCCAACATAATGAACAAAATACAATGCGGAAGACTTAGACTCATTAATAAAAATCAATTCAATAACTTCTAAAAACTCAATAACTATTATTATCCCCAAAATCTGGAAGTCATCATCACAAGAACATCTATCCTCAAATTACTAATTCTAAGAGTATCTACGAAGCTAAAATAAATAAAAAGCTAGTCCATGCCGGAAGTTCAAGGCATCAAAACATGAAGAAGAAGATCCTGTCCAAGCTAGAAGCATTAGCTCACCGTGAAATCCGGTGTAATGAAGACTGGCTAGAGTTGCAGTTGAGTTGAAGACGACGATACGTTTGCTGCACTCCACAAATAACAAAGAATGAAACATACAAGTAGGGGTCAGTACAAAACACGGGTACTGAGTAGATATCATCGGTCAACTCAAAATAGAAGACAATATATATCAAGAATATTATAAAACCAACTATGATACTCAACATGTAGCAACAACAAGTACTATATCATTAACAATTACTGTCAAGTTCACACATGAGGACTCAAGCCTCAATACCATATTCATTTGGGACTTAGATTCATTAGATTGAATATATTAGCATCTTTCAAGATTCATTATGTTTATTCTCCTCGTGTCGGTACGTGACACTCCGCTCCATATACTATCTTGGTGTCGGAACGTGACACTCCGATCCTCATTCTATCCTGGTACCGGAACGTGGAACCCGATCCATATACTATCCTGGTGTCAGAACGTGACACTCCGATCCTCATTCTATCCTGGTACCGGAACGTGGCACCCGATCCATATACTATACTGGTGTCGGAACGTGACACTCCGATCCTCATTCTATCCTGGTACCGGAACGTGGCACCCGTTCCTCTATTTCTATCCTGATACCGGAACGTGGCACCCGATCCCCTAATCTCACCACTTTCGTTCATCAAGCCTTCTTTTATACCAAGGCATCATCATTAACAAAGTAGATTAGGGTTTCTTTTCAAGATTTGGGATTCAATAGTTTCATCATGCTTATTTATTCACAATTACATAATCATATTCATGCAAGCATACAATTAAGCACATAGCAGGGTTTACAATACTATCAATACATATTATTCGCTATTAAGAGTTTACTACGAATAGCATGAAAACCATAACCTACCTCCACCAAAGATTAGTGATCAACAAGCAAATTCCCAAGCTTTGTGTTTTCCCCTTCTCGATCGATCCTCTCTCTCTCTCTTCTTGTTCTTTCTATTTTTCTTATTCAAACCCTCTTTCTTTTACCCTAATTAGAATGTAATTAAGAATAAAAGATGGCAATAATAACCCATTAATTAACTTAAAGTTACCTCTTCTAACCCCCAAGTAATTAAACTTATTAACCTTAACCCTCTAACATTATAATTAAAGTAGGAATAGTCCAAAACGTCCCTTAAAACGTGTAAAGAATACCGACCCAGACTGGGATTACGCAACCTGTGACGGCCCGTCGTGCCTACGACGGTCCGTCCTGCATGTCGTCGCAAGGTTCAGAGACCAAATTTCCACCAAAGGGTCTGTGACGGTCCGTCACGCCTGTGACGGTCCGTCCTTCCATGTCGTCACGAAGTTTAGAGAGTCGATTTCAGTACCCAAAATTTCAGAATCTCTAAGTGTTTTGAAACGAGACCCTGCGAGGGTCCGTCGTGCCCATGACAGTCCGTCGTGCCCATGACAGTTCGTCGTGGGGTCCGTCGTCTCAGCCAATTTTTTCAGAAATAAAATCTGCTGCTCAAAACGACTAAACAGGTCGTTACAATAGATACCAATTTATCCATCGTTCGTCCTCGAACGATCACAAGAAGAAAAACAAGGGCGCGAAGGAGTACCTGAATCTTTAAACAGGTGTGGGTATCTTTCTTACATATCTTCCTCCTTCTCCCAAGTGGCTTCTTCAACCGATCGATTCTTCCATTGCACCTTGATGGATGCAATCTCCCTTGACCTCAACTTGCGAACTTCTCTATCTAAAATAGCAACAGGATCCTCCTCATAAGACAAATTCTCATCAAGAAAAACTGAATCCCAACGGATAATGTAGTTTCCATCCCCATGGTATCTTTTCAACATAGACACATGGAATACCGGATGCACTCCGGACAGCCCTGGAGGCAAGGCTAACTCATAAGCCACCTCCCCTACTCTCTTAAGTACTTCAAAGGGACCAATGTACCTTGGGCTTAGCTTGCCTCTTTTACCAAACCGCATCACCCCTTTCATGGGCGAAACCTTCAACAAGACTTGCTCCCCCTCCATGAATTCTAAGTCTCTAACCTTTCGATCTGCATATTCTTTTTGCCTACTTTGCGCCGCTAGAAGCTTTTCTTGAATAGATTTCACTTTCTCTGTCGAATCCCTCAAATGGTCAGTACCCCAAGGTCTAACCTCAAATGCATCAAACCAACCAATGGGAGACCTACATCTCCTCCCATACAATGCTTCGAATGGAGCCATATCAATGCTTGCGTGATAGATATTATTGTATGAAAACTCCGCTAAGGGTAGGAAGTTGTCCCAATGACCACCAAATTCTATCACACATGCACGAAGCATATCCTCCAACACTTGAATCGTTTGCTCAGACTGACCGTCGGTGTGAGGATGGAACGCAGTACTAAGGTCCCACCTAGTACCCAATTCCGCATGCAGTGTTTTCTAAAACATAGAAGTAAACTGCGTACCTCTATCTGATATAATGGAGAGTGGTCTGAGATGTAAATTTTGGCTAACTTCTCTGCATTGTATCACCTTGACCGGAATGAAATGAGCATACTTAGTTAACCTATATACAATCACCCAAATAGAGTCATACTTACCCATTGTCTTTGGAAGACCAACCACAAAATCCATTGCAATTCTCTCCCACTTCCATTCCAGAATGGGCATTCTCTGAAGTGTTCCTCCGGGCCTCTGGTGTTCATACTTTACTTGTTGACAGTTTGGACATTTGGCAATAACGTCAACAATGTCACGCTTCATTCTACTCCACAAAAAGTGTTGCTTTAGGTCACGGTACATCTTGGTTGCACCCGGATGTATAGAATACCTTGAACTATGAGCCTCTGTCAGAATAGTGTTGATCAAATCATCGACGCGGGGTACACATACCCTTCCCTTAATCCTCAACACACCTTCCTCATCGATTGTTGCTTCTTTAGCCTCTCCTTGCGACACTTTATCTCGGATCCGGATCAATTTCTCATCATTAAACTGCCTTCCGTTAATCTTGCAAGGAAGGAAGATCTTGCCTCCACACAAGCTAGCAATCCTCCCTTCTCATTTACGTCTAACATCATAAGGTCATTAGCCAGAATCTGAACCTCTCTAGCCAATGGGCGTCTAGAAGCTTGCAAGTGAGCTAGACTTCCCATGCCTCCCGCCTTTCTACTTAAAGCATCTGCCACAACATTCGCTTTTCCCGGATGATACAAAATAGTGATGTCGTATTCCTTCAGTAGTTCCATCCATATCCTTTGTCTCAAGTTCAAATCCTTCTGAGTAAAAACATACTGTAGGCTGCGATGATCCGTGTAGACTTCACACTTAACCCCATATAGATAGTGTCTCCATTGCTTTAATGCGAATACTACCGCGGCCAATTCCAAATCATGGGTCGGATAGTTACGTTCATGCACCTTTAATTGTCTTGAAGCATAAGCAATCACATTCTTCTCTTGCATTAGCACTGCACCCAACCCTGAATAGGATGCATCACAATAAACAATGAAGTTCTTACCCTCTACTGGCAAGGTAAGGATAGGTGCGGTAGTCAACAAAGTCTTGAGTTTCTGAAAGCTTTCTTCGCACTCATCCGACCATACAATTGGAACATTCTGCTTAGTCAAGTTCGTCAATTGGGAAGCAATAGAAGAGAATCCCTTGACAAATCGTCGGTAGTAGCTAGCCAACCCAACAAAGCTCCTTATTTCTGACACATTAGTAGGTCTTACCCAATTCTTCACTGTCTCAATCTTAGAAGGATCTACCATCACTCCATCCTTTGAAACTACATGCCCCAAGAAGGACACTGCATCTAGCCAAAACTCACACTTAGAGAACTTGGCATAAAGCTTTTTCTCCCTAAACATTTCCAATACAATTCTCAAATGCTCCTCATGTTCCTTCTTACTTTTAGAGTATATCAGTATATCATCAATAAATACGATTACAAAAAGATCCAGATATGGCCTAAAAATCCCGTTCATCAAGCTCATGAACGTAGTCGGGGCATTCGTAAGACCAAAAGACATCACCACAAATTCGTAATGCCCATACCTGGTTCGAAAAGCAGTCTTTGGCACATCCGTTGCCCGTATTTTCAATTGATGATAACCGGATCTCAAGTCAATCTTAAAGAAGACACACGCACCTTGTAACTGATCGAACAAGTCATCAATGCGAGGAAAAGGATACTTGGGCCTTTAACTCTCTTAACTCCGCGGGAGCCATTCTATAAGGGGGTATAGAAATGGGGCGAGTACCCTGTTCAAGATCAATACAGAAGTCAATATCTCTATCTGGTGGCATACCAGGAAGATCTGCAGGGAACACATCCAAAAACTCACGGACTACCGAAACCGACTCAATCGAAGGTACTTGGGTAGCGTCATCCCTGAGATAGGCCAAGAAAGCTAAGCACCCTTTACTAACCATTTTCTTAGCACGAAGAAAGGAGATGATACACACCGGATTGGAAGTGTATTCACCCTCCCACACTAACGGATCTGTCCCAGGCTTGGCTAACGTCACAGCTTTAGCATTACAATTTAAAATCGCAAAATGCGGAGAAAGTCAAGTCATACCCAGAATTACATCAAAGTCAACCATTTGTAAGATAACCAAATCTACATAAGTGTTGCTCCCCACAAAATTCACCAAGCAAGACCTATACACTTTTTTAACTACTACAGACTCACCCACCGGAGTAGAAACACGAATAGGCATATCAAGTAATTCACAATGTAAATTTAGACCATTAGCAAATGAGGAAGATACATAAGAAAATGTGGATCCAGGATCAAACAATACAAAAGCCATGCAATCACAAACTAGAAGATTACCTATGATAACAGCATCAGATGTCTCCGCCTCCGATCTCCCAGGGAAAGCATAACAATGGGCCCTTTTGTTTGTTTGCCCGTTGCCCCTACCATGTTGTGATGTAGTGGCTCCATTTTTCCCATCACCTCGGCCGTTTTGGTGACCACCATTACCTCGACCACCACGTCCCTCAGAATAACGGCCTCTACCATGACCACCTCTACCTCTAACCATTGGAGGTCTGTAAATCTCTTTTGGACAATACCTCTTAATATGTCCAGTCTCCCTACATCCATAACATTCTCTGGATTCAAGCATCGGTCTCTCAGAGAAGTGTTGACCGGTCTGAGGTGTACCCCCAACTACAGTCAGTAGTGAAGACTGAATCGGTCGGACTGAGTAACCTCCGGAACCCTGTCCTCTAGAATAGGAACCATTAAATTCACCTCCCTTTCGAAACCTTTTTGATGTCGACGCCATGGTGAAGTCATCTGGCTATACTCCTTCAACCTCTATTACGAAGTCTACCACTTCCTGAAAGGATTTCGCTGTAGCCTCTACTTGTAAGGCTGAAATCCACAACTCTGACCTCAACCCCTTCACAAAACGGTGACTCCGCTCTTGTGGACTGAAACAAAGTTGGGTGGCATATCTGGATAGTGCGCGAAACCTAGCCTCATAAGCAGTAATCGACATCCTACCTTGTTCTAGGCTCAAGAACTCATCTCTTTTCCTATCCCTCAAAGTCTGGGGGATATACTTCTCCATAAACAAGCTAGAGAATGAGGCCCAAGTCATAGGTGTTGCCTCTGTCGGTTGACACTCAACATGTGATCGCCACCACATTTTGGCGTTCCCTTGAAACTGATAAGTCACAAACTCAACACCAAGCCGTTCTACTATACCCATTTTGTGTAGTAGCTCATGACAATCAACTAGAAAATCGTAGGCATCCTCAGATTCAGCACCCTTGAAGACTGGAGGTTTCAATTTTAAGAACTGGTTGAAAAGTTCATGCTGATCATTTGTCATTGTGGGCCCCGTAGTAAGACGAGGAAACGTGCCTATCTCCAATGAGGCATCCATGCAGGGAGCCCCAGCAGCGGCATGTCGCACCTCTAAATCCGGAGGTGTTGATGCAGAAAACATTGCAGGTGCCTGACCCTGATCAGATAGCCCGCTAATATAAGCAAGAACCTGATTGATCATCTCTGGGGTAGGTTGGGGTGGCAATTCCTCATTTTGCTCTTATTCATTTTCCCCTTCCTCACCCTCTCTTACTACATCCTCAGTCAGTGGAGGAGTCACCGCCCTAGCATCAGATGAACTAGGTGCTTGTCCTCTTCCTCTACAGGACGTCCTCCCACGGCCTCTTGCCACTACTCTCCCTCGAGCCACAGCCCCAGTGGCTGGCTCAGACGTTTCTTGTCTTGCCGGTGTTGGTGTTGGTGCAGTCGTTGCTCTAGTTCTAACCATCTGCGAAAAGAGTGAAGATGGTCAGATACCAATTTGTATCACCTAGATACCAATTGGATTCAAGTAATAGCACGAAAGAAAGAAAGAAAGAATGGAATTTTCCTAAAGTCTTATAGTTTCTCAAAGAAAAGTCAAGGCGTCCCCCTACCGTTCCTTAAGACTCTACTAGACTCGTTCTTGTGTGATGAGACCAACAAACCTAATGCTCTGATACCAAGTTTGTCACGACCCAAATCCGAGCCGCGAGTGGCACCCACACTTATTCTACTATGTGAGAGAACCAACCAATCTAACCCCAACATTTCCACATAATGAACAAAATACAATGCGGAAGACTTAAACTCATTAATAAAAATCAATTCAATGACTTCTAAAAACTCAATAACTATTATTATCCCCAAAATCTGGAAGTCATCATCACAAGAACATCTATCCTCAAATTACTTATTCTAAGAGTATCTACGAAGCTAAAATAAATAAAAAGCTAGTCCATGCCGGAAGTTCAAGGCATCAAAACATGAAGAAGAAGATCCAGTCCAAGCTAGAAGCATTAGCTCACCGTGAAATCTGGTGTAATGAAGACTGGCTAGAGTTGCGGTTGAGTTGAAGACGACGGTACGTTTGCTGCACTCCACAAATAACAAAGAAAGAAACATACAAGTAGGGGTCAGTACAAAACACGGGTACTGAGTAGATATCATCGATCAACTCAAAATAGAAGACAATATATATCAAGAATATTATAAAACCAACTATGATACTCAACATGTAGCAACAACAAGTACTATATCATTAACAATTACCGTCAAGTTCACACATGAGGACTCAAGCCTCAATACCATATTCATTTGGGACTTAGATTCATTAGATTGAATATAATAGCATCTTTCAAGATTCATTATGTTTATTCCCCTCGTGTCGGTACGTGACACTCCGCTCCATATACTATCCTGGTGTAGGAACGTGACACTCCGATCCTCATTCTATCCTGGTACCGGAACGTGGCACCCGATCCATATACTATCCTTGTTTCGGAACGTGACACTCCAATCCTCATTCTATTCTAGTACCGGAACGTGGCACCCGATCCATATACTATCCTGGTGTCAGAACGTGACACTCCGATCTTCATTCTATCCTGGTACAGGAACGTGGCACCGATCCTCTATTTCTATCCTGGTACTGGAACGTGGCACCCTATCCCCTAATCTCACAACTTTCGTTCATCAAGCCTTCTTTTATACCAAGGCTTCATCATTAACAAAGTAGATTAGGGTTTCTTTTCAAGATTTGGGATTCAATAGTTTCATCATGCTTATTTATTCACAATTACATAATCATATTCATGCAAGCATACAATTAAGCACATAGCAGGGTTTACAATACTATCAATACATATTATTCGCTACTAAGAGTTTACTACGAATAGTATGGAAACCATAACCTACATCCACCGAAGATTAGTGATCAACAAGAAAATTCCCAAGCTTTGTGTTTCCCCTTCTCGATCGATCCTCTCTCTCTCTTCTTGTTCTTTCTATTTTTCTTATTCAAACCCTCTTTCTTTTACCCTAATTAGTATGTAATTAAGAATAAAAGATGGCAATAATAACCCACTAATTAACTTAAAGTTACCTCTTTTAACCCACAAGTAAATAGACTTATTAACCTTAACTCTCTAACTTTATAATTAAAGTAGGAATAGTCCAAAACGTCCCTTAAAACGTGTAAAGAATTCCGACCCAGACTGGGATTACGCAACCTGTGACGGCCCATCGTGCCTGCGACGGTCCGTCCTGCAGGACGTCGCAAGGTTCAGAGACCCAATTTCCACCAAAGGGTCTGTGACGGTCCGTCACGCCTGTGACGGTCCGTCCTGCCTGTGACGGTCCGTCCTTCCATGTCGTCACGAAGTTCAGAGAGTCGATTTCAGTACCCAAATTTCAGAATTTCTAAGTGTTTTGAAACGAGACCCTGCGACGGTCTGTCGTCCCCATGACGGTCCATCGTGGGGTCTGTCGTCTCAGCCATTTTTTTGAGAAATAAAATCTGCTGCTCAAAACGACTAAATAGGTCGCTACAAGTTGACACTTATTATAAATTTAAATTTTTGGTCTATTAAATTTTCTTTAACCGCACTAATTACGCTTTTTTCTATAGGGTATGTAATTCTATCATCTGCTAAATATATTTCAATGGGTGTATCTATTCCTTCCCTGAAGCAAACTTTTATCGATATTTCTGTTCCTCCTAAGTATACGTATTTTATGGGTGTTTTAGCTATTATATATTGTATTTCTTTATTTATTATCCTCTTATTTAGTATAGGTATTTGTGCTTTTCCTTTTGTATATTTACAATCTATGATGTGTTCTTTCTGGCTAACTACATAGTATTCATCTTTTTGTCTTTTGACCCAATTTCTTAAGGTAGGTGTTTCAAGTACTTTTTCAACACCTAAATCTAATTCTTTTCCTTTTGTTTGTTCAAAGATTGTATTATCAAATATAATTTTTTGTTCTGATGATTCTTCATTTTGATAGTCTTCCTTAGATATTATCTTTATGTCATCTTCAGACATTAGATTTCTTCGTTCATTGCATCATTATCTAGATCAATATTCGTTTCTTCATTTCCTAATTCAGTTTCTATATCTGATAATTCATATATACTATCATTTTCTCTTAATTCATAGTCTATGTAATCTATATGCATGTATTCGTCATTATCTATAATTACTTTTGCAATTTGTTTTCTTTTTTGATTCTTAGGTAACATACAGTCTCTAGCTAAATGTCCTATCATTCCATAGTTATAACAAGTACATTCTGTTAGTTTTCTTGTCGGTCTATACGGTCTTTTTATTTTATAGTTTTTTACATAATAATTTTTTCTTGGTTTCTTGTATTTATATCTTGTTTTGGTTTTTCTATAATTTTTGTGTCGTCTAGGTCATTGTTTTTTATGATAATTATCTATACAACCAAATTGTGGTGCTGTTTTATCTTTACAACATGCTAGATTTTTAATTAGTACTCTCCCCATTTTTTTTTTCCTTATAGTTTTCACATAATTGTACAAACCATTGTCATAGAAATTTTATTCTAGCTCCTAAAGTATCTGTTAATCCTTCATTGTTCGAATCGTTAATTATTTTTGTACTAAATGGTTCTGGTAGTTTTGTAAAATATTGTTTTCTTATTTCTTTTGCTTCGTTTGTATCATATCTTGCTTTATAATAATATTCTTTAAATACACATGTATATTCTTCTATATAGCACACATTACATATAGCTAATTTCGTCATAAGTTGTCTATTTATTATTTTTTCTCTATTTGGTTCTTTTATTTCTGTAATCATGCCACCAAATTCATTTCGTATTGCTAATTCATATTTATCTAGTATATCTATATTTGTTGTTGATGGAGATCCATCTATTTTCTTATCACTCCTAAGTGTTTCTAGACTTTCTGGGGGTAAATTTCCTATCCATAATTTCGTTGTTCCAACAAATATTCTTTCTATATATCCTGGTGTCTCTTTTGTTGTTATTTTGTTTTCAATTAGTTGTTTAGATATATTTCCTACCCATAGTAAGATTGCTTTATTTATGTCTATGACACAATCTAGATCTAAAAAGTTATATTGTTCAGTTATTGGTCTAGGCGTCCATTTTTTATTTAATCTCCTATTCCATATTGCATTTGTTCTATCTGATCGTTCATAATTATCTGTATAATAAGTTGGTGTTGTCCTTCTGGACTACTCCTAGGACTATTTTCCGGGGTTTTAACTCTTGATGTGCTAGGTTGATATACATCTCCTGTATTTATTTATAATTCTTTCGGGTTATTTACTTGTTCTAAAAGTTCTGTGTATGTTTCACTTATTTCTGATTTTTGATCGTTCATTGTATCTGATTCATTTATTTCGTCTATTTCAAGATTTCAAGATTTTCATGTAATTTTTGTTTCATCTTATTTATTTCATTAGTCAATTCAAGTTCTTTATCTTTTTCTAGTTCTTTATTTTTTTCTATTTGTTTTTCTTTTTGTTTGGTTTCATATAAAAATTTTAGCTCGGCTAATTCTTTTTCTAATTCACTTATTTTTATATTTTTTAGTTCTTCTAGATGTTGTACTTCCTTGTTTTGCTTGTGTTTTTATTTTATCAATTTCTTTTGATTTATCTATTTCTTCGTTTTCCTTTGTTATTCTTACCATCGCTGTTAAACTATCTTCTAATTTTGTTGTTTCCTTTTCTAGCATTAAATACAAGTTATTTCCTATTTTTTATATCGTTTTCCTAAATTTGAAAATGTTATTTTTATTACCTGTCCGTCTTGATTTTCATATTTTTTTTCGTCTAGTGCATATTCTTCTTTATTCATTATAATTCATGTTTTACTTTATATTCAAGGCAATTTATTTGTATTTCCAGCATAAGTATAACTTTTCTTTGTGCTAATATCGATTTATTACATACTCCTGCTAACATATTTTCTTCTAGTCTTTCTTTTCTATATTTTAACTCTTGTCTTTTTTTCAATTATATTTTCTATCAAATGTTGCTTATATTTTTCTTTGTTCATATTGTTATTTTAGATAACAAACATATTTATATTTTGTTTTAGAAATTATATCTATCAAAGGAATTGTCTTGCTAGTATTTGTTTTAGTAAGTAGTAATAATTCATATTCTATATATAAAGTTTTTAACTTTTTCTGTATCTTTCGTATTTTTCTTTCTATTTTAGTTTTCGTTATGGTTGTTACTTCATTTGTTTTCGGATTGTTCTTCATGATTTTAGGAATAAAATATTTTTCCATAATATTCTTTTTTAAGTAGATCTAACCGTTGAATTTCATTAGCGTTATTTGCAATATATTCTAAATATTAATTTACTCGAGTTCTTAAATACCTGTACAAATTTTCGATTAGTAGCTTTTCAAGTAGTTCTATTTCTTCCTTAGTTTCTCTCCAGAATTGTAAGTATAATTAATCAATCATTGATCTATGAATAATTCTAGATCATTATATAAATCTATATCAAAATCATCTGTTATAATTCTGCCCAACCTTGCGTTGTTTCTTCGATTATCTCGTATCTCAATAATTTTTCATAAATTATTCTTTTTATATCAATATTAAGATCTTTCAATATATAGAGTATCAATATCTTGTAATTAACATCATCATCTAGTAAATAAGTATTCATTTCAACATGTTTTTGCTAAAAATCTTATTCCTTCTAACCTCTTAATAGATTGTACTTATTTATTATGCAGTAATAATGATTTAATAATCATCTCGTTTGGTCACTACTACGGTTTTCTTCTTTAATGAGTTACCCTAACAGCGCCTCAACTGTGTTTACTCCCCTAATCGGCCTTCTTGCCTACCGATTTCAACTTTAGGATGGCATAGTCTGGGCATACTTACTTGCAGAATATTTCCGTCGCAAGTAAATGAGTATACCTGTTTTTGTATATTTGTCATATCTGATTTGGTTTCCATAGTTTTAGTTTGAATGGCCTTTTTATTTAGATTATTTTTACCTTATTGCTCTGATACCAATGTGGGGTGGAATGAAAAATATACTCAAAACCTTAACTACACTTTGCACTAAAGTTGAAAGTATAGGCTTGAGAGTACAAAAGCTAGAGACTAATGAAGAGATACTGAAGTCTAAAGCTATAAGTCAGCAGCATAACTATAACCATGCGGAGCAACTTCGTTCGGCAAACGGTAAACAACCAGAGCTAGAAGGAGACATTGGCATTTAAGTTGTGATAATCTATCACCATTCTACTTTTACCTCGTGTTTGTTCACTATGTTTATTAGCTATGAATGCTGGACTTGTATGTTTACTATTGCTCTCATGTATATAATTATTTTTTAACAGCTCATCTATATGCATTTTGAATTCTTCTAAATCATCAAAATTATATTTTAGTGGTTTTTGTGTTATTATACTATTTTCATCTATTAATTCAATTTTTACTTTCGTCTCCACAGAGCACTCAACACATTGTACACTCCATCTAGGAACTCTTGGGGATCCTCTGCCACCTTAGAGCCAAGAAAGATAGGAGGGCTAATCCTCACAAAGTCTCTCTGCCTAGATTCCATAGTGCTCTCCACAACATTCACCCTACGCATTATACTCAAATTCACTTGAGTAGTCACGGCTCGGGCTAGAGCAAACAAAGACTCTAATATATCTATTACTCAACTCCGAGGGAACCACTGGAAAATCATTACCTCCTTACACAATAGGGACTTGATCATCATGATCTCCTTGAGTACCTTGAGGAACTTGCTCAACTTGCTTAACTTGAGGAGGAATCTCCACATGCACATCATTCTCCTCAACTCTCCTAGCCTGTGTCCTCCTCGTATCATCTTCCTAGAAACACAAGGAAAAAAATAAGAAAAGAGTACTCACATATTTTACTCTACAGAACGACATAGGAGTAGAAACCAAGGGAAACTCTATCGTCTTATAACCTCTTGCCCATAGATGTGTCACGACTCAAAACGATGGTCAAAACTCTACTAGACGGGACTTGATGTGACTTTTTGATTTCTAAGACTACTTTCATATTCTATACTCTGATACCAAGCTTGTCACATACCGAGATTACACCCTAGAAGTTTGGGCCAATCTCAGATTACAACCGGCCTTCTTGACCTCTCGGAGGTCTTGTACAAGCCCTTTCCTTATCGTTCATCGCATATACATAATAAAAAGTAGTGTGGAATTAAAATTTTCACAAAACATTAGAATATCTTTAATAACATCTTTTATATTAATTCATAGGAAATACTAAGTCTCAATCTCATCAAACTTAGACACCAGAATACTTTAGGACACGACCCATAATTCAACATCTAGAAAGTACTTAATCTATTAAAATAATTTGAAATAAAAGACATATATGTATGCCATCGAGTTAATTGAGGACATACTTTGCTTGAATAACTCTAGTATCCAAGATCTCCTTCACGATCCTTCTTACCTTTCACCTACACTTTTAGAGATAAACATATGTATGGAATTAGTACAAACACTTGTACTAAGTATTGCATAAAATCATGAAAATAGACATTTATTGGAAATATGCATCTTTTTCATTTAAAACATCATATAATCATATGAAAAACATTTATCAACTTAGAAAAACACAAGAAATCACTTAGACCAATTATCATAATTTTAGAGCAACAATACAGTGACTTCAACTCACTGTACAATGAACTTTTTCACTGTTACAGTGAAGTTGCTTACCTTCACCGAAGACACGTTCTAGCATATAATTATACCTTTAAAAGTCATCCTAAGACTCACTTAAGCAACACAAAGAGAGACCACCCATATACCCTCTCTAAGTATGCCTAAATGATCCTCAAGACTACTTATAATAACACACATACACACTTACAATACACAAAACATATCAACATATAGATAATATGACATTTCCTCATAAAAGGCTATAAACTGACTTTCTTAAGTACATCAAAAAGATAACCTTCATGATAGACCACTTCAAAACTAACGAATTAATCCCTAAGATTTCCTAAGTTCGGATCATGTCCACATAATCAACATCTTCCCTTACTAGAGTCATTCTTTAGATTCATTTAGGTAAGATATGAAGTTATTATTTGTATTCCCATTCACACCTTAACTAGACAACCCTTAACTACTCTAGACAAGTACTTATTCCATTTACATACTTCATAATATAGGTCATTAATTAATTAGTTCATTTAGGAGAATTCACCACATAAAGGACATTCAAGTAACGGTCTTGGACAAGACCAAGAGACTCTAACTAACACCTTCAAAGCCTATTGTGAAATGTCTAGATAGCGTCCCATACCACTATCTAAACTTCGTAGAAATTTACTAATGTTACTAAGTATCCCACATGATTAGAATAGGCAATAACCAACATAGACCATGATATTTAGACATGGAATCCGGAGATCTAACATACTCTGATGATGGTGTTCTATTTGCCAATGGTAGAACTAGGATACATCACATGAAGGCACATGGCTAAGGAATATGAAGGGTTTTTATTCATTCTAGTCTCTTTCACACGTAGAGGTACATTGTACTCTAGTCTCATTCTCAAGTATAGCTACTTCTCATAAAATAATCACTCGGTGCTAGCCTTGGTTTTCATAGAGTAATTAACACTAAAGGATCATACGAAGAGGTTCCTTATCTAGTTCTTAACCCAATCATATTCACCCTACCAAGGAGGTCCACTAGGGATACCTTTCAATGGCGACTAAGATAAATCATTATGACTTTCCTAAGGATTAATATGATGTCGTTTAAGGTCTTGAAGGATACGATTACTGCTCTTGACTTCAACATTCATAAAATAACCTTTACCATGTACATGACCTTCTCAACATCCTCTAAGGTATCTCATATATTTTGTTCATACATGACAAGAGTGCACTAAGCCTACCTAGTCAACACATATCAGAATCTCATAATATTCATTCATATATCAAATAAGGGACACAAGTCTACCAAACAAGACACTACATTCTTTCACCTTATCACATATAAAATATCATTATTTAAAGCAGTTAGGATGACCCTTATCATCTTTATCTCACCCTATATATTACTAAAACATCATAAATATAACCATTATAGACTCATATAGTCAAGTTAGAACAATCATGCATCAAGTCTAAGACTACACATATAAGCACATAGTCATAGTCTAACATGATCTCCTAATATACATCAAACTTTCACATTACTAGCATGTAGGTAGATATGATCATACTTCACACACTCAACTACACAAATTACAACATTACTTCAATTAGTTTGCCGACAAGGCCATGATCATCAAAATACATAAAGTTACAACGACAAGGCCAAGTCAATTGCAAGTAAATCATATAACGCCGCCACCATAAGTATATCACTCCAATCACAACATAATTGAAGTATAAACAACATCAAAATAAAGAGAATAGGGAATCTTACCACCACAAAATCCTCAACACATCAACTTGATGCTAATCAATTCAATTCAATAACATAAGGCCCTTACCCATGGCCATGAACATAAATTCAACATAAAAACTGTCACGACCCAAAAAAGGGCGTGATGGCACTCGTCTTATCCCACCAAGACAAGTCAGCCTAAAACTCAACCATTACAATAAAGTGTGGAATTAAAATATAAGTAACTTAATAAAACCCCCAAAACCTGGTAGTCACGTGTACAAGCCTCTAAAGTATTACAATTGATTCAAAAGAAAAACTCAAGTCTCTAATGAACTTGTTTCTAGAATAGAACAAGATCATAATTAAGGAGAAGAAAGTCTGCTGCGATGGAAAAGCTACCTGACAAATCTCCAAGAAGCCTCGGAAAAGAAGAGAATGACAAGTACAACAAAAATCCAGGCTCATAACCTACAAAAATTTGTAGAAGCAAGGGGTGAGTACCAAACCACACGGTACTCAGCAAGTAAACCTCTAAACACAAGCTAAGGGAATGAAATACGGGTACTCCTACCACCTCCAACCGAACCTCCACAACTACAACCTGCATAAACATCAGCCCAACCTAACAGCTCACAGTTTACATAGAACGTAACTCAACAAAAACATTTAGACAAATTACATATCCTCCACAATAACACTTTAACAAATTACATATCCTCCACAACAACACTTTAACAAATTATATATCTTGAACATCAACACTTAAACAAATTAGATATCCTCAATAGCAACACTTCAAAAAATTTACATATCCTAAATAACACACTTCAACAACTTACATATCCTCAACAACAACACTTCAACAAATTACATATCCTCAATAGCAAGCTCAGTATTCAACAATCACAAGTTCCGCAAAAAGGCAATCACTAGATCAACAAAACACAATATCAAGTTCACTAATGATAAGTATGTGCAATGTAATGGAATGCAATGTCAAGTATAATGATGCATGTCTGACCTAGTGATACACACCCGCTGTCTCTCAGTCCGGGACCCATGGGGGACATATCTGTCCATGCATCTGTCGCGGCGCACGACATGACCCTCGATAATAGTAACCATCGCGGCGCGCGATACGTCCCTCGAATTATAGTATCCATCGCGGCGCGCGATACGTCCCTCGAAATATAGTATCCATCATGGCGCGCGATACGTCCCTCGAAATGGTACATCCTCTTAAGTACCCATTCTTTCTCAATGCACATAACACTTGTCACAACCAATGCCTCAGAATAATGCAGATGACAAGTTCACACAAAAAAATGAGGAGATGACCATTTTCATAACATCGCACAGTTCACAACCATACAAACATGAAGTTACATCAATAATGATTCAACAAGACTTCAACCCTTTCTCAACACAACACACATAAACAATTAATCACATTGTTCTTTTGTTATCCCATTCTTTCCATCATTAGAATTAATCAATGTGGGCAAATCAACCCATCACCAATCCCGTTACTATCAAACATATACCACAAGGACATACACGCATTTCATACACTTAACAAGAGTTTAGAAATCCACTTGCCTCAAATAGTAGAACAATAACTCCGGGACTTGATCGATCCTTCCCTTTTTGTTGAACTTTCAACTCAAAGCAATCTATTCAAATAAGTAATCATACTAAGATTTTAAAATTAAAAACACTCATGTAAGTATGAGTCTAGTTTAGAACCAAAAACTCATTCCAAAATTGTAATCAAACTTCTAACCTTAATACCAATTACATATCCATTTCTCATAGTCTCCAAATTTCAAGTCTAGAGTTATGTTCTAATTACACAAATATTATAAATTTAATAATATCATATAATACAACACCCTTAATATTTAATTACCTACATTAATATATCAAAATTTGATTGATAATTGAAAAATAAATAATAATCTTAGGAATTATAAGCCACTGGCGCAACAGTGGCATATAACCCTAAACCTCATTCACTTCCACTTTTATGTAACCTTAATCATAATAATAATATATTATAATAATATGAATCTATATAATATTTAACATTCTGCATTATCAAACAATCATTAACTATTTCTTCAACCAATCATTGGCCACCAATAATTTTTTATATATATAATAAGACAAATCGATACAGTGAAGCAATACAATTTGCAAAAACTTAATTTGCACTTTCATTCTCCAAACTATATATTAATGTTAATATCACTCAATCAATATACACCATTAAAAAGACATGTTCCTAGTTAATTTACCTCATTATGGTATTGCTCTTTCTCTTTCGTTTCTCCTCGTGCCTTTCGTCTGGTCAGGTAAGTTTTCGTGCCTTCTCTCTTTTTCTTTATTTTATCTGATTAAAATAATTATGTATTATATGTGACAAACCCTAGTATTTTATTTTTGATAAATATGGATCAAATATTATAAGGTGTTAAATAAATTATCACTTCAGCCCATTAATTATAAATTAAGTCAATTATCTACAACTACTCATTAATTAATTAACTCAACTTAAAAGAATAATCAAAATTTAATAAAAATGACCTTTTGGGTCATTACATTATCCACCACTAAAAATCATGTTCGTCCTCGAAAATAAGGTGAAAGAAGAACGAATAACCGATGTTACCAAGCTTGAGATATAATTTCCATTATTGTTTATCTCTCCAAGTGAGCTCATCCTTAAGACCATTTCATCAAAGGCAACTACTAGAAATTGAACTTTCGAATCAAACTTTTGCATATAATATTATCAAGTTACAAACTAACCCAATAATCCAATCGAACAAAAATTTTCTAGAGCACAACACACCCATTAGGATGAATCTTTTCTCATATTACCAAGATAACATTCTGAATCTATACCGGCTACAATCAGAAGTGAACCTGAACTAACCATCACATACTCATATTGCACAACTATCATAGATCTTGTAAAAATTCTCTTCTCAAAACATCATCTTTTCCCGAGCTTAAGTTATAGGAATTTGACCTTTAGACATCATATATTCATCAAAGGAGATTCAAACTTATCTAACCCAAAGAAAAACAAAATAAAGTAAACATCCAACAAACGATACACTCCAAAATGCAAAATCTCTAACAACACTTTCACATGATCGTAAACATTTCATGGAAGCTCTTCCATAAGTTCTCATAAGCAAGGTCGTGTAGGTAGATATAGTTATATCTTTAATTATCCCAAACAACATCAAATCTATCATAATTGAAATAACCAAGTCCGCCTAAAGAACATACCCTATCAAGAGGATATAAGAGGATCGGTACATCCGATCCACCACTAGGGATACACCCATAGAAGTGAAACACGTACGTGAATCATACTAAAACCATGTCCAGAATGAAGAAGGTTGTAACATAAGAATGTATAGAAGAAAGCTCAAATAACACAAGATACTCTTTTCACAGTGTCCATATCAATAAAATTCCCTTCATTTGACTCAATCTCTCTGTTTTTAGCCACCCACAACTAATCAATTTGATCTCCATCACAATATTACAAATACTTAATTCATCAACTCCCACTTACTTCTCACAGTATCTATCTGAAGCTAACACTCTAAATACTAACAACATCATAACTACACTATCAAAGTCTTTCTTGTAAATCCATTGTCATCTCTAAAAATTTCAAAATATGACTCTAAGTCACACCCAAGACAGATAGCACTAATCTCAAATCTAAAGTACTTTTCCATCGAGGTACGATAATTGAATCACACTAAATGTCAACTTCACGCAAACTTTCAAATACTGTTTCGCAACTACCATTCATACCATCATGTACCTCTCTTATGCCGAAACTCAAAGAAATTCTTGGTCACCCCAATAATTATGTATAGTATAAGCTCAAAATTCCTACTCACCATAAAACGACTATGTAACACATTATAACAATCTATTTTGTCTCGTCAACAAAATACTTTTAATCCCCTCCAATCCTCATTAACCATGTAAAACTGTAGGTCCACACTATTTAACATTCATTTGTTACTTAATCACATTCTGAACAATCTAGCTCGACATAACCATGTATAATTTTCCATACGTCATTTATTGTAACCCAACCAAAACTTAATATTCAGAAAAGTTAATAATAAACCCATAGTAAGTATGTGCTGAACTAGTTCACATCTTATAGTCATATCTAAACTCAAAGGCGAAATCACTCCAACCATCATCTCTGAATCCAATGTTTGTACAAGAGTTCTTATTGTTCCTTTGCCTTTCTTAATATCTTTCCACGACGGAAATTTCAAATAACTTCAACTCTTCAATACACCATAATTTTCTCCTTTTTGCTAACTCACTTACCAGTCTTATATTTTTTTTTTTGGCCAACAATATGGGAAACCATAGGTATAACAATCAAAAGTAACCAAATGTACTACTCAAATTTTAAGTCTTTCTAAATGCTTCATACTCAATGTGATCGATCATTTCTTGCCTTACCAATTCATACCATGACAAGATACACTATCACAAATCTAAACTCACCATGTAAACTTGAAATTTTGATCCCAACCATGTAACACAATCCCATTATCTTACAACATCAGCTCATACCTAAAAAAAAATACTTAACATATTTTAGCTTATCATTGATGGCCTCTTCATTGACCCTACCATATCTTTTTCTAAAAATCTTATCATACTCCTTACCAACTCAAAACCACAAAAGAAATAATCATCAAACTCGAGTTGAACGTCCGTACACTCCTTTCTCAAGTTTTATTCAATATCTATATTATTATTTTTTTATCAATCTAATAAACGTGTGACACTATTACCATAATCAAAATGAAACAGATGAAATCGCGTATCCTTGAACTAAATTCTCAACTCTCTAAAGATATATATTTATCCTTTATAATTATAGTAAATATCCTTTTTCTCGATTGTCTTTCCAATGACTAAAATACTTCCCACTAATTCTTTTCTATTTATGACTCTAGCTTCTTTCAATTCTATTCAAGCGAAATTTTCAACACATCATACAACTTTTCATACAACTACATTGTTCATCAAATAGTTAAAACCCACAACCTTAGATGCTCACAAGACGTTATTGCCATAACATCTCAAAACCAACTTTACCAATAAAATTCACAAGACTAACCCAATATCATATGCACTTTTCAGTAAGATTTTCAATTCCCTTCACACAAGTATACTCTCTGGGACTTCAATTACCCATTAGCTTGCCATTATGGTATCTATCCATTCCCTTGGACCTTAAGATGAAATTATTGATCCTCATTTAGAACCCTCTAGATACACTTCTCAACTCAACACATTAATATTGTACTGAAGATCCACCACTAAATGCTTCCTTATAAATTACGCTTAGCTCAAGTATCTGTAGTAACAAACTAGTTGGTTTCTCAAACCTTGAATTCAACACCAAATCTAATTATCTGAACATATGATACAACTAATAATTCTTTAGGTATTTATTATTCACACTTAACAATCAACATATCCATTTTCATATACCACTAGTGCCATGTTATGAAGTCTGTTAAATCCACCACTAAAACACATCATACCTATCTAGAAGATCGTATCAAAATAGCTCATACATATTATGACAACTTTCCTAACTGTGTTTTCTTGATTTAAATTGTTCATTATCTTGCAATCATTTTAGTTCGTCCACTTTCAATTATCGAACTACATTCTTTTCATAAGTATATCACGTTCACCTTAGTATTAGGTCTAACATTCAAGTTATACACAACACACTAACTACTCACATGAGAAAATATGCACGAGTCATCACATAAATGAGAGTGAATGGAGTGAAGCGATGATAGTCAAAACTAAACCAAGTAAGCACGATTGAGATTCAAGAAGTGAAGATTTTTCTTAAAAGTCACTATAGCCTCTCAAAGATAAATCTGCACGCGTCTCGCATGGATCCTCAAGACTCTACTTAGACTCGGCTTGTACACACGTGAGACCTATGAACCTGGGGCTCTGATACCATTTTGTCAAGACCCAAAAATGGGCGTGATGGCACTCGTCTTATCCCACCAAGACAAGTCAGCCTAAAACTCAACCATTACAATAAAGTGCGGAATTAAAATATAAGTAACTTAATAAAACCCCCAAAACCTGGTAGTCACGTGTACAAGCCTCTAAAATATTACAATTGATTGAAAAGAAAAACTCAAGTCTCTAATGAACTTGTTTCTAGAATAGAACAAGATCATATTTAAGGAGAAGAAAGTCTGCTGCGATGGAAAAGCTACCTGACAAATCTCCAAGAAGCCTCGGAAAAGAAGAGAATGACAAGTACAACAAAAATCCAGGCTCATAACCTACAAAAATTTGTAGAAGCAAGGGGTGAGTACCAAACCACACGGTACTCAGCAAGTAAACCTCTAAACACAAGCTAAGGGAATGAAATACGGGTACTCCTACCACCTCCAACCGAACCTCCACAACTACAACCTGCATAAACATCAGCCCAACCTAACAGCTCACATTTTACATAGAACGTAACTCAACAAAAACATTTAGACAAATTACATATCCTCCACAATAACACTTTAACAAATTACATATCCTCCACAACAACACTTTAACAAATTATATATCTTCACCATCAACACTTAAACAAATTAGATATCCTCAATAGCAACACTTCCAAAAATTTACATATCCTCAATAACACACTTCAACAACTTACATATCCTCAACAACAACACTTCAACAAATTACATATCCTCAATAGCAAGCTCAGTATTCAACAATCACAAGTTCCGCAAAAAGGCAATCACTAGATCAACAAAACATAATATCAAGTTCACTAATGATAAGTATGTGCAATGTAATGGAATGCAATGTCAAGTATAATGATGCATGTCTGACCTAGTGATACACACCCGCTGTCTCTCAGTCCGGGACCCATGGGGGACATATCTTTCCATGCATCTGTCGCGGCGCACGACACGAACCTCGATAATAGTAACCATCGCGGCGTGCGATACGTCCCTCGAATTATAGTATCCATCGCGGTGCGCGATACGTCCCTCGAAATATAGTATCCATCGCGGCGCGCGATACGTCCCTCGAAATGGTACATCCTCTTAAGTACCCATTCTTTCTCAATGCACATAACACTTGTCACAACCAATGCCTCAGAATAATGCAGATGACAAGTTCACACAAAAAAATGAGGAGATGACCATTTTCATAACATCGCACAGTTCACAACCACACAAACATGAAGTTACATCAATAATGATTCAACAAGACTTCAACCCTTTCTCAACACAACACACATAAACAATTAATCACATTGTTCTTTTGTTATCCCATTCTTTCCATCATTAGAATTAATCAATGTGGGCAAATCAACCCATCACCAATCCCGTTACTATCAAACATATACCATAAGGACATACACGCATTTCATACACTTAACAAGAGTTTAGAAATCCACTTGCCTCAAATAGTAGAACAATAACTCCGGGACTTGATCGATCCTTCCATTTTCGTTGAACTTTCAACTCAAAGCAATCTATTTAAATAAGTAATCATACTAAGATTTTAAAATTAAAAACACTCATGTAAGTATGTGTCTAGTTTAGAACCAAAAACTCATTCCAAAATTATAATCAAACTTCTAACCTTAATACCAATTACATATCCGTTTCTCATAGTCTCCAAATTTCAAGTCTAGAGTTAAGTTCTAATTACACAAATATTATAAATTTAATAATATCATATAATACAACACCCTTAATATTTAATTACCTACATTAATATATCAAAATTTGATTGATAATTGAAAAATAAATAATAATCTTAGGAATTATAAGCCACTGGCGCAACAGTGGCATATAACCCTAAACCTCATTCACTTCCACTTTTATGTAACCTTAATCATAATAATAATATATTATAATAATATGAATCTATATAATATTTAACATTCTGCATTATCAAACAATCATTAACTATTTCTTCAACCAATCATTGGCCACCAACAATTTTTTATATATATAATAAGACAAATCGATACAGTGAAGCAATACAATTTGCAAAAACTTAATTTGCACTTTCATTCTCCAAACTATATATTAATGTTAATATCACTCAATCAATATACACCATTAAAAAGACATGTTCCTAGTTAATTTACCTCATTATGGTATTGCTCTTTCTCTTTCGTTTCTCCTCGTGCCTTTCGTCTGGTCAGGTAAGTTTTCGTGCCTTCTCTCTTTTTCTTTATTTTATCTGATTAAAATAATTATGTATTATATGTGACAAACCCTAGTATTTTATTTTTGATAAATATGGATCAAATATTATAAGGTGTTAAATAAATTATCACTTCAGCCCATTAATTATCAATTAAGTCAATTATCTACAACTACTCATTAATTAATTAACCCAACTTAAAAGAATAATCAAAATTTAATAAAAATGACCTTTTGGGTCATTACAAAAACTATAATAATCAATGAAACTAGGTCAACTCAATAATGATTAATTAATATAATACAAACTTGATTATAACTGAACTCATTTCTTACATCATTTGAAAGCCCATAGAAATCTACATCATAATTCATCAACATGACATCAATGTCAACTAAACCCATAACTAAGTCAAAAACTAGGGTTAATCCAATTCACTGGTTCATTGGTAATTTAGGTTAAAATAATGAATGTAATAACAATTAAAACATTATTCAATGTTTACAAATTATTAATGCAAGAACTCATGGTAGAATCATGAAATTGGACAATTTAACTTGAAAACTTTAGAGAACATCTTGAGAATTGGGGCTTCTTTATGAAGAGAGTTTCAAGGATCATATTAATACCCTGATGAATCTAATTCTAAACATGTATGAGGAATGTCCACTCAATTTGTCACACCAAGATCTTCCTTGACTTCAGAATTCAATAGAGTCCTAGAGAGAATTCTAAGGAATTTGGGGTCTTAATTTGGTAGAATGAAATCGTCTTAGTGTTTTAGGCTTATAAACACATTTAAAATACCCAAAAGACCGATACATAAATTCCAATACTCTTATTTCGAATTGGGTTGAAATTACACTTTCACCCCTAACTTAACAGTGACATGCGCAGCAACACAGACAACCATCGACAGTTGCCCATCGACGGGGCGTAGGTCCATACACGGTCCGTCATGTCCGCCGTCGATGGGTTTAGAGACCTGAAATTGGTATATTATCTCCCCAGGATAAGTACCAAACGACTCCTACAACCTCTGGGGCATCGACGAGGCCACGGGCCTTCTATTACCATTCATAGGTGGATACCTTGGGCAATTTTGAACACCAACATGGGTCCTTCCTCAAAGACCTTTGGTTTTTCCTTGGGGATGTTTGGCCGGACGTTTCCAATATCCTGTCACATGATTTTTTTCCAAAATGAACACGTAAAAGTCGATGAAACATGCCTAGACACACAAGGTCGTTTCGAGGCAAACCTTTCAAATTTCATTGACGTTGTTGGACGTTAGACCTCCAAACTCCATGAAACATGACACACTGCCTATATATGCTATAATAACCCATTTAAAGAACTTAAAGACTCATTAATCACACATAAAAAATTAAAAACACATATAAGGCACATAAGTTTCTTTGTCATCGAACGTCTTAGTCGCCCCTTGACGTTTGACTTCCAATGCACCTAAACTCTTAGACACTGCCTAAATACCATATCATAGACCTATTTAGGAACTTATACCATCATGACCAACATGTTAGGCTCTAGTTCACCTAAATCATTTTCTGGGTCTTACATTCTCCCTCACATGGACAAAATTCGTCCTCGAATGACACTTGCCACTCTCTGAACACTTCCAAGAATAGAGATTTAACTAGCATCTCATGACCATTCACAACACTATAAGAAATTAGAAGACAATTCTATAACACATCATGCTTCAAAACTCACATGCTTCATTCCAAATAACTAAAACTCATTTTATATTCAATATTATAGTCATATACATCCGTTCTAGCCACATTGCAACAATTTTAAACCAAAAAATTATTTAGTTAAAGTCCAAAAAATTTAATAGTGAACTGCGAGCATTGTTACAATGAATTTAATAAATTTTTTTCAAAAATCAATCTTTTAGTCATTCATGATAAAAACATACTATTATGCAAAGCAACATAATCTAAAGACATCTTACAACATGATCATAACATCATAAAACACACAATCCAAAATGTAATGAAATTCATTTTTAACAAAATTCCTAAACACCATACACATACAACATGCTTCTATATCATTATATCCCATCTTCTAACCATATTCCCCCACATAGAAGGAACTCATATCACTTAAAGAAAATTCAAGGACTTACCCTCATCATAGTCACCATTCTCATCAGTCTTTGATCCTCTAGTCCAGATTGCATTGAAATGCCTCTTTGTTTGAGCATCATCCTTTGGAGCTATAGGAGCAACATGCTTACTCTCTCTTCCTAGAGCCACAATGATAGGACAATATATCACCTTATGATCATCCTTCTCACAACTAAAACAACCACTAGTACCGGCTAGACACTTCCGATAATGCCTCTTTCCACAAACGACACATGTAGGTTTTTCATTTTGAGAACCACCTCCTATCTCAAATTTCACCTTAGCACTCTTAGGTTCTTCTTGAGTTTGAGGCCTCTTATTAACCCTAGTTTGCTCATGATCACTAGAACCACCCCTTTTTAAGTTTCTAGCCATCCTTTTAAGTTTATACTCCTCAATTCATTTTCCATACACCATGAGTCTAGTTATGGTCATATCATCATGTAGCATCATCATACGACATTCTTTCCTTACTAAGTCGGCGACCTCGGTTAAAAAGCGACTCATTTCATCCGTTGGATTAGACATAATTGAGGGAGCATATTTGGACAGCTTAGAGAACCTCAAAGAGTATTCCATAACACTCATATTGCCTTGTTTGAGACTAATAAACTCCTCTACCTTAACTTTTATCATCTCACGGAGAAAGTACTTACCAAGAAAAACTTGCTTAAATTATTCCCACTCAATAGGACTGGACTCCTCTGTCCAATTGCCTTTCCATTGTGTGTACCACACTTGAGCCACATCTTTCAATTGATAAGAAGCCAACTCCCTTTTCTCTTTAGATGTCACTCCCATAGCATGCACTATTTTTTACACCTCATCTATAAAGTCTTACGGATCCTCTCCCTCCTTAGAGCCCATAAAGATAGGAGGATTCATACTCACAAAATCTCTTAACCTAGATGTCATAGTGCTCTCAACCAAATTTGCCCTAGGCACCATACTCTAATTCACTTGAGTAGTCACGGCTCGGGCTAAAACAAACAAAGCCTCTCTAATATCCCTATAACTCAACTCCTGGACATCATCACCTCAACCCACAATAAAGACTTGATCTCCTTGATCACATTGAGTACCTTGAGGAACTTTCTCAACTTGCTCAACTTGAGGACGAATCTCCTCTTGCACCTCATTCTCCTCAACTCTCCTAGCTGGTGTTTCCTCGTATTCATATTTATAGAAACACAAGGAAAACCATAAGAAAAGAGTACTCATAACATTTACTCTACGGCATGACATAGGAGTAGAAAAGAAGGAAAACTCTATCGTCCTATAGCCTCTCACCCATATATGTGTCGTGACTCACACTGATGGTCAAGACTTTACTAGACGTGACATGATGAGACTTCTAGATTCCTAATACTACTTTCACAACTTGTGCTCTGATACCAACCTTGTCACATCCCGAAACCAGACCCTATAAGATAAGGAAATCTCAGATTGCAACCGGCGTGGTTTACTTCTCGGAGGTCTTTTTCAAGCCCTTACATATTATTTATCCCATAAACATAGTAAAAAGTAGTGTGGAATTAAAATTTTTCACAAAACATATCATAGTCTTTAAAAAATCTTTCATCTAAAGTCATAGGAAATACTAAGTCTCAATCTTATCAAACTTAAGACACGAGAATACTTGGGACACTGCCCATACTTCAAAATATAGAAATACTTAGTCTTTTGGAATACTTCAATGAAAACATAAAAGACATATGTCCTCGAGTGAAATGAGGACATACTTCAACTTCTCTTGAACGATGCTACGGTCAAAGTCTTCACTTCTGAAAACTCCTCACCTACCAACAACTATAGAGATAGATAAAAGTATGAATTAGTACAACCACATATACTAAGTATGGCATACTGCATAAAATTCATGAAAATGGACTTTTATAAGAAATATGCATCTTTTCATTTAAAAATAATATTATAATCATAAGAACAACATTTAGAAACATAGAAATAAATAAGATAACATTTAAGCGAATATCATAATTTTAGAGTAACTTTATAGTGAACTCAATTCATTGTGCAGTGAAGTTCTTCACTACATAGTGAAGTTATTTCTTTTCCATTCTAACACCTCATAGCATGTAGTGTCCTCACTAAATGTTATCCTAAGACGCACTTAAGAAACACAAAGAGAGACCTCCCATACAACCTTCCTAAGCATACCTAAATGACCCTCAAGAACACTTATAATAAGTCAAATACACACTTCAAGACATCAAACATATCAACATATAGATAATATGACATTTCCTCATCAAAGGCAATAAAAATATTTACTTAAGTAGATCAAGAATATAACGTCCATGATAGATATCTTCATGACTACCGAAATAATCCTTAAGACTTCCTAAATTCAGATAATGTACACATAATTAACATATTCCCTAACTAGATTCATTCTTAAGACTCATCTAGGTAAGATAAGAACCGACCATTCATATGCCCCCTACACACCTTAAATGGAGAACCCTTAACTACTCTAGACAAGTACATATTCCATTTATGTACTTCATAACATAAGTCATTAGTTAATTAGTTCATTTAGGAGACATTCAACACATAAAGGACATTCAAGTAATGGTCTTCGACAACACCTGGAACTCTAACTAACAAATTCAAAACCTATTGTGCAATGAGTACATAGAGTCCCATCCGTTACCTAAACTTCATAGAACTTCTCTAATTCTAGTAAGTTTCCCACAAGATAGAATAGACAATAACTGACACAGACCATGATAGCTAGACATGGAATCCGGAGTTCTAACTACTCCGTTGAGGGTGTTCTACTTGCCAATGGTAGAACTAGGACACATTCCATGTAGGCACATGGTTAAGTAATATGAAGGGATTTTATGCACTTTAGTCTCAATCTCAAGTAGAAGTACATTATACTCTAGTCTCATTCTCAAGTAGAGATACTTCCCATAACAGAATCACTCGGTACTATCCTTGGATCTCATAGAGTAATTAACACTAAAGTATCACATGAAGAGGTTCCTTGTCTACTTCATAATCTATTCACATTCACCCTACCAAAAAGGTCCACTAGGGATACCTTTCAATGGAGACTAAGATAGCTCATTATGACTTCCCTAAAGATTAATACGATGTCGTTCCTGCTAATCAACCTTAAGTCCACCATTCCATTACATGATAGATCCCATTACGCCTCTCGACTTCAACTTTCATTACATAACTTTTATCACGTACATGACCTTCTTAACATCCTCTAAGGTATCACATATATTTTGTTCATGACTGACAAGGGTTCACTAAGCATACCTAGTCAATACATATCATAATCTCATAATATTGATCCATATATCAAATAAGGGCCACAAGTCTACCCAATAAGACATTACATTCGTTCACCTTATCACATAAAATATCACTCTTTAAAGCACTTAGAATGATCGTTATCATCTTTATGTCAACCTATACATTACTACAACATCATCAATATACCCATTATAGACTCATATAATCAAGTAGGAACATTCATGCATCAACTCTAAGAATGCACATATAAGCACATAGTTATAGTCTAAAATGATCAACTAATATATATCAAACTTTCACATTACTAGCATGTAGGTATACATGATCATACTTCACATACTCAACTACACAATTAACAACATTACTTCAATTAGTTTGCCGAAAAGGCCATGATCATTATAATACATAAAGCAATGACGCCAAGGCCAAGTCAATTGCAAGTAAATCATATAACACCGCCACCATAAGTATATCATGCCAATCACAACATAATTGAAGTATAAACAACATCAAAATAAAGATAATAGGGAATCATACCACCACAACATCCTCAACACCTCAACTTGACGTTAATCAATTCAAATCAATAAAATAAGGCCCTTACCATGGCCATGAACATAAATTCAACATAAAAACTATAATAATCAATGAAACTAGGTCAATTCAATAATGATTAATTACTATAATACAAACTTGATTATAACTGAACACATTTCTTATATCATTAGAAAGCTCATAGAAAGCTACATCATAATTCATGAACATGACATCAATGTCAACTAAACCCATAACTAAGTAAAAAACTAGGGTTAATCAAATTCATGGGTTCATAGGTAATTTAGGTTAAAATATTCAATGTAATAACAATTAAAACATTTTTCAATGTTTACAAATTATTAATGCATGAACACATGGTAGAATCATGAAATTGGAAAATTTAACTTGAAAACTTTAGAGAACATCTTCTGAATTGGGGCTCCTTGATGAAGAGAGTTTCAAGGATCAAAATAAATACCTTGATGAAGCTATTTCTTCAATTTGATGACGAATATCCACTCAATTCGTCACACCAAGTTCTTCCTTGACTTTGGACTTTAATGGAGTTCTAGAGAGAATTCTAAGGGATTTGGGGTTTGGATTTGGAAGAAGGAAATCTTCTTCGTCTTTTAGAATTAAAAACATATTTAATATACTCAAAAGACAGCTAAATAACCCCCAGTACTCTTATATTAAAGTGGGTGGAATTACACTTTCACACCTCACTTAACAATGACTTGTGCAGGAATACAGACCACCATCGATGGTTAACCATCGACGGGGCGTAGGTCCATACACGGGTCGTCCTTTCCTCCGTCGATGGGTTCAGACACTTGAAATTGGTAGATTATATCCAAAATTTAAGTACCATATGACTCCTGCCATCTACGGGGTTTCGACAAGGCCACGAGCCATCGATTGTTGTCCGTAGGTGGACTGCTTCGGGTAGTTTCGACCACCAACTGGTCCTTCCTCAAGGACCCTTGGTCGATCCTTGGGGATGTTTTCCCGAACGTTTCAAAGTCAAACATGATCTTATATTAGTTTATCACCTCTCACATGAATTTCATCGAAAACGAACACGTAAAATTTGGCAAAACATGCCTAGATACACAAGGTCATTTGAAGGCAAACCTTTCGAACGTCATGGACGTTCTTGGACGTTTAATCTCCAAACTACACGAAACTTGAAACACTGCCTATATATGATATAATAACTCATTTAAAGACCTTAAAACCTCTTTAATGACATATAAACACATAAAACCACATATAAGGCACATAGGTGACTTAAAAGTCGAACATTGTAGTTGTCCCTTGATGTTTGACTTCTAATGCACCTAAACTCTTAGACACTGCCTCAATACCATATAATAGACCTATTTAATACCTTATAACAACATTTTAGGCTCTAGTTCACCTAATTCATTTTTGGGGTCTTACATTTAGAATCCTAAGTCTAGACATCTCATTTTCACATTTATACATGCGTCAAGTAAGGACACAAGTCAACCAAGACGAGACACAACATACTTCACCTTAACACATATTACATGTCATTCTAGAAGCACATAGAAATAACTATATCCTTTTTAAGTCATCCTATACACTGTCATATAATTACCAATATGACTATAATAAACTCCTATAGTCAAGTAGGAATAACCATGCACTAACCCTAAGACTATACACACAAAGTCATAGTCGTACTCTAACATGATCATCTAAATAACATCAATAGAAGAGCACATATACTTTGACATTACTTATCATGTGAGTAGATATTATCATACTTCACATAATAAACTACACAATTTATTATAATACTTCAAGTAGTTGCCGACAAGGCCATGATCATGATAATACATAAATTAACTTCGACAAGGCCACATCAATTGCAAGTAAAACACATAACCCCGCCACCATAAGTGGAACATACCAATCCCAACATAATTGAAGTATAATTAAAATAAAATAAAGGAAATTACGTCACTATACCACCACTCTATCCTCACCACCTTAATCCAATGCTAAATCATCCAATTCAATAACATAAGGCCCTAACCAATGGCCATGAACATCAATTAAATATAAAAACTATTATACTCCATGAAACTAAGACAATTCAATATAGATTCATCAATCTAAGACAACCTAGGTATTAATTCAATACATATATTACATCAGTCAATAGCCCATAGAAAACTACACTAGAATTCATAAGCATTAGATCAATATTGCTCATGCCATAAAGTAGTCAAAAACTAGGGTTCATCAATTACATGGGTTCATAGTTTAATTAAATTAAATAATATAATTAATAAATATTCAATCAATATTTAATGCTTAAAACCCTTTAATGCAACAACCAATGGATAGATCATGAAATTGGACAATTCATCTTTGAAAACTTTAGAAAACAGCTTTGGAAGTTGGGATCCTTAATGAATAGAGTTTCAAGGATAAAAAACCATACCACCAATGAAGATAATTTTACAATTTGATGAAGAATATCCACTCAATTATCCAAACCAATCCCTTTCGTGAGTTTTGGCTCCAATGGAATTCTATAGAATTTCTAAGGGATTTTGAGTTTTGATTTGAACAACGAAATCTTCTATGTATTTTAGCCTTATGAACATGTTTAAAATACCCAAAATACCCTTAAGAAACCTCCTTTTCTCTTATTTGGACGTGGGGTAAATTTACAACTTCACCCCTTAATTTATAGTGTAGTTGAGCGCAACAACCAGTACCATCGATGTTTGCATTCCACGGACTGTTTGTGCACAAACAGACCGTCCTGTCCTCCGTCGTTTGGTTAAGAGACTTGACTTTGGGAGATTGAGCTCCCTAGGATAATTCTTGACCCACGACACCCATTGATGGGGCTTCGACTGGCCCACTAGCAGTCGATAGCCTTAGTTGTTTTGTGGCCTTGTCTAGACAGCCTTGTCTCTTGAGAAGGGTTCTTCCTAAAAGACCCTTGGTTGGTCCTTGGGGATGTTTTGTCGGATATTCCAACCCAAAAATGGTTGTATATGATTTTAGGACCTCTCACATTAATTACATATAAAACGAACACATAAAATTCAATGAAACATGAATAGACACACAAGGTCATTTCAAGACAAACCTTTCGAACGTCATGGACGTTCTTGGAGGTTTGACCTCCAAACTTCAGAAAAATTGATACACGGTTTATATACACCATAATAACTCATTAAAGTACCTTATAAACTCATGAATCACACATAAACACATAAAACAACATATGAGGCACATAGGTCACTTAATCGTCGAACGTCTTCGTCGTCCCTTGACGTTGTACTTTCAAATAACCTAAACCTCTAGAAAATACCTCAATACAACAATATAGACCAATTTACTTACATAGACCATCATAACCAACATGTTAGACTCTAGTTCACTTAATTCATTTTCTAGGTACTACAATTTACTTTTTTCAAATTTAACTTTTGTAGAAACAATATATTATATGATTATTTATACTCATATACAAATGCATGAAATTTACAAGTCATAATTCATTCAAATGTAGATTATATTTTTATTAAATTATGTTTTATTTAAAAATATCTTTAAATATATTATGTAGGATTTTGTCATTTTATTTATTTATTATTATAAATTTTTTAAATTATTCAGTACAATTATAAATTTATTTAACATTAAACTTTCAATTTTATTTAAAAAACAAATAATTGGTTCAAGTTGAACATCGATACTCATAATTATAGTAACATCATAATATACTTGAATTCCTAGGTAGTCCATTTCTTTTATTTGGGCTTTCATTTTTTCAGTTTCTTTCAATTCTCACAGTGATGGGAAAAGTTAATAGAAATTCATGAAATATATCGCACCTTTGCAAAGTCAAAATTTGTAAGTCGATGTTATCTATTTATAATTACTCTAGGTACCTTTATAGAATTACTATTAAATAAGTACATATTTGTAGACAGAAGCAAATAGATCGACTAAGTCTATGTAGTTTAGTAATCACAAATCAATAGAAAGACATAAAAATTACCACAAAGACTTAAGAAATTATTTTTTTATCGTTCTTATCACTGAAAGTGTATAAAATAAAAAACAAAAGTGTTAAACAAACAAATATTAGTGATCTAGTGGTAGAACCATGCCACACTCATAATACTTATAACATGGATTGTATTTCCAAATAATGAATTTCATAATTGCGTAATTTAAGAAAATTGATGCTTTGAACTTTTTTCATTTTTACGAAATCTACCGATTTCGTTGGTTTTTAATATTATTCACTTGTCAATTAACGAATGTGCTCTATCTATTTCTTATGAAACACTTGTATTATTCTTTTTGTAAATTGTCTCCTGTAATTGTGAACATTTGTAGCAAAATAATTGTATTTAGCTATGAAGTTTTTCATAACAATGTGTTGAATTATTCCTTACAGACTTTAATTCATCGCACTTTAACACCTAACATATGTTGTGACAATTTTTTTGCTGTCACTAGATCAAAAATTGATTAGAGATTGTAAAATAATTGTCACCAATTATTGGGAAAATGTACAAGTACCTCCTTAACTTATGCCCGAAATCTCAGAGACAGGCTTGTATTATACTAAGGTCCTATTATCCCCCTAAACTTATTTTATAAATAATTTTTACCCCTTTTCAACCTACGTGGCACTATCTTGTGGGCCTAGTGCGTGTTGCCATTTTTTTAAAAGCTAGTGTCACGTAAGCCGATAAGGGATAGAAAAATTATTTATCAATTAAGTTTAGGGGTAATAGGACCTTAGTATAGTATAAGTGTATCTCTGGGATTTCCGACATAGGTTGGGGGTAGTTATACATTCTCCCCAAATTATTCATATTATAAGTGATGAAATAAATGTCATAATTGAATCTAAATTTTCAGAGCTACAAATTATAATATTAACTACAAAATCTATTTTGTTGATATGGTAATAAAACATTTTTTAGATGAATTTTTTTTGTGTCAAAAATTTAATAAATTACTAGACAAATTTTTTTTGTCATGAATTAGATACATTAATAGTGATTAAATAATGTGCCATGATAACATTAAATTCGTGACTAACACTACTTAACAAATGACAACAACTAATTTTTTGGTGAGAAACTTTAGTGGACAAAACATTGTTACGGATTTTTATGTTTCGTCACTAAAAGAATGTCTCTCATACATTTAAGCACGAAAAGTGAATTTTTTTCACCAAACGAGAATAATAAGTGAAGAATTTGATGTCGTTGCTTATCATAAATTACATACAGTATTAATGATGAAATAACATGTCACCGATAACATTAAATTTGTGACTAACACCACATAACGCACTGGACGCCTGATATCCACACTTACGATGTAAGAAAAATATTGTGTTGAATTTTTGTAGCCAAAATTTTTAATTTGTAAGAATAATAATTTTGATTTGCATGTATTCAATAATCATATATTAAATATATAAATGCTATAAAGCACCAAATTATAAAATAAATAACTCTAAGGTATATATTTGAAATAATCTTCTAAAACATGCCTTCTACAACCCATACTTAGAAAGCATTTTCTTAAGGAACATTATTGGCAATAAATTGCACAAAATCAAATGCATCCAAATATATATATGCCTGCAGTACAAAAAACATTATTGTTAACAATTATCGAGTTTCCTTAGATCCGGTGTAAACGGGAGGATTCATCCTCCTAAAGTTTCTTAGCCTACTATCAATAGTGCTGACAGGTGGTTTCTTCCTGGGAACACCTTATTGCTCTGTCTAGGCTGTCATAGCCTGAGCTTGTTGGCTTTGGCTTTCTGTATCAGGATTGTCCTTACTTCTCCATTTGTCAACCCAGTTGGGTTAACAGTCATCTCCATTTCAGCAGCTGGGGCCTGGGGAGGAACTTGGTTTACCCCAACAACTGCTCCTCCAATCTCTCCGCCTGCTTTTTTCCTCGTATTCATCTTTATGAATCTCAATAGTTCATGTTATATACACTCTTAGTAAACACACATTAGAAAAGGCACGATAAGATCAGAAAAATGGTATTTTCCTATGCATCATACAATATCCAATTCAAGATAGTAGTACACTTCACTACCATGACATAAAAACTACTCAATGTGGTTGATGTGAACTTAATTTCCTCTAAATTAAACCTAGGGCTGTGATACTAACTTTATCACACCTGAAATCTAGACCGCAGACGATACGGGCGTCGTTGACCTCTCAAAGGTCACAGACAGGCCTACATACGTCATTCTTACTTCATCTAGCTTAATTTTAGCAAAATATTTGAAATTTTTGTTTCTTATTTCATACTAAACATTTTAAACTTTACATCATAAGCATTCACAAATCAACAATCTAATAAGGAGATAATCAAATGAAAGAATCAGTTCATAATTTTATGAAACGTATTTTTTCCAAAAAGGCACTAATACAAACTCTGAACAATAGTGGAAAGAAACACTAGTGGAACATGATCCACCAGCTATAGCCTACATCTAAGCAAGATAATAACAGTATACATCCTCGAAATCATGAGGGACTACCAAGTCTGGATGAAAGCTCCACATCCGGATAGCTGCAACATTAACGTATAAGCTCTAGCGTCCACCTGTGCCTGCACCTAAAATTATAGAATTTTATGAGATTAGTAAACACTTGTACTAAGTATGGGTATATGCAATCACACACCAAGGACATGCATGAGTAAAAACAGCTCTTTCTTAATAACATGATTATGGAAATTCAAGTCAGTGGACTTGCATTAATGGGATTAGGAAAGTTAGTGATCTTTCCAAATTTGGATTAGGAAAGTCATGCCATGAGAGTAACATGCATCATCATAATTATCATATTGCACACATCACATAACATCTTGCACATAGCACATATCGTTTTGCATATAGCACATAATATCTTACACATGGCACATATCGTTTAACATATAGCACATAACATCTTTCATATCATTTATTCATATGCCATGAAACCTAGGAATCATGAACATGACATCATAAATTCCCAAAAATGAGGGCTCAACAAATATGACCTCGACAAGGAAGCCTTCTTTAGCAAACACATAGTCTGCTTCATTCATTCATACGTACTTCACTTCATTTTGTTCATAGGCTAGTGTGAACACCAGCTATACTTAGGATGTATATTAAGACTTTCATCGAGTTCGTTGTGCAATTATCAAGAATGACTTAGTTTCAATACTTAGTTCTAGGTCACCTCTTAATTATTCTATCCTAATATCTTTGTAATCATGCATTTCTTTAGGTGCATCATTTGAGGCTGACCTCATTCATTCATTGGGAACTTTAACTTTGACAGACATAGATCATGTGAGCATCATGAAATTTAGTGTCTTCCCCACACAAAAAAGAGGTGGAATCACCACCCGAAGTGACCCAAAATATGCTAGTGTACATGGGAATTGAACCCCGCTAAATCCCTATATTAGTAGTATAGGTTCAAAAACTATGATATATAAGGAGACTCATATCCGGAATGCCGGACAGTCCCATCTCATGATAGTTAGGTGAACCTACGCCCTTCCCGAAAGAAGGCATCACCGTTCATAGCTAGCCTATCAATACTCAGTATAAAGTTTCATTATATTCAACTAATACGTTATGGAAGTTGGCTTCTAGTATGAGGACATCATAGCTCAATAGATGATTTCTCATATAGTCATTACTATTAACTATACATTATACTCAATACTTTTATTAGAGTGTTCGTAGAGACTGGTCTCTTCATTAACCTTACACTCTCATAGGTGAGTACGTTTTGGTAACATTTACTTAGGCTCATTTGAGATTGCTCTCATCTTTCACATTTGGCTCTTATCAAGTTTTCACCACATTAATTTACATTAGCATATTCTATCTTCATAATTACTCACCCCTTTTTACGTAAAAGTACATTTCATCATGCCTATGCACTTGGATATTTGTGTGTTTCACACTCATAGTTAACCCTTCTACAATTTAATCATTTCGTGACATAATATTCATTTCATCGTACGCCAGTGCACTTAGACATTTAGTGTGTTTTACACACGTACTTAATCCTTCTAGGGTTACATCATTTTATTAGTTACATCTTAGGTTCACTTATTTTTAAACGTATGCTAGACTTATGGGTCTATATATACAAACCATGAATGAGGCTTCATTCATAGTTCATTTAAGTGACTCTTATCTTGCTAAGATTATATGGTACAAGACTTATGCATCTTGTATGTATGCCAATATCTCGATTTTGATCCAAGTAGGCAGCATTATTCTTGACAATTTAATTCATGTATGACTTATGTATCAATACGGAATTTGGGAAAGAAAACCCAGTTTCGAATCCCTTGGACAATACTTACATTTTTCATTTATTTTATTTTTGTCCACACGGTTGGAGACCCATCATCAATCCCCAACGCCTTCATTTCCTTTTAATTTCTTTTCTTTAAATTTTCTCTTTCTTGGCTGAGGGGTTGTGGGATCGAACCCCCAAAACCCCTTTTTATTTTAATTTCTTTTTTCCTTGACCTTTTTTTAGTTGATCATGAGGTTGTGGGATCGAATCCCCACATCCTTACTTTATTTTTCTTTTAATTTTTTCCTTGATCATGACCGAGAGTTTGTGGGTTCGAATCCCACTCTTCTCATTTCTTATTTTCAAACTTTATTTTCCATCCAAGAGCAAGGTTCAATTCCGCCTTACCATGTTGTTTTATCACTTCTTTATTTCCACAACTTTTAACGTGGTGAGGTCACACATTCGACCCTCAGTGACCTCACTTGTTATTCACTTTTAATGACATTTTAAACAAAAAAACTTGGCTGAAATTAATCAACAAGGTGCTAGAAATTTGAGTTACATTTTCAGCTTCTTTTCCATTCCATTTCACATTAGTTCTTTGGGGAATTTCATAGTGCATTTAGAACGTTTTGGGTGCATTTTCATGGATTTGTTTAGCCAAGTCATCATCACTCAAAACAGCCACATTTCATCTCATACGAACATCACAATTTACATAAACATGTGTACATGAAATGCAAAGAACTAACATGCCACTTTAATTCCTAAACCGTGACCAATAGCCATGGCAACACACCCAAGCGTACGTAGTTACATTTTCCGTAAAATATCAACATAAGTCACATAATTCTGAACATACATATAAACACATAAGCATCAAACACGTTATATGCCAAATATCTACCAGCAAACATACCCAACCTACGAATCAACAGGCGCCAGTGACAGGAACATGCAACGGGCAACAATCCTAGTTTTCGAATTAGAATATATTGAACCTTAAGGGGTCTCTTTGGAAAGGGACCAAGAGAGAAGAGAAACCATACCTTTGATGACTTTCAAACCTTGAAGTTGCTCCCCAAACCTGCTCCAACACTCACGTCCAAATCAAAGGTTCAGAATCAAACTTTCTATTGGAAATCTCTTCCCTTTGCCTAACGTTTTTGATTAGTTATTTGTCTAGAATTTTCGTTGTGAGTACCTCAAGTGTGATGAATTTTGTATCCTCTTTTATTGTACGTTATTTGTCATAGACAATGTGAATGAAAGTTAGTTTCATCGTCAAAAGTGAGAGATAGACGTGAGAGGTGAGACTTTTCTGAGGCTTAGGAGTCTAGTTTATGACTTAGTCAAATAAGCTTTTATCAAATGGTAAAAATCTTATTTTTATTTTATTTTAAATCAGATAATAAATAATAAATATTAATTAATTCCATTAATTTACCAACTTAAATAAAAATAATTTAAATCATCGCTACAACCTAGGTTCGAACCCTTGTAGAGCAAGACTTCACTCTAAGAGCCAATTTTTGGCCTTCTCTACTAAAAATATCCCTCCACCTTATTAATTAAATTATTAATTATATATTTAGGGTAATTATGATACTACCCTTAGCCTGGAAAAAGATCATTTTTCCCCTAGACCCTCCAAACTGAAGATTTCCAATTTTTAGTTTGGTAAACACTCATCCGAGTAAATCTTCATATTCGGCAGCCCTACATGGCTGGACCCAACCTTTCCTAGATCAAGTAAATCCCAAAGTTATTTGGCTTGGCTTTTGTAAGGTTTCATAGGTCTGGTTCTACACGCGTCAATCTGTGTTAACGCGGTTTAATCGTAGGCATTCTGGACACATTAAACATTATTTAGCATAGCCATTTTTAAAGGGTTTTTACACATATTGATTTCTCCACTACTCACATTAGACCTATTTCATTCCATAAATCACATAGGAAGGCCGGTGCACTTAAATTCACGCTATGCACGAATTACCCTGCATAACTATGACCAAGCAGAAGCGACCATCAGTTAAATATAACCAAACATGCATACTATTAATATGATTCTTATAGTAATTTTCAGACTCTAAATGTGTTGATTGTTTTGAAGATTGCCAAAGTACGTAGAATAGGTCGTGTTGCTAACGTGATAGGTTGTGCTAACCAAGGCGATGACATAATAAGTTTCAATAGAGTTTTTCTTACTTATGTGAAATATTTTATGTAGTTAATTGTGAAAAGAAGTTGTTCTGAACGATGGACAAGTTTCTTATACATAGGCAGTAACATGTCGCAGTTGCGTTGAAAAGTTGTGTAGCGGAATTGTCACACCCTGTTTTTGGAATCCGAATGCAACCGGCGTCGTTGACCTCTCAGAGGTCGCATACAAGCCTCTTCTTAGCATTCAACATATTCATATAGTTAAATTTGTGAAAAATTTAAAACTTTCAAACATTAATGAAGTGTACATAGAACTCATATAATCTTTCATGAATTCATATACTATAGGCTCAACTAAACAACCATCTACAATGGATTACGCAATTCAAAAGGGAGAATCAATATATATCATAATAAGTTTGCCAAAATGGTTTTAATACAAAAACATCAAAATAAAAACATCTGAAAGAAACGCAGGGACAACATCCTCTGGCTATGTTTAAATTCTAGGCTATAAAGATAGAAGTAGCATCCTCGACTAGAGAGGACCTACCAAATGGTCTGGAGATCGATAAGTCCAAACCGCTGCAATGAGTCTCCAATCTGCTCTCTGACCTGCACCTATTAAAAAATGTAATTGTATAGGGTTAGCACACACATGCAATAAGTATGGGAATATGCACACATGCACATAAGTCTATGCATGATCAAGGAAATCTCTTCCTATACAACATGTCATTTCTGTACAGTGAAGTCACTAGACGTTGCTTATTCAGTATTTGTGAATTACGGTATGAATATGATGTATTTTAATGCATTCAACGAACACAACTCATTATCTATGTGATTACAATAAATTAGACTCATCAATATAATATTAGAACAACTCGTGCGATGATTTGAAAATTTTATCCCCTTGAACCCAACAGCGCTCCCTTTTGTACTTACTTTATTTTTCAGTCTTTTTCTTCTTGTTGTTGTGTAGTCAATGATTCGTTTTATCCTAGTTTTTACTTACAAGTGCAATAATTGATTGTATTCCCATATCCCCAATGAATCAAATAAGTAACCCAAGGACTAAGAGAAAGATTTCACTATCCTTACAACAAATTATTCATTACATTTTGCATTCGTTGGGCAGGAAGACTTCATAAGCCGGTCTCTATTGGCTATGAAACTTATTTAATAATTTTAATATTATGGAATTTATGAAGCATTGATTAGTATTACATTTTACTCCCCTTTATTGGCATGATATAAGAAGTCATTATAGGCCAATTTTATTTGGCTTTGCCCATTATTTGCTTAAAACTTCATTGGTATCAACACTGACGATTGATATTCATAAGCTCTTACTTTCATAGCTCAGTTTGAACATACGTTCCTTCTTCTTTCTTTCTTGATTTCTTAGAGACATCTTTAGAATTAAGATTATGCGAGCTAACATTAAATCCAGTGTCTTCCCCACACCGAAAAGAGATATTCACAGATCAAAATGAATCTAGATCATTTGATCTAACATGAAATCCAATGTCTGCCCCACACTAAAAAGGGGTGATTCTTTGGCTAAGGTTAATCCATGTCAAGTGTTTTCCCCACATTTAAAGGGGTGGCTCACGGATATAGTGAACCAAGAACATTTTCTTGAGCATTAACCAACATAGATCGTGTGAGCTAAACATGAAATCCTGTGTCTTCCCCACACCGAAAAGAGGTGATCTCACTGGCAAAGCTGAGATTGAAACATACCTAGCTCTCTTATGTGGAAATCACTGGCTAGTTCCCATGTTTGCTAGAGATAGTTTGAAGACTAGGATACATATGGAGACTACTTATCCACCTCGATGCTAGCCTTATATCATGAGACTTACACATGCAAGGACAATATCATAGCTAGTCTATCGGTGTTTTTCTAGCTTTATTTATCCTCTTATCTTTTAGAGTTGACTCAAACATTATGGAATCTTGCTTATAGATTGAGGTTTACTTGCTCTATTGATTAATTATCATCCCTTTCTTTACATTAATGAAATATGAATTATCCTTACATAACATCTTTGGTGTTAATGAGACTTTTAGTACACTTTCTAACCCCCTTTTCGTAAGTATCTTAACATGGTATGTTAGGTGTAAGTGAGGCTTGTCTCACTTCCTTTAACACCTCATTCTGTCACTTTCTTAACTTAGACATATTTAATTATGTCAATACTTAATTTACTTGCTTACGTTCATTTGGTAACTTCATATCATCGTGTATGGACGATGAGAACTTCATTTAATGAGTTACATATGTTCATACTTCATTTGTTTGGGGCATGTTGGGACTTCTCACAATGATTGGCATGGCCTTAGATATGGATTCATTTAATTACCTTAGATGTGCTTATTTTATCATTTCAGTACATTGTCTATATATGATTGGCATAAATTTAGTATTAGCCTAAATAAATTGGAAAATATTTCATAATCATCTTTATTGTCATATGCCAAATTTACATTAGTTGATGTTTCGTTTGGTATGTATTAACCATTATCTAATCTTTTAATTATTTAAAGAAAACATTATAGCCAATTTTATTCAACTTATTGTTAGCCATTTTATTGGTATAAGCCAAAGATTCACTCAAATATGATTCCATGGAGATCATTTTAGCTCACCTTATAGCATATTTCAAACGTCACATTAGTAGCAATTTCGGACAGCCTCATATGAACACTTTAATGAACATAAAACATCAAGTCTTATTGAACAGTTGGCATACACATCACAATCGTAACATCTCAAGAGTAGCATTTTCAGACACAAGATGATGCAACATTGTTCTTTTTATCACGTAATAAGCACATAAAATCATACATGTACAAAATATAGGTTCGTTCGACATTTACAAATCAAGAATCCTACACATTAAGATCAAACAGGACCACATACCAACAACATTATCAAGATTACAGCTATATATTCATTAGAATAAAAAAGGAGGATACTAAATAAGAAGGATGTTCAACAAGAACCTTGTGAAACAGCCCTATTTCGATATTTCATAGCTTCAAGACGATGGAAAATAGTCTTGGAGAAATAATTCCAGGAGAGAAACCCATACCTTAAGTATAACTTAATCTACGAAGACCACCTCCAATGAAACCTTGAAGAACACCTTGAATTCGCCCTAGAGAGTTGATGAATTTTCTGCCTTTTTGCTTACTGGTTTAGCATCGTGCATTCTAAGTGTTTGATCGTGAATTTTTAGGTTTAGGAACTTATGTTGACTCATTAAACTTAGGATTATTTATTAAATTAAATAAATAAATTAATTAATTACTAAAAAAGCCCTCCTAGATTGACTAGAACTAGGAACACACAACACTTAAAGTCAAATCTGAAATTATTCCTAATTAAGGGACCTAGGTTAATTACTAAAGTACCCTTAAGTCATTGGAATCATAACTAACCCTTTTGGACCATCCTAGGTTAAGTACTAGGATGTTTCTTGATCTATACTAGGTTAGTGTAAGAATTTCTATTTGACACCTTTAATTTAATTAATTAACTTGCTAATTTAATTAATTAGGTTACCTAGGATAATTAATAAAGTACCCTCAATTCTTCAGGACGATAACTAACCCTTTGGACCATCCTAGGTTAGGTACTAGGTTGTCTCTTTAACTAGTTACTAGGTTAGTGTCACCCAATTAAGTCTTAGGTGTCGTCTGTACTAGATACTTTATTTTTGTTTGTCCTAGGTTAGTTTGTTAGTTAGGTTAGTATGTTAGAGTCTAGAATTATTAAGATCTCTAGACTTCACATGGGTGAACTCATCTGCACGCCTTCCCCCTAACTACCCTAAACAAATTCAGTTAGGGTGGTCCCTCCTTGGCCATTTTTCCCCATGTGCTTGCAAATGTGTAGCTTGTACTTTCCAAACTAACTATTCTTGATGGTTCATTTGGAATGTTTACTTATTTTTCCAAGGATCCTCACTATATCCTTGGGCATTACTTAATCAACATGATCATTTTAAATGGTCTTATTCTATGGTACTAGGCTTGACACTTGGATGCCTAGTACCTAATGTGAAACGTGATTTTTAGCTTAGGGTCTTTATTACAGGTACATTTCCCAAACAAGATTGCTAATGTTTGAAAATTGACTAATACCCTTTAAGCCAATATTTTTTACAATGCCCATAGTTTTCTGATATGCCCCATATTCCTAAATATTGGGCATTGGAATGCCTATTTACCCCCAATAGATATTCTTAAAACTTAATCGTCCCTTCACTAGACGGGTATATTTCCTAGAATGTTACATTATCCCCCCAGAAAAATTCGTCCCCGAATGACACTACACATCATTTTAAAATAAAGAGGGTGATTCTCGAAAACACTTTAACATGCTTAAAACTTTACTCTTTGTGAATATCTCATTGACACTTACTCTAGGTGATTCATATTATTCTAAATTTATCTAAAGCTTCACATTTGAGATTGAGGAACTTCCTTGTCAATCACAGTTAACTTAATGCACATCATGACTCATGCAACACAAAAATCATGTCTATGGCATACAAAAATAGCAACATGAATGCAAGCATGAACTCATTTTAAATCATTTAGTGCAAGTATAAAACATACTATTATGGACTTACAACACTAAATCAACTAATGCAATAAAACTTATAGTTTCTTAAACAAAAACAAGACTTAGGAAGAGTATACCTAACCTCAAGAACTGAATAAGTGAGGGTAACACGATCTCATATCGGCCTCGGCCTCCCATATTGCTCCTTCAACAAGGTGGTTCCTCCATAACACCTTTACGGTGGCAACCTACTTGTTCCTCAACCATTCACCTTGAGATCTAAAATTTCAACCGAAAACCTCTTCATAAGAAAGGTTCTCATCGATTGTTATCCCTTTAGATAACATCTTGTTGGATTTGAGATTGCAAACTCTTTATCTTGTTGGATTGGAACCACGCCCTTCCCTATTCAACTCTAACTCATTTGGCAACTGAAACCTTACTACCCTGTTTCAATAGTCTATGTTAGAAAAACACTTATGGAGCCAATCCCTACCCATGATTATATCAAAATCAAGCATGGCTAATTTTATTAGGTCAACATAGGTGAATATCTAAAGAATATTGATTGGGCATTCTTTATATACTATTTTAGCTCTAATGACGTCTCCTATGGGAGTAATAACTAAAAAGGCTCATGCAAGATTTTAGGAAGCAAGTCAAACTTACAAGCTACTAAAGGAGTAACAAATTACAAAGTGTATCCTGGATCTAACAATGCATACGCATAAAAAGAGAAGACATGCGACGTACCACTGACCATATCACTTTACTTCTGTTGCTCTTCTCTACCTTTCAAAGAATAATATTTGTTTCTCTTGGAAGGTTCGGTTGCAGAAGTAGGATTAGGACGAGGTTGAGCATCTATCCTTGTTTGATTCCTCCACTGCGGGCCGTCCCTGACCATATGCCCACTCGTGCCGCACCCATAACAAATATTAGTACCTACCAGGCACTCACCTCCATGCAAACGGCCACAATTATCACACGGTTTTCTATCACACTGGGCATTCCTATCATTTCCCTCCTCGGCATTAGTGTTCTTAGAAGGAGTAGGATTACCTTAGTGTTTATGCCCCTTCTTGAACTTGGGCCTATCCCGAACTCCAAATGATTTATTATTATTGCTCGAATCGGACAAATCCGAGGACCTATATTTTTGTCTCTCTCAGTCTCTCTTTCTCCGACGACTCTCCTCAACCTTTTATGCATGTACCATCAACCTACCAAGGTCCATGTTATAATTCAACATGGCTGCCCGATATTCCTCCTCAAAATCCTCCGATACACTAGTCACAAACCTGCTCATCTTATCCCTGATATTGGACACCAGAAAAGAAGCATATTTGGAAAGCTTAACAAACTTCATGGAGTATTCCCTAATTAACATACCTTGTTGTCATAAGTTGATTAATTCCTCAACCATAACCTCTCTTTGTTCTCTAGGAAAGAATCGCTCGAGGAATACAGTCTTAAGAACGTGCCAAGTAATGGGAACTTCTCTTTGTGCTCGGTCATCTCGCTACATCATGTGCCACACTTGAGCAACATCTTTGAGTTGGTAAGAGCCAACTCATCCCTTTCCTCTTCATTAACACCCATATCACAAAGAATCTTATGAACCTAATCCACAAACTCTTGGGGATCCTCATTAATCATGAACCCGTAGTAGACGAATGGCACATGCACTCCAGCCGTTGGGGATTGAGGAGGAGCTTCGTTGCCTCCAGCAGCTGCTTCTTTGAATCATCTGCCTGCATTTCTCCTTGTGTTCATTTTCTACATGTATACACAAGAAGGGAATTAGATTCTAGAATGACACAAAATATAAAAGCTATACACGACACAATAATGAGTAGAAGAATGGAAGATTGTTAACATCACCTAGACTCTAAGTCATGATTGTGGAGCGCTTCACAACCATAAGTTAGAAACTACGTATCTTGGTTGTTTGAGCTTTAGTTCCTAGGTAATTTAACTTTGATCTGATACCATGTTTGTACCACGCAGATTCTGGAATCCGAATGCAACTGGCGTCGTTGACCTCTCAGAGGTCGCAGACAAGCCTCTTCTTAGCATTCAACACATTCATATAGTTAAATTTGCGGAAAATTTTAAACTTTAAAACATTAATGAAGTGTACATAATATTCATATAATCTTTCATGTATTCATATACAAGCTCAACTAAACAACCATCTACTATGGATTACACAATTCAAAAGGGAGAATAAATATATATCATAATAAGTTTGCCAAAACAGCCTTAATACAAAAACTTCAAAATTAAAACATCTGAAAAAACTCTAGGAATAGAATCCTCTAGCTATGTCTAAATACTATGCTATGAAGATAGAAGTAGCGTCCTCGAACTAGAGAGGTTCTACCAAATGGTCTGGAGATCGCTGAGTCCAAACCGCTGCAATGAGTGTTCAATCTGCTCTCTGACCTGCACCTATAAAAAAAATGTAATTGTATTGGGTTAGTACACACTTGTACTAAGTATGGGTTTATGAGCACCTACACATTAGGCTATGCATGATCAAGGAAAGCTCTTCTTATACATCATGTCATTTCTGGAAAGTGAAGTCACTAGACTTTCCAAATTTGTTAGTTGTGAATTGTGGTATGAATATGATGTATTTTAATTCATTCAAAGCACAAAAATTATTTTCTCTAGGATCACAAGAAATTAGACTCATCAAAATAATTTTAAAACAACTCGAGCGAAAATTTTAAAATTTTATCCCCTTGAACCCGAGAGCTCTCCCTTTTGTACTTGGTTTATTTTTCAGTGTTTTTCTTCTTGTTGTTATGTAGTCAATGATTCCTTTAATCCTATCTTTTACTTACAAGTGGAATGATTCTTTGTAGTCCCATACGCACAATGAATCAAGTAAGTAACCCAAGGACTAAGGGAATAATTTCGATATCCTTACAACATGTCATTCATTACATTCTGTATTTATTGGTCAAGAACACTTCATAAGACAATCTCTATTGGCTATACAACTTATTTAATCATTTTCATATTATGGAATTTATGAAGAGTTGATTAGCTATTACATTTTACTACCCTTTATTGGCATAATATAAGAAGTCATTATAAGCTAATTTTATTTGGCTTTGCCCATTATTTGTTGAAAACTTCATTGGTATCAATACCGACGATTGATATTCATAAGTTCTTACTTTCATAGCTCACTTTAAACATATGTTCCTTCTTCTTTATTTCTTGCTTTCTTAGATACATCTTTAGAATAAAGATCATGTGAGCTAACATGAAATTTGTGTCTTCCCCACACCGAAAAGAGGTGATTCACCAATTAAAAATGAATCTAGATCATGTGAGATAATATGAAATCCAGTGTCTGCCCACATTGAAAAGGGGTGATTCGCCGGCTAAGGTGAATCCATGTCATGTTTTTATCCCACATTTAAAGGGGTAGCTCACGGATATAGTGAACCAAGAACATTCATTTGAGCATTAACCGACATAGATCATGTGAGCTAAACATAAAAACCAGTGCCGTATCCATACCAAAAAGAGGTGATCTCACTGTCCAAGGAGAGATTGAAACATACCTAGCTCTCTTAGGTTGAAGCCACATGTTAGTTCCCATGTTAGCTAGACATAGTTTGAAGACTAGGAGACATATGGAGACTATAAATCCACCTCGGTGGTAGCCTTATCTCAAGAGGATTACACGTGCAAGCACAAGCTAATTGCTACTCTATCGGTGCTTTGCTCGCCTTATTTATCTTCTTATCTTTTAGAGTTGACTCAAACATTATGGAAGCTTTCTTATAGATTGAAGCTTACTTACTCTAATAATGACTTTTCATCCCTTTCTTTACATTTATGAAATGTGAATTATCCTTATATAACATCTTTGGTGTTAATGAAACTTGTTTAACACATTCTAACACCCTTATTTGTGAGTATCTTAACTTGGTATCTTAGGTGTAAGTGAGGCTTGTGTCACTTCTATTAACATCTCATTCTGGTCATTTTCTTCACTTAGACATATTTAATTATGTTAATACTCAATTTCCTTGCTCACGTTAATTTAGTAGCTTAATATCAACGTGTATGGACAATGTAAACTTCCTTCAATGAGTTAAACATGTTCATAGTTCATTTGTTTAAGGCATGTTGGGACTTGTCCCAACGATTGGCATGCCCTTGGATATGGATTCATTGAATTACGTTAGCTGTTCTTATTTTATCATTTCAATACAGTAGCTATATATGATTGGCATAAAATTAGCATTGGCCTAAACAAATTGGAAAAGATTTCATAATCTTCTTTATTGGCATAAGTCAAATTTACATTTGTTCATGTTTAGTTTGGTATGTATTAACCATAATCCAATCTTTTAATTATTTAAAGATAACATTTTAGCGAATCTCATTCAACTTATTGGAAAATGTATTGTTAGCCATTTTGTAGGCATAAGCCAAACATTCACTCAAATATGATACCATGGAGATTGTTTTAGCCAACCTTATAACATAAATGATACGCTCAAACTTACTTCTCAAATAAGAAGTAAAGTGGTCACGTCTAGTAAATAACACAACTAATGAGGTTCGGATCGTTCTCATGAGGAAAATAGTTTATACTTAACTTCAATCTATTATTACTATTGTTCAGTCTATTACTTTCTTGGAAAGCAAAAATAATAAAAAGGGAGGTTTTCTATTTCTAAATGAATGAAAATAACTAGCAAAATTAAAGGAGACAACTAACAGCTTCAAATGTTTGAGTGTAATCAATTAATAAAAGTAACTAGGGTTTACGTGGTCCCCACGGGTTCATAACTTGATAATTCTAACTATAACAATTCTTTTCTGGTATCTAGCATTCAAAGTGAAAAGTTATGTATTTCTAAATACTTGGTCCGGCATCTTTAAAATTTCACTCCGCACCTTGGTCCGGCTACCTGTGTTTCTATACTAACTCTTACCTTTACCTCATATTAAGCATCGTATTCGATATTTGACTAAGTTATTACCTCGAACCAATTAGTACTAGACTATTATATAGTATACACTAAATCTACGTTGATAATTCTTTTCCTATTAGCTACCTCCTTGGTCCGACAAGTAGCATTAAGGCGAATTCTAACGTTGGCCATCCGTTAAAAGCACTTCTAAGCGAAAGAATTATCAATACATGCAAGACACTATTCTAGAATTATTATTTTAGTTAGGTTTTACCTCACTATTTGCCTATGGTTCCCACAACCCTAGTTATGGAGATTAGTTACCCATAGTCATAATCGTAATATTCAAATATATGATATAAGAATTCATGCACTTACTTCAATGAGAAAGAGTAAAATCCAAAACGTCACTTGAATAATCAACAAAAATCACCAACAATCAATTACTGAAATTAATTGAAGAACAAAGATTCTCCAAAAGTGTAACAATAATCCTCAAGTCTAATCCACAAAAGAAGCTCAAAAATGAAGACTCTAACAAAGAGTCTACAAATAATCAAGGGTCTAACCTCAAAAATGAGGTTTTTCGCACTATTTATTAAAAATAAAAACCTAATTATATAAGGACTCTATTCGCTGGAAATCTGTCAAAACGCGGCTGGATCGACGGACCTCGCGACGGATCTTCGTGGTCACGACGGACCGTCATGGACTCCGTCATCCCATACTTATGCAATTTCTTCTGCTTCTCTAATCACTACCCTCGACGGCTGGTATGAAGGATCGTCACAGAAACAACGGTCCGTCGAGGGTCTCCGTTCCAAAACAGTTGAACTCTTAGAATTTGGGTACTGGTACTACTTTTCTGATCTTCATGACGAACCAGCAGGACGGATTGTCATGGTTACGACGGTCTGTCACGCACTCCGTAACCCCACACTTGTCAAACATCCCCATCTTCCTACAGTAGCTGCACTACGATGCCACCTACGGACCGTCACGGGCACGACGAATCGTCACAAGCTCCGTAGGTGGTACTTTTCTGTATTTCTCGCTCAAAAACCTCCGCATTAATCTTTTAGACAGATTTCCTGCAAATTAAGAGAAACTTACGTAAAAATTAGTAAAAAAGGCTTTTGGACACACTAAACTTAATGGAAAAGCATTAAAACTGCCGTCAAACCACGGTATATCAACACCCTCAACTTAATTTCGTTGTTTGTACTCTAGCGACGCACTATGACTCAATACAAAATATTTGTACAATAGTATCCATGTTTTATCTTTCGCAATCCCGATCAGTCACATCATAATATGCATGCTATCACTATTAGGCTTGAATTATGTGGAACCAGACCATGACACAGATTCACCATGCACTAACACCTATCTTCTTCAACTTCTCACCGCGGTGCTAATATTTCGGGTATTGCAACTAGTGTCCTCACTTCGAAACAAAATCCTCATTTTTCACACAATGATTCAGTTGAGTATAAGGGTTACTTTTAAACGCTCTCTCTCAAAACAAATTCACGCTCATTCTTACATATTGCCATAAGCTTGCCCTTATTTTCACTGCTTTAAGTTCGCTATATAACTCTTAGGATCACGATAGGACTTTCTTAGCTCGTAACATAGGCTCAGGGTTAGGTAGGGTACATTTAGGTATACTTTAGTGACTTTTTGTCCTCCTTAACAATCGGCTAAACATACCACTTTTTATCATTTTATCTCGCTACTTACTCATATCTTTCACCTTGCTATTTTCCCTTCTTTCTTCATTTGTGTAAGTGACTCTCTTCTTTTCTTGCTTGTATTTCTTGTCTTTTTTCTTTTTATTTTTTTTTTATTATTTATTTTTCTTTCAACTGATTCTTGAGTCATAAATTTTGTTCTTTCTCTCTCTTTTTTCTTTCAACCCCGCTTTCTGGAGCATTCCTCATAACACCCTCAACTCATGACTTTGCCATGAGTCAAAGTACAATGTACCAAAAGTTGGGTCAGGTTCATAAAAAGGGTTGTTTATTGCATTAGCCACCCTCAACTTATGCTTTTGGCATACGCTGATGTGCACATGTCCAAGGAGGGACCAGGGCCAACACATTTTTCTCAGAAAAGATCACTTGGGCTGAAAAAGAAGGGTCTAGTTTAAGCTCAAATCATTTGGATAAAAGAAGGATAAATTTTATTTGGTTTTCTTTTATTTAAGCTAAAAATGGTCTATATTGAATAAGGACTTATGATCCTTTCCTAATTGTCTATTACAGCTTACTTTTAGCAGGACTAACCAGGCAAGTTCTACCTTAGTAAAAATAGTGGATTATTCAAATCTTCCTCACACTCACTTGACATCTCATTACTCTACCATTTTATTAGGCACCTAGTTTGAATTTTAGACTAAGGGTCATGCAGTGGTGTACCTCTATGTCATGCTTCGAGCCATACATTTATCAATTACTATGCCTAGTCATGCATCATTTTCCATTTTATCAAGATATCATTTTAGCCATCATGCTTCAGAATTAAACTATGTACAAAAGATATAGACATGCCGATTCAACAGAAAAATATAATCAGTCTCTTGGGGAAAAAGAACACAGGCAAGAAAACCCCAAAATAGGATAGTGAATTGGGCTACTCAGACTTAATCCTAGCACTCACTTTCCATTTACCCCACCCCCAACAAAAATACATGCAATTGTCCCCAAAGCATAAAAAAATTTAAATACAAGAGTGGTAGGTGAAGCAAACCTGGGGCGCAAAGCGCCGACGATCAGCAAGCCGGTAGGTACGGTTCCCCGCAACCCACTACTCTGTAATCTGGACACCCTCAGTAGTGTCCTCAGCATCAACAGCACTATCAGCACTGCCTCCTTCTATCTCAACATTTCTTGAGCTAGAAGCCCCAACATCAAACTCTACTGCTCTCATTTGACGCGCCTCCTCATCAGCAAGTGAGGCTCTCCTCGCATCCTCGATCTCACGGCGCTCCTTATTCCGTGATCGAGCTTCATCCTTCTCTTGACCCCTATGTCTCTTGGCATGCTCTCGAGGGGGAGGTAGTGGAATCTCCAAAGTGGCGAATAAGGTCGCCATCACTGTGTCTTCAGCAGGCTCTGCAGAAGGGGCCTCAAACTCAAGCACCCTAGCCTCAAATATCATATCAATGTCTGCGCGAAGACTGTCGACTACAGCCTGAAGGGTCGACACATCCACTTGAGCGGCAGGCCAGGATAACACACGCAACTCAAAAGCGTCCAAGCACTGATGAACCTCAGCGATCTTCCGTTCTGTGTGCTGGACCCTTCTCCGCTCCAGGCGCTCTTCTGCCTCAGCAATAGACCTCTGCATCCAAGGCTGGATGTGATGCAAAAGTGTAGCCATCCGTGCCTCTAACTTTTGGACCCTATCAAGCGGGACTAGAGCGGGGAAAGGGGCTGAACGAGAGGAGCTCAGAGCAGTGCTACTACCCGGGATAGACTCGACCGGGGTAGTGTCAGTGGAATCCGCCTGCGCAGCCGTGCGGGCTTGTACTACCGTATCAGCCAGATTGTCACTAAGTTGAGGCAACTCTTGACGGGGCCCTCTGCATGGAGGCAACTCATTCGCCTCATCTCTGATGAGGCCGAAATCAACAGTGCCCAGCGGGGTATTTAGGTGATCAACGTGCCATATAGGCACACCTGCGGACCTGCATAGAGAAAATATCATGCACGGGAGAGGGTAAGTAGTTGTGACCCTAAAAACCTCTCATGCATGACCACCTATAAAAGACAAGCGAAATCCACCTCAAACCCGGCTATCATCCCATGTGACTATATTATCAGCGGTTGTGGGGGAAAGGTAGTGGCGGACAATCATCCACAAAAACTTCATCGTGAAGGTCAGGTTATCCTTCTTGATGGCTCCCTTCGGCTCGGTCACCCAGTCAGCACCCTCTCCATCAACGGACAAGTGCAGTGTCATCCACCTTTGGTGGTATCTCTCACCGATGGCTCACGCAGGAATTGGCCATCTTTGATAATCTGCCACCGGTAGTCAAACTCGGTGATGAAAGGGGTCCGGTTGGCATCAACATTCTCTCCATATAGATACCGACAGAAGGCAGGCAGAGAGATATCAACCTGAATGCCACGTACTCGGACCTGCTCTAGTGGGGCCTGTTTGGCGGGGGCAGCCCGCCTATCAATATATGATCTGAGAGTAGCCACGTAAGATGCGTAGAACTATCTGACTAACTCTTCACTATAAAATCCCAATGAACGCGTTGTCCACTCCAGTCGATGTCTGGTGAAGAGATTGTGAATCTCTGGCATTATCGGGAGGCTTCCCGTAAGGACCCGCCGCTCCAATGGAGATCGTTTTATCCAATCTTATAACATAGTTGATACGCTCAAACGTACTTCTCAAATAAGAAGCAAAGCGGTCGTGTCAAGTAAATAACCCAACTAATGAGGCTAGGATCGTTCCCACGAGGAAAATAGTTTAGACTTAACTTCAATCTATTATTACTATTGTTCAATCAATTACTTCCTTGGAAAGCAAAAATGATAAAGGGGGGGGGTTCTATTTCTAAATGAATGAAAATAACTGGCAAAATTAAAGGAGACAACTAACAGCTTTAAATGTTGGAGTTTAATCAATTAATAAAAGTAACTAGGGTTTACGTGTTCCCCACAGGTTCTTAACTTGATAAATCTAACTATAACAATTCTTTCCTAGTATCTTGCATGCAAAGTGATAAGTTATGTATTTCTAAATCCTTGGTCCGGCATCTAGAAAATTTCACTCCACACCTTGGTTCGGCTACGTGTGTTGCTATACTAACCCTTACCTTTACCTCATATTAAGCATCGTATTAGATATTTGACAAAGTTATTACCTCGTACCAATCAATACTAGCCTATTAGATGGTATACAATAAATCTCCATTCATAATTATTTTCCTATTATCTACCTCCTTGGTTAGGCAAGTAGCATTAAGGCGAGTTTTAACGTTGGCCATCCGGTAAAAAGACTTATAAGCAAAAGAATTATCAATACATGCAAGACACTATTCTAGAATTGTTATTTTTGTTAGGTTTTACCTCATTATTCGCCTATGGTTCCCACAACCCTAGTTATGGAGTTTAGTTACCCATAGTCATAATCACAATATTCAAATATATCATATAAGAATTCATGCACTTACTTCAATGAGAAAGAGTAAAATCCGAAAGTTCACTTGATTAATCAACAAAACTCACCAACAATCAATTACTGAAATTAATTGAAGAACAAAGATTCTCCCAAAGTGTAACAATAATCCTCAAGTCTAATCCACAAAAAAATCTCAGAAATCAAGAGTCTAAGAAACAGTTTAAAAATAATCAAGGGTCTAACCTCAAAAATGAGGTTTTTCGCACTATTTATAAAAAATAAAAACCTAATTATATAAGGACTCTATTTGATGGAAATCTGTCAAAACGCGGTTGGATCGACAGACCTAGCGACAATCGTCGTGGTCACGACGGACCGTCATGGACTCTGTCGTCCAATACTTATGCAATTTCTTCTGTTTCTCTCTTCATTACCCTCGACGGAAGGTATGACGGACCGTCACAAGCACAATGGTCCGTCAATGGTCTCTGTTCCAAATCACTTGAACTCTTGAAATTTGGGTACTTGGACTACATCTCTAATCTTCATGACGAACCAGCAGGATGGACCATCATAGCTACGACGGTCTGTCACGCACTCTGTAAGCCCACACTTGGTCAGACTTCCCCATCTTCCTTCAGCAGCTGCACTACGATGCCACCTACGGACCGTCACGGGCACGACGAACCATCACAAGCTCCGTAGGTGGTACTTTTCTGTATTTCTCGCTCAAAAACCTCCGCATTAATCTTTTAGACAGATTTCTTGCAAAATAAAGAGAAACTTACATAAAAATTAGTACAAAAAGCCTTTTGGACACACTAAACTTAAGGAAAAAGCATTAAAAATATCGTGAAACCACGATATAACAATAGTTCAAACATCATATTAGTAGCCATTTCGGAGAACCTCATATGAGCATTTTAATGAACATAAAATATTCATGAAGTCGCATTTAACAGTAGGCATGCACATCACGACCGTAACATCTCAACACTAGCATTTTCGGACACAAGATGATGCAATGTCTCCTTTATATCACGTAAGGAGCACATAAAATCATACATGTACAAAATATAGGTTCATTCGACATTTACAAATAAAGAACCCTCCACATTAAGATCAACCAGCACCACATACCAACAACATGATCAAGACAACGTCTATATATGCATTAGAATAGAAAACGAGGATACTAGGGAAAGGACGTTCAACAAGAATCTTGGGAACAACCCTAGTTTCGAGATTTCATAGATTCCAAACGATGGAAAATAATCGTGGAGAAATAATTCCAGGAGAGAAACGCATACCTTATGTAGAACTTAATCTACGAAGACAACCTTGAACGAACGTTGAATAACACCTTGAATTTTCCCTAGAGAGTCGATGAACTTTCTACCTTTTTGCTTACTAGTTTAGCTTTGTGTTTTCTAAGTATTTGATTGTGAGTTTTTAGGTGTAGGAACATGACTCATTTAATTTAGGCTAATTTAGTAAATTAATTAATTACTAAATCCTAGATTGACTAGAACTAGGAAAACACAACACTTAGTCAAATCTGAAACTTTTCCTATGGATTTCGCTTTGAACCTTTAAATTAATTAATTAAATGACTAATTTAATTTATTAAGGGACCTAGTTTAATTACTAAAGTAACCCTAAGTAATAGGAACCACAACCAACCCTTTTGGACCATTCTAGGTTAAGTAGTAGGATGTTTCTTGAGTTATACTAGGTTAGTGGAAGAATTTTGGTTTGACCCCTTTAATTTTAATTAATTAAATTGATAATTTAATTAATTAGGTGACCTAGGGTAATTACTAAAGTACACTCAAGTTGTTAGGACCATTACTAACCTTTTGGACCACCGTAGGTTAGGTACTAGGTTGCCTTTTTAAGTAGTTACTATGTTAGTGTCACCTAATTGAGTCTTAGGTTGTTGGATTTACTAGATAATTTATTTTTGTTTGTACTAGGTTAGTTAGTTAGTTAGGTCAGTAGGTTAGAGCTTAGAATTATTTAGATATCTTGGCTTCACATGTGTGAACTCATGTGCACGCCTGCCCCCTAACTACCCTAACCAAATTCAGTTAGGGTGATCCCCTCCTAGGCTTTTTCTCCCCATGTGCTTGCACATGGGTTGCTTGAATAACATACTTTTAGTTAGTTAGGATACAAGCATTTCGTAGCTAAATAAAATATGCAAAGGCACAGGCAGTAACATGTCACAGGCAGTAACACGTCTTTGATGAATCTAAGTTAAACAGAAAGCCTGTTTGTAGAAGTTATTACTTAATCCAAGTTGGGTTAGACTAGGTTTAAGCAATGAAGGAAAACTATTTCCTACTTGTTTAAGGAAATAGTTTGAGTCGGCATAGTTTTTAAGGAAAAGTTATGCGTATGTTTTTTCCTGAGGCAGTATACTTAACTAAGGAAAATTCTTGGACAGGTTTATATGTTCAAGTCGATTTCAAATAGGAGAGTTTGACGTGAAAAAGGCTTTTCGAGTTATTGAGGCAGTGAAGACAAAGTTGTGTTGAACAAGACTTAGGTGAAGATCAAAGTCTATAATAGGGCAATAGTTTTGCTTATGAAGAGCACGCACTTGTTTAGAGAGAAAATCAAAAAACTATCAAGAGGTTTGAAAGAGTTCTGATATTATCTTGGGGAGTGTTGCGAGTTGACTGAGAAGTTGTAAGATTATATTCAAGAGTCTTGTTTACAATTGAGTTTTGTGAGTAGGAGTTGTTCGACAAGTTGTAAAAGTTGAAGAACATTAGATGATATAAATCCGGGGGGTTTTGTGTGTTTGGGTAGCTAGATATTAGAGTTAATAATTGCTTAGCTTAAATAAGAGTTTATAGAGGAATTAGAGTTTATAATTCCTTCAGTTATAGAGCTTTGTAATTGTTGTATTGTTTAATGTTTATAAATAATACAAAGTGTTGTTCGAATTGATTATCGTTTAAGTTTCAAACAAATAGAAACACGTTATCTGTACGTATTCCTTTGAAGAATTAGGAGGGTAGAATTAAGACAGTAAATTTTCATGATAATGGGAGAAAAAATAAATTAAAAATAACCTTATATGAAGTTCAGTGGTATCCACAGACAATTGAGCCTGGCAAACATTTCATAGCACGTGCGTACTAAATTTTACATTTTCCTCTAATTATTACAAAGAAATTAAAGGACTTGGTGGTTACACTTACATATTTCCTATTGTTTAAAACATATAATGTTGTTTGCCTCTTCTCTAAATGTTTCACAAATAATTTTCCTTGTAAACATCTGCAGGTATAAAGAGAACATACATTCTATAGTTGATAGTTCCAAAAAAGCGAATGATTGTTCATATGCAGAAAAAAAAGGTTGCTATGCAACTGAAACGACGCAACACATATAGCCAAATGTCTATGCACAAAAGGGAGGCATTGTTGCTATGTCGTCGTCAACAAATAGATTCTATAAGACATAACCTTTTATAATACTCCACTATTGGCACCCTAATTCAGCCAAAATCATTTTGAGGTGGTTTTCTAAAACAGGTTCCACTTATCATCAGAGAACCTCCATCACTTTGTGAAAAATGTTCCATCTTTTATTAACTTAATTCTACAAACGTGTTTCCTCTGCCAAAATCTTTAGACAGAGTATGTTTTTAGACATAATAACAGATAGTATTAAAAATAGTATAAAATAATATTCGTATTTACTATGTACTCCTTAATCCTAGTCCTATTAGGATTAGTACTCCTTCCTATATCTCCTATTTATATCTCCCATGTATTCCCTTATTAGTTGAACACTTCAATAAAATCAATATTTCTTCATGGTATCAGGAGCCAGAAAATCTAGATCTTCTTTTCTCTAGGTTTTTTTTTCTCTATTTAGGGCACCAATCGTTCCCTCTCTTCTCTTGGGTGGCGGCAGCCATGACAACCGAGGTGGATCCTCTTGATTCACTTCCTTCTGGCGTTAAACTCCTTCTCAGGTATCTTCATGCCCTAATTCCCGAAAAATTATTAGACATAAATTACCCTACATGGAAAATCACCGTTCTTACAGCCCTTGAGGCCAATTACCTTCTCAAATACGTCGATGGAAGAACAGAACCGCCGCCAGCAGTTATCTTCCAGCGGCGGGCAGGGCACTTACGAGCGGGATCGTCCAACTTGTAAAATCTTTCAGAAAACAGGACACACTGATGTTCGTTGGTGGTTTCGGTATGAGGAGAGCCGCAATAGTGATAACCGTGCCAATTATGCATCTCAAGCCGGCCATTCCTCTGAATGGCTGTTGGATACTGGGGCCAACATGCACGTTACTTCTGATCTATCCAAGCTTAACGCTCCAAATCCATATCATGGCTCCAATGGTATTACTGTTTGCAACTGTGAGTCCCTTAATATTTCTCACACTGGCACGGGTACCATTAAAACCCCCACCGCTATCTTTCACCTAGGTAGCCTTACCCACGTCCCTTCTATTAAAACCAATCTCCTTTCAGTTCATCAATTCATAAAAGACAATAATTGCTCACTCTTGTTCACCTCTTATGATTTTCAGATCCTAGACAATACTACCAAGAGGGTGATTTTTCAGGGCCCCTGTGAGCATGGTCTGTACGTTCTTCCTGGCACAAGTTCGTCTGCCCACCCAGTTTCAGAAAGCGTTCTTGTGGCTCCGGTGGCTCTTTCGGCTGATGGCCACAGTCTGTTATGGCACAGTCGTCTGGGTCACCCGTCTACTCAAATGATAAATTCTTTAATGTCTCAATTAGGTTTTTCTTCGATTCATGTAAACTATTGTGACTCCTATTCAATTGCTAAATCTCATAAATTACCTTTTACTTTATCTGAGAAGCGTACAACTGCACCTTTTCAACTTATTCATTCTGACCTATGGGGTCCTACTACTGTTCCTTCATTTGCTGGTTTTCGCTATTATATTAATTTTGTTGATGATTTTACAAAATAAACTTGGTTGTACCCACTAAAACACAAATCACAGGCATACACCACCTTTGTCACTTTTGAAAAAATGGTCAAAACACAATTCAATTCTCATGTTAAACTTTTTCAAAGTGACAATGGAAAGGAATATGTAAATAACATCTTTGGCCAGTTTCTGCAATCCCTGTGAATTATACATCAAACCTCCTTTCCATACACTCCCGAACAGAATGGGGTGGCTGAGCGTAAGCATCGCCATCTCATTGAAACGGTGGTTACTCTTCTACATCAATCTCATCTTCCTGTCTCCTTTTGGGTAGAAGCTCTAGCCACCGCAAACTACCTCATTAACAGAATGCGCAGTCACACCCTCTCCAACAAATCACCCTATCAACTCCTTTACCAAGAACTTCCCAATTATACCAACCTCCGCGTCTTTGGGTGTATTGCCTACCCTTGGCTATGCCCTGATATTACTCACAAATTACAACCTTGATCCCGTCCTTGTATTTTTTTGGGCTATCATCTTACCTCCAAGGGTTATCGCTGTCTTGACCCACAAACTCATAAAGTCTACATATCTCGTTATGTCAAATTTGTTGAAAATGAGTTTCCCTACGAGTCTATTTCCTCCTCCACAAATACATCATTCATTGGCGTCCTTCCCCTTTTTCCAACATACTCACAGGGTCCCTCACCACCTTCCCCCACACCTCCACCCACTACCCAACCACCCTTCATCACCTCTTCGAACGTCACTCACAACAAACCCGAACCACCCCATACCCCCAACATCTCCAGCTCGATCCATTTTGGAACCTTCCCGGCCACCCCCAAATCACCACCGCCCGTGCCACCCCCCATTACTCATCCCATGTTTACCCGTGGCAAAGACGATATCTTTAAACCCAAAACCTTTCAGGATACCATACTATCAAATACACCCCTTCCCGATAGTGAACCAACAAACTACTCTGTTGCCTCAAAAAATGCTTATTGGCGTCATGCTATGGATGACGAGTTTAAGGCTTTGACTGATCAGAAAACTTGGGTTCTTGTACCTATGCCCCATGGGCGGCACCCTGTGGGCTGTAAATGGGTGTACAAAATTAAACATAATGCAGATGGCAGTATTTCCAGGTACAAGGCTCGTTTAGTTGCTAAAGGCTACAATCAGGAGTATGGGCTTGATTACTCCAATACATTCAGTCCTCTTATTCGGCAGGAAACCATTCGCCTCATACTGTCACTCGCCGTGCGTAACAATTGGCTCATCAACCAGTTGGATGTTTCCAATGCTTTTCTTCATGGCATGCTTGATGAAACTATCTACATGACGCAACTACCGGGCTATGTTGATCCCCGCTTCCCTCAACATGTTTGCAAACTCCAGAAGTCTCTGTATAGGCTCAAGCAAGCCCCTCGTGCTTCGTACACACGTCTGAAAATGTTCCTCCAGGGACTCGGCTTCACGTGTTGCGTACACGATACGAGTCTGTTTACTCGACATTCAGCACACGGTACAGTCATTCTTCTTGTCTATGTAGATAATACATTATTACAGGCTCTACTGCATCTCTCATTCAGGATGTAACTCGAGCTATGCATACTACCTTCAAAATGAAGGAACTAGTCCTGTTACATTATTTTCTGGGAATGGAGGTTTCTCGGACAGGCAGCGACTTGTTTCTTCATCAGTCAAATTATGCTCGAGATCTGTTGCAGAAAGCTTGACCGGAAAAATGCACCAGTCAACCAACACTGATTGCAGTCTCTTCGTCTACGAATGGAGACGACACCCCCTTTGCCGATATCACTCACTTCCGCAGCCTCATTGGGGCTCTACATTATCTGGCCATTACCCGTCCTGACATCCAGTTTGCTGTCAACCGAGTTGGTCAGCGCATGCATCAACCAAGTGAACATTATTACCATTGTCTAAAACGCATTCTCACGTACATTTTTGGCACTCTTGGTCGTGGTTTACTCATTTGACCCGGGGACTTGGAGCTTCGGGGTTTCTCAGATTCAGATTGGGCGAATGATAAAAATGACAAAAAATCTACATCGGGGTTTCTCATTTTTTTGGGGATGAACCTGATCTCTTGGTGTACAAAAAAACAACCCAAGGTCTCTCGGTCCTCGACTGAAGCTGAGTACCGCGCCCTTGCTCTTCTTGCTGCTGAGACCATGTGGGTCACATATATTCTTCGCGAACTCCGCGCCACTCACACTGTTCCTGCTCTCTATTGTGACAACAAATCAACCATCTGTGTGGCCAAGAATTCCGTCCTACACACCAGAATGAAGCATGTTGATACCGATTGTCTCTTTGTTCGCGATGAAGTTCAGGCCGGCACTATGAATGTGCAGTATGTACCCACTGAAGAACAACCGGCTGATATTCTCACCAAGCCTCTCCCGAGCCGACAGCACGATTACCTCAGTTCCAAGCTTCCGCTCAGCTCAGCTTGAGGGGGGATAATAACATATAGTATTAAATAAATAGTATAAAATAATATTCGTATTTACTGTGCACTCCTTAATCCTAGTTCTATTAGGATTAGTACTCCTTCCTATATCTCCTATATATATCTCCCATGTATTCCCTTATTAGCTGAACACTTCAATACAATCAATATTCCTTCAAGACATATTCTGTATTTTATTTGCAGCTGTCAACCACCAAGTTCAACTGAGTCAACCTCAAAACTATTTAAACAAGAGAAAACAAGTATATAGACTTCTAACCATGTCGCAAACAAGTAAGCTTGCTCTTTTCGGTATGTCCCCCACGTGGTATATTAATCGTCGCATTACTGTATAGTCTCTACTATTATATTTACCCACTTGCATTTAAATTTCAACCTTTTTACATTCTCATGTGTTTTAGTTGCTAGCTTACAACAATGAAATGATCATACGGCTCAAGTTCTGGACAATTTAGAATAAGAAAAAAATTAAGTAGTCCATTCACTCTCACTATCTTCAAAACAGGCAAGGATACTCTTTGCCTTAAATTTTTTAGTGTAGAGGTAACGAGCTCCTCTTCCATGGTAAACCAATGATGTCTGCCTTCCTCTTCACCCGATTAATATCTCAAAGTAACAATAACATTAACTTTATAGTATTTACCTTTTACAAATATATACAATCACAATACATCATGAAGAATCAAGAAAAATGAAAGAGAGCAATACAACAAAATCACAGACTGACTCAACGTTATCAACACTAACATTACACTTTTGTTATACTAATTTCATTATTCCTTTTCATTGTTTCATACATTCCTGTAACGACCTGTTTAGTCGTTTTGAGCAGCGGATTTTATTTCTGGAAAAGTGGCTGAGACGACGGACCGTCATGGGCACGACGGATCGTCGCAGGGTCTCGTTTCAAAACAGTTAGAAATTCTGAAATTGGGTACTGAAATCGACTCTCTGAACTTCGTGACGACATGGCAGGATGGACCGTCGTGGGTACGACGAACCGTCACAGACCCTTTAATAGAATTGAGTCTCTGAACTCTGTGACGGAGCAGCAGGACGGACCGTGACACACTGCGTAATCCCAGGCTGGGTCGGATTTCTTTAAATGTTTTAAGGGACGTTTTTGACTATTCCTACTTTAAATATAAAGTTAGTGGGTTAATGCTAATAAATATAATTACTTGGGGGTTAAAAGAGGTAACCTTGAGTTAATATTTCCATCTTTATACTTAATTATATGCTAATTAGGGTAAAACAAAAAGGGTTTGAATAAGAAAAATAGAAAGAACAAAGGGAGGGAGAGAGAGTCGAACGAGAAAGAGGATCGAAATAGAGAAGAGAGAAACAAAGCTTTGGGAAATTGCTTGCTTGATCACGAATCTTCGGTCGAGGTAGGTTATGGATTATTTTATACTATTTGTAGTAGACTCTTAATCGCGAATGATATGTATTAGTAGTATTGTAAACCATGCTATATGCTTAATTGAATGTTTGCATGAATGTGATGATATAATTGTGATAAAATAAGCATGATGAAGCTATTGAATCCCAAATCTTGAAAAACCCTAATCTCTTTGTTAATGATGATGCCTTGGTACGAGAGAAGGCTTGATGAACTAAAGTAATTAGATTGATGATGCCTTGATATAAAATAAGGCTTGATGAATTAAAAGAATGAGATTAGGGGATCGGGTGCCACGTTCCAGTACCCGGATAGAATGAGGATCGGAGTGTCACGTTCCGACACCAGGATAGTATATGGGTCGGGTTCCACGTTCCGGTACCAGGATAGTTTATGAGGATCGGAGTGTCACGTTCCGACACCAGGATAGTATATGGATCGGGTGCCACGTTCCGGTACCAGGATAGTATATGAGGATTGGAGTGTCACATTCCGACACCAGGATAGAATGAGGAGCGGAGTGTCACGTACCGACACGAGGGGAATAACGATAATGAATCTTGAAATATGTTATTATACTCAATCTAATGAACCTAATTCCCAAATGAGTATGGTATTGAGGCTTGAGTCCTCATGTGTGAACTTGGCGGTACTTATTTATGATTATGGTACTTGTTGTTGCTACATGTTGAGTATTGTAGTTGATTTTAATAATATTACTTGATATATACTGTTTTCTATTTTTAGTTGGCCGATGATATCTACTCAGTACCCGTGTTTTGTACTGACCCCTACTTTTATGTTTTGTTCTTTGTTATTTGTGGAGTGCAGCATACGTACCGTCATCTTCAACTCAACCGCAATTCTAGCCAGTCTTCGTCACACCGGATCTTCAGGGTGAGCTAATGATTCTAGCTTGGACTGGATCTTCTCCACCATGTCTTGATGCCTTGAAGTTTCGGCATGGACTAGCTTTTACTTGTTTTAGCTTCTTGGAATACTCTTAGTTTAGTAATTTGATCATAGATGTTCTTGTGGTGATGACTTCCAGATTTTGGGGAATAATAGTTGTTGAATTTTAGAAGTTATTGAATTGGTTTTTATTAATGAGTTTAAGTCTTCCGCATTACTTTCTGTTGATATTATATTAAAATGTTAGGGTTTAGATTGGTTGGTTTGCTCACATTGGAGGGTAAGTGTGGGTGCCAGTCGCGGCTCGGTTTTGGGTCGTGACAATTCCTATCTAGTATATATATAAAAAAAAGTAATAAACTAATTTAATATTAAGGGATTTAATTGTTTTTTAAAAATATAAATCTATCAAAACTTAACTTTAATATAGCAACAACAACATCAATAGCAACAACAACTACAACAACAATAATAATAATAATATAAAAATAAAATTTAAAAGAATAAGATATATTCAAATTTTCAAATATTCCTTTTGTGTAAAAGAATCATAAATTATTTTGGTCATTATTATTTATAGAACATTAGAAGAATTATTGTGTGTGCTTAGGATTTATACACTAATAAAATTGTAGTAAGAATTATATTTCTATGATTAACCAAAACTAAATAATAAAAAGAAAATTAATAACTAGAGATTAAATATAGTATCAAAATAATAAGTTTAAGTACTTAAATAATGATAAACCGTATAATAGTCATAAAAGTAATTTACCCATTATTTATTATATTAGAATACTAAAAAATTGATAAGTTCCTCGACATCTAATCATTTATAACGATATAAATTATTTTCTTCTATGAAAAATTTAAAATCAGAATTAATAATTTAAAGATATTAATTAACTTTTTATATTTAATTAATTTAATGATTAATAATAATTTATGTTCCTGACATTCCTTAATAACTTAAGCTTTGAGACTTTTTTTATTTTTCAAATTAACTTAAGTTTTCAATTTTCAAGATTATTTTTAAAATATTTTCCAATTTTATCCTTTAAGATAGTATTGAAATTAGTTATTATAATTAGTGTTTTGTTATTTATGACAATAATTAATAAGGGTAAAAATGAAAATTTATGTCCTAATCTACTTTTTTTAAAAGAGGTGAAACACCTCAAACCTTAAGTTATATGGAATAGAGGGAGTATAAGTTAATTTTATGTGTTGAATTTTGCGTACATGTATGTATTGTTTTCAAATAATTTTATATCCACTATACTTTGAATTATTTCCATTTATAATTTTACACAAATTTAAGACATTTAAAAAAAATTGAACTTTTATGAATTTAAAAAAAAAGCATACGCAAAACAATCAACATTTTATTTAACCTTATGAAATTTAATATTTCATGGGAAAAGTAAAAATTGATAAATTGTTAATATGGAGAAAAAACTAATTTATTAATACATTGTAAAAGTAATAATATACAAATATTTAAAAAAACATTTCAACTAATTCATATTTTATAAAATAAAAATAATTATAAATTTTTCTGCGCAACGCACGAACACTAGTGAAAAATAAACAAGTAAATGAAATTTAAAGTAGATACAACTAAAAGACATATATATTTTAGTTGCTTATGTAGTATTTAACTTTCTCTTTGAACTTGTACTAGTGAGTTATGAACATGTTGATATATCAAATATCAATGTCTCATACCAAACCCAAATATCGTAATTCTAAAATTTTACTTCCGAATACCGTTTCAAATATAAAAATACCAAGAAATTGTGTTCAGATCAATAATTATATTTTCAGTACTTAGTTATGCCCAAATATAATTGATCTATACTTATTTTAATAAAATAATGGGTACAAAACGTATCCAAGAGTTTATTACAATAAAATTTAAAGAAAAACTTTCATAAATATACTAAAATAAAAAAATAATTACCATTTATAGTAATAATATTTTTTTTCACTTGATGACTTTTAGTTCATTTAAATACAAGTTTAATATATATTACAAAGAAAAATCTATCATTCATATTTAATAAAAGTTTTAATGGTGGATAATATATTTATCACATATTTTAATACACTTATAATACAATGCATCAAATTTCTATCAAACAAACATAATATATTTCAAAAAATAATTATTATTCATACATATTGCATATATAATTAATTTTTAATTTATATCGCAAAATTAATATAATATTATTATAAATTATAATAAATAAAAAGTATTGCTAAATTCAGTTATTATTTATTAAAATGTACTAAATTACGTAATTTTTCCAAATTTAAATATCAATAAAATAAATTCTAATGGGTTAAGGCGCACAGGCCTGACCACTTCAGTAAGGAAAAAATAAACTAAACAAACAATATAAATTTGTAACGACCTGTTTAGTCGTTTTGAGCAGCAGATTTTATTTCTGGAAAAATGGCTGAGACGACGGACCCCACGACGGATCGTCATGGGCACGACGGATTGTCAAGGGGGTCTCGTTTCAAAACACTGAGAAATTCTGAAATTTGGGTACTGAAATCGACTCCCTGAACTTCGTGACGACATGGCAGGACGGACCGTCGTGGGCACGACGGACCGTCACAGACCCTTTAATGGAATTGAGTCTCTGAACTCTGTGACGAAGCATCAGGACGGACCGTCGTAGGCACGACGGGCCGTCACAGGCTGCGTAATCCCAGGCTGGATCAGATTTCTTTAAATGTTTAAGGGACGTTTTTGACTATTCCTGCTTTAATTATAAGTTAGTGGTTAAATGTTAATAAGTATAATTACTTGGGGGTTAAAAGAGGTAACCTTAAGTTAATTAGTGGGGTATTATTGCCATATTTTATACTTAATTATATGCTAATTAGGGTAAAAGAAAGAGGGTTTGAATAAGAAAAATAGAAAGAACAAGAGAGAGGGGGAGAATCGAACGAGGAAGAGAGAAACAAAGCTTGGGAAATTGCTTGCTTGATCACTAATCTTCGGTGGAGGTAGGTTATGGTTTTCATGCTATTCGTAGTAAACTCTTAATAGTGAATGATATGTGTTGGTGGTATTGTAAACCCTTCTATATGCTTAATTGTATGCTTGCATGAATATGATTATGTAATTGTGATAAAATAAGTATGATGAAGATGTTGAATCCTAAATCTTGAAGAAACCCTAATCTACTTTGTTAATGATGATGCCTTGGTAGAAAAGAAGGCTTGATGAACGAAAGTAGTGAGATTAGGGGATTGGGTGCACGTTCCGGTACTAGGATAGAAATAGAGGATCGGGTGCCACGTTCCGGTACGAGGATAAAATGAGAATCGTAGTGTCATGTTCCGACACCAGGATAGTATATGGAGCGCGTGCCACGTTCAGGTACCAGGATAGAATGAGGATCGGAGTGTCATGTTCCGACACCAGGATCGTATATGGATCGGGTGCCACGTTCCGTTACCAGGATAGAATGAGGATCGGAGTGTCACGTTCCGACACCAGGATAGTATATGGATCGGGTGCCACGTTCCAGTACCAGGATAGAATGAGGATCGTAGTGTCACGTTCCGATACCAGGATAGTATATGGATCGGGTGCCACGTTCCGTTACCAGGATAGTATATGAGGATCAGAGTGTCACGTTCCGACACCAGGATAGTATATGGATCGGGTGCCACGTTCCGGTACCAGTATAGTATATGAGGATCGAAGTGTCACGTTCCGACACCAGGATAATATATGGATCGGGTGCCACGTTTCGGTACCAGGATAGTATATGAGGATTGGAGTGTCACGTTCCGACACTAGGATAGTATATGGAGCGGAGTGTCACGTACCGACACGAGGGGAATAAAGATAATGAATCTTGAAATATGTGAATATACTCAATCTAATGAACCTAATTTCCAAATGAGTATGGTATTGAAGCTTGAGTCCTCATGTGTGAACTTGGCAGTACTTATTAATGATTATAGAACTTGTTCTTGCTACATGTTGAGTATTGTAGTTGATTTTATAATATTACTTGATATATACTGTTTTCTATTTTGAGTTGGCCGATGATATCTACTCAGTACTTGTGTTTGTACTAACCCCCTATTTTTATGTTTTCTTCTTTGTTATTTGTGGAGTGCAGCAAACGTGCCATCGTCTTCAACTCAACCGCAATTCTAGCCAGTCTTCGTCACACCCGATCTTCATGGTGAGCTAATGCTTCTAGCTTGGACTGGATCTTCTTCCTCATGTCTTGATGCCTTGAAGTTCCGGCATGGACTAGCTTTTACTTGTTTTAGCTTCTTAGAATGCTCTTAGTTTAGTAATTTGATCATAGATGTTCTTGTGGTGATGACTTCAAGATTATGGGAAATAATAGATGTTGAATTTTAGAAATTATTGAATTGGTTTTTATTAATAAGTTTAAGTCTTCCGCATTACTTTCTGTTGATATTACATTGAAATGTTAGGGTTTAGATTGGTTGGTTCGCTCACATAGGAGGGTAAGTGTCGGTGCCAGTCGCGGCTCGATTTTGGGTCGTGACAAACTTGGTATCAGAGCATTAGGTTCGTTGGTCTCATCACACAAGAACAAGTCTAGTAGTGTCTTAAGAAACGGTAGGGGGACGCCTTTACTTTTCTTTGAGAGGCTATAAGACTTTAGGAAAATTCCATTCTTTCTTTCTTTCGTGCTATTACTTGGATCCAATTGGTATCTAGGTGATACAAATCGCTATCAGACCATCTTCACTCTATTTCGCAGATGGTTAGAACTAGAGCAACGACTGCACCACCACCAACACCGGCAAGACAAGAAGTGTCTGAGCCAGCCATTGGGGCTGTAGATCGAAGAGGAGTAGCGACAAGAGGCCGTGGAAGAGGTCGTAGGAGGACGTCCTCTAGAGGAAGAGGACAAGTACCTAGCCCATCTGATGCTAGGGCGGTGACTCCTCCACCGACTGAGGAAGTAATAAGAGAGGGTTAGGAAGGGGAGAATGAACAAGTGCAAAATAAGGGCACGCCAAAATGTGGTGGCGGTCACATGTTGAGTGTCAACCAACAGAGGCACCACCTATGACTTGGGTATCATTCTCTAACTTGTTTATGGAAAAGTATATTTTCCATGGACTTTGAGGGATAGGAAAAGAGATGAGTTCTTGAGCCTAGAGCAAGGTAGGATGTCAGTTACTGCATATGAGGCAAAGTTTCGTGCATTATCCAGGTATGCCACTCAACTTTGTTTCAGTCCACAAGAGCGGATTCGCCGTTTTGTGATGGGGTTGAGGTCAGAATTGCGGATTTCAGCCTTACAGGTAGCGGCTACGACAAAATCCTTGCAAGAAGTGGTAGACTTAGTGATATAGGTGGAAGGAGTAAAGCCAGATGACTTCACCATGGCGTCGACATCAAAAAGGTTTCGAAAGGGAGGTGAGTTTAATGGTTCTTACTCTAGAGGACAGGGTTCCGGAGGTTACTCAGTCCGACCAATTCAGTCTTCACTACAAATTGTCGTTGGGGGTCCACCTCAGACCGGCCAACACTTCTCTGAGAGACCTATGCTTGAATCCCGAGAGTGTTATGGATGTGGGGATGCTGGGCACATTAAGAGGTATTGTCCAAAACAGAGTTACAGACCTCCAATGGTTAGAGGTAGAGGTGGTTATGGAAGAGGCCGTCATTCTGGAGGACGCGGTAGTCGAGGTAATGGTGGTCACCAAAACGGTCGGGGTGATGGGCAAACTGGAGCCACTAAATCACAACATGGTAGGGGAAACGAACAGACAGGTGATAGGGCCCATTGTTATGCTTTCCCTGGGAGATCTGAAGCGGAGACATCCGATGCTGTCATCACAGGTAATCTTTCAGTTTGTGATTGCATGGCTTCTGTATTGTTTGATCCTGGATCCACATTTTCTTATGTATCTTATTCATTTGCTACTTGTCTTAATTTACCTTGTGAATTACTTGACATGCCTATTCATGTTTCTACTCCGGTGGGTGAGTCTGTGATAGTTATAAAGGTATATAGGTCTTGTTTGGTGAATTTTGTGGGGAGCAACACTTATGTAGATTTGGTTATCTTAGAAATGGTTGACTTTGATGTAATTCTGGGTATGACTTGGCTTTCTCCGAATTTTGCGATCTAGGATTGTAATGCTAAAACTGTGACGTTAGCCAAGCCTGGGATAGATCCGTTAGTGTGGGAGGGCGACTACACTTGCAATCCGGTTCGTATCGTGTCCTTTCTTCGTGCTAAGAAGATGGTTAGTAAGGGTTGTTTAGCTTTCTTGGCACATCTCAGGGATAACACTACCCAAGTACCTTCTATTGAGTCGGTTTCGGTAGTCCGTGAGTTTTTGGATGTGTTGCCTGCAGATCTTCATGGTATGCCACCGGATAGGGATATTGACTTCTGCATTGATCTTGAACCGGGCACTCGCCCCATTTCTATACCCCCTTATAGAATGGCTCCCGCGGAGTTAAGAGAGTTAAAGGCCCAACTTCAAGAGTTGTTGAGCAAAGGCTTCATTAGACCAAGTACATCTCTTTGGGGTGCTCCGGTGTTATTTGTGAAGAAGAAGGATGAAAGTTTTTGGATGTGCATAGACTATAGGCAACTGAATAAGGTAACTATTAGGAACAAGTATCCTCTTCCTCTCATTGATGACTTGTTCGATCAGTTACAAGGTGCTTGTGTATTCTCTAAGATTGACTTGAGACCCGGTTATCATCAATTGAAAATACGGGCAACGGATATGCCAAAGACTGCTTTTCGGACCAGGTATGGGCATTACAAATATGTAGTGATGTCGTTTGGTCTTATGAATGCCCCTGCTGCGTTCATGAGCTTGATGAATGAGATTTTTAAGCCCTATCTGGATCTCTTTGTGATCGTATGTATTGATGATATACTGATATACTCTAAAAGTAAGAAGGAACATGAGGAGCATTTGAGAATTGTATTGGAAATGTTGAGGGAGAAAAAGCTTTATGCCAAGTTCTCTAAGTGCGAGTTTTGGCTAGATGCAGTGTCCTTCTTGAGGCATGTAGTTTCTAAGGATGGAGTGATGGTAGATCCTTCTAAGATTGAGACAGTGAAGAATTGGGTAAGACCCACTAATGTGTCAGAAATAAGGAGCTTCGTTGGTTTAGCTAGCTATTACCGTCGATTTGTCAAGGGATTCTCTTTCATTGCTTCCCAATTGACGAACTTGACTAAGCAGAATGTTCGATTTGTATGGTCGGATGAATGTGGGGAAAGCTTTCAGAAGCTCAAGACTTTGTTGACTACCGCACCTATCCTTACCTTGCCAGTAGAGGGTAAGAACTTCATTGTTTATTGTGATGCATCCTATTCTGGTTTGGGTGCAGTGCTAATGCAAGAGAAGAACGTAATTGCTTATGCTTCAAGGCAATTAAAGGTGCATGAACGTAACTATTCGACTCATGATTTGGAGTTGGCCGCGGTAGTATTTGCATTAAAGCAATGGAGGCACTATATATATGGGGTTAAATGTGAGGTCTATACGGATCATCGTAGCCTACAGTATGTTTTTACTCAGAAGGATTTGAACTTGAGACAGAGGAGATGGATGGAACTACTGAAGGACTACGATATCACAATTTTGTATCATCCGGGAAAAGCGAATGTTGTGGCTGATGCTTTAAGTAGAAAGGCGGGAAGCATGGGAAGTCTAGCTCACTTGCAAGTTTCTAGACGTCATTTGGCTAGAGAAGTTAAGATTCTGGCTAATGACCTTATGAGATTAGAGGTAAATGAGAAGTGGGGATTTTTGGCTGGTGTGGAGGCAAGATCTTCCTTCCTTGACAAGATTAAGGAAAATCAGTTTAACGATGAGAAATTGATTCGGATCCGAGATAAAGTGTTGCAAAGAGAGGCTAAAGAAGCGACAATCGATGAGGAAGGTGTTTTGAGGATTGAGGGAAGGGTATGTGTACCCCGCATCGATGATTTGATCAAAACTATTCTGACAGAGGTTCATAGTTCAAGGTATTCTATACATCCTGGTGCAACCAAGATGTACCGTGACCTAAAAAAACACTTTTGGTGGAGTAGAATGAAGCGTGATATTGTTGATTTTATTGCCAAATGTCCAAATTGTCAACAAGTAAAGTATGAACACCAGAGGCCCGGAGGAACACTTCAGAGAATGCCCATTCCTGAATCAAAATGGGAGAGAATTGCAATGGATTTCGTAGTTGGTATTCCAAATACAATGGGTAAGTATGACTCCAATTGGGTGATTGTTGATAGGTTAACTAAGTCTGCTCATTTCATTCCGGTCAAGGTAACTTACAATGCAGAGAAGTTAGCCAAACTTTACATCTCACAAGTTGTTCGGTTGCATGGGGTTCCACTCTCCATCATATCAGATAGAGGTACGCAATTTACTTCTAAGTTTTGGAAAATATTGCATGCGGAATTGGGTACTAGTTTGGACCTTAATATTGCGTTCCATCCTCAGACCGATGGTCAGTCCGAGCGAACGATTCAAGTGTTGGAGGATATGCTTCGTGCATGTGTGATAGAATTTGGTGGTCATTGTGATAACTTCTTACCCTTAGCGGAGTTTTCATACAATAATTGTTATCACTAAAGTATTAACATGGCCCCATTTGAAGCATTGTATGGTAGGATATGTAGGTCTCCCATTGGGTGGTTTGATGCATTTGAGGTTAGACCTTGGGGTACTAACCTTTGGAGGGATTCATTAGAGAAAGTGAAATCTATTCAAGAAAAGCTTTTAGCGGCGCAAAGTAGGAAAAAGGAATATGCAGATCGAAAGGTTAGAGACTTGGAGTTTATGGAGGGTGAGCAAGACTTGCTGAAGGTTTCGCCCATGAAAGGGGTGATGCAGTTTGGTAAAAGAGGTAAACTAAGACCAAGATATATTTGTCCCTTTGAAGTACATAAGCGAGTAGGGGAGGTGGCTTATGAGTTAGCCTTGCCTCCAGGGCTGTCCGGAGTGCATCCGGTATTTCATGTGTCTATGTTGAAAAGATACCATGGGGATGGAAACTACATCATTCGTTGGGATTAAGTTCTACATGATGAAAATTTGTCTTATGAGGAGGAGCCTGTTGCTATTTTAGGTAGAGAAGTTCGCAAGTTGAGGTCAAGGGAGATTGCATCCATCAAAGTTCAATGGAAGAATCGACAAGTCGAAGAGGCCACTTGGGAGAAGGAGGATGATATGCGAGAAAGATACCCACACCTGTTTAATGATTCAGGTACTCCTTCTTGCCCTTGTTTTTCTTCTTGTGATCGTTCGAGGACGAACTATGGGTAAATTGGTATCTATTGTAACGAGCTGTTTAGTCGTTTTGAGCAACGTATTTTATTTCTGGAAAACTGGCTGAGACGACGGACCCCACGACGAACCGTCATGGGCACGACGGACCGTCGCAGGGTCTCGTTTCAAAACACTTAGAAATTATGAAATTGGGCACTGAAATCGACTCTCTAAACTTCGTAACGGAATGGCAGGACGGATCGTTGTGGGCACGACGGACCGTCACAGACTCTTCAAGGAAATTGAGTCTCTGAACTCTGTGACGGAGCAGCAGGACGGACCGTCGCAGGCACGACGGGCCGTCATAGACTGCGTAATCCCAGGCTGGGTCAGATTTCTTTAAATGTTTTAAGGGACGTTTTTGACTATTCTTGCTTTAATTATAAAGTTAGTGGGTTAATGTTAATAAGTCTAATTACTCGGGGGTTAAAAGAGGTAACCTTGAGTTAATAAGTGGGGTATTATTGCCATCTTTTATACTTAATTATATGTTAATAAGGGTAAAAGAAAGAGGGTTTGAATAAGAAAAATAGAAAGAACAAAGAGAGAGAGGGAGAATCGAACGAGAAGGTAAAAATAAGAGGAGAAACACAAAGCTTTCAGAAATTGCTTGCTTGATCGATAGTTTTTGGTGGAGGTAGGTTATGGTTTTTATGCTATTCGTAGTAAACTCTTAATAGCGAATGATATGTATTGGTAGTATTGTAAACCCTCTATATGCATAATTGTATGCTTGCATGAATGTGATTATATAATTATGATAAAATAAGCATGATGAAACTATTGAATCCTAAATCTTTAAAAGTAACCCTAATCTACTTTGTTAATGATGATGCCTTGGTATAAAAGAAGGCTTGATGAAAGAAAGTAGTGATATTAGGGGATCGGGTGCCACGTTCCGGTACAAGGATAGAAATAGAGGATCGGGTGCCACGTTCCGGTACCAGGATAGAATGAGGATCGGAGTGTCACGTTCCGACACCAAGATAGTATATGGATCGGGTGCCACGTTCCGGTACCAGGATAGTATATGAGGATCACGTTTCGACACCAGGATAGTATATGGATCGGGTGCCACGGTCCGGTTCCAGAATAGTATATGAGGATCCGAGTGTCACGTTCCGACACCAGGATAGTATATGGATCGGGTGCCACGTTCCGCTACCAGGATAGTATATGAGGATCGGAGTGTCACGTTCCGACACTAGGATAGTATATAGAGTGGAGTGTCACGTATCGACACGAGGGGAATAAAGATAATGAATTTTGAAATATGTGAATATACTCAATCTAATGAACCTAATTCCCAAATGAGTATGGTATTGAGGCTTGAGTCCTCATGTGTGAATTTTGCAGTACTTATTAATGATTATAGAACTTGTTGTTGCTACATGTTAAGTATTGTAGTTGATTTTATAATATTACTTGATATATATTGTTTTCTATTTTGAGTTGGCCGATTATATCTACTCAGTACTTGTGTTTGTACTGACCCCCTACCTTTATGTTTTCTTCTTTGTTATTTGTGGAGTGCATCAAACGTGCCGTCGTCTTCAACTCAACCGCAATTCTAGCCAGTCTTCGTCACACCGGATCTTCAGGGTGAGCTAATGCTTCTAGCTTGGACTGGATCTTCTTCCTCATTTCTTGATGCCTTGAAGTTCCGGCATGGACTAGCTTTTACTTGTTTTAGCTTCTTAGAATACTCTTAGTTTAGTAATTTGATCATAGATGTTCTTATGGTGATGACTTCCAGATTTTGGGAAATAATAGATGATGAATTTTAGAAGTTATTGAATTGGTTTTTATTAATGAGTTTAAGTCTTCCGCATTACTTTCTGTTGATATTACCTTGAAATGTTAGGGTTTAGATTGGTTGGTTCACTCACATAGGAGGGTAAGTGTGGGTGTCAGTCGCGGCTCGGTTTTGGGTCGTGACATTATGAGGAGGAGCCTGTTGCTATTTTAGGTAGAGAAGTTTGCAAGTTGAGGTCAAGGGAGATTGCATCCATCAAAGTTCAATGGAAGAATCGACCGGTTGAAGAGGCTACTTGGGAGAAAAAGGCTGATATGCGAGAAAGATACCCACACCTGTTTACAGATTCAGGTACTCCTTCTCACCCTTGTTTTCCTTCCTGTGATCGTTCGAGGATGAACGATGGGTAAATTGGTATCTATTGTAACGACCTTTTTAGTCGTTTTGAGCAGCAGATTTTATCTCTTGAAAACTGGCTGAGACGACGGACCCTACGACGGACCGTCATGGGCACGACGGACCGTCGAGGGGGTCTCGTTTCAAAACACTTAGAAATTCTGAAATTTTGGTACTGAAATCGACTCTCTGAACTTTGTGACGACATGGCAGGACGGACCGTCGTGGGCACGACGGACCGTCACAGATCCTTTAATGGAATTGAGTCTCTGAACTCTGTGACGGAGCAGAAGGACGGACCGTCGCAGGCACGACGGGCCGTCACAGGCTGCGTAATCCCAGGCTGGGTCGGATTTCTTTAAATGTTTAAGGGACGTTTTGACTATTCCTGCTTTAATTATAAGTTAGTGGGTTTAATGTTAATAAGTCTAATTACTTGGGGGTTAAAAGAGGTAACCTTGAGTTAATTAGTGGGGTATTATTGTCATCTTTTATACTTAATTATATGCTAATTAGGGTAAAATAAAAAGGGTTTGAATAAGAAAAATAGAAAGAACTAGAGAGAGAGGCAGAACCGAACGAGGAAGAGAGAAACAAAGCTTGGGAAATTGCTTGCTTGATCACTTATCTTCGGTGGAGGTAGGTTATGGTTTTCATGCTATTCGTAGTAAACTCTTAATAGCGAATGATATGTGTTGGTAATATTGTAAACCCTTCTATATGCTTAATTGTATGCTTGCATGAATATGATTATGTAATTGTGATAAAATAAGTATGATGAAGATGTTGAGTCCTAAATCTTGAAGAAACCCTAATCTACATTGTTAATTATGATGCCTTGGTAGAAAAGAAGGCTTGATGAACGAAAGTAGTGAGATTAGGGGATCGGGTGCCAGGTTCCGGTACCAGGATAGAAATAGAGGATCGGGTGCAACGTTCCGGTACAAGGATAGAATGAGGATCGGAGTGTCACGTTCCGACAACAGGATAGTATATGGATCGGGTGCCACATTCCAGTACAAGGATAGAATGAGGATCGGAGTGTCACGTTCCGACACCAGGATAGTATATGGATCAGGTGCCACGTTCCGGTACCAGGATAGAATGAGGACTCGAGTGTCACGTTCCGACACCAGGATAGTATATGGATCGGGTGCCACGTTCCGGTACCAGGATAGTATATGAGGATTAGAGTGTCACATTCCAACACCAGGATAGTATATGGAGCTGAGTGTCACGTACCGACATGAGGGGTATAAAGATAATGAATCTTGAAATATGTTAATATACTCAATCTAATGAACCTAATTCCCAAATGAGTATTGTATTGAGGCTTTAGTCCTCATGTGTGAACTTGGCGGTACTTATTTATGATTATGGTTCTTGTTGTGCTACATGTTGAATACTGTAGTTCATTTATGATATTACTTGATATATACTGTTTTCTATTTTGAGTTGGCCGATTATACCTACTCAGTAATTGTGTTTGTACTGACCCCCCTACATTTGTGTTTTCTTCTTTGTTATTTGTGGAGTGCAGCAAACGTGCCGTCGTCTTCAACTCAACCACAATTCTAGCCAGTCTTCGTCATACCGGATCTTCAGGGTGAGCTAACGCTTCTAGCTTGGACTGGATCTTCTTTTTCATGTCTTGATGCCTTGAAGTTCTGGCATGGACTTGGTTTTACTTGTTTTAGCTTTTTAGAAAACTCTTAGTTTAGTAATTTGATCATAGATGTTCTTGTGGTGATGACTTCCAGATTTTGGGGAATAATAGATGTTGAATTTTAGAAGTTATTGAATTGGTTTTTATTAATGAGTTTAAGTCTTCCGCTTTACTTTCTGTTAATATTACAATGAAATGTTAGGGTTTAGATTGGTTGGTTCGCTCACATAGGAGGGTAAGTGTGGGTGGCAGTCGCGGCTCGGTTTTGGTTCGTGACAAAATTATAATCATGGACATCAAAAAGAAATGAAAAGCTACTACAGTCAAAGGTCTACAATGGTGAAGACCAAATATTACGGCTAAAGCTGTCGTATCTCGCCGGAATTAATCATCTGCAGATTTGGGGCGGCAATAAGGTAATTCTTGTAGTATCTCTCCTAATTTCCGATCAGATGGCCATCAAATTTTAACTCAAACTCATCTTTTAAGCTTTACAAAATTCAAGGTTTAAAATGGTCCTGTGAGGTGATTTCAATGTTAGCGGTCTCTAGTCTATCACAAGACGTTGCGGAATCAACACCCAATCTAAAGAACCGTAAACCAGTTCGTTTGAACGTTTGGTCTTAGCTCTAAGGTAAATCTAGCCCTTTGACCATACAATTGCATAACATCAGATGTAACACTAATTTAACTTGAAATCAGTCGTAGTAAACACCTTACAATGGGTTCAACTTTATATGAAACTAATACCACTTTGAATAAGTTATATTTTAGTTAAGATGACAAACTAGTATAGGTTGATTCTAGTTACAAGTCGTTGTTGGATCTTGTTGTTTGCTGAATCTTACAGGTATTGTGTCTTTTGAACTAAGTGAAAGAGGTTTTCTTGATATGCTTTTCTCTATTCCAGACACTTGAATCCATGAAAAAATTCAACTCTTCAGTATTTGGAGCTCTTACAAAATCTGGATGAATTGACTTTCTATAACCTTAAGCTATTTTGTTATGTAAATAAAAATATAATTATATCTATGGTACTAATTACTTGTTAAGCTAAATAGCTTTGTTGAGGAAAATTCCAGAGTGAGGATTCATTTCATTTTTCTTCCTTCACTTCCATCATCTCTCTCAATATCGACTATAGGGCTTCAGATTTTTTAGGATCATGAAGAACAACAATGTCCGGGATGTCAAAACGAGGATGATGAGGTTCCACAAGGAACAAGTTCAAAATGTCATTGGGTCAGCCGGTGGAGGCGACGGTGAACTACGCCGATAACACTGGTGCCTAAAACTTGTACATCATTTTCGTGAAAGGATCAAAAGAAGGCTTAACAGGTTGCCATCAGCTTGTGTTGGAGATATGGTAATTGCTACTGTGAAGAAGGATAAGCCAGATGTCAGGAAGAAGGTTACGCCTCCTCTTATTGTTCGTTAGCGCAAGCCATGGTGTTAGTTTCGCTCTTTCCATCCATCACTAGCTAAGGTTCGTTTGAGTATGAGGCCACTGGTGAAGTCAGTTATGGTGGAATAACTTGTTTCAACTCGTCATTGTCTCAGGATAGGAAGTCGATTAGTATACCATGGAACATATAAAAAATCAGTCCCAACGAACCAGAAAGTAATACAAGGGACAACCAATTTCTCATCCATTGACTTCCTTGCTGACATATCATTGCCTTCTCTCGTATTAAAAGTTCTGATTCCATTATTTAAGAACACAAAGAGTTTGATGGAATATACAAAGCAATGTCATTCACCTAAACCAACTGTTAAAACTAGTAGAGTTGAAACAAGGATGGATATCAAAGAGAAAGGTGGCTCGACATCTCCAGGAACATAGAAGTAATCAACACAACTAGTGAGTAAATTATGGATTAAGCTGACTGTGAACATTTGATGAGGAATGAATAAGATCATAGTATCTATTCCATCAAATTTGCAATGATGGAAGTAGGCTGAAATTAGAAAAAGCCCTGTAAACCTAAGTTCTCTAAGCAACATTATGGATGTTTTTACACCCTCACGTCTTAATTGTTCATTAACCAACTTATTTGTGGTATTTGTTGTTCGTCTACGTTAAGAAGCCTTTTTTGCTTGAGTAGGTAGATCCTGAAATGTATTGAAACTGATTGTACCTAAAAAATATCAAAAACTAAGTTAACTAAGAAATCTTCTAGTGCAATGCCTTCCTTTGGGATCTGAGCAAAATGCACTAAGCCCTTATTTCTTTTGTTCTGAAATGAAAAACTTAATGCCGTTTAGTATGGCTATTGCCTCAGCAATGATGCTAGTTGTATTGGATAATCTCCTTGCTCCTACATACGCCAAGTCTCCATGTCGCCTTCAATGTCTTTCAAACAACACCAGAGTTGCATTTGGGGCACCACAAGATCTAATTTATCTCTTACTGTCTTCCTAATGTTTCCATCGACAAGCTCTTGAATAACTTTCTGGAAGTGTTATTCAGAATTCCCCATTTCGTATTCCTTATGATGTTGACATGCTAAAAGTTCTTTATGGAAGCAATAAAATGTGTTTAACCATAGACATTGCAAGCAATAAAAAACTACAATTTTTAAAATGTATAAGCTGAAAAGTGAAATCAGTAAGATGTGTTTGGTGCACAATTTATTTGTCAATCTAATTTAGTTTTTAACTATTCTGCCATCAAGTCAACAATCTTGTTCCTTGTTAATTATGGTGTGAAGGTGCAAGGAATCAACACTGATATTCAACAAAGTTGAGAAAATACAATGGAATATCTCTCAAACATTAAGGAAAAATAGTAACTACAGAGGAAAAAAAAGGAAAAAAGTACAAAAGAGAAGTTCTAGATCTATAAAATTCTAAGAAAAATATAAATCATGCTCTTCCATATTGAAATCTAGTGATTCTTGATCTATTTATGTCTTCCGGTGCAAGGGTGATTTTTGGCCTTTCTTCTATTAGCTTGGAACAGTGGACATTCTTTTGGGATTTAGGACCACATATTTGTCTAGGTGCTTGGGCCGTTTCTTATCCCTGATACTAAGTCCAGGAGATTCTGACTAATCCTCTATGTTTGTTACAATCCCACCCCCATGAAGACGAACCTTGTTCCCAAGGTTCTGATCTAGAAATTGTTGCAGAAGTGTATGAGGTATCTTCCCACGAAGCGTCTGTTGGAAGACTCATCCACTTAATAAGGCATGATGGACATGGTGACCAGCCCTCGAAATGATCCTTATTTGGATGAAATCTTAAGGGAGAAAAATCAATACATGGTGACAAACCCTCGAAATGATCCTGGTTTGGATGAAATCTTAAGGGAGCAAAATCAAGGAAGATGATTGACCCAAAAGCTCAAGTGGATTAATCTGTTGAGAAGGAGAGCGTAAGCATTTACGAAGAACGGAGACATGAAATATAGGATGGATTTTGGAATATTGGGGAAGATCCAGCTTGTAAGAGACTTCACCATCTCTTTGGACAGTTTGCAAGGGGATGAAAAACCTCCGATTGAGCTTTGTGTGACGCTGCGAGCGTAAAGATAGCTGACGATAATGTCGAAGTCGCACATATACCCAATCACCTATGGCAAATGAAACTTCTCGACGACTTTTGTCTGGTGTAGCTTTCATTCTCACTTGAGAGTGTAACGAATTGGCCTCTAAAACACTTAATGATTCATTACGTTGACATAAAGAAGTAGCAATACCAGAGTTAGAACTCCCATCCTTAAGATACCTTACCACTTTAGGTGGAGGACGACCATAAACTACCTCAAATGGCGTCATCTTGGAGCTGTGTTGGTATGAATAATTATAAAAAAATTCTGCTTATGGTAACAAAGAAAACCAAGTAGAGGGCGTGTCAGTTGCAAAACAACAGAGATACATCTACAAACATTTGTTTAGCGCCTCGATCTGACCATCGGATTGGGGATGATAGGCTGAACTCATGGCAAGTTGTGTACCCAAGAGCTTATGAAGTTCATTCCAAAATTCTGATAGAAACAACGGGTCACGATCAGACAAAATAGTAACAGGAGAACCATGAAGTCAAATAAACTCGTTAACAAAGACCTCGACAATCTTTTGGCTAGTAAAATTTGTAGGCAATGTAGTAAAGTGATCGTATTTGGACAATCGGTCCACAATTACCCAGATAACAGTGCGCCAATGAGATGGTGGGAGACCTGTGATAAAATCCATAGAAATATCCTCAAAAATAACATCTGAGATAGGTATGGGACAAAGCAATCCAGCAGGTTTCAAATTTGAATATTTCATTTGTTGACAAATTTGACATTTTGAAACAAATTTATTCACATCAGCACGCATACCAACCCAATAAAAATTGGTGGAAACACGATGAAATGTGTGTGATAGGCCAGCATGACCACCAACTTTAGAGGAGTGAAATTCTTCCAATAATAGTGTGCGAAGTTTTGTATCAGCAGGGAACACTATTCGATTGCAAAATAGTAAAAGTCCTCCTTGAAAGGAAAAGTGAGGTAAGGACTCCGGATTAAGTTGCAACGGAGATTGGAGATCCAAGTAAAGTCGCATTAATCTTGTTCAAGTCACGCAACTGGTCAATCAATGCAAGATCGGTGATAGCAATGCTAATGTATGCAGTGAGTTAACCCAAGACAAGGCATCCTCTGTGTCATTAAGCTTTCTAGGGCGATAGCATATGTAAAAGTCATATCCGATGAGATTGCTAAGCAATTGTTGTTGTTCAGGAGTATGAATAACTTCGTTGGTAAGGGATTTTAATGGTTGTTGATCAGTGATGATGATAAATCTATGACCTAACAAGTATTGACGCCATTTTTGGAAAGCTTGGGTAACAACAAACATCTCACGGTTATAGGTTGAAGCATCTTGCATTCGAGAAGATAACTTTTGGCTAAAAAAAGCAATGAAATTACCTTCTTGTGAATGAACAACACCTATACCAGTCCTCGAAGCATCAGTCTCAATAGAGAATACCTTCGAATCATTTGAGAGTTCTAAAAAAGGATCATAGCTCAAAGCCTGTTTAACTTGAATAAAGGCAGTCAAGACACTCTCAAACCAAGCAAAAAAATCTTTCTTTCGGAGGTCAGTAAGAGGAGAAGACAAATTAGCATAGCCTTTAACAAAACGATGATAATAGCCCGTCTAGCCTAGAAATCCTCATACCTCTTTGAGTGAGGCAGGAGTTGCCCAGGAAAGAATAGACGTGATCTCTTCAAGGTCAACTTGAAGGCCCTTTGCTGAATGAATGTGACCCAAATAAACAATAAAAGATTGTCCAAAAATACATTTGGGACATTTAACAACTAGGAAATGATGGCGCAAGAGATCAACCTAAGTGATCACTCCATGATTTACCATAGAAGAGTATAGCGTCAAAGAAAAACAAAACAAAACGCCGAAGAAAAGGCTTGAAGTTTGAATTCATAATGGACTGAAAGGTAGATGGGGGCATTGGAGAGCCCAAACAGCATCACATTAATTCGTAGTGCCCTTTATTAATGCCAAAAGCTATTTTCTCAATGTACGGGGGGATAAAGACGAATTTGATGGTAACCAGCCAAGAGGTCTAATTTTGAGGAAAAAATAGCATGATGTAACTCATCAAACAATTCATCAACTGTTCGAATCGAAAAACGATCCTTGACAGTCATGGTGTTTAAAGCTCGATAATCGACACAAAAATGCCAAGTTCCATCTTTTTTGCGAACCAATAAAACTGGAGACGAGTAAGGACTGGAACTAGGCTGAATAACCCTGGGCATTTCACAAACATGACGTTCAATTTCCGCCTTTTGAATGTGTGGTTATCGGTATGGGCAAATATTTACTGGAGACAATGGAATGCGGTGATCCTGTGGATGAGAAGGTGGAAGAGATGTGGGGTTTTGAAAGATATCCACAAACGGATGATAGACCAGTAGTGTATATTTGGGTTGAATTGATATTTGCTGAAATGAAGTCCAACCGCAAAAGATAAAAAATTGAATCCATTTGCGAAAAATGACAGAGGGTTGAAACATTAATCTGAGTAGGAACAGGACAAGGATCACCCACCCGACAAATGTTCTGCGTTGAAAATCGAATTCTAACAAACAATCGACATAATCTTTGACGTTAGGTACCAATGTGGCTAACCATGCCACACCCAACACTTAATCAGACCCATGGAGATCAGTGACAAAAATATCTGTAATAAAAGAGAACCCTTGAATTGTAATATGGACACGAGGATTAACCTCTAGAAAATTCAACCCCTGACCATTACCTACCATAACAAAAATTCTTGTAGAAGGTTGAATGGACAACTTGATCTTACCAGCCACCCGAGGATTAATAAAATTATGAGTGCTTCCCCCATCTATGAGAATCTGAGTAGTGAGGCTTGTGAAGTAACCTGTAAAGCTAAGTGTACTAGGACACTGACCACCCGTAAGAGCATGAAGACTTATAGTGAGTAAGGATGAGCTCTCTGAAGATATTATAGGGGGGGAGAATGAGATGGAGGATCATCAAACAATTCTTCATCAGTAAGTAGAAGGAACAATTGTGGCGGGGCTGAACACCGGTGACCTTTTTGGTAATTTTTTCACAATTAAAGAATAGATTAAGTTCACGCTTTCGCTGGATTTTAGCCGACGATAATTTCTTGAAGGGAAATTTACCAACTCCATCTAAAGATGTCTATAACGATAAATAGGAAGGAGAAGGAGATGTCGGAATTTCAGGTTTCCAATTAAAGTGAGAAGGAATAGAGGGGTTTGTTTTTTTAGAAAAGGGAATGGATTTGGTTACCTGTTTGGGCTGGCCCAAATGCTTTTTTGTCTTGTAGAAATGCAAGCTCAATAGCGTCATGAATGTCCACCGGCTTAAAAGAGAGCATATCGGCGTTAATATTGGGATGAAGCCCAGAAGTAAACATGTGCTTCATTAACGTAGGAGAGACGTCCGTCGTTCGGTTGGCTAGTTTCTCAAAGTGTGAGAGATATTCTTGAACAGATGAAGTCATCCGCTACATAGCAAGCAAACCCTCTGGAGCCTCCAAAGATTGAGACCCAAAACCATTAATCATAAGTTTAAGAAAATATTTCCATCCACAAAGTTGTTGGTTCGGAAACATCTATTGGTACCGTTCACGTGCATCTCCTTCCAAAAAAAAGAGCATGGATTGATGCGGTGCTTATGGGAGACATTATAAGTATTAGGGTTGGGCATAAACAGCAGAAAATCAAAATACCGAACCAAACCAAATTCGTTTGGTATTTTGGTTTGGTTTTTTGGTTTTCGATTTGGTATTCGATATATGTTTTTGTATTTTTTGTTATTTCAGTTTGATTTTTGGTATGTAATTTTGTGTTATTTGGTACTTCGCTTACCAAAATAAATTACATTATAATATATATTTATATTATATTAATTATTAATGTTAAATAATAAATATTATAATTTAAAATAAAAAAGTAAAAAGTAAAAGATTAATGAAGATAACATGAAGTCTAAAGCTAATATAAGTCAGCAGCATGACTATTAAAATATGGAGCTATGTTGATCAGAAGACGGTAAAATTTCAGAGATAAAAGGAGACGATGGTAAACTCCCTAAAACCCATAATGTTTGTTTAATTAAAGCTGCAGGTACAAGCAGAAAAGTTAGTGAAAAACCACGAAATACAAATTTAAACCAGTTATTTACAAAGCCATTTATTCAAAATACACCAAAACAAATACACATAGTACACAAACTTCTACCTATGCAGTGAGTATAAAAAACTTGAGTGAAAAGAAAAGATACAATTATATTACAAAAACCTACATTGAAAATATATATAGAATCCAAACTTATTTAAATCTCAACCCCAGATCCAAACCAAAGATCCAAGTCAAGACTATATAACTCAAAAATTACAAGGATACAATAGACTTATAGCAGAACCAAAAACTAGTGCTAATCTAGTTAAGACATGTTATAGTTATGGATTACTAAGTACAATATATAATATGACGGAGAAGAAATCAGTGGAATACGAGAGTTATACAAAGCATTTATTACATATAAAAGAAATACAAAAGGAAACTTATTTTATATTAAGTTTTATACAACACCAGCAGAAATATTATATGAGGAGGTAAAATCTCCAATTCAAGTTATAAAGATAGGAATAACAAAAGATATGATCATACCAAAAGATATTGGACATCAGAATGAAATACCACAGATAGAAATACCAAGTTTTTATGCCAATAAAGAATAAATGGTATATCAACTATTATACATGAATTATCAAATAATAATTTAAATGGAAATGACATATGGAGCTATTACTCTAGAGATCAAGTTTTGATATATTCAAACTCAAGGGAATTAAGAAGAGCAGATATGAATCAAGTTCAACGATGGATTTTATCATTACTAAAGCCAGAGGAACAAGCTACAACACGAGCATTAAAGAAAGAATTTATTTTAGAAGACTTATTAATTAGATATTGTAAACTTATTGGACACAAATACCCAAATCACAGATGTTCCAAATGCAATGGAGAAGATAACGTTATACAAGATGTTGATTTGGAATAAAGATGAAGAGATAAGAATGCAAAATAAGATAAGGATGAAGAAAAAGAGTTATAGTAGACAAAGAAAAATGACGACAAAGACAAAAGAAGAAAAAGACATAAAGATAGATATAAACAAAAAAGGTGGCAGATAAAGGGATAGATATATTTGAAAAAATGTAAAAATATGAGATAAAATTCCTTTGTATAGTAAATAGCTTTTACTTTTTTGAAAGACCAATGTGTATAGCCGGCCATTTGTAAAGTTTTGTTTAAAAAGTCGTAAAGTATACAGTAGGCGCACTTATGTGCAGATTTAAAATCTAGTATATATAGATTGCCAAATTGTAAAATGAAAGGCAGGCAATGCCAAACAAAAGTTTAAGTTATTAAAAAGCCTTTCAAAAATTTCTCTCAACAAAAGATATAAACTAAGTTAAAAATTGAGAAATCCGAAATCAAGTCAGATATTTTAGATAGCATGGAAAATCAAGAGACAAAGGTATATTGTTTAACAATTATGCAGAACTAATTTCATATATTCCTGAATATCATATATATGATTGATTAAATTTATGTTAGTTATTATATACTAGAAATATTTGAATCATGAATTCTAGTTTGCTAGTAAACGAGAAACAGGGAGAAAACTGCTAGACTATGCCATCCCACAGTGGAAATCGGTAGGCAAGGGATGCCGTTAGGGGAGTACACAAGTTTGAGGCGCAAATAAGCAGTAATTATCCGTTAAAGTAAAATGCTAGTAGTGATCGGAAAACATGATGGTGATACTCTAGTTTATAATAAACTAACACAAATTTAATTGAGTTATGATATGATAGGAAGGAATAATTGAAAACAAACCTGCATAAATAAATAAACATTATTACAATGTATGATGAAATAAAAAGCTATAAAACTTTGATCTTATATATACTTAACGATATAAAACTTATATTAGCTTTAGACTTCAGGTTATCTTCATTAGTCTTTAGCATTTGTATCTCATTGTCCATACTATCCACTTTAGTACAAAGTGTAGTAATGACTTTGAGTAGCTTTTCAATTGTATCTTCGTCTTTGTTCTCAGACTTAGTAGATTTGTCTTGATAAGTAGTCTACAACACCATTCTTATTAGTCTTTATCACTTCTATTGTAAATGTAATGTTTAAAATATTTAATATCAATCTTCTAATTTCTTTCGTTGTTACTGAATCTTGTATTTTTCTGGTTAACCAACATTTTACTTGTGTATTATCTGTTTTTACAATAAATTTATTATATACAACATATGGCCAAATGATAATAAACATTTATATACTGAAAAAATTATTCTTTCCTATTTATTTCCCATTTTTTTCCCGTATTTGTATGTGTGCCTGAACAATATCTACAGTGATATTCTATATTATTATCATTATATTTATATTTTAATACTACTCCATAACTGTTTTCACTTGCATCAGTTTCTACTATATAAATAAATTTTTTATCTTCATCCAGAGATATAATTTTGGTAATGTTTTACATAATAATTTTATCTTTTGTATTTGTGTTTGATCTCTATTATCAAAATGATATTCTACATCTTTCTTTAGCTTTTGTTGTAATGATTTTAAATTTTCTGCTAATTTTGGTATATATTCTCTTACTTGGTTAACTAATACTAATAAGGATTGTAATTCCTTTTTTGTATCTAATTGTTCATTCGAGGATATTATTTTTTATATTACATGCGTTTGCATTTTTATTCCATCTTTATCTATTTGTATTCCTAGAAATTCTATTTGTTTTTTTCATTATTTCTGCTTTCTTTTTACTTAAACTTATTCCTGAGTATTGTATTATACATATAAATTTTTCTAATAATCTTATGTGTTCATCTTGTGTTTTAGATATAATAATATATCATCAATATATACTACACAATTTTCTAGTTATTTAAAATAGTTATTCATAAAATGTTGAAATCTACCTGGTGCATTCTTATATCCAAATGGTAATACATTCCATTCATAAAATCCTTGTGCTACTGTGAAAGCTGTAAGTTTTTTAGATTCTTCTTCTAACTTTAAGATAAAATCCTGATTTACAATCAAATTACTAAAATAATTATATCCTTGTATTTGTCTTATGTTTAATATTTTATTTGATATTGAATAATTATATGTTTTAGTTTTTGCATTTAAATTTCTATAATCAATTATCATTCTACTTTTTCCTCTTTTTTGTTCACTATATTTATTGACAAAAATGTCGGACTTGTATGTTTACTATTACTTTCTTGTATATATCCATTTTTTAGTAATTCATTTATATTTATTTTAAATTCACTTAAATCATTAAAATTATATTTAATGATTTTTGTGTTATTATACTATTTTCATCAATCAGTTCAATTTTAACTTCTGTTTTATGTCTTCTCCATCCTTGTAAAGGATCTTCGTTATATAGTAATTCTAATTTTTCTTGGATTATTTTTACTTTATCTATGGAAAATATAATTAATTCTATTCTAGGGTCTTCTTCTTTTATATTTTCTAATTTTTGAGTAATTTTTTCACTGCCTTTAATCCACTCTGCTGTTTTTTTTCTTCTTTTGTTACCTACTATTTTTGCTCCTATCTTTTGTTTACATGGTGTTGTGAACTACCAGTGTGTTTTTGGTATTATATGTGGATATAATTTTTCTAAAAATGGCATTCCTAATAACATATCCTTTGTTGTTAATTCAAAATTATATATTTCGTCTACAGTTTATATTTTATCCCATATTTGTATTTTTATATTTTTTGCCTTGTACGTTTACATACTTCATTCATTATAAAATCATGTTACTACTATTGATGTTTTTTAATTTTTTCCATTTTTCTTCTGCTAAACAATTGTATTACATATATTAGCTTCTGCTCCTGTATCTATTATTGGTGTATAATATCTGTTATAATATCCTTCTATTATTATCATATATTTTTGTATATTAAAGTCCTTTTTATTATGACTTTTTTATTTTGATAATTTATCGTTAGTTGTTTATCCTCTATATTATATGGTTTTACTTGTTCTAGCCATTTTATTACTAATGTTATATTTTCATTTCCTTGATATATGTTAAATTTTATTATCATTGGTATACCTCCAATTATTATTTCTTGTTCCGTTGTTTCTTCAATATTTATTAATACTTTTGGTAATTCTGAATATGAGTGTTCCGTAGTTATTATTTATCTTCCATTACTAACTCTCTTGTAATATAGCTTTCTTCTTGTCCTGTATTTATTAGTATTAAATATTTTCTTTGCTCCATTATTCCTGTTATATAATAATGATGTGGTTTTATTTCTTCTTCTAATAATTTTTGTGAAATTATATTTATTCTTTTGGAACTATTTGAAGTACTCGTTTTTTATGATGTTTGTGGTATGTCATTATTATTCATTCTTTTTTATGTGCTTAGTCTTTCTTGTACTATCTCTAAATCTTCTTCTATATCAATTTCATTATAGCTATAGTCATTATTATCTATAATCGTAACTATTTTTTCAAAGGGGTTTTCTATTTTTATTTTATTTATTTTATTTTTTGCTGTTATTTTATGTTTTGATGTTAAAACATATAAATTCTTACATCTAGCTGTAAAATATTTTACTTGCAGGTGCTAGTTCTATTCCTGACATTTTCCAATATATACTAATGATTTAGCTATGTTTCTGTCATTAATTGCTACTGAGTAATTAGCACTTACTATAAATTTAATTTTTTGGTATATTAAATTATCTTTTACTCCACTTATTATACTTTTTTCTATAGGTTGTATAATTCTATCATCTTCTAAATATATTTCTATAGGTGTATCTATTCCTTCTCTAAAACATGCTTTTATTAATATTCCAGTTCCTCCCAAATGTACATATTTAATTGGGTTTCTTGCATTTATTTCTTGTATTTCTTTATTAATTATTCTCTTATTTATTATTGGTATTTTAGCTTTTCCTTTGGTATACTTCCAATCTATGATATGTTCTCTTTGTCTTACTACATATTATTCTTCTTTTTGTTTTTTAAACCAATTTTTTATTTTTGGTACTTATAATATTTTTTCTACACTTAAATCTAATTCTTTTCCTTTTATTTGTTCTAATATACTATTATCAAATATTATTTTTTTGTTCTAAAGATTCTTCATCTTGACATTCTTCTTTCCTTATTATTTGTATATCTACTTCATTCATTTATATTATAAAATTCATTATCTGATTCTTATTCTATGTCATTATCTATTTCATTTTTTGATATTTCATATATACTATCTTCACTTTCTAAATCATAATCGACATATTCTATTTGTGTTTATTTTTTATTTTTCATAATTATTTCTGATATCTGTTTCATCTTTGGATTTTTAGGTAATTTACAATCTTTAGCTATATGTCCTAATTTTCCACAATCATAGGAAGTACATTTCGTGTAACGACCTGTTTAGTCGTTTTGAGCAGTAGAGTATTTCTGGTAATAACAGTCTGAGTCGACGGATCCCACGACGGACCGTCATGGGCACGACGGACCGTCATGGGCACGACGGACCGTCATGGGCACGACGGACCGTCATGGGCACGACGGACCGTCGAGGGGGTCTCGTTCCAAAACACTTAGATTCTGAAAATTTGGGTACTGAGATCGACTCTCTGAACTTCACGACAGAATGGGGAGGCTTGAGTCCTCATAGATGTGCTGAGTGTTGTGGCCAATGGTTATAATATTTGTTGTTATCACCTGTTGAGTATGTAGTTGATTTTATATTATTATTTGATATATATTGCTTTCTATTTTGAGTTGGCCGATGATACCTACTCAGTACTTGTGCCTTGTACTGACCCCTACTTGTATTTCTTTTTCTTTGTTATTTGTGGAGTGCAGCAAATGTACCATCGACTCAACCGCAACTCTAGCCAGACATCAGCATAATCAGATTTCAGGGTGAGCTATTATTCCTAGCTCGGACTGGATTCTTTCCTTCGCGTCTTTATGTCTTGAAGTTCGGACATGGACCATCTCTTTTATTATTTTAGCTTCTTAGATACTCTTAGATTTAGTAATTTGAGGATAGATTTTCTTGTGGTGATGACTTCCATATTTTGGGAATAATAAGTGTTGAGTTTTTAAAAGTTATTTAATCGATTTTTATTAATGACATTTAAGTCTTCCGCATTATATTCTGTTTGTTATGGTTGAAATGTTGGGGTTTAGATTGGTTGGTTCGCTCACATAGTAGGATAATTGTGGGTGACACTCGCGGCTCGTTTTTGGGTCGTGACAAACTTGGTATTAGAGCATTAGGTTCGTTGGTCTCATCACACAAGAACGAGATTAGTAGAGTCATAAGGAACGGTAGGGGGACGTCTTTGCTTTTCTTTAAGAGGCTATAAGACTTTAGAAAAATTCCATTCTTTCTTTCTTTTGTGCTATTACTTGGATCCAATTGGTATTTGGGTGATACAAATTGGTATCTGACAATCTTCACTCTATTTTGCAGATGGTTAGAACTAGAGCAACAACTGCGCCAACACCAGCACCGGCAAGACAAGATGCGTCTGAGCCAGCCATTGGGGCTGTAGCTCGAAGAGGAATAGTGGCAAGAGGCCGTGGTAGAGGTCGCGGGAGAACGTTCTCTAGAGGAAGAGGAAAAGCACCTGGCCCATCTTGTACTAGGGCGGTTACTCCTCCACCGACTGAGGATGTAGTAAGAGAGGGTGAGGAAGGGGAAAATGAGCAAGTGCAGAATGAGGAATTACCACCCCAACCTACCCCAGAGATGATTAATCAGGTTCTTGCTTATCTTAGCGGGTTATCTGATCAAGGCCAGACACCTCCAGTGTTTTCTGCACCGGCACTTCAGGTTCCGGAAGTACAACAGGCAGCTGCTGTGGCTCCCCGTATGGATGCCTTATTGGAAATAGGCACGTGTCCTCGTTTGACCACAGGGCCTATAATGACAAGTGATCAGCATGAACTTTTCAGTAAGTTCTTGAAATTGAAACCTCCAGTCTTCAAGGGTGCTGAATCTGAGGATGCGTATGATTTTCTGGTTGATTGTCATGAGTTACTACATAAAATGGGCATAGTGGAATGATTTGGCGTTGAGTTTGTAACCTATCAGTTTCACGGAAATGCCAAAATGTGGTGGCGGACATATATTGAGTGTCAACCCGCACAGGCACCACCTATGACTTGGGCGTCATTCTCTAGCTTATTTATGGAGAAGTATATCCCCCGGACCTTGAGGGATAGGAGGAGAGATGAGTTCTTGAGCCTAGAGCAAGGCAGGATGTCGGTTACTGCGTATGAGGCTAAGTTTCGTGAATTATCCAGGTATGCCACCCAGCTTTGTTTTAGTCCACAAGAGCGGATTCGCCGTTTTCTGAAGGGGTTGAGGTTAGATTTGCGGATTTCAGCCTTACAGGCAGCGTCGACAGCAAAATCCTTTCAGGAAGTGGTAGACTTCGTGATAGAGGTGGAGGGAGTGAAGCCAGATGACTTCACCATGGCATCGACATCGAAAAGGTTTCGTAAGGGAGGTGAGTTTAATGGTTCTTACTCCAGAGGGCAGGGTTCAGGAGGTTATCCAGGCCGACCTATTCAGTCTTCACTACAGGCTGTAGTTGGGGGTCCACCGCAGACCGGTTGATACGCTCAAATTTACTTCTCAAATGAGAAGTAAAGCGGTCGTGTCAAGTAAATAACCCAACTAGTGAGGTTGGGATCGTTCCCACGAGGAAAATAGTCTAGACTTAACTTTAACCTAGTATTACTATCGTTTGGTCAATAACTTTCTTGGAAAGTAGAAATATAAAAAGGGGGGTTTGTATTACCTAATGAGTAAAAATAACTAATGTAATCGAAAGAGACAGTTGACAGCTTTTAATATTGGGTTTTAATCAATGAATTAAGGTAACTAGGGTTTTCGTGTTCCCCATGTGTTCAGAACTCGATAATTCTAACTATAACAATTCTTTCCTAGTATCTTGCATGCAAAGTGACAAGTTATGTATTTCTAAATCCTTGGTCCGGCATCTAGAAAATCTCACTCCGCACCTTGGTCCTGGCCACGTGTGTTGCTTTCCTAACCCTTATCTTTACCTCATATTAAGCATCATATTCGATATTTGACTAAGTTATACCTCGTACCAATCAATACTTGCCTATTAGATAGCATACACTAAATCTATGTTAATAATTCTTTTCCTATTATCTACCTCCTTGGTCCGGCAAGTAGCATTAAGGCGAGTTCTAACGTTGATCATCCGTTAAAAAGACTTCTAAGCGAAAGAATTATTAATAAATGCAAGACACTGCTCTAGAATTGTTATTTTAGTTAGGGTTTATCTCATTATTTGCCTATGGTTCCCACAACCCTAGTTATGGAATTTAGTTGCTCATAGCCATAAACACGATATTCAAATCTGTTAAATTAGAATTCATGTACTTACTTCAATGAGAAAGAATAAAGTCCGAAAATACGCTTGATTAATCACCAAAATTCACTTGAATCAATCTTCAATAATCAAACACTCAAAAAAACCAAGTATTATAATCACAAAGTCTAACTATATGGAATTTGAATATCAAAGAGTCTAACCCCAAAAACGAGGTTTTTCAAACTATTTATAAAAAACTAATAAACCTAATTAAACAAGGATTCTAATATTCTGGAAATCTGCCAAAACGCTGCTGGGTCGACGGACCACGCGACGGACCGTCGTAGTCATGACGGACCGTCGTGGGCTCCGTCGTCCCACACTTGTCCAATTTCTTCAGCTGCTTTCTTCATTCCCCTCGACGGCAAGTGTGACGGACCGTCATAGGCACGACGGTCCGTCGAGGGTCTTCGTTTCAAAATACTTCAACTCCTGGAACTGCATCGGGATCACTTCTCCGATCTTCACGACGGACTGCAGGACGGACCGTCATGGCCATGACGGACCGTCACAAGCTTCGTAATCCCACACTTGGTCGACTTCCCATCTTCCTTCAGCAGCCTACTCTACGCTGCCACCTACGGACCGTCACAAGCACGACGGACCGTCATAAGCTCAGAGGGTGGTCTCTTCGCAATTTTCACTCAAAATCTCCGTGATTCAGCCTTTGGACAGATTTCCGCAAAACAATGAGAAACTTATATCAAAATTAGCACAAAAAGGCTTTTGGACACACTAAACTTAAGGAAAAAGCATTAATTATACCGTGAAACCACGGTATATCAACACCCTCAACTTAAATTCGTTGTTTGTCCTCAAGCCACGCACTATGACTCACTACACAATCTTTGTACAATAGTATTCATGTTTTATCCTTTGCAATCATTTGGCTATCAATCCCGCCTAATCCCATCAAATCTATGCATGCTATCACTATTAGGCTTGACTTTTGTGGGATTCAACATGACACAGACTCACCATGCACTAATACCTACCCTCTTCAATTTCTCACCAAGGTGCTAACAATTCCGGTATTGCAACTAGTGTCCTCACTTTAGAACAAAATCCTCATTTTTCACACAATAGTTTCAGTTTGAGTATAAGGATTACATTTCAACACTCGCCTCGTAACAAAGTCACACTCATTCATACTGCTGCCATAAGCTTGCCCTTATTTTCACTCGCCTTAAGTTCACTATACAACCCTTAGGATCACGATAGGACTTTCTTTAGCTTGTAACGTAGGCTCGTGAGTCGTAGGGTATATTTAGGTATACTTTAGTGACTTTTAGCCCTCCTTGACATATCGGCTAAACCTTCCACCCTATATCACTCTATCTCACCCAGTTCCTCCTATTCTTTCACCTTCTTTGTTTCCCTCTTTTCTTCATTTGCGTAAGTGACTCTTTTCTTTTCTTGTTTGTATTTCTTGAATATATATATATATATATATATATATATATATATATATATATATATTTTTATTTTATTTTTTTATTATTTTTTTTTTTCAACGAGTTCTTGAGTCACTTCACTTTTGTTCTTTCTCTCTCTTTGTTCTTTCAACCCCACTTTCCAGGGCATTCCTCAAAACAGCCACTCCTCAACTCATGGCTTTGCCATGAGTCAAGGTACACAAGACTCCAAAATCGGGTCGTGGCTATAACGAAGGTTGTTTATACATTAGCCACCCTCAACTTATCTTTTGGCCTAAGTGGAGGTGCACATGTCCAAGGAGGGACCAGGGCCAACATATTGTTCCCAGAAAAGGTCAGTTGGGGTGAAAAAGAAAGGTCTAATTTTAAGCTCAAAGTATTTGGATCAAAGAAGGATTAACTTTCATTTGGTTTCTTTATTTAGGCTAGAAATGGGCTATATTGAATAAGGGCCTATGATCATTTCCTAATTGTTTGTTACAGCTTACTTTTAGCAGACTAACTGTGCAAGTTCTAGCTCAGTATCAATAGTGGACTATTCAACTTTCCTCACACTCACTTGACATCTCATCACTATACCAGATTATCAGACACCTAGTTTGACTTGAAGATTTAGGGTAATGCAATGGTGTAACTCTATTTCATGTTTAGAGCCACACAATTATCAGTTACTACGCCTAGTCATGCAACATTTTCCAGTTTTATCGGGATATCATTTTAGCCATCATGCTTCAGAGTTAAACTTATGTACAAAAGATATAATGTGCCGGTTCAACAGAAAAATAATCTGTCTTTTGGGGAAAAAGAACACAGGCAAGAAAACCCCAAAAGAGGATAGTGAGTTGGGCTACTCAGACTTCACCCTAACACTCACTTTCCATTTACCCCACCCCAACAAAAAAACATGCAATTGTCCCCAATGCATAAAAAAATCTAAAGATTAGAGGGGTAGGTGACGCNNNCCTGCGGGCGATAGCGCCAGATCAAGAAAGCCGGTGGGTCCGGCTCGAACCCACACTGCAGAAACCGGACACCATCGGTGGTGTCTCAAAGAATCTGGACACCTCGGTGGTGTCCTCAGATCAATCGCTTCGGTGCCTCCGGGCGGTCTCTACAAGATGGGAGCTAGAGGCCCCACCGCTATCTCAGGATGCGCGGATCCGGTGTGCTCGCCGCCAAGAATTGAGGCTCTCTCGCGACCTTCAACTCGCGGCGCTTCTTCTTCGCCGCGCCGCCCTCTCCTCGATCCCTACGCCTCTTGGCACTCTCGGAGGGGGATGGTGGAATGTCGTAGTGAACAGTGCCGCCAACACCGTGGTCCTCGCAGTTCGGCAGCAGGGCCTCAGACCGTACCGACGCTAGTATAGTGGCGATGTCGGCATCGAAGGTCCGCCGATCGCAAATCAAGAGTCGACACATCTACCGGAGGGCCGGTCGAGCTAACACTGCAACTCGAAGGCGTCTATGCTACCGGTTAACCTCTCGCAATCTTCCGCCGCATCATTCTTCTCGCACGCGCTCCGACTCAAGAATGGACTTCTGCATCCACTACCGGATATGGTGCGTAAGAGTGGCCATTTGCGCCCAGCTTTTGGACCCTAGCGAAGGGGGCCGTGAATGGTAGAGGGTCGTGCACTACCCGGATAGACTCGACCGGGTAGTGTCGGTGATGCCGGTGTAGACGCCCGAGCACGTGCAACCAGATCCACAAGATCATCCGCAAGAGGTGGCAGCTCGACGTGGCCCTCTGCGTGGTGCCAACTCATTGGCCTCGCTCGATGAGGCCGACATCAACGGTGCCCGACGGAGTCCTCAATCGATCTATGTGCCACACGGCACACTGCAGACCGCAAAGAGCAAAGATCATGCATGGAAAGGGGTAGGTGGTGGTGACCTTGAACGCCTCTCTCGTGCATGACCGCCGAGAAGCCAAGCATGGTTCACCTCGGCCGGGCGATCATCGCCGCTTATCAAAGATCGCACGATCCTAGGTGACTATGTTGTCGGCAAATGTGGGGAGAGGCGCGACGCACGAGCAGCCACAAGAACTTGGCGACGAATGTGAGGTTGGCCTTCTTGATGGCCCCTTTGGCTCGCTGACCCGGCCGCACCCTCTCCGCCGATCGATAGGTGCAGGCCATCCACCTCTTGGTGGTCTCTCTCGTTCCGCCGCGCATGAATTGTTCTCCTTGACTATCCGCCGATAGTCAAACTGAAGTGGTGGGGGTCCGCAGCCTCAAAGACTCTCGGGCCAGTAGGAACCGGCGGATGGCGGGCGTGGAAATGTCGACCGCACGCCTCGACTAGCACCGCCCAATGGGGCCTGTTACGAGCAGCCCGCCTGCCGATCTGCGGATCGGAGAGTCGCTACGAGGACGCGAGAACTCTCGGACCATCTCTCATCAGAAGGCCCCAATGGACGGGCTGTCCACTCTAGGCGATGCCGGATGAAGATGTTGTGGATGTCCGCATCGAAGGAGACTCCTGTAAGTACCCGCCGCTCCAGGGTGAGTGTCCGAGCCATTACCCTTTGTCCGTAGAAGAAATTTTGGCGTCGGAGTACACCAAATCGCCCTCAACGCACCACCGTTTGGCTGGTCTGGTTCGGGGTGGGGACTGGCCGGTGCGCCGGATGTGGAGTTCGAATCCCGCCTCATCGACGAGGCCGACGCCGCAAAGATGGCTGGTGCGGGAACCTCGCCAGATCCTCGGCTTCCTCGACCAGGATACTCCGGGCGAGCCGACGCCTTCCTCGTTGGTGGCCGACCCGCAGGGTGTGTGCCGCTGCCAGGCGCCTCATCGATCGGGAGGCGCGTGATCACGCCGGACGCCACCGCCTTCTTGGGTGTGGCTCGGGGCACGCGGCAAAGACGGAAGGGACGGAGGAGCCTGGGGCATGTATTCGGTCCCGCCATCATCGCACTGATGATCAAGCCGCAGACGGGCCACAGACTTGGATCGCCAAGGCGTAAGCTCGGCCTTGCTTGGGTGCCATGGTCGATAGTACCTGAAAAGGATCACTATTAGTACGAGTAATATCAAACAAGACAAGCAAGCCCATACAACATCAAACATGTAAAATAGTATGTTAGTGATAGTGAAACTGTAGCACACGACGGGACAGATGACGGCTCGTCATGGCTACGACGGACCGTCATGAGGTCCGTCGTGTTGTACTTGGTCGATGTACATAGAAAGAACCCTGAAAGAGGGGTCTCTGACCATCATGACGGTCACTCAGGACGGACCGTCGTGGGAGTGACGGTCCGTCGTAAGTGTCCGTTGTTGGATACTTGGAAAAATTGTGGAGACCCTTTTCAGAGTGGTCTCTGACCATCATGACGGTCACTCAGGACGGACCGTCGAGTGTATGACGGCCCGTCGTAAGTGTCCGTCATAGGACACTTAGAAAACTTTTAGAGACCCTTAGGAACAGGGTCTCTGACAACCATGACGGTCGTGCAGGACGGACCGTCGTGGGAGTGACGGTCCGTCGTGAGTGTCCGTTGTTGGACACTTAGAAAACTTTTAGAGACCCTTAGGAACAGGGTCTCTGACAACCATGACGGTCGTGCAGGACGGACCGTCGTGGGAGTGACGGTCCGTCGTAAGTGTCCGTTGTTGGACACTTGTGCAAAATTTTGGAGACCCTTTTCAGAGTGGTCTCTGACCATCACGACGATCGTTCAGGACGGACCGTTGTGAAGACAACGGTCCGTCACAGGCGTCGTTGGGGGAGGGGGCTAGGGCTTATGCGGCGGACCCTGCGACGGGCCGTCGTGTACACGACGGACCGTCATCGGGTCTCGCTCGCCTACTGCAGACGTAATCGTAAGTACCCTAAGCAACCCCAATGAGCCCACGTGGTCTTGTAGTGTTGTGGACCTATATGTGTCTATCCCACTTACCTAGGAAACTAGTAATGTGAAATCGCCTAATTCTAAGGTTATGATCATGGCAAATTCAAACATTTAGAGCCTAGATATAGATATAAGCATATCAATGGAACAACATACGACTAAGAACAAATCTAAAACTAACTAATAACTAAAAATATAAGAGAGATGAGTATAAATTTAGAGACACATACCTTGGAAATGGAGAAAACACTAATGTGAAATGAGTCAGGTAGCAAGGTAGACACCTTACAGCAGCAGCACCGACTAGTAGATGAGAAGTATAAGGTTTAGGATGATTTTGGGGGCGATGATCGCTGGGGGAAGTTGAAAAGAGAGTGGATATGAGAGGAATGAGGAAATAATGGGAGAAATATGGAGGGTGGGAGTATAAACGGTCGTAATTTGAAAAGGGTCATCCGGTCGGGTCGGGTTAATTTCATTAAACGCGCTGACGGGTCCTCGACGACGGACCGTCGCGCTGGCGACGCCTGGCCATCGTGGTCCGCCTTGTGTGCCCTAATTTCAAAGATGACAGCTTTATACGCACTGGTGTGACGGATGATACGACGGTCCGTCACGCGTATGACGGTCCGCCGATGTATCCGTCGCTGGGTCAGCTGCAGAGTAGTTTTCGCAGAATTTCCCGTGATGTGCCTCGCAAATTTAAAACCCATTAATAGAAAAATGCTACTATTAAAAAGACAATAAGTATTGGGTTGCCTCCCAACAAGCGCCGATTTAATGTCGCGCACGACCGGGCCACTTGATTACTCGACTTCATCAAGATGGTATGCCTCTATCACTTCATTTGCCGATTCAAAGATGCCCGAGATAGATTTTTATACGCTGTCCATTCACCTTGAACCGCACACCCTCCTTAGTTTCCAATTCAACCGCTCCATGAGGGTATAGTTGGGTAACCGTGTAAGTGACCGATCCATTTGGACTTGAGTTTGCCTCGAAACAAGCGTAACTGGAATTGAATAGAAGCACCAAATCCCCGACCATAAACTCTCGATTTTCAATTTTGTTGTCATGATACTTCTTCATCTTTTCTTTATATAAGGCCGAAGCTTTCATAAGCTTTCAAGCTTAAATTCATCAAGTTCATTTAACCCATTTAACCGTTGCTCTGCAGCCTTCGCTCCAATCCATTTTTAACTTCTTCATAGCCCACATGGCTTTATGCTCTAACTCAACCGGAAGATGACAAGATTTCCCATATACAAGTTGGTATGGAGACATACCAATGGGGTCTTATAGGCTGTCCGGTAGGCCCACAGAGCATCATCAAGCCTCCTTGACCAACTGCTCGACTAGCATTCACCGCTTTGGACAATATCCGCTTGATCTCCCGATTCGATACCTCAACTTGCCCACTAGTTTGAGGGTGGTAAGGCGTGGCCACATTATGGCGAACACCGTATTTCTCCAATAACCCCTTGAACAATCTGCTGCGTGGGGAACCCCCATCACTAATAATGGCCCTTGGAGTGCCAAAACGGGAGAATATATTCTTTTTCAAGAATGCAGTGACACTCTTCCCTTCATTGTTTGCGAGAGCGATGGCTTCGACCCATTTAGATACATAATCAACTGCTACAAGAATGTACTTCATCCCATGAGAACTCACAAAAGGGCCCCTAAATCAATACCCCACACATCAAATAACTCAATCACAAGAATGGGGTTGAGAGGGAGCTCTTGCTTTCTTGAAATACCACCATCTCGTTGACATTTTTCACATGATTTAGCAAACCCATGAGCATCTTGATGAAGAGTTGGCCAATAATAACCACATTGCAATATCTTGTGAGCGGTTCGGATACCACTGTGATGTCCACCAACAGGTGAAGAATGGCATGCCTCCAGTACGCTCAACATTTCACATTCTGGCACACAACGCCGAATAAGGCCGTCGGCACAACTTCTATACAAGTATGGTTCATCCCAAAAGAACTTCTTTACATCATACATGAACTTTTTCCTTTGATGAAAGGACAAGTCTGATGGAACAATATCACTAGCCAGATAGTTCGCAAAGTCTGCGAACCATGGAATCAAGTCTTGTGAAGCAGCCAATACATGTTCATCAGGGAAAGTATCATCAATGTCAGTCTTATCCCCTAACTCTCTCATAGCTTCATCCTCTAGACGGGACAAATGATCAAAGCAACTTGATTTTCGCCTTTTCTATCCAAAGACTTCAAAGTCAAATTCTTGCAGCAAAGAATACCCAACGAATCAGCCTTGGTTTCATATTTTTTTGCCATTAAATATCTCAAATGAATGGTCAAGATGCACTATGACTCTAGTACCTAGCAAGTAGGAGCGAAATTTCTCAAAAGCAAAGACTATCATGAGGAGTTCTTGCTCACCACCGTGTAGTTCTTCCGGGCTTCATTTAGGGCTTTACCGGCATAGTAAATTGGGTGAAGGATTTTGTTTCTTCTCCGTCCCAATACTACACCAAGAGCCACCCCACTAGCATCGCACATTACCTCAAATGGACTGCTCCAATCCGAGAAATAATAATAGGTGCCGACACTAACTTCTCTTTTAGCTCACCGAATGCTTTAAGACAGACTCATCAAAACAAAATTTACATTCTTTCTCCAATAATTTGCACAATGGGTGTGCAATCTTTGAAAAGTCTTTGATGAATCTCCGATAAAAACCTGCATGCCCAAGAAAGCTTCTCACACCTTTCACAGAGATCGGTGGAGGAAGTCTCTATTACCTCAACTTTAGCTCGATCAACCTCTATACCCTTTTCTGAAATGCGATGACCCAACACAATACCTTCTTTCACCATGAAATGACACTTTTCCCAGTTTAGTACCAGATTGCAGTCTTCACATCTCTTAAGAACCTCAGATAAATTGGTCAAGCATCGCTCAAATGAATCACCCACCACAGAAAAATCATCCATAAAAACCTCTATAGTATCCTCCACCATGTCAGAAAATATTGACATCATACATCTCTGAAAGGTCATGGGTGCATTGCACAACCCAAACGGCATTCTTCTGAACGCAAAAGTCCCATATGGACAAGTGAAGGTGGTTTTCTCTTGATCTTCCGGTGCGATAGAGATCTGATTATACCCTGAATACCCATCAAGAAAACAATACCACCCTTTTCCGGCAAGTCTATCCAACATCTGGTCCATGAAGGGCATAGGAAAATGGTCTTTTTCACCCATGAGTTCAGCTTTACGATAATCCATACACACCCTCCATCCAAGAACGGTCTCATTGGGACAAGTTCATTCTTTTCGCTGGGGACCACAAATATTCCCCCTTTCTTAGGTACACATCGAACCGGCATACCCAACTACTATCAGCGATTGGATATATGACTCCGGCATCCAACCACTTGATGATTTCCTTCTTCACAACCTCTTGCATAGGAGGGTTCAAGCGTCTCTGGTGCTCAACACTTGGCTTATGATCAGGCATGAGTTGGATTTTATGAGAGCAAATACCGGGAGGGATCCCAATAATGTCCGCAATAGTCCACCTAATAGCTCTTTTGAACCTTTTTAGTACCGTCACCAAGCTCTGAACCTGTTGTGCATCCAAGTCTGACGCAATGATTACCGGCAAAGTGTCACCCTTTCCCAAGAATTCATACCTGAGATGAGGTGGGAGGGCTTTAGTTCTAATTTTGGAGCTTCCTCTATAGATGGTTTCGCGGGTGGGGACTCGCGATTCTTCATATCAAGCTCAAATTTCTTTGGTTTAAACCGAACATCACCTCGGTCAAGAGCAAATGACTAATGACTCATACTCTTCAATGCAATCGCTATCAAAGTTCATTATCACCGCCGCTAATGCTTCGACACCTAGACGCTCTTCAATTTGTGTCTCAAATGTCTCACCCATGTTGTAGGATATTGCAGATGCCGATTGAGCTCACCACTCGCTTCATGGACCTACAAATATTAAAGGTTACTTCCTCATTGTTCAACCGAAATTTCATCCGCCTCTTTCCATGTCTACTAAGGCTCTTCCTCAGAGCAAGGAATGGCCTCCCAAGAATAATGGGCACTTCAAAATCGACTTCGCAATCAAGAATAACAAAATCACTGGAAATATAAACGACTCCACTTTTACCAACACATCGTGGAGTATCCCTATAGGTCGTTTTACTGTTCGATCGGCCATCAGTAACCGCATCGCAGTGGGTTTTGGGTCACCGAGACCCAACTTCTTGTAAATCGAGAGGGGCATGAGATTTATGCTTGCCCCCAGAGCACATAATGCTTTCGCAAAATGTAATAGCCCGATTGTACAAGGAATGGTGAATGCACTGATCTTCTTTCTTTGGACCAGAGATCTTGTAGCAATAGCACTACAATGCCGCATTCGTCATTATCCTCAAAAGTAACCGATCTTTTCTTTGTGACCAGATCTTTCATAAACTTGGCGTGAATCGGCATTTGTTCTAAAGCTTCTACCAAAGGGACATTGATAGAAAGTTGCTTCAACATTGTTATAAAACGCCGATATTTGCCATCCTCGGTCTTTTTCACTAATCTTTGAGGAAATGGGGGTGGTGGCCTAGGCATAGGGATTACCTTTTTGGGCACTTCAAAGATCTTGCTCACCTCATCCTCTAATTCAAAGATCAACATCTACCACTTTATCGATTCGTTGTCACTTTATTCTCATCGATGGCATAGGTGGATCAATGGTTTGCTTGCCACCGCGAGTAGTAATTGCCATACAATGTCCATCATTTTTCTGATTTTGGACAAAGGTTGCTAGGAAGGGTGCCCGCTGTCGTGTGTTCACAGTTGCAGATAATTGGGCCAATTGTAACTCAAGTTGCTTAATTGATATTGCATGTGTATCAACTTTTTGCCCAATGCCCGCTAGATCATTTCTCAACTCTTTATTGTGCTCATCACTAGCATCGAACCTCCTCATCATCTTATGCAACATATCCTCGACTCGCGACATACTACCTCCACCATCCCTGGGAGTAACTTCACGATTTTGAGGAGGAACATAGGGTCCATTTCGCTGCTTCGCTACCATAGCTACCCTCGCTGAAGTTGTTGTCGCGATTGTAGTTTCCATCTCGGACATAATGACCTCACGATTGTAGTTACCATAGTTCCGACCTTGGTTCCCTTGACCTTGGCGCCAATTTTCCCGATTAGAGCCTTGGGCACTTGGTCGAAAACCCCCATCTGCTCATTTCATCGCATAGGAATCCTCCTCATAATAACACTCATCGATTGGAGGTTGTGGTTTAGCCAAATAGTTGATCAGATTTACCTTTTCTCGCACCCCCAACGACATGTTTTAGTACCAACCCAAGCTCAGTTCTCATCTCGAGCCATTTCTTCACGAATATCATCTGTGGGTCAAGTTATGAGTGGATCTGACCGCGAAGGTGTTTCTCCTCAGATCGGACTTCCTAGTGCTCCAAGCTTTGTTGTTACGGAGATTTTCTCTAATTTCTCAAAGAATCTCAAAGATAAGGGCATTCTCCATAAGATCCGCCGCTATAGTGTCCAACATCGCTTTATTGTTATCATCTTGTCCCCGATAGAAGTATTCTTTCAGTGACTCATCATCAATGCGGTGGTTTGGAACACTTCTCAAGAATGTGGTTAATCGATCCCAAGAACTACTAACTGACTCTCCTGGTAGTGCCACAAAGTTGTTCACCCTGCCTTTGTGGTTTAATTTCTTGGAGACCGGATAGTAGCGTGCTAAGAAGACATCCCGTAGTTGATTCCATGAAAAGATGGAGTTGTATGGGAGCCCAGTGACCCACANAGCACCCTCTCCCGTCACCCACACAGGAAATACTCTAAGACCTATTACATCAAGATCCAACTCAGGCCTCCCACACAACTCTTACACACCGCCTTACCTTAGCTATACGGGCATGTGGATCCTCAGATGGTAGCCCCAAAACAAACCTCTGGCGGTGAGCATTTGCATCAGACTACTAGTTACCACAAAAGTGTGGCCTGTAGGTAGAGGAGGCAAAACCAAAGGTCTGGTCCGACCGCTATGTTATCATAGCCTCGTAGTATGCTTGGGGCCGTGGAGCGGATTCGCCCTCTCGCTGATGTTCACCCGAGCATCGGGTAACATCTCGACCATGAACATCACCGAGTCGGGATGTTCTCGTTTGGATCCTCATCGCTGATTCCTGTTACGATTCATGTTTCGCAAAGCGTTTCTAGCTCGTGGATCGTAGGGGAACAATCTGCTTCTCTTCCTCTCCGTATTTGGCATACAAGGAGGATAATGCAAGGAAATCAAAAACAATAAAACAATGTAAAATCAAGAAAATATCAACTAAACTATAGTAATAAGTTCAAGTTAATCTAAAAGCTAAATTCCCGGCAATGGCGCCAAAATTTGATACGCCAAATTTACTTCTCAAATGAGAAGTAAAGCGGTCGTGTCAAGTAAATAACCCAACTAGTGAGGTTGGGATCGCTCCCACGAGGAAAATAGTCTAGACTTAACTTTAACCTAGTATTACTATCGCTTGGTCAATAACTTTCTTGGAAAGTAGAAATATAAAAAGGGGGTTTGTATTACCTAATGAGTAAAAATAACTAATGTAATCGAAAGAGACAGTTGATGACTTTTAATATTGGGTTTTAATCAATGAATTAAGGTAACTAGGGTTTACGTGTTCCCACAGTGTTCAGAACTCGATAATTCTAACTATAACAATTCTTTCCTAGTATCTTGCATGCAAAGTGACAAGTTATGTATTTCTAAATCCTTGGTCCCAAGATCTGGAAAATCTCACTCCGCACCTTGGTCCGCTACGTGTGTTGCTTTCCTAACCCTTATCTTTACCTCATATTAAGCATCATATTCGATATTTGACTAAGTTATACCTCGCACTAATCAATACTAGCCTATTAGATAGCATACACTAAATCTATGTTAATAATTCTTTTCCTATTATCTACCTCCTTGGTCCGGCAAGTAGCATTAAGGTGAGTTCTAACGTTGATCATCCGTTAAAAAGACTTCTAAGCTTAAAGAATTATTAATAAATGCAAGACATCGCTTCTAGAATTGTTATTTTAGTTAGGGTTTATCTCATTATTTGCCTATGGTTCCCACAACCCTAGTTATGGAATTTAGTTGCTCATAGCCATAAACACGATATTCAAATCTGTTAAATTAGAATTCATGTACTTACTTCAATGAGAAAGAATAAAGTCCAAAATACGCTTTGATTAATCACCAAAATTCACTTGAATCAATCTTCAATAATCAAACACTCAAAAAACCAAGTATTATAATCACAAAGTCTAACTATATGGAATTTGAATATCAAAGAGTCTAACCCCAAAACGAGGTTTTTCAACTATTTATAAAAAACTAATAAACCTAATTAAACAAGGATTCTAATATTCGAAATCTTCCAAAACGCTACTGGTCGACGGACCACGCTGACGGACCGTCAGAGTCATGACGGACCGTCGTGGCTCTGGCCGTCCCCACACTTGTCCAATTTCTTCAGCTGCTTTCTTCATTCCCCTCGACGGCAAGTGTGACGGATCGTCATAGGCACGACGGTCAGTCGAGGGTCTTCGTTTCAAAATACTTCAACTCCTGGAATCTGGGTACTGGGATCACTTCTCTGATCTTCACGACGGACCTGCAGGACGGACCGTCATGGCCATGACGGACCGTCACAAGCTTCGTAATCCCACACTTGGTCAGACTTCCCCATCTTCCTTCAAAGAATACTACTCTACGCCGCCACCTACGGACCGTCACAAGCACGACGGACCGCCATAAGCTCCGTAGGTGGTCTCTTCTGCAATTTTCACTCAAAATCTCCGCATTCAGCTTTGGACAGATTTCCTGCAAAACAATGAGAAACTTATATCAAAATTAGCACAAAAAAGGCTTTTGGACACACTAAACATAAGGAAAAAGCATTAATTATACCGTGAAACCACGGTATATCACCGGTCAACATTTCTCTGAGTTTAGAGGTTATCCCCAGACTTCGTCATTCTCACAGAGACCTATGCTTGAATCCATAGAGTGTTATGGATATGGGGAGAGTGGACACATTAAGTGGTATTGTCCAAAACAGAGTTACAAACCTCCAATAGTCAAAGGTAGAGGTGGTCATGGAAGAGGCCGTCATTCTGGAGGACGTGGTGGCCGAGGTAATGGTAGTCACCAAAACAACCGGGGTGACGGGCAAACCGGAGCCACTACAACACAACATGGTAGGGGCAACGGGCAGACAAGTGATAGGGCCAATTGTTACGCTTTCCCCGGGCGGTCTGAAGCGGAGACATCTGATGCTGTTATCACAGGTAATATTTTGGTTTGTGATTGCATGGCTTCTGTATTATTTGATCCTAGCTCCACATTTTTGTATGTATCTTCCTCATTTGCTACTGGTCTTAATTTACATTGTGAATTGCTTGACATGCCTATTCGTGTTTCTACTCCGGTGGGTGAGTCTGTGATAGTTGAAAAGGTATATAGGTCTTGTATGGTGACTTTTGTGGGGAGCAATACTCATGTAGACTTGGTTATCCTAGAAATGGTTGACTTCGATGTACTTCTGGGTATGACTTGGCTTTCTCCAAATTTTGCAATCTTAGATTGTAATGCTAAAACTGTAACATTGTCCAAGCCAGGGACAAATCCATTAGTGTGGGAGGGTGACTAAACTTCCACTCCAGTTCGTATCATCTCCTTTCTTCGTGCTAAGAGAATGGTTAGTAAAGGGTGTTTAGCTTTCTTGGCACATCTCAGGGACGATACTACCCAAGTACCTTCAATTTAGTCGGTTTCGATAGTTCGTGAGTTTCTGGATGTGTTTCCTGCAGACCTTCCTGGTATGCCACCGGATAGAGATATTGACTTTTGCATTGATCTGTAGCCGGGTACTCGCCCCATTTCCATACCCCCTTATAGAATGGCTCCAGCAGAGTTAAGGGAGTTAAAGGCCCAACTTCAAGAATTGTTAGGAAAAGGCTTTATTAGACCAAGTGCATCCCTTTGGAGTGCTCCAGTTTTGTTTGTGAAGAAGATGGATGGAAGTTTTCAGATGTGCATAGACTACAAACAACTGAATAAGGTAAATGTTAAGAACAAATATCCTCTTCCTCGCATCAATGATTTGTTCGATCAGTTACAAGGTGCTTGTACCTTCTCAAAAATCGATTTGAGATCTGGTTATCATAAATTGAAAATATAGGCAACGGATGTGCCCAAGACTCGAACCAGGTATGGGCATTATGAGTTCTTAGTAATGTCTTTTGGGCTTACGAATGCCCCTGCTGCTTTCATGAGCTTGATGAACGGGATTTTTATGTCATATCAGGATCTCTTTGTCATTGTATTCATTGATGATATACTGGTATACTCAAAGAGCAAGAAAGACATGAGGAGCACTTGAGAATTTAATTGGAATTGTTGAGGGAGAAAATGCTTTATGCCAAATTCTCCAAGTGTGATTTTTGGCTAGATTCAGTGTCCTTCTTGGGGCACGTGGTTTCTAAGGATGGAGTAATGGTGGATCCTTCTAAGATTGAAGCGGTAAAGAGTTGGGTAAGACCTACTAATGTTGCAGAAGTAAGGAGTTTTGTTGGTTTTAGCTAGCTACTATCGTCGATTTGTCAAGGGATTTTCTTCCGCTGCTTCCCAATTGACAACTTTGACTAAGCAGAGTGTTCCCTTTGTATGGTCGGACAAGTGTGAAGAAAGCTTTCAGAAACTCAAGACCTTGTTGACTACAGCACCAATCCTTACCCTGCCAGTGGAAGGTAAGAATTTATTGTCTATTGTGATGCATCCTATTCGGGTTTGAGTGCAGTTCTAATGCATGAGAAGAATGTAATTGCTTATGCCTTGAGGCAATTAAAGGTGCACGAACGTAACTATCCGACCCATGATTTGTAGTTGGCTGCAATGGTATTTGCATTAAAGCAATGGAGACACTATCTATATAGGGTTAAGTGTGAAGTCTATACGGATCATCGTAGCCTACAGTATGTCTTTACTCACAAAGAATTGAACTTGAGACAGAGGAGATGGATGGAACTACTGAAGGACTACGATATCACTATTGTGTATCACCCAGGAAAAGCTAACGTTGTGGCAGATGCGTTAAGTAGAAAAGCAGGGAGCATGGGAAGACTAGCTCACTTACAGGTTTCCAGATGCCCATTGGCTAGAGAGGTTCAGACTCTGGCTAATGACTTTATGAGGCTAGAAGTAAATTAGAAGGGAGGATTTTTGGCCTGTGTGGAGGCAAGATCTTCCTTCCTTGACAAAATTAAGGGAAAACAGTTTACTAATGAGAAACTGATCCGGATCCGAGATAAGGTGTTGCGAGCAGAGGCTAAAGAAGCACAAATCGATGAAGAAGGTGTTTTGAGAATTAAGGGAAGGGTATGTGTACCCCGCGTCGATGATTTGATTCACATTATTCTTACGGAGGCTGATATTTCAAGGTATTCTATACATCCTGGTGCAACAAAGATGTATCGTGACCTAAAGCAACATTTTTGGTGGAGTAGAATGAAGCGTGACATTTTTGAGTTTGTTGCTCAATGCCCGAATTATCAACAAGTAAAGTATGAACACCAGAGGCCCGGAGAAACACTTCAGAGAATGCCCATTCCTGAATGGAAGTGGGAAAGAATTGCAATGGATTTCGTGGTTGGTCTTCCCAAGACAATGGGTAAGTATGAATCCATTTGGGTAATTGTTGATAAGTTAACTAAGTCTGCTCACTTCATTCCGGTCAAGGTGACTTATAATGCAGAGAATTTAGCCAAACTCTACATCTCGGAAGTTGTTCGATTGCATGGAGTTCCACTTTCCATTATATCAAATAGAGGTACGCAATTTACTTCTATGTTTTGGAAAACATTGCATGCTGAATTAGGTACTAAGTTGGATCTTAGTACCATATTTCACCCTCAGACCGATGGTCTGTCTGAGCGAACGATTCAAGTGTTGGAGGATATGCTTCGTGCATGTGTGATAGAATTTGGTGGTCATTGGGATAACTTCTTACCCTTTGCAGAGTTCTCCTACAACAATAGCTATCACTCAAGTATTGGTATGGACCCATTTAAGGCACTGTATGGGAGGAGATGTAGGTCTCCCATTGGTTGGTTTGATGCATTTGATGTTAGACCTTGGGGTACTAATTTTCTAAGGGAATCGTTAGATAAAGTGAAATGAATTCAAGAAAAGCTTTTAGCTGCTCAAAGTAGGCAGAAGGAATATGCAGATCGAAAGGTCAGAGACTTGGAGTTTATGGGGTGTGAGCAAGTCTTGCTGACGGTTTCGCCCATGAAAGGGGTGATGCGGTTTGGTAAAAGAGGTAAGCTAAACCCAAGGTATATTGGTCCATTTGAAGTTCTGAAGCGCGTGGGGGAGGTAGCTTATGAAATTAGACTTGCCCCCAGGACTGTTAGGAGTGCATCCGGTATTTCATGTGTCTATGTTGAAAAGATACCATGGGGATGGATACTACATCATTGGTTGGGATTCGGTTCTGCTCGATGAGAATTTGTCTTATGAGGAGGAGCCTGTTGCGATTTTAGATAGAGAAGTCCGCAAGTTGTGGTCAAGGGAGATTGCATCCATCAAGGTTCAACGGAAGAATCGGCCGGTTGAAGAGTCCACTTGGGAGAAGGAGGCTGATATGCAAGAAAAATACCCACACCTGTTTACAGATTCAGGTACTCCTTTTCGCCCTTGTTTTTCTTCTTGTGATAGTCATAGGACGAACGATGGGTAAATTGGTATCAATTGTAATGACCTGTTTAGTCGTTTTGAGCAGTAGAGTATTTCTGGTAATAACTGTCCGAGTTGACGGATCCCACGACGGACCGTCGAGGGGGTCTCGTTCCAAAACACTTAGATTCTGAAAATTTGGGTACTGAGATCGACTCTCTGAACTTCATGACGGAATGGCAGGACGGACCGTCGTTGGCACGACGGACCGTCACTAATATTTCCATAGAATTAAATCTCTGAACTTTTTGATGGACCTTGAGTATGGATCGTCACAGTCATGACGGACTGTCATAGGCTGCGTAACCCTGACTGGGTCGGATTTCTGTTAAAATTTCTCAAGGGGCGTTTTGGACTATTCATGCTTATAAATATAAAATTAGTGGGTTATTTTTATCATCTTTTATACTTAATTATATGGCAATTAGGGTAAAAGAAAAAGGGTTTGAATAAGAAAAATAGAAAGAACAAGGAGAGGGAGAAGCGAACGAACGAGAGAGAGAAGAACGTAGATTGGGAAGTAGCTTGCTTGATTACGATTCTTCGGTGGAGGTAGGTTATGGTTTATACTATCTCATAGTAAACTCTGAATAGCGAATGATATGTGTTGGATAGTATTGTAAAGTCTTCTATATGCTTAATTGTGTGCTTGCATGATGTGATTATGTAATTGTAATGGATTGGGAAGATGAAATTCCGAATCTTAAATCTTAAATTCACTTTGTTAATGATGATGCCTTGGTATAAAAGAAGTCTTGATGAACTAAAGTAATGGGATTAGAGGATCGGGTGTCACGTTTCGACACCAGGATAGTATTAGAAGATCGGGTGTCACGTTCCGACACCAGGATAGTATTAGAGGATCGGGTGTCACGTTCCGACACTATGATAGTAGATGGATCGGAGTGTCAAGTTCCGACACCAGGATAGTAGAGGATCGGGTGTCACGTTCCGACACTAGGATAGTAGAGGATCGGAGTGTCACATTCTGACACCAGGATAGTAGAGGATCAGAGTGTTACGTTCCGACACCAGGATAGTAGGGGATCGGAGTGTCACGTTTTGAAACCAGGATAGTAGTAGTCGAGAGGAGTGTCACGTACCGACACAAGAGGAATAAAGAGAATGAATCTTGAAATATGTTAATATACTCAATTTAAAGAACTACTTCCCAAATGAGTATAATGGGGAGGCTTGAGTCCTCATAGATGTGCTGAGTGTTGTGGCCAATGGTTATGGTATTTGTTGTTATCACCTGTTGAGTATGTAGTTGATTTTATATTATTATTTGATATATATTGCTTTCTATTTTGAGTTGGCCGATGATACCTACTCAGTACTTGTGCCTTGTACTGACCCCTACTTGTATTTCTTTTTCTTTGTTATTTGTGGATTGGAGCAAACGTACCATCGACTTCGACTCAACCGCAACTCTTGCCTGACTTCAGCATAATCAGATTTCAGGGTGAGCTATTATTCCTAGCTCCGACTGGATTCTTTCCTTCGCGTCTTGATGTATTGAAGTTCCGACATGGACTATCTCTTTTATTATTTTAGCTTCTTAGATACTCTTAGATTTAGTAATTTGAGGATAGATGTTCTTGTGGTGATGACTTCCAGATTTTTGGAATAATAAGTGTTGAGTTTTTAAAAGTTATTTAATCAATTTTTATTAATGACTTTTAAGTCTTCCGCATTATATTCTATTTGTTATGGTTTAAATGTTGGGGTTTAGATTGGTTGGTTCGCTCACATAGTAGGATAAGTGTGGGTGCCAATCGCGGCTCGTTTTGGGTCATGACATTCCGTCAATTTTATTTTTGGTCTAAATGGTCTTTTAGTTTTGTAATTTTTATACATAATATCTCGTTCTTGTTTTTTTATATTTATATGTTGATCTATATTAAAAAATATTTTTTATTTCTATTATACTTCTTTTTATAATATCTATCTGTACAAGCAAATTTAGGTGTTATTTTATTTTTACAACATGCTAAGTTTTTCACTAATACTTTTTTCATTTTTACATCTTCTTTTAGTTTTTCACATAGTTCTGTAAATCATCGTTGTAAGAATTTCATTCTAGCTCCTAAATTATCTGTTTATTCTGCATCATTCCAATTTTTTATTATTTTTGAACTAAAAGGTTCTGATAATTTTGTAAAATATAATTTTCTTATTTCCTTACTTTCTTCCTTGTTATATGTTCCTTTAATTGTTCTTTCTATATATCCTGGTGTCTGTGTCATTCCTATTTTGTTATCTATTAATTGTTTTGATATATATCTCATCCATTTATTTATTTATTCATTTATAAATTATGTTGTAGTTTATATTCTAGATTATTTATTTGTATTTCTAGATATAAAATAGTATTTATTTGTGCTATTATAGATTTTTCACTAATTCTTGCAAATATATTACTATTTAGTCTATTTTGTCTAAGTCTTAATTTTTTTCTTTTTGCCATAATTTTTTTATTAAGTTCTTGTTTATATTCGTTATTCATCATATTGTTAAATATTTAATATATTTATATTCTAATTTAGAAATAATATCTATCATTTCTTCTAATTCTTTGATTTTGGTTTTTGTAATATCAAGTTATTTATATTCTGGTTATAATTTGTTTAATTTTCTTCTTATTTTTCTTATCTTTCTGCTGATATCATACTTCTTTAAATCTTTCATGGCTCTGATACCAATGTTGGGGAGTGCGGAATTCATCATAAAGTAAGATATATATTTTATCTACCAATATTGGGGGGAGCAGAATTCATCATAACGTAAGATATATATTTTATCTAGATAAAATACATTTTATCATAAAGTTCTTTTAATAACTGTTCTAATCTAAATATTTCTGTAATATTATTTATTATATATTATATGCATAACAAATCTTGGGTTCTTTGGTACATGTATAAATTTTCTTGCATTAATTGTTTTAATAATCTTATATTTTCCATAGTTTCTATCCAATATTCTAAATAGTCATACTTCATTTTAATCTGAATCTATTTCTAAATCGTATATATCTATTCTTTCTATATCTAATTTTTGTAAATCTATTTCATACCGTTCTTGATTTAATATATCATCTATATCATGACCAAATATTTTTTTTCCATATAATTTGTTTTATGTCAACAATTTCAATATCTTTAAGTATATATAAGATCAAAGTTTTATATCTTTTTATTGCTTGATTACAGTAATCATGTTTATTTATTTATGCAGGTTTGTTTACAATTATACTTTCCTATCATATCATAATTTAAATAAATTCGTTTTAGTTTATTATAAACTAGAGTAACGTTATCATGTTTTCCAGTCAATACTAGCATCGTACTTTAGCGAATAATTACTGCTTATCAGCGCCTCAAACCTTGTGTACTCCCCTAACGACATTCCTCGCCTACCGGTTTCCACTATGGGATGGCATAATCTAGCAGTTTTCTCCCTGTTTCCCGTTATCAGCAAACTATAATTCATGATTCAAATATTTCTAGTATATAATAACTAACATAAATTTAATCAATCATATATAGGAAATTAGTTCTGCATAATTGTTAAACAATACACCTTTGTCTCTTGATTTTCTATGCTATCTAAAATATCTGACTTGATTTCGGATTTCTCCATTTTTAACTTAGTTTATATCTTTTGTTGAGAGAGGTTTTGAAAGGGTTTTTATTAATTTAAACTTTTGTTTGGCATTGTCTGCCTTTCATTTACAATTTGGCAATCTATATATACTAAATTCTAAATCTGCACATAATTGCGCCTACTGTATACTTTACGACTTTTTAAACTAAACTTTACAAATGGCTGGCTATACACATGTCACAACCCAAAATCACGAGTCGTGATGGCACCTATGTTCTCAACCAATAGGTAAGCCAACCAACATATTTTAACAAACTTAACTAACTAATTAGTGAAGAGACAACAAATTGCCAAATCTCCAACACTGAGTTCCTTATAAGTACGAATGCGGAAGCTAAAATATATCACCCCAAGAATTTGGTGTCTTAAGTACAAGAGCTTCTATAATTCAATGCAAGTCTGAAACTAAATGACAAATCTAACATAAGGGATATCCTGTCTGAGTACTAATAACAGAATAAATAAAAAATAGAGGGATGTGTTGGCCACGGAACAGCCAAGCAGCTCACCACAACTCCAAGAACTTCAAGCTCGGACTGAATTTGCTCCACGAGATGTGCTCCTACTCGGAATCGAATCTGCACCACAAAGAGTGCAACAAGTGTGGTATGAGTACGAAACCACGTGTACCCAGTATGTCTCATTGACCGACAACGAAGAAGTAGTGACGGGAGTTATATAAGAAAATAAATTCTTAAATTACACAAGCATATATATATATTACACTTACTATTTAAGTTTCATCCATAAAGGAAATCAACATTAAGTATTCTCCAACACCAAACGAAACATATAATCATCAAGAATGAATGATGGGATGAAATGCAATGCAATATGATACCATGTAATTATATGTCTCAGAATACCCAATACTCACTAAACTGTATATACATGATACTCCTCGGAAATACATCGAGAGTTCATGATCCATGGGGGACTCGCGAGGTCCATATACCAACACGGACGATCTCCACGTGTCTATGCGGACGATATCAACGCACCATCATAATATCAAACAATTCCCGCACGGACGGTCTCCACGTGCCCAAAATTACAATCTTAACATCTTGCCATCCCAGCACGGACGATCTCTACGTGCCCATCTTATACTCAATCGCATGTCAATGCATGTATACAATATTATTTCAAAAATAAAGGGATGATGATGCATCTCACTCAATCAATATCGACATAATACACAATCACCTCAATTATCACAACTATACGGTGTAATAAATAAACACAATCACACAGAAATTTCAAGTCAATAATATATTAGCTAATGCACATATGCTTTGGAAATTTTCAAATTACAATCCACATTCTATAGTAGTTACCTTCCGTTTTATATCACCGGTACTCGTACCAATGTCGTCGCACCATTGATACGAGACCGCCATCTTTCGCCCTTACCCCTTTGTCTATTTTCATTTTTTAAATCTTTAATTTGGAATACGTCCTTCAACAAGTCAAATACGTCTTAACATACCTCAGTGACGAACTCGTGCCATGAAACCTCAAGTTAGTTCCTTCCCTTTTCGCAAAATTTCAAAACGTTCACGATCTACCAATGATGCAATTATTCGTAAGTAAGCGAGTTTGTATCAAATCATTATATGTCTATCGTAGACCCTAAAACTCACTCATATTTCTAACCTAGCTCCAAGCCTTGATAAAATTTGAATGCCAAATTTATCATATTTGCTAAATTTCAAGTCAAGAATTTAACTTTAACCTCTCCAAATACCCTAGAATTCAATGTTAGATCATATAATATACATCTAATAATTAATTACCTATCTCCATATATCAAAAGCTAGTATCTTGATTTGATAAATAAGTAAAATAAGAATCACATTCCCCCAATTAACAACGCCGGAAAGAGCACTGCTGCAACGTGACCATTTTTATAAGAAAAAATTAATTATGCACAAAACATGCAAAATTTTCAAAAAGTCACTACTAAATGCATGCCAATCATTGGCATGATTGTGCTATTATTCTTGTCCTCCCCTCAATTTTAATATCATAAAGAAAAATACATAAAGAAATTATATTTTGCACAGATCCTGCAACTACGAGATGGAAAAATCACAACCCCCAAGGACCATATTAAACAACATTTGTCCACAATAGATTATTCCTTTTGTTCAATCCAATAAAATTTTAACCTATACCTCCTAGTATCAATATCATCCAATCACATACAGTGGACATTATAAAACTTAATTGCATTATGTATTCACTTAATATTGTATTAAAATTATTTTATTGAATAAGTATATGTTCATACTACTATTAAATATACACACATAAATAAATTTTAATTGGTTTACCTGCGAATCAATGTAGTCACTGTAGCAAGTTTGGTTCCTGTCGTCGCCGCACAAGGTAGTTTCTAACCCTTATTTTCTTTTCTGCCCTTCTAATGTTAATTAAGTATAACAAAAAAACTAATCCCACTAAGTTAAATCAATATATAGGTCATGTATAAAGATATTAAATAAGTTATGAGTATGACCCACTAACTATTAACTTTATCAATTCTTCACTAAAAATTTTTATCAACTAAATACTCTTAGTCTTCGAATAGTTAAAAATACCCCTTTAAATTTTCAAAAGGAGTCAGACTAGTCCTAGTTGTCAAAACGACCTAGCGGGTCGCTACATCACCTACTACTTAAACAAACGTTCGTCCTCGAACGGTAAAGAAAGGAGCTAACCTGAACGCTAAAAAAGATAAGGATATTTAATCCTCATGTCTGACTCTGTCTCCCATGTAGCCTCCTCCAGTGGACGATGCTTCCATTGAACCTTCATTGAAGCAATCTCTTTTGACATCAACTTTCGAATTTTCCTATCGAAAATGGTAATCGACTCTTCCTCAAAAGTCAAACTATGATCAAGTAACACTGAATCCCATTGAATCATGTGATCACCACCCTGATGATACTTCTTAAGCATTAAAATATGAAATACAGGATGGACACCTGACAACCCAGGTGGCAAAGCCAACTGATACACCACCTCACCAATACGCTCAACAATCTCGAAAGGACCGATATAGCTTGGGCTCAACTTGCCCTTCTTTCCAAACCTCATCACACCCTTCATAGGTGAAACCTTCAATAAAACCCTATATCCGACCATAAACTCTAAATCAAGAATCTTTCGATCTGCATTTTTGCCTACTCTGAGCCATGAGAAGTCTATCTTGGATCAACTTGACCTTGTCCAAGGACTCCCTCAACAAATCTGTACCCCATGGTCTAACCTCAAATGCATCAAACCAGCCAATTGGATATCGACATCTCCTACCATACAGAGCCTCAAATGGTGCCATCTCAATGCTCGAATGATAACTATTATTGTAAGCAAATTCCGCTAATGGCAAGAACTGATCCCACTGACCACAAAAGTCAATCACACATGCCCGCAACATGTCCTCAAGAACCTGAATAGTCCGCTCAGACTGACAATCAGTCTGATGGTAAAAGGTTGTACTAAGATCCACCCGAGTGCCCAACTCTTTTTGCATAGACCGCCAGAAATGAGATGTATATTGGGTGCCACGATCTGAAATAATAAATATAGGAACCCCATGAAACTGAACTATCTCCCGAATATAAATCGAGGCTAACCTTTCTGAGTTATATGTAGTCTGAACTGGTACAAAGTGTGCAGACTTAGTCAGTCGATCCACGATGACCCATATAACATCAAACTTACCCAAGGTACGTGGCAACCCTACCACAAAGTCCATAGCAATGCGCTCCCACTTCCACTCAGGTAAGGGCATCCTCTGAGTCATATATCCAGGCTTTTGGTGTTCATACTTCACTTGTTGACAATTCAAACATCGACATACAAAATCTACTATGTCCCTCTTTATACGACACCACTAATAGTGTTGCTTCAAGTCACGATACATCTTAGTAGCCCCCGGATGAATAGAGTACCTCGAACTATGAGCCTCCTCCATGATCAATCTAGTCAAATCACCTGTACGAGGAACACATATACGACCCTTAATCCTCAAAACTCCTCCACTATCAAGAATTTCAGCCTTGGCTTCTCCTTTTAAAACCTTGTCCCTAATCTTACATAAATCACCTTCATCAAACAGTTGATCTCGAATCTACTCCAACAAGGATGACCTAGCCTCCATATATTCCAATACCCTACCGATTCTGAAATATCAAGTCTCACAAAGCTATTGGCCAGGGATTGGACATCCCTAGCTAGGGGACGCTCTCCAACCTGTAACATGGCTAGGCTACCCATACTTACCGCCTTCCGACTCAAGGCATCTGCTACGACATTTGCTTTTCCTGGGTGATAAAGGATAGTCATATCGTAGTCTTTGAGCAACTCCAACCATCTCCTCTGCCTCAAATTTAGATCCCTCTGATTGAATACATACTGGAGACTACGATGATCCGTGAACACCTCACAATGCACACCATAAAGATAATGCCTCCAAATCTTTAATTCAAACACCACAGCCGCCAACTCTAAATCATTAATAGGGTAGTTCTTCTCATGAACCTTTAACTGCCTCGAAGCATAAGCTATCACCCTTCCCTTTTGCATCAACACACAACCAAGACCAACCCTAGAAGCATCACAATATACGACAAAACCCTCTCCCTCCACGGGTAGGGTCAAAATCGGAGCAGTAGTAAATAAAGTCTTGAGCTTTTGGAAACTAACCTCACATTCGTCAGACAACTGAAAAGTCACCTCCTTCTGTGTCAATCTAGTTAATGGAGATGCAATGGATGAGAAACCCTCAACAAACCGTCGATAATAACTTGCAAGGCCCAAGAAACTCTGAATCTCAGTAACTGAAGTAGGTCTGACCCAATCTCTAACCGCCTCAATCTTCTTAGGATCCACCATGATACCCTCCTTGGACACTACATGTCCCAAGAATGCTACCGAACTTAGCCAAAACTTACACTTTGAAAACTTTGCATAAAACTTCTTCTCCTTTAGAATCCCAAGAACAATCCTCAAATGATGCTCATGTTCCTCCTTAGTGCCTGAGTATATCAATAAATCATCTATGAAGACAATAACAAAGGAATCTAAATACGGTCTGAACACTCCATTCATCAAGTCCATAAAAGCTGCTGGGGCATTAGTCAGTCCGAAAGACATCACCAAAAACTCGTAATGACCATAACGTGTTTGAAAAGTCGTCTTAGGGATATCCTCCGCCTTAACCTTCAGCTGATGATAGCCAGATCTCAAGTCAATTTTGGAGAAAACTAAAGCACCCTGCAAGTGATCAAATAAATCAACAATACGAGGTATCGGATACTTATTTCTGCAACTGCTCCTTCAACTCTTTCAATTCAGCCGGTGCCATACGATAAGGAGGAATGGAAATAGGCCGAGTGCCTGGCTCCACATCAATACAAAAATCAATATCACGATCTGGTGGAAGACCTGGCAAATTGGTCGGAAATACTTCTGAAAACCCACTCACTTCTTGAATAGACTCAAGCATAGGAGTCTCAATACTAGTATCTCGAATGTGGGACAAGTACGCCAAACATCCTCTCTGTACAAACTGACGAGTCTTAAGGAATGATATCACACCCTTAGAAGGATGACTAAGAGTACCTCTCCATTCTACTATAGGAATTCCAGGCATAGCTAAGGTGATGGTCTTGGCATGACAATTTAAAATTGCGTGGTAAGAAGATAACCAATCCATAACAAGAATCACATCAAAATCTATCATATCGAAGACCTTTAAATCTGCATGAGTGTTATACCCCATCAAAGTAACAGTACATAAACGATACACTTTACTAGGAGCAAAATATGTGGACACATAAGAATAAGTAGAGCCTGGATCAAATAATATAGTAGCTGGTCGATGACAAACCGGAATAATACCTGTGATAACAGCATCTGAGGCTTCAACCTCTGGCCTACCTGGAAAAGCATAACAGTGAGAACGACCTCCGTCAGATTGTGAACCTCCACGAACACCACCTCGACCAGAAGGAAAACCACCTCTACCATTCTGTGCACCACCCCTAGCTGGAGGTTGTGCAGCCCTTGAAGTCGAAGGCTGAGAACCCTGATATATGCCACCACGTCTGGTCCTAGGGCAGTCTCTCACAAAGTGTCCCATATCACCACACTCAAAGCAACCCCTATGAGACGCAGGCTGATGAGAGGAACCTGAATGACCAGAATGCCCTTCATGAACTACAAGTCTAGAAGATGAACCCTGCGAAGTATGTACCGAGCTCGAAGAGTTATGCCCAACGTAACCACCCTCAGACGCTGGTATAGCAGCATGAATGGGTCTGCTGGACTGAGGGTGATAACCTCTGCCCAAGTAACCCCGACTCCTAGGCGGAGCACCACCATAATCACCTGAATAACGAGTCCTCCTACCCTCTCGCTGCTCAAATCCCTCACGTCGAATCATCTCCAACTCCTTAGCAGCATCTACCACTTTCTAGAATGGAAGACCAGAAGCAGCAACCTGAGAAACTCCTAGACGAATTGGAATAATCGTCCCCTTAACAAACCTCCTCACTCTCTCAGCCTCTGTGGGAAGTATCATCGAGGAATGCCTAGCCAAGGCATGAAATTTACCCTCATACTCTACAACTGACATACCATTTTGCTGCAAACCCTCAAACTCGGCCCTCTTGCGCTCCCTCTCACTACGTGGAACAAATTTGGGTAGAAATACCTGAGTAAACTGAGTCCAGGATAGTGGATGGGATCCAGCTGGCCTACTACTAATATAATCCCTCCACCACTTCTTAGCAGAGCCAGTCATCTCAAACGCTGTGTAGTCAACTCCATGAGACTCCACTAATCCAAGATTATGCAACCTCTCATGACAACTTACTATAAACTCATATGCATCCTCAGCTAAGTCACTAGTATAAGTAGGAGGATTCATTAGTCTGAACCTCCAAAACATCTTTTGCTCATCAATAGTCATAGAAGGCCTGTTTACCAAATGTGATGTCATATCTGGAAACTCCATACTATCCAAACATGGAGCTACAGCGGCAGCTGGCTGAGTCCTGGGAGTTTGAGAATCTGGAGTAACTATTGGATCTGGAGTTTGACCTCGAACACGGGTCTGTGAGCCATCAGAAGTGAGAGGCAAAGCTCTTGCCTGGGTCATCCCCTCTAGGATACCTAACATACGAGCTAAGGTATCTTGAAACACTAGGGGGACAATAGTACTGGTTGGAGCCTGAGCTGGCCCATCCCCCTCGACACGATCTTGCACATCCCCATGAATAACCTCTTTATCAGGAGGTACGGTCCTATCATGACCCTGGGTAGCTACTGGTACTTGACCATCCACAGGTGCAGCAACACGGCCCCTATCCCGACCTCGAGCTCGTCCCCAACCTCTACCTCGGATAGTGTTCCAAGAAGCAGGCGCAGGAATAGGATCCTTACCACCACTTGCCGATGTACGATTCCTCGCCATCTGAGAGAGAATGAGATATCAAGATTAGAATTTCTACAAGGTCAAGTGTGCATGATAATGAATAAAAGAACATAATATTTCCTAATTGTCCTATAGCCTCTCGAAGATAGGTATGGACGTCTTCATACCGATCCGCAAGACTCTACTAGACATTGCTCTTGTATTTTTGCGACCGATGAACCTAGGGCTCTGATACCAAATTTGTCACGACCCAAAATCACGAGTCGTGATGGCACCTATGTTCCCAACCAATAGGTAAGGCAACCAACATATTTTAACAAACTTAACTAACTAATAGTGAAGAGACAACAAATTGTCAAATCTTCAACACTGAGTTCATTATAAGTACGAATGCGGAAGCTAAAATATATCACACCAAGAATTTGGTGTCTTAAGTACAAGAGCTTCTATATTCGATGCAAGTCTGAAACTAAATGACAAATCTAACATAAGGGATATCCTTTCTGAATACTAATAACAGAATAAATAAAAGATAGAGGGAGCTGTGGGCCACGGAACAGCCAAGCAGCTCACCACAACTCCAAGAACTTCAAACTCGGACTCAATTTGCTCCACGAGATGTGCTCCTACTCGTAATCGAATCTGCACCACAAAGAGTGCAACAAGTGTAGTATGAGTACGAAACCACATGTACCCAGTATGTCTCATTGACCGACAACGAAGAAGTAGTGACGAGAGTTATATAAGAAAATAAATTCTTAAATTACACAAGTGTATATATATATATATATATATATATATATATATATATTACACTTACTATTTAAGTTTCATCCATAAAGGAAATCAACATTAAGTATTTTCCAACACAAACGAAACATATAATCATCAACAATAAATGATGGGATGAAATGCAATGCAATATGATACCATGTAATTATATGTCTCAGAATACCCAATACTCACTCAACCGTATATACATGATACTCCTCAGAAATACATCGAGAGTTCATGATCCATGGGGGACTCGCGAGGTCCATATTACGACACGGATGATCTCCGCGTGTCTGTGCGGACGATCTCAACGCACCATCATAATATCAAACAATTCCCGCACGGACGGTCTCCACGTGCCCAAAATTACAATCCTAACATCTTACCATCCCCAGCACGGACGATCTCCACGTGCCCATCTTATACTCAATCTCATGTCAATGCATGTGTCACGACCCAAAACCGAGCCGCGACTGGCACCCACATTTACCCTACTATGTGAGCGAACCAACCAATCTAAACCCCAACATTTCAATATAATATCAACAGAAAGTAATGCAGAAGACATAAACTCATTAATAAAAAAAATAAATTCAATAAACTTCTAAAAACTCAACATCTATTATTCCCCAAAATCTGGAAGTCATCACCATAAGAACATCTATGATCAAATTACTAAACTAAGAGTATTCTACGAAGCTAAAACAAGTAAAAGCTAGTCCATGCCGGAACATCAAGGCATCAAGACATGAAGAAGAAGATCCAGTCCAAGCTAGAAGCATTAGCTCACCCTGAAAATCCGGTGTAATGAACACTGGCTAGAATTGCGGTTGAGTTGAAGACGACGGCACGTTTTCTGAACTCCACATATAACAAAGAAAGAAACATACAAGTAGGGGGTCAGTACAAACACAAGTACTGAGTAGGTATCATCGGCCAACTAAAAATAGAAAACAATATATATCAAGTAATATTATAAAATCAACTACGATACCCAACATGTAGCAACAACAAGTACTATAATCATTAATAAGCACCGCCAAGTTCACACATAAGGACTCAAGCCTCAATACCATACTCATTTGGGAATTATGTTCATTAGATTAAGTTTATTAACATCTTTCAAGATTCATCATCTTTATTCCTCTTGTGTCGGTACGTAACACTCCCCTCCCCTACTACTATGTGTCGGAACGTGACACTCTGATCCCCTACTACTATGTGTCGGAATGTGACACTCCAATCCCCTAATAATACGTGTCGGTTCGTGACACCCGATCCCCTAATTCAACGTGCCAGTTCGTGACACCCGATCCCCTCATTCGACGTGTTGGTTCGTGACACCCGATCCCCTAATTCTACGTGTCGGTTCGTGACACCCGCTCCACTACTCTCATTCTATCAATTCATCAATCCTTCTTTTACACCAAGGCATCATCAATCTCATTACTTTAGTTTATCAACCCTTCCCTTATACCAAGGCATCATCAATCTCATTACTTTAGTTCTTCATGCCTTCTCTTATACCAAGGCATCATCATTAACAAAGAGATTAGGGTTTTTCAAGATTTATGATTCAATAGCTTTATCATGCTTATTTTATAACAATTATATAATCACATTCATGCAAGCATACAATTAAGCACATAGCAGGGTTTACAATACTACCAATACATATCATTCGCTATTAAGAGTTTACTACGAATAGCATAAAATAACAATAAGCTACCTCCACCAAAGATTCGTGATCAAGCAAGCAATTTCCCAGGCTTTGTTTATCTCTTCTCGTTCGATTCCCTCTCTTTCTCTTTGTTCTTTCTATTTTTCTTATTCAAACCCTCTTTCTTTTACCCTGATTAGCATATAATTAAGTATAAAACATGACTATAATAACCAACTAATTAACTCAACGTTACCTCTTTTAACCCCCAAGTAATTAGACTTATTATTAATAACCCACTTTCTTTATAATTAGAGCAGGAATAGTCAAAAACGTCCCTTAAAACGTTTAAAGAAATCCGACCCAGACTGGGATTACGCAGCCTGTGACGGCCCATCGTGCCTGCGACGGTCCGTCCTGCTGCTCCATCACAGAGTTCAGAGACTCAATTTCCTTGAAGAGTCTGTGACGGTCCGTCGTGCCCACGACGATCCGTCCTGCCATTCCGTTACGAAGTTCAGAGAGTCGATTTCAGTACAAAATATCAGAATTTCTAAGTGTTTTGAAACGAGACCGTGCGACGGTCCATCGTGCCCATGACGGTCCATCGTGGGGTCCGTCGTCTCAGCCAGTTTTCCAGAAATAAAATCTGCTACTCAAAACGACTAAATAGGTCGTTACAATAGATACCAATTTACCCATCGTTCGTCCTCGAACGATCACAAGAAGAAAAACAAGGGCGAGAAGGAGTACCTGAATCATTAAACAGATGTGGGTATCTTTTTTGCATAACGGCCTCCTTGTCCCAAGTGGCTTCTTCAACCGGCCGATTCTTCCATTGCACCTTGATGGATGCAATCTCTCTTGACCTCAACTTGCGAACTTCTTTATCTAAAATAGCAACAGGCTCGTCCTCATAAGACAAATTTTCATCAAGCAGAACTGAATCCCAACGAATGATGTAGTTTCCATCCCCATGGTATCTTTTCAACATAGACACATGAAATACCGGATGTACTCTGGAAAGCCCTGGAGGCAAGGCTAATTCGTAAGCCACCTCACCTACTCGCTTAAGTACTTCAAAGGGACCAATATACCTTGGGCTTAGATTACCTCTTTTACCAAACCGCATCACCCATTTCATGGGCGAAACCTTCAGCAAGACTTGCTCACCCTCCATAAACTCCAAGTCTCTAACCTTTCGATTTGCATATTCCTTTTGCCTACTTTCCGCCGCTAAAAGCTTTTCTTGGGTGCATTTCACTTTGTCTAACGATTCCCTCAGAAGGTCAGTACCCCAAGGTCTAACCTCAAATGCATCAAACCAACCAATGGGAGACCTACATCTCCTCCCATACAATGCTTCGAATGGAGCCATATCAATACTTGAGTGATAGCTATTATTGTATGAAAACTCCGCTAAGGGTAAGAAGTTATCCCAATGACCACCAAATTCTATCACACATGCACGAAGCATATCCTCCAACACTTGAATCATTCGCTCAGACTGACCATCGGTCTGAGGGTGAAATGCAGTACTAAGGTCCAACCTAGTACCTAATTCAGCATGCAATGTTCTCCAAAACTTGGAAGTAAACTACGTACCTCTATCTGATATGATGGAGAGTGGAACTCCATGCAATGGAATGATTTCTGAGATAGACTTTGGCTAACTTCTCTGCATTGTAGGTCACCTTGACCGGAATGAATTGAGCAGACTTAGTTAATCTGTCCACAATTACCCAAATAGAATCTAACTTTCCCAATGTCTTTGGATGACCAACCACGAAGTCCATTGCAATTCTTTCCCACTTCCATTCAGGAATGGGCATTCTTTGAAGTGTTCCTCAAGGCGTCTGGTGTTCATACTTTAATTGCTGACAATTCGGACATTTGGCAACAAACTCCACAATGTCACCCTTCATTCTACTCCACCAAAAATGTTGCTTTAGGTCACGATACATCTTGGTTGCACCCGGATGTATAGAATACCTTGAACTATGAGCCTCTGTAAGAATAGTGTGGATCAAATCATCTACGCGGGGCACACATACCCTTCCCTCAATCCTCAAAACACCTTCCTAATTGATTGTCGCTTCTTTAGCCTCTCCTCGCAACACTTTATCTCATATCCGGATCAATTTCTCATCATTACTGCTTTCCCTTAATCTTGTCAAGGAAGGAAGATCTTGCCTCCACACAAGCCAAAAATCCTCCCTTCTCATTTACTTCTAATCTCATAAGGTCATTAGCCAGAATCTGAACTTCTCTAGCCAATGGGCGTCTAGAAACTTGCAAGTGAGCTAGACTTCCCATGCTTCCTGCCTTTCTACTTAAAGCATCTGCCACAACATTAGCTTTTCCCGGATAATACAAAATAGTGATATCGTAGTCCTTCAGTAGTTCCAGCCATCTCCTCTGTCTCAAGTTCAAATCCTTCTCAGTAAAAACATACTGTAGGCTACGATGATCTATATAGACTTCACACTTAACCCCATAAAGATAGTGCCTCCATTGCTTCAATGCAAATACTACCGCGGCCAACTCCAACTCATGGGTCGGGTAATTATGTTCATGCACCTTTAATTGCCTCGAAGCATAAGCAAATACATTCTTCTCAATCATTAGCACTGGGCCCAAACCAGAATAGGATGCATCACAATAAACAATGAAATTCTTACCTTCCACTGGCAAGGTAAGAATGGGTGCAGTAGTGAACAAGGTCTTGAGCTTCTGAAAGCATTCCTCACAATCGTCCGACCATACAAATGGAACATTCTGCTTAGTCAAGTTCGTCAATTGGGAAGCAATATAAGAGAACCCCTTGACAAATCGGCGGTAGTAGCTAGCTAAACCAACAAAGCTCCTCACCTCTGTAACATTAGTGGGTCTTGCCCAACTCTTCACTGCTTCGATCTTGGAAGGATCAACCATCACCCCATCTTTAGAAACTACATGCCCCAAGAAGGACACTGCATCTAGCAAAAACTCACACTTAGAGAACTTGGCATAAAGCTTTTTCTCCCTCAACATTTCCAATACAATTCTCAAGTGCTCCTCATGTTCTTTCTTACTCTTTGAGTATACCAGTATATCATCAATGAATACAATGACAAAGAGATCCAGATATGGCTTAAAAAACCCATTTATCAAACTCATGAAGGCAGCAGGGGCATTCGTAAGCCCAAAAGACATTCCTAAGAACTCATAATGCCCATACCTAGTCCGAAAAGCAGTCTTGGACACATCCGTTGCCCGTATTTTCAATTGATGATAACCAGATCTTAAGTCAATTTTTGAGAAGACACAAGCACCTTGTAACTGATCGAACAAATCATCAATGCGAGGAAGAGGATACTTGTTCCTAATAGTTACCTTATTCAGTTGTCTGTAGTCTATGCACATCCAAAAACTCCCATCCTTCTTCTTTACAAATAACACCGGAGCACCCCAAGGAGATGCACTTGGTCTAATTAAACGTTTGCTCAACAACTCTTGAAGTTGGGCCTTTAACTCTCTTAACTCCGCGGGAGCCATTCTATAAGGGGGCATAGAAATGGGGCGAGTACTCGGTTCCAGATCGATGCAGAAATCAATATCTCTATCCATTGGCATACAAGGAAGATCTACAGGGAACACATCCAGAAACTCAAGGACTACCTAAACCGACCCAATTGAGGGTACTTGGGTAGTATCATCCCTGAGGTGTGCCAAGAAAGCTAAACAACCCTTACTAACCATTCTCTTAGCACGAAGAAAGGAGATGATACGCACCGGAGTGGAAGTTTAGTCACCCTCCCACACTAACGGGTATGTCCCAGGCTTGGCTAACATCACAATTTTAGCATTACAATCCAAGATTGAAAAATTTGGAGAAAGCCAAGTCATACCCAGAATTACATCGAAGTCAACCATTTCTAAGATAACCAAGTCTACATGGGTATTGGTCCCCAAAAAATTCACCAAACAGGACCTATATACCTTTTCAACTATCACAGACTCACCCGGAGTAGAAACACGAATAGGCATGTCAAGCAATTCATAATGTAAATTAAGACCATTATCAAATGAGGAAGATACCTAAGAAAATGTGGATCCAGGATCAAACAATATAGAAGCCATGCAATCGCAAACCAAAAGATTACCTGTGATAACAGCATCAGATGTCTCCGCTTCAGATCTCCCCGGGAAAGCGTAACAATGGGCCCTATCGCCTGTCTTCCCGTTGCCCCTACCATGTTGTGCTGTAGTGGCTCCAGTTTTCCCATCACCCCGGCCGTTTTGGTGACCACCATTACCTCGACCACCACGTCCTCCAGAATAACGGCCTCTACCATTACCACCTCTACCTCTAGCTATTGGGGGTCTATAACTCTGTTTTGGATAATTCCTCCTAATATATCCAGTCTCCCCACATCCATAACACTATCTGGATTCAGGCATAGGTCTCTCAGAGAAGTGTTGACTGGTCTTAGGTGGACCCCCAACTACAGTCTGTAGGGAAGACTGAATTGGTCGGACTGAGTAACCTCCTAAACCCTGTCCTCTAGATTAAGAACCATTAAACTAACCTCCCTTTCGAAACCTTTTTGATATCAATGCCATGGTGAAGTCATCTTGCTTCACTCCTTCCACCTCTATCACGAAGTCTACCACTTCTTGAAAGGATTTTGCCGTAGCCGCTACCTGTAAGGCTGAAATCCGCAATTCTGACCTCAACCCCTTCACAAAACGGCGAATCCGCTCTTGTGGACTAAAATAAAGTTGGGTGGCATACCTGGATAATGAACGAAACTTAGCCTCATATGCAGTAACCGACATCCTACCTTGCTCTAGGCTCAAGAACTCATCTCTTTTCCTATCCCTCAAAGTCCGGGGGATATACTTCTCCATAAACAAGCTAGAGAATGATGCCCAATTCATAGGTGGTGCCTCTTTTGGTTGACACTCAACATGTGATCGCCACCACATTTTGGCGTTCCCTTGAAACTGGTAAGTCACAAACTCAACGCCAAACCGTTCTACTATACCCATCTTTTGTAGTAGCTCATGACAGTCAACCAGAAAATCGTAGGCATCCTCAGATTCAACACCCTTGAAGACTGGAGGTTTCAATTTCAAGAACTTACTGAAAAGTTCATGCTGATCATTTGTCATTATAGGCCCTGTAGTCAGACGAGGAAACATGCCTATTTCCAATGAGGCATCCATGTGAGGAGCCATAGTAGCTGCATGTTGTACCTCCAGAACCTGATGTGCTGGTGCAGAAAACACTGGCGGTGTCTAGCCCTGATCAGATAACCCGCTAAGATAAGTAAGAACCTGATTGATCATCTCTGGGGTAGGTTGGGGTGGCAATTCCTCGTTCGACACTTGTTCATTCTCCCCTTTCTCACCCTCTCTTACCACTTCCTCAGTTGGCGGAGGAGTCACCGCCCTAGTACCAGATGGGCTAGGTGCTTGTCCTCTTCCTCTAGAGGACGTCCTCCTACGACCTCTTCCACGACCTCTCGCCACTACTCCTCTTCGAGCTACAGCCGTAGTGGCTGGCTCAGACGTTTCTTGACTTGCCGGTGTTGGTGTTGGTGTAGTCGTTGCTCTAGTTCTAACCATCTACGAAATAGAGAGAAGATGGTCAGATACCAATTTGTATCACCTAGATACCAATTGGATCCAAGTAATAGCACGAAAGAAAGAAAGAAAGAATGGAATTTTCTTAAAGTCTTATAGCCTCTCAAAGAAAAGTAAAGGCGTCCCCCTACCGTTCCTTAAGACTATACTAGACTCGTTCTAGTGTGATGAGACCAACGAACCTAATGTTCTGATACCAAGTTTTTCACGACCCAAAACCGAGCCGCGACTGGCACCCACATTTACCCTCCTATGTGAGCGAACCAACCAATCTATACCCCAACATTTCAATATAATATTAACAGAAAGTAATGCGGAAGACTTAAACTCATTAATAAAAAAATCAATTCAATAAACTTCTAAAAACTCAACATCTATTATTCCCCAAAATCTGGAAGTCATCACCACAAGAACATCTATGATCAAATTACTAAACTAAGAGTATTATAAGAAGCTAAAACAAGTAAAAGCTAGTCCATGCCAAAACTTCAAGGCATCAAGACATGAAGAAGAAGATCCAGTCCAAGCTAGAAGCATTAGCTCACCCTGAAAATCCGGTGTAATGAATACTGGCTAGAATTGCGGTTGAGTTGAAGACGACGGCACGTTTGCTGAACTCCACATATAACAAAGAAAGAAACATACAAGTAGGGGGTCATTACAAACACAAGTACTGAGTATGTATCGTCGGCCAACTCAAAATAGAAAATAATATATATCAAGTAATATTATAAAATCAACTACGATACTCAACATGTAGCAACAACAAGTACTATAATCATTAATAAGTACCGCCAAGTTCACACATGAGGACTCAAGCCTCAATACCATACTCATTTGGGAATTATGTTCATTAGATTGAGTATATTAACATCTTTCAAGATTCATCATCTTTATTCCTGTTGTGTCGGTACGTGACACTCCGCTCCCCTACTACTATGTGTCGGAACGTGACACTCTGATCCCCTACTACTATGTGTCGGAATGTGACACTCCGATCCCCTAATTCTACGTGTCGATTCGTGACAGCCGATCCCCTAATTCTATATGTCGGTTCGTGACACCCGATCCCCTAATTCTACGTGTCGGTTCGTGACACCCGATCCCCTAATTCTATGTGTCGGTTCGTGACACCCGCTCCACTAATATCATTCTATCAATTCATCAATCCTTCTTTTACACCAAGGCATCATCAATTTCATTACTTTAGTTTATCAAGCCTTCTCTTTTACCAAGGCATCATCAATCTCATTACTTTCGTTCGTCAAGCCTTCTCTTATACCAAGGCATCATCATTAACAAAGAGATTAGGGTTTTTCAAGATTTATGATTCAATACCTTTATCATGCTTATTTTAGCACAATTATATAATCACATTCATGCAAGCATACAATTAAGCACATAGCAGGGTTTACAATACTACCAATACATATCATTCGCTATTAAGAGTTTACTACGAATAGTATAAAATAACCATAACCTACCTCCACCGAAGATTCGTGATCAAGCAAGCAATTTCCCAAGCTTTGTTTCTCTCTTCTCGTTTGATTCCCTCTCTTTCTCTTTGTTCTTTCTATTTTCCTTATTCAAACCCTCTTTTTTTTACCCTAATTAGCATATAATTAAGTATAAAAAAAAACAATAATAACCCAGTAATTAACTTAAGGTTACCTCTTCTAACACCCAAGTAATTAGACTTATTATTATTAACCCACTTTCTTTATAATTAGAGCAGGAATAGTCAAAAACGTCCCTTAAAACGTTTAAAGAAATCTGACCCAGTCTGGGATTACACAGCCTATGACGGCCCGTCGTGCCTGCGACGGTCCGTCCTGCTGCTCTGTCACAGAGTTCAGAGACTCAATTTCCTTGAAGAGTCTGTGACGGTCCGTCGTGCCCACGACGGTCCGTCCTGCCATTCCGTTACGAAGTTCAGAGAGTTGATTTCAGTACCAAATATCAGAATTTCTAAGTGTTTTGAAACGAGGCCCTGCGACGTTCCGTCGTGGGGTCCTTCGTCTAAGCCAGTTTTCCAGAAATAAAATCTGCTGCTCAAAACGACTAAAGAGGTCGTTACAGTATGCATACAATATTATTTCAAAAATAAAGGGATGATGATGCATCTCACTCAATCAATATCGACATGATACACAATCACCTCAATTATCACAACTATACGGTGTAATAAATAAACACAATCACACAGAAATTTCAAGTCAATAATATATTAGCTACTGCACATATGCTTTGGAAATTTTCAAATTACAATCCACATTCTATTGTAGTAACCTTCCGTTTTATATCACCGGTACTCATACCAATGCCCGTCACACCATTGATACAAGACCCCCATCTTTCGCCCTTACCCCTTTGTCTATTTTCATTTTTTTAATCTTTAATTAGGAAAACATCCTTCAACAAGTCTAAAAAGTCTTAACATACCTCATTGCCGAACTCGTGCCACGAAACCTCAAGGTAGTTCCTTCCCTTTTCGAAAAATTTTGGAACGTTCACGATTTACAAATGATGCAATTATTCGTAAGTAAGCGAGTTTGTATCAAATCATTATATGTCTATCGTAGACCCTAAAACTCACTCATATTTCTAATCTAGCTCCAAGCCTTGATAAAATTTGTATGCCAAATTTATCATATTTGCTAAATTTCAAGTCTAGAATTTAACTTTAACCTCTCCAAATACCCTAGAATTCAATGTTAGATCGTATAATATACATCTAATAATTAATTACCTATCTCAATATATCAAAAACTAGTATCTTGATTTGATAAATCAGTAAAATAAGAATCACATTCCCCCAATTAACAACGCCGGAAAGAGCACTGCTGCAACGTGACCATTTTTATAAGAAAAAATTAATTATGAACAAAACATGCAAAATTTTCAAAAAGTCACTACTAAATGCATGCCAATCATTGGCATGATTGTGCTATTATTCTTGTCCTCCCCTCAATTTTAATACCATAAAGAAAAATACATAAAGAAATTATAAGAAAATTTTGCACAGATCCTGCAACTACGAGACGGAAAAATCACAACCCACAAGGACCATATCGAACAACAACTGTCCACAATAGATTATTCCTTTTGTTTAATCCAATAAAATTTTCACCTATACCTCCTAGTATCAAAATCATCCAATCACATACAGTGGACATTATAAAACTTAATTGCATTATCTATTCACTTAATATTGTATTAAAATTATTTTATTTAATAAGTATAAGTGCATCCTACAATTAAATATACACACATAAATAAATTTGAATTGGTTTACCTGGGAATCAATGTAGTCACCGTAGCAAGTTTGGTTCCTGTCGTCACCGCACAAGGTAGTTTCTCACCCTTATTTTCTTTTCTGCCCTTCTAATGTTAATTAAGTATAACAAATAAACTAATCCAACTAACTTAAATCAATATATAGGTCAAGTATAAAGATATTAAATAAGTTATGAGTACGACCCACTAACAATTAATTATATTAATTCTTCACTAAAATTTTTTATTCACTAAATACTCTTAGTCTTCAAATAGTTAAAAATACACTTTTAAATTTTCAAAAGGAGTCAGACTAGTCCTAGTTCTCAAAACGACCTAGCGGGTCGTTACAACACATTGGCCTTTCAAAAAAGTAAAAGCTATTTGCTATACAAAGGAATCTTATCTCTTATTTTTACATTTTTTCAAAGATATCTATCCCTTTGTTTGCCACCTTTTTTGTTTATATCTATCTTTATGTCTTTTTCATCTTTTGTCTTTGTCGTCATTTTTCTTTGTCTACTATAACTCTTTTTCTTCATCCTTATCTTATTTTGCATTCTTATCTCTTCATCTTTATTACAAATAAACATCTGGTATAACGTTATCTTCTCCATTGCATTTCGAACATCTGTGATCTGGGTATTTGTATCCAATAAGTTTACAATATCTATTAATAAGTCTTCTGAAATAAATTCTTTCCTTAATGCTCGTGTTGTAGGTTGTTCCTCTGGCTTTAGTTATGATAAAATCCATCGCTGAACTTGATTCATATCTGCTCTTCTTAATTCCCATGAGTTTGAATATATCATAACTTGATCTCTAGCGTAATAGCTCCATACGTCATTTCCATTTAAATTATTATTTGCTAATTCATGTATGATAGTTGATATACCATTTATTCTTTTATTGGCATAAAAACTTGGTATTTCGTTCTTTGGTATTTCATTCTGATGTCCAATATCTTCTGGTATGATCATATTTTTTGGTAATCCTATATTAATAACTTGAATTGGAGATTTTACCTCCTCATATAATATTTCTGCTGGTGCTGTATAAAACTGAATATAAAATAAGTTTCCTTTTGTAACTCTTTTATATGTAATAAATGTTTTGTATAACTCTCGTATTTCACTGATTTCTTCTCCGTCATATGTACATATTGTACTTTGTAATCCATAACTGTTTAGCACTAGTTTTTGGTTGTGCTATAAGTCTATTGTATCCTTGTAATTTTTTAATTATATAGTCTTGACTTGTATCTTTGGTTTGGTTAGATTTGGGGTTGAGATTTAAATAAGTTTGGATTCTATATATATTTTCAATGTAGGTTTGTGTAATATAATTGTATTTTTTCTTTTCACTCTAGTTTTGAATACTCACTGCATAGGTAGAAGTTTGTGGTTCTATGGGTATTTGTTTTGGTGTATTTTGAATAAATGGTTTTGTAAATAACTAGTTTAAATTTGTATTTCGTGGTTTTTCACTAACTTTTCTGTTTGTACCAGCAACTGTATTTAAACAAACATTATTGGTTTTACGGAGTTTCCCATCGTCTCCTTTTATCTGTGGAATTTTACCATCTTCCGATGGGACTTAGCTCCGCATTTTTATAGTCATACTGCTGACTTTTATTAACTTTAGACTTCAGGTTATCTTCATTAGTCTTTAGCTTTTGTATCTCATTGTTCATACTATCCACTTTAGTATAAAGTGTAGTAATAGCTTTGAGTAGCTTTTCAATTGTATCTTCGTCTTTGTTCTCAGTCTGAGTAGCTTTGTCTTAATAAGTAGTCTGCAACACCATTCTTATTAGTCTTTATCACTTCAATTGTAAATGTAAAGTTTAATATATTTAATACGAATCTTCTAATTTCTTTCATTGTTACTGAATCTTGTACTAAACTGGTTAACCACCATTTTTCTTGTGTATTATGTTCTTACAATAAATTTGTTATATACAATATATGGCTCAAATGCAAATAAACATTTATATACTGAAAATAATTCTTTCCTATTTATTTCCCATTTTATTTTCGTATTTGTATATGTGCCTGAATAATATCTACAGTAATATTCTATATTATTATCATTATATTTATATTTTAATACTCCTCCATAACTTTTTTCACTTGCATCAGTTTCTACTATATAAATAAATTTTTTATCTTTATCCGGAAAATATAATTTTGGTAATGTTTTACATGATTATTTTATCTTTTGTATTTGTGTTTGATCTCTATTATCAAAATGTTATTCTACATCTTTCTTTTGTTTTTGTTGTAATGATTTTAAATTTTCTGCTTATTTTGTTATATATTTTCTTACTTGGTTAACTAATCCTAAAAAGGATTGTAATTTCTTTTTTGTATCTACTTGTTCATTTGAGATTATTATTTTTTGTACTATATGCGTTTGCATTTTTATTCCATTTTTATCTATTTGTATTCCTAGAAATTCTATTTGTTTTTTCATTATTTCTGCTTTCTTTTTACTTAAACTTATTTTCGAGTGTTGTATAATACGTATAAATTTTTCTAATAATCTTATGTGTTCATCTTGTGTTTTAGAATATAATAATATATCATCAATATATACTACACAATTTTCTAATTATTTCAAATAGTTATCCATAAAATGTTGAAATCTACCTTGTGCATTTTTATATCCAAATGGTAATACATTCCATTTATAAAATCCTTGTGCTACTGTGAAAGCTATAAGTTTTTTAGATTCTTCTTCTAACTTTAAATGTTAAAACCTGATTTACAATCAAATTTACTAAAGTAATTATATCCTTGTATTTGTCTTATCTTTAATATTTTATTTGATATTGGATAATTATATGTTTTAATTTTTGCATTTAAATTTCTATAATCAATTACCATTCTAGTTTTTTCTCTTTTTTGTTCACTATTTTTATTGACAATAAATGCCGGACTTGTATGTTTACTATTACTTTCTTGTATATATCCATTTTTTAGTAATTCACTTATATGTATTTTAAATTCATTTAAATCATTAAAATTATGTTTTAATGGTTTTCGTGTTATTATACTGTTTTCATCAATCAGTTCAATTTTAACTTCTGTTTTATGTTTTTTTTATCATTGTAAATGATCTTTGTTACATAGTAATTCTAATTTTTCTTGGATTATTTTTACTTTATCTATGGAAAATATAATTTATTCTATTCTAGGGTCTTCTTCTTTTATATTTTCTAATTTTTGTGTAATTTTTTCACTGCCTTTAGTCCACTCTGTTGTTTTTCATCTTTTGTTATCTACTCTTTTTGCTCCTATCTTTTGTTTACATGTTGTTGTGAACCATCAGTGTGTTTTTCTTATTTTATGTGAATATAATTTTTCTAAAAATAACATTCCTAATAACATATCCTTTGTTGTTAATTCAAAATTATATATTTCGTCTACAGTTAATATTTTATCCCATATTTGTATTTTTATATTTTTTGCCTTGTACGTGATCATACTTCCTTCATTATTAAATCCTGTTACTACTATGGTGTTTTTAATATTTCCCATTTTTCTTCTGGTAAACAATTGTATTTACATATATTAGCTTCTGCTCGTGTATCTATTATTGGTGTATAATATCTGTTATAATATCCTTCTATTATTATCTTCACGAGTATATATATTTTCATTTATTTTTTTATATTAAAGTCCTTTTTATTATGACTTTTTTATTTTGATAATTTATCGTTAGTTGTTTATCCTCTATATTATATGATTTTAATTTTTCTAGCCATTTTATTCCTAATGTTATATTTTCATTCCTTGATATATTTTAAATTTTATTATCATTGGTATACCTCCAATTATTATTTCTTGTTACGTTGTTTCTTCAATATTTTTTAATACTTTTGGTAATTCTGAACATGAGCGTTCCGTAGTTATTATTTTATCTTCCATTACTAACTCTCTTGTAATATAGCTTTCTTCTTGTCTTGTATTTATTAGAATTGAATATTTTCTTTGTTCCATTATTCCTGTTATATAATAATGATGTGGTTTTATTTCTTCTTCTATTAATTTTTGTGAGATTATATTTATTCTTTTGGATGTGCTTAGTCTTTTCTTGTACTATCTCTAAATCTTCTTTTATGTCAATTTCATTATAACTATAGTCATTATTATCTATAACCGTAACTATTTTTTCAAAGGGATTTTCTATTTTTATTTTATTTACTTTATTTTTTGCTGTTATTTTACGTTTTGTTGTTAAAACATATATATTCTTACATCTGGCTGTAAATATTTTAGTTCCAGGTGCTAGTTCTATTCCTAACATTTTCCAATATAATACTAATGATTTCGCTATGTTTTTGTCATTAATTGCTACTGCGTAATTAGCACTTATTATAAATATAAATTTGTGGTATGTAAAATTACCTTTTACTCAACTTAATTGTCACGACCCAAAACCGAGCCGCGACTGGCACCCACACTTACCCTCCTATGTGAGCGAACCAACCAATCTAAACCTTAATATTTCAATGTATATCAACAGAAAGTAATGCGGAAGACTTAAACTCATTAATAAAAACCAATTCAACATCTATTATTCCCCAAAATCTGGAAGTCATTATCACAAGAACATCTATCCTCAAATTTCTAAACTAAAAATGTCTAAGAAGCTAAAACAAATGAAAGCTAGTCCATGCCGAAAGTTCAAGGCATCAAGACTTGAAGAAGAAGATCCAGTCCAAGCTAGAAGCATTAGCTCACCCTGAAGTTCCGATGTAGTGAAGACTGGCTAGAATTACTGTTGAGTCAAAGACGACGGCACGTTTACTGCACTCCACAAATAACAAAGAAGAAAACATAAAAGTAGGGGGTCAGTACAAACACAAGTACTGAGTAGATATCATCGGCCAACTCAAAATAGAAGACAATATATATCAAGTAATATTATAAACCAACTACAATACTCAACATGCGACATTTACCATTATCATAACTCTTGGTCATAACACCAAGCACATCAATGAGGACTCACGCCTCCCCATCATACTAATTTGGAAGTTAGGTTCATTAGATTGAATTTATTAACATATTTCAAGATTCATTATCTTTATTCCCCTCATGTCGGTACGTGACACTCCGCTCCATATACTATCTTGGTGCCGGAACGTGGCACTCCGATCCTCATATACTATCCTGGTATCGGAAAGTGGCACCCGATCCATATACAATCCTGGCGTCGGAACGTGACACTCCGATCCCCATTCTATCCTGGTACCGGAACGTGGCACCCGATCCATATACTATCCTGGTGTTAGAACGTGACACTCCGATCCTCATTCTATCCTGGTACCGGAACGTGGCACCCGATCCATATACTATCCTGGTGTCGGAACGTGACACTCCGATCCTCATTCTATCCTGGTACCGGAACGTGGCACCCGATCCTCTATTTCTATCCTGGTACTGGAACGTGGCACCCGATCCCCTAATCTCACCACTTTCGTTCATCAAGCCTTCTTTTATACCAAGGCATCATCATTAACAAAGTAGATTAGGGTTTCTTTTCAAGATTTGGGATTCAATAGCTTCATCATGCTTATTTATTCACAATTTCATAATCATATTCATGCAAGCATACAATTAAGCATATAGAAGGGTTTACAATACTACTAACACATATCATTTGCTATTAAGAGTTTTACTACGAATAGTATGAAAACCATAACCTACCTCCTCCGAAGACTAGTGATCAAGCAAGAATTTTCCCAAAGCCTTGTGTTTTCCTCTTCGTTTCTCCTCTCTCGTTCAATCCTCTCTCTCTCTATGTTCTTTCTATTTTCTTAATTCAAACCCTCTTTCACTTACCCTAATTAGCATATAATTAAGAATAAAATATGGCAATAATAACCCACTAATTAACTTAAGGTTACCTCTTTTAACCCCCAAGTAATTAGACTTATTAACATTAACCTACTAACTTTATAATTAAGGCAAGAATAGTCCAAAACGTCCCTTAAAACCTTTAAGGAAATCCGACCCAGACTGGGATAACGCAGCCTGTGACGGCCCGTCGTGCCTGCGACGGTCCGTCCTGCTGCTCCGTCACAGAGTTCAAAGACTCATTTTTATTAATGGGTCTTTGACGATCCGTCGTGCCCACGATGGTCCGTCCTGCCAAGTCGTCACGAAGTTCAGAGAGTCGATTTCAGTACCCAATTTTCAGAATTTCTATGTGTTTTGAAACGAGACCCTGCGACGGTCTGTCGTGCCCATTACGGTCCGTCGTGGGGTCGGTCGTCTCAGCCAGTTTTCCAGAAATAAAATCTGCTGCTCAAAATGACTAAACAGGTCGTTACAATAGATACCAATTTACCAATCGTTCGTCCTCGAACGATCACAAGAAGAAAAACAAGGGCGAGAAGGAGTACCTGAATCTTTAAACAGATGTGGGTATCTTTCTTGCATATCGACCTCCTTCTCCCAAGTGGTTTCTTCAACCGGCCGATTCATCCATTGCACCTTGATGGATGCAATCTCCCTTGACCTCAACTTTCAAACTTCTCTGTCTAAAATAGCAACAGGCTCCTCCTCATAAGACAAATTTTCATCAAGCAGAACTGAATCCCAACGAATGATGTAGTTTCCATCCCCATGGTATCTTTTCAACATAGACACATGAAATACCGGATGCACTCCGGACAGCCCTGGAGGCAAGGCTAGCTCATAAGCCACCTCCCCTACTCTCTTAGGTACTTCAAATGGTCCAATGTACCTCGGGCTTAGCTTACCTCTTTTACCAAACCGCATCACCCCTTTCATGGGCGAAACCTTCAACAAGACTTGTTCACCCTCCATGAACACTAAGTCTCTAACCTTTTGATCTGCATATTCTTTTTGCCTACTTTGCGCCGCCAAAATCTTTTCTTGGATATATTTCACTTTCTCTAAAGAATCCCTCAAAAGGTCTGTACCCCAAGGTCTAACCTCAAATGCATCAAACCACCCAATGGGAGACCTACATCTCCTACCATACAATGCTTCAAATGGGGCCATATCAATGCTTGAGTGATAGCTATTGTTGTATGAAAACTCCGCTAAAGGTAAGAAGTTATCCCAATGACCACCAAATTCTATCACACATGCACGAATCATATCCTCCAACACTTGAATCGTTCGCTCAGACAGACCATCGGTCTGAGGATGGAACGCACTACTAAGGTCCAACCTAGTACCCAATTCCACATGGAATGATTTCCAAAACTTGGAAGTAAACTGCGGACCTCTATCTGATATGATGGAGAGTGGAACCCCATGCAATCAAACAACTTCTGAGATGTAAAGTTTGGCTAACTTCTCTGCATTGTAAGTCACCTTGACCGGAATGAAATGATCAAATTTAGTTAACCTATCAACGATCACAAAAATAGAGTCATACTTACCCACTGTCTTTGGAAGACCAACTACGAAATTCATTGCAATTCTCTCCCATTTCCATTCATGAATGGGGATTCTCTGAAGTGTTCCTCCGGGCCTCTGGTGTTCATACTTTACTTATTGACAGTTTGGACATTTGGCAATAAAATCAACAATATCACGCTTCATTCTACTCCACCAAAAGTGTTGCTTTAGGTCACGATACATCTTGGTTGCACCAGGGTGTATAGAATACCATGAACTATGAGCCTCTGTCAGAATAGTGTTGATCAAATAATCGACGCGGGGTACACATACCCTTCCCTTAATCCTCAACACACCTTCCTCATCGATTGTTGCTTCCTTAGTCTCTCCTCGCAACACTTTATCTCGAATCCGGATTAATTTCTCATCATTAAACTGCCTTCCCTTAATCTTGAAAAGGAAGGAAGATCTTGCCTCCACACAAGCTAAAAATCCTCCCTTCTCATTTACTTCTAATCTCACAAGGTCATTAGCCAGAATCTGAACTTCTCTAGCCAATGGGCGTCTAGAAGCTTGCAAGGGAGCTAGACTTCCCATGCTCCCCGCCTTTCTACTTAAAGCATCCGCCACAACATTAGCTTTTCCCGGATGATACAAGATTGTGATATCGTAGTCCTTCAGTAGTTCCATCCATCTCCTTTGTCTCAAGTTCAAATCTTTCTGAGTAAAGACATACTGTAGGCTACGATGATCCGTATAGACTTCACACTTAACCCCATATAAATAGTGCCTCCATTGCTTTAATGCGAATACTACCTCAGCCAATTCCAAATCATGGGTCGGTTAGTTACGTTCATGAACCTTTAATTGTCTTGAAGCATAAGCAATCACATTCTTCTCTTGCATTAGCACTGCAACCAACCCAGAATAGGATGCATCACAATAAACAATGAAGTTCTTACCCTCTACTGGCAAGGTAAGGATAGGTGCGGTGGTCAACAAAGTCTTGAGTTTCTGAAAGCTTTCTTCGCACTCATCCGACCATACAAATGGAACATTCTGCTTAGTCAAGTTCGTCAATTGGGAAGCAATAGAAGAGAATCGCTTGACAAATCGGCGGTAGTAGCTAGCTAACCCAACAAAGCTCCTTATTTCTGACACATTAGTAGGTCTTACCCAATTCTTCACGGTCTCAATCTTAGAAGGATCCACCATCACTCCATCCTTAGAACCCACGTGCCCCAAAAAGAACACTGCCTCTAGCCAAAACTCACACTTAGAGAACTTGGCATAAAGCTTTTTCTCCCTCAACATTTCCAATACAATTCTCAAATGCTCCTCATGTTCCTTCTTACTTTTAGAGTATATCAATATATCATCAATAAATATAATTACAAAGAGATCCAGATATGGCTTAAAAATCAAGTTCATCAAGCTCATGAATGCAGCAGGGGCATTCGTAAGACCAAAAGACATCACTACAAATTCATAATGCCCATACCTGGTTCGAAAAGCAGTCTTTGGCACATCAGTTGCCCGTATTTTCAATTGATGATAACCGGATCTCAAGTCAATCTTAGAGAAGACACAAGCACCTTGTAACTGATCGAACAAGTCATCAATGCGAGGAAGAGGATACATGTTCTTAATAGTTACCTTGTTCAACTTCCGCTAGTCTATGCACATCCGAAAACTCCCATCCTTCTTCTTCACAAACAAAACCGGAGCACCCCAAGGAGATGAACTTGGTATAATGAAGCCTTTGCTCAACAACTCTTGAAGTTGGGCCTTTAACTCACTTAACTCCGCGGGAGCCATTCTATAAGGGGTTATAGAAATGGGGCGAGTACCCGGTTCAAGATCAATACTGAAGTCAATATCCCTATCTGGTGGAATACCAGGAAGATTTGCAGGAAACACATCCAAAAACTCACGGACTACCGAAACCGACTCAATCGAAGGTACTTGGGTAGTGTCATCCTTGAGATATGCCAAGAAAGCTAAACAACCCTTACTAACCATACTCTTAGCACGAAGAAAGGACACGATACGAACCGGATTGGAAGTGTAGTCGCCCTCCCACACTAACGGATCTGCCCCAGGCTTGGCTAACGTCAGAGTTTTAGCATTACTATCCAAAATCGCAAAATTCGGAGAAAGCCAAGTCATACCCAGAATTACATCAAAGTCAACCATTTCTAAGATAACCAAATCTACATAAGTGTTGCTCCCCACAAAATTCACCAAACATGACCTATATACCTTTTCAACTACCACAGACTGACCCATCGGAGTAGAAACACGAATAGGCATATCAACTAATTCACAATGTAAATTTAGACCATTAGCAAATGAGGAAGATACATAAGAAAATTTGGATCCAGGATCAAACAATACAGAAGCCATGCAATCACAAACCAGAAGATTACCTGTGATAACAGCATCAGATGTCTCCGCCTCCTATCTCCCAGGGAAAGCATAACAATGGGCCCTTTCGTTTTTTTGCCCATTGCCCCTACCATGTTGTGATGTAGTGGCTCCAGTTTGCCCATCTCCTCGGCCGTTTTGGTGACCACCATTACCTCGACCACTGCGTCCTCCCGAATGACGGCCTCTTCCATAACCACCTCTACCTCTAACCATTGGAGGTCTGTAACTCTGTTTTGGACAATACCTCTTAATGTGTCCAGTCTCCCCACATCCATAACATTCTCTAGATTCAAGCATCGGCCTCCCAGAGAAGTGTTGACCGGTCTGAGGTGGACCCCCAACTACAGTTTGTAGTGAAGACTGAATTGGTCGGACTGAGTAACCTCCGGAACCCTGTCCTCTAGAATAAGAACCATTAAGCTCACCTCCCTTTCGAAACCTTTTTGATGTCGACGCCATGGTGAAGTCATCTGGCTTTACTCCTTCTACCTCTATTACGAAGTCTACAACTTCCTGAAAGGATTTCGCTATAGCTGCTACCTGTAAGGCTGAAATCCGCAACTCTGACCTCAACCCCTTCACAAAACGGCGAATCCGTTCTTGTGGACTGAAACAAAGTTGGGTTGCATATCTGGATAGTGCGCGAAACCTAGCCTCATAAGCAGTAACCGACATCCTACCTTGCCTTAGGCTCAAGAACTCATCTCTTTTCCTATCCCTCAAAGTCCGGGGGATATACTTCTCCATAAACAAGCTAGAGAAGGAGGCCCAAGTCATAGGTGGTGCCTCTGTTGGTTGACACTCTACATGTGACCGCAACCACATTTTGGCGTTTCCTTGGAACTGATAAGTCACAAACTCAAAACCAAACCGTTCTACTATACCCATCTTGTGTAGTAACTCATGATAATCAACCAGAAAGTCGTAGGCATCCTCTGATTCAGCACCCTTAAAGACTGGATGTTTCAATTTCAAGAACTTACTGGAAAGTTCATGCTGATCATTTGTCATTATAGGCCCTGTAGTCAGACGAGGAAATGTGCCTATTTCCAATGAGGCATCCATGCGGGGAGCCCCAGCAGCGGCATGTCGTACCTCTGAAACCGGAGGTGTTGGTGTAGGAAACACTGGAGGTGCCTGACCCTGATCAGATAACCCACTAAGATAAGCAAGAACCTGATTGATCATCTCTGGGGTAGGTTGGGGTGGCAATTCCTCATTTTGCACTTGTTCATTCTCCCCTTCCTCACCCTCTCTCACTACTTCCTCATTCGGTGGAGGAGTCAACGCCCTAGCCTCAGATGGACTAGGTGCTCGTCCTCTTCCTCTAGGGATCGTCCCCCCACGACCTCTACCACGGCCTCTTGCCACTGCTCTCCCTCGAGCCACAGCCCCAGTGGCTGGCTTAGACATTTCTTGTCTTGCCGGTGTTGGTGTTTGTGCAGTCGTTGCTCTAGTTCTAACCATCTGCGAAAAGATTGAAGATGGTCAGATACCAATTTGTATCACCAAGATACCAATTGGATTCAAGTAGTAGCACGAAAGAAAGAAAGAAAGAATGGAATTTTCCTAAAGTCTTATAGCCTCTCAATGAAAAGTAAAGGCGTCCCCCTACCGTTCCTTAAGACTCTACTAGACTCGTTCTTGTGTGATGAGACCAACAAACCTAATGCTCTTATACCAAGTTTGTCACGACCCAAAACCGAGCCGCGACTGGCACCCACACTTACCCTCCTATGTGAGTGAACCAACCAATCTAAACCTTAAGATTTCAATGTATATCAACAGAAAGTAATGCGGAAGACTTAAACTCATTAATAAAAACCAATTCAACATCTATTATTCCCCAAAATCTGGAAGTCATCATCACAAGAACATCTATCCTCAAATTTCTAAACTAAAAATGTCTAAGAAGCTAAAACAAATAAAAGCTAGTCCATGCCGAAAGTTCAAGGCATCAAGACTTGAAGAAGAAGATCCAGTCCAAGCTAGAAGTATTAGCTCACCCTGAATTTCCGATGTAGTGAAGACTGGCAAGAATTACTGTTGAGTCGAAGACGACTGCATGTTTGCTGCACTCCACAAATAACAAAGAAGAAAACATAAAAGTAGGGGGTCAGTACAAACACAAGTACTGAGTAGATATCATCGGCAAACTCAAAATAGAAGACAATATATATCAAGTAATATTATAAACCAACTACAATACTCAACATGCGACATTTACCATTATCATAACTCTTGGTCATAACACCAAGCACATCAATGAGGACTCACGCCTCCCCATCATACTCATTTGGAAGTTAGGTTCATTAGATTGAATTTATTAACATATTTCAAGATTCATTATCTTTATTCCACTCGTGTCGGTACGTGACACTCCGCTCCATATACTATTCAAGTGCCGAAACGTGGCACTCCGATCCTCATATACTATCCTGGTACCGGAACGTGGCACCCGATCCATATACTATCCTGGTGTCGGAACGTGACACTCCGATCCTCATTCTATCCTGGTACCGGAACGTGGCACCCGATCCATATACTATCCTTGTGTCGGAAAGTTACACTGCGATCCTCATTCTATCCTGATACCGGAACGTGGCACCCGATCCATATACTATCCTGGTGTCGAAACGTGACACTCCGATCCTCATTCTATCCTCGTACCGGAACGTGGCACCCGATCCTCTATTTCTATATTGGTACCGGAACGTGGCACCCGATCCCCTAATCTCACCACTTTCATTCATCAAGCCTTCTTTTATACCAAGGCATCATCATTAACAAACTAGATTAGGGTTTCTTTTCAAGATTTGGGATTCAATAGCTTCATCATGCTTATTTATTCACAATTTCATAATCATATTCATGCAAGCATACAATTAAGCATATAGAAGGGTTTACAATACTACTAACACATATCATTCGCTATTAAGAGTTTACTACGAATAGTATGAAAACCATAACCTACCTCCACCGAAGACTAGTGATCAAGCAAGAATTTTCCCAAAGCCTTGTGTTTTCCTCTTCGTTTCTCCTCTCTCGTTCAATCCTCTCTCTCTCTTTGTTCTTTCTATTTTCTTTATTCAAACCCTCTTTCTTTTACCCTAATTAGCATATATTTAAGAATAAAAGATGGCAATAATAACCCACTAATTAACTTAAGGTTACCTCTTTTAACCCTCAAGTAATTAGACTTATTAACATTAACCTACTAACTTTATACTTAAGGCAAGAATAGTCCAAAACGTCCCTTAAAACCTTTAAGGAAATCCGACCCAGACTGGGATTACGCAGCCTGTGACGGCCCGTCATGCCTGTGACGGTCCGTCCTGCTGCTCCGTCACAGAGTTCAGAGACTCACTTTTATTAAAGGGTTTGTGACGGTCCGTCGTTCCCACGACGGTCCGTCCTGCCAAGTCGTCACGAAGTTCAGAGAGTCAATTTCAATACACAATTTTCAAAATTTTTAAGTGTTTTGAAACGAGACCCTGCGATGGTCCGTCGTGCCCATGACGGTCCGTCGTGGGGTCCGTCGTCTTAGCCAGTTTTCCAGAAATAAAATCTGCTGCTCAAAACGACTAAACAGGTCGTTACATTAATATACTTTTTTCTATAGATTGTATAATTCTACCATTTGCTAAATATATTTCTATAGGTGTATCTATTTCTTCTCTAAAACATGCTTTTATTAATATTTCAGTTCCTCCTAAATGTACATATTCAATTGTGCGGGGGGGGGGGGATGCGGAATTCATCATAAAGTAAGATATATATTTTTTCTACCAATGTTGGGGGGTGCGTAATTCATCATAAAGTAAGATATATATTTTATCTAGATAAAATATATTTTATCATAAAGTTCTTTTTATAACTTTTCTAATCTAAATATATCTTTCATATTATTTATTATATATTATATGTATAACATATATTGGTTTCTTTGGTATATGTATAAATTTCTTGCATTAATTCTTTTAATAATGTTAGATTTTCCATAGTTTCTATCCAATATTCTAAATAGTCATTTATCATTTTAATCTGAATCTATTTCTAAATCGTATATATCTATTCTTTCTATGTCTAATTTTTGTAAATCTATTTCATACCATTCTTGATTTAATATATCTTCTATATCATGACCAAATAATTTTTCCCATATAATTCTTTTTATGTCAACAATTTCTATATCTTTAAGTATATATATGATCAAAGTTTTATAGCTTTTTATTCAATCATACATTGTAATTATGTTTATTTATTTATGCAGGTTTGTTTTCAATTATCCCTTCCTATCATATCATAATTGAATTAAATTCGTATTAGTTTATTATAAACTAGAGTATCGTTATCATTTTTTGCGGTCACTACTAGCATCGTACTTTAGCGGATATTACTGCTTATCAGCGCCTCAAACCTTGTGTACTCCCCATACGGCATCCCTCACCCTTCGACTTTCCCCATCATTTGGACATGCAAGCTAGTCTAGCCAGGCCCCCAATAAAGCTAAGTATCAACCGATGAAACCCCACCAATGGACTATTGATGGACAGACGGTCCGTTGGTTTCATCCGTCGATGGTTTCCTGCAAAAGTTGTGGGACACGCTGCTAGCTTGGGGTGTTTTGTGTAAATTATCCACAATGCTTTTATGACCCTAGGATGGTATTTTATGGTATTTAAGTTATATTAGATTCATTTTAAGTCCAAGACCTAGACAAGACCCCTCACTTCAAATATTCAAACTCTCACTCTAAAGAAAAAATCTCTCAAATAATTCCCTCAGAATATCAGTACCCCACGGTCTAACCTCAAATGCATCAAACCAGCCAATGGGAGACCTACATCTCCTCCCATACAGTTCCTCAAATGGGGCCATATCAATACTCGAATGATAGCTATTGTTGTACGAAAAATCTGCTAAGGGTAAGAGTTTATCCCAATGACCACCAAAATCTATCACACACGCACTAGCATATCCTCCAGCACTTGAATTGTTCGCTCAGACTGTCCATCGGTCTGAGGGTGAAATGTTGTACTAAGATCCAATCTAGTACCTAATTCAACATGTAGGGTCCTCCAAAAATTAGAAATAAATTGCGTACCTCTATCTGATATGATGGGCAGTGGAACTCTATGCAATCGAACAATTTCCGAGATATAGAGTTTGGCTAACTTCTCTGCATTATAAGTCATCTTGACCGGAATGAAGTGAGCAGACTTAGTTAACCTGTCAACAATTACCCAAATGGAATCATACTTACCCAATGTCTTTGGAAGACCAACTACGAAATCCATTGCAATTCTCTCCCACTTCCATTCAGGAATGGACATTCTCTGAAGTGTCCCTCCAGGCCTCTAGTGTTCATACTTTACCTGCTGACAATTTGGGCATTGGGCAACAAAATAAACAATGTCACGCTTCATTCTACTCCATCAAAAATGTTGCTTTAGATCACGATACATCTTGGTTGCACCAGGATGTATAGAATACCTTGAACTATGAGCCTCTTTAAGAATAGTGTGAATCATATCATCCACACGGGGCACACATACCCTTCCCTTAATCCTCAAGACGCCTTCTTCATCAATTACTGTCTCTTTAGCCTCTCCTCGCAATACCATATCTCGAATTCGGCTCAGCTTCTCATCAACAAACTTATTTTCCTTAATCTTATCAAGAAAAGAAGATCTTGCCTCCACACAGGCCAAAAATCCTCCTTTCTCTAGTATTTCCAGCCTCATAAAGTCATTAGCAAAGTCTGAACCTCTCTAGCCAATTGGCTTCTAGAAACCTGTAAGTGGGCTAAACTACCCATGCTCCCTGCTTTTCTACTTAAGGCATCTGCCACAACATTAGCTTTTCCAAGGTGATATAAAATAGTAATATCATAATCTTTAAATAATTCCATCTACCTTCTCTGCCTAAAAATTTAAATCCTTCTGAGTAAAGACATATTGTAGACTATGATGATCTGTGTAAACTTCACACTTGACCCCATATAGGTAATGCCTCCACTGCTTCAATGCAAATACTACTGCAGCAAACTCCAAATCATGGGTCGGATAGTTACGTTCATGCATTTTCAATTGCCTCGAAGCATAAGCAATTACATTATTCTCTTCCATTAGCACTGCACCTAAACAAGATTAAGATGCATCACAATAAACAATAAAATTCTTACCTTCCACTGCCAAGGTAAGAATTGGCGCAGTAGTCAAAAAGGTCTTAAGTTTTTGGAAGCTTTCTTCACATCATCCGACCATACAAATGGAACATTCTGCTTTGTCAAATTTGTTAGCTGCGAAGCAATAGAACAAAATCCCTTGACAAATCGACGGTAATGGCTCTCTAAACCAACAATGCTCCTTACCTCTGAAACATTAGTAGGTCTTACCCAACTGTTCACTACTTCAATCTTAGAAGGATCCACCATCACTCCATCCTTAGAAACCACGTGCCCCTAGAAGGACACTGAATCGAGCAAAAACTCACACTTGGAGAATTTAGCATAAAGCCTTTTCTCCCTTAACAACTCCAATACAATTCTCAAATGCTCCTCATGTTCTTTCTTGCTCTATGAGTATATCAGTATATAATCAATAAATACAATAACAAAGAGGTCCAGATATGGCTTAAAAATGCAGTTCATCAGGCCCATGAAAGCAGCAGGGGCATTTGTAAGCCCACAAGACATTACTAAGAATTCATAATGCCCATACCTGGTTCGAAAAGCAGTCTTTGGCACATCTGTTGCCTGTACTTTCAATTGATGATAACCAGATCTCAAATCAATTTTAGAGAAGACACAAGCACCTTGTAATTGATCGAACAAATCATCAATGCGAGGAATGGGATACTTGTTCTTAATAGTTACCTTATTCAGCTGCCTGTAGTATATGCATATCCAAAAACTTCAATTTTTCTTCTTCACAAGTAAAATAGGAGCACCCCAAGGGGATGCACTCAGTCTAATAAAACCTTTACCTAACAACTCCTGAAGTTGGGCCTTTAACTCCCTTAACTCAGCTGGACCCATTCTAAAAGGGGGAATGGAAATGGGGCGAGTACCCGGCTCCAGATCAATACAAAAATCAATATCCCTATCCGGTGGCATACCAGGAAGGGCTGCAGGAAACACATCCAGAAACTCACGGAGTGTCGTAACAGACTCAATCGAAGGTACTTTGGAAGTCTGATCCCTGAGATGGGCCAATAAAGCTAAAAAAAACCTTACTAACAATCCTCTTAGCACGAAGAAACGAGATAATACGAACTGAGGTGGAAATATAATCACCTTCCCACACTAACGGATCTGTCCCAGGCTTGGTCAATGTCACAGTTTTAGCATTACAATCTAAGATTGCAAAATTTGGACATAGCTAAGTCATACCTATTATTACATCAAAATCAACCATATCTAGAATAATCAAATCTTCATAAATATTGCTCCCCACAAAAGTCAAAAGGCAAAACCTATACACCTTCTCAACTATCACCGACTCACCCACAGGAGTAGAGACACGAAGAAGTATGTCAAGCAATTCACAATATAAATAAAGACCAGTAGAAAATGATGAAGATACATATGAAAATGTGGATCTAGGATCAAACAATACAGAAGCCATGCAATCACAGACCAAAAGAGTACCTGTGATAACAACATCAGTTGTCTCTGCTTCAGACCTCCCGGGGAAAGCATAACAATGGGCCCTATCACCTGTCTGTCCATTGCCCCTACCAAGCTGCGCTGCAGTAGTTCCAACTTGCCCGCCACCCTGACTTAATTGGTGACCACCATTACCTTGGCCACCACGTCCTCCAGAATAGAGGACTCTACCATGACCACCTCTACCTCTAACTACTGGGGGTCTGTAACTCGGTTTTGGACAATATTTCCTAATATGTCAAGCCTCTCCACATCCATAACAATTCCTAGAGTCAAGTATAGGTCTCTGTGAAAATGACGAAGTCTGGGGATAACCTCCAAACTCTGAAAAAGGCTGACTGGTCTGCGATGGACCCCAGTTAAAGCCTGCAGTGAAGACTGAATAGGACGGGTTGGGTAACCTCCTGAACTCTGCCCTCTAGAGTTAGAACCACTAAATTCACCTCCCTTACAGAACTTCTTAAATGTCGAAGTCATAGTGAAGTCTTCTGGCTTCACCCCCTCTACCTCTATCACAAAATCAACCACTTCCTGAAAGGATTTTGCTGTAGCAGCTACCTGTAAGGCTGGGATCTGCAAATCTGACCTCAATCCTTTCACAAAGCGGCGAATCCGCTCTTGTGGACTGAAGCAAAGCTGAGTGGCATACCTGGATAGTGCACGAAATTCGGCCTCATAAGCAGCAACAAACATCCTTCCTGTCTCTAGGCTCATGAACTTATCTCTCCTCCTATCCCTCAAAGTCCGAGGTATATACTTCTCCATAAATAAGCTAGAAAATGATGCCCAAGTCATAGGTGGTGCTTGTGCTGGTTGACACTCAAAATACTACCACCACCACATTTTGGCATCCCCCTAAAACTGATAGTTCACAAACTCAACACCGAATCGTTCTACTATGTCCATCTTATGTAGAAGCTCATGACACTCAACCAGAGAATCATAGGAATCTTCAGATTCAGCACCCTTGAAGACTGGAGGTTTCAACTTTAAGAACTTAATGAAAAGTTCATGCTGATCACCTGTCATTATAGACCCTGTAGTCAATCGAGGAAACGTGCCTACTTCCAACGTTGCATCCATGCGGGGAGCCATAGCAGATGCATGTTGTACCCCCTGAACCTGAGGTGCTGGTGCAAAAAACACTGGAGGTGTCTGGCCCTGATCAGATTCCCGCTAAGATAAGTAAGAACCTGATTAATCATCTCTGGGGTAGGCTGGGGTGGTACTTCCTTATCCTGAACCTGCTCATTTTCCCCTTCCTCACCCTCTCTCACTACCTCATAAGTCGGTGGAGGAGTCACTACTCTATTCCTAGCTAGACCAGGTGTTTGTCCTCTGCCTCTAGTGGGCGTCCTCCTGCGACCTCTACCACGGCCTCTTGCCACTGCTCCTCCTCGAGTTACAGCCCCAATGGTTTGCTCATACTCAACCTGTCTTGCCGGTGTTGGTGTTGGCACAGTTGTTGCTCTAGTTCTTACCATCTGCGAAATAGAGTGAGGATGTAAGATACAAATTTGTATCACCTAGATACCAATTGGATCCAAGTAATAGCACGAAAGAATGAAAGAATTGACTTTTCCTAAAGTCATATAGACTCTCGAAGAAAAGTAAAGGCGTCCCTATACTGTTTCTCAAGACTCTACTAGACTTGTCCTTGTGTGATGAGACCAACAAACCTAACGCTTTGATATCAAGTTTGTCACGACCCAAAACGAGGCGTGAGTGGCACAAACACTTAACCTACTAGGTGAGCGAACCAACAAATCTAAACTCTAATATTTACCAATAGTTCAACTATGAATAACAAAAATAATGCGGAAGATCCAAACTTATTAATGTAGCCAATTAAATAGGCTTCTAAAGTTTAACACTTATTATCCGCAAAATCTGGAAGTCATCACATCAAGAACATCTATCCTCAAATTACCAAGTCTAAAAGTATTTAAGAAACCAAAATAAGCAAAAAGATGGTCCATGTCCGAAATTCAAAGACATCATGACGTGAATGAGAGAATCCAGCACGAGCTAGAAATAATAGCTCACCCTGAACTATGATGCGTTGGAGACTGACTAGAGATGAGGGCCAGTCGAAGTCGATGGTACACTTGCTTCACTCCACAAAAGAGCAAAGAACAAAATACAAGTAGGGGTCAGTACAAGGAACACGTACTGAGTAGGTATCATCGGTCAACTCAAAATAGATATCAATATATAATGAATAATAATATAAAATCAACTACAATACTTAACGTGTGGCAAGAAACAAACAAATGAACCATTGACAACAACAACACCATACTAGGTAGACCATCAATCACAACATCAAGCACACGTATGAGGACTCATGTCTCCACACCATACTCATTTGGAAAATAGGTTCCTTGAGATTAAGTATATTAAGTTACATGAAGATTCCTTTCCTTTAATGTTATTGTGTCGGAACGTGACACTCCGATCCCATAATACCGTGTCGGAACGTGACACTCCGATCCAATTATCTCATTATTTTATTTCATCAAGCCTTCTTTTCAAGTCGTCATTTTAATAGAGAGGGTTCAAGATTAGAAATTCAACAATCTCATAATTTTAGGCCAAGCACAAACCACACAATCAAAACATACAGCCGCACAATCAAGTAAATAGGAGACTTTACAATATCACTCAATGCATATCAATCGCTATTTAGAGTTTATCTATCAAATAGAATTAAACCATAACCTACCTCCACCGAAGAACCGAAGTCAAGCAACTACTTCTCCAATGCCTTTCCTTTCCTTATTGTGTCTGAACTTTTCCAATCTATCAAGTATATGTTAACTTGTAAGCTGACGAGTCTATAAACACTCAATTTTATTTTATGTCTAGCCTAGACCCAAAAACTCATCTAATTCTATTACCAATTTACTAAAGTTCAAACCTAGGGGTAAATCTTAGTTCCTCCAATTAGCATAACTTAATGGCATTCAATAGTATACTATACTTATTATATAATTAACTATCTCAATATACTAAAAATCAATTTGTAAAAAGATAAAATATATTAGCATTGAGGATTAAAGTCATTGATTTTCGAAAACCAGTGCTTTCTCTAACATAACTGCATCGTATACTAAAAAAAAATTTTATAACCTTATTAGTCAATCATTACCTTAATCATTATGTCATCTTTCTCATTTAATGTAGATTACCCCCCCCCCCCCCCACTTTCACATAATAACAATTTCCTTCCTCTAATTAGTATAATGCCAATATGACTTTTCTCAATTTTCTTTCCCAACTGAAACAATCAAACGATGACAATATAATATTGATTTGTACTCGCTAATTAACCAATTATATGTATGAATACTGATTCGTATCTTAGATGAGTAATTTTACCGGAAAGGTTAGCCGCTCCAATTTGCTTTCGTTCAACGCCACTCTATATTTTTCTCCTCTTCTCCTCTTCTTTTTTTTTACAAATTATGATCACCCTAATTATTATATAACCAATTATAAAAATTAGTAAAAGTGACCCACTATTTATTTTAATATTATTTTCTTAATCACTAACTAAATAAATTAGTAAAATTACCCCACTAATTTCATAATTATAATTATGAATAGTCCAAAAAACTCACTAAAATCTATCGGAAAGTATTTTCTAACATAAAAAGTTCTAGTGCTCAAAATGACCGAAAATGGTCGTTACATTAGGGGGGTAAACAAAGTTGAGGCGCTGTTAGGGTAACTAATCAAAGAAGAAAGCTGTAGTAGTTACCAGACAAGTTGATTATTAAACCATTATTATTACATAATAAATAAGTATAATCTATTAAAAGGTTAGAAGGAATAAAATTTTAGTGAAAATATAATAAAATGAAATCCTATTTATTAGAAGTTTATATTAATTACAAGATATTAATACTTTGTATATTAAAAAGTCTTAATACTGATACAAAAAGAGAAATTTATGAAAAATTATTGATGTATGAGATAATAGAAGAAACAACCCAAGGTTTGGCAGAATTAATTATACTAGATGATTTTGACATAGATTTACATGATAATATAGAATTATTCATAGCTCAATGATAAATTACTTATACTTACAATTCTGGAGAGAAACTAAAGAAGAAATAGAACTACTTGAAAAACTACTAATTGAAAATTTGTACAAATATTTAAGAACTAGAGAAAGTGAATATTTAGAATATATTACAAACAACGCTAACGAAATACAAAGATTAGATCTACTTAAAAAAGAATATGTCACGACCCAAAATGAGCCGCGAGTGGCACCCACACTTATCCTACTATGCGAGCGAACCAACCAATCTAAACCCCAACATTTACCAATGTTTCAACCATAATGAACAAAATGTAATGCGGAAGACTCAAAATCTTATTAATATAACAAATAAATAAGCTTCTAAAAGTTTATCAACTATTATCCCCAAAATCTGAAGTCATCACACCAAGAACATCTATCATCAAATTTCTAATTCAAAGAGTATTCAAGAAGCTAAACTAAGTAAAAGAGATGGTCCATGTCCAAACTTCAAGACATCAAGACGTGAAGGAAAGAATCCAGTCCGAGCTAGGAATAATAGCTAACCCTGAAATCTGATATGCTGGAAACTGGCTAGAGTTGCGGACGAGTCAAAGTTGAAGGCACGTTTGCTGCACTCCACAAATAACAAAAAGAAAAGTACAAGTAGGGGTCAGTACAAGGAACACGTACTGAGTAGGTATCATTGGCAAACTCAAAATACAAAGCAATATATATCGAATAATATTATAAAATCAACTACAATACTCAACAGGCGACAACAACAAGTACAAGGACCATTGACAACAACACCAAGTACAATTATGAGGACTCAAGCCTCCACACCATACTCATTTGGGAGATAGGTTCTTTAAATTGAGTATATTAACATAATTCCAGATTCATTCTCTTTATTCTTCTTGTGTCGGAATGTGACACTCCGATCCCCTACTACTACGTGTCGGTTTGTGACACCCGATCCCCTAATACTACGTGTCGGTTCGTGACACCTGATCCCCTAATACTACGTGTCGGTACGTGACACCCGATCCCCTAATACTACGTGTCTGTTCGTGACATCCGATCCCCTAATACTACGTGTCGGTTCGTGACACCCGATCCATTTACGTCATTGCTTTAGTTCACCAAGCCTGTTTCATGTCAATACATCATCTTAATTTAGAGGATTTAAGGTTTTAGTATTCAACAGTCTCATCATTATAATCCATCACAAATACATAATCACATCAAGCAACCACACATATAAGCCTATAGAAGACTTTACAAAACCACCCAATCCATATCAATCGCTATTTAGAGTTTATTATGAAATAGCATAAACCATAACCTACCTCCACCGACGAATCGTGATCAAGAATGCTATTTCCCCAAAGCCTTTTGTTTTCTCCGTCGTTCTCTCTCTGTCGTTCGTTCTCCCCTCTCCTGTTCTTTTTATTTTTCCTTATTTAAATTCTTTTTCTTTTACCCTAATTATCATATAATTAAGTATAAAAGATGATAAAAGTAACCCACTATTTATTTCAAGGTTATCTCCTTTAACCCCCAAGTAATTAAATTATTAAACTAACCCCACTAATTTCCTAATTATAAGCATGAATAGTCCAAAACACCGCTTAAAACTTTAAGAAGAAATCTGACCCAGTCAAGGTTACACAACTTGTGACGGCCCGTCATGCCTGTGATGGTCCGTCTTGCAGGGTCTTCACAGAGTTCAGAGACTCAAATGCAGTAAAGGGGTTTGTGACGGTCCGTCGTATCTACGACGGTCCGTGCTGCAATTCCGTCGCGAAGTAAAGAGAGTTGATCCCTGTACCAAAATTTTAGAGTTTTAAGTGTTTTGGAACGGAGATCCTCGACGGTCCGTCGTGACCATGACGGTCTGTCGCGTGAGTCGTCGACTTAGTCAGTTCTTATCCAAAGTACTTCTACTGCTCGACACGACTAAACAGGTCATTACAATATATACCAATTTACCCATCGTTCGTCCTCGAACGATAACAAGAAGAAAAACAAGGGCAAAAAAGAGTACCTCAATCTGTAAACAGGTGTGGGTATCTTTCTTGCATATCAGCCTTCTTCTCCCAAGTGGACTCTTCAATTGGCCGATTCTTCCATTGAACTTTGATGGATGCAATCTCCCTTGATCTCAACTTGCGGATTTCTCTATCTAGAATAGCAACAGGCTCCTCCTCATAATACAAATTCTCATCAATAAGGACTGAATCCCAACGAATAATGTAGTTTCCATCCCCATATTATCTTTTTAACATAGACACATGAAATACCGTGTGCACTCCTGAGAGTCCTCGAGGTAATGCCAATTCATATACCACCTCCCCCACGCACTTCAGAACTTCAAATGGACCAATATACCTCGGACTAAGCTTACCTCGCTTGCCAAACCGCATCACCCCTTTCATGGGTGAAACCTTCAGCAAGACTTGTTCACCCTCCATTAAATCCAAGTCTCTAACCTTTCGATCTGCATATTCCTTTTGACTATTTTGGGCCGCTAAAATCATTTCTCGAATGAATTTCACTTTCTCTAATGATTCCCTCAAGAGATCGGTACCCCATGGTCTTACCTCAAATGCATCAAACCAACCAATGGGAGACCTACATCTCCTCCCATATAGTGCCTCAAATGGGGCCATATCAATACTTGAGTGATAGCTATTATTGTATGAGAATTCTGTTAGGGGTAAGAAGTTATCACAATGACCACCAAATTCTATCACACATGCACGAAGCATATCCTCCAAAACCTGAATCGTTCGCTCAGACTGACCATCGGTCTGAGGGTGAAACGCAGTACTAAGGTCCAACCTAGTACCTAATTCAGCATGCAATGTTCTCCAAAACATATAAGTAAATTGCGTACCTCTTTCTGATATGATGAAAAGTGGAACCCCATGCAATCGAACAATTTCTGAGATATAAAGTTTGGCTAACGTTTCTGCATTTTAAGTTACCATAACCGAAATGAAGTGAGCAGACTTAGTTAATCTGTCAACAATTACCCAAATAGAATCAAACTTACCCAATGTCTTTGGAAGACCAACCACAAAATCCGTTGCAATTCTTTCCCATTTCCATTCAGGAATGGGAATTCTCAGATGTGCCCCCCCAAGCCTCTGGTGCTCATACTTTACCTTCTGACAATTTGGGCATTGGGCAACAAAATAAACAATGTAACGCTTCATCCTACTCCACCAAAAATGTTGCTTAGGTCACGATACATCTTCGTTGCACCAGGATGTATAGAATACCCTGAACTATGAGCATCTGTAAGAATAGTGTGAATCAAATCACCAACTCGGAGCACACATACCCTTCCTTTTAATTCTCAGAACGCCTTCCTCATCAATTATTGCCTCTTTAGCCTCTCCTCGTAATACCATATCTCGAATTCGGATTAGTTTCTCAACAGTAAGCTGTTTTCCCTTAATCTTGTCAAGAAAAAAAGATCTTGCCTCCACACAGGCCAACAATCCTCCCTTCTATAGTACTTCAAGCCTCATAAAGTCATTAGCAAGAGTTTGAACCTCTCTAGCCAATGGACTTCTAAAAACCTGTATGTGAGCTAGACTTCCCATGCTCCCTTTTTTCCTACTTAAGGCATCTGCCACAACATTAGCCTTTCCTGGGTGATACAAGATAGTAATATCATAGTCCTTTAGTAGTTCCATCCATCTCCTCTGTCTCAAATTCAAATCTTTCTGAGTAAAGACATACTGTAAACTACGATGATCTGTATAGACTTCACACTTAACCCCATATAGATAATGTCTCCATTGCTTTAATGCAAACACTACTGCAGCTAACTCCAAATCATGGGTCGGATAGTTATGTTCATGCACTTTTAATTGCCTTGAAGCATAAGCAATTACATTCCTCTCTTGCATTAGCACTGCACCCAACACAGAATAAGATGCATCACAATAAACAATGAAATTCTTACCTTCCACTGGCAAAGTAAGAATTGGTGAAGAAGTCAACAAGGTCTTGAGCTTATGAAAGCTTCCTTCACATTCATCTAACCATACAAATGAAACACTCTTCTTAGTCAAATTTGTCAGTTGGAAAGCAACAGAAGAAAATCCCTTGACAAATCTACGGTAGTAGCTAGCCAGACCAACAAAGATCCTTACCTCTTTAACATTAGTAGGTCTTACCCAACTCTTCACTGCTTCGATCTTAGAAGGATCCACCATCACTCCATCCTTAGAAACCACGTGCCCAAAGAAAGACGCCGAATCTAGCCAAAACTCACACTCGGAGAATTTGGCATAAAGCCTTTTCTCCCTCAATACTTACAATACAATTCTCAAATGCTCCTCATGTTCTTTCTTGATCTTTGAGTATACCAGTATATCATAAATGAGTACAATGACAAAGAGATCTAGATATGGCATAAAAATTCCGTTCATCAGGCTCATGAAAGCAGCAGGGGCATTCGTAAGCCCAAAAGACATTACTAAGAGTTCATAATACCCATACCTGGTTCGAGAAGCAGTCTTTGGCACATCTGTTGCCCGTATTTTCAATTGATGATAACCAGATCTCAAATAGATTTTTGAGAAGGTACAAGCACCTTGTAACTGATCGAACAAATCATCAATGCGAGGAAGAGGATACTTGTTCTTAATAGTTACATTATTCAGTTGCCTGTAGTCTATGCACATTCTCAAACTTCCATCCTTCTTCTTCACAAATAAAACAGGAGCACCCCAAGGGGATGCACTTGGTCAAATAAAGCCTTTACCTAACAACTCCTGAAGTTGGGCCTTTAATTCCCTTAACTCTGCTGGAGCCATTCTATAAGGGGGTATGGAAATGGGTGAGTACCCGGCTCTAGATCAATGCAAAAATCAATATCCCTATCCGGCGGCATACAAGGAAGGTCTGCAGGAAACACATCCAGAAACTCACAGACTACCGAGACAGACTCAATCGAAGGTACTTGGGAAGTATAATCCTTGAGATGTGCCAAGAAATCTAAACAACCCTTACTAACCATTCTCTTAGCACGAAGAAAGGAGATGATACGAATTGGGGTGGAAGTATAGTCACCCTCCCACACTAGCGGATCTGTCTCAGGCTTGGCCAATGTCACAGTTTTAGCATTACAATCTAAGATTGCACAATTTGGGGAAAGCCAAGTCATACCCAAAATTACAACGAAATAAACCATTCCTAGAATAATCAAGTGTACATGAGTATTGCTCCCCACAAAAGTCATAAGAAAAGACCTATACACCTTCTCAACCATCACAGACTCACCCACCGGAGTAAAAACACGAATAGGCATGTCAAGCAATTCATAATGTAAATCAAGACAAGTAGCAAATGAGGAAGATACATATGAAAATGTGGATCCAGGATCAAATAATACAGAAGCCATGCAATGACAAACTAGAAGATTACCTGTGATAACAGCATCAGATGTCTCCGCTTCAGACCTTCTGTTGAAAGCATAACAATGGGACCTATCACATGCCTGCCCGTTGCCCCTACCATGTTGCGCTGCAGTAGTTCCAACTTGCCCGCCACCCTGGTTGATTTGGTGACCACATTACCTTGGCCACCACGTCCTCGAGAATGGCGGCCTCTTCCATGACCACCTCTACCTTTGACTATTGGGGGTCTGTAACTCTGTTTTGGACAATTTCTCCTAATATGTCCAGTCTCCCCACATCCATAACACTCTCTGGGGTCGAGCATCGTTCTCTGTGAGAACGACAAAGTCTGGGGATAACCTCCAAACTCAGAGGAATGCTGGCTGGTCTGCGATGGACCCTCAGCTACAGCCTGCAGTGAAGACTGAATAGGTCAAGCTGGGTAACCTCCTGAACTCTGCCCTCTGGACTAAGAACCACTAAACTCACCTCCTTTACGAAACTTCTTAGATGTCGACGCCATGATGAAGTCGTCTGGCTTCACCCCCTCCACCTCCATCACAAAATCTACCACTTCCTGAAAGGATTTTGTTGCAGCAGCTACCTGTAAGGCTGGGATCTTCAAATCTCACCTCAATCCTTTCACAAAACAACGAGTCCGCTCTTGTGGACTGAAGCAAAGCTGGGTGACATACCTAGATAGTGCACGAAACTTATCCTCATAAGCAGTAACCGACATCCTGCCTTGCTCTAGGCTAAGGAACTCATCTCTCCTCCTATCCCTCAAAGTCCGGGGTATATACTTCTCCATATATAAGCTAGAGAATGATGCCCAAGTCATAGGTGGTGCCTTTGCTGGTTGACACTCAACATATGACCGCCACCACATTTTGGCGTTCCCCTGAAACTGATAGGTCACAAACTCAACGCCAAATCGTCCTACTATGCCCATCTTATGTAGCAGTTCTTGACAATGAACCAGAAAATCGTAGGCATCCTCAGATTCAGCACCCTTGAAGACTAGAGGTTTCAACTTCAAGAATTTAGTTAAAAGTTAATGCTGATCAATCGTCATTATAGGCCCTGTAGTCAATCGATGAAACGTGCCTACTTCCAATGGGGAATCCATGCGGGGAGCCACAACAGCTGTATGTGGTACTCCTGAAACCTGAGCTGCTGGTGCAGAAAACACAGGAGGTGTCTGGCCGTAATAAGATAACCCGCTAAGATAAGCAAGACCCTTGTTAATCATCTCTGGGGTAGGTTGGGGTGGTAATTCCTCACCTTGCACTTGTTCATTTTACCCCCCCCCCACCCTCTCTTACTACCTCATCAGTCGGTGGAGGATTCACCGCCCTAGTAATAGCTGGACCAGGTGTTTGTCCTCTACCTCTAGAGGACGTTCTCCCGCGACCTCTACCACGACCTCTTGCCACTGCTCCTCTTCGAGCTACAGCCCATCCTGTCTTGCCGGTGTTGGTGTTGGCACAGTTTTTGCTCTAGATCTAAACAACTATGAAATAGAGTAAGGATGTTAGATACCAATTTGTATCACCTAGATACCAATTGGATCCAAGTAATAGCACGAAAGAAAGAAAGAATAGAATTTTAATAAAGTCCTATAGCCTCTCAAAGAAAAGTAAAGGCGTCCCCCTACCGTTCCTCAAGACTCTACTAGACTCGTTCTTGTGTGATGAGACCAACGAACCTAATGCTCTGATACCAAGTTTGTAACAACCCAAAACGAGCCACGAGTGACACCCACACTTATCCTACTATGTGAGCGAACCAACCAATCAAAATCCCAACATTTACCAATGTTTCAACCATAATGAACAAAATGTAATGCGGAAGACTCAAAATCTTATTGATATAACCAATAAATAAGCTTCTAAAAGTTTATCAACTATTATCCCCAAAATCTGGAAGTCATCACACCAAGAACATCTATCCTCAAATTTCTAATTCTAAGAGTATTCAAGAAGCTAAAATAAGTAAAAGAGATGGTCCATGTCCGAACTTCAAGACATCAAGACGTGAAGGAAAGAATCCAGTCCGAGCTAGGAATAATAGCTCACCCTGAAATCTGATATGCTGGAAACTGGCTATAGTTGCGAACGAGTCGAAGTTGAAGGCAAGTTTGTTGCACTCCACAAATAACAAAAAGAAAAGTACAAGTAGGGGTAAGTACAAGGAACACGTACTTAGTAGGTATCATCGGCCAACTGAAAATAGAAAGCAATATATATCGAATAATATTATAAAATCAACTACAATACTCAATAGGTGACAACAACAAGTACAAGGACCATTGACAACAACACCTAGTACATTTATGAGGACTCAAGCGTCCACACCATACTCATTTGGGAAATAGGTTCTTTGAATTGAGTATATTAACATAATTCCAGATTCATTCTCTTTATTCTTCTTGTGTTGGAACGTGACACTCCGATCCCCTACTACTACGTGTCGGTTCGTGACACCCGATCCCCTAATACTACGTATCTGTTTGTGACACCCGATCCCCTAATACTACGTGTCGGTTCGTGACACCCGATCCCCTAATAATACGTGTCGGTTCGTGACACCTGATCCCTTAATAGTACGTGTCGATTCGTGACACCCGATCCATTTACCTCATTGCTTTAGTTCACCAAGCCTCTTTCATGTCAATAGATCATCTTAATTTAGAGGATTTAAGGTTTTACGATTTAACAGTCTTATCATTATAATCCATCACAATTACATAATACATCATGCAACCACACAATTAAGCCTATAGAAGACTTTACAAAACCACCAAATACATATTAATCGCTATTTAGAGTATACTATGAAATAGCATAAACCATAACCTACCTCCACCGAAGAATCGTGATCAAGCAAGCTATTTCCCCAATGCCTTTTGTTTTCTCCTTCGTTCTCTCTCTCTCGTTCGTTCTCCCCTCTCCTGTTCTTTTTATTTTTCCTTCTTCAAACTCTTTTTCTTTTACCCTAATTATCATATAATTAAGTATAAAAGATGATAAAAGTAACCCTCTATTTATTTGAAGGTTATCTCCTTTAACCCCCAAGTAATTAAATTATTAAACTTACCCCACTAATTACCTAATTATAAGCATGAATAGTCCAAAACATCCCTTAAAACTTTTAGCAGAAATCCGACCTAGTCGAGGTTACGCAACTTCTGACAGCCCGTCGTGCCTGCGACGGTCCATCCTTCAAGGTCGTCACAGAGTTCAAAGACTCAAATTCAGTAAAGGGGTTTGTGACGGTCCGTCGTATCTACGACGGTCCGTGCTGCAATTCCGTCACGAAGTTCAGAGAGATGATCCCCGTACCCAAATTTTAGAGTTTTATGTGTTTTGGAACAAAGATCGTTGACGGTCCGTCGTGACCATGGCGGTCCGTCGCGTGAGTCGTCGACTTAGTCAGTTTTATCCAAAGTACTTCTACTGCTCGAAACGACTAAACAAGTCATTACGGAATATTATGAAAAAATATTTTATTCTTAAAACTATGAAGAATAATCAAACATCAAATAAAGTAACTACGATAACAAAAACTAAAATAGAAAGAAAAGTACGAAAGACATAAAAAAGTTAAAAACCTTATACATAGAATATCAATTATTACAACTTACTAAAACAAATAATAGTAAAACAAATCTTTTAATAGATGTAATTTCTAAAACAGAATATAAATATGTTTGTTATCTGAAAAAACAATATGAACAATGAAATATATAAGAAACAACTGATAGAAAAAATAATTGAAAAAAGACAAGAATTACAACACATGAAAGAAAGATTACAAGAAAATATATTAGCAGGAGTATGTAATAAATCAATATTAGCACATAGAAAAGTTATATTTATTCTAAAAATACAAATAAATTACCTTGAATATAAGTTACAATATGATATAAATTATAAATCATAATGAATAAAGAAGAATTTGCAGTAGACGAAAAGACATATGAAAATCAAGATGGCTTAGTAATAAAAATAATATTTTAAAATTTAGGAAGACAATATAAAAAAATAGGAAATAACTTATATTTAATGTTAGAAAATGAAACAGCAAAATTAGAAGATAGCCTGACAGCTATGATAAGAATAACAAAGGAAAATGAAGAAATAGATAAATCAAAAGAAATTGAAAAAATAAAAACACAAGAAAAGCAAGAAGTACAACATCTAGAAGAGATAAAAAATAGAAGAATAAGTGAATTAGAAAAAGAATTATCTAAGCTAAAATTATTATATGAAACAAAACAAAAAGAGAAACAAGTAGAAAAAGATAAAGAACTTTAATTAACTAATGAGATAAATAAGATGAAATAAAAATTAAATGAAAATCTTGAAAAAGACGAAATAAACAAAATAAATAAATCAGATACAATAAACGATCAAAACTCAGAAATAAGTGATATAAGTGAAACATACACAGAAATTCTAGAACAAGTAAATAAGCCGAAAAAATTAGAAATAAATACAGGAGATATAAATCAACCCAGCACATCAAGAGCTAAAACCCCAGATAATAGTCCTAGAAGTAATCCTAGATGGACAACACCAACTTATTATACAGAGAATTATGAACAATCAGATAGAACAAATGCAATATGGAATAGCAGGTTAAATAAAAAATGGACGCCTAGACCAATAACTGAACAAAATAACTTTTTATATCTAGATTGTGTTACTGATATAAATAAAGAAATATTACTATGGGTAGGAAATATATCCAAACAATTAATTGATAACCAAATAACAACAAAAGAAACACCAAGATATATAGAAAGAACATTTGTTGGAACAACAAAATAATGGATAGGAAATTTACCCCCAGAAAGTCTAGAAACACTTAGAAGTGACAAGAAAATAGATGGATCTCCATCAACAACAAATATAGATATACTATATAAATACGAATTAGCAATACGGAATGAATTTGGAGGTATGACCACAGAAATAAAAGAACAAAATAGAGAAAAAATAATAAATAGACAACTTATTAAAAAACTAGCTATATGTAAAATGTGTTATATAGAAGAATACACATGTGCATTCATAAAATATTATTACAAAGCAAGATATAATACAAATGAAGCAAAAGAGATAAGACAACAATATTTTACAAAACTACAAGAATCATTTAGTACAAAAATAATTAAAGCATGAAACAATGAAGGATTAACAGATACATTAGGAGCTAGAATAAGATTTTTACATCAATGGTTTGTAAAATTATGCGAAAACCAAAAAGAAAAAAAAATGGAAAAAGTACTAATAAAAAATCTAGCCAGTTGTAAAGATAAAACAACACCACAATTTGGATGTACAAATAAATATTATAAAAAACAAAAACCTAAACGATACAAAAATTATAGGAAAACCAAAACTAGGTATAAATATAAAAAAACCAAGACAAAGATACTATGTAAAAAATTATACAATAAAAAGATCGTATAGACCAAAGAGAAAACTATCAGAATGTACTTGTTATAAATGCGAAAAGATAGTACATTTAGCTAGAGATTGTAAATTACCTAAAAATCCAAAAGGATACAAATTGCAGAAGTAATTTTAGATAATGAAGAATACATGCAAATAGAATATATAGACTATGAACTAAGAGAAAACGATAGTATATATTAAGTATCAGATATAGAAACTGAAAATGAAGAAGAAAATATTGATCTAGAAAATTATGTAATGAACGAAGAAATCTAATGTCTGAAGACGACATAAAAATAATATCTAAAGAAGACTATCAAAATGAAGAATTATCAGAACAAAAAATTATATTTGATAATACAATTTTTGAACAAATAAAAGGAAAAGAATTAGACCTAAGTGTAGAAAAAATACTTGAAATACCTATAATAAGAAATTGGTTCAAGCGACAAAAAGATGAATATTATGTAGTTAGTCAGAAAGAACACATCATAGATTGTAAATATACAAAAGGAAAAGCACAAATACCTATACTAAATAAGAGGATAATAAATAAAGAAATACAATATATAAAAGCTAAAACACCCATAAAATATGTACATTTAGGAGGAACAGATATATTAATATTTAGAGAGGGAATAGATACACCCATTGAAATATATTTTGCAGATGATAGAATTATACACCCTATAGAAAAAAGCGTAATCAGTGCAGTAAAAGGAAACTTAATATACAAAAAATTTAAATTCATAATAAGTGCCAACTACTCGGTAGAATTAATAGATAGAAATATAGATAAATCATTATTTTATATTGGAAAATGTCTAGAATAGAACTAGCACCAGGCAGTAAAATATGTACAGCAAGATATAAAAATTTATATATACTAACAACAAAACATAAAGTAACAGCAAGAAATAATATAGATAAAATAAAGATAGAAAATCCTTTTAAAAAGATAATTATTGTAATAGACAATAATGACTATAGTTACAAAGAAACTGATATAGAACAAGACTTAGAAATTGTAAAAGAAAGATTGAGTATTTCAAGTGTAACAAATACATTAATGAGAGCTACCTCATCAAGAATGAGCACATCTAAAATGAACTATGAAATCTCACAAAATTTATTAGATAAAGAAGAGATAACACCATACCATTATTTTATAACAGGAATAATAGATCAAAGAAGATATAAAAATTTAATAAATACAGGACCAGAAGAAAAATATATAACAAGAGAATTAGTATTAGAAACAGAAATCATAAAAACTGGACACTTATGCCCTGGATTACCTAGTGAGATAGTAACTACAAATGAAGAGATAATAGAAAAAGAAATAATTATAGGAGGAATACCATTAATAATACCATTTATAAATTTTCAAGGAAATCAGAATATTACATTAGGAATGAAATGGTTAGAAAAAGTTAAACCATACAATATAGAAAATGAACAATTAACAATAACTTGCCAAAATAAGAAAACAATTATTAAAAGAACAAAATGAATAATGAAAATATATATAATTGCAAAATTTATTGTAGAAGGATATCACAACAGATACTATACCACTATGATAGATACAGGAGTAGAAGCAAATATATGTAATTATAATTGTTTACCAGAAGATAAATGAGAAAAATTAAAAACACCTATGGTGGTAACAAGATTTAATAATGAAGGAAGTATGTTTACATATAAAGCAAAAAATATAAAAATACAAATATGAGATAAAATACTAACAATAGAAGAAATGTATAATTTGAATTTACAACAAAAGATATGTTATTATGTCACGACCCAAATCGGGGCCGCGACTGGCACCCACATTTACCCTCCTATGTGAGCGAACCAACCAATTTAACCCTTAACATTTCAATATATAACAACAGAAAATAATGCGGAAGACTTAACTCATTAATAAAACAATTCAAAACTATTATTAATATCCCCAAAATCTGGAAGTCATCATCACAAGAACATCTACAATCAAATGACTAAACTAGGAATGTCTAAGAAGCTAAAACAAATACTAGCTAGTCCATGCCGGAAGTTCAAGGCATCAAGACTTGAAGAAGAAGACCCAGTCCAAGCTAGACGCATTAGCTCACTTTGAATTTCAGATGAAGTGAAGGCGGCTAGATCTACTGTTGAGTTGAAGTTGATGGAACGTTTGCTGCATTACACAAATAACAAAGAAGAAAACATAAAAGTAGGGGGTCAGTACAACCACACGTACTGAGTAGATATCATCGGCTAACTCAAAATAGGGAACAGTATATATCAATAATAATGCAAATCAACTACAATACTCAACATGTAGCAATAACAATATGAGTTCATCAATGATTACAACCGAGTTCACACATGAGGACTCAAGCCTCAATACCATACTCATTTGGGAATTAAGTTCATTAGATTGAGTATATTCATTATCTTTCAAGATTCATTATCTTTCTTCCTCTTGTGTCGGTACGTGACACTCCGCTCCTCTATTTCTATCCTGGTACCGGAACGTGGCACCCGATCCTCATATTCATTCTATCCTGGCATCGAACGTGGCACCCGATCCTCATATTCATTCTATCCTGGTAGGAACGTGGCACCCGATCCATATTCTATCCTGGTGTCGGGCGTGACACTCCGATCCTCATATTCATTCTATCCTGGTACCGGAACGTGGCACCCGATCCATATTCTATCCTGGTGTCGAACGTGACACTCCGATCCTCATATTCATTCTATCCTGGTAGAACGTGGCACCCGATCCCCTAATTCATCAAGCCTTCTTTTACACTAAGGCATCATCATTCTCATTATATAATATATCAAGCCTTCTTTCATACTAAGGCATCATCATTCTCATTATATAATATATCAAGCGAATTAGGGTTCTTTCAAGATTTGGGATTCAATAGCTTCATCATGCTTTGTTAATTCATCACAATTTCACATTCATATTCATGCAAGCATACAACTTAAGCACATAGTAGGGTTTACAATAATATCAACACATAATATTCACTATTAAGAGTTCACTACGAATATCGTAACATAAACCATAACCTACCTCTACCGAAGAATTGGAAGCAAGCAAGAAATTCCCAAGCTTTGTTTTTCTCCTCAGCCAATTCGATCGATCAATACTTTCTCTCTCTCTGTTCTTTCTCTTTTGTTTTATTCAAACCCTCTTTCTTTTACCCTAATTCATATATAATTAAGAATAAAAGATGGTAATAATGACCCACTAATTAACTTAAGGTTACCTAATTTAACCCCCAAGTAATTAGATTTATTAATAATAACCCTCAAACTTTATAATTAAGGAAAGAATAGTCCAAAACGACCCTTAAAACGTGGGACGAAATCCTAAACTGCCTGGGATTGTGCAGCCTGTGACGGGCCGTCGTGAGTGCGACGGTCCGTCACACAGGCCGTCGTGTCCTCCCAGATTTCAGGTGGTCATGACGCCCGTCCACCCTGGTGGACGGTCCGTCCCGCCCTCCGCTCATGACGGTCGAAACTCGCTTTCTTGCATCAATTTCTCAAAAGTTGAAGTGTTTTGCAGCGGGACTCACGACGGTTCGTCGTGGATGTGACGGCACGTCCCCGCAGTCCGCTACAACTTACAGAGAGTCGATTTTTCAGTACCCAATTTCAAAACTCTAAGTGTCATGGAACGACACTCCCTCGGCCAGACGTCGGGATCACGGCAGTCCGTCGTTCCATCCGTTGTCGGCCGGTTTTCCAGAAATGGACTCTGTTGCTCAAAACGACTAAACAGGTCGTTACAATAGATACCAATTTACCCATCGTTCGTCCCCGAACGATCAAAAGAAGAAAAACAATGGCGAAAAGGAGTACCTGAATCTGTATGCAGATGTGGGTATTTCTCTTGCATATCCGCCTCCTTCTCCCAAGTAGCCTCTTCAACCGGTCGATTCTTCCATTGAACTTTGATGGATGCAATTTCTCTCGACCTCAACTTGCGAACCTCTCTATCTAATATAGCAACCGGTTCCTCTTCATAAGTCAAGTTCCCATCCAACAAAACTGAATCCCAACGGATGATGTAGTTTCCATCTCCATGGTATCTTTTCAACATGGACACATGGAATCTGGGATGTACTCCGGACAGCCAGGGGCAAGGCTCACTCATAAGCCACCTCCCCTATTCGCTTAAGCACTTCAAATGGTCCAATATACCTTGGACTTAACTTACCTCTTTTGCCAAACCGCATCACCCCTTTCATAGGTGAAACCTTCAACAAGACTTGTTCACCCTCCATGAACTCCAAGTCTCTAACCTTTCGGTCTGCATACTCCTTTTGTCTACTTTGCGCCGCTAGAAGCTTTTCTTGAATGCCCTTCACCTTATCTAACGAATCCCTTAAGAGATCAGTACCCCAAGGTCTAACCTCGAATGCATCAAACCAACCAATGGGAGACCTACATCTCCTACCATACAATGCTTCAAATGGAGCCATGTCAATGCTTGAGTGATAGCTATTATTGTATGAAAACTCCGCTAAGGGTAAGAAGCTATCCCAATGGCCACCAAACTCTATCACACATGCACGAAGCATATCCTCCAAGACTTGAATCGTTCGCTCAGACTGACCATCGGTCTGAGGATGGAACGCAGTACTAAGGTCCAACCTAGTACCCAATTCCGCATGTAATGTTTTCCAAAACTTAGAAGTAAACTGTGTACCTCTATCCGATATGATGGAGAGTGGAACTCCATGCAATCGAACAATCTACGAGATATAGATCTTGGCTAACTTCTCTGCGTTGTAAGTTACCTTGACCGGAATAAAATGAGCAGACTTAGTTAACCTATCGACAACTACCCAAATGGAGTCATACTTACCCAATGTCTTTGGAAGACCAACCACAAAGTCCATTGCAATTCTCTCCCACTTCCATTCAGGAATGGGCATTCTCTGAAGTGTTCCTCCGGGCCTTTGGTGTTCATATTTCACTTGTTGACAGTTTGGACACTTGACAATAAAGTCAACAATATCACGCTTCATTCTACTCCACCAAAAGTGTTGCTTTAGGTCACGATACATCTTGGTTGCACCGGGATGTATAGAATACCTTGAACTATGAGCTTACGCGAATAGTGTTGATCAAATCATCAACTGGGTACACATACCCTTCCCTTAATCCTCAAAACACCTTCCTCATCAATTGTTGCTTCTTTAGCCTCTCCTTGCAACACTTTGTCTCGGATTCGCCTTAGTTTCTCATCATCAAACTGTTTTCCCTTAATCTTGTCAAGAAAAGAAGATCTCGACTCCACACTAGCTAACAATCCTCCCTTCTCATTTACTTCTAACCTCATCAAATCGTTAGCCAAAATCTGTACTTCTCTAGCCAATGGGCGCCTAGAAGCTTGCAAATGAGCTAGACTTCCCATGCTTCCGCCTTTCTACTCAAAGCATCCGCTACAACATTCGCTTCCCGGATGATACAAGATAGTGATATCGTAGTCCTTTAGTAACTCCATCCATCTCCTCTGTCTTAAGTTCAAATCTTTACGAGTAAAGACATCTTTGAAGGCTACGATGATCCGTGTAGACCTCACACTTAACCCCATATAAATACTCTCTCCATTCCTTTAATGCCAACACTACCCCCCCCAATTCCAAATCATCCCTCCCATACTTACCTTCATCCACCTTTAATTCCCTCCAACCATAACCAATCACACTCTTCTCTTCCATTAACACTTGCACTCCAACCCGAGAATAGGATGCATCATAGTAAACAATGAAGTGTTTACGCTGTATTGGTAAGGTAAGAATTGGTGGGGTAGTCAAAAAGTCTTAAGCTTCAAAGCTTTCCTCACATTCATCGACCATACAAATGGAACATTGCTTAGTCAAGTTCAGTCAATTGGGAAGCAATAGAAGAGAATCCTTGACAAATCTGCGGTAGTAGCTAGCTAACCCAACAAAGCTCCTTATTTACGATACATTAGTGGGTCTTACCCAATTCTTCACTGTCTCAATCTTAGATGGATCTACCATCACTCCATCCTTAGAAACTACGTGCCCCAAGAAGGACACCGCATCTAGCCAAAACTCACACTTAGAGAATTTGGCATAAAGCTTTTTCTCCCTCAACATTTCCAATACCATTCTCAAATGCTCTTCATCTTCCTTCTTGCTCTTCGAGTATACCAATATATCATCAATAAATACGATCACGAAAAGGTCCAAATATGGCTTAAAGATCCGTTCATCAAGCTCATGAACGCAGCGTGGGGCATTCGTAAGACCAAAAGACATCACTACAAATTCGTAATGCCCATACCTCGTTCGAAAAGCGGTCTTTGGCACATCCGTTGATCGTATTTTCAATTGATGATAACCGGATCTCAAGTCAATCTTAGAGAAGACACATGCACCTTGTAGTTGATCGAACAAGTCATCAATTCGAGGAAGAGGATACTTGTTCTTGATAGTTACCTTGTTCAACTGCCGGTAGTCTATACACATTCGAAAACTCCCATCCTTCTTCTTTACAAACAAAACCGGAGCACCCCAAGGGGATGCACTTGGTCTAATGAAGCCTTTGTTCAATAACTCTTGAAGTTGTGCCTTTAACTCTCTTAACTCCGCGGGAGCCATTCTATAAGGGGGTATAGAAATGGGGCGAGTACCCGGTTCAAGATCAATGCAGAAGTCAATATCCCTATCTGGTGGCATACCAGGAAGATCTGCGGGGAACACATCCAAAAACTCACGGACTACCGAAACCGACTCAATTGAGGGTACTTGGATAGTGTCATCCTTAAGATGTGCCAAGAAAGCTAAACACCCTTTACTAACCATTTTCTTAGCACGAAGAAAGGATATGATACGCACCGGATTAGAAGTGTAGTCGCCCTCCCACACTAACGGATCTGCCCCAGGCTTGGCTAACGTCACCGTTTTAGCATTACAATCCAAAATTGCAAAATTCGGAGAAAGCCAAGTCATACCCAGAATTACATCAAAGTCACCCATTTCTAAAATAACCAAATCTACATAAGTGTTGCTCCCCACAAAATTCACCAAACAAGACCTATACACTTTTTCAACTACCACAGACTCACCCACCCGAGTAGAAACACGAATAGGCAAAGCAAGTAATTCACAATGGAGATTTAGGCCATTAGCAAATGATGAAGATACATATGAAAACGTGGAGCCAGGGGTCAAATAATATAGATGCCATGCAATCACAAACCAAAAGATTACCCGTGATAACAAAGATCAGACGCCTCCGCTTCAGATCTCCCAGGGAAAGCGTAACAATGGGCCCTATCGTTTGTCTGTCCATTGCCCCTACCATGTTGCGTAGTAGTGGCTCCGTTTTGCCCTTCACCTCTGCCGTTTTGGTGACCACCATTACCTCGGCCACCACGCCCTCCAGAATAACGACCTCTACCATTACCACCTCTACCTCTAGCTATTGGGGTTCTGTAACTCTGGTTTGGACAATACCTCTTAATGTGTCCAACCTCCCCACATCCATAACACTCTCGAGGTTCATGCATAGGCCTCTCAGAGAAGTGTTGACCGTTCTGAGGTGGACCCCCAACTACAGTCTGTAGTGAAGACTGTATTGGTCGATTGGAGTGACCTCCGGAGTTCTGTCCTCTAGAATAAGAACCATTAAACTCACCTCCCCCTCTTCGAAACCTTTTTGATGTCGAAGTTGTGGTGAAGTCGTCTGGCTTCACTCCTTCCACTTCTATCACAAAGTCTACCACCTCTTGGAAGGATTTTGCCGTAGCCGCTACCTGTAAGGCTGAAATCCGCAACTCTGATCTCAACCCCTTCACAAAACGGCGGATCCGTTCTTGTGGACTGAAACAGAGTTGAGTGGCATACCTTGATAAAGCACGAAACTTAGCCTCATATCGTTAACCGTCATTCTACCTTGCTCGAGACTTAAGAACTCATCCCTCTTCCTATCCCTCAAGGTCCGGGGATATACTTTTCCATGAACAAACTCGAGAATGATTCCCAAGTCATAGGTGGTGCCTCTGTTGGTTGACACTCAACATGTGAACGCCACCACATTTTGGCGTTCCTTGAAACCGATAGCTCACGAACTTCGACACCAAACCTCTCTACTATACCCATCTTGTGTAGTAGCTCATGACAATCAACCAGAAAATCGTAGGCATCCTCTCGATTCTCCGCACCCTTAAAGACTGGAGGTTTCAATTTCAAGAACTTCTTGAAAAGTTCATGTTGATCGTTTGTCATAATAGGCCCGATGAGTCGACGTGGAAATGTGCCCATTCCCAATGGTGCATCCATGCGGGAGCCATAGTAGCCGCATGTCGTACCTCAAACCGGAGGTGTTGGTGCGAAAACCCTGGAGGTGCCTGACCGTGGATCGGATAACCCGCTAAGATAAGCGAGAACACGATTGATCATATCCGGGGTAGGTTGAGGTGGCATTTCCTCATTACGTACTTGCTCATTCACCCCATCCTCCCCTTCTCTTATCACCTCTTGATCGGTGGAGGAGTCACTGCCCTAGTATCAGATGGGCTAGGTGCTCGTCCTCTTCCTCTAGAGGACGTCCTCCCACGACCTCTCCCACGACCTCTTGCCGTTGTTCTTCCTCGAGCTTGACCCGGTGGTTTGGCTCAGACGCACCTGTCTGCCGGTCTTTGGTGTTGGTGTTGTCGTTGCTCTAGTTCTAACCATCTGCGAAAGAGAGTGAAGATGGTCAGATACCAATTCGTATCGCCTAGATACCAATTGGACTCAAGTAGTAGCACGAAAGAAAGAATGAAAGAGTGAAATTTTCCTAAAGTCTTATAGCCTCTCAAGGAAAAGTAAAGGCGTCCCCCTACCGTTCCTTAAGACTCTACTAGACCTGTCCTTGTGTGATGAGACCAACGAACCTAATGCTCTGATACCAAGTTTGTCACGACCCAAATCGGGGCCGCGACTGGCACCCACATTTACCCTCCTATGTGAGCGAACCAACCAATTTAACCCTTAACATTTCAATATATAACAACAGAAAATAATGCGGAAGGCTTAACTCATTAATAAAACAATTCAAAACTATTATTAATATCCCCAAAATCTGGAAGTCATCATCACAAGAACATCTACAATCAAATGACTAAACTAGGAATGTCTAAGAAGCTAAAACAAATACTAGCTAGTCCATCTTAGGAAGTTCAAGGCATCAAGACTTGAAGAAGAAGACCAGTCAAGCTAGACGCATTAGCTCACCCTGAATTTCCGATGAAGTGAAGACTGGCTAGATCTACTGTTGAGTTGAAGTTGATGGAACGTTTGCTGCATTACACAAATAACAAAGAAGAAAACATAAAAGTAGGGGGTCAGTACAACCACACGTACTGAGTAGATATCATCGGCTAACTCAAAATAGGGAACAGTATATATCAATAATAATGCAAATCAACTACAATACTCAACATGTAGCAATAACAATATGAGTTCATCAATGATTACAACCGAGTTCACACATGAGGACTCAAGCCTCAATACCATACTCATTTGGGAATTAAGTTCATTAGATTGAGTATATTCATTATCTTTCAAGATTCATTATCTTTCTTCCTCTTGTGTCGGTACGTGACACTCCGCTCCTCTATTTCTATCCTGGTACCGGAACGTGGCACCCGATCCTCATATTCATTCTATCCTGGTACTGGAACGTGGCACCCGATCCTCATATTCATTCTATCCTGGTACCGGAACGTGGCACCCGATCCATATTCTATCCTGGTGTCGGGCGTGACACTCCGATCCTCATATTCATTCTATCCTGGTACCGGGCGTGGCACCCGATCCATATTCTATCCTGGTGTCGGGCGTGACACTCCGATCCTCATATTCATTCTATCCTGGTAGGAACGTGGCACCCGATCCCCTAATTCATCAAGCCTTCTTTTACACTAAGGCATCATCATTCTCATTATATAATATATCAAGCCTTCTTTCATACTAAGGCATCATCATTCTCATTATATAATATATCAAGCGAATTAGGGTTCTTTCAAGATTTGGGATTCAATAGCTTCATCATGCTTTGTTAATTCATCACAATTTCACATTCATATTCATGCAAGCATACAACTTAAGCACATAGTAGGGTTTACAATAATATCAACACATAATATTCACTATTAAGAGTTCACTACGAATATCGTAACATAAACCATAACCTACCTCTACCGAAGAATTGGAAGCAAGCAAGAAATTCCCAAGCTTTGTTTTTCTCCTCAGCCAATTCGATCGATCAATACTTTCTCTCTCTCTGTTCTTTCTCTTTTGTTTTATTCAAACCCTCTTTCTTTTACCCTAATTCATATATAATTAAGAATAAAAGATGGTAATAATGACCCACTAATTAACTTAAGGTTACCTAATTTAACCCCAAGTAATTAGATTTATTAATAATAACCCTCAAACTTTATAATTAAGGAAAGAATAGTCCAAAACGACCCTTAAAACGTGGGACGAAATCCTAAACCGCCTGGGATTGTGCGGCTGTGGCGGGCCGTCGTGAGTGCGACGGTCCGTCACACAGCCGCCGTCGTGTCCTCCCAGATTTCGGGTTCGGCGACGCCGTCACCCCTGTGGACGGTCCGTCCGCCCCTCCGTCATGACGGTCGAAACTCGCTTTTCTTGCATCAATTTCTCAAAAGTTGAAGTGTTTTGCAGCGGGACTCACGACGGTTCGTCGTGGATGTGACGGCACGTCCTGCAGGTCCGTCACAACTTACAGAGAGTCGATTTTTCAGTACCCAATTTCAAAACTCTAAGTGTCATGGAACGACACTCCCTCGACGGGCCGTCGGGATCACGACGGTCCGTCGTTCCATCCGTTGTCCCAGCCAGTTTTTCCAGAAATGGACTCTGTTGCTCAAAACGACTAAACAGGTCGTTACATATTAGGAATGCCATTTCTAGAAAGATTTTACCCACATATTATAACGAAAACACATTGGTGGTTTACTACACCATGCGGAAATAAGATAAGAGCAAAAAGAGTAAATAATAAACAACGTAAACCTATAGAATGGATAAAAGGAAGTGAAAAGATAAACTAAGAAATGGAAAATATTAATAAAAATCAAATAACACAAATAGAAATTATCATATTTACAATAGATAAAGTTAAAATAATTAATGAACAACTAGAATTATTATATAGTGAAAATCCATTACAAGGATGGGAAAACATAAGATGAAAGCAAAAATTGAATTAATACATGAAAATAGTATAATAACACAAAAACCATTAAAATATAATTTTGGTGATTTAGAAGAATTCAAAATTCATATAGATGAACTATTGAAGAATAATTATATACAAGAAAGTAATAGTAAACATACAAGTCCAACATTTATAGTTAATAAACATAGTGAACAAAAACGAGGTAAAAGTAGAATGGTTATAGATTATCGTAACCTAAAAGCTAAAACTAAAACATATAATTACCCAATACCAAATAAGATACTAAAAATAAGACAGATACAAGGATATAATTATTTCAGTAAATTTGATTGTAAATCAGGATTTTATCATTTAAAACTAGAAGAAGAATCTAAACAGCTAACAACATTTACTGTACCACAAGGATTTTATGAATGGAATGTTCTATAATTTGAATATAAAAATGCACCAGGTAGATACCAACATTTTATGGATAAGTATTTTAATCAATTAAAAAATTGCTTTGTTTATATAGATGATATATTATTATACTCAAAAACACAAGATGAACATATTAGATTATTAGAAAAATTTATACATATAGTTAAACATTCAGGTATAAGATTAAGTAAAAAGAAAGCAGAAATTATGAAACCATAGATAGAATTTCTAGGAATAGAAACAGATAAAAATTGAATAAAAATATAAACACATATAGTACAAAAAATTGTTAATAGTGATGAAAATATAGATACAAAAAAGAAATTACAATCATTTTTAGGAATAGTAAATTAGGTAAGAGAATATATACCAAAATTAGCAGAATATCTAAAACCATTAGATAAAAAACTTAGGAAAGATGTTGAATATTATTTTGATTATAAAGATAAAGATCATATAAGACATATCAAGAATTTATGCAAAAAAATTACCAAAACTATATTTTCTAGATGAAGAAAAATGATTATATATATATTAGATACAGACTCAAGTAATTATAGTTATGGAGGAGTTTTAAAGTACATATATGATAATGAACAAACTAAACATCATTGTAGATATTACTCAGGGTCATATACAAAAGCACAACTAAAATGGAAAATAAATAGGAAAGAGTTATTTGCATTATATAAATGTTTATTAGCGTTAGAACCATATATAGTTTACAATGAATTTATTTTTAGAACAGATAATACACAAGTTAAATGGTGGATTACTGGAAAATTACAAGATTCAGTTACAACTAAAGAAATAAGAAGATTGGTATTAAATATATTAAACTTTACATTTACAATTGAAGTAATAAAGACTAATAAGAATGCTGTGGCACACTACTTATCAAGACAAAGCTACTCAGACTGAGAACAAAAGCGAAGATACAATTGAAGAACAACTCAAAGCCATTACTACACTTTGTACTAAAGTGGACAGAATGGACAATGAGATACAAAAGCTAAAGACTAATGAAGATAACCTGAGGTCTAAAGCTAATATAAGTCAGCAGCATGACTATAAAAATGCGGAGCTACGTCGATCGGAAGACGGTAAAATTCCAGATAAAACGAGACGATGGGAAACTCCCTAAGACCCATAATGTTTGTTTAAATACAGCTGCAGGTACAAGCAGAAGAGTTACTGAGAAATAAGGAAATACAAACTTAAGCCAGTTATTTATAAAACCATATACCCAAAATACACAAAAACAAATACCCACAGAACCACAAAACTCTACATACGCAGTTAGCATACAAATTGATAAAAAGAGATACAATTACATTACACAATCATATATTGAAAACATATATAAGATCCAAACATATTTAAAGTTAAACCCCAGATCCACACAAACCAAAAACCCAAATGAAGATTCTACAACCCCAAAACTACAAGGATATAATATATTGATTGCACAACCCAAAACTAGTTCAAACTTAGTTAAAACATGTTACAGTTATGGATTACTAAGTACCGTATACACATATGATGGAGAAGAAATTAGTGGAATACCAGAATTATACAAAGCGTTCGTCATATACAAAAGAGTTACCAAAGGAAATTTATTTTATATTATGTGTTGTATAGCACCAGCTGAGATATTATTTGAAGAAATCAAGTCACCAATTCAAGTTATAAAGATAGGTTTGACCAAGGATATGATAATACCAGAAGATTTAGAAAAACAAGCTGAAATACCAAAGATAGAAATACCAAACTTTTATGCAAATAAAAGGATAATTGGTTTATCAACAATTATACAAGAACTAGCTAACAATTATTTAAACGGCAATGCTATTTGGAGTTACTATGCAAGAGACCAAGTTATGATATATTCAAACTCCAAAGAATTAAGAAGAACAGATATGGATGAAGTTCAGCGATGGATTTTATCATTATTAAAACCAGAGGAACAACCTACAACAAGAGCATTAAAAAAGGAATTTATTTCAGAAGAGTTATTAATCAGATATTTAAACTTATTGGACAAAAATACCCAGATCACAGATGTTCCATATGTAACGGAGAAGATAATGTTATACCAGATGTTGATTTGGAGTAAAAAGCAAAAGAGATAAGAAACCTATAATGACAAAACAAAAGAAGAAAAAGACATAAAGAAGATAGCCAACAAAGAGATAAGAATTGTTGAAATGTAAAAGCAAAAGATATGATGTTTCAAAGATAAGATTCCTTTGAAGATAAGATTTACTTTTTGTTAGCCAATGTAAAACGGCTATTTGTAATATTTTTATTTTAAAGCCGTAAAGTAAATAGTAGTGAATTGTATGTCGGCCATATAAAAAATAAAGGACAAGTATGTGTTTTGTTGTGTCAGCTGAATATAAATAGGCCAGGTGTAAAGTAGTATTAAAAGGAGTGTCGGCCATTTGGCCAAAGTATTGAGTTTTCTTGTATAAATAGAGGGCTTTACCTCATAATAAAATCATCCCTTTCCTCTACATCTCTCTTTCACTCTTAATTCCGCTTCCACTTAAAATTACTTATTATGAATTTAAAATTTTTATATATTAAGTTTCCTTTTACTTCTCTGATTACACTTTTTTTCTATAGGGTGTATAATACTATCATCTGCTAAATATAATTCAATGGGTTTATCTATTCCCTCTCTAAAACATGCTTTTATTAATATTTCTGTTCCTCCTAAATGTACGTATTTTATGGGTGTTTTAGCTTTTATATCTTGTATTTCTTTTTTATTATCCTCTTATTTAGTATAGTTATTTGTGATTTTCCTTTTGTATATTTACAATCTATGATGTGTTCTTTCTGACTAACTACATAATATTCATCTTTTTGTCTCTTGAACCAATTTCTTATTATAGGTATTTCAAGTATTATTTCTACACTTAGGTCTAATTTTTTTCCTTTTATTTTTTCAAAAATTGGGTTTTAAAACTCTATCTTCTCCTACTTTTTATTCTAAGCATGGGTCTTTATGTAAAAGTGTTTTAATGATTCAAATAGGTTATTTCTTGTATTAATTGATTATTTTGATGTCAAAACCCTAATTAATTAGCTTAAGAAATTGCTTAAATGAACATGTTTGTGTAGGGTATGAACTTTGATCTTCTTATGTTGTTATATATGGTTTAGCTATTACCCTAAGAGTCATATTAAGAAGAAATACTGAAAATTGGTTATAGGTGATGGAAGCTTGGTTAAATGGTGAGTTAGTTATATTTTATAAATCTTATTATGAAATGTTTTTGAGTGGTATGGTCCACCTTCTTGGTAGTGGTTTTCACTTGATGTATTTGAATATATTTGATTTTAATTGTGAGTAAAACTTTGAAGGCCTAATGTGTGAAATCAAGTGACAATGTATATGATTCTTGTTGACTTGTTTTACGAATCTTGAATTGTAGATTTTGCTTATGTGATGCCTAAATGAAGTAATTGTATATGTTAAGCATGCTAATGTGTAAGAAATGATGAATGAAGTTGTAAGCATGTCTAGAGTTCAATGTTATGAAAGTGATGATTTATGTAAACGGTGTGTTCACATGTACACACTCACACATTGAATAAATGAATAAATGATTATAGATAAGAAACGTGAATGAAAAAGGGAGTTTCGGGGTGAGCACTCATTGTGAGTTGAGATGAAGTGTTTAGTAGCAACCTCACTATCTCCCAAGAGCTTTCTAATGTGGGTTGGAGGATAGATACCCATTTTGAGTTGAGATGGGATGTCCAAAGGTTGTCCTTGACCTTAGTAATGAATGTCTAAGACTTCGTGGGGAAGTTCTACTTAGCACCGAGAGGATACGAAGAAGGGGTGGATGAACATTGTGAGTAGAGATCTTGTACCAAGTGTACCTTTTGGGATGAGTATTACCTTTTGGGATGAGTACTCCTTGTTAGTAGAGAGTGAGTTACTTAGTAGCAATCTCCTTATCCCTTAACAATGCGTCCGTATAGGTGTATCTATTTGAAAAGCCATGCAAGTGGGGAACCCTCATCCAATAAGGTTAGTATTAGGATTCCATGTCTAGCTGTCATGGTCTGTGTAAGTTAAATATATTTCCTAACAAAATAATGAAAGAACTAAGTATCCTAAATGAATTTACTACTTAGGGTAGAAGGTGGTATGGGACACTATCTATCCATTGCACTAAGTACACCTTCGGAAAAAAGAGTCTTGGTGTGTTTTATATTAAATGTATGAACTAAGTATGCTAAAAGAACACACTACTTAAGGTAAGTGGTGGTATGAGATGCTATCATGTGTTGTAACTGAAGTAAAATAACTTAGGTAAAACCTAGCATAGTCATATTCGAATAAGTAGCTCTGAGAGGGATACAATTTGCATATTTAGTGAACGTATAAACAATCACCTATATTGAATCATTTTGCCTTCGTGTACAAGGCAAACCAACAACGAGACTCATATTAACATCTTCCCATTTCCAAGTAGGGATAGTTGTATATTTAGTTAACTCTCCCGGTGTTTGATGCTCGACCTTAACTTGTTGACAATTAGGATATTTGACCATAAGCTCTGCTATATCCTTCTTCAAATCGTTCCACCAAGAGACCTCTTCTAGATCCTGATACATCTTGGTGGCACCCGAATGAATAGAATATCAGGGACCATGAGCTTCTTCCATATTTTCTCCTTAAGTCATCCGCATCCAGTACCCAAAATTTTTCTTGGTACCTAAGTACGCCATCTCCCCAGGAGAATGACTCACTGTACTTACTAAGAATAGATTCCTTCAACTCCATCAATATAGGATCAAGATATTGCTTAAACTTCACCTCAACCACTGAATATGACTCAGAGTTATGATGAAACATGGAACTCCCTTGTGAAGAATCTTCTAACGAATACCCAACTGATCAAATCAATGCACATTTTTCACTAACTCATTCTTACCATTGAGAACATGAGCCAAACTACACATTGACATTTCTTTTAGAGCATCCACAACCACATTGTCTTTTGTCAGGGTAGTAAAGAACACTCATATATAATGTTAAGAGTTATAACCATATTTTTTGTTGGAGATTTAACTGATTTTGAGTGAAAAGATATTGGCGACTCTAATGGTCCGTAGACATATCCACATGAACCCCATATAGATAGTGTCTCCATATCGTCAAATAAAATACTATGACCGGCAATTCAAGATCATGAGTTGGATAGTTCATCTGATACACCTTGAGTTTTCAAGAGGCATATGCTATTACCTTACCATGTTTCATGTGGAACCAACCCAAACTTGGTCGAGAAACGTTACAATAAACCATAAACCCTTCGATACCCTCAACTAAGGTCAGAACCAGAGCCGAGGTAAGCTACCTCTTTTGCAAGCTTCCGACCATTAAAACATAACTTTCTTTTCGGTTAAGGTTTTAAAAGAGAAGCGATAGATGCAAACCCGTAAAAAATCTCCTACATTACCCGACTAAACCCAAGAAACTCGAACATCGTTTGGAGTAAAAGTTATAGGACAATTCTTAACTGCCTCCATTTTCTTCGGATTGACCTTTATATCCTCAGTTGAAACAATGTGACCATGAAAAACAACTGATCTCAACTGTAAGGACCCAAAAATGCATTAAGACAAAATAGATCCTTACATGTGCGTCATGAGCTTATGAGATCATAAAATGACTAAATATAGTTTTAAGAGTCAGTATATAGAGTTTGAAGGTTAAAAATCCAAGAACATTCGATGGCGTTTTTATAGATAGCCTTGAGACGTGTTTGAGTGCCTTGGAATGTTTCTGAGGTTTTAAGAAGTTTTTGAAGCTCAAATGGATACGAAAGGTTGATAACATATATACGAGAATATTTGGATTGAAAAAGTCCAGGCACAAATCCTCGAGAACCACCATTAGAGTCCTTGAGGAGGACCCAAGCTTGGGCCAACAAGCTGCCAAAGGTAGCAGCGAGTTGTTCTTGCATGAAACATGTCCGCATCGCGAACTAGGGTCTCATTAGGCAAAAAAAATTCTCCGCATTGCGGAAACAAGGAGGACTCTACGGTTTTAGAATTTAATTTCAAAAATCATGCAGGAATAGCTCTGTGTCGCGGACTCATTTCCCGAAGAAAGTTCCAAGTCGAAACCCCAACATACATTTAGAAATCAAAATCAAAAACTTCTCCCTTTCCAAAACTCTCTCACAAATACCATTAAAGAAGAAGAGAAAATGTGGGCTGCTCTTACGATGAGTTAACCAAGAAATCAAGCTTTGTTTAAGGCTCTAATCTAAGGTATGTGAAGCTTATTCATACATGGATTATTCTATTCATGGGGTCCCCTAGTTTTTCTTCAATTGTGTATTAAAAACACCCCAATCTAAAGGGGTTGTCATTGCTTTGTGAGTAAGACTTTATTGTGATTCCAATCTAGTGGTAACATTCAATTATGTTCATATGCTGATTATGTGATGTTTTCATGAAGTTTTCACGGTGAATTTCAGTATTGATATTGAAGGTAATTATGGTGATTGTAGGTAACTAGAGGCTAGATGAAGGTTCTAAGTTGACTTTCTTAATTCAATTATATTAAATGCTATTTGGTCATGATTGAATCACCTTGATAAGAATTGAACTAAGCCTAATTTATCTAGGTTGGTCTTAACTTGCAAGCATGAAATTGAATGAATTAACTTTTAATTGAACATGGATTATATTGAATTGAAGGTAGTTAATCGATTATGGGCTGTTATACTATTGATGCTTGAGATTTGGGGGTAACGTCATTATGATGGGTTTGTGATGATATTTTCTTCTTCTTTACACTTAGACATGAATAAGATAGGATAACTCTAAGTTGACCTAAGATCCTAAAATGAAACACGACATAATAAACTATAATAGCTTGAAGTTGTATTGGATAGTCTATTCTTGTATAATTGCCTTGTAAGATAAGACGAAGGTGTGATAGTTTGTGATGCTAGGTCTCATGGTAGCTTGACATGTAGAATCTCATGGAATCTTGAGTTGAATTACTCATGGTAGCTTGAGGTGATGAAAATAATGGTAGCTTGGGATGGAGGAAGCAAACTATCTCATGTTTAGTTTGGTCTATTGTTGCAATGATGCTTGATCATTATAGCTTGACTTTCTTTTGCCAAAACCATTACATGGTAGCTTTAGGGGAAAGGCCTAAACTCTCCTAACGTTAGCTTGATTTTTATGTAAGGTTTATTTCATGAAATATCTTGGGATTAGTTTCTCATCATAGATTAGGGTTGAGGATTCAAGCTCCCCTATGCTTATCATGCATCGACATGATTGGTTGCATGATGGTCAGTGTCACCCCCTAAAACAAACTAAGGTGAACTAGGGCTTCATTTTGAAATGAGTTACATTTATTTTCTTAGGCAGAATGTGAAGTTTTGTATCATTTTGAGGTCAAACGTTTGTGAACGTCCATGACGTTTGGAAGGTATGCATTGGATTGTATTTTTGTGTCTTCATGTGTTTTAGTGAGTGTTACGTGTTCGTTTTGTTTGAAATAGGTGTGGGGTGTTACTAATACCTCGAAGAATATATTTAGGTGTTTAATATCAAGGCATGAACCCACCTAAGACCCACGAGGGGCCCTAGAGAAGGGCCCAAGACTTAGGCCCGAAACCGCCTTGATAGTGCCCATCAACGAACTAATCGATGGCCAGTTGACCCAGCGTTGGATCGTCGACTTGTTCGATTGGACCTGCACGTATGCAGGTTTTGAGGGTTTCAGATCCAACCAACGAACCCTCACCAATAGGGCGTCGTTTGATAAATGGTCCGTTGGTTTGGAGTCGTTGGTGCTGCCTGTGAAAAGTTGTCATTTTCCTTTTTTGGCTTGCGGTGTTTGGTAAAGTTACCCCTTGTATTTATGAACTTTGAGTGATTTTTTTAGGTTCTTTTAGGCATATTAAGGTGTTTGAAACCCTAAGACCTAATTTTACACTTCATTTCCTAAAACCCAAAACCCTCTCTCAAGAAAGACTCTCTAAAACATCATAGAAGCTAAGACTCAAGAAGTATCATTTTCCCTAAATTCTCCAAATTTATAAATTCATCATCTACTAGTCGGAGCTGCTGCTGTGGGTCTCTACCTTATCACCAAGTACCTTTCTCTCTTGTTTTTCTCAAATTCTCAGGTATGTGTCTCTAATTTCTACTCAATTATATTGCATTTTTGTTTATCAATTAGTATTTGCCTAGTTCTTCTTGATAGGTTCATTCTTTCATAAAATTATGTCTGACCTAAGTTGAAAATCGTCGAAATTGTTGTGTTAAAACTCTAGAAATAGGCGCTTTAGCATTGCTAGTTTACTAGGGCTACACAAATGTAGGTTAAAACACTACCAATTCGATTTAGGTCATAGGGGATTAATGGGGAATCCCCAGTTCTGTCACTGAGTTACAGAACGAGACCCCAATGACGGACCGTTGTACCCACGACGGACCATCATTGGGTCCGTTTCAACAGCCCTAAAATCCCATTGTCCAATTTTCTCCAAGGGTCCACCAACGGCAACACTTGCACAATCGTTATGGTTGTCAGAGACCCTATTCGTAAGGGTCTCTCACTTTTTCTAAGGGTCCTCCAATGCACACATGCGACCGATCGTCATTCCAATACCGGTCCGTCCTGTATAACCGTTCTGGTTGTCAAAGACCTTGTTCCTAAGGGTCTCTCTCTATTTTTCTTACTGTCCTCAAACAAACAACAACGACGGACCATCTTATCCACGACTGTCCGTCCTGCATAACATTTATGACGGTCAGAGACCCCTCAATTAAGGAACTCCATACTTTTTCTAAGTGTCCTCCTACCGACAATTATGACGGACCGTCATACCCTTGACGGTCTGTCCTGCATTATCGTTATGATAATCTGAGACCCCTCTCCTAAGGGTCTCCATATTTTTTTAAGTGTCCGTTGACGGACACCCACGACGGACCGTCGTACCTGTGACTGTCCGTCCTGTATATAACGTCATACTTGTCAGAGAATCTCCTTTAGGGTTCTCCATATAAACAAAGTCTAAGTAAGACACGACGAACCCATGACGGTCTGTCATACTCACGACGAGCCGTCACCTGGCCCGTCGTGTTTCACTGTTACTATAGAAATTTCATTACATCATAACTCTTTTATTCATTTTGTGGGGTTTTTCTAGTCTTGTCTGCTCCTTTTAGTACTAATATTTATTCTTTAAGGTACTATCTATTATATAACCAAAACAACATCGAGTTTACACACGCGGGCGATCAAAGTCTGTCGCCCCATCTGCTCGCCTGATCATTGGCTCTGATGATGAGCGTGACCCCGAGTACGTGCGCCAGGCACTTCAACCCCATCCCGAGCTGCACGTGCTGCCAGAGCCACACCCAAAAAGGTGGAGTCCGACGTAGTCACTGCCTCCCAAAATGATGAGGAGCACACACTGACCGGCACACCTTTTGGGTCAGCTACTAATGAAGAAGAAGCGTCTGGCTCCTTAGGAGTTTCTTGGTCGGAGAAAGCCTCCGGATCTGCTAAGGTTCCCGCACCTGCCACCGCTGCAGAGTTTGCGTCATCTGATGAGGCCGCAAGTTCGGAATTCACGCCCGATTCACTAACTGGTGCTCTCACCCTGTTATCGACCAGTCCAACCGGTGGTGTGTCGACGGGCAGTATCAAGTCTATTCCGATGCAAAGTTCTTGAATGACAAAGGAGTCATGACTTGGACACTAACATTGGAGCGGCGGGTCCTTACGGGAAGTCTCCCGACGAAACCAGAGATCCACAATCTCTTCACCAGACATCGACTGGAGTGGACAGCGCGTTTGTTGGGACGTTATAGTTAAGAGTTGGTCCGAGAATTCTACACCTACTACGTAGCGACTCTCAGATCACAGATTGATAGGCAGGCTGCCCCCGCCAAACAGGCCCCACTGGAGCAGGTCTGAGTATGTGGCATGCAGGTTGATATCTCCCTACTTGCCATCCGATGATATCTATACGGCGAGAATGTTGATGCCAACCGGACCCCTCTCACCGCTGAGTTTGACTCCCGATGGTAGATTGTCAAAGATGTCAAATTCTTGCGTGAGCCATCGCTGATAGAGACCAGCAAGAGGTGGATGACCCTGCGTTTGTCCGTTGATGGAGAGGGTGCTGACTGGGTGAAGGAGCCAAAGGGAGCCATCAAGAAGGCCAACCTTACGTTCACGACGATGTTTTCGTGGTTAATTGTCCGTCACTGCCTTTCCCCCACAGCCGCTGATAATATAGTCTCATGGGATCGAGCAGTACTGATGGTGGAGATAATAGCCGGGTCTGAGGTGGATTTTGCTTGTCTTCTACAGGCAATCATGCATGAAAGGGCTTTTAAGTTCACAACTACCTACCCTTTCATGTGCATAATATTTTCTCTATGCGGTCCGCAAGTGTGCCTATATAGCACGTTGATCATCTCAAGACCCCGCTGGGCACTGTTGATATCGGCCTCATCAGGGATGAGGCCAATGAATTCGCTCCACGCAGAGGGCCCCGTCTAGAGTTGCCTCCACTTGGTGACAATCTAGTTGATACGGTAGCACAGGCCCGCACAGCTATGCAGGCGGCTTCCTCTGACACTACCCCGGTCGAGTCTATAATGAGCACCATGAGATGGAAGCTACGAGGAGAGACTTGCTTGCTGATGAAGAGTCATGTCAGAATAAAGCAGTAGAGTTAGCTGCTGGGGCGTCTAGCTTTAGAAATGTGGAGATAGCGGGAGGCATTGCTGATAGTGCTGTTGATGCTGAGGAAACTACTGAGGGTGTCCAGACATGTAGTGGTTCCGGAACCGGACCCACCAAATTGTCGATCTTCTACGCTTGCGCCCGTGTTTTCTTCACCTACCACTCTTGTATTTCAACTTTTTATGCATTGGGGACAATTGGATGTCTTTTTTTTGGGGGGTGGGGTAAATGGAAAGTGAGTGTTAGCGTGAAGTCAGAGTAGCCCAATTCACTATATTCTCTTGGGGTTTTCTTGCCTGTGTTCTTTTTCCCCTAGAGACTGATTACTTTTTCTGTTGAACCGTTATGTCCATGTCTTGTGTACATAGTTTAATTCTGAAGCATTATGGCTAAAATGATATCCTGATAAAATGGAAAATAATGCATGACTAGGCATAGTAATTGATAAATTGTGGCTCTAAGCATGACATAGAGGTACACCACTGCATGACCCTCAGTCTAAAATTCGAACTAGGTGTCTGAAAATCTTGTAGAGTAATGAGATGTCAAGTGAGTGTGAGGAAGATTTGGATAGTCCACTATTTGTACTGAGCTAGAACTTGCCTCGTTAGTCCTGCTAAAAGTAAGTTGTAATAGACAACTAGGAAAGGATCATAGGCCCTTATTCAATATAGACTATTTTTAGCCTAAATAAAAGAAAACCAAATGAAATTTATCCTTTTTGATCCAAATGATTTGAGCTTAAAGTAGACCTTTCTTTTTCACCCTAACTGATCTTTTATGAGAATAATGTGTTGGGCCTGGTCCCTCCTTGGACATGTGCACCTTAGCTCATGCCAAAAGCATAAGTTGAGGGTAACTAATGCAGTAAACAACTCTTTTTGTGTCTCTGACCCCACTTTGGGTATTGTGTACTTTGACTCATGGCAAAGCCATGAGTTGAGGGTAGCTCTTATGAGAAATGCTCTGGAAAATGAGGTTGAAAGAACAAAGAGAGAGAAATAACAAAAGTAAAGTGACTCAAGAATTAGTTGAAAGAAAAGTAAAGAAAAAAAATATACAAGAAATACAATCAAGAAAAGAAGAGAGTCACTTACACAAATGAAGAAAAAAGGGAAAATAGCAAGGTGAAAGAATATGAGAAACTGGGCAAAATAAAATGATAAGAAAATGGTATGTTAAGCCGATATATCAAGGAGGGAAAAATGTCACTAAAGTATACCTAAATATACCTTACCTGACCCTGAGCCTATGTTACAAGCTAAGAAAGTCCTATCGGGATCCTAAGAGTTGTATAGCGAACTTAAAACAGTGAAAATAAGGGCAAGCTTATGGAAATATGTATGAATGAGTGTAATTTTGTTCTGAGAGTGAGTGTTGAAAAACAATCCTTATACTCAAACTGAAATCATTGTTTGAAAAATGAGGATTTTGTTTTGAAGTGAGTACACTAGTTGCAGTATCAAAAATATTAGCACCTCGGTGAGAAATTGAAGAGGATAGGTGTTAATGCATGGTGAGTCTGTGTCATAGTCTGATTCCACATAATTCAAGCCTAATAGTGATAGCATGTATAAATATGATGAGATTGATCGGGATTGACAGCCAAATGATTGCGAAGGATAAAACGTTGATACTTTTGTACAAAGATTTTGTATTGAGTCATAGTGCATCGCATGAGGACAAACAACGATTTTAAGTTGAGGGTGTTGATATACCGTTGTTTCACGGTATTATTAATACTTTTTCCTTAAGTTTAGTGAGTCCAAAAACCTTTTTTGTGCTAATTTTTATATAAGTTTCTCTTTATTTGCAGGAAATCTGTCTAAAAGATGAATGCAGAGGTTTTTGAGCAAGAAATACAGAAAAATATCACCTACGGAGCTTGTGACGGTCCGCCATGCTCGTGACGATCCGTAGGTGGCATCGTAGTGAAGCTGCTGAAGAAAGATGGGGAAGTCTGACCAAGTGTGGGATTACAGAAAGCGTGACGGACCGTCGTAGCCATGAATGTCCGTCCTGCTGGTTCGTCATTAAGATCAAAGAAGTAGTCCGAGTACCCGAATTCCAAGAGTTCAAGTGTTTTGGAACGGAGACCCTCGACGGACGGTTGTGCTTGTAACGATCCGTAATACCTACCGTCGAGGGTAATGAAGAGAGCAACAGAAGAAGTTGAACAAGTATGGGACGACGGAGTCCATGACGGTCCGTTGTGATCACGACGATACGTCACGAGGTCCGTCGATCCAGCCGCGTTTTGACATATTTCCAGCAAATAGAGTCCTTATATAATTAGGTTTCTATTTTTTATAAATAATTCGAAAAACCTCGTTTTTGAGGTTAGACTCTTGAATATTTTTAGACTCTTTGTTAGAGTTTTGGTGATTACTATTACACTTTTGAAGAATCATTAATCTTCAATTAATTTTAGCAATTGATTGTTGGTGATTTTGGTAGATTAATCAAGTGAACTTTTGGATTTTACTCTTTCTCATTGAAGAAAGTGCATGAATTCTTGTATCATATATTTGAATATTGTGATTGTGAATATGGGTAACTAAACTCTATAACTAGGGTTGTGGGAACCATAGACGAATAATAAGGTAAAACCTAACTAAAATAACAATACTAGAATAGTGTCTTGTATGTATTAATAATTCTTTCGCTTAGAAGTCTTTTTAACGGATGGCCAACGTAAGAACTCGCCTTAATGCTACTTGCCGGACCAAGGAGGTAGATAATAGGAAAAGAATTATCAACATAGATTTAATGTATACTATCTAATAGGAAAAGAATTATCAACATAGATTTAGTGTATACTATCTAATAGACTAGTATTGATTGGTACGAGGTAATAATTTAGTCAAATTTTGAATATGATGCTTAATATGAGGTAAAGGTAAGGGTTAGTATAGCAACACACGTAACCGGACCAAGGTGCGGAGTGAAATTTTCTAGATGCCGGACCAAGGATTTAGAAATACATAACTTATCACTTTGCATGCAAGATACTAGGAAAGTATTGTTATAGTTAGAATTATCAAGTTATGAACCTGTGGGGAACACGTAAACCCTAGTTACTTTTATTTATTGATTAATCTCCAACATTTGAAGCCATTAGTTGTCTTTTTTAATTTTCCTAGCTATTTTCATTTATTTAAAAATAGAAAACCCTCCTTTTATAATTTTTGCTTTCAAAGGAAGTAATTGACTGAACAATAATAATAATAGATTGAAGTTAAGTCTAAACTATTTTCCTCGTGGGAACAATCCCAACCTCACTAGTGGGGTATTTACTTGACACGACCGCTTTACTTCTTATTTGAGAAGTAAGTTTGAGTGTATCAAGTTGTTTGAGTGTTCATTTAGTATCTTGTCATTGAGTGGGGACTTGTTCTTCCAAACCGAGTAAGCCTTGAATGGGTAGTCTTGAGGATCACCTAGATGTGTATTGAAGGAGGTGTATGGGCACTTCCTTCATGTCTTACCTTGGTGAGTCTTAGGATAATCTTAGCTAGGGAAACTCCCACGGAAATGAGTTCACTTCCTCTTGGATTGACTTTGGGAGATCACTATTTTGGGATTAAGATAGTTCACTGTAATGCTAAAATGAACTCATTGTAGTGTTGGAGAGCTTACTGTAAAATTGTCCTTTTTGTTAAAATTTTGGAAATCTTTCTCTAATTGTTAAATGATGATCCTTATGTTGTTTTGCTTATATATTCATGAAGGTTTTACTTAATTGGCATGAAAGTTTATTTTTACTAAAATGTCCCCTTTTTCATGTTATTGCATATTCCATACTTAGTTCATTGTTTGTAGTTACCCCACACTTTTCTATACTCTATGAGTATAGGTTTGAAGCAAGGAAAAGTCTAGAAGGCAAAGCTTGGGAAATCTACTCTCTCAAGACTTGGTATGTCCTCACATATTTGAGGACATAGCCTGTGTTTCTTAGTTTTTGTTATTATGACTTATTATGTATTTCATTCAAATATAAAGGGTCGTGTCCATAAGATATTATGTCGTATCTTTAAGTTGGCTTGTGAAGACGAGATCAATCCTTTGCTTTTATGAAATATGGTTTCTTTATTAATTTATTCACAAAAAGATTTAATTCCACACTACTTCTCATGTCTTATGTAATGAATGATAGAAAAGCATTGTACGAGACCTACGAATGGTCAAGTACACAATTGATCCGACCTAAGGGTGCTCCCTACTTCTAGGGGGTACTTTCAAGTCGTTACTGTTAGGATGAGTGTTTCCTTCGTTAGTTAACTTTGATTAGGTTAGTCTGAATAAGTATTTAATGTTGATAGTTTTATGGCTTGATATCTATGCATGGAACAAGTATGACTTTAAGCTACATATGACATGAACCCTATGCGATGTATATTTAGCTTTGATAGTTGATATGGTTGCTTTCAATGACATGATTGACTTAAGAAGACAGTTCCTTGTCAATATGTAGTAGGTCTACAAGAAACTTCTACACTAAAATGAAATGGATAAGTTTGATTTAAAGACATGCTTAGTGTTTGACGTAGAATGGGCTGCTTCACATGCATTTCACAAATATTCTTTGAGGTTGTCTAGGGGCATAATACTCATATGATATAATTAATGTAGGTCTTAATTATTAAAGTGGAATATGATCAAGATTTACCAAAGAGAGATACTTAGCTTTGGTAATAGTATGGGATGCTATCTTATCCTTTTCACAAGTATACTTGTAGGTAGCTTGTGAAGTAGTTCATTTGAGTAAGAAGGACAATGAGTTAAGTATGAACTATTATTTTCTCTATGATTCTTTATGATGCTTATGATATTCATGTTATGCTTATGCTTTAGCTCTTATGATTATGTCTACTATTGAATAGCCCTTTGAGATATCTTATGTTTTCGTACGATAGTTTCCATACTTGTACATTTCGTACTAACACATATTTATTCCTACATTATAATCCAATGTAGGGTCTTGAGGAGAATGAATTGATTTTAGGGGTAGAGTTTCCAAGGATTGTCAAGAAGAAAAGATTGGTGAGTCCTCATAACGTCCCACGACATCACTCCTATGTCGTCTTTCATGTTCTTTTTTATGTTAGACTTTTATGTGGTTCAACCCAAGATTATTGAACTCGTGATGTTAGATCGTTTTTGAGACATATTTTAGAAGTTTATAAAATGATTCCGCATTATGTTTTGTAAGAAAATTTTAATTGCAAACAAGATTTCGTAAATATATGAATGATGTTTAAGGGCTTGTATATGACCTCGAGAGGTCAAGTACGTTGTGTTCGAACTTTAAGGATGCTCTAACTTCTAGGGTGTACTTTGGGTCGCGACAAACTTGTTAACAAAACATAGTGTTATGAAATTCTCCTAGAATGTCTCAAAGCCACGTCTAGTAGAGTCTTATTCATGGGTGTGAGTCGCGACACATCTATGAGTAGGAGTCTATGGGACACTTTGGAAAGTTTCACTAATTCATTCTTCAAGTTCTACTAAAAGGTTTGGCTTAATTAAGACATTCTTCTAATGTTTGCGTTTGATTTTGTCCAGGTTATGCCTAAAACTAGGGATAATGCTAGAAGGGAAGGAGATGGAATGGAGAATCAATAGGTCCCTCCCCAAGGGAATCAAGTCCCTCCCCAACTTCTAATTCTCCTCAAGTAGGTAATGTGACTTTAGAGGAATTTAGGAGTTGTATAAACTTTTTGGCTCAAGCCTTGACGGCCAAAGCAAATAGGGAGGTGGTGGCCAACCCTATAGGGGGAATGAGTGTTTATATAATTTACATGTTTTTGAGAATTAACCTTCTCGAATTTAATGGTTCCTAGATAGAAGAATATCAAATTAGGTTAATAAATGAGGTTTATAAGAATCTTTATATTATGGGATTGACTTCTAGGGAGAAAGCGGAGTTATATCTTACCAATTGAAAGATATAGCTCGTGATTGGTATGAGCAATGGAAAGATTCTACCATCTTTAAGGCGGTTCCCATAGAGCGGGAGACTTTTATGTGAACTTTCTTTGATAGGTTCTTTCCTAGGGAATTGAGGGACGCTAAGTTGTGGTAATTTATAAAATTTAAGCAAGACAAGTTGATTGTGAAGGAGTACGCTTCGAGATTCACTCAATTGTCTAAGTATGCTCCAAGATTAATTGAAAACCCTAAAGACTTAATTAATAAGTTCATGATGGGGGTGTCCAAACTAGTCAAAGAAGGTCTTCGTATTGCAGTGCATGTAGATGGATATTTGCCGACTAGTGGTGTTTTCTCAGAAAATTGAAGAGACCAAGATTATGAAGAATAGGAAGAGAGTTAGAATGGAAATTGAAAGGTCAGATGGACATGGTCATTCTAAGAATCGACAAAAGTTTTTCGGACAAGGCTTCTCTAATACTCATAGGCATAAGAGGAGCAATGAATACTCCCGACCAACTTGCCCTAGGAGTGGTAAGAGACATGAGGGTAGGTGATTGGCCGGTAGATATGGTTTTCATGGGTGTGGTGAGAGTGTTAATATGATCAAAGATTTATTTAAGGCAAAATCTAATGTAAGATAAGGCAATAACGTTGTTATTAATCAAGTGGAAGATGGTCCTTCAAAGAAGAATAGGTTCTATGCTCTCCAATCTAAGGTGAACGAGAATGATCTCCTTACATGTTGATGATTCTGTATGGTTCTAGTTTCACTTATTTAGATGTTATTGATCTATATTTCTATATATGATTATGATTCTTATGATTTTATGTTGAATTTTGACATTCCTTGTGACTCTTTGTTTGGTTTACTTGGTTGTGTGGGGTTATGTGACTTCACTTGATTATTACACTTGTGATCTTGATAATGGGTTATGGTAATGTTCTTGCATATGTTGTAATATTATGAACTCTTATACATGCTTTTGTTGTGTAACATTATGATGTACTTGTTTTGGGTTATGTGCTTTAATATTGTACTACATATGTTGACTTAACTTAACTTGATGATGTTGGTCTTGTATTGTGTATTGTAATGATGAACATCTGTTCATTGTCTTATATGTGTTCTTGATAGTGCATAAATGCTTTTCAAAGTAAATTAGGATCGGTTTGAATATGACTTGGTCTCTTTTCTCCAAGTGTTGGTAGGTCCTCATGTTCGAGGATGTTACCTTCTCTATGCTCTAGCTTTGAGCTTGTATTGTCATAAAGAAATTGTTCATTCGTTTATCATATGGATATTGGTGGAAGCTTATAATGGTGTATTGACATAGTATTGGCTATTTCCAACATTTCTACTTACTTTAGCTGGTTCAATATGAGACAATGTATTAGACTAATTCTTATGTAGCTTATGTTTGTTGAATTAGGAGCCTATGTATGCTTAAAAGGTGAGGAGTCTAAGTAAACGGAACATGCAGTATGCGAGAGGTCTATGCAAACCTCACTGTGTGTATATATATATATATATATATATATATATATATCAAAAGTTTTAATTCTCCACACTTTTTAACATATGAAATATAATGACGAACACTAAGAGACTAGTCTTAGTCCTCTTCGAGGACGATGATGCCGGTTACGTCTAGGGGGTGCTCATCGGGCGTGACATTAATGAGGTCTAAAACTTTTATAATCCCAAACTATCTTATTTGAAAACAACTTAACATTATTTAATTAACTAACTCATTAACTAATTTCTCTAACCTTGACCGACTTAAGAAAATCACCAAGGGTCTAATCGACGAATCCTTGTTGACACCCCGTCACCGAAACAACATACCGTACAGGTCCAGCATGGTTTGACTCATAGACTTGATTTTGGAGCCATTTAGTTATTTTTCTTAGTGTCAACCAATGTCACTAAAAGACGGAGTGCCGTAAAAAGTATGGCTCATTGTTTATCCTTGTGGTTGCACACTGCCAAATGGAATGTTATGGGGACAAATGTTTGGTCCTCCTCAAAGAACTTTAGGGTGGTCCTTGGGAATTTGTACCAAAAATTTTCATACCTAAACACACTATAATATGTATTCCTAATCTTTACACATAATAGGACTTCAATCCGACTCTTTAAATAGCTTGAAACACACCAAGGCACACTAACTCAATTTCACAAGTCTCCGAATGTCGTGGTCACTTTCTTGTCGTTTTGACTCTAATATTTCCTAATTGAGTTTATTACCTTTATTTACGCTTAGAAGCATTGTTTTAAGTCTTATTTCATAAATTGAGGCTTTGGACTAAGTCATAGAACTTTTGAAGTGTTTCAAGTTGGTTCTTCAAAACAACCTTCACAGAATCTACTTCTTTATTCCTCAACCTCTTTACATGCCCATTTAGGATTTTTCAATAGGTACCTCTTCATTGGAAAGGTAAGCATCGAATAATAAGTATTCTAGAAGAAGGATACACATTGGATCATATACATTTTTTGAGCATTGACACATGGAACACCGGATGCAGTAGAGCCAACTCAACAAGTAATCTGAATTCATAGGAAACTTTTTCAATGCGTTGTACAACCTTTTCTTGCCCCACATACAGAGGATTAATCTTCTCTTTTTTCCAAATATTATCTCCCCTTTAATGGGCAATATATTCAAATAGATCATGTGACCTACCATAAAATTTAGGTCCTTCTTTATATTTACGACATAAGGTTATTGCCTACATTGGGCCATCTTCGAACAATCCCTTCTGAGTCGGACTTTCTGCAAACCCTCATAGATTTCTTTGGGACCTATTTGATAAAACTCACCAACCTCAAACCACTCAATTGGAGATCTAAATCTCATCCATCAAGGTCCTGAAAGCGTTCCATGGCGATATTTGATTGGTAGCTATTATTGTAGGAAAACTCACCCAATGGTTGAAGGTCAGCCAAATTACCCTAGAAGTCAATAACACATACCCTCAACGTGTCCTCAAAGGTTTGGATGGTTCGTTCCGCTAAACCATCCGTATGTGTATGAAATTATGGTACTAAGTTTTACTTTTGCACCTAGCCCAGTTTGGAATACCTTCCAAAATCTAGAAGTTAATAAAGGACCCCTATCCGAGATGATCCACAATAGAACCCCAACAAAACTCCCAATCTCATTAAGGGTACAACTTAACAATTGTCCTCCACCAAATAAGTAGTTTTGACGGAAATAAAATGAGCCAATTTTGTCAATCTATTAACAATAAGAAATATTGAATCATTTTGCCTCCGAGTACAAGGCAAACCTACAAATAAATTCATATTCATACCTTCCGATTTCCATGTAGGGATATCTATCTCTTGATTTAACCCTTCCGGTCTTTGATGTTCGGTCTTTACTAGTTGACAATTAGGAGATTTGGCCACAAACTCTCCCATATCCTTCCTCAAACCGTTCCACCTATAGACCTCTTTAGGAAAATGATACATTTTGGTGACGCACGGATGAATTGAAAATCGAGAACCATGAGACTCTTCACTAATTAGTGTCCTTAAGTCATCCACATACGGTACACACAACCTATCTTAGTAACTAAGTACACCATCTCCCATTTTGGAGAATGGTTCATTGAATTTTCTTTGAACCGATTCCTTCAACTCCATCAATAGAGGATTAAGATGTTACTAGTAAATCTCCTCAACCTTTAAAGATGACGCGCAATTACGATGGACCATGAAACCCCATTTTGGAGAATCTTCAAGTCGAACACCCAAACGGGCCAATCTATGGACATCTTTCACTAACTATTTCTTGCCTTCTTCAACATGGTCTACACTCTCCATAGTCATTCGACTCAACGCATCCATAACCATATTGGCTTCCCGCGGTGGTAAATGACACTCATATAAAAGTCCTTTAATAGTTCTAACTATCTTCTTTATCAGAGATTCAACTATTTTTAGTGAAGATATATTGAAGACTCTTATGGTTGGTGAACACATCCACACACAACCCGTATAAATAGTCTGACTATATCTTCAAAGCAAACACTACGACTGCTAATTCAAGATCATGAGTTGGATATTTCTTTTCATGCACCTTGAGTTGTCTAGAGGCATATGTTATCACCTTACCATGTTGAACAAAGACAACCTTTAAGCGTCACAATACACAGCAAACCCTTCGGTAGTCTCCGGTAAAGTAAAAATCAGAGCAAAGGTAAGCTTATCTTCAAATCTTGAAGTTGTTTTTACATACTTCCGACCCCTCAAACTAAACTTTCTTTTGGGTTCAAGTAGTCAAAGGATAAGAAATGGATGAGAACTCATGAATAAATAGCCTATAATACGCTGCTAAACCCAAGAAACTATGAATGTCGGTGGGAGTTAAAGGTCTAGGCCAATTCTTAACTGCCTCTGTCTCTATGCTCTCACTTTAAGCAATGTGACCATGAAAAGAAACCGATCCCAACAAAAATTCACACTTACTATATTAAGCAAAAAGTTGACGTTGCATATGGACTTTCATTATTACGTCAAATGGACCATGTGTGTATCCTCACTCTTAAAATATACCAAGATATCGTCAATGAAGACAATTATAAAGGAATTAAGATAATTCTAGAACACCTTATTTATAAGGTCCATGAAAGTCGTCGGGGCATTAGTTAGACCGGGAGACATGAATAGGAACTCATAATGACCATACCATATTCAAAAAGTCGACTTAGGAATGTCAACACCTCTCACCCTATATTGTTAATTACCTGATCTCAAATCAATTTTTGAAATGTAACTCACACCGTGGAGTTGATCAAATAAATAATCAATCCTAGGAAAAGGATACTTATTCTTTATAGTGACCTTATTCAATTGTCGGTATGCACATTCTAAGAGACCCATATTTCTTTTTCAAAAATAACACTAGAGAACCCCATGAAAATTTGCTTGGATGTATAAATCCCTTATCTAGAAAATCTTTGTGTTTAGCTGTAACATTTAGAATGCCCTAGGCATGTCGTAAAACTTAAACTAGGATCCAGAGGTATAATAACTATTCTATGTCGAATTATGTCTAAATAGAACAGTTAAGCTGATTAAGGACCAAAATATTCAAAAACGTCCATGATGTTTGGAAATTTGGCTAATAATAGGGTTAGTGTGTCTGAAGTTTTTTGACTAGTTTTAAGAGTTGGAATCGCACAAAAGTGAGTAAAAATAGGTGCAACACAACTGAGGGATGTTTCAGTATTTAAATTTCTGGGTACGACTCCCCAAGGACCAACCAAGAGCCCTAAGGAGGACCGTTGTAGCTTGGAATGCAACACTACCTGGAAGTGTGCTTTGATAAAGGGTTTGACGCGACGTCAGTTGCTCGTTAGGGCATTGAGGAAACCATCATCCCACACTTAGTAAGATTCGTGAATGTTCTGGCTTACCTAGCTACTGTTACATGTGACAGAAAGAGGTTGATGAGGCGTTAGTGGCTTGACGGGGCGTCGAGGCCACCATCATCCCACACTTAGGAAAAGAAGAAAAAATCCTGCTTGCACCAGTCTCTGACCGAATTTACGGATGTGCAACACAGACTGTTGATGGAACAATATTCCTTCAATCGAGGTCTCATCGATGAGTTCTACAAGTTCCTCCATGTTTTAAGTTAAATTCATTTAATTAATTAAGACGTTTAGGGGCAATTGGGGATTAAAGGAAGACTAATGTAGTAAATTTAACCCTTCATATATATACCCCAACCCTCATTAGTCTAAGAATAATACTCAAAATAAACTCTCTTCCTTCTCTCTACTTTCTCTCTCTATTTGAAGACACCATAGGAGATTAGCTTGGGAGGTGAATTAGGGGCTGGTTAAGGAAGAATTCACCGTCAAAAGGTCATCCAATCTAAATGTATGGGATCTAATTCACCTTTGATACTTATTTCCTTAAAGGGCTCATTCAAAAGGTTTACCTATAAGTTGATTTCCATATGGGCTTCATTCACTTACAAATTTAATGTTATGAATTGAGTTGTTCATGTCTTCTTTGTGTTATAATGACTATATTATCATTTATTGTAATTCAGTTAGGATGAGTTCATATGGTTTGGTGTATTATGACCCTTAACCCTTAACCCTAGGCATGATCTTGATATGAATTATGTTGGGTTTTATACAATTGGTTTTATTAATGGTAAAATCATCCTTAGTGGTTGTTATTACATTGGTCACGAACCTATAGTGATGAATTGAAGTCCTTCATGCGAGTTCTTAAGTATTGATCTAGGTTAATAAGATAGACTTAGATAATATGTTTTCAAGCTTTTGTTTAGTATTGAATAATGGAATAGTAACTCTTCTAAGTTCATTGTCATATTGGTTGTTGAATTTCATTGTTGTGATGATCAAAATTGGGTTAATATTTGGGTTGATGGTAAGCTCTTTGTGATGAACTATGGAGGAGTGTTGGTAAGTCTTGACTATTCTAATTCTCACTTTTATTATGGTTAATTGTCATCAAGTTATGATGTTGTATTAAATTATACCCTGTTTAAAGTGATAGGATTGTATGAGGATTGAATTAAAATGTCTTATGCGTTGGTTGTGAGGATGCTTAGGGTATACATGCCATAAGAATGAAAACATGTAGTTATGTACCTTATTAAGAGGTGATAATTAATCGGTTGACCTCACTTATATGACTTGTGAAAGAAAGGACTATTTCTCATTCAATTCATATTCACCCATGATAATGATTATACAATGGTTAGTCCCTATGACCTAAATTAAGTTATGAATACAACAATACTAAACACATTTCAATAAAGGGACCTATCTTAGCAGCGAGCGACATTTTATGTGAGGGGGTGACACCTTCTTACATAAGAAAGGTAGGGTTCACTACGGTCCTCACGGGATTGATAGCCTCATGACCTAAGGTAGGGTATAGAGTTTGTATTTAAATGATTTATACCCGAAGCTCCATTAACAATGTTGCCACCATAGAATACTAGCTAGTGGATCTATCTAGATAGCTACGTTTAAGTTAGGTTCTACTTTGGCTGGTAGACAACCTTCCATCGGTGTAAGGTTTTATGACACTAGATTCCACATTATCTCATGTGGCGTATGACGGTTAAGGCAAGGGTTACCTAAACTAAAATGAATGAATGAAATTAGACTAATTGAAGTGACTTGAGTTGTTTGACTTTAGCTTAGGTAGGGGTATGGGACTCTACCTATGCCTTGCAGTAGTTTGCCTTAATAGAAGCTTTGAGAAGTTAATATTCTGTATATAAATGATGATATAATGTAAATGACTTTATTAGTTGAATAAAAGGCGTATGAATATGATACTGGGTGTCATTGTTAAAGGAAGAATAATTGATGAGATGGAAGACTATGCTATGTGAAGTGAATTGTTAATTATGATCTTTGGTGGGTTACTTGATCAAGTAGCTTTATAGGGCTTTTCTTGGTCATTGTAGTTGTGGCTTCTTAAGGATTATAGATGGTTAATTTGCTTTGCAGATTACGTGGTTTACTCTTGTTCATGTTTGTGATATTATTACGTGATAATAGAGTAACATGAGATTATGGGTTTTAGTATGATGACGTGCATACGGTATAATCATTTTGTTTAGTATGTTCAATAGATCGCCTTAAATAACATTATTTCATCAAATTTACTTTTCTAGTATACTTTTTTGGTATTTGTGCATATGGTCTCATACTTAGTATATGTGACGTACTAACCCTATTTTGTCCCTTTTCCCAAACATTTTAGTTTCCGGTCGTTGAAGTTGATTTGAAGGAAGACTTGGATATTATATCGTCCAAGTGGTAGGTTCTCATTTTCCCCGAGGAGGATTTCAATATTATCTTTGCAAAGTTACTTAGTTATTACAACTTTTGTATTGAATCTATTTCGTATTCACGACAAAGTTGTATAAATCCTATATGCGGCTTAATTTTATTGATGTAGGGCTAGGCCCAATGTTATTATCCTCATTTAGGTGGTTTATGAGATGATACGGATTTATGACTCCATTTCTTTACTCTATAAGTGTGTGAAATAAAAGTAGAAGATTATGTAATCTTCTTATGCGAAGGAGTCTATGTATACTCGATATTATTATGATTATATGTATGTAGAGGTCTATGTAAACCTCCTATTAGATGTAGTTGAAAAGTTTTAAATTCTACCTTATTTTTTATTGATGAATGCAATGATGTAAGACTACGAGGATTGTCTTGGTCCTCAAAGAGGACGACAACGTTGTTACGTCTTGGGTAAACCCGAATTTGACAAACTTAGTATCAGAGCATGAGGTAGAATATCTTTGATGTTGACGTCTCTCTCAACCACGTCTACGTATGTTTGTATTGATAATTTTGAAGCACGCCGCACTTATGAATAGGAAATTATTTTATGCTTAGGAATCACTCGTATTTTTTGAAATCCATTGTCGTGCCTCTAGAGTGTACTTCTTATATGATTTAACCTAATCCTGGTATTTTGGTTTATAGGAGATGAGTACTCGAACAAATGCAGCTATGAGACTTGAGGAGAAGATTGCTCATGCTCGATTTCCTCCCCATAATAATCCAGCTCCTCCTCTTGAAGAGGCTGTTGTTTATGATCAAGCTCCGGCCAATCCTCCTCCTATGACGGAGGCTCAAATGAGGGTTATCCTTGGTCAAATGGCTCAACCCATGACTACTCAAGCTCAATCCACCACGGTTCAAGCTCAAGCTATGACTTCCCAAGCCAATCGGGATGTTGCACCTAGGGTTTAAGAGCAAACTATGACTTCTCGAATTAGGGATTTCACACGGATGAATACTCCTATCTTCTATGGGTCTAAGGTTGATGAAGGCCCTCAAGACATAATTGATGAAGTTTATAAGATATTGTGTGCTATGGGGTTGTCTTTCAATGAGAATGACCTGTTGGCCTCATACCAACTCAGGGATGTCGCTCAGACTTGGCATGCGAAATTAGAGAGATAATTGGACACTTCTAGGTGGGGCAATTACTTGAGAAATCTTCAAGAGGGATTTCCTTAATCGGTTCTTCCTTAGGGAGATGAGAGAAGCTAAGGTTGTGAAATTCATCAACCTCTGCCGAGGATGTATGAGTGATCATGATTACTCTTTGAAGTTCATTCAATTGTATAAATATGCTCCTTCGTTGGTCTCGAGATCCTAGAGACGATATGAGTCGATTCGTGATGGGTGTATCAGATGATTTACAAAAAGAATGTCATTTGACGATGTTAGATGACAACATGAATATTTGTCATCTTATGGTGCATCCTAAAAGAATTGAGGAGGCTAGAGCAAAAAAGAATGATTGGGATTCAAAAAAGACAAGTTCTTTTGAGGGTAGAGCTACTAAAGATAGGCTTGAGATTCAGGACAAGCCTAAATTTAGGAAGAGGTTCTCAAATCATGTTCCATCCAAATTTCCCGAGGCTACGGAGGAGAGGGGCCCTAGGCCGAAAGTTCAAAAAGGAAAGAGTGGAAATTAGTCAAATGAGAAGCCACCTTGCAAGGAATGTGGGAAGATGCACTTTGCTCCTTGCCTCCTTAGGTCGGACAAATGCTTTGGTTGTGGAAAGATTGGTAACAAAGTAGGATATTATCTTAATGCTAAGTTGAAAGAGAAGGGTGGACAACCATGTGTTTCTAGTGATGCTCCCAAAAAGAACTACTTCTATTCTTTTCATACTAGAGATGACCAAGAGGCCTCTCATGATGTGGTGACCGGTATGTTACAAATCTTTGCTATTGATGTGAATGATTTGCTTGATCCGGGTAATACCTTGTATTTTGTTACTCCCTTAGTACCTGAAAAGTTTGATACTTTACCCAATGTTATGCATGAATCTTTGGTGGTATCTACTATGGTGGATGAGTCAATTGTAGAAAAGAGTCTATCAAAATTGTTCTATTACCTTGGCCAATAAAGTTTCTCATGTAGATCTAGTTGAACTAGATATGTTTGATTTTGATGTAATTTTAGGTATCCATTGGTTGCATGCTAGTTTTGTTAGGATAAAAAATAAGTAGGTGTAAATATGGAAGCTAGCAAAGCGAACCTAAAAAGATCACGAGTAAGAAGACAATGAGAAATATACCAAAAAACACAAAGATTTAATGTGGTTCGGTCAATCGAACTACGTCCACAAAGGATATGAGCAATACACTAAAAATATGAGAGACCAAAATACAAAGAGAAACAACCTCAACAAATTCACTCGGAATACATGGGAGGTTCACACAAGTGATAACGTATAAAGTTTGTGACCCATAGATTCTCTCCCAAACAAAAACTCTTAAAGCCTTTAAGACTACATTGTGAATGTTAATTAAGTTATAAGGAACATTTCTCTATTTATATAGTGCGAAACCTTTTCCTGCTAAAAAAAGGATTAGTCAATCCAAAACCTTTTCCTAATAGGGAAACCTATTTATGGTAAGAAATCAGGGTAAATAAAACCTAAAAAATCTCCCCCTTGACCTAAATTTCTAACAAAATAAATTTGTCCACCTTCTTGACTTAGTGCTCAACAACTTGCTTCTCCACTCCATAATATCCTTTGAAAAATTTATGTCTTAACATAGAGAACCTCTCTGAAACAATTGCTCCAAAAAAAATTCTTCATTACTGTTAAAAAAGGTTGCGGCTAGAACTACACCCGTTAAGATGAACACCTCTTTCTAACTTGGTTCAACATTGATTATTGAAACACTGAACCTGACTCTATCATTGGATCTGTCTCTGATACAACTTGTTACGATCGGAAAAAAGCAGGCGTAAACGCGGAAGCTATCAAAGCAAATCTTGAAAGACCACGAGTAATAAGACAACAAGATATATACCAAAAGATATAAAGATTTAACGTAGTTCGGTCAATCGACATACATCCACAAAGGATATGAGCAATCCACTATAAATATGAGAGTAAAAATACATAGAGAAACAACATCAACGAACTCACTCGGAATACATGGGAGGTTCACAAAAGTGATAACGTATCACTTTTGTGACCCACAAATTCTCCCCTTTACCAAAACTCTCAAAGACCTTAAGACTACATTGTGAATGTTGATTAAGTTAGAAGGAACAGGTCTCTATTTATAGAGTCCTAAACCATTTCTTACTGTAAAAAGGATTAGTCAATGCAAAACCTTTTCTTAAAAGGAAAACCTATTTATGGTAAGAAATCAGGGCAAATAAAATGCAATAAAGCTTCTGCTTGACTTGAATTTCTAACAACAAAAATTTGTCGACCTTATTGACTTAATCTTCAACAACTTTTTCCTATTCTCCATAACTCCTTTGCAAAATTTATGTCTCAACACAGATAACCTCTCTGAAATAATTTCTCCAACAAAATAATCATTACTGTCGAAAAGGTTGCGGCTAGAACTACACCTGTCAAGATGAACATCTCCTTCTAACCTGGTTCAATCATCGATAATTGAACCACCAAACCTGACTCTATCATTGAATCCGGCTCTGATACCACTTGATAGGACAAAAGAAAATTAGCTGTAAATGCGAAGCTAGAAAAGCAAACCTCGAAAGATCTCGAGTAAGAAGACAACGAGAAATATACCAAAAGACACAAAGATTTAATGTGAATTGGTCAATCAATCTACTTCCACAAAGGACATGAGCGATCCACTATGAATATTAGAGTACAAAATACATAGAAAAACAACCTCAACCAATTCACTAGGAATATATGGGAGGTTCACGCAAGTGAATATATCAAGCTTGTGACCCATAAATTCTCTCCCTAATGATAACTTATCAAGATTGTGACCCATAAATTCTCTCCCTAATGATAACTTATCAAGCTTGTGACCCATAAATTCTCTACCTAATCAAAACTCACAAAGCCCTTCAAACTACATTGTTAATACTGATTAAGTTAGAAAGAACATATCTATATTTATAGAGTCCTTAACCTTCTTCTATCAAAAAAAAAATTATTCAATCCAAAACTTTTTCATAAATGGAAAACCTATTTTTGGTAAGAAATCAGGATAAATAAAACCTAATAAGTTTCGCTTCTATTTACTGTACGACTAGCGTTGTGAGGTTTAGTTCCCCAAATAAACTTGTTATTGAGTGGAAGGATGGGAATTCTATTCCTAGAGGTTGCTTGATATCTTGTCTAAAAGCATCCAAAATGATCTCAAAGGGATGTCTTTATCACATTGTAAGAGTCCAAGAATTTGATTCCGAAATTCTACCCATTAAGTCGGTCCCCGTGATGAGTGATTTTTTGGAAGTCTTTCCGAATGACCTTCCTGACATTTCTCCCGAGCGAGAAATTAATTTTTGTTTTTATTTGCTACTAGAAACAAACCCTATATCTATTCCTCCTTATCGAATGATTCCTACCGAATTGAAGGAGCTAAAGGCAAAACTTAATGATTTTCTATACAAGGTCTTTATAAGGCCTAGCATTTCTCCATGGGGTGCTCCGGTCTTGTTCATGAAGATGAAATATGGGTCCTTGATAATGTGTATTGATTACCGCCAACTTTACAAGGTTACTATTAAGAACAAGTATCCTATTCCGCGGATTGATGATTTATTTGATATACTCTGTGGAGCGAGCTATTTCTCCAAAGTTTATTAGAGGTCGGGGTATCACCTGCTAAGGGTAAGAAATAAAGATGTTCCAAAGACAACCTTTTGGACTCGGTTTGGAACTATGAGTTCGTGGTTATGTCATTTTGCCTCATAAATGCTCCGGCGGCGTTCATGTACCTAATGAATAGGGTGTTTCAAAACTATCTTGATTCATTCGTTATTGTGTTTTTGGATGATATCTTTGTATATTCGAAGACTGAGGTTGATCTCATAGGTCATTTAAGGACAATATTGCAAACCCTTAAAGTGCATTAATTGTTCACCAAATATAGAAAATGTAAGTTTTGGTTTAGGTCGGTGTCGTTTCTTGGGCACATCATCTCTAGAGAGGGAGTTGAGGTAGACCCAATGAAGGTATATGCGGTGAGAAATTGGCCTAGACCTTTGACTCCAATAGACATTAGTATTTTGTTTGTCTAACGGGCTATTATCGAAGGTTTGTGGAGGGCTTTTAATCCATATCATCTCCTTTGACCACATTGGATCAAAAGTTTAGAATGTTTCATTAGTCGGAGGACTCTGAGAAGAGTTTTCAATTATTTAAACATATGTTTACTTCCACTCCGGTGTTGACTTTACCGGAATGTTCTAAGGGGTTCGTAGTGTAGTGTGATGCATCCTGCATAGGATTTGGGGGTGTGTTTTTATGCAGAATGGGAAGGTGATTGTATATGCTTCAAGGCAACTTAAGTTGCAAGAGAGAAACTATCCCACTCATGACTTGAGTTAGAGGATGTGGTGTCTGCTTTGAAAATATGGAGGCATTACTTGTATGGTGTCCATGTTGATGTTTCCACTGATCATAAGAGTGTCCAGTATGTGCTTACTTAATAAGAGTTGAATCTCTTACAAAAACGTGGTTAGAATAGTTGATAGATTATGATATGAGTGTATTATATAATCGCGGCAAGGCCAATGTGGTTGTAGATTCTCTAAGTCGCATGACTATAGGTAGTGTGTCACATGTAAATAAAGCCAAGAGAGAACTAGTGAAATATGTTCATAGGTTGGCTAGATTTGGGGTGAGATTCGAGAGTTCTCCAAATGGTGATGCTATGTTTCGTCATAGCTCCGAGTTATCATTGGTGGTTGAGTTGAAGTCCTAGCAACACCTTGATCAATTAATGATGGAGATGAAAGAATCAGTTCTTAGCAAGTTGAATGAGTCTTTCTCCTTACGGGGGATGGTGTGTTGAGATATCAAGGGAATTTATGTGTTCCCGATGTTGATGGGTTGAGGGATCAGATCCTTCAAGAAGCGCATGGATCCCACTACTCCATTCATCTGAGTTCGACTAAGATGTACCATGATCTTTGGGAGGTTTATTGGTGGGAAGGTTGAAGAAGGACATAGCGGAAGTTATTGCTACGTGTCCAAATTACCAACAGGTGAAGGAGGAACATCAAAAGCCAAGTGGCTTACTACAAGAGATCCAAATTCCCACTTGGAAGTGGGAATACATTAATATGGAATTTGTAGTAGGGTTGCCTCGGACTCAAAAGACATATGATTATATATGGGTAATTGTTGATAGATTGACTAAGTTCGCTAATATTATTCCCGTCAAGTCCACATATTTGGCGAAATATTATGCAAAGATATTCACAGATGAGATTGTGTATTCCTTTATCCATCATTTATGATCGGGCTGCACAATTCATATCTAGATTTTGGAGGTCATTCCAAGAAGATTTGGGCACTAGGGTGAAATTGAGTACAAATTTTCATCATCAAGTAGATTGTCACGACCCAAAACCGAGCCGCGACTGGCGCCCACACTTACCCTCCTATGTGAGCGAACCAACCAATCTAAACCCTAACATTTCAATATAATATCAACAGAAAGTAATGCGGAAGACTTAAACTCATTGATAAAAACAAATTCAATAACTTCTAAATTTCAACATATATTATTTCCCAAAATCTTGAAGTCATCACCACAAGAACATCTATGATCAAATTACTAAACTAAGAGTACTCTAAGAAGCTAAAACAAGTAAAAGCTAGTCCATGCCGGAACTTCAAGGCATCAAGACATGAAGAAGAAGATCCAGTCCAAGCTAGAAGCATTAGCTCACCCTGAAGATCCGGTGTGACGAAGACTGGCTAGAATTGCGGTTGAATTGAAGACGACGGCACGTTTGCTGCACTCCACAAATAACAAAGAAGAAAACATAAAGGTAGGGGGTCAGTACAAACACAAGTACTGAGTAGATATCATCGGCCAACTCAAAATAGAAAATAGTATATATCAAGTAATATCATAAATCAACTATAATACTCAACATGTAGCAACAACAAGTACTATAATCATTACTAAGTTCTGCCAAGTTCACACATGAGGACTCAAGCCTCAATACCATACTCATTTAGGAATTAGGTTCATTAGATTGAATTTATTAACATATTTCAAGATTCATTATCTTTATTCCTCTTGTGTCGGTACGTGACACTCCGCTCCATATACTATCCTGGTGTCGGAACGTGACACTCTGATCCTCATATACTATCCTAGTACCGGAACGTGGCACCCGATCCATATACTATCCTGGTGTCGGAACATGACACTCCGATCCTCATTCTATCCTGGTACCGGAACGTGGCACCCGATCCATATACTATCCTGGTGTCGGAACGTGACACTCCGATCCTCATTCTATCCTGGTACCGTAATGTGGCACCCGATCCATATACTATCCTGGTGTCAAAACGTGACACTCCGATCCTCATTCTATCCTGGTACCGGAACGTGGCACCCGATCCTCTGTTTCTATCCTTGTACCGGAACGTGGCACCCGATCCCCTAATCTCACCACTTTCGTTCATCAAGCCTTCTTTTATACCAAGGCATCATCATTAACAAATTAGATTAGGGTTTCTTTTCAAAATTTGGGATTCAATAGCTTCATCATGCTTATTTATTCACAATTACATAATCATATTCATGCAAGCATACAATTAAGCATATAGAAGGGTTTACAGTACTACTAACACATATCATTTGATATTAAGAGTTTACTACGAATAGTGTGAAAACCATAACCTACCTCCACCGAAGATTAGTGATCAAGCAAGCAATTTCCCAAAGCTTTTGTTCTTCTTCTCGTTCAATCCTCTCTCTTTCTCTTTCCCTCTCTTTGTTCTTTTTACTTTTCTTATTTAAACCCTCTTTCTTTTACCCTAATTAGCATAGAATTAAGTAATAAAGATGACAATAATAATCCAATAATTAACTCAAGTTTACCTCTTTTAACCCCCAAGTAATAAGACTTATTAACATTAACCCACTAACTTTATAATTAAAGCAAGAATAGTCCAAAACGTCCCTTAAAACATTTAAAGAAATCCGACCCAGACTGGGATTACACAGTCTGTGACGGCCCGTCGTGCCTGCGACGGTCCGTCCTGTTGCTCCATCACAGAGTTCAGAGACTAATTTTATTAAAGGGTCTGTGACGGTCCGTTGTGCCCACGACGGTCTGTCCTGCCATGTCGTCACGAAGTTGAGAGAGTCGATTTCAGTACCCAAATTTCAGAATTTCTAAGTGTTTTGAAACGAGACCCTGCGACGGTCCGTCGTGCCCATGACGGTCTGTCGTGAGGTCCGTCGTCTCAGCTAGTTTTCCAGAAATAAAATTTGTTGCTCAAAACGACTAAAAAGGTCGTTACAATAGATACCAATTCACCCATCGTTCGTCCTCGAACGATCACAAGAAGAAAAACAAGGGCGATAAGGAGTACCTGAATCTTTAAAAAGATGTGGGTATCTTTCTTGTATCTCGACCTCCTTCTCCCAAGTCGCTTCTTCAACCGGCCGATTCTTCCATTGCACCTTGATGGATGCAATCTCCCTTGACCTCAACTTGCGAACTTCTCTATCTAAAATAGCAACAGGCTTCTCCTCATAAGACAAATTTTCATCAAGCAGAACTGAATCCCAACGAATGATGTAGTTTCCATCCCCATGGTATCTTTTCAACATAGACACATGAAATACCGGATGCACTCCGGACAGCCCTGGAGGCAAGGCTAACTCATAAGCCACCTCCCCTACTCGCTTAAGTACTTCAAAGGGACCAATATACCTCGTACTTAGTTTACCTCTTTTACCAAACCGCATCACCCCTATTCATGGGAGAAACCTTCAACAAGACTTGCTCACCCTCCATGAACTCTAAGTCTCTAACCTTTCGATTTGCATATTCTTTTTGCCTACTTTGCGCCGCTAGAAGCTTTTCTTGAATAGATTTCACTTTCTATAATGAATCCCTCAAAAGGTCAGTACCCCAAGGTCTAACCTCAAATGCATCAAACCACCCAATGGGAGACGTACATCTCCTACCATACAATGCTTCAAATGGGGCCATATCAATGCTTGAGTGATAGCTATTATTGTATGAAAATTCTGCTAAGGGTAAGAAGTTATCCCAATGACCACCAAATTCTATCACACATGCACGAAGCATATCCTCCAACACTTGAACCATTCGCTCAGACTGACCATCGGTCTGAGGATGGAATGCGGTACTAAGGACCAACCTAGTACCCAATTCCGCATGCAATGTTTTCCAAAACTTAGAAGTAAACAGCGTACCTCTATCTGATATGATTGAGAGTGGAACCCCATGCAGTCGAACAATCTCTGAGATGTAAAGTTTGGCTAACTTCTCTGCATTGCAAGTCACCTTGAACGGAATGAAATGAGCAGACTTAGTTAACCTATCAACAATCACCCAAATAGAGTCATACTTACCCATTGTCTTTGGAAGACCAACCACGAAATCCATTGCAATTCTCTCCAACTTCCATTGAGGAATGGGCATTCTCTGAAGTGTTCCTCCGGGCCTCTGGTGTTCATACTTTACTTGTCGACAGTTTGGACATTTGGAAATAAAATCAACAATATCACGCTTCATTCTACTCCACCAAAAGTGTTGCTTTAGGTCACGGTACATCTTGGTTGCACCCGGATGTATCGAATACCTTGAACTATGAGCCTCTGTCAGAATAGTGTCGATCAAATCATCGACGCGGGGTCTACATACCCTTCCCTTAATCCTCAAAACACCTTCCTCATTGATTGTTGCTTCTTTAGCCTCTCCTTGCAACACTTTATCTCGGATCCGGATCAATTTCTCATCATTAAACTGCTTTCCCTTGATCTTGTCAAGGAAGGAAGATCTTGCCTCCACACAAGCTAAAAATCCTCCCTTCTCATTTACTTCTAATCTCATAAGGTCATTAGCAAGAATCTGAACTTCTCTAGCCAATGGGCGTCTAGAAGCCTGCAAGTGAGCTAGACTTCCCATGCTTCCCGCCTTTCTACTTAAAGCATCTGCCACAACATTCGCTTTTCCCGGATGATACAAAATAGTGATGTCGTAGTCCTTCAGTAGTTCCATCCATCTCCTCTGTCTCAAGTTCAAATCTTTCTGAGTAAAGACATATTGTAGGCTACGATGATCCGTATAGACCTCACACTTAACCCCATATAAATAGTGCCTCCATTGCTTTAATGCAAATACTACCGCGGCCAATTCTAAATCATGGGTCGGATAGTTACGTTCATGCACCTTTAATTGCCTTGAAGCATAAGCAATTACACTCTTCTCTTGCATTAGCACTGCACCCAAACCAGAATAGGATGCATCACAATAAACAATGAAGTTCTTACCCTCTACTGGCAAGGTAAGGATAGGTGCGGTAGTCAAAAAAGTCTTGAGCTTCTGAAAGCTTTCCTCACATTCGTCCGACCATACAAATGGAACATTCCGCTTAGTCAAGTTCGTCAATTGGGAAGCGATGGAAGAGAATCCCTTGACAAATCGACGGTAATAGCTAGCTAACCCAACAAAGCTCCTTATTTCAGACACATTAGTAGGTCTTACCCAATCCTTCATTATCTCAATCATTGAAGGATCCACCATCACTCCATCCTTAGAAACCACGTGCCCCAAGAAGGACACTGCATCTAGCCAAAACTCACACTTAGAGAACTTGGCATAAAGCTTTTTCTCCCTCAACATTTCCAATACAATTCTCAAATGCTCCTCATGTTCCTTCTTACTTTTAGAGTATATCAGTATATCATCAATAAATACGATCACAAAGAGATCCAGATATGGCTTGAAAATCCCGTTCATCAAGCTCATGAACGCAACAGGGGCATTCGTAAGACCAAAAGACATCACTACAAATTCGTAGTGCCCATACCTGGTTCTAAAAGCAGTCTTTGGCACATCCGCTGCCCGTATTTTTAATTGATGATAAACGGATCTCAAGTCAATCTTAGAGAAGACACACACACCTTGTAACTGATCGAATAAGTCATCAATGCGAGGAAGAGGATACTTGTTCTTAATAGTTACCTTGTTCAACTGCTGGTAGTCTATGCACATCCGAAAACTCCCATCCTTCTTCTTCACAAACAAAACCGGAGCACCCCAAGGAGATGAACTTGGTCTAATGAAGCCTTTGCTCAACAACTCTTAAAGTTGGGCCTTTAACTCTCTTAACTCCGCGGGAGCCATTCTATAAGGGGGTATAGAAATGGGGCGAGTAACTGGTTCAAGATCAATACAGAAGTCAAAATCCCTATCTGGTGGCATACCAGGAAGATCTGCAGGGAACACATCCAAAAACTCACGGACTACCGAAACCAACTCAATCGAAGGTACTTGGGTAGTTTCATCCTTGAGATGTGCCAAGAAAGCTAAACAACCCTTACTAACCATTCTCTTAGCATGACTAAAGGACACGATACGAACCGGATTGGAAGTGTAGTCACCCTCCCACACTAACGGATCTGTCCCAGGCTTGGCTAACGTCACAGTTTTAGCATTACAATCAAAGATCGCAAAATTCGGAGAAAACCAAGTCATACCCAGAATTACATCAAAGTCAACCATTTCTAATATAACCAAATCTACATAAGTGTTGCTCCCCACAAAATTCACCAAACAAGACCCCTATACCTTTTTAACTACCACAGACTCACCCACCGGAGTAGAAACACGAATAGGCATATCAAGTAATTCACAATGTAAATTTAGACCATTAGCAAATGAGGAAGGTACATAAGAAAATGTGGATCAAGGATCAAACAATACAGAAGCCATGCAATCACAAACCAGAAGATTACCTGTGATAACAGCATCAGATGTCTCCGCCTCCGATCTCCTAGGGAAAGCATAACAATGAGCCCTTTCGTTTGTTTGCCCGTTGCCCCTACCATGTCGTGATGTAGTGGCTCCAGTTTACCCATCACCTTGGCCGTTTTGGTGACCACCATTACCTCGACCACTGCATCCTCCAGAATGACGGCCTCTTCCATAACCACCTCTACCTCTAACCATTGGAGGTCTGTAACTCTGTTTTGGACAATACCTCTTAATGTGTCCAGTCTCCCCACATCCATAACATTCTCTGGATTCAAGCATCGGCCTCTCAGAGAAGTGTTGACCGGTCTGACGTGGACACCCAACTACAGTTTGTAGTTAAGACTGAATTGGTCGGACTGAGTAACATCCAGAACCCTGTCCTCTAGAATAGGAACCATTAAACTCACCTCCCTTTCGAAACCTTTTTGATGTCGACGCCATGGTGAAGTCATCTGGCTTTACTCCTTCCACCTCTATTACGAAGTCTACCACTTCCTGAAAGGATTTCACTGTAGCCGCTACCTGTAAGGTTGAAATCCGCAACTCTGACCTCAACCCCTTCACAAAACAGCGAATCCGTTCTTGTGGACTGAAACAAAGTTGGGTGGCATATCTGGATAGTGCGCGAAACCTAGCCTCATAAGCAGTAACCGACATCCTACCTTGTTCTAGGCTCAAGAACTCATCTCTTATCCTATCCCTCAAAGTCTGGGGGATATACTTCTCCATAAACAAGCATGATAATGAGGCCCAAGTCATAGGTGGTGCCTCTGTTGGTTGACACTCTACATGTGACCGCTACCATATTTTGGCGTTTCCTTGGAACTGATAAGTCACAAACTCAACACCAAACCTTTCTACTATACCCATCTTGTGTAGTAGCTGATGACAGTCAACCAGTAAATCGTAGGCATCCTCCGATTCAGCACCCTCGAAGACTGGAGCTTTCAATTTCAAGAACTTACTGAAAAGTTCATGCTGATCATTTGTCATTATAGGCCCTGTAGTCAGACGAGGAAATGTGCCTATTTCCAATGAGGCATCCATACGGGGAGCCCCAGCAGCGGCATGTCGTACCTCTGAAACCGGAGCTGTTGGTGCAGAAAACACCGGAGGTGCCTCGACCGATCGATAACCCGCTAAGATAAGCAAGAACCTGATTGATCATCTCTGGGGTAGGTTGGGGTGGCAATTCCTCATTTTGCACTTGTTCATTCTTCCCTTCCTCACCCTCTCTTACTACTTCCTCAGTCGGTGGAGGAGTCACCGCCCTAGCATCAGATGGGCTAGGTACTTGCCCTCTTCCTCTAGAGGACGTTCTCCCACAACCTCTACCACGGGTTCTTGCCGCTACTCCTCTTCGAGCTACAGCCCCAGTGGCTGGCTCAGATGCTTCTTGTCTTGCCGGTGTTGGAGTTGGTGCAGTCGTTGCTCTAGTTCTAACCATCTGCAAAAAGAGTGAAGATTGTCAGATACCAATTTGTATCACCTAGATACCAATTGGGTTCAAGTAATAGCACGAAAGAAAGAAAGAAAGAATGGAATTTTCCTAAGGTCTTATAGCCTCTCAAAGAAAAGTAAAGGCATCCCCCTACTGTTCCTTAAGACTCTAATAGACTCGTTCTTGTGTGATGAGACCATCAAACCTAAGGCTCTGATACCAAGTTTGTCACGACCCAAAACCGAGCCGCGACTTGCACCAACACTTACCCTCCTATGTGAGCGAACCAACCAATCTAAACCCTAACATTTCAATATAATATCAACATAAAGTAATGCGGAAGACTTAAACTCATTGATAAAAACCAATTCAATAACTTCTAAAATTATACATCTATTATTCCCCAAAATCTGGAAGTCATCACCATAAGAACATTTATGATCAAATTACTAAACTAAGAGTATTCTAAGAAGCTAAAACAAGTAAAAGCTAGTCCATGCAGGAACTTCAAGGCATCAAGACATGAAGAAGAAGATCCAGTCCAAGCTAGAAGCATTAGCTCACCCTGAAGATCCGGTGTGACGAAGACTGGCTAGAATTGTGATTGAGTTGAAGACGACGGCACGTTTGCTGCACTCCACAAATAACAAAGAAGAAAACATAAAGGTAGGGGGTCAGTACAAACACAAGTACTTAGTATATATCATCGGCCAACTCAAAATAGAAAACAGTATATATCAAGTAATATCATAAATCAACTATAATACTCAACATGTAGCATTTATTAACATATTTCAAGCCTCAATACCATACTAAGTTCTGCCAAGTTCACACAAACTCAAGCCTCAATACCATACTCATTTGGGAATTAGGTTCATTAGATTGAATTTATTAACATATTTCAAGATAAATTATCTTTATTCCTCTTGTGTCGGTACGTGACACTCCGCTCCATGTACTATCCTGGTGTCGGAACGTGACACTCCGATCCTCAAATACTATCCTGGTACCGGAACGTGGCACCCGATCCATATACTATCCTGGTGTCGGAACGTGACACTCCGATCCTCATTCTATCCTGGTACCGGAACGTGGCACCCGATCCATATACTATCCTGGTGTCGGAACGTGACACTCCGATTCTCATTCTATCCTGGTACCAGAACGTGGCACCCGATCCATATACTATCCTGGTGTCAAAATGTGACACTCCGATCCTCATTCTATCCTGGTACCGGAACGTGGCACCCGATCCTCTATTTCTATCCTGGTACCGGAACGTGGCATCCGATCCCCTAATCTCATCACTTTCATTCATCAAGCCTTCTTTTATACCAAGGCATCATCATTAACAAATTAGATTAGGGTTTCTTTTCAAGATTTGGGATTCAATAGCTTGATCATGCTTATTTAGTCACAATTACATAATCATATTCATGCAAGCATACAATTAAGCATATAGAAGGGTTTACAGTACTACTAACACATATCATTCGCTATTAAGAGTTTACTACGAATAGTGTGAAAACCATAACCTACCTCCACCGAAGATTAGTGATCAATCAAGCAAATTCCCAAAGCTTTTGTTCTTCTTCTCGTTTGATCCTCTCTCTTTCTCTTTCCCTCTCTTTGTTCTTTTTATTTTTCTTATTCGAACTCTCTTCCCTTTACCCTAATTAGCATAGAATTAAGTAATAAAGATGACAATAATAATCCACTAATTAACTCAAGGTTACCTCTTTTAACCCCCAAGTAATTAGACTTATTAACATTAACCCACTAACTTTATAATTAAAGCAAGAATAGTCCAAAACGTCCCTTAAAACATTTAAAGAAATCTGACCCAGACTGGGATTACGCAGTCTGTGACGGCCCGTCGTGCCTGCGACGGTCCATCCCGCTGCTCCGTCACAGAGTTCAGAGACTAATTTTATTAAAGTGTCTGTGACGGTCCGTCGTGCCCACGACGGTCCGTCCTGCCATGTTGTCACGAAGTTCAGAGAGTCAATTTCAGTACCCAAATTTCAGAATTTCTAAGTGTTTTGAAACGAGACCCTGCGACGGTCCGTCGTGCCCATGACGGTCCGTCGTCTCATCCAGTTTTCCAGAAATAAAATATGCTGCTCAAAACGACTAATTGGGTCGTTACACAGATGGTCAAGAGGAACACATTATTAAACCCTTGAGAATATGCTTAGATCTTGCATTATTAATTTTAAAGGAAGTTTGGATAAGCGGTTGCTATTGGTCGAGTTTGCTAATAACAATAGCTTTTATTCATCCATTTCCATGGCTCCCTATGAAGCCTTACATGGTAGGAGGTGTAGGTATTCTATAGGGTTGTTTGAAGTTGGTGAGCCATCGATTGTTTCTCCCGACTTGATTTATAAGAATTTGTAGAATACGCATATCATATGAAATAATTTGCAAACAGTCTATAGTCGGCAAAAGTCCTATGCAGACCAGAGGATGAGGGATTTGGAGTTTGAAGAGGGTGATACGGTGTATTTGAAAATTTCACCAATGAAGGGGTGGTTCGATTTGGAAAAAAAGGAAAGTTGAGTCCTCGTTATGTGGTCCCTAATGAGATTTTGTAAAGGGTTGGTAAGATTTCCTATCAATTGAAACTCCCAAATGATTTAGCTTTATTTCATCCAGCTTTCCATGTTTCTATGTTGAAGAAGTGTGTCGGAAATCCCGAGTCTATTCTTCCTATTGAAGGCCTTGGGTTCAAGTATAACCTCTCTTATGAGGAGGTTCCGTTTAATATACTTGATAGGAAAGTGACGAGGTAAAGGAACAAAGAGGTGGTTTCCGTAAGGGTTTTATGGAAGAAGCATGTAGTTGATGGTGCAATATAGGAGGCAGAGGCCGACATGAAGATGAGATATCATAATCTTCTCTATGATTGAGGTTATTCATTATTTCTAATAACATAATTATTGCTAGGAATTCTGATTTCTTGATTTTTGGAGACTTCATAGTAACGGTATAGTGAAGGCTTGTAATTTGTTTTACTTTTTGCATATTTGAGATAAGTTATGCATTATTATATGGTGAGTTTTCGTGGAACTTATGTGTAGCATAATAATGAAATGAACTTGTTGCTAATTGACTTATGTATTGAATGATGAGCCCTGGTGTGTTGTGATAAGGAGGTACCTCATGATGAAATTTTGAGTCTATGTGTGATGAGTTGAGTGTTGAAGTTTGCCTTATTGAAATGATGTGATTCATGATACTCTTTTATGGTGAATTGGTTGAGCTACTAGTATTGAGTCTATTCCTTCCTTTAAAAGAGTGTTTAGTGTCATTGGAGGACGAATGTTCCTAAGGGGGAGATAATGTAACATTTCGAAATCCTTATGCATGTGGTATAACTTAAACTAGGATCCGTGAGGTAGAATCATATTCTGAGTCAAATTAAGTGTAAATAGAACAATTAAGGTGATTAAGGACCAAAATATTCAAGAACGTCCATGACATCCAGAAAGTTGGTTGATAAGAGGGCTAGTGTGTGTTAAGCTGTGATTCTAGTTTTAAGAGTCGGAATTGAACTAATGTGAGTATAAATACGTGTAACACCTGTGAGGGATGTTCCAAGATTCAAACGTACGGGTACGACTCCCCAAGGACCAACCAATAACCTTTGAGGAGAACCCTTGTAGCTTCGAATGCAACACTACCTGATAGTGTGCTTTGACAAAGAGGTTGACAAGGCGTCAAGGGCTCTACGGGGCGTCGAGGACACTGTCATCCCACACTTAGAAAGATTCGTGAAGGTTCTGTTTCACCTAGCTACTGTTACATGTGAAAGAAAGGGGTTGACGGGGCGTCGAGGACACTGTCATACCACACTTAGAAAAAAGAAGAAAAAATCGTGCCTCCACTAGTCTGTGACCAAACTTATGAATGTGCAACACGGACCGTCCATGGAGTCTGCAAATTCCTACGTGTTTTAATTTAAATTCATTTAATTAATTAAGAGGTTTAGGGGTAATTGGGTATTAAATAAAGACTAATTGATTTATTTAACCCCTCATATAAATACCACCAACCGTCATTAGTCTATGAATAACACTCAAAATAAACTCTCGTCCTTCTCTCTACTTTCTCTCTCTATTGGAAGACAACATTGGAGATTAGATTGGAGGTGAATTAAGGGCTGGTTAAGGAAGAATTTACCATCAAAAGGTCATACAATCTTAAGGTATGGGATCTAATTCACCTTTGAGACTTCTTTCCTCAAAGGGCTCCTTCAAAGGTTTTCCAGAAAGTTGATTTCCATATGGGTTTCGTTCAATTACGAATTTTATGTTATGAATTGAGTTGTTCATGTCTTATTTCGATTGAAATGAGTAGATTATCATGTATTGTAACTTGGTTGGGATGAATTGATATGGTTTGGTCAAGATTGTAGATTATGACCCTTAACCCTCAACCCTAGGCATGATCTTGATATGAATTATGTTGTGTTTTATCCAATTGGTTTTATTTATTGTTAATTCGTTGTTTATGTTTGTTATTACATTGATCATGAACCTATAATGATTAATTGAAGTCTTTCATGCTTTTTCTTGAGTATTGATCTAGGTTAAGAACATAGACTTAAATAATTTATCTTAAAGCTTTGTTTTAGTATTGAATCATGGTATAGTGACTCTTCTAAGTTCATTGTCATATTGGTTGTTGAATTACATTAGTGTAATGATCCAAATTGGGTTAATCTATGGGTTGATGGTAAGGCTCTTTATTATGAACTATGGAAGAGTGTTGGTAAGTCTTGACTATTCTAATTCTCACTTTAATTATGGTTAATTGTCATCAAGATATGATATTTTATTGAAGTATACCTTGTTTAATTTGATAGGATGGTGTGACGATTGAATTAAAATGTCTTATGCTTTGGTTGTGAGGTTTCTTAGGGTATACATGCCATAATAATGAAAACATGTAATTATTACCCTATTAAGAGGTGATATGCAACGGGTTGACCTCACTTAAATGAATTGTAAAAGAAAGGAGTATTTCTAATTCAATTCTTATTGAGCTATGATAATGAATATACACCGGTTAGTCCCTATGACCGAAATTAAGTTATGATTACAACAAGACTAAAGGCATTTCAATAAAGGGACCTAGCTTAGCACCGAGTGAGGTTGTATGTGAGGGGGTGACACCTTCCTACATAAGGAACTTAGGTTTACTACGGCCCTCACGGGAAGTATAGCCTCATGACCCAAGGTAGGGTGCACACTTAGTATTTGCATGATTTTTTCCCCAAGCTCCATAAACAATGTTGCCACCATCGGATACTAGCTAGTAGATCCACCTAGATAGCTATGTTTATGTTAGGTTCTACGTTGTCAGGTAGGCAAACTTCCATTGGTGTAATGTTTCATGACACCAGATTCCACATTAGCTCAAGTGGTCTATTTCGGTTAAGTCAGGGGTTCTCTAAACAAAAATGAATGAATGAAAGTAGGCTAATTGAAGTGACTTGATTTGTTTGACTTTAGATAAGGAGGGAAATGGGACTCTACCTATGCCTTGATAGAAGCTTTGAGATGTTAATATTATGTAAACAAATTGATATATAATGTTAATGACTATATCTTTTGAATAAGATTCTTATGAATATGAAATTGGTTATCATTGTTAAAGAAATAATAATATATGAGATGGAAGACTATGCTATGTGAATTGAATTGCTATTTATGATCTTTGGTGGGTTACTTGATTGAGTAGGGTTATGGGCTTTTCTTGGTCATTGCATTTGTGGCTTCTTAAGAATAACAGTTGGTTTGTTTGCTTTCCAAATTACGTGGTTTTGTCTTATTCATGTTTGTGATATTATTACATTATGATAGAGTTACATGAGATTAGCGGTTTATGTATTCTGACGAGCATATAGTATAATCAATTTGTTTAATATGTTCAACGGATTGACTTAAATGACATGATTCATTTAAATGTCCCTTTCTAGCATACTTTGTTCGTATTTATGAATATGGTCTCATACCTAGTACATGTGGCATACTAACCCCATTTTATCCCTTTTTCCCAAACATTTTAGGTTTCAATCGTTGAAGTTGATTTGAGGTGATTTGAAAGAAGACTTTGATATTTTATCATCCAAGTGGTAGGTCCTCATTTTCCCTGAGGATGATGCAAATATTCTCTTTGCAAAGTTACATAGTTACACAAACTTTTTTATTGACTCTATTTCCATTCGAGACAAAGTTGTATAAAGCCTATATGCATATTACTTTTATTGATGTGGGGCTAGGCCCAATGTTATTTTCCTCTTTTAGATGGTTTATGAGATGAGAGGAACTTATGACTCTATTTCTTTGCTATATAACTGTGTGAAATAAAAGTAGAAGACAATGTAATCTTCTTATACGAAGGAGTCTATGTATACTTTATACTATTATGATTATGTGTATGTATAGGTCTATGTAAATCTCTGATTAGATGTTGCTGAAAAATATTAAATTCTTCCGTATTGTAAATCGATGAATGCAATGATGTAAGACTAAGAGGCTACTTAGTCCTAAAAAAGGACGCCGCCGCCGGTTACGCCTAGGGGTAAACCCGGATGTGACATTAGCCTTCAACTCTTTTAACTTGGCCGGAGCCATCCTATAAGGAGGAATTGATATGGGTTTAGTATCCGACATCAAGTCTATGCCGAAACCTATTTTCCATTCAGGATGAATTCTGGGTAAATTATTGGGGAAGTCTTCAGGTAAATCCTTCACTACGTGGACCGACTAACAAGGAGGAGCCTTGGAATCAAGGTCCTTGGCTCTCTCCACATGATTGAGACATCTCTTAGAAATATTTTTACAAATTTTTAGACATGAAATAATTTGACCTTTAGGGATTTAATTTCCCTCCTTCCATTCTAAACTGGGCTCATTTGGAAAATGGAATTTAACTACCCTGGTTCTACAATCAATTTAAGAAAAAAGAAACATGTACAAGTTCATCCCCAGTATGACATCAAAGTCTAACATATCGAATTCTAAAAAATCAACAAATTTAACTCTATTGGACTATAATATGGGACAACTACTATAGACTCTTTTTGCAACAACGTAGCCACCCGCTGGGGTAAGAACTGAAAAAGGTTCAACTAAGACATTAGGGAACATATAAAACATCATAGCAACTAAAGGAGTCACAAAAGATAAAATGTCACCGATATCTATAAATGCATAAACATTAGTTGAAAATACTTGCAACATACCGGTAATAACATTAGGAGAACCTTCTTGATCACTCTAGTCTTCAGAGCATATATAGAAGCGGTTCTTCTTAGGACCACACCACTTGCTTGTGCTTGAGTACCCTCCTTTACTTCATTATTGTCCATGGGAAAATCCCTACCTATTTGACTACTCCTTCCACAACCAAAAAAATTATCTGTATCCAATACATAGTTACCCACGTGCTTCGTACAACATTTGGTACATTCTGGAACACTAGTTGGTGAACCACCACCTTTTCCTCCTTGGTATATAGGGTTAGACACCCTATCCTTATGAATCTTTGTGACATTAGAAGGAACTTGGTTGGATAATATCTTCTTGAACTTTGGTTAGTCTTGTATCTCAAACTTACCCTTAGAAGTATTCCCATCATAGGGCCTTGCCCTCTTGACCTCCCTATTCTTCCTCTTGAGCCTACTCTCCTCAACTTGTTGAGAATGTACCAAAACAAGAAATATCAAAATTTTCATAAAGCATTGCGGCACGACATTCTTCCACTAGATAATTGGACACACCAATCACAAAATGGTTCATTTCATCTCTAGGATTGGAAACCAAAAAAGTTACATATTTAGACAATTTAATGATTTTCAATAAGTATTCTTGCACACTCATACCCCCTGCACATAGGTTACTAAACTATTCCACTTTTGCCTATGTTTTCTCCCTTTGAAGGAACCTATCAAGAAATTCCCTCTTAAAGATTTCCTAGATTATGGGACCCTCTCTTAAAGCCATATTTTCCTTCCATTGAGAGAAGAATGTTTGAGCCACATCCTTGAGTTGGTAAGCATCTATCTTGGACTTCACATTTGAACTCACCTCGATAGCATACAAGATCTTATAAACCTCACCAAGGAAGTTTTGGGGATCTTCAATCACCTTAGACTCAAAGAACATGGCAGGGTTAATCCTTGTGAAGTCCCTCAAGCGAGAAGCCATGGTACTAGAATTTTGATTCACGTAGGGTGACACTTCTCTATTTTGTTGAGCCATCATAGCTTGAAGTTGTGCAGTTACGACTTGATCTTGAGTAGTCATGGCTTGAAACAAGTTTAGAAAAGTCGTCCTTACCTCGTCATCCGTTATAATCGGATAATTGACCAAAGCTTGTCCACATAGATGAACTTCTTCTTGAAAAGGAACTTGGTTTTATTGGGGAGGATCTCCCGTATTAGAAATCTCCTCTAAACCCTCCTTATGGCTTCCTGTCACATTCGGGAATAAATCCCCAGCGTAACCAACATTGTCGTCCACGAACATAGACCATCCCTTACCACTCATCATTACATGTCATAGGTCAAAAAATGAGGAAAACTCAAAACTTTTACATAGTGAAGTGTACTTAGACTTCTCACATATAATATAGGGAGTTTACATAGACTTCTCATTTACGAAGTATACATAGACTTCTCGCTTAACATAAAAAAATTATATAAGAGTGAAATATGTTCTGTAACATATAAACAATCTAAAAGGAGTGCAACGTTTGGACATAGCCATTACAAGTTCACTACGCCATTATAGGCTTACATCAATATTCTCAAATGAAAAAGGAAGGAAAAAATTTCTTTAGAAATAACAATACTACTTGGATAGATAGATGGAACCATCCTCGAACAGTGAGGACTCACCAATAGCTAGGGGAAAGATGTCGATGTCTTCTTGGAAATGACCTCAAATCACCTCAACGACCCGAACCTACATATTAGTAGATATATAAAGGATATGGGTTAGGTATAACCATTTGTACTAAATATGAAAACACATGCACATAAAACTATTTGAAGACATGTATGAAAAGGACCATTTCATTAGAAACATTTAAGTCATTTTGAAAAGACTTCATACAAACACAAAAAAAGTATATGCAAGTCAAGGATCACAACAACATAAGACATATTCATAAACACGGAAAACATCATTATAAAGTCATGTTAAGATTTCATATTCATTTGTTCATATCATCAACATACAAGACCCTTACCAACAATGCCATCTCAAGCTTACAAGAGCAATGCTCATGTGGAGCCCCACAACTTTACAATATCAAGTAAAAAAGAAAAGTTAGACCAATATAATGTCCACCAATGTAACTAACCTCATATATGGTCAACATATGTACATATGATGATATCATCAGTGCATAATACCATAAGAACAACCTCGTAGGACTTCCTTCAAGGAAAACTTGTACAATATATAGATAGAGTCCCATACCCCTACGTACACTAAGAAGAATCCCAAAAGTCACCCTAGTTAGTGTTCAACTTCATTACATCATTCAATCATTTTACTTTTGGGAACAATAACCTTAACCAATGATATAGAATGTGAGTTAAACATAAAATTTTCTGTCATGAAACCCTACACCGGAAGATGGTGCTCTACTTGGCAAGGTAGAACCAAAACATGAACTTAACATTCTAGACGTATCCACAAGATAGTATTCCTACGAAGGCAACATATTTACGGAACAAGGAGTCATACCAGAGATCCTCTTTATGCACAATTTCATTGTAATATCCATCTCATGAGAAACACTGTGAACCTACCTTCGTACTTTTGGAAGGGACACCTCTCATATCTAGTTCGCCCGGTACTAAGCTAAAGTCCTTTTTTTAAAAAAGACTTTAACCCACCATTAATCATCAATACTTAGTTTATGCAATAAGATACTAAACCCTTGTATATAATAATAATGGTCTCATTACATATGGGATGAAAACTTCCTTTCGTCACAACCCATCATTAGTGAGATCGTCATATCATGATAATAATTAGGCACACAAGTGATTCATATTCAACCTTGTATCATCATACCCTTAACATAATCCTACTATTCAACATATTAATAACAAAGCATCATAATCATTATATCATCATCTTCTTAATCTTAACATACAATCATACTTCAATTGCATATCATCATAAATAATACAACATTATTATTGACGTAGAAAATTCAAAGTAAACAAGTTCTTACCAATAGCCTCCAAGGATCACCGTCTAGATATTACCCTTAATTCATCACAACTAATGAGAAATGAACCACTCATCATCATCGTAATCATCATAATATAGTGAATTATACAATAACAAAAACAATTCCAACAACCCTAATAATCTATACATAGCTAGGTTTGGAGAAAAGGGTTTAGTCATGAATTCATCCAAGATGTAGATACAATAACAAGATTACATTACAATAGGTGAGTGATATATCATAGTTAACTCATGTCTAACCACCAACACACCCATCACTCCTTGTCAATTCATAAGCAAACCAATTATTTGGGGAAATTGCTGAGGAAACATGGACAACAAAAAATTAAATTAACCAACATCAATTACTTATCAATACATATTTAATTAGTCATATATAATCACAATTTGTCATAATCAATCATCAATTTCATGTTTAGAAGAAAAACTATTTATAGAGACAAACCCTTAAATTTGAATTATTTAGAAACCAACTTTAAATGGACCTCTTGAGGAAAGACTTCCCAAGAGTGAAAGAATACATACCTTAGAAAGCTTAATACTCAAAATTTGGGTAAGAAATATAGAGACTTTGTGTTATAATATAAGATTCTTGCGGTTTCTTCAACAAAGGATGAGATAGAGAGAGAATGTGGAGAGAAGTGGGAGAAATTTTGTTTAAATTTATGTTTGAGTTTTGAAGTGGGAAATATGTGATAATTGACCTAAAATCAATATAGTAATACCCCAAAATATAAAAAGTACCCCTCATTAAGTTGTATTTCCAAAAGTGTAGTCCACCTTAACATAATCTTTGAATCCCCGTTAACCTTCATGCCCCACTTGACGGTTCGTGAAGTGATTAATGGATCGTGGTGGTGGTCATGAAGGTTGAGGAAGTATCTCCCAAAACGATTCACCTAAATTATTCTTCTAAGTGCACTTCACAAAACCCCCTCCATTCCCTAAGAATGCAACATGGCCCGTTAAGTGGCTCGTGGTGCTCTTAGGCAGTAGTCTCTTCCAAAACGCCGCCCTTTCCCCAAACGTCTAAGGCATGATCACGACGTCCTTCCTCCTTTTGTCAAGTTTACCACAAGTCATGAACAGGCCCATGATTCCTTGTACAGTAGCTAAACCTTTATGTAACATCTCCCCATGTCCATGACATCTTCACGAGCTCCCCACTTGGCCGTGGTCGTGACCATAAGCCGTGGTTATGCTCGTGAGGTTGAGGCAATAGCCTCAATTCTTGTGAAGCCTTGGCTCGCCCTTGTAGGTTAGTACTCCTCATTTGTATTAGTTTCTTAAACCCCTTCTTATTCACCTATCTCTATTCCCATGACCTTCCCATGAACAACCCTTTAGACATCTTCTTTAAATTAAACTAGAAACACTTGCACTATAATAATCCATGTTATTATCTCAGCAGAGGTCCTGGTCGTATCTTGAAGTTTTGAATCTAACATTTCCTATTTAATTTTAATATATTGATTTAGGCTCAAAAAAGTTGATTAATGATTGGTTCATAGTGTGAGGTTCTAGAATAAGTCATGAACTTCCAGAGTGTTACACTGCCCTTTTAGAAGTCATATCCTATAACCACAAGAAAAAGATTACAATAAAAGGACACATAGAACTAAGAATACCATAAGAGGTTAAAATTTCATAAGTATTACATAGACACTCATTCATAAGTGTGGCACGCTTCACAATTATGAGCAAGACTCTACATAGACGTGGTTTAGTTAGACATCATTCCAATGATTATTCAACCTCATGCTCTAATACCAAGTTTGTCACGACAAAGGAGCACCCCCTAGTCGTAACCAATGTATTTATCCTCGAAGAGTCCTAAAAATTTCCTTAGTATACATCATCACATTTAAAAGGTAAATAAAAATATGGAAAATTAGGAACTTTACATTAAAGCTCATATGAAATTCTCATATATATAAAATAGCCTACCATCATCTCACACATCATCTCACACAAACACAATCAAACATAAGAGTACAACATTTGGGACATAGCCCTAAAAACATTAAAATATGTATCATAAGAGAATACAACATAGTCCTTACAAGATAGGAAATACAACAATGTCCTTAGACTAATAAAATAACATGGACTAGAATAATAGGCTTTGTCCTCGCACTCGTGGACTCACAAATATCGTAATCTATCCAAGCTTCTTGAAATTTTGTGTTGAAACTCTTCAATGGCCCGAACCTACATCATTGTAGAAATAAAGAGAATATAGGTTAGTACAAACCACATGTACTATGTATGAAGACATATGCAAGTAAAATATTTAGATTTATGCTAAAAAGTACATTTTGTTTGAAATCATGCTAAACTTTTTTAAATTTTTATGCACACTCGAATTACATATACAAGTCCTTAATATTAAAACCATGAAATATTTCCATATTCATATGCATGAGTACATCATAATAAAGCCATAATCAACATTTCATATTTCGAGTACATTTCATCACTTAATTACAAGACTTTTCTAGTAATCCCAATTTAATTAAATAGAGAAATGTCTACGTGAAGCTCCATAACCCCATAAAAACTATGTAAACTAGCAAAGAGACCACAATCATTGCCTTTACATCATATAGCATCATAATAAGTGTCTTCAATTTCATACATGAAAATCTGGACAGACAACATGTATATCAAATGAATGCAACATCATATGAAACCAACATTATATAGAATCAACATTATGCATTTCATTCATAATATATGTATATAAAGAAATTATAAAAAGGATTATTTCTTGAAGGTCCACATGTGCAATGTATAGCTAAAGTCCCATTCCCTTACCTTCACTAGTGCAACTTTCAAAATTATCCTAGTTATTATGCATCTTTTTACTTTCATTCATTCATTTAACTTTCGATAAAAATTTCCTTAACTGACAATAGACCACGTAACCTAAACTACGAATCTAGTGTTACCCCTTAACACAGAAACGGGGGAATTATACTTACCAAGGTAGGACATATAAATCATAATAACTTCTATGTGGATTCACTAGCTAGTCTTCATATGGGGGAACATAGTTAATGAGCTATGAAATTGTTACTAAAAACTCTCTATATGCAAATTCACTATGTAGTTACAATCTCATGAGACATTTGATGAACCTACCTTCCTTATTGGAAGGGATACCTTTCATTGTCAAGTTCACTCGGTGTTAAGCTACATATTCCCTTTTTGAAGCATCTTATAGTCATTCTTAACATTAGTTTATGTCATATGTTTTAGGAGACTAACCTCTTGTATAACATGATCATAGCTTCTTGGTTTTAGGATGAGTAATTCCTTTCATCACAACCTAGCATTAAGTGAGAACATTACATCATAATAATTGTAATAATAAGCACAAGAGAATCAGTTCTAATTCCTCATAATCATATACCTATCATCATATCACATTCATTGCATTCATGACATAATCATACATCCATACGTCATCATTTATACTCCAACTGAACAACATGATCAAGAATAGACTAACACTAATACAATAGAGTATTCATGATCTTACAAGTCTAACCAGGGGATTTAAAAAATATCATCAAAGACTTCACCCTCAATTCAATGTTCTTTTACCAACTTTTCATTTACCATCATCATAAAATAGTAAACTATACAATAATAAATTCAATTACATATTCCTCATTCATAAACAAACCTAAATCACAAGTTGAGGTTAGAAGAAGAAGAGTATTAATGGGTCTTCATAGTGAAGTGTACTTATACTTGTCACATATCATATATACAGTTTACATAGACTCCACGTTTAGCATAAACAAATCATATAAGAGTCCAATATCTTGTCTAACATATAAACCATCTAAAAGGAGTACAACATTTGGACACAGCCATTACAAATACAACATACCATTATAGGCTAACATCAATAGTCTCAAATGATAAAGAAAGGAACAAATGTCGTTAGACATAGCAACCCTTCTCGGCTAGATAGATGGCACCATCCTCAAACATTGAGGAATTATCAATAACATGGGAAAGATGTCCAAGTCTTCTTCAAAATTTCCTCAATCACTTAAATGGCCCAAATCTATATATTAATAGAAATATAAAGAATATTGGTTAGTACAACAGCGCGTACTAAGTATGGACATATGCAAATAAACCATTTGAAGACATTCATGAAACTGACCATTTTTTTGGAAACATTCCAAGTCATTTCCAAAACCTCTACGCACACACAAGAGAACATGTACAATACAAGGATCACAAAATCATAAGACTTTTTCATACACAAGGAAAACATCATCATAAAGTCACATCAACCTTCCATGTTCATTAGTTAATCTCATCAACATATAAGGCTTTTAATGACAATCCTATCCCAAGAATACAAGTTCAATGCTCATGTGAAGCCTCATAATCCCAACCAATCAAGTAAATAAGAAAAGATATCATAAGTAATGCCTTTTTTTATATAACATAATCATCAAGTGTAGTCATCATCACATATAATAATTTAGACCAATATCATGTTCATCAATGTAACCAACATCATATAAGAGCCACATCATATAGAACCAACATGTATATACATATATATATATATATATATATATGACTCCCCTGAAGGTAAACTTTTGAAATGTATATGTAGAGTACCATACCCCTTCCTACACTAAGAAGAATGCCTTATATGTAACAACCCTAAAATTTTATATGCTAAGTAATTCTTAATGTGTTTAGAATGCCTGCGATTAGACCGGGTTCACACAGATTGGTCCGCATAGAACTACACCTCTAATACCATGTGACAGCCATTCCACTAATTTGGGGAGTTATTTGAGCTAGCAAAGGTGTGGTCCAGCTATTTAGGGCTCCCGAATATCAAGATTTACCCGAATGGGTCTTTACCGGATTTAAAGAGGGGAATCCTTATGCTTGGAGGGCCTGAGGGTAAAATAGTCTTTTTCCAGGCTAAGGGTAGTATCATAATTACACTAAATAAGTAATTAGTAATTTAATTAATAAGGTGGAGGGGTATTTTGAGGAGATAGGGCCGAAAATTGGCATTTAAGAGAAGTCTTGCTCCACCCGGTTCAAATCTAGGTGGAAGCAATGATTTAAATTGTTTTATTTAAATTGGTCAATTAATTTAATTAATTAATAATTATTAGATGATTTAATAAAAAGGAAAAGATTTTTTTATAGGTTTGAAAGAGTCCTAGTTTGACTAAGTATTTACCTAAGCCTAAACCACCTTTCACGTTTAACTTTCTCTCTCTCCCACATCAAAACCTCTCTTTCTTTTCATGTTCTATCTTCAAAAATACAAGAACTGACCAGTAACTAAAAGTTCTTCATGCTTGAAGAAAATTCACGTTGTAAATATAATCAAAACATATCCAAAAACGTTAGGCAAAGGGAGGGTTTTCCCGGCAAAGTTTGGTGTTAAAGCTAGGATTTTGACGTGAGTTGGAGAAGGCCTTTGGGCCGCAGGTTCAAGGTTTGAACATCAAAATAAGGAATGGGTTTTATTACTTTTTGTACCTTTCCCAAGAGACCCTTAGGACTTAGATGAATCTATTCTTAAAACAAGAATAGTTCCCCGTTGCATGTCCCTTTCACTAGCTCCTATCGATGGTTGTAGGTTGGTATGTCTGCTGGTAGATATTAGGCATGTAATGTGATTTAATAATGAATATGTTCATGAATATGTGTTTGGAAACGTACGAATGATAACCTATTTTTACCTAAAATATGTGTTTATGTGTGTGCAATGTGTAGTCGTGACATTGAACACAGATTGAAGCATGAAAATGACTTGTTTTATCCTTGTATTTCACACGCACAGACTTGCATAAATCGTGATGTTCATATGAAGTATAGTTTTTCTAATTTGAGTGGAAACTATTATCTAAATGAATCCATGAAAATGCACCCAATTATGTACTACAAGATCCATGAATTACCCTAAGAAGTTACGTGTAATTTCGATTAAAAGGATGCTGAAAAATGTACATAATTTTCTACTATATGTTGATGAATTTGGGTCATAATAAGTGGTTTAGTATATTATGAATAATAAATTAAAATAAGTGAGGTCATTGAGGATCGAACCCGTGACCTCACCATGTTAAAAGTCACAGAAATAATGTAAGTTAAATAGAATGTGGCAAGAGGGATTCGGACTAGTGTCCTCGACAGAAAATGAAGTACAAAAAAAAAGAAATAAGAGGAGTGGGATTCGAAACCACCACCTCTAAGTCAAATTTAAGAAATGTTTAAAAGAAAGTAAAAGGTTGAGGGGTGTGGAAATCGAACCCACGACCTCTAGGACAAATCAAGAGAATTTAAGGAGAAAAAATCTTTGGAGGTTCGAACCCACACCCTCTCGGCCAAGAATGAGAAGAATAAAAGAAAAAAAAAGAAAATAAGGGTTGTGGTGGTTCGTTCCCACATCCTCTCAGTTCCAAATAATGAAAAATGAAGAGAGAAATTAAGAAAAAATAAAATGGAGTTGGGGATCGATCTTGGGTCCCCAAGCCGTGTGTATCAAATCAGAACAAATACAATGTAAGTGTTGTCAAAGGGATTCGTAATTGGGATCCCTTGCCCAAATTCCATATTGATACATTATTCCTACGTGAATTAATATTCAAAAATAATGTTTCCTACATAGATCGAAATCGATATCTTTGCACACTTACAAGATGCATATGTCTTATACCACATAATCATAGGAAGATATGAATTACTTGAACGAACTATGACTGAAGCCCCATGGCTTGTATGTATAAACCCATAAGTCTAGCATACGTTTAAAGTAAGTGAACCTAAGATGTATGTAATGAAATGATTAAACCCCAGAAGGGTCAAGTAAGAGTGTGAAACACTCTAAATGGCCAAGTGCATTGGCATACAATGAAATGAACATTCACGTAAAGGGGTGAGTCATTATGAAAAGCAAATGTACTAATGTTAATGAATGAGGTGACAATATGATAAGAGGTTAAAGCGAATGATGAGAGTAATCTCAAATGAGCCATATAAGTGTTACTAAAATGTACTCATCAATGAGAGTGTAAAGTTACTAAAGGGACCAATCTCTATGAACACTTTAACGAAAGTATTGAAGTTAATGCATACTTAATACTAAATATGAGACGAGAAATCATCTAATGAGCTATGATGTCCTCATACTACAAGCCAACTTCCATGATTTATGAGTTGAATATAATGGAACTTTATACTTACCACCGATAGACTAGTTATGAGCGGTGATGCCTTCTTTCGGGAAGAGCGGAGGTTCACGTAACTCTCATGAGATGAGATAGTCCGGCATTCCGTGTATGGGTTTCCTTATATCTCCTAGTCTTTGAACCTATACTGCCAATATAGGTATCTAGAAGGGTTCAATACCCTATATACACTAGCATGTTTTGGATCTTTTTGGCCGGTGATTCCACCTCTTTTCGACGTGGGACAGACACTGGATTTCAATATGCTCACACGATCTATGTCGTTTAAAGGTAAAGTTCCCAATCAATGAATGAGGCAAGTGCACACAATGAGATGAAGTATACAAAAGGTGTTAGGATAGGATATTCAAGAGGTGAGCTAGACATAAGTAATGACACTAGGTCATTCTTGATCATTGCACAATGAACCCGATGAAAGTCGTAAACTAAATCCGAGGTATATCTGGTGTTTACACTAGCTTATGAATGTATGAAGTGAAGTACGTATTAATGAATCAAGCATACTCTATGTTTGCTAAAGAAGGCTCCCTTGTTGAGGTCCCATATGTTGAGACCTCATTTTTGGGAAGTCCTGATGTCAAATCCATGATTCCAAAGTCTCATGGCGAATGAACGAATGATATGAAAGATGTTATGTGCTATATTCAATATGTTATGTGATATGTGTAAGACGTTATGTGATGTGTGAAATATGATACGTATGATGATACATGTTACTCTTATGGCATGACTTTACTTATCCATGATTGGCAGGTCCACTAACTTTCCTAATCAAAATTTGGCAAGTCTACTGATTTAACTTTCCATAAAACATGTTGTTAGGAAATAGCTATTCTTACTCGTGCATGTCCTTGGTGTGGTCTTGAATATACCCATAGTTAGTACAAGCGTGTACTAATCCCACACAACTCTATATATTTATGTGCAGGCACAATGGTCGTTAGAGCTTATAGGTCGATGCTGAAGACATCCAGACGTGGGGCATTCATCCATACTGGGTAGTCCCTCAAGCATTCGACGAAGCTTGCCTATTTTATTTTAGCTTAGTTATATGATTGAGCTAGTGGAGTATGTAGGCTTATCAGTGACCTCTTAGAGGTCAATGACGCCGGTCTTGTCTGGAGTTTAGATACCATTATTGATAAAGTTGGTATCAGATCATTAGGTTAAATTGTGAGGATTATAAGTTCACGTCAACCACATTGAGTATTTTCTACATAATGGTAGTGAAGTGCACCACTATCTTTAATTAGAGACTACATGATGCGTAGGAAACTTCCCTTCTTCTGATCTCATCGTGCCATTTCCTAATGTTATGAGCGTGTCTAACATCAATCCTTGTTGTTTTTCAGAGAATGAATAGCACGAAAACCATTGGTTAGAGTAGAGAAGGAGCTGCTGTTGGGGATAATAAGGTTCCACCCTAGGCTCTAGTTGAAGGAGTTCCTATACCAATAAACCTTCCTTGGTTTAGTGACGCAGAGGTGCGGGCATCTCAGGACCAGATGGAACATGCCATCACTATGCAAGCCAAGTCCATAACTGACCAGGTCAACCTGAAGAAACACACCAGTTCGTAGCATGGCTGACAGGCTACGAGACTTCACGAGGATGAATTCTCTTATTTTCACATGGTCCAAGACTTCATAAGATCCCCATGAGTTTGTGGACGAGGTACATAGGATTTTGGTGGCCATGGCGTCCAAGGATACAAAGAAAGCTGAGTTGACTTCCTATCAGCTTAAGGATGTTTCATAGACTTGGTGCAAGATGTAGAAGGATAGCCAAGAGTTGGGCAGTGTTCCAGTAACTTGGGAGCTTTTTAAGACAGTTTTTCTTGAGAAATTCATCCCAGGGAGATAAGAGAGGCCAAGGTTCAGGAGTTTATCAACTTTAAAAGGGTATCAATGACAATCAGGGAGTATTTTATGAAGTTTGTTAAGCTATCTATGTATTCTACTTTCCTTGTATCTAACAGAAGAGATAAGATGAGTAGGTTCCTCACAGAATCACTAGAGATATGGAGGAGGAGTGTCAGGCTGCGATGCTCCACGATAACATGGACCTCTCCAGGTTGATGGTGCATGCAGACAGGTGGAGGATAGCTAAAAGAAGAGGGGCATCTTTGATGTAAGGAGGCCTAAGTCTTATGATCGAGAAGGTCATAGCAATGAAGGCAAAAAAAAAAATTTGTGGCCATGAGCAGCCCAGATGTAAAAAGGGGCAACAAAGATAGGGAACTCTAACTTTCAGAGGAGTACAACACCAAGAGAAGGCAAACAAAAGCCCAAGAAGGGCAGTGGAAGTTATATGCAGTGTCCTAGAAAGGGGCTCACAATGGAGAGTGCAGATAGGGCACTAGTGACTTTTTAGGTTGTGGAAAGAGCAGGCACATGGATAAGAATGCCCACAGAATAGGGATCAGGCTGTAGGTAATTCTTAACCTAGGCTTAATCCACAAGGTGAAAAAACAGCTGATCCTCCTAAAAGGAACGTGTTCTACGCCCTTAAGGGCAGGGAGGAGAAGGAGAAGTCCTCTGATGTGGCCACAGGTATGCTGCAGATAGTCTCAAGTTCTGTTTATTCTTTACTTTATCCAGAGTCTATACTTTCCATTGTAACTCCTTTACTTGCTCTCACTTTTTAGATATTGCCTGAAGTTCTACATGATCCTATAGTGGTTAGTACACCTTTAGGGGAAAATGTAAGATCTGATAGAGTATACAAGGATTGCCCAATAATGGTAAGGGGTAAGACTATGTGTGCATACTTGGTTGAGTTACCAATGAATGATTTTGATTTTATTCTTGGCATGGATGAGCTTCGTAGTTTTTATGCTTGTATTAATTGTGGTATTAGGGTTGTGAGATTGCGTTTCCCTAATTAAGAAGAGCTGGTTTGAGAGGGGTACAACTCGAATCATCCTAATCCCTTGATTTCAAACCTTAAGGATAATGAAATTATGTCCAAGGGGTTATTATTTCATATTGTGAGTGTTAATGATCTAGATCATGACATTCCTTCCATAGACTCAGTGCTTGTAGAGAATGAGTTCCAAGATGTATTTCCTGATGATTTGCCTAGAGTTCCTCCCCCTCGAGAGATTGACTTTGTACTTAGAACCCGAAACTAAATCAATTTCAATTCCTCCTTACAGAATGGCTCCAGCTGAACTCAAAGAGTCGAAGATGCAGTTAAAAATCTCACTTATAAAGGTTTCATTCAGTCGAGCATATCCCCTTGGGGTGGTCCAATGTAGTTTGTGAAAAAGAAAGATGGATCCGATAAAATGTGTATCGATTATCTAAAACTCAACAAAGTGTCTTTAAGGAATAAGTATCCACTAACAAGAATAGATGATTTGTTCGACCAACTCCAAGGGTCTAGTTTCTTCTCAAAGATTGATCTTCGTTCAAGGTACCATCAACTCAAGGTTAGGGATTGCCACAATGAAGGTATTATGGAGGAATCATCCTGTTGACGGTCCTATGTGGGAGGTCTAGGACGATATGATATTCCACTACCCTTATCTTTTCAGCTCTTAAGGTTAGACTTCCTATTCTTAAGTCTAAGTTTCCTCATCTCTCCATTCTTTGTTGATATTGTTTATTTGTGAATAGCATTTATGTTATAATCTGACTGGCATTACACTAGATAGTTCGTAGTGTCATTCAGGGATGAATGTTCCTAGAGGGGGGGGGGGGGGGATAACGTAACAACCCTAAAAATTGATATGCTAAGTAATGCTTAATGTGTCTAGAATACCTACGATTAGGCCGGTCTCACACGGATTGATGCCCGTAGAACCAGACCTTTGAACCCTTGTGACAACAAAGTTACTTGGGGAGTTAGTTGAGCTACAAAAGGTTGCGTCGAGCCATGGAGGGCTCCCGAATATGAAGATTTAGCCGAATGAGTTTTTATCGGATTTAAAAAGGACAATTCATAAGTTTAAAGGGTCTAGGGGTAAAATGTCCTCTTTCCAGGCTAAGAGTAGTACCGTAATTACCCTAAATATGTAATTAATTATTTAATTAATAAGGTGGAGGGGCATTTTGGGAAGAGAGGGCCAAAAATTGGCCATTGAGTGAAGTCTCAGTCCACCCGTGTTTGAACCTAGGTGGAAAGAATGATTTAAATTCTTTTGATTAAATTGGTAAATTAATTTAATTAATTAATTATTATTAGCTGATTTAAAAAAAAAGGAAAAATCAGATTTTTTTAAAGGTTTGAAAGAGTCCTAGTTTGACTGTCTTTACCTAAGCCTAAACCACGTTTCACGTTTATCTCTCTCTCTCTCTCTCTCTGTCTCACGTCAAAACCTCTCTTTCTTTTCACGTTCTCGCTTCCAAAATAAAAGAACTTACCAGCACCAAGTATTTGTTCACACTTGAAGAACATTAACGTTAAAAATAAAATCAAAACATATCAAAAAATTTTAGGCAAAGGGAGGGTTTTCCCGTTGAGGTTTTGTGTTGAAGCTCGGATTTGGACGTGAGTTGGAGGAGGTATTTGGGCAGAAAGTTCAAGTTTTGAACGTCAAATAAGGTATGGGTTTTCTTACAATTTATACCTTTCCAAAGAGAACCTTAGGACTTAAATGAATCTTTTCTGAAAACTAGGGTTGTTCCCCGTTGCATGTCCCTGTCATTAGATCCTATCGATGGTTGTAGGTTGGTATGTATGCTGGAAGATATTAGGCATGTAATGGTTTTCGTGATGAATATGTTCATTAATGTGTGTTTGACCTATTTTTTTAAAAAATATGTGTTTGTGTGTGCAATGTGCAGCGATGACTTTGAACATGGATTGAAGCATGAAAATGAGTTGTTTTGTGGTTGTATTACACGTGCACAAATCGTGATGTTCATATGAAGTATAGTTTGGCTGATTTGAGTGGAAACAATTAGCTAAATGAATCCATGAAAATGTACCCAAAGATATACTATGTGATCCAACCCTAAGAACTAACGTGTAATGTTGATGAAAAGGATGCTGAAAAACGTACATAATTTTCAGCTATATGTTGATGAGTTTCGGTCAAGCTAAGTGGTGTAGTATATTATGAATAATAAATTACAACAAGTGAGGTAATTGAGGATCGAACCTGTGACCTTACCATGGAAAAAGACATAGAAATAATGTAAGTTAAATAGAATGCGGAAAGGGGGATTCAAACCCACCACCTCTAAGTCAAATTTAAATAAAAGTTAAAAGAAAAATAAAATGTTGAGGCGTGTGGGAATGGAACCCACGACCTCTAGGCAGAATGAAGGGAATTTAAGGAGAAAAATTAAAGTGGGGTTGTGGGGGTTCACACCCACACCCTCTTTGCCAAGAAGGAGAGGAATTAAAGAAAAGAAAATAAAAGGAAATGAGGTTGTGGATGTTCGATCGCACATCCTCTTAGTTCCAATGAATGAAAAATTAAGAGAGAAATTAAGGGAAAAAAAATGAAGGCATTGGGGCTCGAAATTGGGTCCCCAAGCCGTGTGGATAAAACCAAAACAAATAAAAATGTAAGTGTTGTCCAAGAGATAACAAATCGGGTTCCCTTGCCCAAATTTTGTATTTATACATAAGTCATACCAGAATTAATGTTCAAAAATAATGTTTCCTACATTGATCGAAATCGAGATCTTGGCACACTTAAAAGATGCATAAGTCTTGTAGCACATAATATTAGGAAAATGTGAATCACTTAAACGAACTATGAATAAAGCCTCATTTCTTGTATGTATAGACCTATCAGTCTAGCATACATTTAAAATAAGTGAACCTAAGATGTATGTAACGAAGTGATTCAACCCTACAAGGGTCAAGTAAGAGTGTGAAACACACTAAATGGCCAAGTGCATTGGCATACGATGAAATGAACATTCACGTAAAGGGGTGAGTAATTATGAAAAACAAATGTGCTAAAGTTAATGAATGAGGTTAAAATACGATAAGCGGCTAATGTGAAAGATGATAGCAATCTCATATGATCCTAAGTTAACGTTAAAAAAACGTACTCACCTATGAGAGTGTAAAGTTAGTAAATAGATCAGTGTCTCTCCACACTCCAATGAAAGTATTGAAGTTAATGCATACTTAATACTAATAATGAGATGAGAAATCATCTTATTTGCTATGATGTCCTCATACTAGAAGCCAACTTCCATGATGTATGAGTTGAATATAATGGAACTTTAAACTGAGCACCGCAGGCCAGCTATGAGTGGTGATACCTTCCTTCGGGAAGGGCAGAAGTTTATCTAACTCTAATGAGATGAGACTGTCCAGCATGCCGGGTATGGGTATCCTTATATCTCCTAGTCTTTGAACCTATACTGCAAATATAAGGATCTATCAGTGTCCAATCCGTACAAATGGTAGCATGTTTTGGGTAATTTTGGCCGGTGATTCCACCTCTTTTCGGTGTGGGTCAGACACTGGATTTCGTGATGCTCATATGACCTATGTGGGTTAAACATATGTTCCCGATCATTGAATAAGGCCAGCCTCAAATGATGAACATAATGAAATTAATGATACCAAAGGTGTTAGGATAGGATAATTAAGAGGTGAGATAGACATAAGTAATGACACTAGGTTATTATTTATCACTGCACATTGAACCCGATGAATGTCTTAAATTACATCGTAGATATAGCTGGTGTTTACACTAGATTATGAATGTTTGAAGTGAAGTACATATTAATGAATGAAGAAGACTCTGTGTTTCCTAAAGAAAGCTGCCTAGTTGAGGTCTTATATGTTGAGCCCTCATTTTTGGGATGTCTTGATGTCAAGTCCATGATTCCTAAGTCTCATGGCATATGAACGAATGATATGAAAGATGTTATGTACTATATGCAATATGTTATTTGCTATGTGTAAGAAGTTATGTGTTGTGTGAAAGATCATATGATGATGCATGTTACTGTCATGGCATGACTTCGATAATTTAATTTGGCAGGCCCACTAACTTTCCTAATCAAAATTTGGCAAGTCTACTGACTTGACTTTAAATAAATCATTTTGTTAGGAAAGATCTATTCTTACTCATGCATGGTGTGTGCTTGGATATACCCACATTTAGTACAAGTGTGTACATATCCCATACAACTCTATATTTTTAGGTGTAGTCACAGGTGGATGTTAGAGCTTACAAATCGACGCTGAAGCCATTCGAACGTGAATCATTCATCCTGTCTTTATAGGCACTCGTGCATTCGAAGTTGCTTGCCCATTTTATTCTAGATTAGTTATAGGATTAAGCTAGTGGAGTATGTTCCACTAGAGTTACTTTCTTGTTTTTATTTCAGACACTGTATTGGTGCCATTTTGGCAAGTACACTTTTAATGCAATATCAAGCTATTTTCATTCATTTGATGTCCTTAATGTTAGATGGTTGATGGTGAACGTATATTAATTTAATTATAATGACTTGCATGCTTTTTATAAAAAAAAATTCAAATAATTTTCCTCTCAAATTGACCTTGATGAAGTAAGGATGACATATGTAGGCTTGTCTACGACTTGTGAGATGTCAATGACACGGGACTCGTCTGGAGTCTAGATTGTAGTCGTGAAATTATATCACCAAAGTTAGTGTTCATATTCATTATTTCATTTGTTTATTTTACTTTTGGGAACGATCACCTTTAGTATACAGTCTGAATTAAACATGGAATCTGGTGTCATGAAACCCTACACCAAAAGAAGGTGCTCCACTTGCCATAGTAGAAGAAAAACATGAACATAACATTATACGTGGATCCAATAGCTAGTATTCTTATGGAGACAACATAGTTAAGGAACTAGGAAATATATCTTGAATCCTCTAAATGACCATTACAATTGGAGTCCTCATCTCATGAGAACATTGGCGAATCTCCCTTTTATTGGGGAGTCAACGCCTCTCATTGTAATGTTTTTTCAGTGCTAAGCCAAATCTCTTTTGAAATGTCTTTATGTCTTTCATAATAATCATATCTTAGTACACACATAGGAGACTAACCCTTTGTATATCATAATCATTAGCTCATTCGGTATAGGATGAGAACATCGTTTCATTACAAGCCATCATAAGTGGGATGATCATATAATAATCATATAATAATAAGGCACAAAAGAGAATCACATTCAAACTTGCCTGATCATACCCCTATGAAAATATAACAATCCATCATACTCATAAAATGGCATCATAGTCATCATCTTCTTAATATAATCACATTATCATACTTCAATTGAATACCATTATAGACATCAAAAAATTATTATTAAAGTAGAGAACTCATAATAAAGAAGGTCTTACAAATAGCCTCCAAGCATCACCTTAAAGATCTTACCCTTAATTAATAACAATTTTCCAATTATCCACTCATCATCATCATAATACAGTGAATTAAGCATTAACATAACCAATTTAAAAAACCTTAATCATCTACAAGTCCAATTTATAGCTGGGGTTATGGATACGGGATCATGCAATAAGATATTCAAGAAATATAAAAATAAACGCAATAAAAACATGTTACGTAACATTCCATGAATAAACAATACCAACAACACCAATATATCAACCCATAACCTCATAATCTTGAAGCAATTTAGCAACAAAAATCTATGATTTGGGGAATTTGGGATAAGGACATGGATCATACAAAATCCAACTAATAAACATCAAATACTTAACAATATACAGATAATTATCCATAGGAAATCACAATTCATCATAATCATTCAGCATTTTCAAATTTAAGAGAACCCATTTGTACAAAAGACCCTTGGAATTAGGTAATTTGGAAACCAACTTTGAAACGACTTTTTGGGAAAAGTAATCAAAGAATTAAGAATAATACATACCTTAATGAAGAATTAGTCAATGAAATTGGACAAAACAAAGTTGAGAAGTTGGCCTTGTTCCTCATGCTTCTAATGCTATTCAATGGTGGTTGAGCAGAGAGCGAATTTAGAGAGAAGTGAGAGTGATTTGTGGAATTAATTTTTGTGGGTAATAATGACATAAAACTGAACATAAAAATGTATAGTCACCCCCTAAATTACCCAAAATACCCATAGTTAATTGGGTATTTTTCTGAAGTCAAATTAACTTAAGAACAATGCAAATGAATGTGGGAATTGGATTCACGTTGCGTGGGAAATTTCCAAATCATTTTTCTGAAATCCTGGTTGAGGAAGAGATCGTCGTGAAGTTCCCATGTTGTGAGACAATTTTGCCTCTTATGTGATGATGGCGCGACGCGTGGCTGCCTTCATATCTTGGTGGTGGCAGGCTGCTTTAGGAAACTTCTTGCCAATCTTTAGGTCTTACTCAAGGACCCTTCGTGTTGTCCTTGGGGGTTCATGACTGGACGTTCGGACCCTATAAAAATTATTTGACCTATTTAAGATCTTTTACAAATTTTGGACTTCATATGACACAAACCTTCATGAATGTGTACTAGTTCAATTTCACTATTTTCCGGATTGACATCAAGTATTTCTTTAAAATTTAGGCTCTTATAATTGTGCTTAATTTAAAGACATTTACATAGGCTTAGTAACAGTGTTTTAATGCTTGGTTATGAGGTTCTAGGTTAAATCATGAACTTGTGGAGTGTTACAATATTCCCTATAAGGAACATTCATCGTCGAATGACACTAAAATCTTTTTGTAGGAGAGGATACATTCAATACAAACATCACATCAAATCAACTACAAAAACATAATCTTAATGAGTCACTACTCATAGGAGTACTTCAAAACTTCATTCAGCACATAAAAATGATATTACACATAGTAACTCTAATCACAAGTTACAACACATAAGAGCTCAACTTTTCATAACATATAATGAGGACCTACCTTCTAAAGATCAGCATGAGCTCAAAATGACACCAAATAGTTACCATTATATTATTCTCAATACAAGATCAAAATACCAAAAAAATCAAGAAGACAAAAAAATACATTTCATATAAGTGCAAGCTAAGACAAAACCTCTTTAATAAAAACTCATTTTGACTCAAAACATCCACATACTTAGAAATAATCCACATTCATATTATTCATTGTTTTTACGTTTATGAGTATATACTAACATCAAATAGGAAAAATATGTGGACAGAGGTATTTCATGTCGGCCTCAGCCTCCCATGTTTCTCCCTCAACTTGATTGTTTATGTAACACTCTAAAAGTACAAAGCATAATCTAGAGCATCACATATGATTTTAGGGTTGTAACACTCTATTAACCTCATAAATTATGTTTATTATTCATTTAGAATGTTTTGGAGTCAAGACGTTAAGAAATGTCTATGACGTCCAGAGACTAATCAAAGAGGTTCTAGTATGCCTTAGCCTATTTCAACAGGTCTTAAAAGTTAAAAATTGTAGAAATTTGGTTGAAAGGTGTTTAATTAGTATTAAACCATGTTTAGTGTTGAAAATTTCTGGTACGAGTCCCCAATGACAAACCTAGGGATCATTGGAGAAGATCCTTGCATTTGACCCAAACCTGCCCAAGTGAGGCATTGTAGAAAGTGTCTAGCTACACCTGCCAAATGATGGGGCGTCACCTGGGTGATGAGGCATTAATGTCCCCCATTGGTCAACACTTATCCATTTCGGAAAAATGGACAAAAATAGTCTCTTACAAAGATTATGGATGTGTCGGACGGAGGGGAACAATGCCCGTCGACTGACCATCTACACGTAGGTTGGGGTCTCGTAGGTCATGCTTGCTACTTTTCCTGTTAAGTTTTAATTGGTTCATTTAATTCAGTTAGTTAATTAGGGGTCTAATTAGGGGGTTAAGGGTTGGTTAATTAGATTAGTTAATCAACTATATAAACTACCCTAAGATTAAACTTCTCTTAACACATCACTTTTCCCAAACCCAAATTTCTCTTCCTTCTCTCTACTTTCTCTCTTCCAAGGAAACTCCGTAATATACTAAGGTCTAAGGGTTATAAGGAAGCAAGAACACTAATTGTCTCAGTAACCTTTGGGATTCCTTTCCTGAAATTGCTCTTCAAAAATAGATTTCAAAAAGATTATTTTATATGGGTTTCTTCCTACTACAAAATTGTTCTTCTAAATTGTATTGTTGATGATACGAAAGACCAAACTATGATGTATTATTTTTCAATTATGATAGTTCTTGATGATTTAACCTATTTCACCGAATAGATCATGAATTGACTCAAATTCCCTAACCCTAGGTGATTTACTCATGTTGAATTGATTAGTATTGATGCTGTCACATCCACGGAGCATCTTTGGAAGTAAATTGAAGTACTCAACCTCGTGTAGTTCTTATACAAGCCCATAGTAATTATTCATCGCATTGTCATAGGTAAATTTAGTGGAAAATTTAAAACTTTCTTCACACATCATAAGGTAGAACATCACTTTCATTATACATAAAATATCATAATACATAGTTAAATAATCTAGTCTCTTTTTTAAATCTTAGACTTAACATTTAATTAGTACAATAGGTACACGACCCTTATAACTTAATTCATAACTATATAATTACTAGACTTTACAGTAAATTATAAGTAGGATATCCTTGGAACTTAAGGGCCCCTTTCCTTGAGCTTGGGAATCACATATCAAGATCCTCGCAATTAAAGACATCCCATAAGAATACATAACCTACATTTTTGTAAAAAGTAGATAAGAATGGAGTTAGTACAAGAATGCACTAAGTATGGCAACCATGCAAAAACATGCATTTAAAAGGGAAATTTGATTGAAATCATATTTCATGCCTATTTTTGAGTAAATATTCACAAAACATTATACAATATCATTTATATCATTCACATAATTCATATAGAAATATACAAAGTCCAAATATTATATAATATCACACATGTAATTTAAGCCACATTTGGGGTCACTTTACAGTGAGCTATTTATACCTTACAGTGAGTATTTTCCTTTTACAGTGAACTTCTTTTAACTGATTAACCTCCTAGGTAACCCTCTAATGATAGTTGGTGAAATACATCGCCTTATGGTCACAAAGAATCACTAATACAACTTATATAAGCCAACACATACCATTATAAAACTACAATACATCAAAGACAAATTTAAGCCAATACCATAAGAATATTACAGTAAGCTACATCAACTTGCATATATACTAACTTCACTTCACATCAATGCATTAAAAAAATTTAACTCACAATCCTACTCTAAGTTTACTAGAGCAAAGTACATGTGAAGCACCATAGACTCACACATACTTAGTAACCGATTATGAAATCAAAAGCCTTAACACTTTATTTCATACATCACAAGTAAGTGAAGACAACTTTATTCATGTCAACAAACCTTCATCATATAGTCACTAAGACCAACTTATGTACATATGGATAAGACCACATAATGTAGACTCACACCATGCACATCTTCATAACAAGTAGAGAAATACAACAAAGTCATGCATACGGAATATATACATTGACACATGCATTAGAAACCTTCCTAGAACTTACCTCAAGAGTCACTTGTGCAATACATAGGTGTAGTCCCATACCCCCACCTACATTAAGAAATTACCCTTGGTTTATCCTTGTTAAAGTCCTTACTTTATTTCCATTTGCATTTTACTATAGGGAGACTATAGCCTTAACCGACATACATTATATGAACTAAATATGGAATCCGGTGTCATGAAACCCTAGGCCGAAAGAAGGTTGTCTACAAACCAAAGTAGAACCAAACGTGACATATCTTTCTAGGTGGATCCACTAGCTAGTCTCCTATGGGGGATACATAGTTATGGAACTTTGAGGTACATGTGAAAACCCTCATTATGATAAATAGGGTAATATGATTATTCATTTTTGGAAACCTCTTTATTCCTATTGAAGCATTGCTGTATCTACCTCATGAGGATTACAGTGACCTAACTTTCTACAATGGGAGGGACACCCCTCTTATTAAATTTCACTCAGTTCTAAGCTAAAGTTCCTTTATTGAAAAGCCTTTTAGTAACATTAATTTATAAAATTAGTCTTAGGAGAGTCATCCCCTCATATGTTTAGCTCATAGGTCATAGATAAAAGTTCATCAACTTAAATCATGTGAGAAACCCTTTTACATTGACAAATCATAGGTAACCACCTCTCTAGTGTTAAGGTACACATGAGCACACCTTTCAAGGCCCCTCTATTAGCTAGATCTTCATACATGTGTGTGTGTATAAATAAATATGAGCAAACCTTCACATAACAAAAAAATGTCACACATAAGCATATATCAATGCATAAGTGTATAGGTATAACTATATGAGCAATCCTTTGATATAAACACACCAAGACACTATGCACTTTTATACTTCATCATATCATATACTTAGCATTGTAGAATATAAGTCATATTCAGAACTTAACCATACATTTATATTCATAAACATGGATAACCAAACTAGGAACTATCCTATCAATGTACACATGTGCAACACATTGAAAAGGTCCCATACCCGTGCCCATACTTGTAAACCTATTAATTCATCCTAGTAAGGGAATATATACCATGATTTATAGACATATACCCTACATGCATAGTAGTAAATACAAGTGAACATGAGAATAACTTTCATTAGAGTCCATGAGCATATACTACTTGTAAGCATGCACAATGTGTGAGTGTGTTTACATGTTTATACGATCACATAATTTCTATCAACAAAACAATTGAGGCAGCCACCCTTTTAAGACCAGAATGCATAACGAAGATGGTTAGGGGATTATCAATCATTATAACTTATCAATTAGAGAACCTACACTTTACCCTAACATTAATAAACACGTGTTTTTACAAAATCCATAAAACCTAGATCACAGCTAAAATACGAAATTAGGCATAGGCTTCACACAGTATGATTCATCACCAACACACATTCATTGTATAATTGTCCTAAAGGCCATGATGGCATAATATATATAAATTGAAGAAGAAGAAGTTTGATCATTAAATCTTTTTGAAAACATTAGGATTAACTCTCTAGATGGAAGATTAATTAGAGATGAAGGATCATAATACCGTTATTCAGAAGAAAATATCTAAAACTTGATGAAGAATCCATGTTAATCCAAGATCACCATTGTTATTGAGCTTCACCTTCAATGCAGGTCTTCTAGAGAGAATTTTGTTGAACGAAAAGTCTAATTTTTGTAGAATGAATTAGGAATAGGTATATCACGTTTTTGATCACTTATATACACCCTGAAATAATCAAATATACCAAATAGGATCATTTTAGGACGTGGGATGGATTTCCCTTTCACCTATTAAATAAAATAGTCGCGTGGAAACAATTGGAGGCCACCATCGACGGGCACAAATAACGCCATGTAGGTCCATTGATGAATCAAACTGCATTTCGTCGTTAGGGCCTGAGGCTTGACTATAACATTAAGCCTTCACCAGGCTAAGTTTCCATCAACTAATTCACCATTTATGGGTTGTTTGTCCACCAATGCGGCATTGTTTGGTTCAGTCAATTGACACTGCCAAGGCAGTGTCTTGGCACCCTTTGGGTCCTTCTTGTGGGCCTTATTGTGAGGCCCTTCGGATGTTATACCCTAGAGTTTGAAAAATAAATATGAACATTAAAAATTGAAGGACCTTCCACATCAGTTTAACCAAGAACAATTACACTCAATATGTCCAAACATGCTAGGCACCATCAAGACAGACACGTGCATGTATCAAGGGCTAACTTTTGAACTTCTTGGATGTTTCAAATCCAAACATCATGAAACTCAATACACTGAATATAAACATCATTATTAATCATATAAGGACCTCATAATATCATGACACAAAATATAATCACATATAAATATATATGACCCTTAGGTGACTAGTCATCAAACGTCTTGACTGTCCCTTAACATTTTACTTTCATATGACTCCAAATCACACATGAATACCTAAAAACACATAATTAACATATTAACAATCTTATAGGAACAAGTTAGTCTCTAGACAACCTAACTCCTTTTGGGGGTCTTACATACACAATTGAGTTAGTTTTTAATTACTATTGAATGATATTATTACACATATTGATGGATGAAACTAGATTGGTTGAGGGTAGTACTTATAAATATGGTTTGTTTAAGGATAATTGGTAAGACTTTGCAATCTCAAACCTTTACTTCAATTGTGCTAGCTTGTAATTGGTGATGAAGTTCAATTGAAGAATATCTTATGATTATATTAAATAGGTATTGGTATGATGATTTAATTGAAATATCTTTAATATATGGAGATGTTAGATTATGTTTAAGATGAAATGATATAATGTTAGATATGAATTGCCTATGTGCCTTATTATTACATGACAATGATAATGTGTTGCTCTCACATATAAGGGTTGTATTGAAATGATATTCTCATGCATTTCATATAATAATGATATGAATATATAAGAGGTTAGTCTCCTCTGGCCAATACTATGTTATGATGATTAATAAAGGCTAATAGACATTTTAAAAAGGGACTCTAGCTTAGCACCGAGTGAACTAGAAGTGAGAAGTATGCCTTTCTATGGTGGGAAGGTAAGTTCACTATATTACTCATCTGAATGGAGACTATATTACAATGTGCATAACGAGGGTCCCAAACATATCTCCTAGTTTGTGAACTATGTTTCCCCCATTTGAATACTAGCTAGTGGATCCACCTAGAATGCTTTGTTCATATTTTGGTACTACCTTGGCAAGTAGTACGCCTTCTTTCGGTGTAAGGTTTCATGAAACAAAATTCCATATTTAGGTCATGTGCTGTATGTTGGTTAAGGCAAGTTTTCCCAAAAGTAAATATGAAGAATTAACTTAACACTATTAAGGGTGACCTAAGGGGTTTGACTTAGTCTATGTAGGGGTATGGGAGTCTACATATACATTGTATTATTTGTAATTGAGGGAAGTCTTAGGAGGGTGTTCTTTTGTTTTATAAAGTAAATGTTATTGCATATGTTGACTTTGCATGTTGATGATCCTATATATTGTTAGTTTCATGTATGAACATTTTATTGGTCTATATTGCTAAATATTATGATGAATACTCTTGATGCTATTTTATGTGATGATAAACATTACTTATGATCACTTGTTTAGTTTACTTGTTTGAGTAATGTTATGAGGCTTTACTTGGTATTGAACTTGTGGACTTGATGATGGGTTACTAGTAAAGGTCTTGTATATGTGGTATTGTTATGAACTCTTATACATTCATTGTTGTTAAAACCTCATGTTAGAGTTGTGCTCGTTATGTACTCAAATATGTTGTGATACATGAGACTTGATTATACTTGATAATGTTGGTCTTGTGTTGTGTATGATCTTGTCTTAAGAACTATGTAGTGCTTGGCTTATATAGGTTATTGGATGTGCATAAGGCTTTTCAATGTAAATAAGCATGGTTTTGAAATTTTTGTCCTTTTAGCATAATTTCAAATGTTTTGTGTGCATGTTTCTATACATAGTACAAGTTGTATACTAACCCATATTTCTATGTTTCTACATTTATGTAGATTCCCGCCGTTGATCTTCTAGAAGGGACATTTGAATATAGCTTGGCTTCTCATTCTCCAAGTTTGGTAGGTCCTCACCTTTCTAATATATGAGGCCACATCTAGATATGATGTTTTTTATCCTTAAAGACATTTATTTCATTGTGTTTCATATGGAGACTATTATTGTATATGCTTATATCTGGCTTTTGTTGTAATGAAGTAAGGGCTATGCTCGAATGTTGTATTCGAATTAGATGGTTTAAATGTGAGACTTATCCTAGACTTCTTACTAAAATATCTTCTTATACTATGTATGTGAAATAAAAGTAGAAGCCTATGTAGTGCTTCATATGCGAGGGGTGTATGTATACATCCTATGTATATATTATGTGTAAGTGATAGGTCTATCTAAACCTCAATGTAGAAGTACATGAAAATTTATTAATTTTCGGCAATTGAACCTATAAAATGTAATGACGAATGCAAAGAGGTTAGTATTAGTCCTCTCCAAGGACGACAACACAGGTTACTTCTAGGGGGTGCTTGTAACACTTTTAAAATCCAAGACGTGTCCTGAAGACAATATTAGGTGTCATGAGGTCTATAAACTGTTTTAAGGACTATTTTAATTTTAACTAGTCATTTATGAAGTCCATAAACAAAAATGTCCAATAACGTCCATGACGTCCGGAAACTAATTCTACGAGTTACTACAATGTGCCTTAGTCTATTTTACGAACCTTTGGGAGTTGGAAATCCATGAAAATTTGTGTAATGGTCTTTTATATATGGATAGGTCGATTAATGGTCTAAGATTCCGGGTTTAACTCGCCAAGGACCAACCAAGGGTACTTGAGGAGGACCCTTGCAAGAGTAGGAAAAAAGCTGCCAAAAGACAGTGTCACCAGCGGATGCCACAGACGGGCTATTGTTGAAACGACGGGGCATCGATGCCACCGTCGGTGGTCCTTTCAAAAAATATTTGAGGGGTAGTTTTGCATAGTATTTGACCAAAACTATTGATGCACAACACGGAAGGTACAATGACCAGTGGTCATTGATTCACTCACAATTTGTCGATTGTGCTGTCGTTGATAGTACAATAATTTTCCTGCACATTTTAACTTAGTTTCATTTAATTCGTTAAGGGGTTAGGTGGTTAAATTAGGGGTTTAAGGGAGTCTACTTAAGTTATTTTACACCCTATGTAGACACCCTAACCCTCATTAGACTAAACATAACTCACAAAAACAAATCCTCTTCGTTCTCTCTTATTTTCATCTCTATTGAAGACACCATTGAAGACAAAGTAGGGGAGGGATTTCGGGGATGAAAAGGGACGAATTAACCATCAATTCCTCATCAATTAACAAGGTATGAGATCAAATTCACCTTTGATAACTCTATCCTCAAAGGGTTCCTTCAAAATTGATTTCCAATTTTGGGTTTTCAAGTGGGTTTTAATCTAATTCGAATTTTTTTTTATGATTTGATTTGTTTATGATTTTTTTGACATATGGATATATTAACATGTATTTGATTAAATTATTATTTATCTTGATTGTTTGGACTTGGTTGTAGAAGATAACCCTCAACCCTTAACCTTAGGTTTGGTTTTGATATAAATTAAGTTGTATTTATTCCAATTAACTTTGTTTTTTATTGAATTACTATTAGATAATGTTGTATTAATCATTAACATATTGGAGTTATTTGTAGTCTTTCATGCTAGTTCTTGAGAAGATGATCTAAGGTAGGAAGTGAACTGACCTAATTATCTTATTTTAATCTCTGATCTAGTATTGAATTGTTATGTAGTGTTTATTCTAGTATTGTTGTCCTGTTGATTATTTATCTATGATGATGTACACAAAAAATTTGGGTTGAATGAGGGTTTATGGTAAGATCTTGTTGATGAACTATGAAGGAGACTTGGTAAGTCTTATGATCTCTATCATTAAGTTGTGATTAAGTTATGATATTGTATTGGAGTATGCCTTATATTAAGATTGATAGGACAGTATGATGTTTAAATTGAAATGTCTTGAATATTTTGTGAGGTTGATTATGGTGTATATGTTATAAGGATGGTGATGATTACCAATGTGTCATGTTATGATATGAAATACTAATGTGCTTACCAAATTTATATGAATTGTAATGAATGGCTTATACTCATGCAATTTCTATTGATCTATGATGATGAAGATTTTATTCAAGGGTTAGACCATAAAGTAAGCTATGATTGATTAATAAAGCTTTAAAGACATTTCAAAAAGGGTTTCGAGCTTAGCACCGAGTGACCTAGATAGAGAAGTGTCCCTTCCCACATAGGGAAGGTAGTACTAAAGTACACTTGAGATGGGAAACTACAATGCATGTAGCATAAAGAGGATCCCAACTATATCTCCTAGTTCTTGAACTATCTTTTCCTTATAGGAATACTAGCTAGTGGATCCACGTAGTTTCTATGTTTTATGTTTTTATACCACCTTGGCAAGTAGTCCGACATTTTTCATTGTAGGGTTTTATGACACTGGATTCCACATTAGCTTATGTGGTCTATGTCGATTAGGTCAAGATGTTACCACAAGTTAAAATTAATTAAAAGAATGAATTCTAACTATGGTAACTTAAGGGGTCTAGCTTAGTCTAGGTAGAAGTATGGGACTCAACCTAAACATTATACTAGTTAGCCTTGAGGGGAGTCTTAGGAGGATGTTATTATGTATAATTATGTTTGTAATGATATATGATATGTATATGATGAACTTGCACATTGTTGATACTATATGTTAAAAAGTTCACTTATGAATATATGTTGGGTTATATTGTTAATGTAGGATGATATGTATACCTAAAATGCTATGTTATGTGAATTAGGGTGTTAGTCATGATTTTTGTAGGGTTACTTGATTGAGTAAGGTTATGGGCCTTTTCTTCGTCATTGGACTTGTTGACTTGGAAGGGGTTCATGGGTAATTGCCTTGATGTGGTTATGTTGAAATGTACTCTTATTCATGTTTATTGTTCATATAAGTTTATTATAGAGTTACTTTAGTATATATCTACTTATATGATATGTATGGTTGACTTGACTAGACTTAATGTTGTAGTTCTTGTAGTGTATATATCTACTACTCAATGAAAATGAAATATTAGTTGATATGGTCTTGTTGAATATGCATAAATGTTTTAAAGGAAAAATGCATATTTTTATGAAATGTTTATTGAGCATGATTTCAATTTATGTGTGAATATGGTCTTATACTTAGTACAAGTGGCATACTAGCCCCATGTTTTCCTTTTTCCCAAACATTTTAATTTCATGTTGTTGAAATGTTTTGGAAGGCGACTTGAAAAAGGCTTTCTGACCCTTTATCATCCGTGTAAGGGTAGGTACTTATTGTTCAAGGGCAATGCCTATATTGAGCCTATATTGTTTTAGTTTAAAGACTCTTACATTCTATCTCTTTTGATTTGAGTAAGGATTATATAAAGCCTATATGTGGATTCTTTACATTGATGTAGGGCTATGCCCAAATTGCTAATCTTGTTAGATGGTCATGAGAGGAAATAATTCATAACACTATATTATATCTTTTATATATATATATATATATATATATATATATATATATATATATATATATGTATGTATGTATGTATGTAGGTATGTCTAATAGAAGTAAAAGGCTATGTAACCTTCCTATATGAAGGGTTTATGTTTATTCGATATATGCATTATGTTTATTTAGAGGTCCATGTAAACCTCCAAGTATAAATTAAGAAAATATTTAAATTTTCCGCTAAATTTTACCTATGAATGTAATGATGTGGACTAACGAGCTAGTCTTAGTACTCAAAGAGGACGACGACGTTGATTACGTCTAGGGGTAAACCCAGATGTGATAAAATTGGTATAAAAGAATGAGGTTGAATTATCTTAGAGTCAATGTCTCTCTCAACCACGTCTATCTAAGTCCGTATTTATTATTGTGAAGTCCGTGTTGGCATTATATTCACCTCTCACTCTAAGTGTCACCACCCAAGTACCCCCTAGAAGATAGGCCAAACCTTGGATCGGTAAAATTGCGTACTTCGCCCTTCGGAGGTCTTGTACAATCATCTTAACTATCTTTCATTGCATAAGATATGAAAAGTAGTGCGGAGTAAAAACTTTTCACAACATTAATAATAATAAGGATATATCATTTATAAAATACTAAGAGATAATTCTCATCGTCATAAGCCAACTTAAAGACAAAACTTAAATATATTAGGATCACGGCCATTTACATTGAAGAAAATTAATAATAAGTCTTATATAAGTCTTAAAAGGAGAACTAAAGAAACATAGACTATGTCCTCGAATATATGAGGACATATCTTGTCTTGAGAGAATAAACTTCCCAATCTTTCCTTCTAGATATCCATTTGCCTCCAACCTATACTTATAGAGTATACAAAAGTATGGGGTTAGTACAAACATTATAATAACTATGGCATATACAAAAACATGCAAACCGGACATTTTAGTTGAAATAAAGATTTCATGTCATATCAGTAAAACCTCCATGATATAGAAGTAAAACAACATATAAATCATCATTTAGCACATAAGGTCAAACTTCCATAATATTACCACCAAACGGAACTTTAGAGTGAAATCAAGAAATCTTAAAGTGAAACTACTTATCTTTATCTTAGAGTGAACTCATTTCCCTTGAAGTTTCCCTAACCAAAGTTATCCTAAGACTAACTAAGGTAAGACTTAAATAAACTACCCATACAATACATTCGACACACACCTATGTGATCCTCGAGAATACCGACCATAGGCTTACATTCCACGGATAAAAATCCCACACTCAATATCAAAGACACTGGAAGAACATAATTACATTTAAGGACATCACATAAGAACCCTTCTCCAAGGAAACCCCCCAAGTTACATATAGTGCTATAACACATTGAAAATCCATAACAAGTCCTAGATACTATCATAGGTTCCATGGGATATAAGTACTGTTTTAAGACCTATTTTAAATAATATTGGTAATTTAGAAAGTTTAAGAACCAAAACGTCCAAGAACGTCCATGACATTCAGAAAGTAGTGCTAAGGTGTCCTAGCGTGCCTTAGCATATTTGACTAGTTTTAAGAGTAAAAAATTAATGAAAAGTTATTAAAGGGTAGCTAATAGTTTCTTAATTTTTTCATGGTCAAAACGTCCTGGAACCTCTCACCAAGGACCAACCAAGGACCCTTGTGGATTACCCCTGTAGGTTTAGGCAATACTGCCTGGGTAGTGTGCATCGACAGGACAGTCTACGGTCCGTATGTGGACTGACAGAGCTTCGCTTCCACCATCGTCCCATACTTAACATATTATTAGAATACCCTTACCTGCATATTCTCTAACCCAATTGATGGATGTGCAGCACGGAGGCAGTCTTGGTCCGTCAACTGACCCACGATCCGTCGATCCTGGTGTCGTCTGTGACATTGCCAATTTTCTGCACATTTTAAGCTAGCCTCATTTAATTAATTAATGGGTTAGGTGTTCATTTAGGAGTTTAATGGATTCTAATTATTTTTATTAATCTGCAATATAAATACGCCTAACCCTCATTAATCTAAACACAACTCACAAAATAAACGCTCTTCCTTCTCTTTTCTTTCTCTCTCTATTGGAAACCACCATTGAAGACAAGCTAAGGGGAAATTTTGGGGGACGGAAATGGACGAATTCACCTTTAATTCTTCATGAAATGTTAAGGAATGGAATAAAATTCACCTTTGAGACTCTTTCCTCAAAGCGTTCCTTCAAAATGAATTTCAAAAGTTGAGTTTTCATGTGGGTTTCATCCAATTACGAATGTGATATCGCGGACTGAGTTTTTTATGATTTGTGTAGGATATAATGGATAAAATAACATTTATTTAACTTGATTATGATCAATTGTGATGGTTTGGTTCAATTTGATGATTTTGATGCTTGACCCTTAACCTTAGGTTGATCTTGAGGCAAATTGGGTTGTGATTGATTTAATTCTCTTGATTATGGGTCAAATCACTATTAGATGATGTTTTTACACCATTAATTAACAAATTATAATGAATTGTTGTCTTTCATGCTAATCTTAACAAGTGATCTAGGTTATGGAAATTGGCCTAAGTAACCTTGTTTTAAGCATTTATTTGGTATAGAATTAAGGTGTAGTGACTCTTCTAGTATTGTTATCATGTTCATTATTTAATTATGATGTTGGAAATCTAAATTGTATTGAATTGATATTTTAGGTTAAATCCTAAATGATGAACTATGATGGAGACTTGGTAAGCCTTGGAATCTTATGTTTACTTCCAATTGTTATTAATTGTTGTTAAGTCACGATGTCATATTGGAGTATGCCTTATATTAGAATGATAGGGTTTTATGATGTTGAATTGAAATGTCTTGTACATGTTTTATGTTTGATTAAGGTGTATGTGATATAAGGATGGTTCAATGTGCCTTGATATGCTATGAAATGCTAATGTGTTAAGCTCACTTATATGAATTGTGATGAAAGGACTATACTCATGCAATTATTATTGAGCTATTGATGATGATTATTATACAAGGGGTATAACCTATTACCTAAACTAAGCTATGATTGATAAATAAAGGATTAAAGTCATTTCAAAAAGAGATTCTAGCTTAGCACCTAGTGAACTGGATTGATGAGTGTTCCTTCCCACATAGGGAAGGTAGGAGCACTACATTACTCTCGAGATTGGTGACTAAATAGGTTCCCAACTATATCTCCTAGTTTTTTAACTATGTTGACCCTATATGAATACTAGCTAGTGGATCCACGTAGTTGCTATAATTTAAATTTTGGTACAACCTTGGCAAGTAGTCTTCCTTATTTTATTGTAGGTTTTTATGACACCGAACTCCACACTAACTCATGTAATCTATGTTGGTTAGCGAAAGATGTTCCCAAAAGGTAAATTGAAATAAATGATTTTAACTCTAACTTGGATATCCTAAGGGGTCTATCTTACTCTAGGTATGGGTATGACACTCTACCTAAGCATTGGACTAGTTAGCCTTGATGGGATTCATAGGAAGATGTTCTTACATATGTTTTCGTTGTGATGATGTATGATAATATATATGATGAACTTGGAACATTGTTGATACTACATGTTGATTAGTTCAGTTATGAGTATGTTCTAGGTTTTATTGTTCAAATAAGATGAAATGTATATCTAAATGTTGGACATTGCTCATGGTTTTTTATTGGGATACTTGATTGAGTATGGTTGTAGGTCTTTGCTTGGTCATTGCACTTGTTGACTTGATAAGGATTAATGAGTAGTTGTCTTGCTTATTATGAAAGAATTGACTCTTATACCTACTTGTAATGTTATTCCTTGATAATAGGGTTGTATTAAATCATGGGTTCAAGTTTGTTTGTATATATATATTACTTGTTTGAGTATGTCCTCACTTTCCGAGGGCGATGCCAATATCTTGCCTATGAAGTTTCCTTTGTTTTTCTAAGATATTTATATTATTTCCACTGTTGTTTTATACAACTTCTTTAAGCCTATATGTATCTTCTATACATTTGATGTAAGGTTATTCTCATACTGTGATGATCGTTTTAGATTGCATAATATGAGACAATTGAGTTGTTTACTCGATATGTATATATATTATGTGTATGTAGAGGTCTATGTAAACCTACAAGTACATGTAATGAAAAGTTTTAAATTTTTCCGTAGTTTCAACCTATGAATGTAATGACATGAGATAAGGGGCTAGTCTTAGTCCTCAACGAGGACGAAGATGCCAATTACGTATAGGGGTAAACCCGGATGTGAAAAACTTTGTATCATAGCATGGGTTTGAATATCGTTTAGTTATGTCTCTCTCTACCACTTCTATATAAGTTTGTATTCATAAATGTGAAGCGCGCCAAACTTATGAATAGGAACCTATGTGATGCCTACAAATCACTCTCTTTTTTGAAATCCTAATAGAGTAGTTAGAGTATACTTATGTTTTTCTGTTGCATCTAATCCTATTGTTGTGCTTATACAAAGAATGAACTATCGGGGGAATGCATCTTGAAGGCTTGAAGAAGAAATTTCCAATGCGGGAGCTCCATCCCGTGATGATAATGTTCTTCCACTTGAAGAAGATGATAATGTGGACCAAGCTCCAGTCAACCCTCCACCCTTGACGGATGGAGATATAAGGGCTGACCTCATTCAATTGGCTCAAGCCACCAGTGTCCAAGCCTAATCTATTACCACTCAAGCAAACTGGGATCATGTACCCCGTCCTCAACAAGAAGTCACTACTATGGCTTCCCTTCTAAGAGATTTCACTCGGATTAACCCTCCTACTTTTTACAGGTCTAAGGTTGATGAAGACCCCCAATAATTCATCGATGAAGTGTCAAAAAAACTTTTAGTTATGGGGTTGACCCACAAGTGAGAAGGCCGAGTTGGCCACCTATAAATTCAAGGACATGGCACAATCATGGTATGTGCAATGGAGGGATAATAGGTCATTGAGGGGTGGTTGGTTGACTTGGCATATCATTAAGAAGGCTTTCTATATTTTTTCTTTCCTAGATAGATGAGGGAGGAAATATTGGTTGAGTTAATAAACCTCCTATAAGAAATAAGGAGTGTTCATGAGTACTCCTTGGAATCCATTAAATTGTCCAAATATGCTCCTTCCTTGGTTTCCGATCCTAGACACCAAATGAGCTAATTTTTGACGGGGGTGTTTGAGGACTTACAAGAGGAGTGCCATTCCCCATGCTACATGACAACATGAACATTTCCCGTCTTATGTTGCAAAAAAGCAGGGTTTATGAGGCATGGGCTAAGAGAAAGAGTAGAGATTCAAAGATAGCACGGTCTTTTGATGAAGGTTCTTCAAAGAATAGGCTTGAGATACAATACAATACTAGATTTAAGAAGAGGGATTTCAAGTGAAGTGTCTTCCAAGTTTCCAAAAGCTATTGGTGATAGGGTTTCTAATCATAAATTAAAAAATGTAAAAGGTATTAATTTACCAACCAAGAAACCAACTTGTAGAAAGTTTGGCAAGAAACACTATGGTGATTGCGTTGAGGGGACGGATAATTGCTTTTGTTGTGGCAAGAGTGGTCACAAGATGAGAGATTGTCCAAACATGAATAGTCAAGACAAGGGTATTTGTAAAGATCAAACATGTGGTCCTAATAAGGCACAAAATAAGTACCGTTTCTACTTTCTCTACAATAGATGTGAGTAAGAGACTTCTCGTGATGTGGTGACCGATATATTAAAGTCTTCTCTAATGATGTATATTTCATACTTGATACCGGCGCTACTTTATCATTTGTTACACCTCTTGTAGATAAAAATTTTGATATTTTACCTAATATTTTGCATGAACCTTTTGTAGTGTCTACTCCGGTGGGTGAGTCGGTTATTGAAAATAGGGTTTATAGAAATTTTCCGATAATGTTTCCCACTAGAGTTTGTTATATTGATCTATTAGATCTAGATATGAAAGATTTTTATATTATATTGGGTATGGATTGGTTGCATGCTTGCTTTACTTCTGTTTATTGTAGAAAAAGGGTGGTGAAGTTTAACTGTCCAGAGTGGAAGGGAGGAAACTCAATGTCTAGAGGTCCTATCATCTGTTATATAGAAGTATGCAAAATTATCTCAAAGAGTTTCAATATCACATAGTAAGAGTCCAAGATTTAGACTTCGAAGTTCCTACCATCAAGTCAGTACCTGTATTGATTGATTTTCGGAGGTTTTTTTTAATGACCTCCCTTGTATTCCTCCCGAATGGGAAATTGCCTTTGGCATTGATTTTCTACCGGATACAAATGCCATTTCAATTCCTTTTTATCGGATGTCTCCGGTCAAATTGAAGAGGTTGAAATCCCACCTCAAGGATTCACTAGATAGGGGTATTATAAGTTTAGTGTTTCTCCATGGGGTTCTCCGGTTTTGTTTATAAAGAAGAAGGATGGATCCTTGAGAATATGTATTGACTACTTCTAACGCAATAAGGTCACCATTAAGAATAAGTACCCTCTCCCTTTAATTGACGACTTGTTTGATCAACTCCAAGGGGCGAGCTATTTTTCAAAAATTTACTTGACATCGCGATATCACCAACTTTGGGTGAACGGTGAGGATAAAAAAATGACATTCCTTAAAAGATGTGGTCATTATGAGTTCTTGGTAATGTCTTTTGGTCTCACTAATTCTATGGAAACATTTATGTACCAAATGAATAAAGTGTTTATAAATTACCTAGATCGATTTGTCATTGTCTCTATTAATAATATCTTAGTATCTTTGAAGAATGAGGGTGATCACATGTGTAATTTGAGGGTTGTACTGCAAACCCTTAAAGAGCATCCTTAGTGCCAAATATAGGAGGTGTGAGTTTTGGTTGAGGTCAGTGAAATTTCTAAGACACATCATCTCTAGTGTGGGAGTTAAGGTAGACCCAAGGAAAACAGAATCGATGAAGAACTGACCTAGATCATTGATTTCAACTTACATTAGGAGTTTCTTGGGTCTACCAGGTTATTATGGGAGGTTCGTAGATGGTTTTGTGTCCATTGCATTTCCATTGACTACTTTGACCCAAAAAAGTATGAAATTGGAGTTGTTAGAGCGTGAGAAAATTTCCCAATTATTAAAAGATAGGTTCACCTCTGCTCCAGTGTTGACTTTACCAGAGGGTACAAAGGTTTTTGTTGTGTATTGTTATGCATTTTGAGTGGGTTTGGGGTGTGTGCTTATGCAACACGGAAAAGTGATAGCCTATGCCTCTAGGAAACTTAAGGTACATGAGCGAAACTATCCCAGTTATAACCTTGAGTTAGCGATCATGGTGTTTGCTTTGAAAATTGTGAGGCATTACTTGTACGGTGTGCATGTTGATGTCTTTACCGACCATAAGAGTATCCAACATGTATTTACGTAAAATAAGTTGAATCTCCGCCAAAGAAGGTGGTTAGAATTTTTGAAAGATTATAATATGAGTGTCCTCTATTACCCCGACAAGGCAAATGTGGTTGTGGATGGCTAAGTCATATGATTATGGGTAGTGTGTCCCATATTGACGAAGCCAAGAAGGACCTAGCTAAGGAATTATTTAGGTTAGAAGGTTTTGGGTGAGGTTGGAATGTTCTCTGAATGGGGGTGAAATAGTCCATCATAACTTCGAGTCATCTCTAGTGGTAATTTTACTTGAGTTCATTAGGATATAATCTTGCAACTATTCTCTATGTGATACTCAGGCAGATTTCAACAACACACAAGAAACAATTAGGCACTCATACTTTAATGCACATAGACTTGAGTTAATTGAATCAAGAAAGATCTTTGTAAGTTATACCTTGTGCCATGAAGGTCATTATCAACCATACCATTCTTAGTGGTGTTCATGGAGGAAATATCCTTCTCCCCAACACACTTACATGTATCATGAGTTCACATCTAAGAAAAGTACAAGGCAATTCCCTCTTAAAATGAGATATTCCCAACTTATAAACCAAGGCACGCTCATGTTTCCTTCCTAGTGAAGTCCAAATGGTTAGTCACACCAAGCACATCACAACAAATAGGAAATAATCGAAAAAGGTCAATTTATAACATAGAAATATCCTCCACAGTAACATCATTTGAGGAAAATAACACAAATTATAGGCACACACATGAGCAGTTAGCAAAAATGCTTTCATTTTCTAGAGTGAGCCTACAATTATGCTTTCCAAATCATAAAAGTCACGTAGTTTTCAAGAGACTCTACACTTTTAATTTCAAAGAGACTCAACTTTCTATTATAAGGCTAAACATTACACCTCACAAGTGACTACAACCATGTTTCTTATCTTACCTCATGAAGTTCAATGCAAAACTAGCATATCAAGATGCAAATAAACATGAGAAAACCATGAATTAATCAAAATTATTTTTCAAGTACTTTAGAATCTTCAAAATACTCTTAAAATAGTGTCAATCACGTCATACCAAACATGTAAAGGTCATCCAATTCATACTTTAGTGCAACACTTTATTTATGAACAAGCTTAATAAGAATTCATATGTTTCAAGATCAACTAAAAATAGAAGGACAAGGTATAAAATATCTACAACCTTACAACTCCATTACCATCCCCCATTTAGACTAAACTCGATTAAGAGCAACTTAACCCAATTTTTCAAGAGGATCTTAGCTTTTCAACAAACGAAGAGGTTATAATAACTTACCATAAGGCTTCAAAGGAATTCCAAACTTTATCTTCTATGTAATTTTCCCCTAAAAATTCAAGTTAGTTCATACCATTTAACCACATAAATTCTTAAACAATACAATCGACACCAAGGTCATGCAACATTAGAGGAAACAATAGAGAAGACTTAGCCTTAATGACTCTTTATTTTCTTTCAATATTAAAGTAAGGTAACTTATATATCAATAAAACACACATAATAAACCCACAAGACAATAATACTACCCTAAATTCTAGGGGAAACATCAATCCCACAACATCAAGGGATTCACAACACAATAAGAAGTTAGAAATAAATCTACGACTCATTATGACATAAAACCCTCATTCTCTATTCCAAATAGCAAATCTCCTATTTATATTCATTATCATTCTGATTTGCACCAATTCTATACACATTTCAACAACTTCCAAACAAATAACAATTTAGTCGATTTTCCAAAAATCTTTGACTAAGCTGCCAAACATTATAGTGAAAATGCTTCAAAATTCCAAAAATGCAACATTTAGGAAATTGATGGGAAATGCATGACAATATGAGATACAAAACTTTACGAAGAAAAGTATACTATCATCATGCCTTGGATCAAATCTACACAAAGGACTCCAATCCATACTAGGCAACCTATCAAGGACCACATAGATAGAAAGGGAAACATTGAACACTTTTAAGCACATATTCTTAAAGTAGCATGCTTCCATAGGTAATCACTAAGCATTTCAAATTCAAATCATAGTATTAGGCTACCATCATGTAAAACCATATAGGAGCACATCATGCCAAAATAACTTATTTTAGCCATAATAATTTCTAACATGCTTGAACTATATCATGACCTATATTTCCCAATATAACATGCTATTTCACATATAGCCATGATTGGCATATCCTAATAAAAACATGCCGAAATTCACCTTCGCACAAACTCATTAAACCATAATACCAAGATAAGAATTTAAACTCTCACTTTCTCCCTCAAGCATAGAGAAACGTCTCATCCAAGAAATCACATCTAAAAGACCACCGCACAAGAGAACATAAGAGAGAAATCTTATAGAGTTAAGTTTTATGGCAGGATATGAGAATGATGAAGAAGGGAAACTCTATAGTCTTATAGCCTCTCGTACCAGTAGATGTGTTGCGAGTCAACACCAATGATTACAGACACTACTACACGTGGCATTATGAGACTTCTTGTACTCTAAACAACTTTTAGAATCTCATGCTCTGATACCACATTTGTCACAAACGAAGAGCATCCCCTAGAAGTAACTGTAACAACCCTAAAAATGGATATGCTAAGTAATGCTTAATGTGTCTAGAATGCCAACGATTAGACCGGGTACACATGGATTGATGCGCATAGAACTAGACCTCGAACTCATGCTACATCAAATACAACTAACTTGTTGAGTTAGTTGATCCAGGAAAGGTTGGATCCAACCATGTAGGGCTCTCGAATACATATTTAATCGAACGATTCTTTACCAGACATAAAAAAGATCAAATCATAGGTTTGAACGGTCTAGGGGTAAAATGGTCTTCTTCCTGGATAAGGGTAGTATCGTAATTACCCTAAATATGTAATTACTATTTAATTAATAAGGTGGAGGGGCAATTTGGGTAGAGAGGGACAATATTGGGCTCTTGAAGTGAAGTCTTCCTCCACCCGAATTCGAACCTAGGTGGAAGTGATGAGTTAAATTGTAATTACAGTTGGTAAAATAATGTAATATAATTTATATTTATTATTTTATAGATGATTTAAAATTAAAGAAAATCAGTTTTTTCATAATTAAATAAAACCTTACTTGACTATGTCCTAAACTAGGCTCCTAAGCCTAAGAAAACTAGTTTTCTTCTCTCCCACGCTGATCTCTCTGTCTCACTCACGTTTTTCTCTGCCAAATAACATACAAAACTGTAGGTTAACCAAAGTTCTTCAAACTTCAAGAACTCACAACGAAAATTATAAACAAACAACTAATCAAACACATTAGGCTAATAGAGGGGTTTTCCGTAAAATTGTTGTTGAAGCTCTTGGATTTTGACGAGTTTTTGGAGGGGTCCTTTCGGCAGCATGTCGAGGTTTGAACGTAAAAAATGTATGTGTGATCTTCTCTCTTGGTCCATTTCCCAAGACACCCCCTAAGGTTAAGAAAAATCTATTCCAAAAAGTAGGAGTTTTCCCCGTTGCATGTCCCTATGACTAGCTCCTATTGAATCATAAGTTGGTTATGTTTTCTTGTAGAAAACGAGAATAAAAGGTGTTTTCGTTATGATTATGTGTTTATATGTATGTTTGGAATTATGTGACTTACGTTGATGTTTCCGAAAATGTAACTATGTGTGTAAGTTTGTGTTGCCAATGCTTTTGTGCATGGTTTAGGAGTTGAAATGGCATGTGATCATGTTGATTTATATGTGATGTTCATATGAGTTGAAATTTTTTTGATTTGAGGGATAATCTGTTGTCAAAACGAATCCGTGAAAGCGCACCTAAAACATGCTAAATGCATTGCGAAATTCCCCTAATAACTAAGGTGTAACTTGATGAAAGGATGCTGAAAAATTAAAAGAAAATTTCCAACTTCTAGTAATGAATTTCGGTCAGCAAAGAGGGTTCAAAATGTAAAAAAAAAAAAGAGTTAAAACAAGTGAGGTCATGGAGGATTGAGCCCGTGACCCACCATGTTAAAAAACTGAAATTAAAGAAGGAAAAATAAATGTGCTGAAGGGGATTCGAACCATGGTATTGGCTAGAAAATGTAACTTAAAAGAAAAAAATAGGAAAAATGAGAGGAGTAGGATTCAAAGGCACTACCTCTCAATACCTTTTAAGGAGGAGAATAAAAGAAAAATAAAGGGGGAGGCGTGTGAGAATCGAACCCACGACCTCTTAAGCAGATTAAGGAGGAGAAGAAAAGAAAACAAAAAGGTGGGGGAGGCGTCTGGGAATCCAAACCACGACCTCTTAGGGACATTAAGGAGGTGAATCAAAGAAAAATAAAAGGGGAGACGTGTGGGAATCAAACCCACGACCTCTTAGGAAGATTTAGGGAGGAGAATAAAAGAAAATAAAAAGAGGATGTGGGGTTTTGATCCTACAGCCTCATAGTCAACTCGAAATAGACAAGGAGAAATAGATAAAAAAAAATATAAAAAGGGCTGTGGGGGTTTGATCCCACAACCCCTCGGCCAATTAAGAGGTAATTCAAAGGAGAAAAATAAAGAGGAAACGTTAATGTTGGGGCTCGATCTAGGGTCCCAATGTCATGTGGACCAAAATATAATAAATGAAAATTTTTTAGTGTTGTCTAAGTGATCCAAAATTGGGTTCCCTTGCCCAAATTCCCTAAAGATGCATAAGTCATACGTGAATTAAATCTTCAATAATAATTCTTCCTACTTAGATAAAAATCAAGATCATGGCATACATACAAGATGCATAAGACTTGTACAACATAATCTTAGGAAGTTATGAATCACATAAACAACCTATGAATGAATCCTCATGGCTTGAATCTATAGACCCATAAGTTTAGAATACGTTTAAAAATACGTGAACCTAAGATGTATGTAAAGAAATGATGTAACCATATAAGGGTTAATTACAAAGGTAAAAAACACACTTAATGGCCAAGTGCATTTGCCTATTATGAAATGATTATTATGTAATGAAATGATGAAACCCTAGAAGGGATAAGTAAGAGTGTGAAATAAAGAAATGGCCAAGTACATTGTCCTATGATGAAATTAACATTAACGTAAAAAGGGGTTAATAATTATGAAAGGCAAATGTGCTAATGTTAATGAATGTGGTGACAATATGATATGAGGCTAATGTACAAGATGAGATCAATCTCAAATAAGCCTAAGTAAATGTTACCAAAACATACTCACCTATGACAGTGTAAAGTTAATGAAGATACCATTCTCTATGAACACTCTAATGAAAGTATTGAGATTAACACACTCAATACTAATGATTAGATGATAAATTATCTATTTAGACATGATGTCTCATTCTAGAAGCCAGCTCCCATGACATATGAGCTGAATGTAATGAAACTTCATACTAAGCACCGATTGACTAGATATGAGCGGCGATGCCTTATTTTGGGAAGTGCAGACGTTCACGTAACTCTCATGAGATGAGACTGTCCGACATTCGGGATATTGGTCTTCTTATATCTCCTAGTCTTCGAACCTATACTGCCAATATAGGGATCTTATGGGGTTTAATTCCCATGTACACTAGCATGTTTTGGGTCACTTTGGCCGGTGATTCCACCTCTTTTCATTGTGGGGTTTCATGACACTGGATTTCATGATGCTCACATGATCTATGTCGATTAAAATTAAAGTTCCCATTGAATGAATTAGGCCAGCGTCAAATGATGGATATAATGAAAAAAATTATACCAAAGGTTTTATGATATAATAATCAAAAGTTTAGTTAGATTCTAGTAATGAAATTAGGTCATTCTTTCCCATTGCACAACGAACCCGATGAAACTCTTAAGCTATATCCTAGGTATAGATTGTGTTTAGAGTGGCCCATGAATGAAATGAAATGAAGTACATATGAATGAATGAAGAAGATTCTGTGTTCTTTAAATAAGACTCCCTAGTTGAAGTCCCATTTGTTGTGCCCTCATTTTTGGGAAGTCCTAATGTCAAATCCATTATTCCAAAGTCTCATGGCATATGAATGAATGATATGAAAAGAGTTATGTGTTATATGAATTATGATATGTTCTATGTGTATGTTGTTATGTGCTGTGTGCAAAATGTTAAGTATGACGATGCATGTTACTCTCTTGTCATAACTTTGCTAATCCAAATTTGGAAAGATCATAAACTTTCCTAATCCAAATTTTGAAAGCTCACTCACTTTTCTAATCTCAATTTGGCAAGTCGACTGACTTGACCTTTAACAATCATGTTGTTAGGAAAGAGCTATTCTTACTCATGTATTCCCTTGAAATGTGATTGCATATACCCATACTTAGTACAAGTTTGTACTAACCCTATACAACTCTACAAGCTTAGGTGTACGCACAGGTTGACATTAAAGCTATCGGATCGATGTTGCAGCTATCCGAAAATCGCACATTCTTTTGGACTTCGTATTCCCTCATGATTTCGATGATGATAAACCATTTACATTATATCTTAGTTAGATGATTGAGCTAGTGGAGTATGTTCCACTAGCGTTTCTTTCCAATTTTTGTTCAGACATTGTATTTGTGCCATTTTGGCAAGTATATCTTTATCATTATTTTAAACTGTTTCTTTCATTTGATGATCTTTATGTTACAAGGTTTATCGTGAATAATTATGTATGTAGTAGAATGTTTAGTAAGCATGTTAAGAAACAAAAAGTTTCAAATATTCCACTAAAATTAACCTATATAAAGTAAGAATGACATATGTAAGCTTGTAAGCGACCTTTGAGAGGTCAACTACGCCGTTCTTGTATGGGGTCCAGATTTCGGTCATGAAAAAGTTGGTATCAGAGCGCTAGGTTAAATTCTGAGGATAATAAGTTCACATTAACAACATTAAGTAGTTTATTTGTCATTGTAGTGAAGTGCACCACTATTCTGGATCAGAGACTGCATGATGCTTAGGAAAATTTACCTTCTTCTAATCTTATCATGCCTTCTCTAATGTTCTATTTTTTTGTGTTAAAGGTATATCTAACATCAACTCTTGAAGTTTTCAAAAGATGAATAAAAGGAGAAAAGCAGGCGGGGAGATTGGAGGAGCATCTACTGGGGTAATTCAAGTTACTCTTTAAGCTCCAACTGATGGAATAGAAATGTGTGTTAACCCTGCCTGGTCGACAGATTCAGAAGTAAGGAAAGCTTCAGTACAAATGACCCAAACTAGCATTTTACAAGCTCATCTTACTGGGTTTTATTGATGTGGACAAGTCTGAGTTGGCATCCGACCAGCGAAATGATGTAGCTCAATATGGTATAAGGTGCGGCCGGATAGCAGCCCCATAGGAGGGGGTCCTATTACTTGGGATCTTTTCAAGATGAATTTTTTAGGACACTTCTTTCCTAGATTAATTAAGGAGGCTAAGGTTGAAGAATTCATCAACCTTATGCAGGGCTCGATGTCAGTCACGGATTAATCCCTGAGGTTTGTAAGACTTTACAACCAAGGATAGGCCACCTTGTAGGAAGTGTGGCATACTGCATGGGGGAGAATATATGATAAACTCTAACGCTAGTTATAGTTGTGGAAAATTGGATCACATTATGAAGGATTGTCCGAAGAAGAGAAGTCAAGAACAAGGGAAGGAGAGATTTCAACCTAATGGTCCAAGTGAAGAGGCTCCAAGGAGGCAACAATTCTTCGCACTCAAGTCTAGGGGTGCAGGGGAAGAAACCTGTGATGAAGTATCGGGTGCGTAGCCTTAAATATTCTTTCATGTATTTTATTGTGTATGGTTTTTATGCACTAGTATGAGGTTTATATTTTTGAGTTCCTTAGTCTTTTAACATGAAGATACTTGTTGGTTTCAAGGATATGAACCATTATGTTAATATTTGAATCACATATTCACCAATGGAGAGTATTGAATTACTTATGTTTGAATACATTCTATAAATGTGTTACTTATTATTAGTAAAGATTAGTGTCATTCATGGACGAATGGTCCTAAGGGGGGGGGGGGGATAATGTAACAACCCTAAAAATTGATAAACTAAGTAATGCTTAATGTGTCTAGAATGCCAACGATTAGACTGGGTTCACACGGATTGATGCACGTAGAACTAGACCTCAATCCATGGAACATCAAAGACTAATATTTTGGGGAGTTATTTGAGCTAGGAAAGGTTGTTTCCAACCATGTAGGGCTCCCGAATAAGAAAATTTGCTCGAGGGAGTCTTTCGTGGACCTAAAAAAAAGGAAATCTTAGGTTTGAAGGTTCTAGGGGTGAAATGGTTTTTTTCCTTGATAAGAGGTGGTATCAAAATTACCCTAAATATTTAATTAATTATTTAATTAGTAAGGTTGAGGGGCCATTTGGGGAGATAGGGCCGAAGTAGGTCTCTTGAAGTGAAGTCTTGCTCCACGCGGGTTCGAACCTAGGTCAAAGCGATGAGTTAAATTGTTTTTAATTTAAATTGATAAAATAATGCATTTTATTTATATTTATTAGTTATAGCTGATATAAATTAAATCAAATTAGATTGTTAATAATTATATAAAACCTTATTTGACTATGTCCAAAACCAGACTCCTAAGCCTAAGAAAACTCTTCTATCCCACTGTGATCTCTCTCTCACGTCTCTTTCACTCTCACTCATGTTTTTCTCTGCCAAATAACATACAAAACGGTAGTTTAACCAAAGTTCATCTAACTTGAAGAACTCACAATGAAAATTATAAATAAACAACTAATAAAACAGATTAGACTAATAGATGGTTTTTCCATAAAATTGGTGTTGAAGATCTTTGATTTGGACGTTTGTTTGGAGGGGTCCTTTGGGCAGAAGTCGAGGTTTCAATGTCAAAAAGGTATGGGTTCTCTTCTATCTTAGTCCCTTTCCCAAGAGACCCCCTAAGGTTCAGAAGAATCTATTCCAAAAACTAGGAGTGTTCCCCGTTGCATGTCCCTGTCACTAGCTCACATTGAATCATAGATTGGTTATGTTTGTTTGTAGAAAACTAGGGTTGGAATGTATTTCCATGATGATTATGTGGTTATATTTATGTTTGGAATTATGTAACTTATGTTGATGTTTCCGAAAATGTAACTACATGTGTATGTGTGTGTAGCCGTGTCTATTGTTCCTAATTTAAAACATGAAATGGCATGATAATTATTTATATTTGATGTACACATGTTGATCTAAATGTGATGTTTATATGATTTGAAATGTGGTTGATTTGAGGGATAATATCTTGTCTATACGAATCCATGAAAAGGAACCTAAAACATTTTAAATGCACTACAAAATTCTTCTGGTAACTAAGGTGTAACTTGATGAAAGGATGTTGAAATCTTAAAAGAAAATTTCTAGCTTCAAGTGATAATTTTCGTTCAGCAAAGAGGGTTCAAGATGTTAAAAAAATTTAATTAAAACATGTGAGGTCATGGAGGATTGAACCCGTGACCCCACCATGTTAATAAACATGAAAATAAAGATGTAAAAAGAAATGTGGTGAAGGGGATTCGAACCATGGTATTGGCTGGAAAATGTAACTTAAAAGAAAAAAATAAGAAATGAGACGAGTGGGATTCAAACCCACCACCTCTCAATCAGATTTAAGGAGGAGAATAAAAGAAAAATAACGGGGGAGGAGTGTAGGAATCGAACCCACGACTTCTTATGCAGATTAAGGAGGAGAATAAAAGAAACTAAAAGGGGGAGGCATGTGGGAATTGAACCCACGACCTCTTAGGAAGATTATGGAGGTGAATAAAAGAAAAATAAAGGGGGAGACGTGTGGGAATTGAACCCATGACCTCTTAGACTGATATAAGGAGGAGAATAAAAGAAAAATAAAGAGGGAGGCTTGTGAGAATCGAACCCACGAACTCTTAGGCATATTTAAGGAGGAGAGTAAAAAAATAATCAAGAGAGGCTGTGGGGGTTTGATCCTAAAACCTCATAGTTAACTCGAAATAAATCAGGAGTAATAGATAAAAAAAAATAAAAGGGGCTGTGGGGGTTGGATCCCACAACCCCTCGGCTATGTAAGAGGTAATTCAAAGGAAAAAAATAAAGAGGAAACATTGACGGTGGGGCTCGACCTAGGGTCACAATTTCATGTGGACAAAATTAGAAAAAATGAAAAAATGTGAGTGTTGTATAAGCGATTAGAAATTGGGTTCCCTTGCCAAATTCCATATAGATGCATAAGTCATACGTGAATTAAATCTTCAAGAATAATGTTGCTCACTTAGATCTAAATCGAGATTTCGGTATACATATAAGATGCATAAGTCTTGTACTACATAATCTAAGGATGATATGAATTACTCAAACGAACTATGAATGAATCCTCATGGCTTGTATGTATAGAGCCACAAGTCTACCATACCTTTATATATAAGTGAACCTAAGATGTATGTAATGATATGATGTAACCTTATAAGGGTTAAGTACGAGTGTAAAAAACACACTAAAAAGACAAGTGCATTGTCATATGTTGAAATGATTATTATGTAATGAAATAATTACACCCTACAAGGGATAAGTAAGAGTGTCAAACACATAAATGGCCAAGTGCATTGCCTAATGATGAAATGAACTTTCACATAAAAAGGGGTAAGTAATTATAAAAAGTAAATATGCTAATGGTTATGAATGATGTGACAACATGATATGAGGATAATGTAAAAGATGAGAGCAATCTCAAATGAGCCTAAGTAAATGTTACCAAAACGTACTTACCTATGAGAGTGTAAAGTTAATGAAGAGACCAGTCTCTATGAACATTCTAACGAAAGTATTGAGATTAACACACTCAATAGTAATGATGAGATGATTAATCATCTATTGAGATATGATGCCCTCTAACTAGAAGCCAGCTTCAACGACGTATGAGTTGAATGTAATGGAACTTTATAATGTGCAACAATAGTTTAGCTATGAGCGTTGATGCCTTTTTTTGGAAAGGGCTGAGGTTCACGTAACTCTCATGAGATGAGACTGACCAGCATGCTAGTTATTGGTCTCCTTATATATCCTAGTGTTCGAACCTATACTGCCAATATAGGGATTTGAAACGGTTCAATTCCCATGTACGCTACCATGTTTTGGGTCACTTTGGCCTGTGATTCCACCTCTTTTAATTGTAGGGTTTCATGACACTGGATTTCATTATGCTCACATGATATATGTCGATTAAAGTTAAAGTTCCCATTGAATGAATAAGGCCAGCGTCAAATGATGCAGATAATAAAACGAATGATACCAAAGGTGTTAAGATAAAATAATGAAGAGGTGAGTTAGATTCAAGTAAATACATTATGTCATTCTTGCTCATTGCACAACAAACTATATGAAAGTATTAAACTACATCCTAGGTATAGCTGGTGTTTACACTGGCCCATGAATGAAATGAAATGAAGTACATATGAATGAATGAAGCAAACTCAATGTTTGCTAAATAAGACTACCTAGTTGAGGAGTCATATGTAATCCTTCATTTTTGGGAAATCTTAATGTCAAGTCCATTATTCCAAGGTATCATGGAATACGAATGAATGATATGAACAACGTTATGTGTTATATGGATTATGATATGTTCTATGTGTACGATGTTGTGTGCTGTGTGAAAAAAGTTACGTATGATGATGCATGTTACTCTCCTGGCATAAATTTCCTAATCAAAATTTTGAAAGCTCATAAAATTTCCTAATCTAAAGTTGGAAAGCTCACTCACTTTCCTAATCTAAATATGGCAAGTCCATTGACTTGACCTTCTACAATCATGTTATTTGAAAGAGCTATTCTTACTCATGAATGTCCTTGGTGTGTGCTTTCATATATTCATACTTAGTATAAGTGTGTATTTACCCTATAAAACTTAACAACTTTAGCTGCCGACACAGGTGGAAGCTAGAGATAGAGGATCGACGCTGCTGCTATTCGGACGTCGCGCATTCATCCTGACTTTTTATGCCTTCATGCTTTCGAGGATGCTTGACCATTTACATTTTAGCTTAGTTGTAGGATTGAGCTAGTGGAGATGTTCCACTAGAGTTTCTTACTCATTTTTTTCAAACATTGTATTGGTGCCATTTTTCCAAGTACATCTTTATTGTTATAATAAATTGTTTCTTTTATTTGATAATCTAAAAGTTAGATGATTGATTGTGAATAATTATGTATGTAGTAAAATGTTTAGTAATCATGTTAAGAAACAAAAAATTCAAATTTCCGCTAAAATTAACCTAGAGGAAGTTAGAATGACGCTTGTAGGCTTGTCTGCGACCTCTGAGAGGTCAACGACGCCGATCTCTTCTGGCATCTAGATTCCTTTTGTGACAGTAACATGGCGTACTTGATCTCTCGAAGGTATTATACAAGCCCATAATTAACAATTATCGCATTTTCATAGTAAATTTAGCGGAAAATATAAAAAATTTCACAGCACATCATATGCTATAAACTTCACTTGACATATATATAAAATAAAATATTATACTTAGACTCTAAGTCTCTTTGCTATCTTTGAATCAACAATATTTGAGAACATTAGGGACACGACATTTAAAACATAAAACATTAACGAAATACTAATTTATACACTATACAGTAAAGCATAGTTAGGAGATCCTTGGAACTTAAAGATTCCTTTCCTTGAGATTGGGAATCATCTATCAAGATCTCACAATTTAAGACATCCTTTACGCATCCATAACGTACACTTTGTGTAAAAAGTAAAGAAGAATGACATTAGTACAAGAATGCACTGAGTATGGCAACCATGTATAAACATGCATTTAGAAATGGACATTTCCTTTAAATCATACTTCATGTATTTTTGAGTAAATTTTCATAAAATCTTCATATGTTAGCATTTATAACATTCATATAGTTCATATACGCATATTCAAAGTCAAACATCAAACAAATAACATATAGAATTTAAGTCATTTGTGAGGTCACTTTAAAGTGAGTTTTTTACTTTAAAATGAGGTATCTTGTCTATTATTTACTAACTTCAAAGTAACCATCTAGTGATACTTGGTGCAATGCATCACCATTTGTCAAGAAGAAATCATACATACAACCTACGCAAGTCATCACATATCATTATAAAAGTATAGCTGATGATAGACCCATTAAGTCAAGACGTTAGGAATATTACAGTAGGCTACATTAACTTACACATATACTAACTTTACTTCACACCAATGCATTATAATAACTTACTCATAATCTCACTCTAAATCTACTACTACAATGTATGTGTAAAACCCCATAACCTCACACATACTTAGTAAACCTATGAAAGACCACAAGCCTTAACATTCTTTTTCATACATCAAAAACAAAGTGAAGAACACTCCATTCATGTCAACAACCTTCTTCATATAGTCATTAAGACTCACATAGTGCATAGAAGAATAAGACCTCATCACATAGACTCATACCATGCACATTTTTAAGACAAATAGACAAATAATACCATGCAATTCATAAAGACATAATTATAACCATACACATTAGAATACCTTCCTAGAACTTCCTAAGGAGCTTCTTGTGCAATGTGTAGATAGGTTCATTACTTCCACCTATCTTAAGTAACCTCGCTTAGGTCATCCTAGTTAGGAATTTGGTGTTGTAGAGCCTTACAACAATAGAATGTGTTCTTATCTAGCAAAGGTAGAACGTTAACACATGTTAGCATTTTAATTAATTTAACATTTCTAGATCCTGTGTGGCAAGCTTAGTTTATGGAACTTGGGGGAATCATGGAAACATTACTCTAACACACTTTTCTAAATCATGAGGCTATCCACCCCGTGAGGACCCCCTCATCTAAAAGTTTACTCAGTGCTAAGCTAAGTTCCTTTTACTGAAAATCCATTATAACATTACTTTAATAAAATTAGGCTTTACGAGATTGACTCACTATATGCTTATCTCGTTGGTCATAGATTAGATTTCGTCAACCTAAATAATGTGAGAAAGCCTTTCATATGAACATACATATATCGTTAGCACTATATAGTTTAGGATACACTTGGCACACCTTTTAAGGATCCTCTATTGACTAGATCATCATTCATCTACGGGTGTGTATACATATATGTGATTATTCCTTTCACATAAACACATTAAGTCACACACGTTCATACATTCATATTCATAAATAAAGAAACCAAAAGTAGAAAGTATCCTATCAAGGCACACATGTGCAATGGATAGGAAATGTCCCATACCCTTGAACATACTAGTAAACCTATCAAGTCATCCTAGTTAAGGAAAAACATATTATACTTTCATAGAGAAGCTTAACATGCATATTAGTGATACTAGTGAATATGATAAATACCTTTCATTTAGACACCATGACCTATACTTACTTGTAAGCATGCATGTAAAGTGAGGGTGTGTGTACATTAGTCAATATGATCACATAATAGCTATTACAACACATTTGAGTCATCCACCCTCTTAGACCATATTACACATTCAAGTATACACCTCAAAACACCATCTAGCATAGGAGCCAAGAAAAATCTTCACAGTACATTCTAGACTCCTTACGTTAGCTATACAGAGATTCACATAGGGGTACACAGGTGGGGGTCATCAATCCATAATACTTCATTAGTTGAAGGACCTACAGATGATCTTAACATAACCATTTGCATGATCAAGAAATTAGTAACAGAACCTATATTATAGTTAGAATTGAAAACTAGGCGTAGGATGATTCATCACCAACACCCTTTCATAGTATAGTTTCCATCAATTTCATGATCGCATCACACATACATTTGACATTAAGTAAATACCGCCACCATAAGTGGATCGTACCACACAATTCCATACAAAACTTCATCAACAATACTATAGAGACGAAGAGAAGTAGAAATATAGCAATTATTGCCAATTACTTAGCCTTTGGTCATCATTGACCATTTCTATTCTTTCATAAACAATTCAAAAGTAAGGATGTGGATAAAGTACCATAATCATAAAAGAAACCATGAACAAGTCAGTACGATATAATACTATAACATAATCCAAGACATAAAATGTATACTAGAATGTAGAGAGACATAAATCACTTACTAATATTCTTTACACTGATTACCATGATTAACATTTATAATATATCAATAAAACAAACCTAGGGAAGTAGCTAGAGACAGAATAATCAAGAATAAATCATGATTCATCTACCCTAAATTGAAATCACATTATGTTCATGGCATTATATAACTTTAAGCTAAAAAATTTAGATTAATCCTTAAAAAGATTCATTTTATTTGATTATCAAGGGTTTAGACCCACAATCTACACATAACACCAACCTTAAACAGTAACTATAATCATCATCACCTAATCGATTTCAACATTTAATTATTAAAAGAGCATTGTAACAGTGAATTCGTAGACATCTAAACTAGTCATCTTTAAATCTTCATACCTTGATCCACATGGATCCTTCATCATCAATTTACGTAAAAAACAGTAGATATAACCTATTCAACATAATAGAATCACATTTCAATCAATAACAAGCCATGATCACAATGCCCATGCAAGGTTAAATCAATTTTTGGAAGAGGCATGTATTTATAGTGCAATTGGATTGTTTTTCACGTTAAAACTATCACATTATAATCAACTTATCCTTTCAAAACGTTTTGAAGGAACCCATGGCTAGATTCAAGAAGAAGAAGTTGATCACAAAATCTCTTTGAAAACTTTGAGATTTACTCTCTAAATGAAAGGTTACTTAGAGATGAAGGAGTACCATATAATTATCTATATGAAAACCTTTAAAACATGATGAATAATCCTAGGAAATACAAGCTCAAAAATGTTCTGGAGCTTCACAAACAAAGGAGGTTTCTAGGGAGAATTGGTTTTGGAGGGAAAGTTTATTTTGTATAAAAGGGATTGAGAATGGGGTGTCCACGTGTTTTATCCCTTAAATGCACCCAAATATCAATAAATAAATTTAGGGTTAGTTTACGACGTGGGTTTGAATTTCCCGTTCATCCCTTCAATGAAACAGTGGCTAGGTAGTGGCATAAGGCCTGCATCGACGGACCACCATCGATGGACGGTAGGTCCATTGATGGGCCATCTGTGGTTTCAGTCGATTGGACCTTGAGCTGTTCTTTTCTTGATCCTTTGCCAGGCTAAGATTCCATTGATTAAACCCCAAAAATGTTCCATTCGTCAACAAACTGGGCATCGTATTGCTTATCAATTGACAATGGTAAGTCAATGTCTCGACAAATTTTTTGTCCATCCTATGGTCCTTTATGTGGGGCCCTTGAAAAGTCGTACCCGGATGTTTCAAAAATAAATATGCACATTGAAAAGTGAAGTACCTTCCATGAAAGTTTCACCCAAAATTCACTCATAAAACACGTCCAAACATGCTAGGCCCCATAAACAAATACTTCAAACTCCCAAGAGCTAACTTTCTAACATATTAGACGTTCTTAGATGTTTGACCTCCAAACTTCATGAAACTACATATAATACATATAAATATCATTATAACTAATTTCAAGACTTGATAATGTCATGACATACAAATATTAACATGTATTCACACATGAGGCACATAGGCTATGAGTCGTTACACATCTTGGTCGTCCCTTGACGTTTGACTTCCAAATCACCCCAAAACTAACACACTGCCTCAATACCATATTATAAACTACTTTAGGACCATATACCCCAATAACAAACCTGTTAGGCAAAAGAGACTGTATCTCATTTTGGGGTCCTATAGCGGTAATAATGGACTTCATAAGGTCCCATCCTTCTTCTTTATTAACAACACTGGAGCACTCCATGGAGAAATACTATGTCGAATGAAGCCTTCGTAAACTATTTCTTTGAGTTTCACCTTCAAATATTTCAATTTTTCCCGAGCCATCAAATAATGAGGAATTAAAATGGTGGTCATATCCTTAATAAGTCAATATTAAAATAAATTTGTCATTCTGGAGGGATTTTGCGAAACTCATCGAGAAAGACTTCTTTTAAGTCGTTCACTAAAGGGTCAGACTCTATAGAAGGATTTTTGAAGTCTAGTTCATTTACCCTTACAATCTGGTATATACACCATTTAGAGAGTAATCTTATAAAGCCATTAAACAAGGAATGATACGACCTCTAGGAATTGAATTTAACCCTTTCTACTCTAAAATGGGTTCATTTGGAAAATGGAACTTAAACAACCCTGTTCTATAATTTAAACAAGAAAAACAAAATTGCACCCAATTGATTCACAAGATGACATCAAAATCAACAATATGAAGTTCTACCAAGTCAACCATAAGACCCCGTAGATGACCTAGGTTAACAAAAGTCGAACTATAACACCTCAAAATCCAAGATCCATGGAAAAGACTAACATAGGGTTCATAAAGTATAAACACCGTTTCTATGTCGATTTTAACGAATATAGGTAATTTACAAGGTTTAAGAACCAAAATGTCCGGGAAGATAATTTAAAGAGATGTTAGTGTGACTTAGCCTTTCTACTAACTATTAGGAGTTAGAAATGTACGAAAATGGGTGAAAAGTAGTAATGGGTGTTTCAGTTGTTTCATGATTTGGAACGTCTTGGTACGATCCCCAAGGTCCAACTAAGGGACCTGGGGAGAACCCCTGCAGTTTTATGCATCACTGATTGGCAATTTGCATTAAAGGGGTAGACGATGGTCCATAAGTGGCCCGATGAAGTGTCAAAGGCCATCGCCATTCCTCACTTAGAAAGATTCTGAAGGCCCTTTTTTATATAGTAAATGTTACACTCGACACAAGGGTACGACGGGTCGTCGAGGCTACCGTCATCCCATACTTGAAAAAATTGGAGAAAGCCTCACCTGGAAAGTCTCTGATAGAGATGACGGAAGTGCAGGATGGAGGTGGGGCTGTCCTTCGACCCACCGAGGGACCGTCGACGGGGTCTCATCGATGAGGGTTGAATTTCATTGATGGATTTTAATGATTTCATTTAAAATAATTAAATGGTTTAGGGGTTACATAGTGGTTAAAGCGAAAATAATTAACTTAATTATGTCCATCTATAAATACCCTTAACCCTCATTAACCTAAAGCCAACTCTAAAGATAAACTCTCTTTCTTCTCTATTATTTCTATCTTTAAGAACTCACCACTGAAGGCTAGAAATAACTAGGGTTTGGGGGGGTTAAAAAGGGTGGATTTTTATCAAATTGTTGATAAACATTAAGGTATGGGTTATATTCACCTCTAATATCCTTTCATAAAAGTGTTCCTTCAATATGGATTTCGAAAAGTTGAGTTTTCTTGTGGGTTTCATTAAATTATAAATTGAAGTTATGGATTGAGTTTTTAGTTGATTTCGAAAAGTTGAGTTTTCTTCTGGGTTTCATTAAATATGCAATTGGCCTTGTTTTTCAATTAATTATTTTTGTGTTATGATGTCACTCCCCAAGTTGGTTTGAGTTAGGGGTTGATGGTAAGACCTCAATATTAGACTATGTGAAAGAGTTGGTAAATCTTAGAATCTTTATCTTTATTTGCAATTGTGATTAATTGTTGTTAAGCTATGAGATTACAATGAAGTGTACTTTATATTAAAATTATAGGGAGGTAGGATGTTTATTTTAAATGTATTTACTATGTTGTGAGTTTGATTAAGGAGTATGTGCTATAAGGATGGAAAAAACTATCAATATGCCTTAAAATGTTAACCTGACTTAGATGAATTGTTGTGAAAGGACTTAAACTTACATAATTCTTATTGAGATATTGTTGATGATGATTATACAATGGGTATAACCTATGACCTAACTTAAATTATGATTGATGATTAAAAGATTAAAGACATTTAAAAAAGGGACACTAGCTTAGCCATAGTATACTAGATAGAGAAGTGTACCTTCCCACATGGGGAAGGTAGGATCACTATATCACTCTAGAGATTGGAGATCATAATGCATGGATCATAAAGAGGATCCCAACTAAATAACCTAGTTCTTTAACTATGTTGCCCCCATAGGAAGAATAGCTAGTTGATCAACATACTTTCTATGTTTTATGTTTTGGTACTACCTTTGCAAGTAGTCTGACTTGTTACATTGTGGGGTTTTATGACACAAGATTCCACAGTAGCTCAAGTGGTCTATGTCGGTTACGGCAAGATGTTACAAAAATTTTAAACTCTTTATCTATGTTGCCCCAATAGGAATTATAACTAGTGGATCCACGTAGTTTCTATGTTTTATGTTTTGGTACTACCTTTGCAAGTAGTCTGCCTTGTTACATTTTGGGGTCTTATGACACAAGATTCCACACTAGCTCAAGTGGTGTATGTCGGTTACGGCAAGATGTTCCCAAAATTTTAAACCAATTAAAGGACATGAACTCTAACTTGGATAACCTAAGGGCTCTAACTTAGTCTAGGTATGGGTATGGAATCTTCCTAGACATTGCACTAATTAATCTTGAGGGGAGTCATAGAACGAGGCTAATATATATTTATGTTATAATAATATATGATGTCTATATATATATGATTACCACATTAAATTGTTGATACTATATGTTGATTAGTTATTTTATGAATACACGTTGGGTAATAATGATAGTATAAGATGAAATATAAGCCTAAAAGCCTTGAAATGTAAAGTTGGACACCGGTCATGTTTTCTTGTTGAGGATACTTGATTAAGTTAGGTTATGGGGCTTTAAATGGTCATTGCACTTGATTACTTAATAAGAACTTGTGAGTAGTGTCTTGGTTATTATGATATGCTTAACTATTATTCATTCTTTTGATATTATTCCTTGATGTTAGGGTTGTAGTAACTCGCAATTTTAAGGGTGTTGTGATAAGAGCTAGTTGTTGAGATAGTAAGCATGTTTGGTTTATTATTATGATTTACTTGAATTTGCATTAAGCCCAAATAGGGGTAAACTAGCATGTTTTAATAAAAAGTCCCTCTTTAGCTTGTTTTGCTTGTGTATGTGTAGAAGATCTCATACTTAGTACATGTGGAGTACTAACCCCATTTTTCAGTTTTCCCCAAATATTTTAGGTTCCGATCATTAAAGTTGATTCGACGTGATTTGAATGAAGAGATTAATATTCTATCATCAAAGTGGTAGGTCCTTATTTTTCCCAAGGAAGATCCCAATTTTATCTTTGTAAAGTTACTTAGTTACTACAACTTTTGTATTGACTCTATTGACTATTTGAGACAAAGTTGTATGAAGACTATATCCGGCTTACTTTTATTGATATAGGGATATGCCCAATGTTATTGTCCTCGTTTAGATTCTTTATGAGATGAGACGAAATTATGACTTTATTTCTTTACTATATAAATGTGTGAAATAATAGTAGAAGACTATTTAATCTTCTTATACGAACTAGTCTATGTATACTTGATATTATTATGATTATGTGTATGTAGATTTCTATGTAAATCTCCGATTAGAAGTACTTGAAAAGTTTTACATTCTTCCCTATATTTAATTGGTGAACGCAATGATGTAAGACTAAGAGGCTTGTATTATTCCTCAAAGAGGACGATGACGCCGGTTATGTCTAGGGGGTAAGCCCGGATATGACAAACATAGTATTAGAGCATGAGGTTGAATATCCTTTGTGTTGACGTCTCTCTCAACCACGTCTATGTTGGTTTGTTTTCATAATTGTGAAGCGCGCCACACTTATGAGTAGGAACCTATATGATTCTTAGGAATATCTCTCTTTCATAGAAATCTTATATTGCCAATAGAGAATACTAACGGTGTGCTTTTCCATCAAATCATATTGTGTGCTTACAGGAAGCATGAGCACTCAAAGGAATGAGACTCGAAGACTTGAGGAGGAAGTTTCAATTTTTGGAGCTCCTCCCCATGGTGAAAAAGTTCCTCCACTTGAGAAGAATGCTTATGTTTATCAAGCCCCGACAAACCCTCCATCGATAATGCAGGAGGAGATGAGGGCTATTATTGATCAAATGGAAAAAGCTATGACTACCCAAGCACTATTCCTATAGGTCCAAGCCCAACCCATGGTGGCTCAAGCCAACCGATATGTTGGTCCTCGTCCTCATCAAAAAAATCACTTCTATGGCTTCCCGTCTAAGGGAATTCACTCAGATGAACCCTCCTACTTTCTATGGGTCTAAGGTTGATTAAGACCCTCAACAATTTGTTGATGAGGTATACAAAGTGCTATATGCTATTGGGGTGACTTCAAGTGAGAAGGCCAAGTTTGATTCATATCAACTCAAGGATGTGGAACAAACTTTTTATGTGCATTGGAGGGACAATAGGCAGTTGGGGTGGTCTGGTAACTTGGTCGGTCTTCAAGGCGGCGTTTCTAGATCGGTTCTTCCGTAGAGAGATGAGGGAGGAGAAGGTGACAGATTTCATCAATCTTTGCCAAGGAGGGAGGAGTGTTCATCAGTATTCTTTGGAATTTGTTACGTTGTCCAAATATGCTCCTTCTATAGTCTCCGATCATAGAGACGAGATGAGCCGTTTTGCAACGGAGGTGTCAAAAGACTTACAAGACGATTGCCAATCGGCCATAATACATGACCATTACTATTTCTCATCTTATGGTCTACGCAAGAAGGGTTTAAGAGGCAAGAGAGAAGAGAAAAAGTAGAGATTCTCAGAGGGCTAGGTCATTTGAGAGAGGATCCTCAAAAAATAGGCTTGATATACAAGATAAACTTAAATATAAGAATTGGGGTTCAAATCAAGTCCCTACAAAAATCCTAAGAGATAGTGGTGATAGGATGTGTAACCCTAAATTTAAGAAGGGAAAAGGTTTTTATTCACCAAAAGAGAAGCTAACTTGTGGAAAGTTTGGGAAAAAGCACTATTTTGAGCGCCTTAAGAGGATAGAAAATTGTTTTACTTGTGGCAAGAGTGGTCACAAAATGAGAGATTGTCCAATCTTAAAGTATAATGAAAAGGGTAGTGGCCAAGCTCAAGCAAGTTGTTCCAGTGATGACCCAAGAAGAACCACTTCTATGCTCTCCACTCTAGGGGTGAGAAAGAGACCCATCCAATGTGGTTACCGGTATGTTAAAAATCATTACTCTTGATGTGCATGCTTTACTTGATCCGGATGCTACTTTGTCCTTCGTTTCACAACTAATAGCTAAAAATTTTGATGTTTTACCCGATATTTTTGATGAGCCTTTTCTAGTGTCCCCTCAGGTGGGAAAGTGAGTTGTTGCTAAAAGATTCTATCGAAATTTTCCTATTTCATTGCCCAATATAGTTTATTATGTTGATCTAGTAGAAGTTGATAAGCTTGATTTTTATATTTTATTCGGTATAGATTGGTTGCATGCATGTTTTGCATCCATATAATGTAGGACAAGAGTGGTGAGGTTTAACTTCCCAAATGAACCCGTTATTGAGTGCAAGGGGTGATATTCTATTCCTAGAGGTTTAATCATATCTTGTCTAAACGAATGTAAAATGATCTCAGAGGGTTGTCTCTATCATATAGTAAAAGACCAAGATTTGGATTCCAAAATTCCTCCTATTGAGTCAGTCCTCATAGTGAGTGAATTCGCAAAGGTTTTTCATAATTACCTTCCTGGTATTCCTCCCGAACGGGAAATTTATTTTGGTATCGATTTGTTGCCGAAAATAAAAACCATTTCAATCCCTCCATATTAGATGGCATCGGCCGAATTGAAAGAGTTTAAGGCTCAACTCAAGGATTTGCTTCACAAAGGCTTTATAAGGCCTAGTATATATCCATGGGGTGCTCCGATGTTATTTGTCAAAAAGAAGGATGGGTCTTTGATAATGTGTATTGACTACCGCCAACTCAACAAGATCACCATTAAGAATAAATACCCTCTCCCTTGGATTGATGACTTATTTGACCAACTCTAAGGGTCGAGTTAATTTTCAAAGATAAACTTGAGGTCGAGGTATAATCAACTCAGGGTGAGAGGGGAGCATGTACCAAGATGGCTTTTTTGACTAGTTATGGGCATTATGAGGTCTTGGTCATGTCTTCGATCTCATTAATGTTGCGGCAGTATTTATGGACCTTATGAATAGAGTTTTTTGAAATTCCCTAGATTCAGTTTTCATTGCGTTTATTTATGATATCTTCATATATTCAAAGAATGAAGATGATCATATGTGCCGTTTGATGGTAGTGTTGCAAACCATTAAACAATATCAATTGCATGCCAAATATAGTAAGTGTGAGTTTTTGTTGAGATCGGTTACATTTCTTTGGCAGATCATTTCTAGTGAAGGATTTAGAGTAGACCCAAGGAAAATTAAAGCGGTGAAAAATTGGCCTAGACTATTGACTCCAATTGACATTAGGAGTTTCTTGGGTTTAGCAGGCTACTATCAGAGGTTCGTGGATTGTTTCGCGTCCATTGCGTCTCCTTTGACTACTTTGACCCAAAAGAGTATAAAGTTTGAAAGATAAGCTTACTTTCGCTCCGATGTTAACCTTATCGGAGGCTATTAAAGGGTTTTGTGGTGTATTGTAATGCATTTTAGTGGGTTTGGTTTGTGTGCTTATGCAAAACGGTAAGGGGATAGATTATGCCTCAAGGCAACTAAAGGTACATTACAAGAACTACCCCACTCATGACCTTGAATTAGAGGCCGTGATGTTTGCTTTGAAAATTTTGAGGCATTATTTGTATGGAGTTCATTTGGATGTTTTTACCGATCATAAGAGTCTTCAATATGTGTTTACCCAAATGGAGTTAAATCTTAGACAAAGAAGGTGGCTGAAGTTGTTGAAAGATTATGATTTGATTGTCCTTTATAACCCCAACAATATTAATATTGTAGCGGATGCCCTAAATCGGATGACTATGGGTAGTGTATCCCATCTTCATGAAGCCAAAAATGACCTATCCTGGAAATTGCATAGGTTGGCTGAGTTGGGGGTGAGGTTTGAGAATTGTCCGGATGGGGGTACCGTATGTTCATAATAACTCCGAATCATCATTAGTGGTTGAGGTGAAGTCAAAATAACACCTTGACATAGCCTTGATGGAGTTGAAAGAGTTGGTTCTTAGCAAGTTGAATGAGTATTTCTCCTGAGGGGGTGGATAGATTGACTATGTCCGCTTATTTTATTCCCGTCAAGTCCACATATTAGGCGGAAGACTATGCAAAGATTTTTATAGATGAGATTGTGTGTTGCCATGGTATTCTGTTTTCCATCATTTCGGATCGGGGTGCACAATTCACATCTTTATTTTGGAGGTCATTCCAAAAAGGTTTGTGAACTAGGGTAAAATTAAGTACCGCTTTTCATCCTCAATCGGATGGTCAAGTTGAACACACTATTCAAACCCTTGAGAACATGCTTAGAGTTTGCATTATTTAATTTAAAGGAAATTGGGATAAGAACTTGCCGTTGGTGGAGATTGCTTATAACAATAGCTTTCATACATCCATTCCATGGCTCCCTATGAAGCCTTGTTTTGTAGGAGGTGTAGGTCTCCTATAAGGTTGTTTGAAGTTGTTGATTCATCGATTCTTGGTCCTAACTTGATTTATAAGACTCTGGAAAAGGTTCATATCATAAAAAACTTGTTGAAAAAGGCTTATTTTCGGCAAAAGTTTTATGCCGATAATAGGAGAAGGAATTTGGAGTTTAAAGAAGGTCATAAGGTATATTTAATAATTTCACCAATGAAAGGGGTTGTTAGGTTTGGCATGAAAGGGAAATTGAGTCCTTGGTATGTTGCTTCCTATGAAATCTTGTAAAGGGTTTTGCAAGTTGCCTATGAACTGACACTTCCTAATGAAACGTCTATTTATAAGGAGTCTCCGTTCAAATTCTTTATAGGCAAGTCCAGGAGTTGAGGAATAAAGAGGTCGTCTTCATAAAAATGTTATGGAAAAATCAATTTGTTGAGGGAACTACATTGGAGGCCTAGGAGGATATGAAATCCTATTATCCTCATCTTTTATAAAATGAAGGTTAGGATTTCTTTTTAAATATATAATTATGAAAAAGATTTGTGTTCTTGATTTTTGGGTGAAATGTTGCAAAAATGAAATTTTGGAAAACCTCACACTAAGTCTTACAGTGAAGTCATTGTAGTATTTCTGTTCAAAAACTTCAAATTTTGCTTTTTCTTGGTTTGAATTATGTTGTGCATTTTGATATGGTTAGTCTTCATGAAATGATAAGGTGTTATATTCAACTTTGTGAGAATTTACTCATATGATGTAGGTTGAGCTCATATATGTTGTGCAAAGGAAATACCTCTGTAACGACCTGTTTAGTCGTTTTGAGCAGCAGATTTTAATTCTGGAAAAACTGGCTAAGATTACGGAAACCACAACGGACCGTCATAGGCACGACGGTCCGTCACAGATGTTTCGTTCCATGACACTTAGAATTCTGAAATTTGGTACTGAAAATCGACTCTGCGAACTCAGAACGTGGCGGCGGGACGGACCGTCACAGGGGTGACGGACCGTCACAGTCCACTTGAGAATTAAGGGCTGCGACGACCTGCGTGACGGACCGTCGCAGGCATGACAGCCCGTCACAGGTCGCGTAATCCAGTGGGAATCGGATTTCTGTTTAAGTTTTAAGGGACGTTTTGGACTATTCTTTCCTTAATTATAAAGTTTGAGGGTTAATATTAATAAATCTAATTACTTGGGGGTTAAAGTAGGTAACCTTAAGTTAATTAGTGGGTCATTATTACCATCTTTCATTCTTAATTATATATGAATTAGGGTAAAAGAAAGAGGGTTTGAATAAGAAAAATAAAGGAACAGAAAGAGAGGAGAAACGAACGAGTAGAGAGAGAGAACGAAGAGGATAGCAAGGATTTTGAGAAGATAGCTTGTTGATTCAATTCTTCGGTTGAGGTAGGTTATGGTTTTTACGATATTCGTAGTGAACTCTTAATAGTGAATGATATGTATTGGTGGTATTGTAAACCTGTCTATATGCTTAAATGTATGCTTGTATGAATATGATTATGTGATTTGGATGAAATAAGCATGATGAAAACCATTGAATCCCAAATCTTGAAAGAAACTTTAATCTACTTATTAATGAGAATGCCTTGGTATAAAAGAAGGCTTGATGAATTAAAGTAATGGGATTGATGATGCCTTGGTATAAAGAAGGCTTGATGAACGAATATAATGAGATTAGTGGATCGGAGTGTCACGTTCCGACACATACTATTAGTGGATCGGAGTGTCACGTTCCGACACATAGTATTTAGTGGGACGGGTGTCACGAACCGACACGTAGAATTAGGGGATCGGAGTGTCACGTACCGACACATATAGGGGATCGGAGTGTCACGTTCCGACACATATAGGGGATCGGAGTGTCACATTCCGACACATATAGGGGATCGGAGTGTCACGTTCCGACACATGTAGGGGATCGGAGTGTCACGTACCGACACAAGAGGAAGAAAGATAATGAATCTTGAAAGATGAGAATATACTCAACATAATGAACTTAATTCCCAAATGAGCATGGTACTGAGGCTTGCGCCCTCATGGATGAACTTAATGGTACTCATTGATGATTATAGTACTTGCTATTGTTACATGTTGAGTTTATAGTTGATTTATGATATTAACTGATATATACTGTTTTCTATTTTGAGTTGGCCGATGATATCTACTCAGTACTTGTGGTTGTACTGACCACCCTACTTTTATGTTTTCTTCTTTGTTATTTGTGGAATGCAGCAAACGTTCCGTCAACTTCAACTCAACAGTAAATCAAGCCAGTCTTCGTCACACCGGATCTTCAGGGTGAGCTAACGTTTCTAGCTTGGACTGGGTCTTCTTTTTCAAGTCTTGATGCCTTGAACTTCCGGCATGGACTAGCTTTCTATTTGTTTTGTCTTCTTAGATACTCTTAGTTTAGAAATTTGAGGTAGATGTTCTTGTGATGATGACTTCAAGATTTTGGGGATAATAATAATAGTTTTGAATTGTTTTATTAATGAGTTTAAGTCTTCCGCATTACTTTCTGTTGTTATATATTGAAATGATAAGGGTTAAATTGGTTGGTTCGCTCACATAGGAGGGTAGATGTGGGTGCCAGTCGCGGCCCCGTTTTGGGTCGTGACAAACTTGGTATCAGAGCATTAGGTTCGTTGGTCTCATCACACAAGAATGAGTCTAGTAGAGTCTTAAGGAACGGTAGGGGGACGCCTTTACTTTTCTTTGAGAGGCTATAAGACTTTAGGAAAATTCCATTCTTTCATTCTTTCTTTCGTGCTATTACTTGGGTCCAACTGGTATCTAGGTGATACAAATTGGTATCTGACCATCTTGACTCTATTTCGTAGATGGTTAGAACTAGAGCAACGACTACGCCAACACCAACACCAGCACCAGCGGGACAGGGTGCGTCTGAGCCAGCCACTGGGGCTGTGGCTCGAGGAAGAACAACGGCAAGAGGCCGTGGTAGAGGTCGTGGGAGGACGTCCTCTAGAGGAAGAGGACGAGCACCTAGCCCATCTGATACTAGGGCGGTGACTACTCCACCGACTGAGGAAGTTGTAAGAGAGGGGGAGGATGGGGTGAATGAGCAAGTGCAACATGAGGAATTGCCACCCCAACCTACCCCAGAGATGATCAATCAGGTTCTATCTTATCTTAGCGGGTTATCTGATCAGGGCCAGACACCCCCAGTGTTTTCTGCACCAGCACCTCAGGTTCCAGAGGTACAACATGCGGCTACTATGGCTCCCCGCATGGATGCCTCATTGGAAATAGGCACGTTTCCACGTCTGACTATGGGGCCCATAATGACAAATGACCAGCATGAACTTTTCAGTAAGTTCTTGAAATTGAAACCTCCAGTCTTTATGGGTGCAGAATCTGAAGATTCTTATGATTTTCTGGTTTATTGTCATGAGCTACTACACAAGATGGGGATAGTAGAACGGTTTGGCGTTGAGTTCGTAAGCTATCAGTTTCAAGGGAACGCCAAAATGTGGTGGCGATCACATGTCGAGTGTCAACCGACAGAGGCCACACCCATGACTTGGGCATCCATCTCTACTCTGTTTATGGAGAAGTATATCCCAAGGACGTTGAGAGATAGAAAAAGGGATGAGTTCTTGAGTCTTGAGCAAGGTAGGATGACGGTTAACGCATATGAGGCTAAGTTTCGTGCTTTATCAAGGAATGCCACTCAACTCTGTTTCAGTCCACAAGAGCGGATTCGCCGGTTTGTGAAGGGGTTGAGATCAGAGTTGCGGATTTCGGCCTTACAGGTAGCGGCTACGGCAACATCCTTCCAAGAGGTGGTAGACTTTGTGATAGAAGTGGAAGGAGTGAAGCCAGATGACTTCACCACGACATCGACATCAAAAAGGTTTCTAAGGGGAGGTGAGTTTAATGGTTCTTACTCTAGAGGACAGAGCTCCGGAGGTTACTCAAGTCGACCAATTCAGTCTTCACTACAGACTGTAGTTGGGGGTCCACCTCAGAACGGTCAACACTACTCCGTGAGACCTATGCATGACTCCAGAGAGTGTTATGGATGTGGGGAGGTTGGACATGTTAGGAGGAATTGTCCGAAACAGAGTTACAGACCCCCAATAGCTAGAGGTAGAGGTGGTCTTGGTAGAGGCCGCTTTTTTGGAGGACTTGGTGGTCGAGGTAATGGTGGTCACCACAACGGCAGAGGAGATGGGCAAATTGGAACTACTACTACGCAACATGGTAGGGGCAATGGACAGACGGGTGATAGGGCCCATTGTTACGCTTTCCCTGGGAGATCTGAAGCGGAGGCGTCTGATGCTGTCATCACAGGTAACCTTTTGATTTGTGATTGCATGGCTTCCGTATTGTTTGATCCTGGATCCACATTTTCTTATGTATCTTCCTCATTTGCTAATGGTCTAAATTTACATTGTGAATTACTTGACATGCCTATTCGTGTTTCTACTCCTGTGGGTGAGTCTGTGGTAGTTGAAAAGGTATATAGGTCCTGTTTGGTGAACTTTGTGGGAAGCAACACTTATGTAGATTTGGTTATTTTAGAAATGGGTGACTTTGATGTAATTCGGGGTATGACTTGGCTTTCTCCGAATTTTGCGATTTTGGATTGTAACGCTAAAATTGTGACGTTAGCCAAGCCTGGGGCAGATCCGTTAGTGTGGGAGGGTGACTACACTTCCAATCCGGTGCGTATCATATCCTTTCTTCGTGCTAAGAAAATGGTTAGTAAAGGGTGTTTAGCTTTCTTGTCACATCTCAAGGATGACACTACTCAAGTACCCTCAATTGAGTCGGTTTCGGTAGTCCGTGAGTTTTTGGATGTGTTCCCTGCAGATCTTCCTGGTATGCCACCAGATAGGGATATTGACTTCTGTATCAATCTTGAACCAGGCACACGCCCCATTTCTATACCCCCGTATAGAATGGCTCCCGCCGAATTAAGAGAGTTAAAGGCTCAACTTCAAGAGTTGTTGAGCAAGGGCTTCATTAGACCAAGTGCATCTCCTTGGGGTGCTCCGGTTTTGTTTGTAAAGAAGAAGGATGGGAGTTTTCGGTTGTGCATAGACTACCGGCAGTTGAACAAGGTAACTATCAAGAACAAGTATCCTCTTCCTCGAATTGATGACTTGTTCGATCAGTTACAAGGTTCTTGTGTCTTCTCTAAGATTGACTTGAGATCCGGTTATCATCAATTGAAAATACGGGCAACGGATGTACCAAAGACTGCTTTTCGAACTAGGTATGGACATTATGAATTTATGGTGATGTCCTTTGGTCTTACGAATGCCCCTGCGGCGTTCATGAGCTTGATGAATGGGATTTTCAAGCCATATTTGGATCTCTTCGTGATTGTATTTATTGATGATATATTGGTATACTCAAAGAGCAAGAAGGAACATGAAGAGCATTTGAGAATGGTATTGGAAACGTTGAGGGAGAAAAAGCTTTATGCCAAGTTCTGTAAGTGTGAGTTTTTGCTAGATGCAGTGTCCTTCTTGGGGCATGTGGTTTCGAAGGATGGGGTAATGGTAGATCCTTCTAAGATTGAGACAGTGAAGAATTGGGTAAGACCCACTAATGTGTCAGAAATAAGAAGCTTTGTTGGGTTAGCTAGCTACTACCGCCGATTTGTCAAGGGATTCTCTTCTATTGCTTCCCAATTGACGAACTTGACTAAGCAGAATGTTCCATTTGTATGGTCAGATGAATGTGAGGAAAGCTTTCAGAAGCTTAAGACTTTGTTGACTACCGCACCTATCCTTACCTTGCCCGTAGAGGGTAAGAACTTCATCGTTTATTGTGATGCATCCTACTCTGGTTTGGGTGCAGTGCTAATGCAAGAGAAGAATGTGATTGCGTATGCTTCGAGGCAATTAAAAGTGCATGAACGTAATTATCCAACTCATGATTTGGAATTGGCTGCGGTAGTGTTTGCATTAAAGCAATGGAGACACTATTTATATGGGGTTAAGTGTGAGGTCTATACGGATCATCGTAGCCTTCAGTATGTCTTTACTCAGAAAGATTTGAACTTAAGACAGAGGAGATGGATGGAGTTACTAAAGGACTACGATATCACTATCTTGTATCATCCGGGAAAAGCGAATGTTGTGGCAGATGCCTTAAGTAGAAAAGCGGGAAGCATGGGAAGTCTAGCTCACTTGCAAGTTTCTAGACGACCATTGGCTAGAGAGGTTCAGACTCTGGCTAACGACTTGATGAGGTTAGAAGTGAATGAGAAGGGAGGATTGTTGGCTAGTGTGGAGTCAAGATCTTCTTTTCTTGACAAGATTAAGGGAAAACAGTTTAATGATGAAAAATTGATCCGGATCCGAGATAAAGTGTTGAAAGGAGAGGCTAAGGAAGCAACAATCGATGAGGAAGGTGTTTTGAGAATCAAGGGAAGGGTATGTGTACCCCGAGTCGATGATTTGATCAACACTATTCTGACAGAGGCTCATAGTTCAAGGTATTCTATACATCCGGGTGCAACCAAGATGTATCGTGACCTAAAGCAACACTTTTGGTGGAGTAGAATGAAGCGTGATATTGTTGACTTTATTGCCAAGTGTCCGAACTGTCAACAAGTAAAGTATGAACACCAAAGGCCCGGAGGAACGCTTCAAAGAATGCCCATTCCGGAATGGAAGTGGGAAGGAATTGCAATGGACTTTGTGGTTGGTCTTCCAAAGACAATGGGTAAGTATGACTCCATTTGGGTGATTGTTGATAGGTTAACTAAGTCTGCTCACTTCATTTCGGTCAAGGTGACTTACAATGCAGAGAAGTTAGCCAAACTTTACATCTCGGAAGTGGTGCGATTGCATGGGGTTCCACTGTCCATCATATCAGATAGAGGTACGCAGTTTACTTCTAAGTTTTGGAAAACATTGCATGCGGAATTGGGTACTAGGTTGGACCTTAGTACTGCGTTCCATCCTCAGACCGATGGTCAGTCTGAGAGAATGATTCAAGTGTTGGAGGATATGCTTCGTGCATGTGTGATAGAGTTTAGTGGCCATTGGGATAGCTTCTTACCTTTGGCAGAGTTTTCATACAACAATAGCTATCACTCAAGCATTGATATGGCCCCATTTGAAGCATTGTATAGGAGGAGATGTAGATCTCCCATTGGTTGGTTTGATGCATTCGAGGTTAGACCTTGGGGTACTGATCTCTTGAGGGATTCGTTAGATAAGGTGAAGGGCATTCAAGAAAAGCTTCTAGCGGCGCAAAGTAGACAAAAGGAGTATGTAGATCGAAAGGTTAGAGACTTGGAGTTCATGGAGGGTGAATAAGTCTTGTTGAAGGTTTCACCTATGAAAGGGGTGATGCGGTTTGGAAAAAGGGGTAAGCTAAGTCCAAGGTATATTGGACCATTTGAAGTACTTAAGCGAGTAGGGGAGGTGGCTTATGAGTTAGCCTTGCTTCCAGGGCTGTCCGGAGTACATCCGGTATTCCATGTATCCATGTTGAAAAGATACCATGTAGATGAAAACTACATCATCCGTTGGGATTCAGTTTTGCTTGGTGAGAATTTGACTTATGAGGAGGAACCAGTTGCTATATTAGATAGGGAGGTTCGCAAGTTCAGGTCGAGAGAAATTACATCCATCAAGGTTCAATGGAAGAATCGACCGGTTGAAGAGGCTACTTGGGAGAAGGAGGCAGATATGCAAGAAAAATACCCACATCTGTTTACAGATTCAGGTACTTCCTTCCACCCTTGTTTTTCTTCTTTTGATCGTTCAGGGACGAACGATGGGTAAATTAGTATCTATTGTAAAGACCTGTTTAGTTGTTTTGAGCAGCAGATTTTATTTCTGGAAAAACTGGCTAAGATTACGGAAACCACGACGGACCGTCATAGGCACGACGGTCCGTCACAGATGTTTTGTTCCATGACACTTAGAATTCTGAAATTTGGTACTGAAAATCGACTCTCTGAACTCCGTAACGAACTGGCAGGGCGGACCGTCACAGGGGTGACGAACCGTCACAGTCCACTTGAGAATTAAGGGCTGCGACGACCTGCGTGACGGACCGTCGCAGGCACGACGGCCCGTCACAGGTCGCGTAATCCCAGTGGGAATCGGATTTCTGGTTAAGTTTTAAGGGACGTTTTGGACTATTCTTTCCTTAATTATAAAGTTTGAGGGTTAATATTAATAAATCTAATTACTTGGGGGTTAAAGTAGGTAACCTTAAGTTAATTAGTGGGTCATTATTACCATCTTTCATTCTTAATTATATATGAATTAGGGTAAAAGAAAGAGGGTTTGAATAAGAAAAAGAAAGGAACAGAAAGAGAGGAGAAACGAACGAGTAGAGAGAGAGAACGAAGAGGATAGCAAGGATTTTGAGAAGATAGCTTGTTGATTCAATTCTTCGGTGGAGGTAGGTTATGGTTTTTACGATATTCGTAGTGAACTCTTAATAGTGAATGATATGTATTGGTGGTATTGTAAACCTGTCTATATGCTTAAATGTATGCTTGTATGAATAAGATTATGTGATTTGGATGAAATAAGCATGATGAAAACCATTGAATCCCAAATCTTGAAAGAAACTTTAATCTACTTATTAATGAGAATGCCTTGGTATAAAAGAAGGCTTGATGAATTAAAGTAATGGGATTGATGATGCATTGGTATAAAGAACGCTTGATGAACGAATATAATGAGATTAGTGGATCGGAGTGTCACGTTCCGACACATAGTATTAGTGGATCGGAGTGTCACGTTCCGACACATAGTATTTAGTGGGATGGGTGTCACGAACCGACACGTAGAATTAGGGGATCGGAGTGTCACGTACCGACACATATAGGGGATCGGAGTGTCACGTTCCGACACATATAGGGATCGGAGTGTCACGTTCCGACACATATAAGGGATCGGAGTGTCACGTTCCGACACATGTAGGGGATCGGAGTGTCACGTACTGACACAAGAGGAAGAAAGATAATGAATCTTGAAAGATGAGAATATACTCAACATAATGAACTTAATTCCCAAATGAGCATGGTACTGAGGCTTGCGCCCTCATGGATGAACTTAATGGTACTCATTGATGATTATAGTACTTGCTATTGTTACATGTTGAGTTTATAGTTGATTTATGATATTAACTGATATATACTGTTTTCTATTTTGAGTTGGCCGATGATATCTACTCAGTACTTGTGGTTGTACTGACCCCCTACTTTTATGTTTTCTTCTTTGTTATTTGTGGAATGCAGCAAACGTTCCGTCAACTTCAACTCAACAGTAAATCAAGCCAGTCTTCGTCACACCAGATCTTCAGGGTGAGCTAACGTTTCTAGCTTGGACTGGGTCTTCTTTTTCAAGTCTTGATGCCTTGAACTTTCGGCATGGACTAGCTTTCTATTTGTTTTGTCTTCTTAGATACTCTTAGTTTAGAAATTTGAGATAGATGTTCTTGTGATGATGACTTCCAGATTTTGGGGATAATAATAATAGTTTTGAATTGTTTTATTAATGATTTTAAGTCTTCCGCATTACTTTCTGTTGTTATATATTGAAATGATAAGGGTTAAATTGGTTGGTTCGCTCACATAGGAGGGTAGATGTGGGTGCCAGTCGCGGCCCCGTTTTGGGTCGTGACAACCTCATGATAAGGTTTTTTGAGCCTTTGGAGTGGTAGTATGAGCTTTGATATTTCCTTTGTTGAGGTGATATGATTTTTGTTAAATTGATATTTTTGATTGGTTGGGCTGCTAGTCTTAGGTGTACTACTTCCTATAGACGAATTTTAGTGTCAATTGGGAACAAATGTTCCTAAGGGCGGGGGGGGGGGGGGGGGGGGATAATGTAACACCTTGAAAATCCAAGACACATGGAAAGTCCTAACATATGTGTCAAAAAGTATAAAAACTGTTTCTAAGTCCATTGTTAATGATTATAGGTCATTTATAAGGTTTAAGAACCAAAATGTACGGGAATTTGGTTTAAAGAGATGTTAGTGTCCTTAGCCTTTTTACTAACTTTTAGAGTTGAAAATGTACGAAAATAGGTGGAAAGGTAGCTAATGGATGTTTGAGTTGTTTCATTATTTGGAACTTCTGTGTACGACTCTCTAAGGACAAACAAAGTGACCTCAAGGAGAACCTCTGGAGTTTCACGCAACACTGACTAATAGTGTGCATCGACAGGGCAAACAATGTTTCGTATGTGGCCTGACGAATCCTCAAAGGACATCGCCCTCCCTCACATAGAAATATTGTGAATGACCTTCTTTATCTAGCGACTGTTACAGTCGATAGAATGGGACGTCAAGGCGTCATGGTCCCGACAGGGCATCGAGGCCACCGTCATGCCATACTCAGAATTTTTTTTGGAGGAAGGCTCGCCTGCAATGTCTCTGATACAGACGACGAAAGTGTAGGACGTAGGGGGTTCTGTCCGTCAACCCACCACTAGACCATCTACGGGGTCTCATGGATGATTGTCGAATTTTATTGATCGATATTAATGATTTTTTATTTAACATAATTAAATGGTTTAGGGGTTAGATAGTGGATAAAGTAAAACTAATTAACTTAATTAAGCCTATTATAAATACCCTTAACCCTTATTAACCTAAAGCCAACTCTCAAAATAAACTATCTTCCTTCTGTCTTATTTCTCTCTGTGTAAGAACTCACCATTGAAGGCTATCAAGAACTACAGTTTGGGGGATAAAAAAGCGTGAAAAATTCATCAAATTGTTGAGAAACGTTAAGGTATGGGTTCTGTTCACCTTTGAGATCCTTTCCTCAAAGGGTTCCTAAAAAATGGATTTCAAAAAGTTGTATTTTCTTTTGGGTTTCATTCAATTACGAAATTGAAATTATGGAGTTGTTAGTTGTTTCTTAGGGTTATATTGAGTAGATTTACATAGATTTCAACTTGTTTTTTTAAATTATTGATGGTTTGGTCAAATTTATGAACATGATCCTCTATCCCTAACCCTAGGTAATGATCTTGACCTATGTTGTATCTTGATTATACAATTGAGTTGGTTGTTAATTAGATTACTATCCTATGGTTCTATTATTGTCGAATTAATATAAATTGTAATGTTAAATTAGCCTACGTATCTTGTCTCAAGTTGTGATGTAAACATTAATTGTGTTATAGAGATGCAATTGGCTTTATTATTCTATTGATTATCGTTGTGTTATAATGTTAACTTCCCAAGTAGAATTGAGCTAGGGGTTGATGGTAAGACCTCGATATTAGACTATGACAAAGACTTAGTAAATCGTAGAATCTTTATCTTTATTTCCAATTGTTATCAATTGTGGTTAAGCTATGATATTACATCGAAGTATGTCTTATACTAAGATTATAGGAAGGTATGATGTAGAATTGATATGTCTTGAATATGTTGTGAGGTTTATTAAGGTGTATGTGCTATATGGATGGTAAAAACTATCAATTTGCCTTAAAATGTTATGAAATGCTAAAGTTTTAACCTTTTTTATATGAATTGTGATGAAAAGACTTAAATTCTCACAATTCATATTGATCTATTGATGATGATGATTATAAAGGGGTTAGACCCTATGGCCTAAATTAATATATGATTGATAACTAAAGGATTAAACACATTTCAAAAACGGTCTCTAGCTTAGCACTGGGTGAATTAGATAGAGGAATGTCCCTTCCCACAAAGGGAAGGTAGGGCACTACATCACTCTAGATATTGGATATCATACAGCATGGCACATAAAGAGGATCCCAACTAAATCTCCTATTTGTTGAACTATTGACCCATAGGAATACTAGCTAGTGGATCGACATAGTTTCCATGTTTTTTGTTTTTGTACTACCTTGGATAGTAGTCCCCCTTCTTTCGTTGTAGGGTTTTATGACACTAGATTCCACAATAGTTCATGTGGTCTATGTTTGTGAGGGCAAGATGTTCCCAAATTTTAAAACAAATTAAAGAACTTGAACTCTAACTTGGATAACATAATGGGTCTAGCTTTGTCTAGGTAGGGGTATGGGACTCTGTCTAGACATTGCACTAGTTAATTTTTCGGTGAGTCTTTGGAGAAGGTTCTTATATGCTTATGTTATAATATTATATGATTTATATATATGTATAATGACCATGTCATATTAGTTATAGTATATGTTGATTAGTTCATTTATGAATAAGCTTTAGGTTGTAATGATAATATAAGATGAAATGTAATCCTAAATGCCATGAAATATAAAGTTGGACAGTAGTTATATTTTCTTGTTGACGATACTGGATTGAGTAAGGTTATGGGGCTTTGCTTGGTCATTGCACTTGTTGCCTTAAAAAGAACCCGTGAGTAGTGTCTTGCTTATTATGATATGCTTAAATCTTATTCATTTTTCTGATATTATTCCTGTATGTTAGGGTTGTAGTAACTTGCGACTTTAAGGGTTTTTGGATAATTGTTACTTGTTGGGATAGTAAACATGTTTTGTTGATTAGAATGATTTACTTGACTTTGCATTAAGCCCAAAAAGGTATTAAATAGCATGATTTAATAAAAAGTCCCTTTTTAGCATGTTTTGTTTGTGTATATGCATAATATCTCATACTTAGTACATGTGGGGTACTAACCCCATTTTCTTAAAATTTTCCAAAAATTTTAGGTTCCGGTCGTTGAAGTTGATTTTACGTGATTTGAAGGATGACATGGATATTCTATCATCAAAGTGGTATGTTGATGTACGGTGGTTTCACGGTATGTTTAATTCTTTTGTCGTTAAGTTTAGTGTGTGTCCAAAAGACTTTTTGTATTGATTTTTATGTAAGTTTCTCCTTATTTGCAGCAAACTGTCCAATTATGAACGCGAAAGTTTTTGAGAGAGAAATATAGAATAGGCCATCAACGTAGCCCACAACGGTCCGTCGAGCTTGTCACGGTCCGTAGGTGGCATCGTAGTGAATCTACAGAAGGAAGATAGGGAAGTCTGACCTAGTGTGGGATTAAAGAAGTCCAAGAAGGACCGTCATAGCCACGTCGGTTCGTCCAGCTGGTTCGTCGTGATAATCAGAGAGAAGTCCCAATACCCAAATTCCATGAATTTAAACTATTATGGAACAGAGACCCTCAAAGGATGGGCGTGCTTGGAACGGTCCATCATACCTGTCCGTTGAGGGTAATGAAGACAACAACAGAAGAATTTGTGAAGAATGGGACGACGGAGACCATGATGGCCTGTCATGACTACGACGGTCCGTCACAAGGTCCGTCGACCCAAACGCGTTTTGAAGATTTTCAGTAATTAGAATCCTTCTTTAATTAGGTTATTATTTTTACTATAAATAGTAAAAAAATGTCGTTTTTGGGGTTAGACTTTTCGATAGTAGACTTTTTGATAGGAGAATTTTTGATAATTAAACTTTTGGATAATCTTTAGTTCTCTTGTTCAAGTGTTGAAGGATTAATATCATCAATTGTTTTACTTTTTTCTGGAAGTGATTGTTGGTGCTTTTGTTGATTAATCAAGTGAATTTCTGAATTTTATTGTTCCTCATCAAAGTAAGTTACTTAATTATTATATTAAATATATAAATAGTGTGATTATGACCATGGGTAACTAAAATCCATAACAAGGGTTGTGGGAATCATGGACAAATAATGAGGTACAACTAACTAAAATATCAATTCTAGAATAGTGTCCTGCATGTATTGATAATTCTTTCATTTTGAAGTCTTTTTAATGGATGGCCAACATTAGAACTCGCCTTAATGCTACTTGCCAGACAAAGGAGGTAGGTAATAGGAAAAGAATTATCAACATAGATTTAGTGTACAATGCTTAATATGAGGTAAAGTTAAGGGTTAGTATAGCAAAACACGTTTCCGAACAAAGGTACGGAGTGAAATTTTCCAGATGTCGGACCAAGGATTTAGAGATACATAACTTATAACTTTATAAGATACTAGGAAAGAATTGTTATAGTTAGAATTATGAAGTTATTAACCTGTGGGGAACACTTAAGCCCTATCTAATTTTATTAATTGATTAAGCTTCAAGATTTGAACCTGTTAGTTCTTTACTTTAATTTAGATAATTATTATCATTAATTTACAAATAACCCCCTCCCCCCTTTTTTTTGTTTTCTAGGGAAATAATTGACTAAATAATAGTAATAGTAGAATAAAGTGAAGTCTGGACTATTTTCCTCATGGGAACGATCCCAACCTCAGTAGTTGGGTTCTTTACGTGATACGACCGTTTTACTTCTTATTTGAGAAGTAAGTTTAAGCGTATCAATTTCAAGAACAGCTGCCGGGGAAAGTAGCTTTTAGATTAACTTAAACTTTTTACTAAAGTTTAATCAATATTTTCTCAATTTTACTTTTCTATTGTTCTTTTTATTCTTGCAGAATTAACTTCCTTGTATGCCAAACACACAGAGAGGAAGAGAACCCTTGTTTCCCTAGAATCACGAATTAGAGTGTACATTACGCAATATTAATCAAAACATGGGTATTAACGATGATGATCTAAACCACAACATCCAAGATCCTGTTGATGTTCATGGTCATATGATCTCAGTAAAAATCAACAAAGGGGACAAAATCCCGCTCCACGTCCTCAATAATACTACACAGGCAATGATAATATTACAGACTCTGATGGGCCACTTGTCTTGCCCACTCTGCCACAAGGCCACACCATTGTGGTGGTAGTCTAATGCAAATGCTCACTGCTAGAGGTTTGTTTTCCAGTCTACCTTCTGAGGAACCACATGCCAATATAGCTAATGTAAGGGTAGTGTGTAAAAATAGTGTAAGGAGGCATGATTTTGATTTGGATGTAACAGGGCTAAGAGTATTTCCTCTCTCACTGACGGGAGAGGCTGCTATTTTGTTCAGTGAGCTCCCTTATAACTCAATTTTCACTTGGAACCAACTAAGGGACGTTTTCTTAGAACGTTACTACCTGGTCTCCAAGAAACTAAATCACAAAGACAGAGTGAACAAATTTGTGGCACTACCAGGAGAGTCAGTTATCAGTTCTTGGGTTAGATTCACTTCATTTTTGACAGGTGTCCCCAATAACCACAAAGATGATGAGTCACTGAAGGAATATTTCTATCGCAGATAGGATGATAATAATAAAGTGGTATTGGATACTATAGCGGGTTGTTCTTATGGGGAGTGTCCTTAAGCCGAGATTGCCGAAAAGTTAGAGAAAATCTCTTGGAATAATAAAGCTTGGAGTAATAGGAAGTCAGATACTGGAAGAAATACCTTAGCATTGCAATCCACACACAACCCAGCCATATATGAGATTTGTGAAGAGATGGCTCAGACAAGAACTCAGCGTGGGTTGGTATTAAAACATGTCACTTGGGGTGCAAAAAAGATAAATGTAGTTATCTACTTGTCTAAACCACCACCACCAAATGACGAATGTTATTATGAGGAGGATTCCTATATGGTAAATGAGAAGAAGGGGGGTGTTTGACCGAGTGCCCCAGGCTCAAATTAGAAGAATTGTCTCCAAGGTCAAGGAAACCAAGGTCGGAGATGGAAATTACAACCGCGACAACAACATCAACAGGGGTAACTATGGTAACAAAAATGATAGGAATGGGCCATATGTTCCTTCTCAAAAATTGTGAAGTTACTCCTAGTGATGGTGGAGGTAGGATGGCACGAGTTGAGGATATGTTGCACAAAATACTGAGGATGTTCGATGCTAGTAATGAGCAAACTAAAGAGTTTAGGAGTGATTTAGCGTGTACTGGGCAGAAAGTCGATCCACATGCAATATCGATTATGCATCTTGAGTAAGAAATGACCCAATTATCTGCGACTGTGAACACACGGCAACCGGGCACTCTTCCTAGCAACAATGTCAAAAATCCAAAAAATAATGGACACTGTATGGCAATGACTACTTGCGGTGGTATGCAAACCATTGACCCACCTATGCGTCTAATGAGGAAAAGGTGATAAAAGATAATGATAAAGTTGTAGAGGTTTGTGGTGAAGTAGAAGATAACACTGGAAAATATGCTTAAGTGCCTAAAAAGGTAACTCCCATGCCCAAGCCACCACCCCCATTTCCTTAAAGATTAGTGAAAAAGACATAGGATGGTAAATATCGGTGTTTTATGAAAATGTTGAAGAAGCATTCTATCAATGTCCCTTTGGTTGAAGCTTTAGAAGAAATGCCCGGTCATGCCAAGTTTATGAAAGATCTGTTTACAAAGAGAAGATAAGTCACTTTTGTGGATGATGATAGAATGCAGTATTGTAGTGCTATTGCTACAAGATCTTTGGTACAAAAGAAAGAAGATTCGGGTGCGTTCATTTTCTTGTACAATCGGGTTATTACATTTTGCGAAAGCATTATGTTATCTGGGGGCAAGCATAAATCTCATGCCCCTCTCGATTTACAAGAAGTTGGGTTTAGGTGATCCAAAGCCCACTACAACACTACTACTGATGGCTGATCGAAAAATAAAAGTGCCTATAGGGATACTCCACGATGTTCTAGTAAAAGTGGAGTGGTTCATATTTCTGGCAGATTTTGTTATTCTTGATTGTGAACTCAATTTTGAAGTGCATATTATTCTTAGGAGGCCATTCTTTACCACGGGTAGAGCCTTAGTTTGTATGGAAAAGGGGCAGATGAAATTTCGGTTGAACAATGAAGAAGTGACATTCAACATTTGTAGGTCCATGAGGCATAGTGGTGAGCTCCAATTTGTATCTTCTATATCCTACAAAGTTTGTGAGTCATCTAAGACACATATAGAAGAACGTCTATGTGTAGAAGCATTAGTGGCAGTGATAATAAATTTTTATAATGATTGCATTGAAGTTTATGGGTCATTATTCGTGGCTCTTGATCGAGGTGATGTTTGGTTTAAACCGAAAAAATATGAGTTAAACATGAAGAATCGCGAGTCTCCACCCGCAAAACCATCCATAGAGGAGCCTCAAAAGATAGAACTAAAAGCTCTTCCACCTCATCTCAGGTATGAATTTTTAGGAAATGGTGAAACTTTTCCGGTATCATTTCATTAGATCTGAATGAAAAACAAGTTAAGAGTTTGGAGAAAGTGCTAAAAAGGTTCAAAAGAGCTATTGGGTGAACTATTGCGGACATTATTGGGCTCCATCCTGGTATTTGTTCTCATAAAATCACACTCATGCCCGATCATATGCCAAGTATGGAGCACCATAGAAGCTTAAATCCACCTATACAAGAGTTTGTGAAGAAGGAAATCATTAAAGTGTTTGATGCTGGAGTAATCTATCCGATCGCCGATAATAGTTGGGTATGCCCTGTTAAGTGTGTACCTAAGAAAGGGGGAATAAGATCTTATGCCAATGAGAACGGTTACTAGTGGAGGGTGTGTATTAATTACCGTACATTAAATGCATCGATCGAAAAAGACCATTTTCCTATGCCCTTCATGGATCAAATGTTGGATAGACTTGCCGAAAAAGGGTAGTACTTTTTTCTAGATGGATATTCGGGGTATATTCAGATTTCTATTGCACCAGAAGATCAAGAGAAAACAAGTTTTTCTTGTCAATATGAGATCTTTGCATTGTAAACAGATCACTTCCCCAAATCCCCAATTCAAGAAATTTTCTTTCTACTGGTCGGAGTCTGCCGCTGTGGTTCTGCCCTTAATAACAAAGTGCATCACTTGCTTGTTTTTCACCTCTTCTCAGGTATGTGTATCTGATCTCTACCCATTTACATTGCATTTTTGTTTTTCAATCACTATTAGCCTATTTATTTTTGTGGGTTTTCATTCTTTGATCCAATTTTGTCTGACCTAGGTTGAGAGTTCTCGAATTTCCTTGTTAAAACTCTAGAAATTAGTGCTTTAGCATTGCTAGTTTACTAGGTATGTAGGGTTAGAAACAAGTAGGTTAATATTAAGTATTCCGTTTGTGTCACAAGGGTGATCATGGAATCCTCAATTCTGTCATTGAATGACAGAATGAGACTCCGATGATGGAATGTTGTACCCACGATGGACCGTCATATGGTCTGTTCCAACACCCCACTATTCGTTTTCTCTAACTGTCCACAAACGGACACATGCAACGGACCGTCGTTCCCACGACAGTCTGTCCTGCACAACCTTCATGGTTTTCAGAGACACTTGTCCTAAGGGTATCCAACTTTTTCTTAAGTGTCCTCTAACGAAAATCTAAGACGGACCGTAATTATCACGATGGTGCGTTCTGCACAACCGTCATGGTTGTCAGAGACCCTTGTTCTAAGGGTCTCCATTTTTTTCCTAGTGTCCACTGACGGACATCTACGAGGGAGTGTCGTACTCTCGACGGTCCATCTTACACAACCATCATGGTTGTAAGAGACCCTTGTCCTAAGGGTCTCCATTTTTTTCCAAGTGTCCAGTGACGGACATCTACGACGGAGCGTCGTACGCTCGACGCTCCATCTTGCACGATTGTCATGACGGTAAGATACCCTAGTCCTAAGGGCATCCAACTTTTTCTAAGTGTCCTCTGACGGACATCTATAACCGACCGTCATTACCATGACGGAACGTCCTACACAACCGTCATGATGGTCAGAGAACCTTGTCTTAAGGGTCTCCATTTTTTTCTATGTGAGCACTAACGGACATCTACGACAGAGCGTCATACCCTTGACGGTCCGTCCTGCACAACCGTCAGGATTATATGAGTCTACTTTCCTAAGGGTCTGCATACTTTTTCTATGTTCCCCACGACGGAAAGAGACTTTCCTTCAGGAGTATCCACATAAACATAGTTGAAGTAAGACATGACGGACCTCATAACGGTCTATAATACTCACGACGAGTCATCACCTGGTTCGTCGTATTTCATTGTTACTACAGAGATGTAATTACAACTTTCCTCTTATGTTTATTTTGTGTCCTTTTTGCTTGTCTTGTTTGCTCCTTCTCTTACTAATATTGATTCTTTACAGGTACTATCTCTAATGGAACCTAAACAAGATTGAGTTTATGCACGTGGGCTTTAAAAGTCTTTCTCCCCGTCTGCTAGACTTGTTATAGGCTCTGATGATAATCGTGATTCTAAGTACGTGCCCCCAGGCACTACCACTCTAGCATGAGCTGCATGTGCAACAACTGCTACGCATAAAAAAGTGGCGTCCGGCGTAGTCATTGCCACCCAGTCTGATGAGGATTGCACAATGACTGGCATACCTTCTGGGTCAGCTACACAAGATGAAGGAGCATCAGGTTCCTTAGGAGTTTCGTGGTTGTATGAAGCCTCCAGGTCCGCAGAAGTCCCTGCACCCCCCACGGCTGCACATTCTTCCTCGTCTGATGAGGCTTACATTCCTAATTCTACCCCATGCTCAATGAGTGGTGCTCTCACCCCGGTTGCCGACAAGACAAACCGATAGTGTGTCGACGCGCAATATCATGTGTATTCAGACACCAAGTTTCTAAATGATATAGGAGTCACGACGCGGACCCTTACACTTGAGAGGCAGGTCCTTACAGGAAGTCAACCCACCATACCAGATATCCACAATCTCTTCATCAGACACAAGCTAGAGTGGACATCTCGTTCTTTGGGCCGCTACAGTGAGGAGTTGGTCCGAGAGTTTTACGCCTCTTATATGGCTACTCTCCGATCACAGATCGATAGATGGGCTAAACCCGCCAAACAGGGCCCACTTGAGCATGTCAGAGTACACAGTATACAAGTTGACATCTCCCTGCCAGTCATCTATTGATATTTGTATGGCGAGGATACTGTTGCTACCAAGACCCCTCTCACCGTCGAGTTCAACTACTGGTGGCAAAGTGTTAAAGATGGCTAATTCTTGCGTGAGCCATCGCTGAAAGAGACCACCAAGAGGTTGATGGCCTTGCACTTATCTATTGATGTAGAGAATGTCGACTGGGTAACAGATACAAAGAGAGCCATCAGGAAGGCTAACTTGACCTTCACGGCTAAGTTTTTATGGTTTATTATGTACCATTGCCTTCCCCCACGGCTGCAGATAATATAGTTACATGAGAGTCCGCGAGAAAATATTGATAGGATCCTACAAGCTAGGGTGCCTGAGTCTGAGGCCCTTTCTGCAGAGCCTTCTGAGGACACCGTGTTGGCGGCTTTATTCGCCACATCTGAGATTCCACCACCTCCCCCTCGAGAGCATGCCAAGAGGAGTAGGGGTCGAGAGGAGAATGAGGCTAGATCAAGAAAGAAGGAGCGTCGTGATATGGAGGCTGCGAAGAGAGCCTTGATTGCTAATGAGGAGGCGCGTTAGATCAGGGTTGCAGAGTCAGCTTCTTGGGCATCTAGATCCCTAGATGTGGAGACACCGGGAGTCACTAATGATAGTGATGTTGCTAATGAGGACACTATTGAGGGTGTCCAGACTACATACGTAGTGGGTTCCGGGGCACCAGACTCACTAACTTACTGAACGACGGCTCTTTGCGCCCCAGATTTGCTTCACCTACCACTCTCATATTTCAGCTTTTTTATGCATTGGGGACAATTGTATATCTTTTTGTTGGGGGTGGGGTAAATTGAACGTGATGCTAGGGTGAAGTCTGAGTAGCCCGATTCTCGATCCTCTTTTGTGGTTTTCTTGCCTGTGTTCTTTTTTCCCAAGAGACTGATTATTTTGTTGTTGAATCAGCATGTCTATATCTTATGTACATAGTATAACTCTGAACCATGATGGCTAAGACAAAAATGATGTCCTGATATAACCAAAATGATGCATGGCTAGGCATAGTAATTGATAAATGTGTGGCTCTAAACATGACATAGAGATACATCACTACATAACCCTAAGTCTAAGACTCGAACTAGGTGTCTGATAAACTTGTAGAGTAATGAGATTTCAAATGAGTGCGACGAAAATTTGAATAGTCCACTATTTGTACTGAGCTAGAACTTGCGTGGTTAGTCCTCCTTAATGTAAGTTGTAATAGACAATTAGGAAAGAATCATACGCCCTTGTTCATTGTCTAGGAAAGAATCATAGGCCTTTGTTCATTTTCTAGGAAAGAATCATGGGCCCTTGTTCAATATAGAAAATTTTTAGCCTAAAATAATGAATGCAATTAATCCCTCTTTGATCCAAATGAGTTGAGCTTAAAATAGACCTTTCTTTTTCACCCCAACTTATATTTCCTAAGAATATTGTGTTGTCCCTGGTCTCTCCTTGGACATGTGCACCTTAGCTTAAGCCAAAAGCATATGTTTAGGGTGGCTAATGCAGTAAATAACCTTTTCATGGCCCTGACCCAACTTTGGGTATTGTGTAATTTTACTCAAGGCAAATCCATGAGTTGAGGGTAAATATTATGAGGAATGTTCTGGAAGGTGGGGTTGAAAGAACAAAGAGAGAGAAAGAACAAAAGTGCTCAGGAACCAGTTGAAAAAAAAGTGAAATAAAAAAATTTAATAAATACAAGAAAGAAAAGAAAAGAGTCACATACACAAATGAAGAAAGAAGAAAAATATCAATGTGAAAGAATATGAGAAATTGGTCAAAATACAATGATAAAAAGTGGTACATTTAGCTGATATGTCAAGGAGGGAAAATAGTCATTAAAGTATACCTAAATACTCCCTACATGACCCTGAGACTGTGTTACAAGCTAAGAAAGTCCTATCCTAATCCTAAGAGTTGTATGGCGAACATAAAGCAGTGAAAATAAGGGCAAGCTTATGGCAATATGTATGAATGAGTTGTGAATTTTTTCTGAGAGTGAGTGTTAATAAGTAATCCTTATACTAAAACTGAAATCATTGAATGAAAAATGAGGATTTTATTTTGAAGTGAGGACACTAGTTGTATTACCGGAAATATCAGCACCTCGGTGAGATATTGAAGAGGATAGGTGTCAGTGCGTGATGAGTTTTTGTAATGGTATTGTTAAATATAATTCAAGCCTAATATTTATAACATGCATAAACATGATGATATTGATCGGGATTGATACCCAAATGATTACAAAAGTTAAAATATGGATACTATTGTACAAAGAGTTTGTAGTGTGTCATAGTGTGTCGCTTGAGGAGAAACAACGAATTTATGTTAAGGGTGTTGATGTACCGTAGTTTCACGGTATTTTTAATTCTTTTTGCTTAAGTTTAGTGTGTGTTCAAAATCCTTTTTGAATTGATTTTTGAGCGAGAAATGCAGAAGAGACCACCTACAGAGCCCACAACGGTCCATCGAGCTTTTGACGGTACGTAGGTGGCATCGTAGTAAAGATGCTGATGGAATATGGGGAAGTCTGACCTAGTGTGGGATTACAAAAATCCACGACGGACCGTCATAGCCACGACGGTCTGTCTTGCTGGTTCGTTGTGATTAACAGAGAGTAGTCCCAATACCCAAATTCCAAGAAGTTTAAGTATTATGGAACGCAAACCCTCGACGGACCGTCATTCTTTGAACGGTCCATCATACCTGTTCGTTGAGGGTAATGAAGACTGCAGCAGAAGAATTTATGACGTATGGGTCGACGGAGGCCATGACGGCCTGTCGTGACTACGAAGGTCCGTGACGAGGTCCGTCTAACCAGATGCATTTTGACAGATTTTAAGTAATTAGAATCCTTCTTTTATTAGGTTATTGTTTTTAATATAAATAGTTCAAAAAACATCATTTTTGGGGTTAGACTTTTTTTTAGGAGACTTTTTTTGTCACGACCCAAAACCGGGCCACGACTGGCACCCACACTTACCCTCCTATGTGAGCGAACCAACCAATCTAATCCTTAACATTTCCATGTATATCAACAGAAAGTAATGCGGAAGACTTAAACTCATTAATAAAAACAAATTCAATAACTATTAAAATTCAACATCTATTATTCCCCAAAATCTGGAAGTCCTCACCACAAGAACATCTATAATCAAATGACTAAACTAAGATTATTCTAAAAGCTAAAACAAGTAAAAGCTAGTCCATGCCAGAAATTCAAGGCATCAAGACTTGAAGAAGAAGATCCAGTCCAAGTTAGAAGCATTAGCTCACCCTGAAGATCCAGTGTGACGACGACTGGCTAGAATTACTGTTGAGTTGAAGACGACGGCACGTTTGCTGCATTCCACAAATATCAAGGAAGAAAACATAAAAGTAGGGGGTCAGTACAAAGCACGGGTACTGAGTAGATATCATCGGCCAACTCAAAATAGAAGACAATATATATATCAAGTAACATTATAAAACAACTATAATACTCAACATGTAGCAAAAACAAGTATTATAATCATCCTTGAGGACTCAAGCTTCAATACCATACTCGTTTTGGGAATTAGGTTCATTAGATTGAGTATATTATTAATCTTTCAAGATTCATTATCTTTCTTCCTCTTGTGTCGGTACGTGACACTCCGCTCCATATACTATCCTGGTGTCGGAACGTGACACTCCGATCCATATTCTATCCTGGTGCCAGAACGTGGCACTCCGATCCTCATTCTATCCTGGTACCAGAACGTGGCACCCGATCCTTATTCTATCCTGGTGTCGGAACGTGATATTCCGCTCCTCATATACTATCCTGGTACCGGAACATGGCACCCGATCCTCTATTTCTATCCTTGTACCGGAACGTGGCACCCGATCCCCTAATTCATCAAGCCTTCTTTTATACAAAGGCATCATCAATCTCATTATATAATTTATGAAGCCTTATTTTATACTAAGGCATAATCAATCTCATTATATAATTTATCAAGCCTTCTTTTACACCAACGCATCATCATTAACACGTGAATTAGGGTTTCTTTCAAGATTTTGGATTCAATAACTTCATCTTGCTTATTTTATCCAATCACATATCATATTCATGCAAGCATACGATTAAGCATATAGAAGGGTTTACAATACTACCAACACATATCATTCGCTATTAAGAGTTTACCATAAGATAGCATAAACCATAACCTACCTCCACCGAAGAATTTGATCAAGGAAGCAATTTCCCAAGCTTTGTTTCTTCTTCTCGGTTATCCTCTCTCTTAATTCGTTCCTCTTCCCTCTTCTTGTTCTTTTTATTTTTCTTGTTCAAACCCTCTTTCTTTTACCCTATTAGTATATAATTAAGTATAAAAGATTGCAATAATACCCCACTAATTAACTCAAAGTTACCTCTTTTATCCCCCTAGAAATTGAGTTATTAATATAAACCCACGAAATATATAATTATAGCAGGAATAGTCCAAAACGCCCCTTTAAAACTTAACCAGAAATCCAACTCCGACTGGGATTACGCAACCTGTGACATCCCGTCGTGCCTGCGACTGTCCGTCCTGCAGGTCGTCGCAAGGTTCAGAAACTGGATTTCCACTGATGAATCAGTGACGGTCCGTCACGCCTGTGACGGTCCATCCTTCAAGTTCGTCACGAAGTTCAGAGAGTCGATTTTCAGTACCCAATTTCAGAATTTCTAAGTGTTTTGAAACGGGACCCTGCGACGGTACGTCGTGCCCATGACGGTCCGTCGTGGGGTCCGTCGTTTCTAGCCAGTTTTCCAGAAATAAAATCTGCTGCTCAAAACGACTAAACAGGTCGTTACAATAGATACCAATTTACCCATCGTCCGTTCTCGAATGATCACAAGAAGGAAAACAAGGGCGAGAAAGAGTACCTGAATCTTTAAACAGATGTGGGTATCTTTCTTGCATATCGGCCTCCTTCTCCCAAGTGGCTTCTTCAACCGGCCGATTCTTCCATTGCACCTTGATGGATGCAATCTCCCTCGACCTCAACTTGCGAATTTCTCTATCTAGAATAGCAACAGGCTCCTCCTCATAAGACAAATTCTCATCAAGCAAAACTGAATCCCAACGAATGATGTAGTTTCCATCCCCATGGTATCTTTTCAACATGGACACATGAAATACCGGATGCACTCCGGACAGCCCTGGAGGCAAGGCTAATTCATAAGACACCTCCCCTACTCTCTTAAGTAACTCAAATGGTCTAATATACCTTGGACTTAGCTTACCCCTTTTTCCAAACTGCATCACCCCTTTCATTGGCGAAACTTTCAACAAGACTTGTTCACCCTCCATGAACTCTAAGTCTCTAACCTTTCGATCTGCATATTCTTTTTGCCTACTTTGCGCCGCCAAAAGCTTTTCTTGGATAGATTTCACTTTTTCTAAAGAATCCCTCAAAAGGTTAGTACCCCAAGGTCTAACCTCAAATGCATCGAACCAACAAATGGGAGACCTACAACTCCTCCCATACAATGCTTCAAATGGAGCCATGTCAATGCTGGAGTGATAGCTATTATTATATGAAAACTCTGCTAAGGGTAAGAAATTATCCCAATGGCCCCCGAATTCTATCACACATGCACGAAGCATATCCTCCAACACTTGAATCGTTCGCTCGGACTGACCATCAGTCTGAGGGTGAAACGCAGTACTAAGGTCCAACCTAGTACCTAATACCGCATGCAATGTTCTCCAAAACATAGAAGTAAACTGCGTACCTCTATCTGATATAATGGAGTGTGGAACTCCATGTAGTTGAACAATTTCTGAGATGTAGATTTTGGCTAACTTCTCTGCGTTGTAGGTCACCTTGACAGGAATGAAGTGAGCAGACTTAGTAAACCTATCAACAATTACCCAAATGGAATCAAATTTACCCAATGTCTTTGGAAGACCAACCACGAAGTCCATTGCGATTCTCTCCCACTTCCATTCAGGAATGGGCATTCTCTGAAGTGTTCCTCCGGGCCTCTGGTGTTCATACTTTACTTGTTGACAATTTGGGCATTTGGCAACAAAATCCACAATGTCACGCTTCATTCTACTCCACCAAAAGTGTTGCTTTAGGTCACGGTACATCTTGGTTGCACCAGGATGTATAGAATATCCAGAACTATGAGCCTCTGTCAGAATAGTGGTGATCAAATCATCGATGCGGGGTACACATACCCTTCCCTTAATCCTCAAAACACCTTCCTCATCGATTGTTGCTTCTATAGCCTCTCCTTGCAACACTTTATCTCGAATTCGACCTAGTTTCTCATCATCAAACTATTTTCCCTTGATCTTGTCAAGAAAAGAAGATCTTGCCTCTACACAAGATAACAATACTCCCTTCTCATATTTTTCTAACCTCATAAGGTCATTAGCCAGAATCTGAACCTCTTTAGCCAATGGGCATCTAGAAACTTGCAAATGAGCTAGACTTCCCATGCTTCCGGCCTTTCTACTTAAAGCATCCGCCACAACATTCGCCTTTCCCGGATGATATAAGATAGTGATATCGTAGTCCTTCAGTAGTTCCATCCATCTCCTCTGTCTCAAGTTCAAATCTTTTTGAGTAAAGACATATTGTAGGCTACGATGATCGGTATAGACTTCATACTTGACCCCATACAAATAGTGTCTCCATTGCTTCAGTGCAAACACTACCGTGGCCTACTCAAAATCATGGGTCGGATAGTTACGTTCATGCACCTTTAATTGTCTCGAAGCATAAGCAATCACATTCTTCTCTTGCATTAGCACTGCACCCAACCCAGAATAGGATGCATCACAATAAACAATGAAGTTCTTACCCTCTACTAGCAAGGTAAGAATTGGTGCAGTAGTCAACAAGGTCTTGAGTTTCTGAAAGCTTTCCTCACACTCATCCGACCATACAAATGGAACATTCTTCTTAGTAAATTTCGTTAATTGGGAAGCAATGGAAGAGAATCCCTTGATAAATCGGCGGTAGTAGCTAGCTAAACCAACAAAACTCCTTATTTCTGACACGTTTGTAGGTCTCACCCAATTCTTCACTGTCTCAATATTAGATGGATCCACCATCACTCCATCCTTAGAAACCACGTGTCGCAAGAAGGACACTGAATCTAGCCAAAACTCACACTTGGAAAATTTGGCATAAAGCTTCTTCTTCCTCAATAACTCTAACACCATTCTCAAATGCTCCTCATGTTCCTTCTTACTTTTAGAGTATATCAGTATATCATCAATGAATATGATCACATAGAGATCCAGATATGGCTTGAAGATCCCATTCATCAAGCTCGTGAAAGCAGCAGGGGCATTAGTAAGACTAAACGACATTACCACAAATTTGTTGTGCCCATACCTAGTTCGAAAAGCAGTCTTTGGCACATCCGTTGCCCGTATTTTCAATTGATGATAACCGGATCTCAAGTCAATTTTAGAGAAGACACAAGCACCTTGTAACTGATCGAACAAGTCATCAATGCGAGGAATGGGATACTTGTTCTTGATAGTTACCTTGTTCAACTGCCGGTAGTCTATGCACATCCGAAACTCCCATCCTTCTTCTTCACAAATAATACCGGAGCACCCCAAGGAGATGCACTTTGTCTAATGAAGCCTTTGCTCAAAAACTCTTGAAGTTGTGCCTTTAACTCTCTTAACTCCGCGGGAGCCATTCTATAAGGGGGTATAGAAATGGGGCGAGTACCCGGTTCAAGATCAATACAGAAGTCAATATCCCTATCCGGTGGCATTCCAGGAAGATCTGCAGGGAACACATCCAAAAACTCACGGACTACCGAAACCGACTCAATCGAAGGTACTTGGGTAGTGTCATCCTTGAGGTGTGCTAAGAAGGCTAAACAACCCTTACTAACCATTCTCTTAGCACGAAGAAAGGACACGATACGAACCGGATTGGAAGTGTAGTCGCCCTCCCACACTAACAGATCTGTCCCAGGCTTGGCTAACGTAACAGTTTTAGCATTACAATCCAAGATCCCAAAATTCGGAGAAAGCCAAGTCATGCCCAGAATTACATCGAAGTCAACCATTTCTAAGATAACCAAATCTACATAAGTGTTGCTCCCCACAAAAGCCACCAAGCAAGACCTATATACTTTTTCTACTATCACAGACTCACCCACCGGAGTAGACACACGAATAGGTATGTCAAGCAATTCACAAGGTAAATTAAGACCATTAGCAAATGAAGTAGATGCATAATAAAATGTGGATCCGGGATAAAACAATACAGAAGCCATGCAATCACAAACCAAAAGATTACCTGTGATAACAACATCAGATGTCTCCGCTTCAAATCTCCCAGGGAAAGCGTAACAATGGGCCCCATTACTTGTCTGTCCGTTACCCCTACAATGTTGTGTTGTAGTGGCTCTAGTTTTCCCATCACCTCTGCCGTTTTGGTGACCACCATTACCTCGACCACCACGTCCTCCAGAATAACGGCCTCTACCATGACCACCTCTACCTCTTACTATGGGAGGTTTGTAACTCTGTTTTGGGCAATACCTCTTAATGTGCCCAGTCTCCCCACATCCATAACATTCTCTGGGTTCAAGCATTGGTCTCTCAGAAAAGTGTTGACCGGTCTGAGGTGGACCCCCAACTACAGTCTGTAGTGAAGACTTAATTGGTCGGGCCGAGTAACCTCCGGAACTCTGTCCTCTAGAGTAAGAACCATTAAAATCTCCTCCCTTTCAAAACCTTTTTGATGTAGATGTCGTGGTGAAGTCATCTGGCTTCACTCCTTCCACCTCTATCACGAAGTCTACTACCTCTTGGAAGGATTTTGTAGTAGCCGCTACCTGTAAGGCTGAAATCCGCAATTCTGACCTCAACCCCTTCACAAACCGGCAAATCCGCTCTTGTGGACCGAAAGAAAGTTTGGTGGCATACCTGGATAATGCCCGAAACTTAGCCTCGTATGCATTAACCGGCATCCTACCTTGCTCTAGGCTCAATAACTCATCTCTCTTCCTATCCCTCAAAGTCCGGGGGATATACTTCTCCATAAACAAGCTAGAGAATGAGGCCCAAGTCATAGGTGTTGCCTCTGTCGGTTGACACTCAACATGTGACCGCCACCACATTTTGGCGTTCCCTTGAAATTAATAACTCACGAACTCAACACCGAACCGTTCTACTATACCCATCTTGTGTAGTAGCTCATGACAGTCAACCAGAAAATCGTAAGCATCCTCAGATTCAGCACCCTTAAAGACTGGAGGTTTCAATTTCAAGAACTTACTGAAAATTTCATGCTGATCATTTGTCATTATAGACCCAATAGTCAGACGTGGAAACGTGCCTATGTCCAATGAGGCATCCATGCGAGGAGCCATAGTAGCCGCATGTCGTATCTCTGAAACTGGAGGTGTTGGTGCAGAAACCACTGGAGGTGTCTGACCGTGATCAGATAACCCGCTAAGATAAGCAAGAACCTGATTGATCATCTCTGGGGTAGGTTGGGGGGGTAATTCCTCATTTTGCACTTGTTCATTCTCCCCTTCCTCACCCTCTATTATCACCTCCTCATTTGGTGGAGGATTCACCGCCCTAGTATCAGATGGTCTAGGTGCTTGTCCTCTCCCTCTAGAGGACGTCCTCCCACGACCTCTTCCACGGCCTCTTGCCACTGCTCTTCCTCGAGCCACAGCCCTAGTGGCTGCCTCAGATGTTTCTTGTCTTGCCGGTGTTGCTGTTGGCGCAGTCGTTGCTCTAGTTCTAACCATCTGCGAAATAGAGTGAAGATGGTCAGATACCAATTTGTATCACCTAGATACCAATTGGATTCAAGTAATAGCACCAAAGAAAGAAAGAAAGAGTGGAATTTTCCTAAAGTCTTATAGCCTCTCAAAGAAAAGTAAAGGTGTCCCCCTACCGTTCCTTAAGACTCTACTACACTCGTTCTTGTGTGATGAGACCAACGAACCTAATGCTCTAATACCAAGTTTGTCACGACCCAAAATCGGGCCACGACTGGCACCCACACTTACCCTCCTATCTGAGCGAACCAACCAATCTAAACCTTAACATTTCAATGTATATCAACAGAAAGTAATGCGGAAGACTTAAACTCATTAATAAAAACAAATTCAATAACTATTAAAATTCAACATCTATTATTCCCCAAAATCTGGAAGTCATCACCACAAGAACATCTATAATCAAATGACTAAACTAAGAGTATTCTAAAAGCTAAAACAAGTAAAAGCTAGTCCATGCCGGAAATTCAAGGCATCAAGACTTGAAGAAGAAGATCCAGTCCAAGCTAGAAGCATTAGCTCACCCTGAAGATCCAGTGTGACGACGACTGGCTAGAATTACTGTTGAGTTGAAGACGACGGCACGTTTGCTGCATTCCACAAATATCAAGGAAGAAAACATAAAAGTAGGGGGTCAGTACAGAGCACGGGTGCTGAGTAGATATCATCGGCCAACTCAAAATATAAGACAATATATATATCAAGTAACATTATAAAACAACTATAATACTCAACATGTAGCAACAAAAAGAACTATAATCATCCATGAGGACTCAAGCCTCAATACCATACTCGTTTTGGGAATTAGGTTCATTAGATTGAGTATATTATTCATCTTTCAAGATTCATTATCTTTCTTCCTCTTGTGTCGGTACGTGACACTCCGCTTCATATACTATCCTGGTGTCGGAACGTGACACTCCGATCCATATTCTATCCTGGTGCCGGAACGTGGCACTCCGATCCTCATTCTATCCTGGTACCGGAACGTGGCACCCGATCCTTATTCTATCCTGGTGTCGGAACGTGACACTCCGATCCTCATATACTATCCTGGTACCGGAACGTGGCACTCGATCCTCTATTTCTATCCTTGTACCGGAACGTGGCACCTGATCCCCTAATTCATCAAGCCTTCTTTTATACTAAGGCATCATCAATCTCATTATATAATTTATCAAGCCTTTTTTTATACTAAGGCATCATCAATCTCATTATATAATTTATCAAGCCTTCTTTTACACCAAGGCATCATCATTAACACGTGAATCAGGGTTTCTTTCAAGATTTTGGATTCAATAACTTCATCTTGCTTATTTTATCCCAATCACATATCATATTCATGCAAGCATACAATTAAGCATATAGAAGGGTTTACAATACTACCAACACATATCATTCGCTATTAAGTTTACTATAAGATAGCATAAACCATAACCTACCTCCACCGAAGAATTTGATCAAGCAAGCAATTTCCCAAGCTTTGTTTCATCTTCTCGTTTATCCTCTCTCTCAATTCGTTCCTCTTCCCTCTTCCCTCTTCTTGTTCTTTTTATTTTTCTTATTCAAACCCTCTTTCTTTTACCCTAATTAGTATATAATTAAGTATAAAAGATGGCAATAATACCCCACTAATTAACTCAAAGTTACCTCTTTTATCCCCCAAGAAATTGAGTTATTAATATAAACCCACGAAATATATAATTATAGCAGGAATAGTCCAAAACGCCCCTTTAAAACTTAACCAGAAATCCGACTCCGACTGGGATTACGCAACCTGTGACGGCCCGTTGTGCCTGCGACGGTCCGTCCTGCAGGTCGTCGCAAGGTTCAGAAACTGGATTTCCACTGAAGAATCTGTGACGGTCCGTCACGCCTGTGACGGTCCGTCCTGCAAGTTCGTCACGAAGTTCAGAGAGTCGATTTTCAGTACCCAATTTAAGAATTTCTAAGTGTTTTGAAACGGGACCCTGCGACGGTCCGTCGTGACGGTCCGTCGTGGGGTCGGTAGTCTCAGCCAGTTTTCCAGAAATAAAATCTGCTGCTCAAAACGACTAAACAGGTCGTTACATTTTGATAGTTAAACTTTTGGATAATCTTTAGTTCTCGTGATCAAGTATTGAAGGATTAATTTCAGTAATTGTTATACTTTTCGTGGAATTGATTGTTGGTGCTTTTGTTGATTAATCAAGTAAATTTATGGATTTTTTTCTTCTCATCAAAGTAAGTTCATGAATTCTTATATTAAATATATGAATAGTGTGATTATGACCATGGGTAACTAACTTCCATAACTAGGGTTGTGGGAACCATGGGTGAATAATGAGGTAAAATCTAACTAAAATAGCGTTTCTAGAATAGTGTCTTGCATGTATTGATAATTATTTTGTTTAGAAGTATTTTTAACAGATAGCCAACATTAGAACTCACCTTAATGCTACGTGCCAGACCAAGGAGGTAGATAATAGGAAAAGAATTATAAACATAGATTAAGTGTACAATATCTAAAAGGCTAGTGTCGATTGGTACGAGTTAATAACTTAGACAAATATCAAATACAATGCTTAATATGAGGTAAAGGGAAGGGTTAGTATACCAACACACATAGCCGGACCAAGGTGCGTAGTGAAATTTTCTAGATGCCGGACCAAGGATTTAGAGATACATAACTTATCACTTTACATGCAAGATACTTGGAAAGAATTATTATAGTTAGAATAATCAAGTTAGGAACTTGTGATGCCCTAGTTACTTTTATTAATTGACTAAGCTTCATTATTTGAACCTATTAGTTTGTTTAATTTAATTTAGATAATTATTTCAGTAATTTTGAAATACCCCCCCCCTTTCCCCTTTATTGTCTTTTATTTTCTTGGGAAATAATTGAAAAAGTAATAGTAATAATAGAATAAAGTTAAGTCTGAACTATTTTCCTCGTGGGAACGATCCCAACCTTATTAGTTGGGTTCTTTACTCGATACGACCACTTAACTTCTTATTTAAGAAGTAAGTTTTACCATATCATAGGTAATCACCCCAAGGACAATGCCAATATTCTTTTTGAAAAGTTACCTAGTTACTATAACTTTTGTATTGACTCTATTTCCTATTTGAGAGAAAGTTGTATAAAGCCTATATGCCGCTTACTTTTTTAAATTTAGGGCTACGCCGAATGTTATTATCCTCGTTTAGATGGTTTATGAGATGAGACGAAATTATGACTTTATTTCTTAACTATATAAATGTATGAAATAAAAGTAGAAGACTATGTAATCTTCTTATACGAATGATTCTATGTATACTCGACATTATTATGTTTTTTTTATTTACAGGTCTATGTAAACATCCCATTAGAAGTATTTCAAATGTTTAAAGTCTTCCGCATTTTTAATTGATGAATGCATTGATGTAAGAATAAGAGGCTTGTGTTAGTCCTCATAAAAGAAAACGATGATGCCAGTTTTATCTAGAAGGTAAACACGGATGTGACAATAACATGTTGGTATTTATGTTATATGGTCATTAATATGTCTAATATATGGTTTATAGGAAGTATCTAAAGTATTAGGGGTTTTGGAAGTCAAACGTCTAGGGAGGACTAAGACTTATAACGACTATGTCACCTAAATGTCTAAAATCTGGTACTATGGGTTTATGTGTGTTTCATTGTTCTATGGTTCTTAATATAGTTAATATAGCATTTATAGGAAGTGGTTAATGTTTCCAACCTACCCTCAGAAGAACCACCTTCATAAGGATTTTCCCTATTGGCATCCTTAATCTTTCTCCTACGGCTACTATCTTCCACTTGTTTAGAATGCACCATCAAACGAAAAATATCTATGCTATCATATGGCATGGACGAATGAAACTCTTTAACAAAATCATCAGACACTCCCATCATAAAGAGGTTCACTTCATCCCTTAGGTTTGCAACCAAAGAAGAGGCATACTTTGAAAACTTAGTGAACCTTATATAATAGTCAAGTGTAACAATTCAAAACTCCAAGACTTGTCTTAAAACCTACATTATGTTTCCTAAGGTGTAGACACTATTTTAAGGCCTATTTTAATGTTTATATTTCATTTATGAAGTCTTGAAAACAAAATATCCAAGAATATCCATGACGTTTGGGAACTAGTTCTAGGAGGTTCTAGCATACGTAAGCCTATTTGACTAGTTTTAGGAGTTGGAAAAGTGTGAAAATTGGTGCAAGGGTATATAACATGTTCTTAAGAAAATTCATGGTCTAAACGTGTAGGTATGAATCCTTAAGGACAAACCAAGGGCCCTTGATGAGAAACATTAAAAGTGGAGTTAAACACTATCTTGGCAGTGTGCACCCACGAAAGGGTAATCAACAAGGCATTGATGCAAACCGTAAACCAATACTTATACAATTTTTTGTATCCCCAACCTGCACAAGTCTCTGACATGGACTACGGATCTGCAGCTCGGAGGAGGGCTGATCCTTCAACTGACCCACCATACTGCAATTTTCTTGCACGTTTTAAGTTATGTATAACCTAATTAATTAAGGGGTTTGGTGGTTAGTTGGGGGGGACTTGGTAAGCCTAATTAAGTTAATTAACCCCTCATATAAAGACCCCAACCCCATTAGTTTGATTATACCTCTCAAAATAAACATTATTCCTTCTCTCTTCTTTCACTCTCTATTGTAAGACGCCATTGAAGACTATCCAGGGGAGGGATTTAAGGGTATTGAAGGGACGATTTCTCCATAAATTATTCATATCAATTATTGTTCAAAATTGATTTCCAAAGATGAGTTTTAAAGTGGGGTTTCATCCAATACGAAATTGATGCTATAAATTGATTTATTTATGATTTCTTTTGGATATAATTTATAAATTAATATGTATTTTAATTGAACTATGGTATATATTGATGGTTTGGTCTTGGTTGTAGGTGATGACCTTCACCATTAACCTGGGTTTTAATTTGATGTCAATTAGGTTGTATTAGGTTCAATTAAATTTGTTATTCATTGAATTATTATTAGATGATGTTGTTGTATTAATAATTAACAAATTATAGTGAATTGTACACTTTCAAGCTACTCATGAGAAGATGATCTAGGTTAGGAAATGAAATGACCTAACTATCTTGTCTTAAGATGTCATCTAGTATTAAATTGTTATATGGTATGACCATGATGATGAACTATGAAGGAAACTTTGTAAGTCTTATGATATCTATCCTTTACTTCAAATTATGGTTAATTGTGATTAAGCCATGATGTTGTGTTGGAGTATGCCTTCTATTAAGATTTATAGGGTTGTATGATGTTTAATTGAATGTCCTAATTATTATTGTGAGGTTAATTAAGATGTAAATGTTATAAGGATAATGATTATTTACCATTGTGCCTTATCATGATATGAAATGCTAATGTGCTAACCTCGCCTACACGATTTGTAATTAAATGAGTTTTACTCATGCAATTATTATTGAGCTATAATGACGATGATGTTATAAAAGGGCTAGACCTTATGACCTAAACTAAGCTATGATGATTAATAAAGACATTTTATACATTTGAATAAAGGAACTTAGCTTAGCATCGACTAAACTTCATAATGGAAGGGAGGATTTCCCATAAAGGAAAATTCACCCTATAGTTTCATATTTGGTGTTGACTCCCGAAAGAGGGATACTCATCTAATCGATTCCCATGAAAGGATGACCTAATTGCCAAGTGGTATGTAGAGGGAGGATACCTATCTCTTTGTTCTTGAACTATGTTTCCCCCCATAGGAACACTAGTTAGTAGATCCACCTAGAAAGCTATGTTTATTGTTTGTTTTACATTTTCAGGTAGACCACCATCCATCAGTGTAAGATTTTACAACACTGAATTCCACATCAGCTCATGTGGTCTATGTCGGTGGAGGCAAGTTCCATAAACTAAAATGAATAAATGAAGATAAACTAACTAAGGTGACTTGAGAGGTTTGACGTAGCCTAGGTAGGGGTATGGGACTCTACCTATGCCTTTCATTAGTTTGCCTTGATGGAAGCATTAGAAGGATGATATTATGTATGTATATTATAATGAATGTAAAATATGATAGGATGATAACTTTTCATGTAAATGATACTAATTGGTGATTGATAATCTTATGAACATGTAATTGGTCTATGTTGTTAAAAGTATGATGTTTTATAACCTTAAATAGGTTATGCATTGTGAAGTTTAACATTATCCATGTGTCTTGATATGTCACTTTGTTGAGTAAGATAATGGGACTTCGCTTCGTTATTGCACTTGTTGTCGTTATGAAGATTCATTTGTAATAGTTCTATTATGATATGATGAACTCTTATCCATGCTTGTGATGTAATTACTTGATGGTAGGATCATATTGGATTATGGGTTAAGGTATGTTAATAAGTATGTTATTTGTTTTGACTTGATAAATATGCCTTTTTTATTTGTATAATTTCCTTGATTATGCATAAGGATTTTCAAAGAAGAAAATAACATGGTCCGATAAATGTCCCTCTTCCTTGGAATGATTTAAAAGTATGTGTGCATATGGTCTCATTCTTAGTACAAGTGGCGTACTAACCCCATTTCTTCCTTTCCCCCTAATATTTTAGCTTCCGCTCGTTGAAGCATCTTTGAAGGCGAGTTCAACCTGGTTTGGATCTTTGATCATCAAAGTAAGTTAGGTCCTTATTGTCCCAGGGCAATGACGATGTCGAGTTTATGTTGTTGATTTTGTTTTAAGACTCTTACATTCTATCTCGTTTCATTGGAGTAAGAATTGTATAAATCCTATATCTTGCTATCTTTAAATTGATGTATGGGCCATTCCAAACTTGTTTATCGTGTTAGATGGTCTTGAGATGAGAGAATCTTTAAAGACTATTTTCTAGCTTATATATATACATATATATATATATATATATAAAGACATACTCATGTTAAATAAAAGTAGAAGGCTGTGTAACCTTCCTACATGATGGGTCTATGTATACTTGATATATATATTATGTATATTTAGAGGTCTATGTAAACCTTCAAGTAGATGTAAAGAAAAGTTATAAATTTTCTGCTAAATTTGACCTATGAATGTAATGATGTACACTAACAGGCTATTCTTAGTCCTCAAAGTGGACGACGATGTCTGTTACATAAAGTGGGTAAAGCAGGATGTGAAAAACTTCGTATCAGAGAATGAGGTTGAATTATCTTCGAGTTAATGTATCTCTTTCAACAACGTCTTTGTTAGTTCAGATTCATCATTTTGAAGCGCGCCACACTTGTGGATAGGAACCTACGTGATGCCTAGGCAACTCTCACTTTCTTGGAAATCTAATATCGTGCCATTAGAGTATACTTATGGTGTTCTTTTGCATCTAATCCCATTGTTTTGATCATAGGAATATTAATACTTAAAAGAACGGGACACTAAGGCTTGAAGAAGAGATTACCAATGTAGGAGATCAAGTTCCTCCTCTATAGGAAGGTTGGAATGATGATCATGTTCTGATCAATCCTCAACCATTGACGGATATTGACATAAGGGATGCCATTAATAATTTTGCACAAGCCACCACCGCACAACACAAAAATATGATAGCCCAATAAAACTGGGAGATTGTACCACATACTCATCAACAAGGTACTACTATGGCCTCCCGTCTAGGGGATTTTACTCGGCTTAATCCTCCTACTTTCTAAGGGTCCAAGGTTGAAGTAGAACCACGAGAGTTCATCGATGAAGTGTATAAGTTACTGTTGGCTATGGGTTTATCTACTTGTGAGAACACCGAATTAGCAACTTGTCCACTCAATAATATGGATCAAGCATGGTATGCCCAATGGAGGGATAATAGGCCATTAAGGGGTTGTCCATTGACTTGGGCGATCATCAAGAAGAATTTTCTTGATCGGTTCTTTCCTAGGGAAATGAGGGAAGCTAAATTTGTGGAGTTCATCAACTTTCGCCAAGGAGGTATGAGTGTTCATGAATACTCTTTCAAATTCACTAAAATGTAAAAATATGATCCTTCTTTTGTTTCCGATCTTAGAGATGAAATGAGCCTCTTTGTGATGGGGGTGTCAGAGAATTTACAAGAGGAGTGTAATTTGGATATGCTACATTAAAACATGAACATTTCTCATCTTATGGTTCATGATAAACACGTGGAAGAAGAAACGGCTAAGAGGAAGAGTAGAGATGCTAAGAGCGCAAGATCTTTTGATTGTGGTTCTTCAAAGAATAGGCTTGTGATACAAGACAAGCCTAGATTTAAGAAGTGAGTATCTCATCAAGTTCCATCCTAATTTCCCTATGACTCAATATGATAAAGTGACTAAACCTAGATCCCAAAAGGGAAGGAGTGAAAACACATCCAATGAGAAGCCTACATGTGCCAAGTGTGGAAAGGATCATATTGGTGAGTGTTTGGTCGGAACTGGCAATTTTTTTGGTTGTGATAAGAGTGGACACAAGGTAAGGAATTGTCCTAATATGATGGGTAAATAAAAGAGTGGTCAATCTCAACCAAGTGGTTCAAATGAGGCTCCAAAGAAGAAATGCTACAATGCTCTCCGCTCTAGGGGTGAAGAAAAGACTTCTCCCGATGTGGTGACTTGCATGTTAAAAGTTTTCTCTATTGATGTCTATGACTTACTTGATTGTGGTGATACTTTATCATTTGTTACTCCTCTTGTAGCTAAAAAGTTTGATATTATGTATGAACCTTTTACAGTGTCTACTCTAGTGGGTGAATCGGTTGTTATAAAAAGGATGTATGTAAATTGTCCAATAATGTTGCCTAATATAGTTTCTTATGTTGAAATAGTAGAATATGGTGTGGTTGATTTTGATTTCAACTTGGGTATGAACGGGTTGCGTGCTTGTTGTGTGTCTATGATTGTAGGACAAGCGTGGTGAAATTTAGGTTTTTCAAATGAAGCCTTTGCAGAGTAGAAGGGGGGAAATTCTTTCCTTAGAGGTTGTATCATATCTTGTTTAAAAACATGCAAAATGATCTCTAAAGGTTGTCTATACCATATTTTAAGAGTCCAAGTTTTAGACTCTGAATTTCTCCTATTGATTCGGTCCCCGTAGTGAGTGAATTTCTAGATGTATTTCCTAATGATATTCCTAGCGTTTCTCTCGTACGGGAAATTACATTTAGTATAGATTTTCTACCGAATCCAAATCCCATTTTGATTCCTCCTTATTGGATGGCTTTAGCAAAATTGAAAGAGTTGAAGGCTCAACTCAAATATTTTCTAGTGAAAGACTTCATAAGACCTAGCATTTCTCAATGGGGTGATATGGTTTTGTTTGTGAAAGAGAAAGATGGGTCCTTAAGAATGTATATTGATTATCTCCAACTTAACAAAGTTAGTATAAGATTAAGTATGTCCTCCCTCAGATTGACGACTTGTTTGATCAACTCCAAGGGGCAAGTTACTTTTCTTAGATTGACTTGAGATAGGGGTATAACAAACTAAAGGTAAGTGGTGAGGATATTCCAAACATGACATTTTGGACTAGATATGATCATTATGAGTTCTTAGTAATGTCTTTTAGTTTCACTAATGCTAAGAAGGCATTTATAGACCTAATGAATAGGGTGTTTCGACTTACCTAGATTTATTTTTCATTGTCTTCATTCACGACATCTTTGTATATTCGAAAAATAAGGGTGATTACATAATCTATTTAAGAATGGTGATTTATGCACTTAAATGACATAATTATTTGCCAAGTATAGCAAATGTGAGTTTCAGATGAGGTCGGTGAATTTCTTGTTCATATCATCTCTAGTGAGGGAATTGATGTTAATCCAAGGAAAATGAAAGTGGTGAAAAATTTTCCTAGACCATTTACTTCGATCGACATTAGGAGTTTCTTGGGTTCAGCTTGTAATTATCGGAGGTTTGTGGAGGGTTTTGCATCCATAGAATCTCCTTTGAATACTTTGACCTAAAAGTTAAGAAATTTGAGTGGTCGTAGGTTTGTGAGAGAAGCTTCCAAATATTGAAATAAAGGCTTACTTCCACTACGATGATCACTTTACTGGAGGGTACAATGGTTTTTGTTTTATATTGTGACGCATTCCAAGAAGGTTTACGGTGTGTGCTTATGAAATATAGGAAGGTGATTGCATATGCTTGTAGGCAACTTAAGGTACTTGAGTGAAACTATTTAACTTATGACCTTGAGTTAGCGGTTGTGGTATTTGCCTTAAACATATTGAGGGATTACTTTAATGATGTCCATGTTAATGTGTATATCGACCATAAGAGTTTCCAATATGTGTTTACCCAAAAAGAGTTCAATATCCGACAATGAAACTGCATAGAATTATGGAAAGTTTACGAGATGAGTGTCCTCTATCACCCCGGCAAGGAAAATGTGGTGTATTCTGTAAGTCGTATGACTATGGGTAGTGTGTCTCACATAAAAGAAGCCGCGAAAGAACTAGTGAAATATGTTCATAGGTCGGCTTGGTTGGGTATGAGGTTGGAAGATTCTCCGAATACTAATTTCATGGTCAATCATAACTCCGAGTCATCATCGGTAGTTGAGGTGAAGTCCTAACAACACCCTTATATATCATTGATAGAGTAGAATGAATCGGTCCTTGGCAAGATTATTGAGATTTTGTGTACCAATGTATATTTTGTGTTCCCAAGGTAGATCAGTGGAGGAACCGGACATTTGACGAATCCCATGGGTCCCGCTACTCCATTAGTCCGGGTCTTCAAAAATGTACCATGACCTTAGGGAAATATGTTGGTGGGAAGGTATGAAAAAGGAAATAGTGGAGTTTATTGCTAAATTTCCAAATTGCGAACAAGAGAAAGTCGAACATCAAAAGTCGTGTCGCTTACTTCAAGAAATCCAAGTTCCTACTTTGAAGTGGCAAGACATCAATATGGATTTTGTAGTAGGTTTACCTCGGACTCAAAATCAACATGACTCTATATAAGTGGTTGTGGATAGGTTGACCAAGTCCACTCACTTTATTCCTGTCAATTCAACTTATTTGGCGGAAGATTATGCTAGGATCTTCATTGATGAGATTGTATGTCACCATGGTATTCTATAATCCATTATATCGGATTAGGGTGCACAATTTACACCTAGGTTTTTGACGTCATTCCAAGAAGTTGTTGGTACTAAGGTGAAGTTGAGTGCCACATTTCATCCCAAAATGGATGGTCAAGCGGAGTGTACTATTCAAACCCTTGAGGATATACTTCGGCCTTTTATTATTTACTTCAAATTACACCAAAGTCTTCCTTTTTGTAATGCCTACTTAGTGCAATGAGTAGATAACATCCCATACCACCACATACCCTAAGTAGCACATTCTTTAAGAAGGTTTGGCACCAAGTCGTCAATTTCGGAAGGTTCTATGTAGTTCAATGAGTAGATAAAGTCCCGTAACCACCACCCACCGTACGTAGCACGTTCTTTTAGAAGACTTAGTTCAACCAATTCTTTTCTGGGGGGTTAGGTTAACTGACAGAGACCATGAGATATAGACATGGAATCTAAACATTAACCCCAATCGGATGAGGGATCCTCACTTGCCTAGAGTAAGGTCATTCTTTTATCTTTTACATGGCTTTCCCACTAGCTACATCTCTACGGGTGCATAGCTAAGGGATAAGGAGATTTATACTAAATAACTCATTCTCTACTCATGAGGAGTACTCATATAAAGAGGTACATTGGAGTAGAACATCTCAACTCAGTAAGTGTAACCATGTATTCTTCATATTCACTCGGTGCTAGGCATAACCCTCACAGATCCTAAACACTTTAACCTATAGGTTAAAGGTAGCTAGTAAACACATTATCTCTACTCACGAAGGGAATTTTTCCTCCGACCTATCTTAGAAAGCTCTTAGTATGTAGTAAGATTGCTTCTAAACACTTCATCTCAAGTCACGAACAATGTTAGCCTCTAAACTCCTCTATTTACTCAATTTAACTTCATTCATTCATTTAGGTGTGTGTGTTCTTGTGAGAATATATTTCATATAAGCATCATTTCATATAAATTAACTTCTATACATACTTTAGACCTACATTCATTGATTTACACACTTTACATACTTCACAAAGTCATATACTTTTCTTAGGCATAAACCAAGACAAACATGCAATTTAACTTCGCAAAATACAAGGCAAGACTTATCTTCAATATCAATTAATTTCACATACTAGGCTTTCAAACCTTTACTCAGAAAACATACTAAGGAATATCAAGTTCATGAAGTAAACACAGCCACCAAGAAGGTGGACCATACAACTCAAGATCAATTTATAACAAGAATTATACAATATAGAAAAATAACATTATACAATATAGAAAAATAACAATTTAACCAAGCCATCATCCACTATAAAAAATTTCTAAATATTTAATCATTCAAGGGAACTTAGGAAAGTTACTAAACAAAATTAACAACATAAGAAAAATAAAGTTCATACCTTACGCAAACATGCTCATTTAACCCATTTCTTAAGCGAAATGTTTTAAATATTCATATAAATGAGTTCATTAAATTTTTAATATAAAAATCATCAATTCATACAACAATAAACATAGTTAAATCATTATTGCACTTTTACAAGAAGAGCAGTGCTTAAAATCTAAGATAGAAGCAAATAGAGTTTGAAAACCCTATATGAAATCTTTTGGAAATGACTACTTAAATGGAAGAGGGTTAAAGTATGGATACCATACCTCGAAAAGAAGTTAATCCACTAATATTTTATGAATACACCATTACAAATGTCTTGGGCTAATTTACACAAAACAACACAAGTTGGCAGCAGCCTTTGGAAGTAGCTAATCGACGACCCAAAATGTTGGGCGTCGATGAGCCGACGACCTGTCCTGCTGGGCATCCATTTATTCAGAGGCTGCACCAAGGGAGGGGCTTGACTTACCACTAGGTATGGAACGACACCCCCCAGTAGGCGGGGCATCGATGGGCCTACGCCCAGTAGACTGCCTCGTTGATTGAGTAGTGTTTAGAAAGTTTTGTCCATGTCCTGGGCCCTTCGTCTAGGGATCCTTGTCGGTCCTAGGTGGGGTTTTTCCCTGACGTTAAACCCCTAAACTAAGTCATATAGGTCTTAAGATAATTCCACATCAGTTTCAACAAAAACAAATACGTAAACTCACTCAAACACAACAAGATAGAAGAACAAATTTTAAGGAATATCTTCGGAACGTCATGGATGTTCTTAGATGATTGACTTCCAAACTTAAACAAACTTCATGCACTTCCTAATAACACTAAAGTAACTTATTTTAAAACAAAATCAACTCAATGCACACTCATGAGTCTCTAGTTAACCTTAATTTTTTATGGGGTGTTAGAGTTTAAATTATGATTTTGAGGTTAATTAAGATGTAAATGTTAGAGGATGGTGATGATTTACCAACGTAACTTATCATGATAAGAAATGCCAATGTTCTAAGCTCACCAACATGAATTGTAACTAGAGGACTTGTACTCATGCAATTCTTATTAAGGTATGATGATGATGTTATACGAGTGTTAGACCCTATAAACTAAAATAAGCTATGGCGATGCATAACGATATTAAAGATATTTTAATAAAGCTATTTAGCTTATCACCAAGTGAACTCTACAATGGTAGGGGATGACTTCCCTTAGAGAAAGATTCACCCGATAGTTCAACATGTGGTGTTGACTCCCCATAGATGGATACTCATCCAATAGATTCTCCTGAAAGGAGGCCCTAATTTCGAAGTAGTATGTAGAGGGAGATACCTATATTTTAGTTCTTGACCTATGTTTCCCCCATAGGAATACTAGCTAGTGGATCTATGTAGAAATCTATATTTAATTTTTATTTTACTTAAGCCGATAGACCACCTTCCATAGGTGACACATATTACAAAATGGAATCCACATTTTCTCATATGGTCTGTGTCGGTTATTGAAAATGTTCCCTAAATTAAAATGGATAAATGAAGTAAAAATAACAAAGGAGGTTGGGAGGTTTGACATAGCCTAGGATTAGATATGGGACTCTATCTATTCCTTGCTGTAGTTTGCCTTGATGGAAGCTTATGAAGGTTTATATTATATATGTATATGATAATGAATGCAAATGATGATAGCGTGATGATTTTACATGTAAAAAATACTATGTGGTGATTGATATTCTTATGAATGTGTAACTGGTCTATTTCGTTAAAAGTATGATGCTGTATCGGCGTAAAATGTTATGTAATGTGAAGTTGAATATTAGCCATGAATCTTTTTGGGTCACTTTATTGAATAAGGTTATGGGGATTTGCTTGGTTATTGGAATTGTTGTCTTTATGAAGATTCATGGGTAGTAGTGTTGCTGTATTATGATATGATGAACTCTTATCCATTCTTGTGATGTAATTACTTCATAGAAGGGTTATATTGGATTATGGGTTAAAGCATGTCGATAAGTATGTTATTTTCTTTTACTTGATGAATATGCCTTTTTGATTTGTATGATTTCCTTTATTCTGCCTAAGTCTTTTCAAAGAATAAACTAGCATATTTTGATAAAGTCCCTCTTCCTTGGCATGATTTCAAAGTATGTGTGCATATGGTATCATACATAGTTTAAGTGGCGTACTAACCCCATTTCTTCCTTTTCCCCAATATTTTTGGTTCCAGTCATTGAATAGTTTTAAAGAAGACTTGAAGAAGGCTTGGATCTTTGATCATCCAAGTAAGTTTGGTCTCATTGTCCGAGGGTGATTCCAATATATATCTTATGTTGTTCATATAGTTTTAAGACTCTTACATTCTATCACCTTTCATTTGAGTAGGGATTGTATCAATCCTATATGCGGATATCTTTACATTGATGAATGGGCTATGCCCAACTTTTTAAGCGTGTTAGATGGTTTTGAGATGAGACAATCTTTAATGACTATTTTCTAACTTATATATATACTTATGTTCAATTAAAGTAGAAGACTATGTAACCTTCCTATACGAACGGTCTATGTATAATCGATACATATATATATTATATGTATGTAGAGGTTTATGTAAACCTTCCAGTAGAAGTAAACAAAAGTTTTAAATTTTCCGCTAAATTTTGCCTATGAATGTAATGATGTAAACTAAGAGGCTAGTGTCCTCAAAGAGGACAACCATGCAACTTACGTGTAGGGGGTAAACCCGGATGTGACATCTAGTACACGTATACCTTCTTTACGAAGGTTGATGAACCCTTCAAGTTTTGCCTTCCTTTTCTCCCTTGTCAAGAACCTATCAAGAAAAGCTCTTCTAAGTACCTTCCAACTAATGGGGTCCTCTCTCAAATCCCTATTGTCCGTCCATTGAGTACACCAAGTATGAGCCACATCCTTGAGTTTATAAGCGGCTAGCTTGTTTTCATTTGAAATAAACCCCATAGTATAAAAGAGCCTAAAGATATCATCAAGTAAGTCTTGGGGGTCTTCATACATGTTAGATCTAAAGAAAATTTGAGGAGTCATCCTAGGGAAGTCCCTAAAGCACGAAACCATGGTACTAGAAATTTTGTTCACACGGGGTCCAACATCTGCATTTACTTAGGCCATCATGGCTTGAGATTTAGTAGCTATGAATTGGGCTTTAGTAGTCATAGATTGAGATGAACTTTCAAAAGTAGACCTCATATATCCATCTGTCATATATAGAGGAATGACTGGAGCACGCCACCCAAAGGAATTTATTCTTAAGGAGGATCTTGATTGCCATGTGGAGGAGCTTTGTTGTCTTGGGGAGGATCTCCTATATTATCGATATCTTCTGCGACTCTTCTTGCGGATTACCTTGTAGTATTAATAACCTACGACAAAAATAGAGTAAGAAGAAAAAGGACACATTGAATTACCACTCATGAGGCACGACTTTCAAGAGTACCAGAAAAAGTGAGAATTCCTATGCATTCCATAGCCTCTCGTTCATATGTGTGGTGAGCTTCAAAATTATGATCAAGGCTCTATATAAACGTGGTTTAGTTACGCATCAATCCAAAGGTTACTTAAAATCATGCTTTGATATCATGTTTATCACTATTGGGGAGCATCCCCTAGATATAACCGTCTTCTTTGTGCTGGAAAAGACCTAATGTAACCCTTAGAAATCATCATTACATGTAATATGTCAAAATGTAGAAAATGTAATACCGTTACATATTGATGTGTACTTACACTTCTTAAATATATCATATGGGGTTTACATAGACACCTCGTTTAGAAAGTATACATAGAGTTGTTCTTTAGCATAGAAACATCATATAAGAGTCTAATATCTTGTCTCACATAAAAACCATCTAAAAGGAGTACAACATTTTGACATAGGAATTAAAAGTACAATATTCCATTAAAAACTTACATCAATAGTCTCAAACGATAAAGAGAGGATCAAATGTCTTTTAGAGATAACAACACTACTAGGGTAGATAGATGGTACCTTTCTCAAAAATTGAGGATTCAACAATAACTTGGGAAAGATGTCCATGTTTTCTAGCAAATGGCCACAATCACATCAAAGGCCCGAACCTACATATTAGTAGAAATGTAATGAATATGGGTTATTACAATAAGTTGTAATAAGTATGGATATAGGAACATAAACCATTTGAAGATATTCATGAAAAGAACCAATTATTTAGAAATATACTAAGTCATTTTGAAAACCATTATGCACACACAAGAGAGCATATACAAGACAAGGATCACGATAACATACAAGACGTTCATAAATAAGGATAACATGATCATAAAGTCAAATAAACATTTCTTTTTCATTAGTTCATATCATAAACATACAATACCCTTACAAACAATCCCATCCCAAACCTACAAGTAAATGATCATGTGAAGCCACATAGCCCCACACAATAATCTAAACAAGAAAATATTTTTTAAGTAATGCCTTGATTCATATAACATAGTCATCAAGTGTAGTCCTCATCAAATATTTAAATTTAGACCAATATAATGTTCATAAATGTAACAAACATCATGTAAGAGACACAACATAGGACCAACATATATACATATCATGAAATCATAATTTCATAATACATAAGAATAGCCTCCTAGAACTCCCCTCAAGGCCAACTTGTGCAATGAGTAGGTAGAGTTCCATATCTGTACCTACATTAATAATTAAACCTTATGTCACCCTAGTTAGTGTTCATCTTCATTACTTCACTAATTTATTTTACTATCAGGAACAATCACCTAAACAACCAATAAACCATGTGAGTTAAACATGGAATCCGGTGTTATGAAACCCTACACCAAAAGTAGGTGCCCTACTTTCCAAGGTAGAACCAAACCATAAAATAGCATTCTAGGTTGATACACTAACTATTATTCCTATGGAGGCAACATAATTAAGGAACTAGGAGACATACTAGAGACCCTTTTTAGGCACAATTCCTTTTTAATATCCATCTCATGAGAAACATTCTGAACCTACCTTCCCACATTTAGAATAGTACCTCTCATATCTTGTTAGTTAGGTGCTAAACTAAAGTTTTTCTTTGAAAAGCCTTGAATTTATTCTTAATAATCAAAACGAAGTTTAGACCATAGCAAACTAATCCTTGTATATCATAATCATTAGCTCATTATGTGAGGATAAGAAATTCCTTTCATCACAACCCATTATTAGTGATATCATCATATCTAAATCATACCGTTAACATGATCTCACAATTCAACTTATTCATAACATAGCATCATAATCATCATATCATCATCTTCCTAATCTAAACACATAATCATATTTCAATTGCACTTCATCAGGAATACATCATCATTATTGAAGTAAAAATCCATAGTCATCAAGGTCTTTGCAATAGCCTCTAAGAATAACCTTAAAGATCTTACCCTCGATTCATTACAATTATCCAATGAACAAGTCATCAACATCATAATATAGTGAATTATACAATAACATAAACAATTTCAACAATCCTAATCATCTAAAAGTTCAATTCATAGCTAGGGTTAGGCAAAAGGTTTCAATAATGAATTCATACAAAAAGTAGATAGAATCTCAACATTACATGACAACAGGTGAGTGATATAGCATAGTTAACTCACGTCTAACCACCAACACGCCCATCACTCCCCATCAATTCATAAGCAAATACATGAATTTGGGGAATTCGGGGAGGGAAAATGTATCACACAAATTTTAATAAACCAACATCAAATATTTAAAATTCATCAAAATCAATTATCAATATCAAGTTAACAAGAAAACCCATATGTATAGAAGAGCCCTTGATTTTCTGTTATTTAGAAACTAACTTTTAATGTACCTTTCGGGGAAAGGAATGGAGTATGAGGTAGAGATAGAATGTAGAGAGTAGTGGCAGAAATAGGGTTTCAATTTGTACTTGAGTTTTGAAGTTGAAATAGGTGATAATTGAGATAAAATCTATATATAGTCAACCCCCAAATACCAAAACTAGCCCTAAATAGTTGGACTTCAAAAGTGAAGTCCAAGTTAACTTAATATGTGAAGACCTTATCACCTTCACTCCCCACTTAACATTCCGTGAAGTTCTTGATGAAGCGTGGTTGTGTTCGTAAAGGGCGAGGCAGTTGTCATGACCCGGGTGCACCACCTAGAAGTAACATGGGGTACTTGACCTGTCGGAGGTCTTATACAAGACCATATTTATCATTCGTCGCATAGACAAGTTATATTTAACGGAAAAAGTAAAACTTTTCATATCACCTCATATACTAGAAACTTTACTCCATATACATATAGAATATAATTTATAATACATACATAGACTCTAAGTCTCTTTGCAATCTTAGACTCAATAACAATAAAAGTTGTTAGGGACACAATTCTTAAGACATAATATAAAAAATAATATAGTTAATAGACTTTACGATAAGTACACATTAGGATACCCTTGGACTTAAATATTTCTTTCGTTGAGCTTGGGAATCACCTATCAAGCTCTTCACCCTTCAAGACATCCATTATGAATCCATAGCCTACACTTTGTGTAAAAGGTAGAGAAGAATGGGATTAACAGAAGAATACATTTTAGAACCTTATAACATCACCAAACAACCATAACTACATAGAACCACGTATTAGGCATCTAGGTGACTTAGTCATCGATCGTCTTAGTCATCATTTAACGTTTGACTTCCAATACCTCCAATATTTTAGCTACTGCCTATATAATATATTTTAAGAATATTTACCAAATTAGAGCTTTAAGAAAAACATGTTAGGATCTATACACCTTATCTCATTATTTGGTGTCTTAAAATATCCCCCGCTTGGGAACATTCATACTCTAATGACACATAGGGATCTTTAATCACAAAAAGGACTTCAATACATATTACAGAAGTTAATAAAATTTAAATTATCATCAAATCATTTTAGCACTCAATGAACACAAGCAATCAAAACCATTACTCATTCACTCTTTAATGCATCAAACACGAAGGTCCTTTTCATGTTCATAGGATAATATCCTTCTCCTAATCATAACATTATTATAACATCGTAATTCATTACAAGAAAATCTTTAAAAACTACTCATTGGAAGATCACAACCCTTACTGAAAGTTACTTAAGCACTTATACTTCAATGAACATATACTCGAGTTAATTGAATCAACAAAGATCTTCATTAGTTAGACCTAGTGGCATACATGTCATAATCAATCATACCATGCTTAGTGGTTTCCATGGAGGAATTTCCTTCTACTTAACACACTTACATTTATCATGAATTTTACACCTTAGAAAATACAAGGTCAATTTCCTCTTAAAAATGTGAAATCTCAACTTTCAAGACAAGACATGCATATATTTTTCTTCTTAGTGAAGTCCGAATGGCAAGTCACACCAAGTACATCACAACAAAATAGGAATCCATTGCGCAAACTTCTTTTTTTAACAAGATACTCACCCTTATAGTAAGCCTCATTTTGGAAAAATAACAAAATTATAGGCACACACATGGACACTAGCTAAACATGCTTTCACCTTTCAAGAAAGATCCTAAGTTTAAGCATTCTAAATCATAAAGTCACATAGTTTTAAAGAGATTCAACATAAGTCATTTTAAAGAGACTCACTTTTCATTTTAAGGCTAAAAAATTTAACTCACAAATTACTATTACCAAGTTCCTTGTCTAATATCATGAAGTCAAATGAACGACTAGCACATTAAAATGCAAGTTAATATGACAAAACACGGACTTCATAAAAAATTTCCTTTCATGCTCCGTGGAAAATTCACCATGCCTCCAAGATGATGTCAATCAATTCATACCAATCATATAAAGGTCATGCAATTTACACTTCATGCAAGACTATATTCATGAACAAACTTACAAAGAATTGATTATTTTCCAATTCAAGTAAGATAGAAGGACAATGTAGATAATTTCTACAACCTCACTACTCAAACACCATCCCCCACGTAAGATAAACCACATTTAAATTAACTTAACCAAACCTATAGAGAATCTTAACTACACAACCTCCATTTTCATCACTTACAGAGATTACTACTTTAGAGGGAACTTTACATTAATTCAATTCACATAAGGTCTTCATATAATGCAATAGAAACTAAGGTCATACATCATTTGAGGAAAACAAAAAGGAGGTTCATAGCACAATAAGAAGCTTAGAAATAACTCTACGACTCATCATGTTATAAAACACTCATTCTTTATTTCCAAATAGCGAAACTCTTTTTCACATTCATTATCATGTTCATATACATCAATTCTACACATATTTCAACAACATTCAATCAACGGACAATTTAGTTTGTTATCCAAACATGTCACAATAAGTTGCCTAGTTTTTAAAATGAGAATGCTTCCAAAGATAGGTATTAAACATTCCAAGTTCAAACCCTAGTATTTGGCTACCATAATACAAAACCATATTTGAATACAACAATCTAAGATAATTCACTTTAACCTCCATAACTTCTAGCATGCTTTAACTATATCATGACGTACATTATTCGACATATCTTGTTATTTCACATAGATTTCATATATTGTAATAATTGGCATCACATCATGAAATAAGAGATATTTCATACATAATAAGGTAATATAACCAATCCTAATTCCATAGAGGTAACATATGCAATGATCAAGTAAAGTCCCATAACCCTACTAAATTAAGTAACCCGACAGGAAGTATAATAAGCATCATACTCAAGTCATCTATAACATTCATCCATTAATAAGTCCATATCTTTAGTAAACTAGACTATTTATATAATTATGAGCATAAATAACATCACATAAGGACATTTACATTTATCATCATACACATACATAATATTAACCTCCTAAGGACTCTATGAAGGCAAACTAGTGCAAGACATAGATAGAATCCATACCCCTACCTAAGTCTAGTTAACCTTTCAAGTCACCTTAGTTAGTTTATGCATCATCAAATAAGTACAAGTGTAACCTTCACACATACTCATTAAAACCATAAAACAATGATAAGCATTTTAATCTCACCTTTTGTCCTCAAGCATAGAGCAATCTTATCCAAAAAATCACATCTAAATGACCACCGGATAAGAAAACATATGAGAGATATCTTATAGGGTTAAGTTCTATGGCATGACATGAGAATGATGAAGAAGGAAAACTCTATTGTCTTATAGCCTCTCGTACCATTTGATGTGTCGCAACTCACCACCTAAGATACAAGACTCTACTAGTATAAATATGAGCCTTCTTGGACCCTAAACCACTTTAACAAAACCTCGTGCTCTCATACCACATTAGTCACGAACGGGGAGCACACCCTATAAGAAACATGGCGTACATAACCTGTCGGAGTTCTTAAAAAAGCTCATAGTTATTATTCATCGCATCGACATAGTAAATTTAATGGAAAACTTAAAATTTTTCATAGCACCTCATATGCTAGAAACTTTACTTCATATACTTATAGAATATAAGTCATAATACATATATAGACTCTATGTCTCTTTACCATCTTAGTCTCAATAACATTAGAATACGTTTGGGACACGACCCTTAAGACAAAATAAAAACTATACAATATTTAATAGACTTTATGATAAGTACACATTAGGACATCCTTGGACTTAAGGATTCCTTTATTTGAGCTTGGGAATCACTTATCAACATCTTCATCCTTCAAGACATCCTTTAAGCATCCATAGCTTACACTTTGTGTAAAAAGTAGAGAAAAATGGTATTAGCACAAGAATGTACTAATTATTGCAACCATGCATTTAAAAGGAACATTTTCTTTGAAATCATACTTCATGCCATTTTAATTAAATCATCATAAAACCTCTATCAATAGCATATATCATTTTCATACTTCATAGATATGTAATCAAAGGCAAAACATAATAGAAAAGCACATACCATCTTAGAAGTATAATATCACATAGACATACTTATGTCAAGACCTTCACCATATAGTCAACAAGATCAACATCATGAATAAAGACTCATATCATGGAACATCTTCATAACAAGTAGAAAAATACTACAATGTCATGCATAAGGAACACATACATAGTGACATGCATTAGAAAATCTTCCTAGAACTTCCTAAGGAGTTACTTGTGCAATGTCTAGATGGGTTTGTTACTTCCACCAGTCCAATGTAACCTCTCTTAAGTCATTCTATTTAGGGTCCTAGTAATTTAACATTCATAATTTATTTTACTTTGGGGAAACTATAGCCTTAACCGACATAGACCATGTGATGCTAAACATGGAATGCGATGTCATAGAACCCTACAGCGATAAAGGGTGGTCTACCGGCCAAAGTAGAACAAAATGAGACATATGAATCCACTTGATAGTATCCTATGGTGGAATAATAGTTATGGAACTTGGAGGTACATGTGAAAACCCTCTTTATTCAAAGATTATGCATTTTAGTTATTCACTTATGGAAACCCTATTTATTCCCATAGGGGCATTGTGGTCATTATCCTCATGGGATTTGTGGTGACCAACATTCCTACCATGTGAAGGGATACACACTCATATTCAAGTTCATTCGATCCTAAGCTATGTTCCCTTAATCAAAACCTCTATTGTATTTTTACTATATTATTATAGGTTTAGGAGATTAATCGCCTCATATGCTTAATGATAGGTCATATATTGAAGTTCATAAACCTAAATCATGTAAAGAATCCATTCACATAAACATAACATATGTAAAGAATCATCTACTTTAGGGTACACATGAATACACCATACAAAGCCCCTCTTTTGACTATATCTTCATAAATGTGTGTGTGTATACATATATGTGATCAAACCTTTCACATAACACATTAAGTCACACACGTTCATATATCAATGATTGAGTCTATAGGCATAACTTTATAAGCAATGCTTTCATATATACCCAATAATACACTATGCACATTCATACTTCATCCTTTCATACGGATCACATTCATAACAAATTCATATATTCATCTTTCATATACATAGAAACCAAATATAGGAACTATCCTACCAAGATACACATGTGCAGTATATAGACATGGTCACATACCCTTGCCCATACTAGTACACTTATCAAGTAATCCTACCAAGGAATGAATAACATTATTCATATGCATATACTTTACATGAATAGTAATATACATTAGTGAATATGAGAACAACCTTTCATTTAGATACCATAACCTATACTACTTGTAACATGCATGTAAGTGAGAATATGTGTACATTGGTCAACATGATCACATAATGTCTTTCAATTACTCCATGAGGCAGCCACTATCTTAGTCCACATTATATTTGTAATAACATGCCACAAAAAACATAATAGCAGAGGAGGCAAGACAATATAAACATTATAACCAAGGTCCTAACTTTAGCTATTTAAAATTTCATATAAGGGGTACATGGGTAGGGTATACTAACCATTTTAACACATCAATGGCAGCACCTATACAATACCCTAACATGAATATATGAATGCTCATACACTAGCCACACAACCTAGATCACAACTAGATAGGACCACAGGCACAATTACATAAAAAAACATGATCATCAAAATCACTAAATCATATATTCATCAATTCACCTTCAATTACATGGTCAACACATATATAGTTACAATAAGTAAACACCAGCACCATAAGTGGACCATACCATACAATGCCATAAAAAGCTTCATCAACATTACAATAAAGAAATAGAGATGTAGAAGAGTAGAGGGAATAAGCATTCCTACCAATTTCTCACCCTTTGATCATCATTGATCAATACACCTTATTCATCAATAAGAACACATATACGGAAGTAGCTAAACATACTTTAAAAATTTAAGAAACCATGTACAAGTCGCTACAAGACTATTTTATAACATAATACAACCCATTAGAACATTAGGAAAGTATAATAACATAGAACATTAGTTAGTTTCCCCTTAATTGACATAGATCATATTTCATACATATTATCAGTCTAAGGCTGTATCTAATTTTTTAATAAATCAAGACGAAATCATGCTTCATCTAGTCACAATTCGAGATCTATCACACACTTATCTTTTTGACTTCATAGTCTAAAGGAATCGAGGTCAATTAATGCAAGCCTTTAGTAATTTGATAATTAAGGATTTATACCTACATAATTTATCAAATACATCACTCTAAAATAGTATCTAAAATAGTTCAATCATAATCAAAACTCTACACAACTGATCTCACAATCGGCTTCAAGGCAACATGTCGAAACATAGGCTATTCATGTTCAAATCTTCATACATTTATTTTCATGGACTGATAATCATCAAATAAAAAACAACATATAAAATCATTTCAATGTAATAGAATCATAATTCAATCAATAAAAAATAAAGATCATAAGGCCCATGCAAGGCTAAATCATTTTTGTTATAGAGCATGGGTTCATAATGAAATTGGATTTAAAACAACTTCTAGATAATAATATAATCATCAATACATTCATATTATACCTTTGAAATCAGTGTAGGGAAGAACCGATGGAAGATTGAAGAAGAAAGTGTTTGATCATATTTTTCTCTTTTGAAATCTTTTAGAATGGCTCTCTATAGATGAAAAGATAACTAGAGATGAAAATAATCATACCTTGGTATAGTTGAAAACCTCTTAAACTTGGTGATTCATCCATGGAGAAAACATCTTGAATCTGTTCTTGAGCTTCACCAACAATGGTGGTTTCTAGAGAGAGTATTTTTTGGGGGAAGGGTTTCAATCTTGTGAGAGGATTCTAGAATGGTATAATCACGCTTTTTATGACTAATATACACCCAAAAATATCTAAATTAAAATATTTATAATCAGGTTCGAATGTGGGGTAAATTTCTCATTCACCCTTTGCAGCCCACCTGCGACGATGGCAGTGACGGGGCGTCGAGGCCTTCACTGGCCGTGCTTGTCCTCCGCCGTTGGGTACTTAGCCAAATATTTTCTTGACACCAGTCCAAGTAAAGTACCTATCAACAAGACCTGCTCTACGGGCTTTTTGGCGCAATAATGATCCTTCATTGGGTCCGTCAATGGATGCTGCCCAGGAAGTGTGTTAGGCAGCTTTGTGTCCTTCTTTCAAGGCCTCTTGTGTGGCCTTTCAGAATTCGTACCTGGTCGTTTCCAAAGTGATGATGATCCTTACAAATTAATAGACATTCCACATAAATTCATTTAAAACAAGACCTACAAGATGTCCAAACAACATTGTCCCCAACATGACATATGATAATGATCTTAGGGGTATCTTTCAAACTCCTTGGACGATCTTGGGCGTTTGAGTTCCAAACTTAATGAAACTTCATATAAAAAATTTAAAATAATTTAAAACCATTATAAGACTTATTAGGCTCATTTCTTATAAATTTAAGCATGCATAGACACATGAGGCACATAAGTGACTAGTCGTCGAACGTCTTTGTCGTCCATGGACGTTCAACTTCCAAATCACATCAAACTTTGTACCCTAACTCTAAAAAATATAATAAGACATTTTATAACCTTATAAAATCATTAAATAGCCATAAAAACATAGAACCACATATTATTCATTTAGGTGACTTAGTCGTCGAACGTCTTGGTCGTCCCTTGACGTTCAACTTCCAATACCTTCAGTATTTTAGTTACTGCATATATACTATATTCTAATCATATTTAGGACATTAGAAATTGAAGAAAAACATTAAAGTCAATAGAAACCTTATCACATTTTTGGGTTCTTATAACAGTAGATCCCCAAATGAGCCACCTCAATTTTTTTAAAAAGTGGACTTCACAACAACCCCCTACCTTCAGTGAACATGCACCGTGACCCGTTAAGTGGGTAGAAGTTCTCTTCAGTAGTAGCCTCTTCAAAAACTCCCCGTTTTTTCAAATGTCTAAGGCATGTTAAAAACTGCCTTCCTCCTTCCAGCAAGTGCACCGCGAGTCATGAAGTGGCTCGTGGTGCCTTGGACAGTAGCAAACACTTCATTTCATCTTTACCCATGGTCAAGGAATCTTCATGATATCCCCACTTGGCTGTGGTTTTGACTACGATCCGTGGTCATGCACGTGAAGGTCGAGGCAGTTATGTCCCTTCTTGGGCAGCCTTGACTTTTGGCTTAGTGTTTCCCTTGAAGGTTCGCACTCCTCCCTTTGTATTGCTTCATTAAATCACTTCTTAGGAACCTATGTGTACTTCCATAAACTTCCCAAGAAAAAACCTTCATAAACCTTCTTAAAACCATACTAGCACTACCTGCACTACAGTAGTTCATGTTACTATCTCACCGGACGTCGTGGTCGTTTCATGTTTTGACTCTGATACTTCCTAGTTAGTTTTAATTTATTTATTTAGGCTTAGAAACATTGTTTTAAGGTTGGGTTCATCACGTGAGTCTCCAGACTAAGAATTAAACTTTTGGAGTGTTACACTATCGTTCTAATAGTCGTAGCCTATAACCACAAGAAAAGGATTAGAATACAAGGACACATAGAGCTAAGACTCTTTAGACACAACTTAAGAATACCAAAAATAAATGAGAATTTCCTAAGTATCACATAACCTCTCCTTCATAAGTGTTGCGCGATTCACAATGATGAACAAGAAACTACATAGACGTTATTTAGTGATACATCATTCCTAAGATTATTTAATCTCTTGCTCTTATGCCAAGTTTGTCACGGCCAGGGAGCATCCCCTAGTCGCAACCGTCGTTTTCTTCCTCAAAGAAGTCTAAAAAAACCCTAGTGTACATCATCGCATTTCATATAAAAATAAAAATACAGAAAATTAAAAACTTTGCACGGAAATTCGCATAGACTTTTTATCTATCGAAAATAGTCTACCATCATCGCACAAAATCACCATTTAACATAAGAGTACAAGATTTGGGACATAGCCCTTAGGATGTTCCATTATGTCTAATAAAAAAAATACAACAGTATTTACAAGATAGGAAATAGAATAATGTTTTTAGACTAATCAAATAACATGGAATAGAATAATAGGCTTCGTCCTCGTACTTGAGGGCTCACCAACTTGAGAATGTGTCCAATCTTTTTGAACTTTGGCCTTGAAACTCTTCAATGAACCGAACCTACATTATTGTAGAAATGGAGAGAATATTTGTAAATACAAAACACATGCACTAAGTATGAAGAAATATACAACTCAAACATTTAGAAACATGCTAAAAAGAACATCTGGTTTAAAAATATGCTAAGTTAACTTTAAAGCCTTTATTCTCATTCTAAGAACATATACAAGTCCTTAATATAAAAACAATGAACTGTATCTATATTCATATTCAGGACTATATCATAATGTAACAATAATCAAAATTTCACGTTTAGAGTATATTTCATCTATAGATTACAACACCTTTCCTATAATCCCAATTCAAGTCAGCTCGTGCAGTGTTTATGTGAAGCCCCATAACCCAACAAAAACTAATTAAACTAGCAAAGAGAACACAAGCAATTCCTTTGCATCAATTAACATTATAACAAGTGTATGCAATCTCATATATGTCAATTTAGACAAACAACATGTATATGAAGTGAATGTCACATTATATACGACCAAAATTATATAGAATCAATAGTATGCATTTTATTCATAACATATGTATATAAAGGAATTACTGTAGGATTTATTCCCTCAAGGTTCACACGTGCAATGCATAGGTAAAGTCACATTCCCTTACGTACACTAGTGACCCTCTAAAGTCATCCTAGTTATTATGCAACTTTTTACTTTCATTCATTCATTTTACTTTCGGGTAACATCGTCATAACTAACAATAGAGCATGTGAGCTAAACTTGGAATCCGGTGTTATCTCTTCACACCAAAGGGTGAAAACCCACTTCTAAAAGTAGGACATATAAATCATAATAGCGTGTACGTGGATCCACTATTTAGCCTTCCTATGAGACATAGTAAAGGAACTAGGAGATTGTTATTAGAAACTCTCTTTATGAAAATTTGCCTTGTAACTTCAATCTCATGAGACCTTTGATGAACCTACCTTCCTAATTTGAAGGGATACTTATCATTGTCAAGTTCAGTCGGTGCTAAGAAAAATATTCCCTGTTTAAAGTTTCTTAGAATCTTTCTTAACATTAGTTTATATCATCTCACGTATTGCAATTGAGACTAATATGATATTCTTCAATGGTATCAACATCACATAAGAGATACAAAATAGGACCAACAAAATATACATATCATGATATCATATGTGCATCATACATACCCCTACCTACACTAAAAAGAGCCCCTCATGTCACCCTACTTAGTGTTTATCTTCATTACTTCATTCATTCATTTTACATTTGTGAACAATATGCTTAAAGTAAAATAGACCATTTGAGTTAAACATGGAATCTGGAGTCATGAAATCCTCCACCAAAAGAAGGTGCTTTACTTTCCAACGTAGAACCAAACAATGAATATAAAATTCTAGGTGAATCCACAAGCTAGTATTTCTGTGGAGGCAACATTATTCAGGAACTAGGAGACATACTAGAGACCCTCTTTATTCACAATTCCATTGTAATCTACTTGTCATGAGAACCGTTGTGACACTACCTCCCCACATTGGGAAGGGACACCTCTTATATCTAGTTCGTTAGCTTCTAATCTAAAGTCTCTTTTTGAAAGCCTTTAAGTCATTCTTAATCATAAAAACTTAGTTAAGACCATAAGAGACTAACCCTTTGTATAAAATAATAATGAGCTCATTAGGTATAGGATGGGAACTTCCTTTCACCACAACACATCATTAGTGAGATTATCATATCATAATCATTATAAGGCACACAAGTTATTATTATTCAAGCTTGTATCATTTTACCTTTCACATGATCTCACAATTCAACACATTCATAATATAAAATCATAATCATCATATCATTATATTCCTAATGTAAATACAAAATCAGACTTCAATTGCTTATCATCACCAAGAATACACAATCACTATTGAAGCATAAAATTCATAGTCATTAAGGTCTTACCAATAACCTCCAAGTATCACATAAAACATCTTACCCTCAATTCGTCACAAATTTCCAAGGAACCACTCATCAGCATCATAATATAGTGAATTTACAATAACATAAACAATTCCGACAACCTTAATCATCTACAAGTTCAATTCATAGCTAGGTTTAGGTAAAATGGTTCAGTCATGAATTCACACAAAATGTAGATTCAATACCAGTATTACATGACAATAGGTGAGTGATACATCATACTAAACAAAATTATAACAACCAAAACACCCATTACTCCCCATTAATTCACAAGCATATCCATGAATTTGGGGTAATTGGGGAGGGAACATAGATCAAACTAAATTTAAATAAAACAACATCAATTACTCAACATTACATAAATAATTAGTCATATATAATCATAATTTGTCATAATCAATAATTAATTTAAAGTTTAAAATAAAACCCATTTGTAGAGACAAGCCCTTGATTTTGGGTTATATAAAAACAAATTTTGAATGGACCTTTTGGGGAAAGGAATCCCAAGAGTGAAAGAATCCATAGCTTTGAAGCTTTGTCTTCTTTTTCAAGATTTTTAGTTTCATAAATGGAGGATGAGGTGTTGAGAGAATGTAGAGATAAGTAGGAGAAATTTTGTTTCAATTTGTGCTCGAGTTTTTAAGTTGTAGGTGGGTGATAATTAAGCTAAAATTAATATGTAGTTAACCCCCAAATACCCAAACTACCCCTCATTAAGTAGGACTACCAAAAGTAAAGTCAAACTTAACTTAATTTGTGAATCCCCAATCACCTTAGCGCCCCACTTCACGGTCTGTGAAATGCTTGATGGAGCGTGGTGGTGGTCGTGAAGGGTCAGGCAGTTGTTCCCTAAAAGTGCCACATCAAGTTTTCTCACAAGTGGACTTCACGAAAACCCCCTCACATTCGTGAACATGCACCACGACGCGTTTAGTGGATCGTGGTTCTATTAGGCAATACCGTCTTCCAAAACATCCCTCTTTTTGTCAAACGTCTTAGGCATGGTTTGACTGCTTTCCTCTTTTCGTGAAGTTCATTACGAGTCATAAAGTGGCTCGGGGTGCCTTGGACAGTATCAAACCCTTCATGTCACCTTTCCCCATGAGCAAGGCATATTTATCAACTCCCCACTGTGCTTTGGTTGTGACCACGAGCCGTGGTTATGCTCGTTAAGGTTGAGGAAGTAGTCTCCCTTCTTGGTTAGCCTTGACCTTTTTTCATAGTCTTTCCCTTGAAGGTTTGCACTTATCCCTTGATCTTGCTTCCTTGAACACCTTCTTAAGCATCTATGCCTACTACCATCACATTCCCAGTAACAACCCTTAAGACATTTTCTTGAAAGCGTACTAGCATCACTTGCACTAGACTATATCAAGTTACAATTTCACCAGACGTCGTGGACATTACTTGATGTTTTGACTCTAAAACATCCTAGTTAGTATAAATATATTTATTAGGCTTCTAAATTTTTTTTTTAAGGCTTGGATCATCAAGTGAGGATCTAGACTAAGTAATGAACTACGGGATTCTAATAGTCATAACCTATAAACATAAAAAAATGAATAGAATGAAAGGATACATAGGGCTAAGACTCTTGAGGCAAGACTGAAGAATACCAAAATAAGTGAGAATTTCGTAAGTATTACATAGCTTCTCATGCATAAGTGTGGCAAGATTCACAACTATGAATAAAACTTTACATAGACGTGGTTTAGTGAGACATCATTCCTATTATTAGTTAACATCATGCTCTGATGCTAAGTTTTTCATTACTGAGGAGCACCCCCTAGTCGTAAAAGGCGTCGTCATCCTAAAAGAGAACCAAAATAGGCGCTAGCATATATCACACATTTCATAGGTAAACTTTAATACAAAAAATTAATAGCTTTACATTGAATTTCTCATAGACTTTTCATATATCGAATATAGTCCACCATCATCTAACACCAACACCATCTAACATAAGATTCCAAGATTTGGGACATAGCCCTTACAATATTACAATATGTTTCGTAGGAGAATTCAAATGTCTTCACAAGATAGGAAATAGAAAAATATCTTTAGACTAATCAAATAACATGGTCTAGAATAATAGGCTTCGTCGTCGGACTTGACGACTCACCAACTTGGGAATCTATCAAAGCAACTTGAACTTTTGCCATGAAACTGATCAATGGCCTAAACCTACATTATTGTAGAAATAGTGAGAATATGGGTTATTACAAACCACATGCATATGGAGACATATGAAACTAAAACATTTATGAATATGATAAAAAGGACATTTGGATTGAAAGCCTGCTAAATTGACATAGAAGACTTTCTGCACATTCCAAGAGCATATACAAGTCCCTAATTTAACAAGAATGAACTAAATTTATATTAATATTCATGAGTATATCATAATTATGCCATAATCTACATTTCATGTTTAGAGTACATTTCATCAATACATTACAAGTCGTGTCCTGTAATACGATTTCAAGTCAACTAGTGTAATCTTTACGTGAAGCCCCATAACCCCACATAAACTAAGTAAACTAGTAAATAGACCACAAGCATTTCCTTTGCATCAACTAACATTATAACAAGTGTATGCAATCTCATACATGCCAATTTATACAAACAACATGTATATAAAGAAACTATTGTAGGAATTATTCACTCAAGATCCACATGTGAAATGTATGGTTAAAGTCCAATTCCCTAACCTACACTAGTGCACCTCTAAAGTCATCCTAGTTATTATGAAGGTTTTTACTTTCATTCATTCATTTTACATTCTAGAAACATCTCCAAATATCATAATATACCATGTGAGCTAAACATGGATTCCGGTGTTATCCCTTTAAATATAAAAGGGGGAAACCTACTAGACAAGGTAGTACATATACATAATAATAGTTTGTACGTGTATCCATTAGCTAGTCTTCCTATGGGGGCACATAGTAAACGAACTAGGATATTGTTACTAGAAATTCTGTTTATGCAAGTTTTGTTTGTAGGTTCCATCTAAATGATATGTTCCGCTTGCCCATCTATTTGAGAATTAAAAGCGGTGCTAAGTTCACTTAAGTACCTAAACACCTTTGAAAAAATTTTATAAAACAAGAAGTGAATTCGGCTCCTCTATTCGAAATGTTGGTCAAAGGAATCCCATGAAGACTCACAATCTCGCTTATGTAGATTATTGCATAATCTTCGACACTATATGTAGAATTCAAAACAAAAAAGTTGAATATTTGGTAAATCTATCCACAATAACCCGTATGGAATAATTTTTCCTCCAGGGTCGAGGTAACCCGACAACAAAGTCCATGTTGATGGCTTCCCACATCTAAGTAAGAACATCCATGATTTGGGTTAAAAATTTTGACCAGCAGTTTACTATGATAGTTTTAAATGAATTATAGAACCATACAACATTGCCCCAAATAAATAACTATACCTCCAAAAACTGCATAATTGTTGATAACCTAACTTACAATGAAGTTATGTCACCAAGATTTTCCAGCAACTCGCTCATGATTCAGCCCTCCAATACTTATTTCCTGTCGTTGAATCATCTCCTACCTCGACTGTATTGGATGGGGGATTGCCATTCTTAGAAAACTGAGTTGCAGCAGCTCGAGATCAGCTATGGCAGCAACAAAATTTTCAGATCGGTTGTTTACATCTTCTATACTTTGTATGGTTAATTCAGTCCAACTTTGGGTTGTTATTTTTATTATTTCATATGTTACTAATTTATTATAAATTTCTCTTTTCATATCAGTATTTAGACTTTTTAATATATAGAATAGTAGTATCTTATAATCAACATCATCATCTAATAGGTAAGTTTCCATTTTTATCATTTTCATTAGGCCTATCCATATCTCCTGTGTTTATTTCTAATTTTTTCGGTTTATTTATTTGTTCTAAAATTTCTGTATATGTTTCACTTATATCACTTATTTCTGATTGTTGGTCATTTTCATTTCCATCTATTTCATTTACTTCAATACCTTCATTTTCATTTGGATCTTCATTTAATTTTTGTTCCATTTGTTTTATCTCATTTGTTAATTCTAGCTCTTTATCTTTTTCTTTTTGTTTTTGTTTATTTTCATATAATAATTTTAATCTAGCTAATTCTTTTTCTAATTCATTTATTCTTGTATTTTTTATTTCTTCTAAATGTTGTACTTCCTGCTTTGCTTGTGTTTTTATTTTTTCAATTTCTCTTGATTTATCTATTTCTTCATTTTCTTTTGTTATTCTTACCATAGCTGTTAGACTATCTTCTAATTTTGCTGTTTCCTTTTCTAACATTAAGTATAAGTTATTTCCTATTTTCTTGTATCTTCTTCCTAAATTTGAAAATACTATTTTTATTATCATTCCATAAGACATAGATCTACAAGAAAAACTACTAATTGAAAATTTATTTGGTTATTTAAGAACTCAAGAAGATGAATATCTAGAATATATTATAACTAATGCTAATGAAATACAAAGATTAGGTCTACTTAAAAAAGAATATTATAGAAAGACATTTTATGAAGAATAATACAACACCAAGCAAAGAAACTAAAATAACAAAAACTAAGATAGATAAAAAGGTAAGAAAAATATACCAATGTGGGGGGTGGAAGCGGATTATAGTTAAGAGAGGAAGAAAAGAGAGTTGGGAGAAAGATGATTTTATTATTGAAGGCAAATGCCTCTTTATATAGACATACAAACTGACCCTTACTATTTACACAGTAACTTGACTCTTACTATTTACATAGTTACTTGACCTTTACTATTCATGATTAGGACATTTACTATTCATGAATAGTATACTGACACTATTTACTTTATGACTTTTTTACAAAAAACAAAATAAACTTTGGCCAAATGGCCGACATACTATTTTCTACTTTATTTAGTGGCCTTTACTTTTTTACATGTGGCCGGCAATAATTATGACTAATTTACATATATTTTTATCTCTATCTTTTCCTTATTTCAGCTTATTCCAGTTGTACTTCTGGAATTATGTCATCACCTTGGTTACATTTTGAACATATGTGGTCTGGGTAATTGTGTCCGACTAGTTTGCAATATCTCGTCATTAGTTCTTCGGATATGAATCCTTGCTTTATTGCTCTAGTTGTTGGCGTAGCTTCTGGTTTTAACAGGGTCAAAATCCATAACTATAAACCTAGTTAAAACTTGTTATAACTATGGATTATTAAATACAGTCTATACATATACAGGTGAAGAGATAAGTGGAATCCCAGAGGTCCACAAAGCATTTTTAATATATAAAAAGATAACAAAAGGAAACTTATTTTTCATAAGATTCTACACAAGACCAAAGAGAGATACTCTATGATGAAATAAAGCCAATGATCCAGATAGTCAAAATTGGGCTAACACGAGAAATGATAATCCCGGAAGATATAGGCCAACAGCCAGAGATAACAAGAGTTGAGATACCCAGTTTCTATGCCAATAAGAGGATAATTGGATTATCAATGAATTTTATTCTAGATCCTAAAGTATCTACCATTCCTTCATTATTCCAATCTTTTATTACGTTTGTACTAAATGGTTCTGGTAATTTTGTATAATATTGTTTTCTTATTTCTTTTGCTTCGTCTAAATTGTATTTAGCTTTGTAATAATATTCTTTAAATGCGCAAGTATATTCTTCTAAATAACACATTTTACATATAGCTAACTTTGTCATTAGTTGTCTATTTATTATTCTTTCTCTATTTTGTTCTCTTATATCTGTAGTCATACCTCCGAATTCACTTCTTATTGCTGATTCATATTTATCTAGTATATCTATATTTGTTGCTGATGCGGATCCATCTATTTTCTTATCATTTCTAAGTACTTCTAAACTTTCTGGGGGTAGATTTTCTATCCATAATCTTGTTGTTCCTACAAATGTTCTTTCTATGTATCTTGGTGTTTTGCTGTTTCTATTTTGTTATCTATTAACTGTTTAGACATATTTCCTATCCATAATAATATTGCTTTATTTGTATCTGCTACACAATCTAGATCTAAGAAATTGTATTGTTCATTCTTTGGTTTAGGTGTCCAATTTTTATTTAGTCTCTTGTTCCATATTGCATTATTTCTATCCGATTGTTGATAGCTTTACGTATAATAAGTTGGTGGTGTCCTCCTAGGACTAACTCTAGGACTATTTCTGGGACTATTATCCTGGGTTTTAACTCTTGACGTACTAGGCCTATCCATATCTCTGTGTTTATTTCTAATTTTTAGGTTTATTTATTTGTTCTAAAATTTCTGTATATGTTTCACTTATATCACTTATTTCTGATTGTTGGTCATTTTCATTTCCATCTATTTCATTTACTTCAATACCTTCATTTTCATTTGGATCTTCATTTAATTTTTGTTCCATTTGTTTTATCTCATGTGTTAATTCTAGCTCTTTATCTTTTTCTTTTTGTTTTTGTTTATTTTCATATAATAATTTTAATCTAGCTAATTCTTTTTCTAATTCATTTATTCTTGTATTTTTTATTTCTTCTAAATGTTGTACTTCCTGCTTTGCTTGTGTTTTTATTTTTCAATTTCTCTTGATTTATCTATTTCTTCATTTTCTTTTGTTATTCTTACCATAGTCATTGTTAGACTATCTTCTAATTTTGCTGTTTCCTTTTCTAACATTAAGTATAAGTTATTTCCTATTTTCTTGTATCTTCTTCCTAAATTTGAAAATACTATTTTTATTATCATTCCATCTTGGTTTTCATATGTTTTTTCTCTCACTGCAAACTCTTCTTTGTTCATTATGATCTATGTATTATATTATGTTGTAATTCATATTCAAGACAATCTAACTCCAATTTTATCATTAATATATCTTTTCTTTGTGCTAGTATTGATTTATTACATACTCTCGCTAATATATTTTCTTCTAACCTTCTTTTTCTATGTTGTAACTCTTGTTCTTTTTCAGTTATTTGTTCCATTATTTTTCTATTAATTGTTGTTTATAGGTTTCTCTGTTCATACTATTTTTTCAAATAACGGACATATTTATATTCTGTTTTTGAAATTATATTTATCAAATGGTCTTTTTTATCATTATCTGTTTTGACTAGTTGTGATAGTTCATATTCTATATATAAAGGTCTTAATTTTTTCCATATTTTTCTTACCTTTTTATCTATCTTAGTTTTTGTTATTTTAGTTTCTTTGCTTGGTGTTGTATTATTCTTCATAAAATGTCTTTCTATAATATTCTTTTTTAAGTAGACCTAATCTTTGTATTTCATTAGCATTAGTTATAATATATTCTAGATATTCATCTTCTTGAGTTCTTAAATAACCAAATAAATTTTCAATTAGTAGTTTTTCTTGTAGATCTATGTCTTCTATAGTTTGTACCCAATATTGTAAATATTCGTAATTTATCATTGATCTCTGAATATATCTATGTCATCATATAAATCATGTATGTCAAAGTGAAGTTCATCTTCTATACTTTGTATGGTTAATTCAGTCCAACTTTGGGTTGTTATTTTTATTATTTCATATGTTACTAATTTATTATAAATTTCTCTTTTCATATCAGTATTTAGACTTTTTAATATATAGAATAGTAGTATCTTATAATCAACATCATCATCTAATAGGTAAGTTTCCATTTTTATCATTTTCATTTTTCACTAAAGTTTTATTCCTTCCAACCTCTTAATAAATTATACTTGCTTATTATGCAAAAATAATGATTTAATAATCATCTCGTCTGGTCACTACTACAGCTTTCTTCTTTGATTAGTTACCCTAACAGCGCCTCAACTTTGTTTACTCCCCTTAAATGGCCTTTCTCTGCCTACCGGTTTCAACCTTAGGATGGCATAGTCTGGGCATACTTATTCAAGAATATTTCTGTAGCAAACTTGCTAAAGATGGTTATTAGAACATTATTTAAACATGATAAACAATTATAATTAACAAGAGATCTTCAGGAATAAACTAATTTAGCTACTCATGAATATAAAATGGTATACCTGTTCTTGTAGATCTTCTGGCATAGTTGATTTGTTTTCCATAATTATTTAATTTATCTAGCTCTGATACCAATGTGGGGGGTGGAAGCGGATTATAGTTAAGAGAGGAAGAAAAGAGAGTTGGGAGAAAGATGATTTTATTATTGAAGGCAAATGCCTCTTTATATAGACATACAAACTGACCCTTACTATTTACACAGTAACTTGACTCTTACTATTTACATAGTTACTTGACCTTTACTATTCATGATTAGGACATTTACTATTCATGAATAGTATACTGACACTATTTACTTTATGACTTTTTTACAAAAAACAAAATAAACTTTGGCCAAATGGCCGACATACTATTTTCTACTTTATTTAGTGGCCTTTACTTTTTACATGTGGCGGCAATAATTATGACTAATTTACATATATTTTTATCTCTATCTTTTCCTTATTTCACTTATTCGGTTGTACTTACGGAATTATGTCATCACCTTGGTTACATTTTGAACATATGTGGTGCAGGTAATTGTGTCCGACTAGTTTGCAATATCTCGTCATTAGTTCTTGGATATGAATCCTTGCTTTATTGCTCTAGTTGTTGGCGTAGCTTCTGGTTTTAACAGGGTCAAAATCCATTTTTGGACTTCTTCCATATCTGCTTGTCTTATTTCTTTCGAATTGGCATATATCATTAAGTGGTCTCTCGAATAGTAGCTCCATATGGCGTTGCCTTGTAGATAGTTATTTGCTAGCTCTTGTATAATAGTTGATAATCCAATTATCCTCTTATTGGCATAGAAACCGGGTATCTCAACTCTTGTTATCTCTGTTTGTTGGCCTATATCTTACGGGATTATCATTTCTCGTGTTAGCCCAATTTTGACTATCTGGATCATTGGCTTTATTTCATCATAGAGTATCTCTGCTTTGGTCTTTGTGTAGAATCTTATGAAAAATAAGTTTCCTTTTGTTATCTTTTTATATATTAAAAATGCTTTGTGGACCTCTGGGATTCCACTTATCTCTTCACTGTATATGTATAGATGTATTTAATAATCCATAGTTATAACAAGTTTTAACTAGGTTTGGATTAGTTTTGGTTGTGCAATTAACTTGTTATAGCCTTGTAGTTTTGGGTTAGGTAGTCTTGGGTTTTTTCTAATGTTGTGGTAGATTTGGGTTTTTGATTTAAAAGTTTTGTATCTTGTATAGGTTTTCAATGTATGTTCGGGATATATGGTTGTATGTTTTCTTTTCTTTATGCAGACTAGCTGCATAGGTAGATGTTTGTGGTGTTGAAGAATCTATTATCTGTATCTTTGGAGTAAATGGTTTGGTAAATATGTTATTTAGGTTTATGTTTTTTGGTGTAGGTTTCTCCATAGCTTTTTTGCTTGTACCTGCAGCATCAGTAATATCATGGGTTTTAAGGAGTTTCCCAACGTCTCCTTTTAGCTCTAGAATTTTTATGTCTTCCGATTGACATAGCTCCGCATATTTATAGTCATCTTTGCTGACTTATCTTTTGTATTTGTTTATCCATACTTCCTACTTTCGCAGAAAGTGTAGAAATAGCTTTGAGTATCTCTTCCATTGTATCTGGTTCATTTGGGTTCCTTTTTCTTGATAGGTAGTCTGCAACAACGTTTTTGTCAGTCTTAATTACTTCAATTGTAAATGTATAATTTAATATATTCAATACTAATCTCCTTATTTCTTTCGTTGTAATCAATCATCTAATTTTTTTGTTATCCACCATTTTACTTGTGTATTATACATTACGACAATAAATTTATTGTAAACAATATATGGTTCAAATGCTAATAAACATTTATATAATGCAAATAACTCTTTTCTATTTATTTCCCATTTTATTTGTGGTTCTGTATAAGATCCTGAATAATATCTACAATGATGTTCTATTTTTTCTTTTTCATATCTATATTTTAAAACTCCTCCATAACTATGATCACTAGAATCTGTTTCAATAATATAAGTAAATGTTTTATTTTCATCAGGAAAATATAGTTTTGGTAATTTTTTACATAAATTCTTGATATTTCTTATATGTTCTTTATCTTTATTGTCAAAATGGTATTCTACATCTTTTTTAAGTTTTTTATGTAATGGTTTTAGATGTTACGCTAATTTTGGTATATATTCTCTTACTCGGTTTACTAATCCTAGAAAGGATTGTAATTTCTTTTTGTATCTATATTTTCATCAATAGTAATTATTTTTGTACTATATGTATCTGCATTTTTATTCCATTTTTATCTATTTGTATTCCTAGAAATTCTATCTGTGATTTCATAATTTACCTTTCCTTTTGCTTAAGCTTATACCTGCATTTTTACTATGTGTATAAATTTTTCTAATAATTTTATATGTTCATCTTGTGTTTTAGAATATAGTAACATATCATCTATATATACAATACAATTTTCTAGTCAAGTTGAAACAGTTATCCATAAAATGTTGGAATCTACAGTGCATTTTTATATCCAAAAGGTAAAACATTCCATTCATAGAAACCTTGTGGTACTGTGAATGTTAATTGTTTAGATTCTTCTTCTAGTTTTAGGTGGTAAAATCTGATTCTGATCAAATTCTTTGAAATAATTATATCCTTGTATTTGTCTTATTTTTAGAATTTTATTTGGTATTGGGTAATTGTATGTTTTAGTTTTAGCGTTTATATTTACGTAGTCAATAACCATTCTACTTTTACCTCTTTTTTGTTCACTATGTTTTATTACTATAAATCTTTGGACTTGTATGTTTACTATTGCTTTTTTGTATGTAATTATTTTCTAACAATTCATTTATATGTATTTTAAATTCTTCTAGATCATCAAAGTTATATTTTAATGGTTTCAGGTTATTATACTATTTTCATCTATTAATTCAATTTTTACTTTTGTTTTATGTTTTTCCCATCCTCGTAATGGATCTTCACTATATAATTGTTCTAGTTGTTCATTAATTAATTTAATTTTGTCTATTGTAAATATAACAATTTCTAATTGTGTTATTTGTTTATTGTTTATATTTTCCATTTCTTGGTTTATCTTTTCACTTCCTTTTATCCATTCCATAGGTTTTCGTTGTTTATTATTTACTCTTTTTGCTCCTATCTTATTTCCGCATGGTGTAGTAAGCCACCAATGTGTTTTTGTTATTATATGTGGATAAAATCTATCTAGAAATGGCATTCCTAATAACATATCTTTTGTAGTAAATTCAAAATTATACATATCTTCTATTGTTAGTATTTTATCCCATATTTGTATTTTTATATTTTTTGCTTTGTATTTAATCATACTTCCTTCATTGTTAAATCCCGTTACTATCATAGGTGTTTTTAATTTTTCCCATTTATCTTCTGGTAAGCAATTATATTTACATATATTCGCTTCTGCTCCTGTATCTATCATAGGTGTATAATATCTGTTATGATATCCTTCTACTATAATTTTTGCAAGTATAAATATTTTCATAAATCATTTTGTTCTTTTTATAATTATTTTCTTATTTTGACAAGTTATTGTTAATTGTTCATTTTCTATGTTGTATGGCTTAACTTTTTCTAACCATTTTATTCCTAATGTAATATTATGGTTTCCTTGGTATATTTTAAATTGTATTATTAAAGGTATTCCTCCTATAATTATTTCTTTTTCTGTTGTTTCTTCATTCGTGTTCACTATCTCACTAGGTAGTCCAGGGCATGTATGTCCTGTCCTTATAATTTCTTCTTCTGCTACTAACTCTCTTGTTATATAATTTTCTTCTTGACCTGTATTTATTAAAATTTTATATTTTCTTTGATCCATTATTCCTGTTATGAAATAATGATATGGTGTTATTTCTTCTTTATCTAACAAACTTTGTGAAATTTCATATTTTCTTTTAGATGTACTCATTCTTGATGATGTAGCTCTTGTCAATGTATTTGGTACGCTTGAAGTGCTTAATCTTTCTTTTACTATTTCTAAATCTTCTTCTATGTCAATTTCTTTATAACTATAATCATTATTGTCTATTACAAGAATTATTTTTTCAAAAGGATTTTCTATTTTTATTTTATTAATTTTATTTCTTGCTTTGTTATCTTATGCTTTGTTGTTAATATATATAAATTTTTACATCTTCTTTGTAAATAATTTACTTCACAGTGCTAGTTCTATTCCAGATATTTTCCAATATAGAACTAATGATCTATCTATATTTTTATACATTAATGATCTTGTATAATTAGCACTTATTGTAAATTTAAATTTTTGATATATTAAATTTCCTTTTCTTGCACTAATTATGCTTTTTCTATAGGGTGTACAATTCTATCATCTGCTAAATATATTTCTATAGGTGTATCTATTCCTTCCCTAAAGCAAGCTTTTATTAATATTTCTGTTCCTCCTAAATGTACATATTTTATTGGTGTTTTAGCTTTTATATCTTGTATTTCTTTGTTTATCATTCTTTTATTTATTATAGGTATATATGCTTTTCCTTTTGTGTATTTACAATCTATGATATGTTCTTTTTGACTAACTACATAGTATTCTTCTTTTTGTCTTTTAAACCAATTTCTTAAAATAGGTATTTCTAGTACTTTTTCAACACTTAAATCTAATTCTTTTCCTTTTATTTGTTCAAATATCGTGTTATCAAATATAATTTTCTGTTCTGATGATTCTTCATCTTGATATTCTTCCCTAGATATTATCTTTATTTCATTTTCAGACATTATATTTCTTCATCTGTTTCATTATTATCTAGATTAATATTTTCTTCTTCATTCTCAGTTTCTATATCTGATACTTCATATATACTATCATTTTCACTTAATTCATAATCTATGTATTCTATTTGCATATATTTTTCATCGTCTATAATTAATTCTGCTATTTGTTTTCTTTTTGGATTTTTGGGTAATTTACAATCTTTAGCTATGTGTCCTATCTTTCCACAATTATAACAAGTACATTGGGATATCTTTCTTTTTGGTCTGTATGGTCTTTTTGTTTTATAATTTTTTACATAATACCTTCGTCTTGGTTGTTTATATTTATATATAGATTTCTTTTTTCTATAATTTTTATATCTTTTAGATTTTTGTTTTTTAGTTGTGCATCCAAATTGTGGTGCCATTTTATTTTTGCAACATGATAAATTTTTATTTAGTACTTTTTCCATTTTTAATTTTTCTTTTTGGTTTTCACATAGTTGTATGAACCATTCCAAATCTACCACAACATTAGAAAAAACCCAAGACTACCTAACCCAAAAACTACAAGGCTATAACAAGTTAATTGCACAACCAAAAACTAATCCAAACCTAGTTAAAACTTGTTATAACTATGGATTATTAAATACAGTCTATATATATACAGGTGAAGAGATAAGTGGAATCCCAGAGGTCCACAAAGCATTTTTAATATATAAAAAGATAACAAAAGGAAACTTATTTTTCATAAGATTCTACACAGCACCAGCAGAGATACTCTATGATGAAATAAAGCCAATGATCCAGATAGTCAAAATTGGGCTAACACGAGAAATGATAATCCCAGAAGATATAGGCCTGCGGCCAGAGTTAACAAGAGTTGAGATACCCAGTTTCTATGCCAATAAGAGGATAATTGGATTATCAACTATTATACAAGAGCTAGCAAATAACTATCTACAAGGCAACGCCATATGGAGCTACTATTCGAGAGACCACTTAATGATATATGCCAATTCGAAAGAAATAAGACAAGCAGATATGGAAGAAGTCCAAAAATGGATTTTGACCCTGTTAAAACCAGAAGCTACGCCAACAACTAGAGCAATAAAGCAAGGATTCATATCCGAAGAACTAATGACGAGATATTGCAAACTAGTCGGACACAATTACCCAGACCACATATGTTCAAAATGTAACCAAGGTGATGACATAATTCCAGAAGTACAACTGGAATAAGCTAAAATAAGGAAAAGATAGAGATAAGCGGATTATAGTTAAGAGAGGAAGAAAAGAGAGTTGGGAGAAAGATGATTTTATTATTGAAGGCAAATGCCTCTTTATATAGACATACAAACTGACCCTTACTATTTACACAGTAACTTGACTCTTACTATTTACATAGTTACTTGACCTTTACTATTCATGATTAGGACATTTACTATTCATGAATAGTATACTGACACTATTTACTTTATGACTTTTTTACAAAAAACAAAATAAACTTTGGCCAAATGGCCGACATACTATTTTCTACTTTATTTAGTGGCCTTTACTTTTTTACATGTGGCCGGCAATAATTATGACTAATTTACATATATTTTTATCTCTATCTTTTCCTTATTTCACTTATTCCAGGTTGTACTTACGGAATTATGTCATCACCTTGGTTACATTTTGAACATATGTGGTGCAGGTAATTGTGTCCGACTAGTTTGCAATATCTCGTCATTAGTTCTTGGATATGAATCCTTGCTTTATTGCTCTAGTTGTTGGCGTAGCTTCTGGTTTTAACAGGTCAAAATCCATTTTTGGACTTCTTCCATATCTGCTTGTCTTATTTCTTTCGAATTGGCATATATCATTAAGTGGTCTCTCGAATAGTAGCTCCATATGGCGTTGCCTTGTAGATAGTTATTTGCTAGCTCTTGTATAATAGTTGATAATCCAATTATCCTCTTATTGGCATAGAAACTGGGTATCTCAACTCTTGTTATCTCTGGCTGTTGGCCTATATCTTCCGGGATTATCATTTCTCGTGTTAGCCCAATTTTGACTATCTGGATCATTGGCTTTATTTCATCATAGAGTATCTCTGCTGGTGCTGTGTAGAATCTTATGAAAAATAAGTTTCCTTTTTCTACCCCCAGAAAGTTTAGAAGTACTTAGAAATGATAAGAAAATAGATGGATCCGCATCAGCAACAAATATAGATATACTAGATAAATATGAATCAGCAATAAGAAGTGAATTCGGAGGTATGACTACAGATATAAGAGAACAAAATAGAGAAAGAATAATAAATAGACAACTAATGACAAAGTTAGCTATATGTAAAATGTGTTATTTAGAAGAATATACTTGCGCATTTAAAGAATATTATTACAAAGCTAAATACAATTTAGACGAAGCAAAAGAAATAAGAAAACAATATTATACAAAATTACCAGAACCATTTAGTACAAACGTAATAAAAGATTGGAATAATGAAGGAATGGTAGATACTTTAGGATCTAGAATAAAATTCTTGAATCAATGGTTCATACAACTATGTGAAAACCAAAAAGAAAAATTAAAAATGGAAAAAGTACTAAATAAAAATTTATCATGTTGCAAAAATAAAATGGCACCACAATTTGGATGCACAACTAAAAAACAAAAATCTAAAAGATATAAAAATTATAGAAAAAAGAAATCTATATATAAATATAAACAACCAAGACGAAGGTGTTATGTAAAAAATTATAAAATAAAAAGACCATACAGACCAAAAAGAAAGATATCCCAATGTACTTGTTATAATTGTGGAAAGATAGGACACATAGCTAAAGATTGTAAATTACCCAAAAATCCAAAAAGAAAACAAATAGCGAGAATTAATTATAGGCGATGAAAAATATATGCAAATAGAATACATAGATTATGAATTAAGTGAAAATGATAGTATATATGAAGTATCGATATAGAAAGCGAGAATGAAGAAGAAAATATTAATCTAGATAATAATGAAACAGATGAAGAAATATAATGTCTGAAAATGAAATAAAGATAATATCTAGGGAAGAATATCAAGATGAAGAATCATCAGAACAGAAAATTATATTTGATAACACGATATTTGTACAAATAAAAGGAAAAGAATTAGATTTAAGTGTTGAAAAAGTACTAGAAATACCTATTTTAAGAAATTGGTTTAAAAGACAAAAAGAAGAATACTATGTAGTTAGTCAAAAAGAACATATCATAGATTGTAAATACACAAAAGGAAAAGCATATATACCTATAATAAATAAAAGAATGATAAACAAAGAAATACAAGATATAAAAGCTAAAACACCAATAAAATATGTACATTTAGGAGGAACAGAAATATTAATAAAAGCCTGCTTTAGGGAAGGAATAGATACACCTATAGAAATATATTTAGCAGATGATAGAATTGTACACCCTATAGAAAAAAGCAAAATTTAATATATCAAAAATTTAAATTTACAATAAGTGCTAATTATACAGTATCATTAACAGATAAAAATATAGATAGATCATTAGTTCTATATTGGAAAATATCTGGAATAGAACTAGCACCAGGAAGTAAATTATTTACAGCAAGATGTAAAAATTTATATATATTAACAACAAAGCATAAGATAACAGCAAGAAATAAAATTAATAAAATAAAAATAGAAAATCCTTTTGAAAAAATAATTACTGTAATAGACAATAATGATTATAGTTATAAAGAAATTGACATAGAAGAAGATTTAGAAATAGTAAAAGAAAGATTAAGCACTTCAAGCGTACCAAATACATTGACAAGAGCTACATCATCAAGAATGAGTACATCTAAAAGAAAATATGAAATTCCACAAAGTTTGTTAGATAAAGAAGAAATAACACCATATCATTATTTCATAACAGAATAATGGATCAAAGAAAATATAAAATTTTAATAAATACAGTCAAGAAGAAAATTATATAACAAGAGAGTTAGTAGCGTAAGAAGAAATTATAAGGGACAGGACATACATGCCTGGACTACCTAGTGAGATAGTGAACACGAATGAAGAAACAACAGAAAAAGAAATAATTATAGGAGGAATACCTTTAATAATACAATTTAAAATATACCAAGGAAACCATAATATTACATTAGGAATAAAATGGTTAGAAAAAGTTAAGCCATACAACATAGAAAATGAACAATTAACAATAACTTGTCAAAATAAGAAAATAATTATAAAAAGAACAAAATGATTTATGAAAATATTTATACTTGCAAAAATTATAGTAGAAGGATATCACAATGGATATTATACACCTATGATAGATACAGAGCGTGTTTAATATATGTAAATATAATTGCTTACCGAGAAGATAAATGGGAAAAATTAAAAACACCTATGATAGTAACGGATTTAACAATGAAGGAAGTATGATTAAATACAAAGCAAAAATATAAAAATACAAATATGGGATAAAATACTAACAATAGAAGATATGTATAATTTTGAATTTACTACAAAAGATATGTTATTAGGAATGCCATTTCTAGATAGATTTTATCCACATATAATAACAAAAACACATTGGTGGCTTACTACACCATGCGGAAATAAGATAGGAGCAAAAAGAGTAAATAATAAACAACGAAAACCTATGGAATGGATAAAAGGAAGTGAAAAGATAAACCAAGAAATGGAAAATATAAACAATAAACAAATAACACAATTAGAAATTGTTATATTTACAATAGACAAAATTAAATTAATTAATGAACAACTAGAACAATTATATAGTGAAGATCCATTACGAGGATGGGAAAAACATAAAACAAAAGTAAAAATTGAATTAATAGATGAAAATAGCATAATAACTTGAGAAACCATTAAAATATAACTTTGATGATCTAGAAGAATTTAAAATACATATAAATGAATTGTTAGAAAATAATTACATACAAAAGCAATAGTAAACATACAAGTCCAAAGCATTTATAGTAATAAAACATAGTGAACAAAAAAGAGGTAAAAGTAGAATGGTTATTGACTACAGAAATCTAAACGCTAAAACTAAAACATACAATTACCCAATACCAAATAAAATTCTAAAAATAAGACAAATACAAGGATATAATTATTTCAGCAAATTTGACTGTAAATCAGGATTTTACCACCTAAAACTAGAAGAAGAATCTAAACAATTAACAGCATTCACAGTACCACAAGGTTTCTATGAATGGAATGTTTTACCTTTTGGATATAAAAATGCACCAGGTAGATTCCAACATTTTATGGATAACTGTTTCAACCAGCTAGAAAATTGTATTGTATATATAGATGATATATTACTATATTCTAAAACACAAGATGAACATATAAAATTATTAGAAAAATTTATACACATAGTAAAAAATGCAGGTATAAGCTTAAGCAAAAGGAAAGCAGAAATTATGAAATCACAGATAGAATTTCTAGGAATACAAATAGATAAAAATGGAATAAAAATGCAGATACATATAGTACAAAAAATAATTACTATTGATGAAAATATAGATACAAAAAAGAAATTACAATCCTTTCTAGGATTAGTAAACCAGGTAAGAGAATATATACCAAAATTAGCAGAACATCTAAAACCATTACATAAAAACTTAAAAAAGATGTAGAATACCATTTTGACAATAAAGATAAAGAACATATAAGAAATATCAAGAATTTATGTAAAAAATTACCAAAACTATATTTTCCTGATGAAAATAAAACATTTACTTATATTATTGAAACAGATTCTAGTGATCATAGTTATGGAGGAGTTTTAAAATATAGATATGAAAAAGAAAAAATAGAACATCATTGTAGATATTATTCAGGATCTTATACAGAACCACAAATAAAATGGGAAATAAATAGAAAAGAGTTATTTGCATTATATAAATGTTTATTAGCATTTGAACCATATATTGTTTACAATAAATTTATTGTCAGAACAGATAATACACAAGTAAAATGGTGGATAACAAAAAAATTAGATGATTCAGTTACAACGAAAGAAATAAGGAGATTAGTATTGAATATATTAAATTTTACATTTACAATTGAAGTAATTAAGACTGACAAAAACCTTGTTGCAGACTACCTATCAAGAAAAAGGAACCCAAACTGAACCAGATACAATGGAAGAGATACTCAAAGCTATTTCTACACTTTACTGCGAAAGTAGGAAGTATGGATAAACAGCTACAAAAGATAAGTCAAGACATGACTATAAATATGGAGCTATGTCAATCGGAAGACATAAAAATTCTAGAGCTAAAAGGAGACGTTGGGAAACTCCTTAAAACCCATGATATTGCCGATCTTTGCAGTACAAGCAAAAAGCTATGGAGAAACCTACACCAAAAAACATAAACCTAAATAACATATTTACCAAACCATTTACTCCAAAGATACAGATAATAGATGCTTCAACACCACAAACATCTACCTATGCAGCTAGTCTGCATAAAGAAAAGAAAACATACAACCATATATCCCGAACATACATTGAAAACCTATACAAGATACAAAACTTTTTAAATCAAAAACCCAAATCTACCACAACATTAGAAAAACCCAAGACTACCTAACCCAAAAACTACAAGGCTATAACAAGTTAATTGCACAACCAAAAACTAATCCAAACCTAGTTAAAACTTGTTATAACTATGGATTATTAAATCTGATCTATACATATACAGTGAAGAGATAAGTGGAATCCCAGAGGTCCACAAAGCATTTTTAATACATACAAAAAAACAAAAGAAAACTTATTTTTCATAGCATTCTACACGGCACCAGCGGAGATACAATATGATGTAATAAAGCCACTGATCCAGAAAGTCAAAATGGGGCTAACACAAGAAATGATAATCCCTAAGATATAGGCCAACAAACAGAGATAACAAGAGTTGAGATACCCAGTTTCTATGCCAATAAGAGGATAATTGGATTATCAACTATTATACAAGAGCTAGCAAATAACTATCTACAAGGCAACGCCATATGGAGCTACTATTCGAGAGACCACTTAATGATATATGCCAATTCGAAAGAAATAAGACAAGCAGATATGGAAGAAGTCCAAAAATGGATTTTGACCCTGTTAAAACCAGAAGCTACGCCAACAACTAGAGCAATAAAGCAAGGATTCATATCCGAAGAACTAATGACGAGATATTGCAAACTAGTCGGACACAATTACCCAGACCACATATGTTCAAAATGTAACCAAGGTGATGACATAATTCCAGAAGTACAACTGGAATAAGCTGAAATAAGGAAAAGATAGAGATAAAAATATATGTAAATTAGTCATAATTATTGCCGGCCACATGTAAAAAAGTAAAGGCCACTAAATAAAGTAGAAAATAGTATGTCGGCCATTTGGCCAAAGTTTATTTTGTTTTTTGTAAAAAAGTCATAAAGTAAATAGTGTCAGTATACTATTCATGAATAGTAAATGTCCTAATCATGAATAGTAAAGGTCAAGTAACTATATAAATAGTAAGAGTCAAGTTACTGTGTAAATAGTAAGGGTCAGTTTGTATGTCTATATAAAGAGGCATTTGCCTTCAATAATAAAATCATCTTTCTCCCAACTCTCTTTTCTTCCTCTCTTAACTATAATCCGCTTCCACCCCCCACATTGGAATGTCGGCCATTTGGCCAAAGTTTATTTTGTTTTTTGTAAAAAAGTCATAAAGTAAATAGTGTCAGTATACTATTCATGAATAGTAAATGTCCTAATCATGAATAGTAAAGGTCAAGTAACTATGTAAATAGTAAGAGTCAAGTTACTGTGTAAATAGTAAGGGTCAGTTTGTATGTCTATATAAAGAGGCATTTGCCTTCAATAATAAAATCATCTTTCTCCCAACTCTCTTTTCTTCCTCTCTTAACTATAATCCGCTTCCACCCCCCACATTGGTAAAGTAAATAGTGTCAGTATACTATTCATGAATAGTAAATGTCCTAATCATGAATAGTAAAGGTCAAGTAACTATGTAAATAGTAAGAGTCAAGTTACTGTGTAAATAGTAAGGGTCAGTTTGTATGTCTATATAAAGAGGCATTTGCCTTCAATAATAAAATCATCTTTCTCCCAACTCTCTTTTCTTCCTCTCTTAACTATAATCCGCTTCCACCCCCCACATTGGTATCAGAGCTAGATAAATTAAATAATTATGGAAAACAAATCAACTATGCCAGAAGATCTACAAGAACAGGTATACCATTTTATATTCATGAGTAGCTAAATTAGTTTATTCCTGAAGATCTCTTGTTAATTATAATTGTTTATCATGTTTGAATAATGTTCTAATAACCATCTTTAGCAAGTTTGCTACAGAAATATTCTTGAATAAGTATGCCCAGACTATGCCATCCTAAGGTTGAAACCGGTAGGCAGAGAAAGGCCGTTTAAGGGGAGTAAACAAAGTTGAGGCGCTGTTAGGGTAACTAATCAAAGAAGAAAGCTGTAGTAGTGACCAGACGAGATGATTATTAAATCATTATTTTTGCATAATAAGCAAGTATAATTTATTAAGAGGTTGGAAGGAATAAAACTTTAGTGAAAAATGAAAATGATAAAAATGGAAACTTACCTATTAGATGATGATGTTGATTATAAGATACTACTATTCTATATATTAAAAAGTCTAAATACTGATATGAAAAGAGAAATTTATAATAAATTAGTAACATATGAAATAATAAAAATAACAACCCAAAGTTGGACTGAATTAACCATACAAAGTATAGAAGATGAACTTCACTTTGACATACATGATTTATATGATGACATAGATATATTGAGAGATCAATGATAAATTACGAATATTTACAATATTGGGTACAAACTATAGAAGACATAGATCTACAAGAAAAACTACTAATTGAAAATTTATTTGGTTATTTAAGAACTCAAGAAGATGAATATCTAGAATATATTATAACTAATGCTAATGAAATACAAAGATTAGGTCTACTTAAAAAAGAATATTATAGAAAGACATTTTATGAAGAATAATACAACACCAAGCAAAGAAACTAAAATAACAAAAACTAAGATAGATAAAAATGTAAGAAAAATATGGAAAAAATTAAGACCTTTATATATAGAATATGAACTATCACAACTAGTCAAAACAGATAATGATAAAAAAGACCATTTGATAAATATAATTTCAAAAACAGAATATAAATATGTCCGTTATTTGAAAAAACGGTATGAACAGAGAAACCTATAAACAACAATTAATAGAAAAAATAATGGAACAAATAACTGAAAAAGAACAAGAGTTACAACATAGAAAAAGAAGGTTAGAAGAAAATATATTAGCAGGAGTATGTAATAAATCAATACTAGCACAAAGAAAAGATATATTAATGATAAAATTGGAGTTAGATTGTCTTGAATATGAATTACAACATAATATAATACATAGATCATAATGAACAAAGAAGAGTTTGCGATGAGACGAAAAACATATGAAAACCAAGATGGAATGATAATAAAAATAGTATTTTCAAATTTAGGAAGAAGATACAAGAAGATGGGAAATTACTTATACTTAATGTTAGAAAAGGAAACAGCAAAATTAGAAGATAGTCTACTTGACTATGGTAAGAATAACAAAAGAAAATGAAGAAAAAGATAAATCAAGAGAAATTGAAAAAATAAAAACACAAGCAAAGCAGGAAGTACAACATTTAGAAGAAATAAAAAATACAAGAATAAATGAATTAGAAAAAGAATTAGCTAGATTAAAATTATTATATGAAAATAAACAAAAACAAAAAGAAAAAGATAAAGAGCTAGAATTAACAAATGAGATAAAACAAATGGAACAAAAATTAAATGAAGATCCAAATGAAAATGAAGGTATTGAAGTAAATGAAATAGATGGAAATGAAAATGACCAACAATCGAAATAAGTGATATAAGTGAAACATATACGTAAATTTTAGAACAAATAAATAAACCGAAAAAATTAGAAATAAACACAGGAGATATGGATAGGCCTAGTACGTCAAGAGGTAAAACCCGGATAATAGTCCTAAATAGTCCTAGAGTTAGTCCTAGGAGGACACCACCAACTTATTATACGTAAAGCTATCAACAATCAGGATAGAAATAATGCAATATGGAGCAAGAGACTAAATAAAAATTGGACACCTAAACCAAAGAATGAACAATACAATTTCTTAGATCTAGATTGTGTAGCAGATACAAATAAAGCAATATTATTATGGATAGGAAATATGTCTAAACAGTTAATAGATAACAAAATAGAAACAGCAAAACACCAAGATACATAGAAAGAACATTTGTAGGAACAACAAGATTATGGATAGAAAATCTACCCCCAGAAAGTTTAGAAGTACTTAGAAATGATAAGAAAATAGATGGATCCGCATCAAAGAACAAATATAGATATACTAGATAAATATGAATCTGCAATAAGAAGTGAATTAGGAGGTATGACTACAGGATATAAGAGAACAAAATAGAGAAAGAATAATAAATAGACAACTAATGACAAAGTTAGCTATATGTAAAATGTGTTATTTAGAAGAATATACTTTAGCATTTAAAGAATATTATTACAAAGCTAAATACAATTTAGACGAAGCAAAAGAAATAAGAAAACAATATTATACAAAATTACCAGAACCATTTAGTACAAACGTAATAAAAGATTGGAATAATGAAGGAATGGTAGATACTTTAGGATCTAGAATAAAATTCTTGAATCAATGGTTCATACAACTATGTGAAAACCAAAAAGAAAAATTAAAAATGGAAAAAGTACTAAATAAAAATTTATCATGTTGCAAAAATAAAATGGCACCACAATTTGGATGCACAACTAAAAAACAAAAATCTAAAAGATATAAAAATTATAGAAAAAGAAATCTATATATAAATATAAACAACCAAGGCAGAAGGTATTATGTAAAAATTATAAAATAAAAAGACCATACAGGACCAAAAAGAAAGATATCCCAATGTACTTGTTATAATTGTGGAAAGATAGGACACATAGCTAAAGATTGTAAATTACCCAAAAATCCAAAAAGAAAACAAATAGCGAGAATTAATTATAGACGATGAAAAATATATGCAAATAGAATACATAGATTATGAATTAAGTGAAAATGATAGTATATATGAAGTATCGATATAGAAAGCGAGAATGAAGAAGAAAATATTAATCTAGATAATAATGAAACAGATGAAGAAATATAATGTCTGAAAATGAAATAAAGATAATATCTAGGGAAGAATATCAAGATGAAGAATCATCGAGCAGAAAATTATATTTGATAACACGATATTTGAACAAATAAAAGGAAAAGAATTAGATTTAAGTGTTGAAAAAGTACTAGAAATACCTATTTTAAGAAATTGGTTTAAAAGACAAAAAGAAGAATACTATGTAGTTAGTCAAAAAGAACATATCATAGATTGTAAATACACAAAAGGAAAAGCATATATACCTATAATAAATAAAAGAATGATAAACAAAGAAATACAAGATATAAAAGCTAAAACACCAATAAAATATGTACATTAAGGAGGAACAGAAATATTAATAAAAGCCTGCTTTAGGGAAGGAATAGATACACCTATAGAAATATATTTAGCAGATGATAGAATTGTACACCCTATAGAAAAAAGCATAATTAGTGCAGTAAAAGGAAATTTAATATATCAAAAATTTAAATTTACAATAAGTGCTAATTATACAGTATCATTAACAGATAAAAATATAGATAGATCATTAGTTCTATATTGGAAAATATCTGGAATAGAACTAGCACGAGGAAGTAAATTATTTACGAAGATGTAAAAATTTATATATATTAACAACAAAGCATAAGATAACAAAGAAGAAATAAAATTAATAAAATAAAAATAGAAAATCCTTTTGAAAAAATAATTACTGTAATAGACAATAATGATTATAGTTATAAAGAAATTGACATAGAAGAAGATTTAGAAATAGTAAAAGAAAGATTAAGCACTTCAAGCGTACCAAATACATTGACAAGAGCTACATCATCAAGAATGAGTACATCTAAAAGAAAATATGAAATTCCACAAAGTTTGTTAGATAAAGAAGAAATAACACCATATCATTATTTCATAACAGGAATAATGGATCAAAGAAAATATAAAATTTTAATAAATACAGGTCAAGAAGAAAATTATATAACAAGAGAGTTAGTAACAGAAGAAGAAATTATAAGGACAGGACATACATGCCCTGGACTACCTAGTGAGATAGTGAACACGAATGAAGAAACAACAGAAAAAGAAATAATTATAGGAGGAATACCTTTAATAATACAATTTAAAATATACCAAGGAAACCATAATATTACATTAGGAATAAAATGGTTAGAAAAAGTTAAGCCATACAACATAGAAAATGAACAATTAACAATAACTTGTCAAAATAAGAAAATAATTATAAAAAGAACAAAATGATTTATGAAAATATTTATACTTGCAAAAATTATAGTAGAAGGATATCACAACAGATATTATACACCTATGATAGATACAGGAGCAGAAGCGAATATATGTAAATATAATTGCTTACCAGAAGATAAATGGGAAATAAATAGAAAAGAGTTATTTGCATTATATAAATGTTTATTAGCATTTGAACCATATATTGTTTACAATAAATTTATTGTCAGAACAGATAATACACAAGTAAAATGGTGGATAACAAAAAAATTAGATGATTCAGTTACAACGAAAGAAATAAGGAGATTAGTATTGAATATATTAAATTTTACATTTACAATTGAAGTAATTAAGACTGACAAAAACCTTGTTGCAGACTACCTATCAAGAAAAAGGAACCCAAACTGAACCAGATACAATGGAAGAGATACTCAAAGCTATTTCTACACTTTCTGCGAAAGTAGGAAGTATGGATAAACAGCTACAAAAGATAAGTCAATGACATGACTATAAATATGCGGAGCTATGTCAATCGGAAGACATAAAAATTCTAGAGCTAAAAGGAGACGTTAGGAAACTCCTTAAAACCCATGATATTACGATCCGCAGTACAAGCAAAAAGCTATGGAGAAACCTACACCAAAAACATAAACCTAAATAACATATTTACCAAACCATTTACTCCAAAGATACAGATAATAGATGCTTCAACACCACAAACATCTACCTATGCAGCTAGATGCATAAAGAAAAGAAAACATACAACCATATATCCCTAACATACATTGAAAACCTATACAAGATACAAAACTTTTTAAATCAAAAACCCAAATCTACCACAACATTAGAAAAAACCCAAGACTACCTAACCCAAAAACTACAAGGCTATAACAAGTTAATTGCACAACCAAAAACTAATCCAAACCTAGTTAAAACTTGTTATAACTATGGATTATTAAATACGGTCTATACATATACAGGTGAAGAGATAAGTGGAATCCCAGAGGTCCACAAAGCATTTTTAATATATAAAAAGATAACAAAAGGAAACTTATTTTTCATAAGATTCTACACAGCACCAGCAGAGATACTCTATGATGAAATAAAGCCAATGATCCAGATAGTCAAAATTGGGCTAACACGAGAAATGATAATCCCGGAAGATATAGGCCAACAGCCAGAGATAACAAGAGTTGAGATACCCAGTTTCTATGCCAATAAGAGGATAATTGGATTATCAACTATTATACAAGAGCTAGCAAATAACTATCTACAAGGCAACGCCATATGGAGCTACTATTCGAGAGACCACTTAATGATATATGCCAATTCGAAAGAAATAAGACAAGCAGATATGGAAGAAGTCCAAAAATGGATTTTGACCCTGTTAAAACCAGAAGCTACGCCAACAACTAGAGCAATAAAGCAAGGATTCATATCCGAAGAACTAATGACGAGATATTGCAAACTAGTCGGACACAATTACCCAGACCACATATGTTCAAAATGTAACCAAGGTGATGACATAATTCCAGAAGTACAACTGGAATAAGCTGAAATAAGGAAAAGATAGAGATAAAAATATATGTAAATTAGTCATAATTATTGCGGCCCACATGTAAAAAAGTAAAGGCCACTAAATAAAGTAGAAAATAGTATGTCGGCCATTTGGCCAAAGTTTATTTTGTTTTTTGTAAAAAGTCATAAAGTAAATAGTGTCAGTATACTATTCATGAATAGTAAATGTCCTAATCATGAATAGTAAAGGTCAAGTAACTATGTAAATAGTAAGAGTCAAGTTACTGTGTAAATAGTAAGGGTCAGTTTGTATGTCTATATAAAGAGGCATTTGCCTTCAATAATAAAATCATATTTCTCCCAACTCTCTTTTCAACAAACTTGATTATGTCCCTTTTTGAACATCCAACCAATTGACTTCCGTAAGGTCATAATACATTTTTGTGGCACCCGGATGAATAGAATAATGGTTACCATGTGTTTCACAAAAATCGATTTCTCAAATTCTCAATATGCGGTACACACAATCTTTCTTTGTACCTATGAACACCAATGACTCATTAAGCTTACCAAGTACCGATTACTTCAACTCCATCAATAGAGGATCAATATTTTTTCTTAGATTCAACATCAACAGCTAATTATGAATCAGAGTTATGATGGAACATGAAGCCACCATTTGGAGAATCTTTAACGCACACATAAACGAGCCAACATATGAACATCTTTCGCAAGTTCTTTATTCTGTTATTCCACATGAGACAAACTACCCATAGTAATATTACTAAAATCATAAGCAACCACATTGTCCATGTCGAGGTTGTAAAGGACACTCATGTTGTAATCATTTAAAAGTTCTAACAATCTTGTCTTTCGGAGATTAAACTCCTTTTGTGTAAGAAAATAGTGAAGACTTTTATGGTCAGTAAAGACATGAACATGCACATAATGCAAGTAATGTCTCCATATTTTTAATGAATAAACTACAGCTTCTAACTCAAGGTCATGATTTGGATAATTCTTCTCATGAACTATGAGTTGCCTAGAAGCATAAGCTATCACCTTGACATGTTGTGTGGGGATACATACTAAGCCCACTCGGAAAGCATCACAATACACTACAAAGCCTTCATTACCCTACGGTAAGGTCAACACTGGAGTGGAGGTAAGCTTATCTTTCACAAGCTTCGGGCCTCTCAAACTTCACCGTCTGTTGGGTAAAAGCTATCAAAGGAGAAGCAATTGACAAAAATCCATCAACAAACCTTCTATAGTACCTTGATTGACCCAAGAAACTCCTTATGTCGGTGGGAGTCAAAAGTCTAGGCAAATTTCTGACTGCATCCGTCTTCTTTGAACCAACCTCTATACCCTCACCAGATAAAACATGGACAAGAAAAGCAACTAACCTCAACTAAAACTCACACTTGCTAAATTTGCATAAAGTTTGTGTTCTTTGAGGACTTGCAAGTTCAACCTCAAAAGACTCATTCTCATTTTCATTCTAGGATTATATCAAAATATCATCAATAAACACAATCACAAATGAGTCAAGGTATTCCAAAAAAGCGCTATCCATTAGGTACTTAATCACCGACAGGGCATTTGTTAACCCGAAAGACATAACAGGAAATTTATAGTGACCATATCTAGTTAGGAAAGCTATTTTGGGAACATCTTCACCTCTTACCCTTAATTGGTAATATCCTAACCTTAAGTCTATCTTGTAAAAGTATCTAGAACTTAGGAGTTGATCAAATATATCATCAATTCAATGGAAAGGATACTTGTTCTCTATGGTAACCTTATTAAGTTGGTGATAATCAATTCACATTCTATGGGACCCATCATTCATCTTCACAAACAAGATCGGAGCACCTCATGTAGAAATACTAGGTTTAATGAAACCCTTGTCTAGTAAATCCTTGATTTAGAGCTTCAACTCTTTCAATTCGGCCAGAACCATCCGATATGGAGGAACTAAAATGGGTTCGTATCGGGTAACAAATCAATGTCGAAGTAAATTTCCTCGAGAGGAACTCCTGGATGATCATTAGGAAAAACCTCTTGGATTTCCCTCACAAAGGGACTGACTCAATAGAAGGAGTTTCATATTATATATTTTTAACCCTTACTATATGGTATAGATAACCCTTGTCTATAATCTTATAAGAATTCAAGCAATAAATGATTTGACCCCTTGGCATAGAATTTTCCCCTTTCAACTCTAATATTAGTTCATTTGGGAATTAAAACTTCACTTCCTCGTTCGATAATCTATGGAAGGAAAAAAAGAACGGAGCCAATTAATACCAAAGATGATATTAAAATAAAAAATTTCAAATTCTACCAAATCAAGAAGAGTAACTCTATTGGGAAGCATTATAGGACACCCCCTATAGATTCTCTTTGAAACAACAGAGTCACCCATTGGGGTACATCCCGAAAAGGGTTCAATAAAAACATCAAGAAATACATCAAAATTCCCAGCAACCAAAGGTGTAGCAGAAGAAAGGGTAGAACCTGCATCAATCAAAGGATAACCATTCACAGATTAAACTTGTAACATACGTGTCACAACATTAGTAGAGATCTCGTGTCCACCCCTATTCTTGAGTGCATAAAATCTCTTCCTTGTTGGAGCTTCAGCTCTTGGAATGCATGATTGATATTGACTATTACCCTTTCCTTGACTCTTTATATTAGGACAATCTTTAACCTATGACAATCTTTGCCACATCCATAGCAACTATTTTTTCTAACAAGGCATTCACGTACATGTTTCTTACTACATTTACCATAAGTTGATCTTTCTCTTGGTGGATCAACATTTCTCCCATGTTTAGGTTCAGTATAAGACACCCTACCAATGCGAGTCTTGGAGGTATTTGACGTAACAGGGTCTAAAATCCTCTTCTTGAACTTAGGATTGACTTAAATTTAAAGCCGACTATCACATTGCACTAGTGTGTCTAAAGGGTTGTCATAGTTTGTGATGCTTGTGTGAAGATTCTTTTTATGACGTGATTTTCACTTGTAAATATATGTGGCTATTCTATGATGTATCTATTGTAAGATGATCTTAAGGTGATACGTTGCATTAAGTTCACTTGGGAGTTACTTAAGGAAACAAGTATGATAAAAGAAAAAGAAGATATTGTATGTATTGAATATTACTCAAAGTATTATAATTCTTTATGTGTTATTATGAGAAGTATGCATGACTATATAATATAAATTAACTATAATGTGCGATTGTGCCTATGTTCATGAAGTTTACTCAAAATACATGTTACATGATTTCAATGAAATGTCCTCTGTAAATGTATGTTTTTGCATGGTTTCCATATTTAATGCATTGTTTTACTAATATCATTGTTCTTCTTATTTTTACACAAAGTGTAGGTGTTGAAGGATAGAGGATGTCTACTAAGTAAAAGGCTTGGATAGATCTCCCAAGTACAAGTAAAGTAACCCTTATGAATCAAGGGTTGCCTATGTAAATGTTATAGCTTAGATATTATTTTATGTTGTTAGGGTCATGTTTGTATCCTATTCTATTGGGTTGTGTCATAAGATGGCAAAGAGACTTAAAGTCTACTTATATACTTATGATATTTTTTATATATATAAAGTGCTGATTATAGAATGTGATGTGCTATGAAAATTTTTTATTTTCCGCTATTTTAATTAAGATTAAGCAATGAAAGATGTCTAAGGGTTCGTATAATACCTTTGAGGTCAAATATGTCGTGTTACTTCTACGGGTTACTCCCTAGCGTAATAAACTTGGTATAAGAGTATATGGTTATAAAAATATATTAGTGTCCAAAGTCTCATGTTGCAATGTATATTAGACTGTTGTTCATTAGTGGTGATTCGTGATATAACTATAAGCCAAAGACTATAGGATGATAGAGTTTCACTTTTTTTTACTAATCATGTGTCATTCAATAGAACTTAGATCTATGTAATCTCCCTCTTATCTTTCCTAGTCCGGTGGTCTTTTGGATGTGATTGCTTTTAAAGGATGATGTCTCAAAGCATGAGGAAGAGAAGGTGAGTTTTTGATGCTTACCTAGGTTTTGTGGATTGATGAGTAATAGTGAAGGTGAATGTGGATATATGATTCCATGTATGGATAAATATATGAATTATGTGGGTTGTGTTATTATGTTATAGAATTATGACTATGATATAGTTTTAGCTTGATTAAGAGATGTTGTAGTTGAATAAAGTTCCCCCTTTTAAAGATGATTTGTATATGGTTATGCATAATAGTAGAGTAATGTTATGAAATAGACTTTAGATGTGTTCTAGAAAAGTGGGAAATAGTTAAAGAATGATGTTGTCCTTTTAAATAAAAAGTTGCCCTTAATTGACCTTATATTGATTGGAGTCCGTGGGTGTAGACTTTCCCCTAAGTGGGGAAGATGGGTGTTGAATCTTGTAAGGTGGTTATGATGTATGTTAACTAATGAGAAATACTTTATGACTAGATTATTATTTCCCTTCTAAACCTATTCGAAGAGTGGGGGAAAAAGGCAGAAAGGGTTTAATTCCATAAGTTTTGATTCTGTCTTTACCCTAGAATGACTTAGAGGGTAATATGAATCCTTAACTCTTAAAGAGAAGAAGAGAATTGATGTTGACCTACTTTAATGTGGTTAGTTATCTTTTATGTTTTATCTTAAGTATGGTCATTTGAGTAAGTGATTAGGTTATACCTAGGCCTAATGGTTGGAAGTTTCAACCAAAGGTGATAACCTTGTAGGCTTGAACCCAAATTTACTACTCTTGTTATGACTTAGTGGTAAATGGTGATGATATATGGAATTACCACTACACCATTTTAGGCCTACGGTTACACTAAATCTGAGCAACGCTTGAAAAGTGTTGCCTAATATATTTTTGGGAACACTTTTTAAATGTAGCCTAATTTTTTAACTTTGCGCAAAGATAATATGGGCAACACTTATAAAGTGTACCATTTAATGATATAGACTACACTTTATAAGCGTTGTCATAGTATGAAATAAATGGCAACAATTATTTATATATATGGTCACACTTTTAAAGGGTCTTATTTTTATTATTGTAAAAACAACACTATAGAAGTGTTGCCTATAGTTTCCTCCAACATTTTCAAATATTTCACTAAAAGATTTGATTCCCTCCAACATTTTCAACTAGCCCTCCCATCATTTTTGGCCAAAGCTGAAGAGTAGAACACAACGCAAGTTCTTTCCTATATGAAAAAGCACACAATTTTTCTTCTCCAAAACATTAAATCGAAGAGTAGATAATGGAGATCGAAGAGAGGATGTTGAAGACTGAAGAGAAGAGTTGAGGATTGAAGAACTGAAGATTAAAAAAAACTTCATCAAGCGTAAGAAAATTGGAGAGCTGAACAAGGCTTGAAGAAGAAAATTGTACAGTTGAAGAAGAATCGAAGAGCACTGCGATTTCTCAGAACATGAACTGAAGAAGACGATTTTCCTCTCAGCTTCGTTGTTCAAGATTGGAGAGCTAAAGAAGACAATTTTCTTCAAAGATTTGTGGGTAAACTGCTATTCCATTAGATTTCCTTTTGAAAATTGAAAGAAAATGCTTCACAAATTTGTTGATAGGAAATCTGTCAAAACGCGGCTGGGTCGATGGACCTCGCGACGGTCTGTCGTAGTGATGAGAGACTATCATGGTCATGACGGGCTGTGGTATTGTCTTTGAGAATAACCTTATCTATGAAAATCTACTTATATTTGAACCATTCTACATAAAGTACCTTGTAAAGTTAGAGCATATTCTACTTATATCACCTTCTCGGCATTTAGTCTTGAGTTGTTTCATGCTACTTTGGATAGAAGATTACTTGGATGTGGCTATCATGTTCCAGTAAGTGTTATTACATTTGTATTTTAATTAGACTTACGCAGACTTGTACTACTTTGTGATTCTTCTTACATCTACATAATTTGTATTTTTCTTGATAAGTTGACCTAATGTACGTTTTTGTTGTGAATCCGAGATTATGTCTTGAGTTCTCTATGACTAGATCTTTTAAATTATGTTTGTATGTGCTGGGATTTAATCTAATTATTATCCAACTCCATCATTATTAATTGTAAACTCATTTTTTTGATACTTTATGATTTCCTTTAGTGAATTCTATGTCCCAAAAGTTTGTGGAACTGTGATACCTGATCTTTCCTTGAACAATTATCATGTTATTATTTGTAATACCCATGAACTGTGATACTTGAAAGTTTCTTCTGCTACTTCTCTGATCTTCATGACGAACATGCAGGACGGACGTTCATGGCCACGACGGTCTGTCACGCTTTCTGTTACAGCTGAACAAGTTTCTTCTGCTAATTCTCTGATCTTCATGACGCACATGCAGGAGGGACCGTCATGGCTACGACAGCCCGTCACGCTTTATGTTACAGCTGAAATTTCAAATTGATTAATTGTTAAATTTCTTAATTTTGTGTTCTTTCTTGATGGAAAAGATTTGTTTACTACATGAATTGATATTCAAGCAGTTAACATTGTTTGCGTTAGTTTGCGTGCATCATGGTTATTGTATAACACCAAATATTTTATATTGTTTCTTATGATGTTTGAACCCTAATGCAATATCTTATTTGTGTAGGGAAATGGAGGTGATCAAATTTGATGTGGCTGATGAAGAGTTTTTGAACTATTGTAAATGTTTAAATACATATTTGATTTATTGTTTACACATTTAGAATATTGGTTTATAAGTATGGGTATGTACACAACACATACTATCTTTTGGTTGTACATGAAATATTTTTCGAAGTTTATTTGAAATATATAGCTTCAATTTAATAATTAATTAGTTCATTTTGTGATTTAGGTCACTTGTATGTATGTAAATATATTATATATATATTTGTGCTACATGTAGGCTTATAAATGTTAAAGTTACACTTTGTAAGTGTTACTCTAGGTAGATAAAAAGTTACACTTTGAAAGTGCTGCAATAGATTACCAATTAAAGGCAAAACTTTTTAAGTGTGACCAATAAATCCGAAAAGGCAACGCTTTTATGTGTAGTCTAACAAAAAATAGGTGTTGCTAATGCACGTCTTCAAAACGTGCCCTTATACCTATTTGGCTACGCTTTATGAGTGTTGCCAGAGATGGCAACATTTAAAAAGTGTTGCCTAATGTAAAAGGTTACGTTTCTTTTCTGCAGCCCCTAAAAAGTGTTGCTGAATGTCCAAAAGTGTAGCCTTTTATCAAAGGCCACACTTTTTTCTAGTTTAGGCTACACTTATGTGGTGTTGTTGTAGGCCTAAAATGGTGTAGTGTACTTTCTGCATTCATGGGTTAGTTAAGGCCTAATGTGGTTGTCTAATATGAATTAAGTTCATTGTTATGAGTTCCTTTAGATGATTAACATAGAGGATAAATGGTACTTGAGGGAAACCTCTCGATGGTTCAGTTAGTAAACTCCTTGAGTTGAGGTTAGGAGTGGACACCCTGAAGGATATCAGACCTTCTTATGAGAAGAGTATGTACTTTTTTTCTTTACTTTCTTTGGCATTTGTATCTGAGGGCATGAGGTGATAAATATGTGATTAGGGTTACCCCAAATAAGGGATAATATGCATAGATGGTAAGGTTATGAATGACCTTAATGGTCCTATGTTGAGTTCCCTTGAATTAACGTATGTCATGAATCCCTTTGAGTGATTATAATGGAGTGGATTAAGTTAGCTACACATTATCATCTATTTAATTCCACACCTAGTAGAGATTGAGTGATTAACTAAGGGGGAAGTGATTCCTTCTTGTTAGATGGAAGGCGGTGATGTTAATAAAATTTGTTTAAACTTGATCCCAATAGGGTGATGTTGTACTTGACTAGAAGGATTGGTCAGTCAAAGTACCCTTGAATGATTTAAGTTTCTCTAAGTGGGTTTACCCTAAGTAAGGGATTATGATATGACTAGTAAGGTGGTATATATCCCTATCTTTTCCTTCTATTCATACTCAAGCTTGAACCAAAGAAATCTTAAGTAAATTATTATGAAGGGAGTCTTTCATCTAAGTATGATTTGCATGTTCTCCTTATGTTATTCTTGTATTAAATGACACTATGTTATGCATGTTATGAAAGGTCATTAATGCATGAAATAGAAATTTTGATCAAATTTAATGTTTCTCATGTTGTTGTGCCTATTGATATGCTTAATGTGCATTAAACTTCATGAGATGGCTATATGAATACGCTTGATAATAGTGTTAAATAAGAGGCTGTTAAGGCCCAATAAAGATGTAACAACACAAAAACGACTATGCTAACTAAGACATATATGCACCTAGAATGCATAGGTTAGACGGGTTCACACGGTTGGATGCACGTGGAACCGGAACCCCAGACCTATGAATTATCTAAGCCAACAAACTTGGTGAGTTTTTTCAGGTAGGTAGGGTTACTTCCAGCCATGGTATGGCCCCGAACACTAGGATTCACCCGGGTGAGTCTAAACCGGACTTCGAGGGTTACTCCTATGTCTTAAGGGTGTTAGGGGTTAAATGTTAATTTTGACCTAGGGGTAGAATGGTAATTACAATATTCAAATATTTAATTGATTAAATAATTTTTGTAATTAGTCAAAATGGTTAAAAGATCGTTGGTCAAATCTTTGTTTAAGTGGATCGCCATACTCGGGTTTGAGCTGAGTTAGAAGCACTAAGTTTGTGATTTAAGTGATTTAAATTAGACAAACACAAGGAGGGGCATTATAGTAACTTTAGTTGTGGATTATAATATTATTTTTTCATTTAAATTGAGATGAATAAGTCCACAACAAACCCCCAGGGAAAGAGGTGCACGACTCCCATTAGGAGTGTGCTCATTGTGCACTCTTAGTTCATTATCTCTTGATAAAACATTTTTCAGCTTTACTTTGTAATTCAAAAAAAGAAAAATAAACCTACAGTTCTACTGGGTTCTGGACTTTATCCATAAAAAATGAAAAGAAAAATTGTACGCCTAAGTGCTTTAAAAAATCACATACAGAACTTCACTTGTGAACTAGAATCAAGGCTCGGAATAGAGGATTGTACGTGGGTTAGGACGTGTGGTTGTAGCTGGTTGTCAAATTTGAAAAAAGTATGGGTTTTCTTATCTCTTGGTACCTTTACCAAGAGTTTATTAAGGTTCAGTATGTACTCCAATAGAAATAATAAGGTTGCCCCGTCGCATGCCCATGTCATTAGATCCTTTGAAAAGTTGATGCATGCGTTGGTATGTTTGCTGGTAAAAAATCTTAGGAACGTTTGAGATTTTGTCCAATGTGATGTTTTCGGACAGCATATGATCATTTTATGTGTGTCCGATTCTAAGGATCATTTTCAAGAACATGGTAAATTAAATTCTATGTAATTGTCGTAATATTAACATATGATGATGAAACCGTAATGTTCATGAAAATTAAATGAAAGTGATGATTTAAAAGAAAATACTAATTGCTGAATTAAAATGAATTTATGACTCTCGGCCATGTACATCAATGCACAAAAAAATGGTACGGAAATACGGACATAAGCTTAGGCCAAAGTATCAGTTAAAGTTCATATGAAAATCTAAATAAAATTGTATAGAGTAAAATGTAAAAAAAATTAACCGAAATAACTAATTCTAATTAGAGAATACTCAAAAAAATTTAAATATATAAAATGCTACACCTAGGAGTCAAACCTGAGACCTCAAAGTTGTAACACTAGATGAAGAGGTCTTCAGTAAATCAAAAGGAAATAATGTTGTGTGTAGGATGGGAATCTAACCCGACCTCAAGGCTAAACGTGTGAGGTGCATAAGTTTCATATGTAATTAAAAATATATGCTGCCAAAGGGATTTGAACAAGAATCCCCTTGACCAAAAAAGTGAGGAATATAAGTCTTACATATAATAAAATAAAATGCAGCAACTACGGATCGAACTCGGGTTCCTTGGCTTAATATACAAGATGTATAAGTCATGCACAATATGAACTAAGATGATCATGAAACACTTAGACAAATACGAGTAAAGCCTCTTGGCTTGTGCGTGTGGAATCATACGTCCACTGTACGTCACAATGTGAGTTAACCTAAGCCACAAGTAAGAGAGGCACGGGTTAGGAGTGATTAAAGTTCCTAGTTTCGAATAGAAAGAAAATATAAGACCACTTTAATCAGGAAAGTATGCCCTAGATATGATGTAACCCGAACGGGGTACCACCATGAGTGTAAATTACACTAAAGGCCATATGCATAACATATAATGTATACTAATGGCATGATGAAGAAAGGAACACTCACGCAGTCAGGTGAGTAATTCTATTAAACTATGATGCGATGAAAATGGTGAAAACATGATAACAGGTGAAGATGAATTGTGAGACAAATCTCAATAAATCCTAAGTAAAGGTCACTAAAAGTACTCACCTAAGAGAGTATTGAATATTAAGAGACAAGTCTCAATCACATTCTATTTGTATGTTTATGGAAAATTCACACTTAATACGTAAAGAAGAGATGATAAATCATCTAATGAGCTATGACTACCTCATGCTATAAAGCAAGCTTCGATGATGTATGAGTTAAATGTAAATAGGAACTTTAAACTAAGCACTGATAGGCTAGCTATGGGTGGTGATGCCTTCTTTCGGGAAGGGCGGAGGTTCACATAAATATCATGAGACGAGAATGTCCACCATGGTGGGTATGGGTCTCCCTAAATCTCCTAGTCTTTGAACTATGTTTCTAACATAGGGAACTAGCTTGGTTCGAACCCCTAAATCTAGCATGTTTTTGGTTTAACTTTGGCCAATGACACCACCACTTTTCGGTGTGGGGGAGACACCGTATTTCATGATACTCACATGATCTTTGTCAGTTAAGTTTGAAGTTCCTCAAAGTATTAAAGATAATGGAATGAGAGATACTCAAGGTTTTTGTGTGAGACAATCAAGAGGTGAAACCAGATTCAAGTAATGACATTAGGTCATTTTTGGTCATTGCACTTCATGATCCGGATGAGTGTCTTAAACTTCATCCTAGGTATAGCTCGTGTTTATATCATCCTATGAATGAGTGAAATGAATTATGTGAAGTACGAATGAACGAATTAAGAAGACTCTTTGTTTGCTAAACGAGACCTTCGGGTTGAGATCCCATATGTTGAGATGTCTTAATGCTACTTCCATGATTCCAAGTTCTCGTGGATATGAAATTTATGATATATGAAACATGAAATATATGTTATGTGAAACTATGTATGATGTTTGACAAATTCATGGAATGACCTTCCCATTACGAATTCGGCAAGTCAAGTTACTTGATCTTTCAATAAAGCATGTTGATTAGGAAGAACCATCTTGTAGATGCATTTCCGTTATTTCTTAATGCATATACCCATAATTAGTAGAAGTGTGTACTAATTCCATACAACATTACTATTTTATAGGTTCATGTAAGAGAACGAATTGAAGTCTCTTGCAGCGGTTCGGACATCAGCATTCTCCAAACTATTTGGTAGGTCCTCTTTATTTCGAGGATACTATAGTTTTAGTCTAGCCTTAGTTTTAGACATATCTAGTCGTTTTTGTCCATAGCGTTTCTTTTGTATTTTCAATTCGAAGATTTGTAATAAGACCGGGTTTGACAATCTATTTATGATTCATTCATTTTCTATTTCGAATTGACACTTATGTTAGATGGGTTTTTCATTTACGTTGAGCTTAGTATATGATGCAATTAAGTATAAATTATATGAAGACTATGTAAACTTCATACTTATCTAAAAAGTTTATATTTTTTAAAATTAACTGTATGAATGTGATGAATGCAAGAAGAGGCTTCTCTATAACCTCTGAGAGGTCAACGATCTTGATTGCGATTCGGATTCCAGAATCTATGTCATGAAAAAAGAAGTGTTTAGCTTTTCTTAAATAAAAAATGTGTATTCCCTTGAAAAATTTGTAGCTTTTATTAATTACGAAGTGTTGTTATAGTCTCACTCCTTAGAAGTAATGATATGTCAAGCCATGTCATCAATGCGTGCCTAAAAATTATAGCATCATTCCTAAATGATGCATGTTTAAGAATGATAGTTTCATGCTAGAAATTAAAATTGCATGAAATGACTACCAATTATTGTGATTTGTGTGGTATGAGTTGCGATTTTTTGACTCCATAAGTAAAAGAGTTAAGCATGCTTTGGTTTGGAGTAAAGAAATACTCGTTAAAATAAATTTACCTTTTGAACATGGTTATATTATATATGACCTTGATGGTATCATGTCTAAGCTATAAGATTGTAGTTCACCTACATGAATCTTGGTATTTGTGCAACTAAGTGCATTGCTTAATTTAACTGAATTGGAGTGTGGATTTAGCCTATGTGTGCACGAGAAATCCATTGTATGACTAATTTTACGATGAGATAATGATCATGAATAAAATTTTGGAGAATGTAGTTCATATAAATTTCAATGAGTATGAAAAAGTATGTAACCATGAAAAGAAATTGTAAGTGTAATCCATATTTGATTATTATTACTTTCGTTGCATGATACTATGAAGTTTGTGTTCCTTGTAAGCTTGGTGTACTGACTCTTATTTGTTAACATGTTATATGTTGTGAACTTCCCTGTAGTTTATTGATTCCTTGAGAGTGTTTTAAAAGTTTGAAGTGTCATTCGAGGGCGAATGTTTTACGACTCGAATCTAGACCCCAGCCAAGACCAACTTCGTTGACCTCTCAGAGGTTGCAAACAAGCCTATAGACGTCATCTTTACTTCATCTAGGTTAATTTTTTTTGCGGAAAATTTGAACTTTTTGTTATTTAATATTCGTATAAGATATTCTACTTAAAGTCATAAATGTTCACAATCAACCATCAAACATTAAGATCATGAAATGAAAGAAGTAGTTCATAGTTGCATTAAATGTGTACTTGCCAAAACGACACCAATAAAAATTCTGAAATGAAACACTAGTGGAACATGCTCCACTATCTAAAGCCTACATCTAATCGAGATAATAACACTAGACAAACTCAAAAGCATGAGGGACTACCAAGTCCGGATGAAAGCTCCACATCCGGATAGTTGTAACGTCATATTGTAAGATCTAACGTCCTCCTCTGTCTGCACCTAAAACTAGATATTTGTATGGAATTATTACAAAATTGTACCAATTATGGGTATGTGCAAGCACACACCAAGGACGTGCATGAGAAAGAATATCTCTTTCCTAACAACATGATTTATGGAAAGTCAAGTCAGTAGACTTGCCAAATTTGATTAGAAAAGACAATGGACATACACAACTTGGATTTGAAAGTCATTCCATGAGTGTATCATGTAAAATCAAACATAGCATTTTGAAAACAACACATAACATATTTCACATATCATATCACATAGTTCATATCATTCTTTCATATGTCATTAGACCTTGGGATCATGGACTTGACATTACGACTCCACAAAATGAGGTATCAACATATTGGGACCTCAAGTAGGGAACTTCTTTAGCAAACACAGAGTCTACTTTATTCATTCATACTTACTTCATTTTTCATTCTTTCATATACTAGTGCAATCACCGGTCATACCATATATTGGCAGTGTAGGTTAGAAGACTAGGATATTAAAGTGTATTATCTAATGATTGTTACGTGAACTTGTGCCCTTCCTGAAAGAAGGCATCAACACTCATAGCTAGTCTATGGGTGCTCAGTATAAAATTCCATTACATTCAACTCATACATCTTGGAAGTTGGCTTCTACAGTGAGGACATCATAGCTCATTCGATGATTTTTCATCTCATCATTATTATTAAGTATGAATTAACTTCATTAGTTTCATTAGAGTGTTCATAGAGACTGCTCACTTAATTAACTTTACACTCTCATAGGTGAGTATATTTTGGTTACATTTACTTAGTCTGATTTGATATTGCTCTCATCTTTCACATTAGTCTCTTATCATGTTGTCACTACATTAGTTAGCTTAAGAACATTTTCTCATCATAATTACTCACCTTTTTTTATGAATATTTATTTCATCATATGCCAATGTACTTGGCCATGTAGTGTGTTTCACACTCTTAATTAACCCTTCTAGGATTACGTCATTTCATCACATACATCTTAGGTTCAGTTACTTTTAAACTTATGTTAGACATATGAGTCAACATAGACAAGCCATGAAGCTTCATTCATAGTTTGTCTAAGTGATTCATGTTTACCCAAGATTATGTGGTACAAGACTTATGCATCTTGTAGATATTCCAAGATATTAATTTTGATCTTTAGAGGCAGCATTCATTAAATACTTGTTTACGTATGACTTATGTGTCAATACGCAATCGGGAATGGGAAACCGATTTTGATTCCCTTGAACAATACTTAATGTTATTTTAAAGTTGGTGATTGTATTTTTCAGATTTGGGAGACCCTAGTTCGATTCCCATCAACCCCATAATATTTCTTTCCTATTCTCCTCCCCTTTTTCGTTTTAAGGAATGGAGGTTGTGGGTTCAATCCCCCACAAGCTCATTATTTTTCTTTAAATTTATCACTTAAGTTTCTCACCTATCCGAGAGGTCGTGGGTTCAATCCCCACTCTCCACATTTATTTTCTCATTTATTTTCTCCTAACTCTCTCATCCATTCAAGAGGTTGTGGGTTCAATCCCCACTCTCCACATTTTATTTTCTCCTTTATTTTTCTGCTAACTCTCTCATCCATTCAAGAGGTTGTGGGTTCGAATCCCCACATCCTATCCTTATTTAAATTTATATTTTCTCCTTACCTTCTCATTCTGCCAAGAGGTGGTGGGTTCGAATCCCACTCCTCTCATTATTTTTGTTATTTTAAAATTTCTCTTTACTCTCTTGTTTGGCCGAGAGGTTGTGGGCTTGAATTCCACACCTCTCATTTTTTTCAGCTTTCATGTAGTGAACGCTTGGGTTAAATCCCCATTTACCTCACATTTTTTAAATTTATTTTAAACTCCGCAAACCTCAAGTGTTCTGGCTAAGACTCCATCATCAAGTGTTGGAAATTTGACTAAATATTCTAGCCTTGAATTAACAACATTCATATGTTCGTTTTGTGTAATTTTCACAATTTTTCAAACGGTTTTTTAAGTGTAGATTCATTGTTGTTTTAGCTTATATTTTTCCTTTTAAGATCAGCAACCTTACACTTAATTTAAACATTGCAAATTACACATCTTATGTAGCTTAATTCCAATCATTAAACAAGCTTTTTAAGGGCTTCAAAACGAAGAACAACAAAAAACATTTTACACATTGCACCACATCATTTTCAGTTGAAATCATTGAACATGCTTGTTATTTCCGAACACAAAATCACAGAGAACATCATATTTCACACTTAGCTAACAGTAATCATACCAACAAATTGATTTCTAACCTAATTTATATTGAAACCGGATGGAGACTAGGGACGAGGAATTCGACAAAAAAGGGGACAACCCTAGTTTCATACGTTGAATTTTGTAAAATTATATTTCTCTTTGAGAAAGGATTTCAAGGGAGAAAACCCATATCCGTTCTTGATATAGAAAATTTGAAAAGAGCTGTGAGAGGTAGATTTATAAGCGTGAAAGAGAGAAGTGTGAGGTAATGTCCCCTTAGAACTAGGACTTGTTGGCAACACATAGTTAAATTAATTACTAATTAATAATGAATAAATAAAAGTATGATTTTCATATTTTCTTAAATTAGCCATTAATTATTAATTAATTAAATCAATCTACCAAATTAATTAAAACAAATTAAATCATTGGTCCCACCTAGTTTCGAACCCGGGTGGAGCAAGATTTTACTTCATTGGCAATCTTGTCACTCTCTACCAAAATGCCCCTCCACCATATCAATTAATTATTAATTACGTAATAAGGGTAATTACAATACTACCCTTAGCCTAGAAAATGACCATTTTACTGCTAGACCCTTCAAACTGAAGATCTCCCCTTTTTAAGTCCGGTAAAGACTCATCGGGGCAAATCTTCATATTCAGGAGCCCTACAGGATTGGACCCAATCTTTCGTAGATCAACTAACTCCGCAATTTAGTTGGCTTGTCTGTTTCAAGGGTTTAGAGCCTGTCTCTAAGTTTATCAATCAGTGTGAACCCAGTCTTATAGTAGGCATTCTAGACACATTAAGCATTAGTTATCGTATACATTTTTACGGTTGTTACAGAATGTTCCCAAGTGGGGGATATTGTCAAGGCCCTCAAAACGAGATTAGGTGTCTAGAGACTCACATGTGTGTAAAAAAGTCATTAACTTGTAAATAAAGTGTTTTAAAACATGTTTAGTTGATTTTATGAGGTTTGGAGGACAAATGTCAAAGAACGTCAAAGACATTCGAAAAATAGTCTTTTGACGTACTAGTGTGTGCTTGTATGGTCGCTTTGTTTTTATGTATTTTTTGGAGTTGAAAAACAGTAGAGTTTACCCTAGTATCTTAAATAAATGTTAAGGGTCAAATCGTCTGGTTCTTGTTCCACGAGGACCACCTTAAGGGCCCCGAGCAGGACCAAAACATTTGACAAGTAAGCTGCCAAATGGCATCATTAAGAACCAAGAAGTAAAGCAGACCTCAGGTCGCGCGACTGGAACTTGCTCTGCATGTGCGTCACACGAGCTACACTAGGATAAATGCCTCAAATTATAGAAAGGAAAATTAGGAGCTGCCTCTGCGAGGCGCAGCCACTTCCCAGATTCGGTTGCGTCGTTTTAAAGTCATCTTTGACATGTCTAAAAGTCCTAATAAGTATTGGGTGTTTTGGTAACTATGAGTTTCGGTTATAAACTATTTTATGATCTATTTAACCTCTTTCCCAAGTAAAAACCAAACATCCATTACGCAAATCAAAAACCCCAAAACTGCCTCCTCTTCCGAATTCTCTCAAACCTCCATTGAAGACTAAGCTCATGAACAAGCTATGGAGGTTGATTCTTTGAGCTTTCTTCTCATATTTTTCATGGGCTTTCTAATTTATAAGGTATGGTAATCCTTCATCACTAGTCATTTCTTCATTGTTAAAGTAATTTCAAAAGCATCCTAATGTTGAATATATGATCAATCAATGGTTCTAATATGATTTTCAATATATACAATTCAATAAAGAATCCATGATCTCTTTATCCTCTCAAATGATTTTATGTTATGGGTCTTCTGATCATGACTTGTTTATTATTCAATCGTTATTACATTATACTACATTTATTTATCCTACTGTTCTCTATATCAATTAATTATAAATTGTTGATAATTTATTAAGATGATCAATAGCTTGGAGATTTGGTAATTTGACCTATTTCTTCTTATTTAGCTTACAATGTATATAGAAATGGACTTGAAGGGCATTTTTTGGTATGGTCCACTTATGGTGGCGGTGTTGACATTCTTCTATATGCTTATGTGTGATTATCATGACCTTGAAGGAATTATATACAATATGAATTTATATGATGATTTCCACGTTTAGGAAGCTTAAGGATTTAGCCTTGATTCTAGTATCATGTTGTATGTGAATTGAAGTTAGGAGAAGTATATGAATGGTCTTCCACACTAGTTTTATGATTTTTGTGTGTGAATAATGTTTAGTATATGTGATGATCATGCTAGCATTAAGAGTTGTCAAATGTGGCTAATGATGATGAATATTGTCACATCTCCAGAGCACACCCTAAAAGATATGGCACTCTAGGAGTACGACTGGCGTACTTGACCTCTTAGAGGTCATGTATAGGCCTTTTTACATCATTCATTTAACAAGTATGAAAAGTAGTGCAGAATTAATACTTTTTACACGAAATATCTTAAAACATCTTTTATAGTAAAAATCATAGAAAACACTCAGTCTCAACATATGCCAAACTTAGACTCAAGAATACTTGGGACATGGCCCATACAATACAAATACAGAAATACTTCTTCTATTAGGCCCTCGAGTCAAGTGCTGACATACTTCAAAAATTTTGAAAGAATGCTAGTTTTCAAGATTTTCTTCAAGACGCTTCGCACCTTCCACCTACACCATTAGATATTAAAAAACTGCATGAAATTAGTACAAAGACATGTACTAAGTATGACTTAATGCATCAAACATGAGAAAAGGTCAATTATGAGAAATATTCTCTCTTTGATTGAAACATCATCTTGAAATTATAATAATTGATATATGCATCAAACATCACATTTCGGACACATTACAAATTATACTCAATTTATATGTACATTATTGTAAGGTTTGAGTGAACTCACAGTGACCTTACATTGATTTCACTGTAACTTCACCAATAATTCATACATCACAATATAGCATCAATAACACCTACAAAACACAAAAACATGATCTCTTTCTATCAAAGGTGAATCTAAGGTTCACTTGAGTGAGGTATGAAGTAACCGCCCATACAATCCCTTCACACACATTTAAGGGATCCGTTAGCCTACCTAAGATAAGATCATTCTCAACACACATAATAGCATATATGTAATATGAAATTCTCCTCCCAAAGGTAAAAAAAAGACTTACTTAAGTAATTTAATAAAAGAATGCCCATACACCCTCTCCAAGATTACCTAAATAACCCATTAAGACTACCTAAATTTAAATAATGCCTACTTTGTTAATTTACTTTTCCTATCTAGTGTAATTGTTTAAACATCCCTAAGTAGTACATGAAGTGACCATTCCTATGCCCTCTTCATGCCTTAACTAAGCTACCCTTAAAGTACTCTAATTAGTACTTATTCATTTAACATATTTTATAATTTAAGTCATTATCTTCATTAGTTTACATAAGCAACATTCAATGTACAACGACATTGAAGTAATGGCCATGGAGAATACCTAGGGACTCACTCACTAACATCTAGAAAGCCTAATCATGCAATGTCTAGATAAACATCCTATGCAAAAACCTAAACTTTAAAGAACATATCAAACACTAATAGGTATTCCATATGATGAGAATAGTCAATAACCGACTTAGACCAAGGTAGCTAAGCATGGAATCCGTATTCAACCCTACTCAGATAAAGGATGATCTACTTGCCAATGATAGAACTAGGATACAACCCATGTGGCACATGGTTAGGGAATGTGAAGGGTTTCTTTGTTCTCTATTGTCATATTTAAAATATAGGAAATCATGACTATAATCACTCGGTACTAGCCTTTGTTCTCATAGAGTGGTTAACATAATGGAGTACATGAAGAGGTTCCATATAGAGTTTGCAACCAAATCAAAATAACTTACAAAAGTGGTTTCCTTACAATGGTTAAGAGGATTGCTCAATGATTTTCCTAAGGATTATTTTATGTCGTTCCATCCAATAAACCATAAGTCCACCATTCACACAACAAGGATACCATTACGGCTTTAAACTTCAAAGATATAATACCATTCCAACTAGGTTGAAGGTTTCACATAAAAGACCTTCTTCATAATGTTCATGGTCACATGTCAATAACACATAAAAGACTACAAAGCTTTAGCATTCTAAGTCAAGAACTCATATTCTCATTCTACATGAATCAAGTAAGGGAAACAAGTCTACCGAAATAAGATACACTCCTACTTCACCATATTACATATAGCATATCAATCAAGAAGCACATAGATACAACACATATCATACATAGGTTGTCCTATTTACTACTATAGTATCATCAATCTAAGTATCACAAGTATCATATAATCCATCAAAAACCATCATACTTCAACATCAATTAATCCACATAATGACTATACCATAGTATTCTAGACACAAATATCATCAACTACAAGAACTCATGCTTTGACTCCACATAAAAACGTAGGTCATCAAGACATTCATAATAACCACTTAGTCAAGTGATAACATGATAAAGCCATAATACATGCAGTAATGTTGACTAGGCCACATCATTCACAATTCATAAAGTAATGTCGACAAGGCCACATAAGTAAGAAGTATAACACATAAGCACTACTACAATAAGTGGAGCATAACAAAAATCATCTATATAGAAGACCTATAATACATAATATAGAAGAAGTTATGTGAATATATCATAGATTCAATATCACAACATCAATCCATATCCAACTCGTCCAAAAAATATACCAAGTCCCTTACCAATTGTCATGATCTTCATTTCAAATCAATAATAACAATACATAATGAATCAAGGATAAAACAACATGAATTTCTGAAATTAGGGCAGCAAACAAAAAATTATAGCATCAGTCTATCATAATTCAACAGCCATAATCATACTACATAAAAATTCAATAGCATTAAGACATAAACAAATCACCCATAATGTAGTCAATTCTAGGGTTACATGAATTACATGGGTTCATATATGTTTAAAGTTAAAATATTCTAATTAACATTAATTCCATCAATATAAAATGATTCAAAAAAATATTTGGAAGAACCCATGGCTAGATCACAAAATTCAAGAATTTATCTTTTTTATCAATTTTTAAATTATTGTAATTGACTCCATTAATGAAAGTGAATCCAAGGATGAAGAACAATACATAATTGTGATAAAAAATACCACTAAATTGATGGAGAAAAACTTTGAAAAATCAATCTTCTTCCTTGGATCTTCAAAGCTTCATCAAGGGAGGTTTTCTTAAGAGAGAGATATGGAGAAGTTTATTTTTAGACTTGAGGATTTTTATTTGAATGGTGAATTGGGTTGAAAAATGTCTAATAACCGGCTATTATTATTTCCAAATTACCCAAAATACCTTTGAACATATAGGACCTTTTAACCAAGTAAAACTCAACTTAAATTTCTGGAATCATCATCCGAAAAGAAGTTCATGATGCAGAGCTGATCTTGCATCATTTTTAAAAAAATTTTGAATAGTTTATTACAACTAGTATCCGGGATGCAGATCAACTTTTGGATCTCGATGAACCTAGATTGCCACGCGGACAAGTTCCTATCAAGGATAAATCAAGTTGCCTTGGGCAGCTTGCTAGCCCTAGGCTTGGGTACTCTTCATGGACCCTTTTGTTGGTCCTCAGGGAGTTTTTCCCAAAAGATTCCACATCAAATACTCTCTTGTACTTTATAGGAACCTCTCGCGTTAATTTGAACTCAAAATAGCACATAAAACATGTCAATACACACTGGGACACACAAGAATGTTTTAAGGAAAAACTTTCGAAGGTCTTAGACTTTCTTGGATGTTTGACCTCCAAACTTCGGAAACTCTAGAAAATCCCTAATTACACTATTATTAAAAAAAATTTGACATAAAAATTTCATGACACAATTGTTAGGCTCTAGTTTCACCTAATTCATTTTAGAGGAGTCACAAATACCTTTTAACTGTGATCTCTACATTTATGAACCCTATTTGAATGAATGGTCAAAGTATGCTAGGAGCTTTATATACTAGAGTTGGGTATGTTATTGGATGATGTAATGTGAGTGTGTGTAGCCTATAGTCCTTAATACTCTATCTATTTGTATGATTTGAGACTTAAAGAAATGTTGTACATGTCTTATAATCTTTTGAAGTTGTCTTATTCAAGGTTATGTTATAGACATTATATGATCATGTTGATAAATTTACACACACACACACACAGTTCATACATGACGATAAATAGAACATATTCATGATGAATAAGTAAAGGATATTTCTCGTATGCATCATTACCTATTTCTATGCATGTGAACCATATGATTTATGAAATTATGAGGATGCGTGACTATAGGTTTTTATGTAAATGTAGATCACACATCTATACACACACACCGTAATGTATGAATGTATGAACATGTGAAAGGACATTATCATATGAAGTAGAGTCTATGATGATAGGACATTCTCATCTTAGAATCCTTTGAGCAATATGATGTATAAAGGATCAATCTCCTAAAGAATTCTTTATAAATTAATTCACTAAAAGCTTAAACATATCTAAAAATAAGAGTTAAATCCTCGCACCGAATGAACATGACAAATGAGATTGGGGCTTCTCGTTAATAAGTCCGGCTTCCCACAAGAGAACCTTTATTTTTAGCATGTCAGGGTTCCCAAAATACATTTTGTCTCATGACATAGAAACCTTCATGATACTAAGTGATACGCTCAAACTTACTTCTCAAATGAGAAGTAAAGCGGTCGCGTCAAGTAAATAACCCAACTAGTGAGGTTGGGATCGTTCCAACGAGGAAAATAGTCTAGACTTAACTTAAACTTGTGATTAGTATTGTTCGGTTGATGACTTCCTTAGAAAGTAAAAGCATAAAAAGGGGGGTTTCGTATTTCCTAATGAGTAAAAATAACTAACAAACTTGATAGAGACACTTAACAGCTTTTAATTTTGGGTTTTAATCAATTAATCAAAATAACTAGGGTTTACGTGTTCCCCACAGGTTCATAACTTGATAATTCTAACTATAACAATTCTTTCCTAGTATCTTTCATGCAAAGTGATAAGTTATGTATTTCTAAATCCTTGGTCCGGCATCTAGAAAATCTCACTCCGCACCTTGGTCCGGCTACGTGTGTTGCTTTCCTAACCCTTATCTTTACCTCATATTAAGCATCATATTCGATATTTGACTAATTTATTACCTCGTACCAATCAATACTAGCCTATTAGATAGTATACACTAAATCTATGTTAATAATTCTTTTCCTATTATCTACCTCCTTGGTCCGGCAAGTAGCATTAAGGCGAGTTCTAACGTTGATCATCCGTTAAAAAGACTTCTAAGCGAAAGAATTATTAATACATGCAAGACACTATTCTAGAATTGTTATTTTAGCTAGGGTTTATCTCATTATTTGCCTATAGTTCCCACAACCCTAGTTATAGAGTTTAGTTACTAATAGCCATAAACACAATATTCAAATATATCAAATAAGAATTCATGTACTTACTTCAATGAGAAAGAATAAAATCCGAAAATTTGCTTGATTAATCACCAAATATCACTTGTAGAATCTCCAAAAATCAAACACTAATATACAAAGTCTAACAATATGATGTTTAATGTAGCAGAGTCTAACCTCAAAAACGAGGTTTTTGAACTATTTATAAAAAATAAAAAACATAATTAAATAAGGATTCTAATTACTGGAAATCTGCAAAAACGCGGCTGGGTCGACGGACCACGCGACGGATTGTCGTGGTCACAACGGACCGTCCTGGACTCCGTCGTCCCATACTTGGTGCAATTTCTTCTGCTGCTTTCTTCATTCCCCTCGATGGCAAGTGTGGCGGACCATCATCACAACGGTCAGTTGAGGGTCTTCGTTTCAAAATACTTCAACTCTTGGAGTCTGGGTACTGTGATCACTTCTCTGATTTTCACGATGGACATGCAGGACGGACCGTCATGGCCATGACGGACAGTCACAAGCTTCGTAATCCCACAGTTGGTCAGACTTCCCCATCTTCCTTCAGCAGCTGCACTACGCTGCCACCTACGGACCATCACAGGCACGACAGACCGTCATAAGCTCCATAGGTGGTCTCTTCTGCATTTTTTCGCTCAAAATCTCCGCATTCAGATTTGGACAGATTTCCTGCAAAACAAAGAGAAACTTATATCAAAATTAGCACACAAATTCTTTCGGACATACTAAAAATAGGGAAAAAGTATTAATTATACCGTGAAACCACGGTATATCAACACCCTCAACTTAAATTCGTTGTTTGTCCTCTAGCGACGCACTATGACTCACTACACAATCTTTGTACCAAAATATTCATGGTTTATCCTTTGCAATCATTTGGATATCAATCCCTATTAATCTCATCAAATCTATGCATGCAATCACTATTAGGCTTGAATTTTGTGGGATTCGAACATGACACAGACTCACCATGCACTAACACCTATCCTCTTCAATTTCTCACCGAGGTGCTAACAATTCCGGTATTGCAACTTGTGTCCTCACTTCAAAACAAAATCCTCATTTTTCATACAATGATTTCAGTTTGAGTATAAGGATTACTTTTCAACACTCACTCTCAGAACAAAGTCACACTCATTCATACCTATTTCCATAAGCTTGCCCTTATTTTCACTGCCTTAAGTTCGCTATACAACCCTTAGGATCACGATAGGATTTTCTTAGCTTGTAACATAGGCTCAGAGTCAGGTAGGGTATATTTAGGTATACTTTAGTGACTTTTTTTTTTGCCCTCCCTGACATATCGGCTAAACCTTACACTTTCTATCGCTTTATCTCGCCCAGTTTCTCCCATTCTTTCATCATGCTATTTTCCCTTCTTTCTTCCTTTGTGTAAGTGACTCTTTTCCCTTTTGTTTTTTTTTACTTCTCTTTCAACGAGTTCTTGAGTCACTTTACTTTTGTTCTTTCTCTCTCTTTGTTCTTTCAACCCCACTTTCCAGAGCATTCCTCAAAACAGCCACCCTCAACTCATGGCTTTGCCATGAGTCAAGGTACACAATACCCAAAGTTGGGTCAGCGCCATAACGAAGGTTTTCTATGCATTAGCAACCCTTAACTTATGCTTTTAGCATAATATTAGGTGCACATGTCCAAGGAGGGACCAGGGCCAACATATTGTTCCCAGAAAAGATCAGTTGAGGTGAAAAAGAAAGGTCTAATTTTAAGCTCAAATTATTTGGATCAAAGAAGGATAACTTTCCTTTGGTTTCTTTTATTTAGGCTAGAAATGGGCTATTTTGAATAAGGGCCTATGATCCTTTCCTAATTGTCTGTTACAGCTTACTTTTAGCAGGACTAATCAGGCAAGTTCTAGCTCAGTACCAATAGTGGACTATTCAAATTTCCTCACACTCACTTGACATCTCAAAATTATACCAGATTATCAGACACCTTGTTCGACTTGAAGATTTAGGGTGATGCAATGGTGTAACTCTATTTCATGTTTAGAGCCACACAATTATCAGTTACTACGCCAAGTCATGCAACATTTTCTAGTTTTATAAGGATATCATATTAGCCATCATGCTTCAGAGTAAAACTATGTACAAAAGATGTAAGGTTCCGGTTCAACAGAAAAAGTAATCAGTCTTTTGGGGAAAAAGAACACAGGCAAGAAAACCCCAAAAGAGGATAGTGAGTTGGGCTACTCAGACTTCACCCTAACACTCACTTTCCAATTACCCCACCCCCAACAAAAAATCATGCAATTGTCCCCAATGCATAAGAATCTAAATATTAGAGTTGTAGGTAAAGCAAACCTGTGGCGCATAGCGCCGTCGATCAGCAAGCTGGTGGGTCCGGTTTCCTGAAACCCACGTCCTCTTAAATCTGGACACCCTCAGTGGTGTCCTCAGCCGCAACCGCACCATCAGTAGTGCCTCCTGCTGTCTCTACAGTGCGGGAGCTAGACGCCACAGCCGCTATCTGCGATGCTCTGAATTGGTGTGCCTCCGCCTCAGCAAGTGAGGCTCTCCTCGCAGCCTCCATCTCTCGGCGCTCCTTCTTCCTTGCTCGCGCCTCATCCTCTTCTCGACCCCTACGCCTCTTGGCACTCTCTGGAGGGGTAGGTGGTGGAATATCAGAAGTAGTAAACAGGGCCGCCAATACTGTGTCCTCAGCAGGCTCAACAGAAGGGTCCTCAGAATCTGGCACCCTCGCCGCTATTATCGTGGCGATGTCTGCACGAAGACTGTTGACTGCAGTCTAAAGAGTCGACACATCTACCGGAGGGGCTGTTCGAGCTAACACTCTCAACTCAAAGGCATCTAGGCGCAGGTTAACCTCAGCAATCTTCCGCTGCATAATCCTCTCTGTACGCGCTTCCGACTCAGTAATAGACTTCAGCATCCACGGCTGGATATGATGCAGAAGAGTGGCCATTTGTGCCTCCTGTTTTTCGACACTAGCAAGCGGGGCCTGTAACGGTAGAGGGGCTGTGCTACTACCCGGGATAGACTCGATCGGGGTAGTGTCAGTGGATGCCTGTGTAGCTGTGCGGGCCTGGGCTACTGAATCCACAAGATCATCAGCAAGAGGGGGCAGCTTTGGACGGGGCCCTCTGCATGGCGCCAACTCATTGGCCTCGTCTCTTATGAGGCCGATGTCAACGGTCCCCTGCGGGGTCTTCAATTGATCTATGTGCCATATGGGCACACCTGCAGACCTGCAAAGGGCAAAGATCATACACGGGAAGTAAAGTGGTCGCGTCAAGTAAATAACCAAACTAGTGAGGTTGGGATCGTTCCCACGAGGAAAATAGTCTAGACTTAACTTCAATTTGTGATTACTATTGCTCGGTTGATGACTTCCTTAGAAAGTAAAAGCATAAAAAGGGGGGTTTCGTATTTCCTAATGAGTAAAAATAACTAACGAACTTGACAGAGACACTTAACAGCTTTTAATTTTGGGTTTTAATCAATTAATCAAAGTAACTAGGGTTTACGTGTTCCCCACAGGTTCATAACTTGATAATTCTAACTATAACAATTCTTTTCTAGTATCTTGCATGAAAAGTGATAAGTTATGTATTTCTAAATCCTTGGTCCGGCATCTACAAAATCTCACACCGCACCTTGGTCCGGCTACGTGTGTTGGTTTCCTAACCCTTATCATTACCTCATATTAAGCATCGTATTCGATATTTGACTAAGTTATTACCTCGTACCAATCAATAATAGACTATTAGATAGAATACACTAAATCTATGTTAATAATTCTTTTCCTATTATCTACCTCCTTGGTCAGGCAAGTAGAATTAAGGCGAGTTCTAACGTTGATCATCCGTTAAAAAGACCTCAAAGCGAAAGAATTATTAATACATGCAAGACGCTATTCTAGAATTGTTATTTTCGCTAGGGTTTATCTCATTATTTGCCTATGGTTCCCACTACCCTAGTTATAGAGTTTAGTTACTCATAGCCATAAACACAATATTCAAATATATCAAATAAGAATTCATGTACTTACTTCAATGAGAAAGAATAAAATCCGAAAATTTGCTTGATTAATCACCAAAAATCACTTGTAAGAATCTCCAAAAATCAAACACTAATACACAAATTCTAACAATATGATGTTTAATGTAGCAGAGTCTAACCTCAAAAACGAGGTTTTTCGAACTATTTATAAAAAATAAAAAACATAAATAAACAAGGATTCTAATTACTGGAAATCTGCCAAAACGCGGCTGGGTCGACGGACCGTCGTGGTCACAACGGACCGTCGTGGACTCCGTCGTCCCATTCTTGGTGCAATTTCTTCTGCTGCTTTCTTCATTCCCCTCGACGGCAAGTGTGACGGACCATCATAGGCACGACGGTCCATCGAGGGTCTTTGTTTCAAAATACTTCAACTCTTGGAATCTGGGTACTGGATCACTTCTCTGATCTTCACGACGGACATGCAGGACGAACCGTCATGGCCATGACGGACCGTCACAAGCTTCGTAATCCCACACTTGGTCAGACTTCCCCATCTTCCTTCAGCAGCTGCACTATGCTGCCACCTACGGACCGTCACAGGCATGACGGACCGTCATAAGCTCCGTAGGTGGTCTCTTCTGCATTTTTTTGCTCAAAATCTCCGCGTTCAGATTTGGACAGATTTCCTGCAAAACAAAGAGAAACTTATATCAAAATTAGCACACAAAGGCTTTTGGACACACTAAACTTAAGGAAAAATTATTAATTATACCGTGAAACCACGGTATATCAGTAAGTCAAGGTTTCTAGAAAAAATCTTCTTGTTTCATAACTATGTGCCGTCGTACATTGTATCTTATGGTTTTTACCTACATAGCTATTTATGATTGGTTACATCTTATGCAAGTGTTAGCCATCTTTTTGGTGTGGGAGGAGAACACAAGATTCCATGTAGGTCACACCGTCTATGTTGATTATGGCTAAGTATCCCAATGAAAGAAATCAACTAAGATTAGATTATGGACACTAATCACAATACCTTGATGAGATTACTTAGAACATGTAGAATTATGGCCCCTACCCATGCATTGAACACGTGAACTTCAAGAAAGGATAAGATTAGTACATGTATGAGAGTAAGACTTATGTATGTTTTTATGAATTGTATTAGTGCAAGTTAAATTAATTTGGTAAGTAAAGATATGACTTATGATTATAAATGTCAATTGCACTTATGGATTTTAAATGAGTTTACATAGTATATATGTGTGTTTGAGACTCCATGTGTACATTTTACAAGTATTCTTGTGAAGGGGTTATGATAGTGGTTTACTTATGATATGAACTAAATGAATTACTACTAAGGTTTATGTACAGGAAATAGTCCTTATATGATGTATGAAGTATGTGCCTTATGTCTAGTTATAAATGAAAGTGTTATGACTTGTTGAGTATGTTATGACTAGTCTAGGTTGACTCGTTAGGTACACTTCATGGAATTAGTATTATGGGATGCTAGAACAACATTTAACTACTGTGTCTAAAGGGTTGTCTTAGATGGTCATGCTTGTGTGAAGTTTATGTTTATGATGTGCTTATTACTTCTAAATATATGCGGTTATTTTTATGAACCATGACTATGAAAGTCTATTGTAAGATGATATCAAGGTGATACATTGTACTAAGTACACTTGTGAGTCACATAAGGAAAGAAGTAAGATAAAAGAAAAGAATGATATTGTACATATTGAATATGCCTCAAAGTATTATAATTGACTTTATGTGTTATTATGAGTAGAATTTATGTCTATATAATGTATATGACGGATAATGTATTATTGTGCCTATGTTCATGAAGTTTACTCAAAAGATTTTGCATGATTTCAAATGAAATGTCCTCTTTAAATGCATGTTTTTGCATTGTTGTCATACTTAGTGCATTCTTGTACTAATAACATTCTTTTTTTCATCTTTTTTACACAAAAGTATACTTGTTGATGGCTAGAAGATGTTTGCTATGTGAAGGTCATGGATAGATCTCCCATGTTAAAGTAAAGGAACTCATATGATTTTAGGGTAGCCTACGTCAAGTTATTATAAAATTTATATAATAGCTTATATGTTATTTTATGTTGTAAGGGTCGTGTCATCATCCTATTCTTTTGGGTTGTGTTAAAATAAAGAGGTTCCATTACTAGTTCATAACCCAATAACATTAACCTCAGCAAAGTGGTCCCCTAGGGTTGCCTTACAATGGTTAAGAAGATAGCTCAATTATATTCCTAAGGAGGATTTTATGTTTTTCCAACCAACCAACCTCAAGGTCCACCATTTACACAAGAGCGATAGCGTTACAACTTTCGACTTCAAGGATATCATAGCCTTACAACTAGATTGAACGTTCCACATAAAGGAACTTCTTAGGAATGTTCAAGTCACATGTCAATCACACATACAAAGAATAAGAAGCTAAGGCATATAAAGTAAAGAACTCATATCAACATTGTAGATGTATCAAGTAAGGGAAACAAGTCTACCAAAACAAGACACACACATACTTCACATATAGAATATCATTCTAGAAGAAAATATGCATTACAAATGTCTTCTATAGGTCATCCTAGTCACTACCATAATATCATAAATATATGTGATAAAAATTATCATATAATCTATCAAGAAACATCATATTAGAACATCATGTAATCCACATAATGACTACACTATAGTTTACTAGAGACACAAAGAATCAACTAAAAGAAATCATGATTTGACTGAACATAAACACATAAGTTATCTTGACCTTCATACTATTCACATAATCAGGTTAATACATGATAAAAACATAATACTTGAATAATGCCTACGATGACACATAATTCACAATTCATAAAGTAATGATGACAGGGCCACATTAGTCACAAGTATAGCACATAAGCACTTCCACCATAAGTGGACCATACCAAACATAATTACTGCCGTAAACCTACTTTACAAAATATAGGGAAATTTAGGTCAGCATATTATACATCCAATCTCACAACTTTTATCCACTGACAATTCATCAATTACAATATACCAAGGCCCTTACCAATGGCAATGATCATCAATTCAACCCAATAATCACAATACATAGTGAATCAAGGTTTATACAACAAGAACATATGAAATTAGGGAAGACAACTAACTATTCTAGCATGATTCATTCATAATTCAATAGCCCTAATCAGACTACATAAGAATTCAATAACTTTAAGACACAATCAAATCACCCATAAAATAGACAAATCTAGGTTTACATGAATTACATGGGTTCATAGAATTTTTGAGTTAAAATCATATAATTAACACAATTCTATCAATATTCAATGATTAAAGATCTTTAATTCAAGAAACAATGGATAGGTAAAAAAATTAGACAATTCATCTTTTTGATCATTTTCGAAATCATTGAAATTGACTCCTTCAATGGAAAAATATCCAAGGCTGAAGAGCCATACCATAATTGTGATAAAAATCCCACTTAATTTATGGACAAAACATGGAAAAATCAATATTCTTCCTTGGAGCTTCAAAGCATCATCAATAGAGGGTTTTGGGTAGAAAGAATGGAGAGGTTTTGTTTTGGACTTGAGAGTTATGATTAGAATGGTGAATTGGGACGCAGAGGGAACAACTCCACGACGCGGAGCTGCTCCCTCATCATTTTCTTAAATTAAATCCCAAACTTATGGAGTCCACCATGTGTCCATGATGTGGAGAAAAAATTTTCTATTTGTGGAACAAGTCCGCTAAGAGAACTGGCTCCCACAAAGTGCAAAATGCTGCTGCCTTGGTCTGCTTGATAGCCAAAGGCTTGGGTCATTCTCTAGGACCATTTCGTCAATCCTCGATGAGTTTTGCCTGAAAGTTTCAATCACAATTACACTCATATACATTTTAGGAACGTCTCACATAATTTTGACTTCAAAACAACATATAAAATTTGACTAAACACACTAAGACACACAAAGTCATTTCAAGGCAAACATTTCGAACGTCATGGACGTTCTTGGACGTTTGACCTCAAAACTTCATGAAACATTATATACCGCCTATAAAAACTATTATTAACAATTTTGATGACTTTAAAATATGAATACAAAAACGTTATTATGTAGTTCGACCTAAGTAATTTTAGAGGTATTACAATCTCCCTCACTTAGACAACATTCGTCCTCGAATGACACTTGCCACTCCCCGAACACTTGCAAAGAATATAGAATCAACTAAAAGATCATATCCATACTACATAAAACATTGTAAAGTACAAACATCTAGAAGAAACATAAATTTCACATAATCAAGAGACTCACAACACAACAACAAGCTAGAAATAAATCTATGACTTATCATGCCATAATATTCACATCCATTATTCCAAATAGCAAAAAAATCCTTTTACATTCATTTTAATGCACATATACATCTATTAGATACACATTAAAACAAATTTCAACTAGAGAATGAATTATGCAATTTTGTAAAAATCTTATAGTGAGCGAAATTCCCTGCTAGTGAACATACTTCAAAATTCTAAAAATGCTACATTTAGGCAATTGGTAAAGGGAAGAACCTAATATGAATGATAAAACTACAAAAACACATTTTACAAAATAATCATTACTCTATGAAATCCACAATGCAAGGAATCAATTAAATTCAATTCTTACAAGTCTCCTAAACACAATGCAACATATAACATGCTACTATGACATTCTATTCTCAAACTTTAATTGAATAGGACAGATTAAATAACAATCAAAATTCTACTAATCAGCATACTTACCCACTTACAAGGAAGTCATAAAACTACCGAAAGGAACTATAACTTACCATCATCATCATCCTCATTCTGCTTTGATCCTCTTGCCCGGAGTGCATATAAATGATTCTTTTGTGGAGCAGCATTACCCGGAACACTTGGAGTAACTTTCTTACCGTCCATTAATTTGGAAGCAATAGTAGGACAATCTCGTACATTATGTGCATCCTTAACACAACCAAAGAAATTCCCTGTACATTAGAAATTCTCCATAGTGATAGAAGTAGACATACCATTTTGAGAACCACTTCCATTCTCAAGTTTGACATTAGGAGCACTAGGTCCATCTTGAGTTTTATCTCTCTCCTTGAACCTAAGTTTGTTTTGCTCACTTGTTCCACTCCTCCTCATGTTTTAAGTGATCCTCTTAAGATTAGATTCTTCTAAGGATTTAACATACACCATACACCTAGATAGAGTAATATCATCATGGAACGTTGTCGTACGCCACTCTTCTTTCGCATGGTTGGCAAAAACGTTCACAAACCTACGGATCTCATCCCTAGACTTAGACACAAAAGATAGAGTATACCTAGACAACCTAGTGAATTTCAAGGAATACTCCTCAACACTCATATTGACTTGATTGATATTAATAAACTCCTAAACTTTCACCTCGCTTCTATCACGGGAAAAGTACTTCCCTAAGAAAGCCTTCTTAAACTCTTCCAACTCTATATTAACCGACTCAACTGGAATATTATTTTTCCATTGAGTGTACCACACTTGAGCAACCTCGCTCAATTGGTATGAGGCTAACTCCGCCTTATCCCTAGAAGTCACCCCCATGTCACTCAACACCTTGTATACACAATCTAGAAATACTTGGAGATCCTCTCCCACCTTAGAGACAAGAAAAAACGGAGGATTCATCCTCACAAAATCTCTCAATCTAGAGGTTAAAGTGCTCTCCACAACATTCACTCTAGGTTCAATACCCCTATTCACATGGGTAGTCAAGGCTTGGCTAAAGTAAGTAAAGCCTCTCTAATCTCCCTTTCAGCCATTTCTAGGGGAACCACATGATCCTCATTACCTTGAACTCCAATAGAGACTTGAGCATCTTCCTCAACTTTAGGAGGAACTTGCACATCCACCCTTCCTTTTTCTGACGTTCTAGCAGCCATCCTTCTAGTTTTAATCTCCTATAAACACAAGAGAAGAGATTAGGAAAAAATACTTAAAACCTCAATTCTATTTGAACAACACAAGATTGATGAAGAATGTGAAATTTTATCTTCCTATAGCATCTCACCCATAGATGTGTTGTACCTCACATCGATGGTCAAGACTCTACTCGAGGTGCATTTATGAGATTTTTAGATTCCTAAGACAACATTCATGACCTATGCTCTGATACCACGTTTCTCACAACCCACATGTATACCCTAGAAGTTAGGGTATTCTTAGATCGTGGCATGGCATATTTGATCTCTTGGAGGTCTTGGACAAGACTCTTTGTATCAATCATTGCATATTGATATATGAAATGTAGTGAGGAATTGAAACTTTTCACACGAATATCTTAAAAATTATTTCATATTAAAATCATAGAAACGCTAGTCTCACATATGCCATTCATAGACTCAAGATACTTGGGACACAACCCATACAATACTAACATACAAATACTTAGTCTATTACAACACTTTGAAATAAAGACATCTATAGACGACTATGCCCTCGAGTCAAGTGAGGACATACTACAAACTTTTCTTGAAGTATAACTAAAATCCAAAATTTCCTTCACGATCCTTCTCACCTTCCACTTACACCTTTAGATATAACAAAATGTATGTATTTAGTAGAAGCACTTGTACCCAATTATAGCTTAATGCATAAAATCATGAAAAATAGACACTCAATATAAATGTTGTCTTTTTGATAAAAACAAATATCATATTATAGGCATAATAACAACATTTAACACCTTAGAAACACATTATATAACACATAAGCATTTAAACACATTTTACGAAATGTTATACTGAACTATCAAAAGTTATAGTGAACCCAATTAACATGTAATTCCCTCACTAAAAGCTATCCCAAGACTCACTTCAGTAAGACAATAAAAGATAGCCCATACACCCTCTCAAGGCACACCTAAATGATCCTTAAGACCACATATGATGAGATATACACACTTATAATACACCAAACACATAAACATGAGATCCTCCTAAAAAAGGTGATTCTAAATTTAACTTGAGTGAGTTGTGAAGCGACCGCCTATACAATCCCTTCACACAAACTTAGCAGATCCTTTACACTACCTAAGATGGGATCATTCTCCACTTATACAATAACATATATATAATATGACATTTTCCTCCCAAAGGTTATTAAAGAACTTACTTAAGGAAATCAAGAAGACAATGTCCATGCTTGACCTCTCCAAGATTACTTAAATAATCCATAAGGATACAGAAGTTTAAATAATCTCTACTCAATCAACCATGTATCCTAACTAGAGTTATTCTGAAGGGTTATCTAGGTAAGATACGAAGTGACCATTCCTATGCTCGCTTCACAACTTAACTACACAACTCTTTACTACTCTAGACAATTACTTACTCATTCATATAATTTCCAACTTAAGTCATTATCTTTCCTAGTTCATTAAAAGACATTTATCACATATTAGGACATTCAAGTAATGGTCTTGGAGAATACCTACGGACTCACTCACTAACATTTTCAAAGACTATTGTGCAATGTATAGATAGTGTCTCATACAACTACCTAAACATTACAAAACTTCTCCAACACTATTAGCTATTCCATATGATGAGAATAGGCATTGACTGACATATACCATGATAGTTAAGCATGGAATCTGGAGTTGTAGCATACTCCGATAGAGGGTGTTCTTCTTGCCAATGTTAGAACTTGGACACATCCTATGTAGGCACCTGGATAAGGAATATGAAGGGTTTCTTTGTACTCTAGCCTCGTGACTTACTAGATCTACTCCCCTTACCATACTCAGTCAGTGCTAGTCGTTGTTCTCATAATGTAATTCACAAAAATGAATACATGAAGAGGTTCCATCTAGTTCATAACAAAATCACACTCAACTTACAGAGGTGGTCCCCTAGGGTCGCCTTACAATTGTTAAGAAGATAGATCAATGATATTCCTAAGGATGATTTTATGCTTTTCCAACCAACCAACCTGAAGGTCCACCATTCACACAAGGTGAATAACATTAGAACTTTCGACTTCAAGGATATCATAACCTTACAACTAGGTTTAGGTTCGACATAAAGACCTTCTTAGAAATGTGCAACTCACATGTTAATCAGACATACAAGACTAAGAAGCTTTAGCATATTAAGTCAAGAACTCATATTAACATTGTAGATGAATCAATTAAGGGACATAAGTCTACCAAAACAAGACACACACATACTTCACATAGAGAATATCATTCTAGAAGAACATAGCCATTACAAATATCATTTATGAGTCATCCTACTAACTTCCATAATATAATAAATATAAGTGACAAAAAGTATCATATAATATTTGAAGACACGTCATATTCGAACATCATGTAATCCACATAATGACTACACAATAGTTTACTTGAGACACAAAACATCAACTAAAAGACTCATGATTTGACTCCACAAAAATACATAAGTCATGTTGAACTTCATATTAATCACATAAAAATGTTATAACATGATAAAGCCATAATACTTGAAGCAATGCAAACGAGGCCACATCATTCACAATTCATAAAGTAATGTTGATAGGGCCACATTAGTCATAAGTATAGCACATAAGCACTGCCACCATAAGTGGACCACACCAAACTTCTTTATTATCTAAAACCTACTGTACACAATATAGAAAATTTAAGTCAACATCCATAGATTGAACCTCACAACTTCAATCCATTGCCAATTCATATAACACAATATACCAAGGCCCTTACCAATGGCCATGATCATGAATTCAACCAAATAAAATCACAACATTCAATGAACCAAGGATAATACAATATTAATTTATTAACATAGGGCAGCCAACTACCAATTCTAGCATGATTCATTCATATTCCATAGCCGTAATCCAACTACATAAGAATCCAATAGCATTAAGACATAATATAATCACCAAATAAGTAGTCAAATATAGGGTTACATGAATTACATTGGTTCATAGAGTTTTGAGTTAAATCATATAATTAACAACAATTCAATGAATATTCAATGATTCAAAACCTTCAATGAAATAACCCATGGATAGATTAATAATTGGATAGTTAAACTTTTTGATCATTTTTTAAATAAGTGAAATTCACTCATTGAATGGAAGAACATCCAAGTATGAAGAGCTATACCTTAATTGTGATTAAAATCCCAGTAAATCGATGGAGAAAATTTTGGAAAAATCAATTTTGTTCGTTGGAGCTTAAAAGCTTCATTAATGGAGCATTTTTGAAAGAAACAATGGAAAGGTTTTGTTTTGGACTTGAGACTTATAATTTGAATGTTGAATTGGGATTTAAATAGGTATAATAACCGAAAATACCTAGCCAACTAAAACTTAACATAAATATCTGGACATATAATCGGGTAACAAGTCAGAGATGCGGAGCTGCTCCCGCATCATTTTCATAAATTAAATCCCGAACAAGTAGAGTCCTCCATGTGTCCACACCAAGGAGAAATGTGTTTTCTCTTGGTTGAACAAGTACTTGACGTGGAGTCGCTCCCATTAAGTGCAAAATGCTGCTGCCTTGGGCTACTTGTTATCCTGAGGCTTGCGTCCTTCTCGAGGACCCTTTTATCGATCCTCGGGTAGTTTTTCCCGGACGTTTCAACCTGTATTACACGCATATACCTTTTAGGGACCTCCTACATCAATTTGACTTCAAAACAACATATAAAACTTGAATAAACACACTAAGACACACAAGGTTGTTTCAAGGCAAACTTTTCGAATGTCATGGACGTTCTTGGAGGTTTGACCTCAAAACATCATGAAACATTATATGCTGCCTATAAGAACTGTTATTGAATATTCTATGACTTTAAAAAATGAATACACAAACATTAGGCTCTAGTTACACCTAAGTCGCTTAAGAGGTATTACCATTATCGGGCACACCCATCACAAAATGACTAATTTCATCTCTAGGATGGGACACAAAAGAAAGGGCATATTTGGACAACTTGGTGTATTTCAATGAGTATTCTTGGATGCTCATACTTTCTTTATGAAGGTTTATGAACTCTTACACTTTTCCCTCTCTTTTCTTCCTTGGGAAAATCCAACCATGAAATACCTTCTTAAGGATTTCTCCACAAATGGGCCCGCTCTCAAAGCACTATTGTCTTTCCATTGAGTGCACCATGTTTAAGGCATATCCTTTAGTTGATAAGAGGCTAGCTCGGCCTTCTCATTTTAACTTACCCCATATCATAAAAACATTATAAACCTTATTAAGTAAGTCTTGTGATATTCATTCACCTTATGCTGATAGAACATGGGAGGGTTCATCCTTGAGAAATCCATTAAGTGTGAAGCCATTGTAGTAGAATTTTGATTTACACAGGATGCAACTTCCCAGTTTGCTTGACCTTACATAGCTTGAGCTTGTGTATAAACTTGAGCTTGAGTAGCATGGCTTGTAACAAGTTGATGAAAGTAATCTTATCTCTCCATTTGTAAAAAATGGAGTATTGACTAGAGCTTGGTCACCTAGAGGATTTTGTTGTTGAGTAGGAGCTTAGTTACCTTGGGAAGGAACTCCCGCGTTAGCAATCTCCTGTTCAACTCTTCTTGCAGCTGCCCCTCAATTATTCATTGTCTATAAACAAACGAAAAAAATTAGAAGAAAAGGATATATAGAGTTAAGACTCTTGAAGCACGACATAAAATAGCAAAGAAGTGAGAATTTCCTAAGCATTATATACCCTCTTAATAATAAGTGTGGCGCGCTTCCCAAGTAGGAAAAAGACTCTACATAGATGTGGTTTTTGTGAGATATTATTTATATGATTAGTCAAGCATATATTCTAATAAAATGTTTGTCACGACTGGAGATAACCCCCTAGGTGTAATCGGCGTCGTCATCCTCCAAGAGGCTTTAGACAAGTCCAAGCATACATCATTGCATTTCATAGGAAAATAAAAATACGAAAAAATTAATAGATTATATTTGAAGTTCAAATAGACTTCTCATATATTGACAATAGTCTAAAATCGTATCACATATCCATATCATATAAGAGAAAAGGAGTTGGGACATAACACTCATAAAGTTACAAAATGTCTCATTAAATTACAATAAAGTCTTTGAATGAAAAACATGGAACCAAGATTTAGGCTTCTTCATCCTCGTACTTGATGAATCATTAACTTGGAGTTCTCAATCGCTGTTCTCCAATAAGGAGTAAAACATATTCAATAGCCCGAACCTACACTTAGTGTAGAAAATATAAAAGAATATGGGTTCAAATATCTCCATATTACATTTTCAAGAGCTATATCATAATTAAGTTATAAACAACATCTCTTCAATGCGTGAAAAGACCTTACCTATAATATCAAATAATGGAAACTAATGCAATGTCTTTTTGAAGCCCCATAACCCCACATAACAAAGTAACTAGAAAAGATATCATAAACATTGCCTTTACATCATATAACATCATAAAAAGTGTATTCAACCGTTTTCATGAATTAAAGACCAACAACTTATATATAATGTGAAACCAACTTCATATGATACCAACATTATATAGAACCATCATTATGCATTTCATTCATAATATATGCATCTAAAGAAACCATGCAAAGAATTGATCCTATAAAACCCTAAATAAGAACTACGGTGAACTAGACATTCATGATTTATTCTCAATTTAATTTAATTTTTAAATTGATTTATATTAGTATCCTTAGGCAGTGTGTAAAGTTCTGTTATGTTTTGAGGCCCTAATTCCTAGAACGTCCATGACGTTCGGAAGCTGTTCCTTGCAAAGTGCTTGTGTGTCTTCATGAGTTTTAATGAAATTTACATGTTTTTATTGTTTTAAATTGGTGTGGGATGTTTTGAAGACCTAGAGGAATATGAATAAGGTTTTAATGTTTGATTACTACCCAACCTAGGACCCACAAGGGGCCCTATAGAAGGGCCCAAGACAAGGACCAAGAATGCTTTGGAAGTGTCCACCAATGAGGGCAAACGATCGCCAGTGGTCCAACCAACAACCCATCAAAAAGCCCCTTAGTTTGTACCTGCAAGGTAGGATATCCAGGACATAAATGAATCTATGTATCAACCTAAGAAACCCCACTAATGGACCGTTGATGGACAAACGGTTAGTTGATTTCATTTGTTGTTTGATTACTATCCTAGAGTTATTTTTCCTTTAATGACTTGGGGTACTTAGGAAATTCAGCCCAGGTCTTTTATGAAACTAGGGAGTAGATTTTTGCTATTTTTAGGTATATTAAGTAGTTCGGAAACCTTATATATAATTTCAAACTCCATTTACTAAAACCTAAAACTCCTCTCTCTTAAAGACTCTCTCAAGTCACCATGGAAGCTAGAATTTAAGAAGGGATAGAAGGGGCTGCTGGTGGTCGCGTTCTTCACAAGAAATCATTTGGTTTTCTTCTATTTCATGTATTGTAGTAATCCTTGAACTTCTAGTAATCCTTGAACTTCTTCCATTCAAGGAGTCCTTTCTAATGGATTTTCAAAAAGGGTTTTCAACCCTAACTTCTTCTATCTTTAACTCTTAATATGGGCCTTGCATGAAAACATTTTAAGTTATTCAAATATGATGTTTTAAATGTTATTTGCTTATTTTAATGTTAAAACTTAAATGAAATCATGTTAAAGCTTTCTATCAAATTATTTCTTAGGAATGGGTTAAATGAGCTTGGTTTTGTCCTCTTCGAGCTTTGCTTTACTGGTGTTGTTAATGATATTTAACTACTACCCTAAGGTCAAATTTATGACGAATTATTGAGTAAAATATTATAGGTTATTGAACTTGAATTAAAGGGCAAGTTGGTTATGTTTTTTAGTTTTTAACTATGAAAGATTCTTAAGTGGTACGTTCCACCCCTTGGTGGCGGTGTTTACATGAATTGCATGAATGTGTATTAACTTGTGTTTTATAACTGAGGCCATGAAGCCATAATATGTGAATAAAGATTTAAATGACGTTATTCTTGTTGATGTGTTTATGAAGCTTATTATGAAAAGTATGATAAGGATTATGTCTAAATAACTTATATGATTATTTGATGCATGTTAAAGGGTTTGATGTGATGAAAGAAGGTCTTATAATGTATAGAATGAAATGTAAATTAAATAATGCTTATGTGCAATGAGTGTTCACATATACACACACTCACACTTGAATGAACAGATGAAGCTAAGTTGGGGAATTTGTTGTTTACATTATTGGTGAGTTGGATAAGTATTTAGTAGAAACCAAACTATTCCTAAGAGCTTTATAGTGTAAGTTGGAGGATGGATAACTTTATTGAGTTGAGATGTGGCGTCAAAAAGTTATCCTTTACCTTTAGTAGTGAATGTTGAGAATCTGTAGGGAGTTATTCCTACAAGCGAGTGGATATGAACAAGAGGTGGTTACACTTCATGAGTTAAGATGTTGTATTCCAATGTACCTCTTGAGTTGAGTACTCCTGGTTAGTAGAAAATGAGATACTTAGTAGAAATATCCTTATCCCTTAACTATGTGCTCGCATAGGTGTAGCTATTGGGAATTCAATTTTAAAACTAAGAGAATGACCTTAGTCTAGGCATGTAAGGATCCCTCATCCGATATGGGTTAATATAGAGATCACATCTCTAGCTGTCATGGTCTATGTAAGTTAAGCTAACCTCCAACAAAAGTAATGAATGTGCTAAGTCTTCTATTAGAGTTTACTAAATAGGGTAGGTAGTTCAATGGCACGTTATCTATCCATTGCACTGAGTAGACCTTCTGAAAGAGGAGTCAAGGTGATAAGCCTTCTAAAAGATTGTACTACTTAAGGTAGGTGGTGTTATGGGACGCTATCTACTCATTTCCCTAAGTAGGCACTCTGAAAGGGAAGCATAGGTGTGTTATTTTAGTGTTCTTCTAGAGTCTTTTCATTGAGTGGTGGCTTGTTCTCCAGAGATAGGTAACCCTAAAAGTGTTAGTCATGAGGATCACATTGGTGTGTATTGAAGGAGGTATGTGTGCACTTCCTTCATGTCTTACCTTGGTGAATCTTAGCATGACATTAGTTAGGGAAACTACTAGGGAAATGAGTTCCATTCCTCCTTGCTTGTCCTTGGAAAATCACTTATTTGGGAAAGAATTAGTTCACTCTAATGTCCAAAAGGAGTTCACATTCATATTTTTGAAATCTTATTGTATGTTGGTTCTTTTTGTTAAAATATGGAAATTCTTCTCTAAGTTTTTAATGATGATTCTTTTGTTGTTTTAATTCTATATTCTTTAATGTTTTCCTTAATTGGCATGAAAATATATTTATACTAAACCGTCCCTTTTTGCATGTTTTTGCAAATGCTATGCATATTACATTATATATACTAACTCCATAATTTTTATACTCTATGAGTATGTGTTTGGAGGCACTAAGAAGATAAAAAGGCTAAACTTGGGGAATCTACTCTCTCAAGATTAGATATATCCTCATATATTCGAGGACATAGTCTATGTTTCTTAGTTTTTTTATTAAGACTTATTATGTATTTTCTATTAATGTAAAGGGTCATGTCTCTAAGATATTATGTTGTGTCTATAATAATTGCTTGTGACGATGAGACTTCTTTAGTATTTTATGATAAAAATTGTCTTACAATTGTGTAATTAACGATAATTAAAGGTATTTTACAAGACCCAAAAGGGTCAAGCACTCCTTGTTCTAATCCAAGGGTTCTCCCTAACTAATAGGGGGTACTTGTGGGTCGTGACCGACATGGTATTGTAGCATAATGTTATGGGAAATAGTTTAGGGCCTAAAAGTCTACCAAGCCACGTCTAGTAGAGTCTTAGTCATTAGTGTTAGTCGCGACACATCCATGGACAAGAGACTATAGGATGATAGACTTTCACTTTCTTCATTACTCTTGTATCGTGCCATAGAACTTAACTCCATAAGATCTCTTTCTTCTTCTCCTTTGTCCGGTTGTTTTCTAGGTGTGATTTCTTGGAAATGGAGATGGTTCTAAGTTTGAGGGAGAGAAAAGGTGAATTTTTGATGCTTCTGATGGTTTTATGGGTAGAAGAGTAAAGGTGAAGGTTAGTTTTGAGAATTTTGATGTGAAGACATGTATGGCTATGTGGGACTTATGAGATTGGATGTATTGTGATGAGAAACTTTATGGTGACCTAGTTGTAAGCATGATAAGAATTATAATGATTAAAAAAATCCCTTCAGAGTAAATGAGTAATCTTGTGATTATGTTCAATGATGGTAGAAATGCTTTAAGGTGTGTGTTTGAGGAATGTTGAGAGGATGTGGAGATTCTATATAAGTAGAGGTCAACCCTCTTGTGTGGATGATTTTACTAGTTGTTCATGTGATTTGGTTGAGATTCTTGTGTCGGTTTACTCTAAGGAAGAAATGTGGTATTATTATCTAGTGAGTAAGTTGTGGAGTTATGCTAACATAAATGGTGGAGTTTATATAGTTAATTTTTTATTTTACCAAACGAATATACCTTTATTGGTGTAAAAGGAAAGGAGGAGTTTTGTTCCATGAGATTGAGTTAAGTGGTGGCAAGGACTTGAATGAGGTCATGTTTAAGAAAGTTTGTCTAGGCTTGAATCCTAAGAGGAGAGTGTTATGCTTGACTAGTAGATTTGATGTTTAGTCTTGATGTACATGAGTTAAGGGTATTTGGAGTTCCTTCCTTTTGAAAATTATAGTGGTACATTTAAGTATGAGGCCTTCAAGATGACTTTACCCTAAGTTGGGGAGAATTAATTGAGTACAAAGGTAGTTGATATCCTTATCTTTCCTTATTGTTCTTATTCAACATTTAGAGCTAATCCTTAGTAATTTGGTAATGATTAAGAGTCTTGGATAATATTATGAGTTATCATGTGTTGTATATGAAATTAGATGAAATAAGTTCTAATGCTAAAGAAGCAAGTTAAAGCTAAGTTTTGCATAATGAATGTTAAGCATAATTGCATGTAGTGTACTTAGTCCAAGAGAATCCTCAAAGGGTCACTAAATGGGAGTGGTAGTATAGCATGCAACTCTCACACTGCACTTAGTGTAACTTACCAAGTCTCTTTTTAGTAAGTTATTATGGTATTGTCTCTCATATTGTCATGCCATCTTGTTATAGTTGCCTGAAAGGTGCATTATGGAATTTTTAAGAATGTGACACAGTGATGTTTTTTAGTTTACTGTAAAAGAAGTCCATATTTTGAGAAAATTGCATTTTTCATGGATGAAGGTGTCAATTTGTATGAAAGTGATGTGTATGATAATGTTCAATGTTGGAGAAGGTAGTTCCTCCATAAGTGAAGGGTAAGGGTGAACTTTGAAAATTGAAAGTTCTCACGAAGAGGATGTTTTTTAAAGTGTTTGAAAGAGTGAAATTCTGCTCCTTTTTAATTGGTGCGTTCACTATGATGTTTTTATCATTATTATAATGTTTTATGTTAGTGATTCTTTTATGGTATTAAAGTTTTAGTATCATTCGAGGATGAATGTTATTCCAAGTGTGGGAGAATGTAACACCATAAAAATGAACTAAGGTGAACTAGAGAATTTTGATTGTTTCTTGAGTAAATTTGGTGTTAAATGGAGTTATATTAGCATCCTTAGGAATTGTATGAAGTTTGGTTAAGTTTTGAGGTCAAACGTCCAAGAACGTCCATTATGTTCGGAAGGTGCGACTTAGAATGTGTTTGTGTGTCTTCATTAGTTTTAGTGAGTTTACGTGTTTCCTTTGTTTGAAATTTGTGCAGGATCTTCCTAACACCTAGAATAGTATGTTTAGGGGTTTAACGTCCGTGTAAAATCCTACCTAGGACCCACAAGGGGCACTAGAGAAGGACCCAATACTGCTTTGGCACAATCCACCAACGAGGGCAAACGATGTAGAATTGTCAAGCAATTGGACCGTCGACTTGCCCCGTCATGTGGACGTGCGAGGTAGGTTAGACAGCCCCAAATGAAGCTATGTATAAACCCGAGAAACCCCATCCGTGAAATGTTGGTGGACAGATGGTCCATTGGTTGCATTCGTTGTTGAAGACTGTCTAAAACCTATTTTTAATGTAATGACTTAAGTAGTTTGGTAAATTCACCCCAGGTATTTTATGAACCTAGGAAGTCATTTTTAGGTCTTTTTAGGTATATTAAGGAGCTCCAAACCCTTATATCTAATTTTAGACTCCATTTCCTAAAACCCAAAACCCCTCTCTTTTAAAACCCTCTCAAGTCACCATTGAAGATAGAAGTAAAGAAGGGATAAAAGGGGTTGTTGGTGGTTGAGTTCATCATAAGAAATAATTAGGGTTTCTTCTATGTGTGGTATGGTAGCAATACTTGAACTCTCTTCTATTCAATGAGTCCTCTTTAATGAATTTTAAAAAAGTGTATTCACCCTGAATTCTTCTATCTTTATCTCTAAGTATGGGTCTTGCATGAAAACATTGTAATTTATTCAGATATGTGTCTCTAATTCTAGTTTGTGATTTTAATGCTAAAACTTCAATGAAATCATGTTAAAGATTTTTATCAAATTATGAATTAGGAAATGCGTTAAATGAGCTTGATTTTCCAGTCTTTGAGCTTGGCTTTACTTGTGTTGTTATTGATGTTTAGATACTGCCCTATGTAATAATTTATGATGAATCGTAGAGTAAAATTTTATTGGTGATGGATGATTGAATTAATGGGTAAGTTGGTTATGTTGTTTTGTTTTTAATTATGAAATACTCGTTGGTAGTATGGCCCACCTTCTTGGTGGCGGTGTTTACATGAATTGTGTCACAACTGTCGAACACCCCCTAGAAGTAACATGGCATACTTGAACTCTCGGTGGTCTTTTACAAGCCCATAGTTATCTTTCATCATATCGACATAGTATGTTTAGCATAAAATTTAAAACTTTTCATAGCATCTCATATGCTAGAAACTTGACCTTATATATAAATATAAAATTGAAGTAATAATACATATATACACTCTAAGTCTCTTTTCCATATTAGACTCAATAACAATAGAACACAATAGAGACACGGCCCTTAAAAACACATTACATTGCTACACAATATTGAGACACTTTCCAATAAATATATAAGTAGGAGATCCTTTAACTTAAGGATTCCTTTCATTGAGCTTGGGAATCATCTATCAACCTCTTCACAATTCAATACATTCTTTAAGCATCCATAATCTACACTGTGTAAAAAGTAGTGCTGAATGGGATTAGTACAAGAATACAATAAGTTTGACAACCATGCATTAACATGCATTTAAAAAGGGACATTTTCTTGAAATCATACTTTATGTCTTTTTGAGTAAATCCTTTTAAAACCATTTTAAAATAGTATTTACATCATTTTCATACATCATATCAACACAATCAAATGCCAACCATCATAGTTTATCACATATAAAATTTAAGTCCCATTTGAGGTCACTTTATAGTGAGCTCAATCTTTTTAACAGTTAACTCTTTCTTTCAATTGCCTACCAATTAACCCTTTAGGTATACTTTGTGCAATGTATCACCTAAGCATCATAAGGAAAACCTCACCTATCATCTACACAAGAAAACACATACCATCATAGAAGTATAATATAACATAGGCGTAGTTAAGTCAAGACCTTCGTCATATAGTCAACAAAATCAACATAATTCATAAAGAGTCATATCATGCACATCTTTATAACAAGTAGACAAATACTACAATGCCATACATAAGGAACACATACATAGTGACATGAATTAGAACACCTTCCTATAACTTCCTAAGAATATATTTGTGCAATGTCTAGATGGGTTAATTACTTCAACCTATCCTAAGTAACATCCCTTAAGTCATTCTATTTAGGGTCCTAGTCATTTACTTCAAATGTACATTTTGCTTTAGGGAAACTATATCCTTAACTGATATAGAGCATGTGATACTTAACATGGAATCCGGTGTCATAGAACCCCAAACCGAAAGGAAGTGGTCTACCATCCAAAATAGAACCAAATATGACAAAGCTTCCTAGGAGAATCAAGTAGCTAGTATCCCATGGTGGCAACATAGTTATTGAACTTGGAGGTACATGTGAAAACCCACTTTATGTAAAGATTAGGCATTATAGTTATTCACTTATGGAAACCCTATTTATACCCATTGACGCATTGTGGTTATCCACCTCATTAGATTTATGGTCACCTACCTTCCTACCATAGGAAGGGACACACATTTTTATTGAAAACCTTTATTATTTTTTTCCTTATAAAACATTGGTTTAGGAGAGTCATCCCATAATATGCTTAACTCATAGGTCATAGACGAATTTCATGAACCTAAATCATGTAAAGAATCCCTTCACATAAACATAGCATATGTAAAGCATAATCCAGTTTATTGTACACATGAATACACCATTAATGTCCCCTCTCTTGACCTAGTATTCATACATGTGTGTGTGTATACATATATGTGACCAAACCTTTCACATATCACATTAAGACACACATGTTCATACATACATATTCACACATATAGAAACCAAAATGAGAACTATCCTATCAAGGTACACATGTTCATTGCATAGGAAAAGTCCCATACCCTTGACCATACTAGTAAACCTATCAATTCATACTATTAAGGACATACTTCACATACATTAACTTTACATGCATAGTAGTAAACACTAGTGAATATGAGAACAACCTTCCATTTAGACACCATGACAATGCATGTGAGTGAGAGTGTACATTGGTCAACATGATCACATAATGGCTATAAATAACTCAGTGAGTCAGACACCCTTGAACAAAGCTTCATTAACATTACTATAAGGAAAGTAGAAGCGATAAACGCTTTTACAAATTTCTTACCCATTGATCATCACTGATCAATAAAACTTGTTCATCAACAATTCATTTATAGGGAACTAGATAAATGTACTTTAATCATAAAATAAATCATACACAAGTCGCTACAACATCATACTATAACATAATACAATGCATTTCACATGTATTAGGAAGTAGAAGAACATATACCATTAGCCAATTTCTTTTATATGGAATATAGATCATATTTCATGAATAATATCACTCAAAGGCAGTAGCGAATCCTACACTTAGTCACAATGAAAAATGCTTAAGCACTTCAAGGTCAAGATACTATCATAGGCATTCAACTATCAATTCTATGTAGAGTAGAGAAAATAGGCCATCTTATTAATTTACCAAAGTATTGATCATAAATCATATTTATAAATAAGTAAATACGAGGAATTATCTAATGAAATCATAGTCTAGATGAGACACTATTACAATTGCCATTTAGCTCTATAGAAGAATGCTTCATATAAGTAGTTCAAGGAAGGTAAATTACATAGTTTAATCTGATACAAACTATCATGAATTTACCCATATTGTATTCATTACATATAATCCATCCTCATATTTCATTGTAGGAAGCATATATATCTATTAACCATCATAAATTCATATAACAACTAACCCAACGTCAAGATCACCTAGATTAGTTCAAATATTTATATATTGATCCTCATGGATCCATTACAAACAATTCAACATTATTCACGTCAAAAACAGTATATGTAGAATATTCAATGTAGTATAATCATAATTCAATCGCTAAAATGTTAAGATCACAAAGCCCACGCAAGAGCTAAATCAATTTTGGAAGAGAACATGGGTTCATCATGCAATTGTAAAATCGCGTTCAAACCATTACATTAACACCAATTCATAATGATGTAATCATTAAAAACGTTTTGAGAAAGAACACATGGCTACATTCAAGTATTGGAAGATTGATCTTAAGATCTCTTTGTAAACTTTGACAAGAACTCTCAAAGTTAAAGGTTACTTTTAGATGAAGTAATACCATACATTTTTCTAGTTGAAAACCTCCAAAACATTATGATTCATACATGAAAAACCCCGATCCAAGCAGTTCTTGAGCTTCATCAACAATGGTGGTTTGAAGGTATATATTTTTTTAAGGAGAGGCTTCAATAGTGTGAGTTGATTTTATAATAAGTTGATCACGTTTTTATGAATTATATACACCCAAAAGTATCTATATAAACCTGTTAGATTCATTTTAGTATGTGGGGTGAATTTCCCATCACTCCTTGATTAAGCCAGATGTAGGTAGTAAACTGTAGGCCACAATCGACGAAGGCATCTACTGGCCGTTAGTCAGTCGATGGGCCATGCATGAGCCTCTTTCATTTGGTCCCTGGAAAACTTTTTGCTTGAGACCTGTCCGAAATATGTTCCAGTCAAGAAATCTCACCAACGGGTCGTTTCTTGACCAATAAGTCGTCGTTTGGTCTGTTAAATGACAATGCCAAGGTAGTGCTCGACCAGCCTTGGGGCCTTCTTCTGTGGACTTTTGCGTGGCCATTTAGAGGTCATGCCCAGATGTTTGAAACATAAATACAACCCTTAACATGTTTAATACCTTCCACATAAGTTTCACCAAAAACAAACACCTGCAAGTCGTCCAAAAAGGTTGGGCCCTATCAAGACACAGGTTGAGTATCTTAAGGGATATCTTTCGAACGCCTTGGACGTTCTTGGTCGTTTGATCTCAAAAATTCATATACCATAATTACAATTAATTTAAACTCATTTATAGTTTTCAAAATATCATGAAACACAAATATAAGCAGGCATAGACACATGAGGCACAAAGGTAACTATTCGTCAAACATTTTGGTCGTTCCTTGATGTATGACTTCCAAATTAGTTCAAACTTTATGCACTGAATCTAAAGCATATTATGATCCATTTTAGGACCTTATGAACTTAATAAAATCATGTTATTCTCTATTTATCCTATCTCATTTTGGGGTCTTTTAAATTGTATGAAGGTGTACTTAAATGTGTATTGCAACTGAGGCCATGAAATCATATTATGTGAAGAAAGATTGAAATGAAGTTATTATTGTCAATTTTTTTCATGATGCTTGTAATAAAAAGTATACTAAGGATTATGTCAAAATGACTTATAGGATTATGTGAGGAATGTTAACGTTTTTGTTCTGATAAAAGAACGTCTAATCATGTATAAAATGAAATGTTAATGAAATACTGTTTATGTGTAAGGTGTGTTCACATATACACACACTCACACGTTAATGAATGGATGAAGCTAGGTTAAGTCAAAAAGGGAATTTGGGGTGAACATTATTAGTGAGTTAAGAATAAGTGTTTAGTAGCAGCCTAACTAATCGCAAGAGCTTCATAATGTAGGTTGGAGGATGGATAACCTTCGTGAGTTTAGATGTGGTGTCCAAAAGTTATCCTTGACATTTAGTAGTGAATGTTGAGAATCTATAGGGAGTTATGCCTATCACCAAGTTGATATGAGAAGTGGTTACACTTCGTGAGTTGAGATGTTGTATTCCAATGTACCCCTTGAGATGAATACTCCTTGTTAGTAGAGAATGAGTTACTTAGTAGTAATCTCCTTATCCCTTTATTATGCTCTTGCAAAGGTGTAGCTATTGGGAAAGCCATGTAAAAGCTAAGAGATTGAGCTTACTCTAGGAAAGTGAGGATGCGTCATACGATAGGGGTTAGTATCTGAATTCCATGTCTATCCCTCATGGTCTATGCAGGTTAAGCTAATCCCCACAAAAGTAATGAAAGTGCTAAGTCTTCTAAAACAGTGTACTACTTAGGGTAGGTAGCAGAATGCGACACTATTTACCCATTGCACTATATAGGCATTCCCAAAGGGGAGTTTTAGTGAGACTTATATGAATTGAATGATCTAAGTCTCCTAAAAGAACTACTACTAAGGTTAGTGGTGGTATGGGATGTTATCTATCCGTTGCACTATGTAAACCTTCCGAAAGAGGAGTCGTTGTTTTAAGCCTTTCAAAAGAGTGTACTACTTAGGCTAAATGTTGGTATGGGGTGCTATCTATGCATTTCACTAAGTAGGAATTCCAAAAGGGAACTCTTGGGGTGTTGCTTGAGTGTTCTTCTAGTGTGTTTTCATTGAGTGGGGGGTTGTACTCTAGAGGTGACTAATCCTAAAATGGGTAGTCTAGAGGATCACATTGGTGTGTATCGAAGGAGGTATATGTGAACTTACTTCATGTCTTACCTTTTTGAGACATAGTATAACCTTAGTTAAGGAAACCTCTACGAAAATGAGTTCACTTCCTTCTTGCTTGGCCTTTGAAGTTCTCTGTTTTTGGAATGAATTAGTTCACTGTAATGTCCAAAAGTAGTTCATTATAATATTTTCGAAATCTTACTATAAATTGTTTTTTTTTTGCTAAAATTATGGAAATTCTTCTCTAAGTGTTGAACGATGATTTCTATGCTGTTTTACTTCTATATTTTTGAATGTTTTACTTAATTTGCATGAAAATTTATTTATACTAAAATGTCCTATTTTGCATGTTTTTGCATATGCCATACCTAATACATTATTTATACTAACCCCATACTTTTCTATACTACATGAGTATATGTTTGGAAGCAAGAAGAAGTTAAAAAGGCGTAGCTTGGGGAATCTACTCTCTCAAGATTTTGTATGTCCTCATATATCTAAGGACATTGTCTATGTTTCTTAGATTTTTTATTAAGTCTTATGATGTATTTTCATTCAAGATAAACGGTCGTATCCCTAAGATATTATGTCGTGTCTTTATGATTGGCTTATAACGATGAGACTTCCTTAGTACTTTATGAAAAATGTTTCCATTACTAAATCATTTGTAAAAGGTTTCAAATCCGCACTACTTTTCATTTCTTATGTAATGAACGATAATGAAAGAAATTTTATAAGACACTAAAGGGTCAAGTATGCCTCGTCCTTATCCAAGGGTTCTCCCTAACTTCTAGCGGGTACTTACGAGTCGTGATAGTTCCCTCAAGGTCAACAAGTTCTATGTATAGGTAAATTCCAATTCCCTTACCTACAATAACTAGTAAACCTTTCAAGTACAACTAGTTATTATGCATTTTTTACTTATATTCCTTCATTTTACTTTCGGAAAACTTTGTCATAACGACATGAGACCATGTGAGGAAAACATGGAATCCGGTGTCAACCCTTCACACCTAATGAGTGTATCCTACTTCCCAAGGTACGACACATACATCATAATAACATCTACGAGGATCCACTAGAGCTAGGAGATTGTTTCTAAAAACTATCATTATTCTAATCCGCATTGTTGTTTCCACTTCATGAGACCGTAGTTGAACCTACCTTCCTCATTTGATGGGACACATTTTATCATCTAGTTTGGTCGATGCTAAGCTAAATTTCTTTTTTCAAGTTTCTTTAAGTAATCCTTAACATTACTTTATAACAAAGGACTTATGAGACTAACCACTTATATAACATGATCATACCTCCTAGGTTCTAGGATGAGAAAGTCCTTTCAACCCAACATTAAGTGAGAATTTTATATCATAATCATAATAATAAGATAGAGAGGAGAATCACTCCAAATCCCTTATAATCATGTACCTATCATCATCTCTCATTCATTATGTATATAGACTAATCGTGGATTAATAAATCCATAATTTATACTTCAATTGAACAACATTACCATGAATAGACCAGCATTAATACAATAAACTATTCATGATCATGAAAGTCTTACAAATGACTTCCAAGAATCTCATCAAAGAGCTCATCCTCAATTACATGATATTCACCTAAAAATTCAATTATTATCATCATATAGTTGTAAATTATTCAAGAAAACATTCAATTTCATAATCAATAAATTTCACATGCCAATGATAGGATAGGATGAGTATTCATAAGTCTTTATAGAGATTTAGGTCAAAGCATTAAGGGATATATAAATCAACACATAAGAACACATAACTCATCATTAATAATCTAAATAAGAATTCAAAATTCAATTTATAGTGTAGACCTATGAAATTGGAAGACAACTATAATTTTCAAGAACATTGAAAACAAAACTTTAAGAAACCTCATTGGGAAAGGTGTATAAAGAGCTAATATCTTTCAATCCTTGAAAATCCTTGATGTTATGTTAGTTTAATGACTTAGAACACTTATATAGTCCTAAAATATCTAAATAAAATTCTCCTAATTATTAGTTAATTAAGTATTTATTTACCTAACCATCCCCACTTAAGTCATGTGGAGGCAGTGAGACAACTGTCCAACGATGAGAGGTCGATGCCCTATTTTCCCAACCACGGACCGTACAGGTCTAACGTGTTTTGGGAAAAAGACTGCACATTGTTTGTCATGGGGGAGGAACCTAAGTATAGACCCACAAGCACCATCGATGGGGCGTGTACCCATCAATGACTCATTGATCTCTCGTGGTTGCACACTATTTTTGACACAATTTAGGGTCAAATGTTGGGTCCACATAGAGGGCCCTTAGGGTGGTCCTTGGGGAATCATACTCGGATGTTTGGATCCTAAACATGCACTAAGGTTTACCCTAGGTATTTTAACAAATTTTATCCTCATACCACTTTTTAAACTCATACAAAACCTAAAGGCACACTAAATTATTTTCATTAGTCTCCGGACGTCATGGTCATTACATGATGTTAAGATTTAATACTACATAATAAAGTTAGTTACCTTTAATTAGGCGCGCAAACATGGTTTAATGTATTAGATACTAAGTGTCACTCTAGCCTAGGTCCTTGGATTTCCGAGGTATAACAAGTTATACAATAAGAATGTCCTTTCATGAAAACCTACATCATGTGAGAAAAATTATCCTTTAACATATACATAACATAGTCTAGTTTAGACTAAAAATAGGGCAAACATCCAAGAGACTCTAATTGTCTAGATTATCGTTACATGCTTCATTCATATATTCATGTGTGCATATGTATACATGTATCAGGAAGCCTTTCACATAAACAGATTTAGACAACACATGATCATACTTTATTAGTCATATACTTTATATGCATAATAAGAGATAAACATGCATATAAGAATTATCCTTTCGATTGACAACATAAACAAATTATACTCATACTTATGCATGGAATGTGCGCGCATATTAGTTATCATGATCACACAAAAAAACAACATGATATTGATGAACCACCCTTCAAAGATCCTAGCATATATACAATATCCCCAAGTCATGAAAAACTCATAAGATTAAAATTTAAGGATTATAGACCACACACCCATATAATATCATAAGAGACAAGAACACCTTCAATATTTGAATAAGATAATCCTAACATTCATAGGATCAACATTCATATAAGTTACATAGGAAGGGGTAATTCTACAATAGTATTTATCACAATAAAGCATGTAGACAGTACCTTACCCTAACATCATATTAAAATTATACTTGACATTATGAATACAACTAATCATGATACTAGAATTGACGACTACACACATAACCTTTATAGTCATGATAATCATGATAAAAATTCACTTTAAATCTATTGCCCTCTAGAAATATTCAGTACAAGAAGTTAGGACCACTTACCAATTTTCCAAACCATGATCGTCATATATTAATCCTATATATATACATATATTTATCATTCAAGGAATTACATTGAAAGTCATCTTAAAAACATTGTTCAAACATCAATTCATCATTGCAATAACTTTTGAAACCGTTTGACAATGAAGACATAATAATATTTAAAGTTACGAATTTTGATGTTAAAATCACATCGCAAAATCTTTGATAAAAATCCTTGGATAAAAGATTACACATAGATCAAGGGTTACGATACCTTAATAAAATAAAATCCATTAAAATTTTGGATAATAAAGTACTTGGAATCCATCCTGTAGCTTGATCTTGAGCTTAATCTCCAATGGAGTTCTATAAAGAATCTTATTTGGGAGTGAAAGGATTGATTTGAAGAATGAATTATGCTTTGGGGTTTCATGTTGTTAACTAACTAAAAATACCCCAAAATAGGTAAAATAACCGTCCATCCTGTACTTGGAATGTGGAGTGAATTTCGCAATTCACCCCTCACTCAGTCGTATCTACAGTGTAATTTGCAGGCTCAAAAGAAGGCTCTATCAACTTACCTTGGATGGGTTTATAGGGTCGTCCTATACATAATGGTTAGTTACGGACTCCCCTCATTTGGGATCTAAGATTCCATGATTATATGTGGATCCACATGCCCATTTGACGAGGTATCAACCAGTCTAGTGGGCATGGTCCAATGTCGTGGTTTGACATTTTTTTGGCAGCCTCTTGCCAAATATTGTGTCCTATTGAAGAACCTTAGGTTGGTCCTTTGGAATTTTTGCCTGAGCATTTCAACCATATACACAAGCATCAACATACCGGGGTACCCCTCTATAATATTAGACACCACACAACAGTTCAACAAAAGGAAAATATTCAAAGGCAAATTAGCACACAAATAACTAGTTTACGGACGTCTTGGTGGTCCTTTAAAGTTTGACAAAAAACATCATCAAACCAACAATTATATGTTTTGAAGCACCTTATAAACATGTTATAAACTATTAAGGCACATTTAAGACTATAGATTATATTGGGTAATTTTTAGGGTCCTATCATGAAATTTTGAACATGCTTAAATGGTGTCTGTAATAATGTTGAACTATTGTTGTTTAATGAGAAATTTGCATAATATTCTTAATAATGTTTAAGTAAGAATTATGATATCTTGAGAATGGAGTTCCTCTAATATAAAGTCTTGATGCAAGATGATTTTGTGGATGTTGTTCCTACCTTCTAGTTGAAATTTGACACTTTCATATGGAATTATCTTCCTCCTAGAAATGTGTATTGATTTATAATGTTGTATGTATTACTGTGGGCTTCTAATCTTGAGTCATTACCATTAGGTTTATAAGGTGTCATTCGGCGACAAATATTCTCTAGTGGGGGATAATGTAATGACCCTAAAATGAAGTACGAAGAACTAGATCTATACGTGTGTTCTATGAGTTAATTACTTATTAAAATTGTGAGTATTGACTCATAAAGTCTAGTTTAAAGAGTATTGAGGTTGAACATCAAGGGACGACAATGACGTGCCGGAAGTATTGTATTGTGTTTATAATCTATGTGATGTGTACTAGTCCCAAACGTTGTTGAAATAAGTTTAGAGTGTCAACCTCAAGTCACGTGCTAGAAACTATGATAATGAGATGTTTTGAATATGGGTTTAGGGTGAAAGGCCATGATCCATGAGAGAAAAAGGGAAAGCCTAAGCCATGAGCCATGGCTGCCCCAAGTTTGCTGCTCATTGACCTAATGACTGCGGATAACATCAGGGCCGGTGGTCATGACCACAACTCGTGAAGGTTGCGTGAAGGTCACTTTGTGGCGTTCCAAGCAAGGCCACATGGACAAGCTACAACCACAAGGACAACGGGCACAACCACGACTTGTGGTGCCCTTGACATTACGTCAAGACTTTCGTGAAGATTACCTGGCCCATGAAAATGTGAAAAATCAAAGAGGAGCAACTATCAAAGGAACCAAAAGTCGTTCAAGTTGTCGTGAACCCCCTTCATGGGTCGTAAATAGTGGCGTTATCCCGGACGAGGCTGGCCAAATTTTTTGTAGTTAGATCATTTCTCATTCAGTTTTTATTTATTGGGGTTAGTGGTAGAAGCTTTATGTCATTAATATATATAGTTTTAATGTGTAAAAATTTTCTTTCACTCATTATTTTAAAAACACCAAATTGAAACTTCCACATTTCTTCTCTCTCAATATTTCTCTCTAGTTAAAGGATTCAGAAGAGGAGGAAAGCTAGGGTTTTGAATCCAGGGTGTTCTTCACAAATTTCGTAGGAATTCTTAATAAGAAGTTATGGTGCTCCTTTATCTACGGTAAGCTTCTCCCTAGAGTATATTTCAAAATTGTTTCAAAGTTTTCATAATTTTGGGAAAATCTCAATTCTTTCTCAAACTCATAGGTTCTTGCATTAAAAGTTTTCAATAGGCTAATTATGACTCGATTATGTGAAAAACACAATGAACCCATGATTTCTCTAAATTCCTTAAGTTAGCTTATAAGTGGATCATGTCATTATGATTGGATATTGTTAGAATTGTTTTAAGATTGTAATGTATTGTTGATATCTATCCTTATAAATGAGTAATTATTATTATTTGTTGGAGACTTGAGTAATGGTTATAACGGTATGGGTGAAGGGTTTGTTGAGCTACTTCTATTGATATTATTTATTTCATCTATTATGATTTGATTCACTTATGGTGGAGGTGTTTACTTATCGTATATGTATGATTTGAATCACTTATGGTGGAGGTGTTTACTTATCGTATATGTATTGTAATCATGGGCTTGAATGCATTATATTGTGAATTAGAGTATTATCATCTAACGGTTTATATGAAGGTATAATGTGAAAGTGTTCATGTGATTTCAAAGTTATCTTCAATAAAAAATTATTGTTTTGTGATATGAATTATATTCTCTCTTTTAATGCTTGTATATGTTCATTAGAGATTGTGAAGGACCTCTATATTATGATGTTACATCTTTATTGGTAGACTTCACTTCTTCTCCTTAATGTATGAAATTTTTTTAATGTGTTCCCTTCACTAGGTAGGCTTAGGCATCCTTCTCTAGAGTAAGTAATGTATGAATGTATAGAATCGGTAGACCTAAGTATTGTGCCCTTCCGATTTATGATAACTGTGTCTTGTAGGGTATAGCATGAACCACTAGACCTAAGTATTGTTCCCCTTCATGATGAGTCTAGATCCCTAAGTGAATGTTAAACCTTGAAGTGATATACCTAAGGAAGACGCCTTCTTTTGTGAAGTGATAGACTCAGATATTGTGGCCCGGTATGGTATTCAACCCTCACTAAAACATCAATGAGTTATCCTTAATGAACCTTGATCCGTAAACCTAGAGTGGTGCCCTTCATATTATAAGTACGACAGGTCGGTAGACCTAATATTGATGCCCTCTCGGGTATAGATATCTGAATGAAATACTTTATGTGAACTAAGGATAGAATCAAGTGGATATGTTTAAGATGATGTCTTTTCCTGATGAAAAGTCTAGAGTACTCCAATGTATATTTTGGATATATCTAAACCATGCGCCAAAATGGGTTGTGTATTAGTTTTACCCTTGGCAAGTAGAATACATTCGAAGGTTTAGGGTCTTATAATACCGGATTCCATGCCTAGCTAGTGTGTTATATGTCGGTTAATGCATGGTCCAATCATGTGGAATTTACACTCTAGTTACTTGATAGGTTCAACAATGTGTAGGTAGTAGTATGAGATGTTAACTGCACATAGAATGAGTAGGCTTAGAAGTTTCTAAATTGAGTTCACCAAGACTTAATGACTATTACATGAAGCCCCCTAAATGCATGTGTGTCTACTTAATTGTCTTTATTAATGAGTGTTGACTTATAGGGTTATGATTAAAAGGAAAGGTCCTTGTCTTTGGTAGCCTTGAGGAGCACTTAGGTCTTTGTGAAGAGGTCGTATGGGCTGACTTCATGTCTTACGTAGGTGAATCTTAGCATAATCTAGGTTGAGGGTCTAATGCAATGAAATAGTTTGTTCAATGAATACGGGTATGTCCTGTATGTGTATATTGACTTGTAATATGTCTCTTATGCTTGTATTATGATTTCTTAAAACAAAAATACCATGAAAAGTTAAGATATCACTGAAATTTCCATTTTTCCATGTAATCATACTTAGCGTATATGTGAACTAAAACCATGTTCTTCATGTTGTTACAACAAAGTTTCGGTGATTGTCACAATAGGATAATTCCTAGATTGAAGTGCTTTGATTAGCAATTACTATGTCTTGGTATGTCCTCAAGCATGTCGGGACAATTATTTTGGGTGTTTCTTTGAATTCATTGAATTGATTTTTATTAAATGTAAATGGACGTGTCTCTATGTGTCACATCCGCGACCTAGACTCTAGATGAGACCGGTGTCGTTAACCTCTCAAAGGTCGCAGGCAATCCTTTTCTTATCTTTCATCACAATGATATAGTTAAATTTAGCGGAAAATTATAAGCTTTATAACTTTGTTGAAGTGTACATTAACTTCATATAATTTCAGCATAAGAGTGAGATACTAACATCTCAAAACAAACAACCATCCATTTACAGATTGAATAATTGAAATGAGGTATTCTTAATATCAATAATAGTCTCCAAACTGGCTATGTCTTAATAGAAAAGATTGAACAATTGTTTCAAAGGAAATGCTAGGGGCAACATACACCTAGCTATGTCTAATGTACTAAAGCTAGAATATAAAGTGTAGGCATCCTCAAACTCAGGAGGACCAACAAAAGTCTGGAGGTACTAGACCAAACATGTTCAACTGATTGTCAATATTCTTCAAGGACATGAAACTATAAAAATAGTAATAGTATATAGAAATAATATTGCTAGCCAATTTATTTGCATAAGCCAAACTTTCACTAAACACTGGTCATGAGAATATCATTAGCCATGTCAATTAACTTCATGTATATACTATAGTAATCTCATCAATTTCAGTAAGTCAACTTTTAGAATTTGATTAGCTTATAAGAAGAATTCAATCTTCTCAAACATATTTGGCATTACAAATTTTCTTATCTAATGTAAATGACACTCTGATCATACGGATCTAACCTATAGGTGTAATTCGACATTATCAAATCATAGAAACCTACATATAATGATCAGTTATCACTAGATAACAACAACATACTTGATAATTGCTTATACATACTACTAGAATCGAAATAGGGAGAATAGGGAGATGAACATTCGTAAATCTCATTGGGAACAACCCTAGTTTTTATTTTCTTGAATTTAAAATGTTTGAAAATCTTTGTGAGGATATTAATCCAAGAGATAAAACACATACCTTACTTTTGATTTGAGTCTACGAAGATAACCCTATACTTTTTACAAAAATATTGAAGAATTTGCCTTTAAATCGCCTAAAGAGAACCGATGGTATTTTTCTTTTTTTAACATTTGTTCACTGTTTTTCAATCATCAGTTTTGAGTGGATAAATGTGAGTCTAAGTCTTAGGAACTTATTATTTACTAATTCAACATAGGCTAATTAATTTAATTAAATAATCAATTAATTAATTACCTAAACGACCCTCCTAAATTTACTAAAAATAGGACAGCATTTGACTCAGCCAAATCGTGAAAATATTCTTAGGGTTCAGGTAACATAATTGTTTTTAATTTAATTAATTAAGTTGCTGATATAATTAATTAAGTGACCTAAGGTAATTAATAAAGTACCTTATGTCACTAGGACAATAACCAACCCCTTTGGACAATCCTAGGTTAGGTACTAGGATGTTTCTTTAATTAGCTATTCGGCTAGTGTCACCCGATTAGGACTTAGGATTTTGGGCACACCATCTAGTCTATTTTATTTAGACCTAAGTTTAATATATAGTTAGGTAAATTATTTAGAGCCTAGTATTTTTTCTGAAGCTAGGCCCCACGTGGCTTGACCAGACACGCGCCTTCCCCCCAACCTCCCTAACCGAATTCAATTTAGCTTGGTCGTTTAGTATCTTGGCCGGTAGCACATGTGCTTGCACATGTTTTGCTGCAAACTTCTTATTCCAAGGATCCTCACTATGTCCTTGGGCACTGCTTAATCTACACAATCATTTTAAATGATCATGTGTTATTGTACCTAGTCTTTACACTTGGATGTCTCGTACCTAATGTGCTTAAGCTATGAAATCAAAAATTTTAGCTTAGGGTCTTCATTGAAGGTAAAATTCCTAAACAAACTTGGATTAGAGCATTTGAACATCAAAGTATATCTTATGTTACTTGTTAATACGTAGAGATTGGTCAACACCCTTAAGCCAATATTCTTTAACATGCCCAATATTACTCAATATTGGGCATTGGGATTCCTATGTAGCCCAATACGTATTATTAAAACCTAATAGACTCTTTACTAGACAAGTACATTTTCTGGAATGTTACATTATCCCCCACTACAAACATTCATCCCCAAATCACCCTACACATCATTTTGAATCAAAGAGGGTATTTTCAAAAAACACATCAACATACTTCAAACTTTACTCTTTCTGCATAAATGATTAATAACTTAATCTGGATGATGCATATGATTCAGAGTTTATAAGAAGCTTCATATCTGGGATTGAGGAATTTCATTCTCAGTCTCACTTTAACTCAATGAACATTACAACTCATGTGACCCAACAATCATGTCAATAATGTACAAAAACATAAACATGACTGGTAGGTTGACCTCATATTAAGTCATATAATGCAAGTATAAAAAACACAAATGTAGACTTAAAACACCGAAACCGACTAATGTACACAAAATCAGACTTACGAAGAGTATATCTAACCTCAAGAACTGTACAAGTGAGGGTAATGTAATCTCATGTCGGCCTCGGCCTCCCATGTTGCTCCCTCAGAAAGTTTGTTCCTCCATAAAACTTTTACCGTGGCAACCTCCTTGTACCTAAACGGCTACACTTGGTGATCTAAAACTTCAACTGGAACCTCTTCACAAAAAAGAGTATCATCGACTCCTGACCCCTAAACACGCAGTATGGATGCTTGATCACCTAGACACTTATTAAGCATCAAAATGAAATACTAGCTGAACAGAAGCCAAGTCATTTAGTAACTTTTGTTTATAGGCAAATTTCCATACTCGCTGTAAGACTTCATAAGGACCAATATAACTCGAACTCAACTTTACTTTCTTACTAAACCTCACAACCCTTTCATGGGTAACATCTTTAGGGACACTTGATCACCCACATCGGATTCAAGAGCCCTCTTCTTTTTATTATCATAGAATTTTTGACAACTTTAAGAAGTAGTAAATCTATCAGTGATCATTATAACCTTTTCCATAGCCTCATGTATCATCTCCGGTCCAAGAATTAAAGACTCTCCTACCTCAAACCACCCAAATGAAGACCTACATCTCCTGCCATGCAGTGCTTCAAAAAATGCCATACCAAAAACTAGAATAGTAGCTATTATTATAAGAGAACTCAATCAGTGACAAGTGATCATCCCAAATCCTTTTGAAGTCAATAATACATTATGTCAGCATGTCTTCAAGGGTCTAAATGGTACAATCTACTTGTCCAACGGTATGAGGATGTTTAGCAGAATTGAGCTTCACCTGTGCACCTAAGCTCTTTTAGATAGATTTTCAAAACTCAGATATTAATTGAGCTCCCTATCCTAAAGAATAGATAAAGGAATCTCATGCCACCTCAATATCTCATTAATATACAACTTGGCATAATCTTCGGCCATGTAAGTAGACTTCACTGGAAAAAAGTGTGCTGACTTAGTCATACTGTCAACAATGACCCAAATGGAATTATACAGTTTCCTGGTCCTTGACAGACCAACCATAAAATCCATATTAATAGCCTCCCACTTCCATGTTAGGATGTCAATCGACTTGGTAATGCTTCAAGGCTTAGGTGTTCGGCGTTAACCTGTTGGAAATTAGGGCATTACTTCACAACTATAGAATTAGCTCGCAATAATCATGATACATCTTGGTGGAACCTGGATGAATGGAATACCAGGAGCCATGAGCCTATGCAATAATATTAGATCTCAGATTATCAATATTAGGCACACACATTCTGCCGTGGTATCTAAGCACACCATCCCCCAGGGATATTTATTCATTCAACATACTCAACACTTAGTCTTTAAAGTCCCCGAGTACTTGCTCGAGATGCTGCTTACCTTTAACATCTACAACAAATGAGGATTCAGAACTAGAATCAACTAAAACACCCCACTTGGTGTATCTACCAGCCGTACACCCAACCTAGACATTAGGTGTACCTCTTTAACTAGCTACATCTTCTCATCATCAATATGAGATACACTGCGATACTTAATCGGCTGAAAGCATCGGCCACTACATTGGCCTTACCTGGGTGATAGTGGACACTCATGTCATAATCCATGAGTAGCTCTAGGCATCTACTCTGATGAAGATTCAATTGTCTCTATGTAAAGACATACAGAAGACATTTATGGTAAATAAATACATCATAATGTGCACCATATAAGTAATGTCTCCAAAGTTTTAACGCAAATACCACAACAGCTCACTCAAGATCATGGGTAGGGTAATTCTTCTTGTGGATTTTTAACTTTCTTGATGTATATGCAATCACCTTTCTATCCTGTAGAAGAACACATCCCAAACCTACTGGGAAGCATCATAGGACACCACATACCCTTCACCACTCCTTGGCAATGTGAGAACTAGGGCTGAAGTGAGTTGGTCTTTGAGCTATAGGAATCTCTTTACACAAGTTTCAGACTACTCAAACTTCATCTTCTTCTATGTTAAAGATGTCAATAGAGCAGCAATAGGTGAAAATCCCTAACCAAACCTGTGATGGTAAATAACCAAAACCAATAAACTCTGGATGTCTACAGGAGTGAGGGGTCTTGACCAGTTCTTTATTAACTCAATATTTTTTGGATCAACCTCTACACCCTTGTCGGACACAACATGATCAAGTAAGGTCATTTATCTCATCCAAAACTCACATTTGATGAATTTTGAATACAACTTATGTTCCCTGGGTACATGCAATGTCATTCTCAAATGTTTTTCATTCATTTCTCTGGTCTTAGATTATATGAGGATGTAATATAAGAATACTATGACAAAAATTTAAGGTATTCACAGAAAAACCAATTCATATGGTCTATAAACACGGCTGGTGCGTTAGTGAGACCAAACGACATGACAAGAAACTCGTAATGACCACACCTAGTACGGAAGGCAGTCTTTGGAGTGTCCCCTTGTCTAACTCTAATATTGTAATACCCTGACTGGACATCTATTTTAGAATAGAAACTTTAATCTTGGAGATGATCAAATAGATCATCAATTTTGGGAAGAGGGCATTTGTTCTTTATAGTGACTTTGTTGAGTTGCCGATAATCGATACACATTCTTAGGATTCCATCATTTTTCTTAATGAACAACACTGGAGTACCCCATGGGGTTATTCTCGGTAGAATGAAGACTTTATCAAGTAGATATTTTAAATGCAACTTCAACTCTTTGAGTACAGCTGGAGTCATTCCATAAGGAGGAATGAAAATTTGTTTAGGGTTGGGATCTGTGTAACACCTTCAAAATCCAAGACTCATGTTAAAGACTAACATAGGTGTCATAAAGTCTAAACAGTGTTTCTAAGTCTATTATTAACGAATATAGGTCATTTAGAATCTATATGAACTAAAACATCTAACATATCCCAGAAGTTGGTTTGAAGGGATGTTAGTGTGCCTTAGCTTTTTCATTAATTTTTACGAGTTTGAAATGTACGACTATGGGTGGAATGGTAGCTATTGGGTGTTTGAGTTGTTTCCTAATAGAAACATCTTGGTAGACTCCACAAGGAACAACTAAGGGACCTTAAGGAGGATCCCTACAGTTTGATGCAACACTGCCTGGCAGTGTGCATCAACAGGATAGATGATGGTGCGTATGTGGCTCGGCGGGGTGTCGAGGCCACCGTCGTCCCACATTTAGAAAGATTCATCAAGGACCTTGTTTATCTAGCTACTGTTACACGTGACGGAAGGGTTGACGAGACGTGTTTGGCTCGGTGGGGCGTCGAGGAGAGCGTCAACCCATACTTTAAAAATTGGAGGAAGACATCGCCTACAAAGTCTATGACAGAGTCGACGGAGTGCTTGACGGCAGGTGGATTGTCCGCCGACTCACCGACAAACCATCGATCGGGGTCTCATCGGTGAGGGTCAAATTTCACTAATAAATTTTAGATGATTTCATTTGATTAATTAAGTGGTTTATGGGTTAGTTAGTGATTAAAAGGAAACTCATTATGTTAATTAATCCCCTATGCAAATACATGTCACTCTGATTAACCTAAAGACAACTCTCAAATAAATTCTCTTCCTTCTGTCTTATTTCTCTATTTACATGAATTCAACATGAAGGATAGCAAGAGATAGGGTTTGGGGGATGGAAAAAGGGTGGATTTTTCATCAAATTATGGAGAAAAATTAAGTGATGAGTTGTATTCACCTTTGAGATACTTTTTCAAAGGGTTCATTCAAAATGGGTTTCAAAAGTTGAGTTTACTTATGGGTCTCATTCAGTTACAAAATTGAAGTTATGGATTGAATTGTTAATGAAATCATAGGGTTAAATAGAGTAGATTTACACGTAACAGAACTTCTTTATGATAATTGTTGATGGTTTGTCTTAATTGAAGAATATGATCCTCCATCCCTATCCCTAGTTAGTGATCTTGACCTATATTGTATTGTGATCATTCAATTGAGTTGGTTATTTAAAAGATTACTATCGTATGGTGATATTATAGTTATAGAAATATTAATTATAGGCCTATCATGCTATTTCATGAGATGTAATTTAGGTAATGAATTATAATGTGAAATATGCCTATGTACCTTGTCTCAAGTTGTGATCTAAAGAAGAAATGTGCTATCGAGATGCAATTGGCCTTGTTATTCTATTGGTTATGATTGTGATATGATGTTACTCCCCAAGTTTGGTTGATTTATGGGTTGATTGTAAGACTTTGATGATAGACTATGATAAAGACTTGGTAAGTGTTAGAATGTCTATCTTTACTTTCAATTGTGATTAATTGTTGTTAAGTCATGATATTACATAAAGTATGACTTAAATTAGGATTAAAGGGTGGTATGATGTTGAATTCAAATGTCTTGACTATGTTGTGAGGTACATTAAGGTGTATGTGCTATAAGGATGGTGAAAACTATAAATGTGACTTAATATGTTATGAAATGTTAATCTTTTAACCTCAATTTTATGAATTGTGATGAAAGGACTAATAGTCATACAATTCTTATCGACATATTGATGATGATGATTATACAAGGAGTAGACCCTATGGTTAATATTAATTATAATTGATAATTAAGACTTAAAGACATTTCAAAAAGGGACTCTATCTTAGCACCGAGTCAACTAGATAGAGAAGTGTCTCTTCAAACATAGATAAGGTATGATCACTACATAACTCTTGATATGGAAGACTATAATGCATGGCTCATAAAGAGGGACCCAACAAAATCTCCCAATTCTTGAACTATGTTGCCTCTATAAGAATACTAGCTAGTGGATCAACGTAGTTTCTATGTTTTATGTTTTGATACTACCTTGGCAAGTAGTCCGCCTTTTTTTGGTGTAGGGTTTTATGACATCCGAATCCACACTATCTCATGTGGACTATGACGGTCAAGGAAAGATGTTTAGAAAAGGTAAAACGAATTAAAGTACTTGAACTCTAACTTGGATAACCTAAGAGGTCTATCTTAGTCTAGTTAGGGGTATGTGACTCTACCTAGACATTGCACTAGTTAGTATTAAGAGCAGTCTTAGGAGGAGGTTTATGTTAAGATAATATATGATGTATATATATGATGACCATATCATATTGTTGATACTATAAGTTGATTAAGTGCATTTATGAATATGCCTTGGATTATAATGATAATATAAGATCAAATGCAAGCCCAAATGCCATGATATGTAAAGTTAGACATTGGTCATGTTTTCTTGTTGAGGATACTTGATTGTGTAAGGTTATGGGGCTTTGCTTTGTCATTGCACTTGTTGACATAATAAGGACTTGTGAGTTTTTGTCTTGGTTATTATCACATGTGTAACTATTATTCATTCTTGTGATATTATTTCTTGATGTTAGGGTTACATTAAATCATAATTCTAAGTGTGTTGGGATAAATGTTTCTTGTTGAGATAGTAAGCATGTTTGGTTGATTAATATAACTTAAATGACTTTGCATTAATCCCCTAAAAGGGGTAGAATGACATGTTTTAACGAAAAGTCCCTTTTAGCATGTTTGCTTGTGTATGTGAATAAGATCTGATACTCAGTGCATGTGGAGTAATAACCCTATTTTAATCCCTTGTATCAAATATATTAGGTTCCAATCGTCGATGAGTTTGGAAAGATATATTGTTGAAAGCTTCGATTCTTTCTTTCATCCAAGTAGAGTAGGTCCTAAACTTTCAAGGGAAATGCCATCTTCTAGATTTGGACTTTGTTATAAGCTTATTATCTCTATCATTTGTTTCCTTGTTATTCAAATATTGTATTTTCGTATGACCTATACGTGGTCTTGTTGAATTTATGTAAGGATTATGCCCATATTGTGATATCAGTTTAGATGGTATGAGACGAGACAATCGTTGAGACTATTTCTATATTTATATATATGTTTATCTATGTCCAATAAATGTAGAAGCCTATGTAACCTTCCTATATGAAGGGTCTATGTATACTTAATATGAGTATATATTATAGGTATGTAGAGGTCTATGTAAACCTCCAAATAGAGAAAACAAAATTTTTAAATTTTCCACATTTTTCAACCTATAAATGTAATGACATGAAACTAAGAGGTTAGTCTTAGTACTTGAAAAGGACGACGACGCCAGTTACGTCTAGGGGATAAACTCGGATATGACAATCTAAGTCAACACCAAAGTCAATTTAGTGTTCAAAAGGGATTCCTGGTAAATCCTTCCGAAAGACATCTTGAAACTCATTTACTATGGACATAGAGTTTATGGAAAGAACTTCATGTTCTAAGTCATTGACTCTTACTATGTGGTATAAATGCCCCTTAGATAACATTTTTTTGTATTTAAGATGGTAAACTATTTGGTTTGTTTGATTTGAACTACGCCATTCCCATTCGCGCTCTAACTCATTAGGAAACTGCAACGTTGCTACCCTATTTCCACAGTCTATGGTAGAATAGCCTTTATGAAGCCAATCCATACAAAAAATTATATCAATGTCAAGCATGGTTAATTCTACTAGGTCAGCATAGATAAATCTATCAAGAACAATTTTTGGTCAAACTCTATATACCCTTTCAGCTCTAATGTTGTCTCCTATGCGAGTACTTACTAGAAAAGGTTCATGCAAGGTCTCAGGAAGCAAGTCAAATTTACTAGCAACAAAAGGAGTAACAAAATACAAGGTGGATCCTGGATCTAACAATGCATACACAGGTAAAGAAAATACATGCATGTTACCAGTGACAACATCACGTAAAGAAAAATACATGCATGTTACACAGGTAAAGAAAATACATTACGTAATGCTTGATATCACGTTGAGTCAATTTAAAAGTATTTTTCAAAGATCCTCAAGTTTATGAAAAAGTCCAATTTCTTCTCTAAGTCATGAGTTCTTGCATGACATGTTTTAAAATGTTTAAATATGATGTTATTGATGTATAATTGATGTTTTCCAATGGAAATCTCCATGAACCCTAGAACTATTCGAATCTCTAAATTTTTCTATAATGTGGGTGAATTGATCATGGCTTGATATTAGTAAATTTATGTGTAGATTGATTTAAGCTATTGATTTATGTATACATGGTTGTTGAATTGCTTATAAACTTCCTTAATTTTATTACGTTCTTATTGTAAATTGTTTGATTTTTAGTGTGGAGTTGTGTTAATGGCTATGGGTAATAGCCTTTGTGAAGTTAATTGGTTGGAATGACTAAGGAATGGTGATGTTGATAATGGACTCGTTGTAAGATTACCTAATATCTCTATGTAGAATAAATATTGAATTATGTTTATTGGTATGGTCCGCTAATGGTTACGATGTTTAGGTGTTATTATTATAATGATTATGGCCTTGTCAGTATTATTATGTATATTTTAGTAGTATGATATTAGGGATTATATGAATGTATATGAGAAGATTCTTATGTGAAGTACTTTGATCTTCTATAAGGTGTTATAGATAGTACAAACATGTAAATTAAGGTTATGTTGTGATATATGTGTAATCTTTTATAATTTAAAGATATGAAGTGTAGTACTATTGTAATGCTTATGCGGCCTTGTATAGTGATTACGTTGTGATTTTTCTTCAGCGATGGTATATGATAATGTTGTATATGTATGTGTGAGGTTAAAGCATGTTGACCTGTAAATGACTATATCTTGCTAGGGTAAACTATAATGAGTTCTACATGTGTTGATGTGGTATCTTGTGTGGTAGACTTAGTGATCCTACTTGGTACTTGAATTATATTGAATATGTGATAAATATTATGTCTTGATTAGGTAGACCCATGTTCATCTTCTTGATGCATGAAAAATATGTGAATATTTGATCCCTTGACTTGGTAGGCTAAAGAGTTTTTGTCTTGTTTGTGTATGAGTGATTGACATATGACCTTGAAATAAGTAAATAAGGTTATGATATCCTTGAAGTTTAAAGTCATAATGGTATCCTTCTGTTGTGAATGATAGACACTGGGATAGGCTGGCTGGAACGACAAGAAACCATCTCTAAAAAAATTCATTGAGCTATCCTTATGACAATTAAGTTTCAGCCCTAGTGGACCCTTCCTTGGATGAAGTATTATGATTTGATAAGGTTGATAGATGTTACATTTTCATATGCTCCTTGTGTGATTTGAACTTGTACTATGAGAATATGGCTAGCACCGAGTGAATATTCTTGTGAAGTGACTCTTCTTAAGTTGAGACTAGTGTACAAACAAACCCTTAATATTCCTGAACAATGTGCCAACATGGGATGCATCCCAGTTCTACCCATGGTAATAAGAACACCCTCATTGAAGTACGGTAGACTCCAGATGCAACGCCTAGTTAGTATGGTCTATGTAAATTAATGATTATTCTCATCATCTCGGATGCATTCTACTAATGGAGAAGTGCTACAACGTTTTGGTAGTTGAATGGAATGCTATATAGACATGGCTAGAATAGGCATTAAAGCTGCTACGATATTGTTTCCCTAGTTCTTCTACAAGACCATTGTATGAAGTTCTCTAAATTTATGATTGACTTTCAATTTTTTTTAAAAAAAATAAGTAATCTTAAAGAAGAATGTTTTGTAGAAAGGTTCTTATCTAGGGTAGCTCTGAGGATTGATTAGGTAGGCATGAAGAGGTTGTATGAGCGATCTCTTCATATTTTACTTAAGCAAGTCATATATTAACCTTAGGTAGAACGAAATGACCTATAGGTTTATTTTGTTGAATAGGGAATTATGTTATATGTTATGTATTGGTAAACTTTACTTTAGGTTATGTTAAGGACCATCTAGGTGTGTATGAAGGGTTTGTATGGGAAGCCGCTTCATATCATACATAGGTGGGTAATAGAATTATTTAGTAGAGGGGTCTATGTGAATATGATTATGTAATTGACGTTACTTGAATAGGTCTGATATGTGACTGATGACTTGTTATATGTCTCTTTAACTCTTTTACGAAGGTTTTTTTCAGAATGTCATGAAAGAAAGCTTTAATACTAAATGTCCTTTTTCATTGCTTCCATACTTAGTGCTTTCAATTTTCTAACCCCTTCTTTTCCCTTTTTGGCTAAAGCGAGGATTGATAGGTTTCTAACGGTTGAAGATGAGGTATTTATGACTCCCCATATATTCGAGGACAAAACCCACATGTTCCTTTATGTGTTTAGTATTTATTTTAAGTGATATATGGGATTAGAACTAATATTGTTAATTCAAAGTATTATATGGTTTAAAGAGACATTGTAAGGTAGATTGTTCTAAAAAGTCTTCCGCTTGCGTATTAATGAAAGTATTCTTTGTGTTAGAAGAAAAATTTTAAAAATTACTTATTTTGGAGAGTATATTATGCCACGATATATATGAGATTCTTGTTGTAGGAATTCTCAGGGTGCATTCACCGGTAACTTCTAGGGGGGTGCTCCCGGTCGTTACAAATTTGGTATTATAGTTTCAGGATTGGGAGTGTCTTAGATTTTCTCATAAACCACATTGTAGGACAGTCTTGTTCATTATGTGAAGCACTCCACATTATAAATAGGAAGTTATAGGGTGGTAAAAAAGTTTCACATCTTAAATCTTAAAATCGTGCCTAAGAGCTTTGTTATATGGTGTCTTTCCCTTGTACCTTATGTGATGGTCCTTAGAGTGTGACCTTTGAGAAGTTTTGGTCAAAGGAGAGAAAAGAGGTTATTTGTGACTTGTTAAATGGGATATAGAAGGTTGTGAAAATGACCTTAGGTTTGTTGAGTTACCTTATGAAGGTGAGTACTGTTAAAAGAAGTGGTTAAAACTGATGTTAAAAAGGCAGAGGAGAGAAAGTTGATATAATTTGTTGATTTTATAGCCGACTTTATAAAGGGAGGAGGTGATGTTCAAAAAAGTAAAAGGTGAGTTTCTCCTTGTAAGGAGGGTGTGATGGCTATATGGTGAGACTTTTTTAGAGTCTTTGGTTTTCATGAGATAGTCTTGATTTTGTGTTTAAATGAAGTATAGTATATTTAAGAGTTGGTGAGGAGTTGTTAGTATGGTTTAAGGTTCCTTGATAGATTTCCCTGTAGTTTGTTTATGTTAACCATAGATTAGTTTTTCCTACGTGGAGGAGTATGGTGAATAGTAAAGGAGTTGAGAATGACATATGCTTATCTTTTCCTTATGTTATTATTCAAGCCTAAAACTAAGAGTTCCTAGAAACATGGTTTATGTAGGAGTCTTTTGTGAAAAATTAGTTTCCAAATATTCTCCTTATAATATGCATGTTTTAGTTGGATTATTGTTAAATGAGAAAATGAGTTTTCACACATTGCATATTTCCTCATGTTCATGTTCATCTAGTGTAGGTTGTATATTTTATTAATATGGTGAAATAGAGAGAATGCCTAAATGATTATATGAGACTGATTTTTTAAGCATGCCTAATGTGTTATTGAAAAATTACATGTTGAACCTCTATGAGGAAATAGCTATGCCTTATTGAAAATGTTGCATTACTATGCTTTAATGAGAAATTGCATGATGTGCCTTTATGATGTTCAATTAAGCATGATGTGACTTGGAGAAGTAAGTTCCTCCAATAGCATCATCACTAGTAATGAATGTTGCATAGGAGTTGATAGATGTAGTTCCATTTTATTTAATTGCATAAGGCTGTATGAGATATTTCTTGTGTAGTGATGTTTATTCTATCTATGATCATAGTTTATGATATTGTGTGCTTGTATTAGGGTTGTTTTTTTGGTGATTACCCTCTAAGTGTTTAAGTGTCATTTGAGGAAGAATGTTCTTAAGTTGGGGAGAATGTAACACCCTAAAATTAAGTAGGTCTATCAAGATATTCACTAGTTATATTATATATTCTAATTATATTAATAAATGTGTATTTGAGTTTCCAACTCAATCCCGTTGAGTTTGAAGTCTAACGTTAAGGGACGACCAAGATGTTTGGGGACTAGCCTCTTATGCTCTTGCTTGTATTCTAGTGTGCCTTTGAAAGTTTTGGGACTTGTTTGATATTTAAATTGATAGGTTATGTTCCTAAGAACATGATGAACATTTTTAGGGGTTTAACATCTTTGTACAACTCAACCTAGGACGCACAAGGTGACCCCAACTCAAAGGCTTTAAACTGCCTGGCAGTTGAAATCACCGCCCCCAAATGATGACCTGTCGATCAAACGATGGCTCACCAACATGGAGCGTCAATGGAGCCTGTAATCCTGTACATTTTTAAGTTTTAGACCAATACTACCATCCACCATCGACATGACATCGATTTGACGACAGTCCGTTGTTGGTAGGGCGTCATTTGGACCTGCACATTGCCTACTATCTCGGACAAGCTTGTGGTGTTTTGTGAAATTCACAAGTCTTTAAATAAAACCACGACTTTTTAGGTGTATTTGGGGTATTTTAATATTATTAAAGTTATTGAACTCTCATTTAGGCCCTAACATGTAAATAAAAACCCTTTTCCCTCCCAAATTATCTCTAAAAACCTACATGAGAAAACAAGGTGAAGATTGAGCTTGGATGATGGATTTGAATGGTGTTTTTATTCAATTCTATTTTTATTAGTTCTAATAAGGAATAGGAGTTCTTCATATAAGGATTTCTATAACCATACAGTCCATTTTAAAGTCTCTATCAAGGATCTTCATGTTTATGAAAAACTCCAACTTCTACTCTGCATGAAACATATTCAAATGTTAAGATATGATGTTATTGATTTATAATTGAAGTTTTACAATTAAAATCTCTATGAACTCTTGAACTTCTCAAATCAATAAATTTTAGCTATAAAGTGTGTGAATTGATCATGGCTTAATAGTAGTGAATACATGTGTAGATTGATTTGGGTTATTCATGTATGTCCAGATCTTGGATGAATTTCTTATAGGCTGCCTGAATTTTATTATATTCATATTGTATATTTTGGATTGTTTGTTTGGAAATGTGTTGATGGCTATGGGTAAGAGCCTTTGTGAAGTGAATTTGTTGGAATGACTAAGTAAAGGTGATGTTGCTGACTTAATGGGGGTCAGATGACTTAATCTCTAAATATTATGTAGAATTAGTATTAAATTTTATCGATTGGTAGTGTTATAATTATATTGACCATGGCCTTGTCAGCAATATTATGTATATTGTACTAGTATTGTAACATCCCTGTGACTAGGTTAATCGAGATCCTATCATGTGTTTAATGAGCTTATGAGGTCTTAAAATTTTTAATATTTGCATTAGAAGTCAGTTAGAGGAGTTTTTAAGAGCTTGGACGTAAAACTTCCAAGAACGTCAAAAACGTATGAAAACTAGTCTAAATTGAACTACTGTGACGTAGTGTTTTATAGTGGAGCTTTGGTGTTTGATTGAGTGTCAAATTAAATTTGGAGGGTTTCTACACATAGACTGACATAAAAAAGGGCTTAAACATCCAAGAACGATGCCCCAAGTGTAATACCCCCAAAATGAGTTATACTGTTTAGACCCTCATATCTGCCTACAAACTTTTCAAAATGTTAATTAAATGTTTGAAAAGAATGTATAATATAATTGAAGCCATTTTGAAGTCAAACGTCCAAGAATGTCCAAGACATTCGAAAGTTATCCCTTGACACAAGAACGTGTGACTTGAGTTTTCCTAGCATGTTTGCATGTGTTGCAAGTGTTTCTTTTGGGTGAAACTTCTATGGAATATCCTTTATATGTTAAGGTGTGTACTTACGTTGGAAACGTCCAGGTTTTACTCCCAAAGGTCTCAACAAAAGTCCCTCAAGGATGACCCAATGTCTTCAGACACAATGCCTTGGAAGTGTTTGCCTACGACCCTCAATCTACGGCTAGTAAGTTCACCTACGCACCATCGATGGTGAGCCGTTGATTAAAACTTATCCTTGATAAGGATCATACAAATGGAAGCCTCAAACCCAACATATGGTGGCCACCAACAGCCCGTCGATGGTCTTAGGGGGCGTTGTTTTGTGGCCGCCGATGTAGGATGTGTCTACTGCCACATACGCTGTTTTATTTATGTGGTGAATTTCCTTGTGTAAATGGGAAATTCACCCCACGTCCTAAGCTGACTATAGGTGGTTATTTTACCTATTTTTGTGTATACTAAGTTAGTTAAAAAGATCAAAACCCCAACCAAATTCATATTTCAAAATTAGAATTTCCTCTCCAAAAATATCCTATCTAGAAACCTCCATTGGAGATGAAGCTCAAGAACAGTCATGGTGATGGATTGTAAGGATATATTCATCATGTATTTGTGGGTTTCTCCTATAATGAGATATGGTTATCTTTCATCTCAAGATAATCGTTCATCTAGAGATTTTCTTTTCAATGTTTTCAATGAAAGATTATGATCAAATCTCAAATTTTCCAATCTAGCCATGGGTTCTTTATCAAAACGTTTTGAAAAGCTTTCTCATGATGAATTGATGAAAAAGTATTGAATGTAAAGTGAATTTTAATCCATTTTCATGATAAACCCATTTTCCCATACAAAATCTCGATTTAGGCTATTTGATTTTGTAAGGATTACCCTATATCACTCTACTTTCTATCAATTATTATTGTATTGTATTCAATATGATCTCGATTCTGTAGTACATGAATCTTGGATTCCGATTATGTAAAGATACATTAATCTAGTGCTTTACATTACAATTATTCATAAATTCTGAGCATTGATCATTGATGATCAAAGGAAAAGAGTTTTGGTAAGATTGCTTTACCTCTATATTTCTCTATAGAAACTGCTAGATAATTGGCCTTGTATGGTTTGTGTGGTATGGTCCAGTTATGGTGGCAGTGATTAATTTATTTCTATTATATATGTAATGTGACCATGTACTTAAAGGCAATTGTATTATGAAGGTGTTGTGGTGATGATCACCAAATTTGAAGCATGCCTAGTGTTCCTTCTAATTGTGATCTAGGTTGTATTGCTCATGTAATATGAATGTGAATGACTATGTTAGGGTTGGATTAGGTTCTTCCAATGATTAAGTATACATGATGGATGACCCTTTACATATATAAACTACATGAATGTGTGAATAGCCATGGATAGGAGTCTTGAATACAAGTATTGAAGTTATATTGTATCCTATGTTATTACGTGTTGTGTGGTCTATGCTGTGTTGTGAATTGTTTTCCTAAGAGGGTGCATGCCTCAAGGTGTTGTTTATGTCCATTAGGTGATCATGTTTACCAATGTGCACACACACTCACATTTCATGCATGCTTACAAGTAGCATAGGTTCATGGCATATAATGAAAGGGTATTCGCATATGCACCTGTGTCTAATACTATGCATGTAATGTATATGTTCATGAAGTATAATTATGTATCCCTTACGTAGGATGACTTGATAGGTGTACTATACCTTTCTATGAATTTCACGTGTGTGCCTTGATAGGATAGTTCCTAGGTTTGGTTTTTTATGTACATGAATGTGAAAGTATGATTATTATAATGTTGTAATAGTGTGGTCTTAAGGCGTTGTGTGAAAGTATTTGTCACATATATGTATACATACACACACCTAAGATGATTTATTCAATAGAAAGGCACTTGGAAGGTGTTCCCAAGAGTTCCCTAAACTAGATTGTACTTGAATATGCTATGTCCATGTTAAAGGACATTGGTTGATAAACCCTCATATATGACCTATGAACTAAGAATATGAGGGGTAAACTCTCCTAAGCCTATATTTTATAAAGTAAACATAATAATGGCTTTCCAATAAAAAGAACTTAGCAAAGCACCATCTGAATTTGAAGATGCGGGGTGTCCCTTTCCATTATAGAAGGTAGGTTCACCATAGTCCTCACGAGGTTGTTAGCCTCATAGCCCAAACGGCATTAAGTGATAGTTCCATAAGAGGATAACTAAAATGCCTCAATATGCATAAATAGGGTTTCCATGTATACCTCCATGTTCCATAAATTATGTGTGCCCTATAGGATTATTTGTTCTGTTTTTACTATGTAGAGCACCTTCCCTTAGTTTATGTCACTACAACACTAAATTCCATGTAGCACCCATGGTCTTAGTGTCGAATTAGGCTATAGTTTCCCAAAAGTAAAATAGACAATGGAAGTAAGGAACTAGACCCTAACTAGGATAACCCAAGGGAAGTTTAATAGCGTATGTGGGGGTATGGGACTTCACCTATGCATTTCACAAGTAATTCTTGAAGGGAGTTCTAGGAAGGTGTTCGAATGTATGTGTATATGCTTATGTATTTACACATGACGTTGTAGTCTTGTCTAATTTTTGTGATGATATGTATGGTATAAGTCCCAAGGAGTCTATATAATGTGTCCTTTTTTTATGTACATAATGTTAGTCTTAATGACTATATGATGAAGGTCTGGGTTGGCATGAATGAAGTCTATGTTGCCTTGTTTATATATGAAGTGAATGGTATTCTTGTGGTCTCTTTATAGGTCTACTTAGTAGGTATGAGGTTATGGGTCTTCACATGTAAATTTCACTCGTAGACCTTGATTGTGTTCAAGAGTAAGGTCGTATAAAGTTCTATGTGAAGTTAAGTTAGCATATGTGCAAGTAGGCTATGGTTCACCGTAATTATGTGGTAAGCCTTGACAAAAATGTTTCTGGTGATATATTACACTTCTATTAATATATGTAATGAATTACTAAGTTAATGTATCAGTAACTTCTGGCCTTAAGGTGATGCATTGCACCAAGTATCACTAGAGGGTTACTAGGGAAGTTAAGAAGTTAAGGAATTAAGAAGAAAATGAGTTTATTGTAAAGGAAGGGTTAGTATACTGTAAAATTGGTGTTCATACTATAAAAGTTGTAGCTAATATGTCTTAAATGCAAAGTACGATTTTGTGATATTGTTCCTATTGAATATGCAGATATCAAGTATGTAAATTGTATAATTCTTATTGCATTAAGTTCTATAAAGTTTTCACAAAAGGACATGATGCATGGTTTTAAGTAAAATGTCCCTTTTTAAATGCATGTTTCTGCATGGTTGCCATTCTTAGTGCATTCTTGTACTAACACCATTCTTGTCTACCTTTCTACACAAAGTGTAGGTTATGGATCCTTAGAGGAGGTCTCTAAGGTGAAGGTTTTGATATGTAATTCCCAAGCTCAAGGAAAGGAATCCTTAAGTCTAAGAATTTCTTAAGTCATGTGTTAGTGTAATGTTGTTTAATAATGTAGTTATGTTTAATGTTGAAAGGAACGTGTCCCTAATGTACTCTAATGAAGTTTACTCTAGGATAACAAAAAGAGAGAGTCTTTCACTATATTTTATTTATGATGGAAGTGATGTTGTAGCATATAATGTGATATGAGAGTTTTAAATTTTTTGTAAATGTACCTATCAAAATGCAATGAATGTTAACTATGGGATTTATAACACTTACAAGAGTTCAAGTACGTCATGTTACATCAAGGGGGTGCTCCCCGGTCGTGACACCAACTACCAGCCAAAGGGTCCTTCAGGAAGACCCAAACATGGTTCAATGAAGCTATCGCGGCAGCAAATATATGGCAATGGTTGCGCGTCATGCCTGCCACACTTAAAAATAAAGAAAGGTTTTCCCTGCAACGCGGGGCTATCGCGAAGCATTCTCTCTTAAAATTTTCCGGAACCTCCAATCACAGGGAACCTCGCGACGCATAGTGACTTCCAAGATGTGATCGTGTCATTTTTTAGACAATTTTGAATTTGTTCAAAAGGTTCATCAAGTGAATATGTCTTTTGGGTAATATAGGGATGAATTATTGACGGTTTTTGAATCTGCATAAAACCCTAAACTCACCAATCAAAGCAAAACCCTCAACTCAATACAAAACTTCTCCATTCTGTTTCTCCAAGACCTCTATTGATGAAGCTTTGAATCTCTATGGAAGAAGAAACATTATCTAAGGTTTGTGCATAAAATACGTTGGATTTTCTTCATATAAGGTAATGTGTTTCATACCTTTATCATGTTCCTTTCAAGGAGTCAATTCAAATTGTTTTAAAGATCATCAAAACATAGAATCTTCTATTTCAACTTCTAGCCATGGGTTATTGCATGAAACTACTTGAAATAATGTTTTATGAAAGATTTTATATTATTTGAACGTTTTAGATGAAAATTTAAATGAACCCATGAAATTTATGATCTCCTAATTTTGGCGCTAATATGGGTGATTCGATAATGACTTTATAGTGTTGAATTCTTATGTAGATTGTATTGGCCTATTAATATATGTATTAATTGTGATAGAATCGCATATACACTTCCTTAATTTTATGATATTTGTATGGTAGCTTGTTGGATCATTGTATAGTTTGATTATTGTTTAGATTTGTATGCATGAGTATTTTCAAGGGCCTTTGTGAACTAAATTTGTTAGAATGACTACGAATTGGACGTGTTCTATATGGAATGGTGGTATGATAACCTAAACTCTTCTATATTGTGTGGTAAATATCTTAAATTATGTTGATTGGTATGGTTGACTTATGGTGGCAGTACTTATGTGTTATAATTGTGAAGAACATGGTCTTGTTGGAATTACTTTATGAATTGTGATATGATTATGTTATAAATTATATAGGTGATAAATGTAATGCTTTTGTGGAATTGTAATATTATTATGTTATGGATTATATGGGTGATCAAAGTAAGGCTTTTGTGGTATATGTGAATGAATGAAGTGAAATCATTTTACCTCCTAATTGATTGTACGTGATCATAATAGACTATGTTTTTGTCCTTATATGTTTATAGTTGATGTTGAAGTATGATTCTTCCTGGCTGATTATATAAGTCATTTGATGGAATACATTGATGTTTCTATAGAAGAGAATAGAATGACTTGTAGTTACTTAGTTGTTCTTATATGCTAATTGAATGTCATTGTACATGTGATAATATGATGATCTGTGTCTGTGTCTTTTTTTGGTATGCCTATGTCCTTTACTTGATACATGAAGAATGTGAATTTGAACTCTTGACTTAGTAGTCTTTAGCATCTTAGTAATTTATGTGTATGTTTTATTGAAATATTACCTTGAACATAGTTAAGAGGGTCGTTTACTTGAAACACTCAAACTAGTAATAAAGTTATGATTTCCTTGATGTTTAAAGTTGTTATTGTATCCTTTCTGTGTGAACGATGGACGTAGGGGTAGGTTTGTTGGAATGGAATGAAATTATCCCTAAGAAAGTCATTGAGATATCCTAATTGACAATTGAGTGGCATCCCTAGTGGCCAATCCTTGGTGAGGTTTATTACAATTTGTAGTGACTAAAATATGGTACGTCTTCATATTCCCTTGTGATTGAACTACTCCATATGAAAGAAGGCTAGCACTGATTGAGTTTATTGGGGGAGTGACTCTACCTCAATTGAGACTAGAGTAAAAGGAAATCGTTTATATTCCTTAAACATTTGCCTAAATTGGATGTGTCCTTTTTGTAACCATCCTAAAAATGAATAAGATATGAAAAGCTTAATGTGTCAAGAATGCTTATGATTAGACCAGGGTTCACACTCATTGATGTGTGTACAACTAGACATTGGAGCCCTTGCTACAGCCAAGCCAACTAACTTGCGGAGTTATTTGAGCATGGAAATGTTTGGTCCAACCATGTAGCGCTCTCGAATACGATGATTTACTTGAAGGAGTCTTTACCGAACATAAAAAGGGAAAATCTTACGTTTGCAGGGTCTAGGGGTAAAATGGTCTTTTACCAGGCTAAGAGTAGTATCGTATTTATCCTACGTATATAATTCATTATTTAATTAATGAAGTGGAGGGGAATTTTAGGGAGAGAGGACCGAAATTGGGATCTTGAAATTAAGTTTTGCTCCACCCGGGTTCGAACCTAGGTAGAAGCAATGAATTAAATTGATTTTAATGTAAGTTGGTAAATTAATGTAATTATTTTATATTTATTAGTTATTAGCTGATTTAAAATAAAAGGAAATAAGATTTTCAATAATTAAATAAAACTTTATTTGACTAAGTCCTAAACTAGACTCCTAAGCCTAAAAAAACTATTCTCTCCGACGCTCATCTCTCTCTCTCTCTCTTTCACGTCTCTATCATTGTCATTCAGATTTTCTCTTCCAAAATAACTCCAAAAAAAGTAGGTAAACTAAAGATCATCAAACTTGAAGAACTCACATGAAAATATAAGAAAAAAAACGTTCATCAATCATGTAGGCAAAGAGAAGGTTTTCTGTCGAGTTTGGTGTTGAACTTTGGTATTAGACGCGTGTTTGGAGGAGTTCTTTGGGAAGAAAGTCAAGGTTTTAACATCAAAAAGGTATGGGTTCTCTTCTCTCTTGGTCCCTTTTCAAAGAGACCCCTTAAGGTTCAGAATATTCATTCCGAAAAACTAAGATTCCCCGTTGCATGTAATCAGGTAGAAAACTAGGGATGATACGTGTTTTCGTGATTATTCTGTGTTTATATGTATGTTTGGAATTTTGTGACTTATGTTTATCTTTCCGAAAATGTAACTATGTGTGTGTTGTCTTGGCTATTGTTCATGGTTTAGGACTTTAAATTGCATGATAGTTCTTTATATTTCATGTAAACATGTTGATGTAAATCTGGCGTTCATATGAGTTAAGATGTGGCTGATTTGAGGGATAATCTCTTGTCTAAACGAATCAATGAAAAAGCACCTAAAACGTTCTAAATGCACTAAGAAATTCCCCTAATAACTAAGATGTAACTTGATTAAAGGTTGCTGAAAAATTAAAAGAAAATATCCAGCTTCTAGTGATGAATTTTGGTCAGCAAAAAGTGTTCAAAATGTAGCAAAAAAATGAATTGAGACAAGTGAGGTCTTGGAGGATTGAACCCGTGACCTCACCATGTTAAAATCATGAAAATAAAGAAGTAAAAAGAAATGAGAGGAGTGGGATTCGAACCAACCACCTCTCAATCAAATTTAAAGAGGAGAATAAAAGAAAAATAAAGAGGGAGACGTGTGGGATTTGAAACCACGACCTCGTAGAAAGATTAAGAAGGAGAATAAAGAAAACTAAAGGGGGAGGCGTGTGGGAATTGAACACATGACCTGTTAGGCAGATTAAATAGGTGAACAAAAAAAAATATAGGGGGAGGCGTGTGGGAATCGAACCCATGACCTCTAAGGAAGATTTAAGGAAGAGCATAAAAGAAAAATAAAGGGGGAGGCGTGTGGGAATATCACCCACGACCTCTTAGGCAGATTTAAGGAGAAAAATAAAAGAAAAATTAAGAGAGGTTGTGGGGGATTGATCCCAGGACCTCATTGTCAACTCGAAATGGACAAGGAGAAATAGATAAAAAAAAAAGGTTGTTGGGGTTTGATCCCACAAGCCCTCGGCCAAGTAAGAGGTAATTCAAAGGAAAAAAATAAAGAGCAAACATTGATATTCGGGCTCGATCTAGGGTGCCATTTTAATGTGGACCCAAATACAATAAATTAAAAAAATGCAAGTGTTGTCTAAGGGATTCGAATTTGGGTTCTGTTTCCCAAATTCCGTATAGATGCATAAGTCATACGTGAATTAAATCTTCAGGAAAAATTTTTCCTACTTAGATCGAAATCCAGATCTTGGCATGTATACAAGATGGATAAGTCTTATATGTATCGACCCATAAGTCTAGCATACGTTTAAAAATAAGTGAAACTAAGATGTATGTAATGATATGATGTCACCCTATAAGGATTAAGTAAGAGTGTAAAACAAATGACTAAGTGCATTTGCATATTATGAAATGATATTATGTAATGAAATGAAGAAACCCTAGAAGGGTTAAGTAAGAGTATGAAACACTGAAATGGCCAAGTGCATTGGCATATTATGAAATGAACATTCACGTAAAAAGGGGAGAGTAATTATAAAGAGAAAATGTGCTAATATTGATGAATGTGGTGACAACATGATATGAGGCTAATGTGAAAGATGAGATCAATCTCAAATGAGCCTAAATAACTGTTATCAAAATTTACTCACCTACGAGAATGTAAAGTTAATGAAGAGACTAGTCTCTATGTACACTCTAATTAATGTATTGAGATTAACACACTTAATACTAATAATGAGATAAGAAATCATCTATTGAGCTAGATGTCCTCATACTAGAAACTAGCTTCCATGCGTAAGGGTTGAATGTATGGGAAATTTAAACTTACGATCGATAGACTAGCTATGAGCGGTGATGCCTTATTTCAGGAAGGGCGGAGGTTCACGCAACTCTCATGAGATGAGACTGTCAAGCATGTCGGGTATGGGTTTCCGTATATCTTATAGTCTTTGAACCTATATAACCAATATAGGGATCTGGTGGGGTTCAATTCCCATGTACCCTAGCATGTTTTGGGTCACTATGGCCGGTAATTCCACCTCTTCTCGGTGTAGGGTTTCATGAAGCTGGATTTCATGATGCTCACATGATCTATGTCGGTTAAAGTTAAAATTTTCAATGAATGAATGAGGCTAGCCTCAAATGATGCACATAATTCAACGAACAATACAAAGGCTTTAGGATAGGATAATCAGGAGGTGAGTTGGACTAATGTAATGACATTAGGTTAATATTGGTCATTGCACAATGAACTCGATGAAAATAATAAACTATATACTAGTTATATCAGGTGTTTACACTTTCCCATGAATGAAATGTAATGAAGTATATATGAATGAATGAAGCAGACTCTGTGTTATCTAAAGAAGTCTCCCTAGTTGAGCTCACATATGTATAGCCCTCATTTTTGGGAAGTCTTAATGCCAAGTTCATGATTCCAAGGTCTCATGGCATACGAATGAATGATATGAACAACATTATGTGTTATAGTAATTATGATATGTGTTAGATTTATACTTTTGTATACTGTGTTAAATATGTTAAGTATGATGATGCATGTTACTCTAATGGCATAACTTTCATAATCAAAATTTGGAAAATTCATAAATTTTCTTCATTCAAATTTGGAAAACTCACTCACTTTCCTAATCTCAATTTGGCAAGTCCACTAACTTGACCTACTATAATCATGTTGTTAGAAAAGATCTTATCTTACTCATTCATGTCGTTGGTGTATGCTTGCATATACGCATACTTAGTACAAGTGTGTACCAACCCAATACAACTTGAAACTTTTAGGTGCAGGCACAGGTGGACAATAGAGCTATAGGATCAACGCTGAAGTTATGTGGACATCCGGATTTGGTAGGGCCTCATGGTTTAGAGGATGCTTTACCAATTACATTCTAGCTTAGTTGTAGGATTGAGATAGTGGAGTATGTTCCACTAGCGCTTCTTTCATGTTTTTGTTCAGACATTGTATTGGTGTCATTTTGGGAGGTACATTTTTATCATTATAATAAACTATTTCTTTCATTTGATGATCTTAATGTTATATGGTTGATGGTGAACAATTACGTATATAGTAGAATGTTAAGAAACTAAAAGTTTTAAATTTTCCTTTAAAATTAACCTGGATGAAGTAAGAATGTCATACGTAGGCATGTATGCGACATTTGAGATGTCAACAACACCGGTCACATCTGGGGTCTAGATTCCGGTCTTAAAAAAGTTGGTAACAAAGCACTAGGTAAATTTCCGAGAAAAGTAAGTTCACATAAACCACGTTGAGTAGTTTCTAAGTAATGGTAGTAAAGTGCACCACTATCCTAAATTAGAGACTACATGATGCGTAGGAAAATTTCCCTTCTTCTAATCTTATCGTGCCTTCTCTAATGTCGGATTTATTGGTGTTATGAGCATATATAACATCAACTCTTGAAATTTCCAAAAGATGAATACCAGGAGAAAATAAGGCGGAGAGATTGGAGGAGCAGCTGCTAGGGTAATTTATGTTCCTTCCCAAGATCCAGCTACTAGAATAGAGATTCTGTTAACCCAGCTGGGTTGACAGATGGAGAAGTCAAAACAACGTTTGTACAGATGTCCTAAGGTAGCACCTTGCAAGCTCAGGTTATTAGGTTTGATTGAAGTGGAGAAATCTAAGTTGGCATCCTACCAGCTAATGGATGTAGCTCAATCCTTGTATAAAGTGTGGCAAGAGAGAAATGCCTTAAAGGGAGTTCCTATTGATTGGGATATTTTCAAGATAGATTTCCTACAGCGGTTATTTCCCAGATAAATGACGGAGGCTAAGGTTGAGGAATTTTTTAGCCATAAGAAGGGCTCGATGTCAGTAAGGGATTACTCCCTGAAGTTCGTAAAACTTTACAACTCAGTAGAGGCCATCTTGTAGGGAGTGTGGAATATTTCATGGTGAAGAGTGTATGATGGGATATAACGTTTGTTACTTTTTTGGAAAACCAGGTCACATGATGAAGGATTGTCTGAATAGGAGAAGACAAGAACAAGGGAAGGAGAGAGTTCAACCGAATGGTCCACGTGAAGAGGCTCCAAGGAGGCAACGATTCTTCGCTCTCAAGTCAAGGGGTGCAGGGGAAGGCACCTCGTGTGAAGTCTCGGGTGAGTAGCCTTAATTAGTCCTTCAGGTATTTGACTGTGCATAGTGTGTATGCACTAGTATGAGGTTAATATGTTTGAGTCATCATGTTGGTTGCTGATTTATATATTTGCTTATGTTGTATTCTTCTATGAGACTCGTTTATGAAAGAGTTCCTTAGTCTATTAATGTTAAACTATTAGTTGGATTCCAGGATGTGCACCATCATGTTTATGTGTGAATCAGATATTCACCAATGGGGAGTATTGGATTACCTATGCATGCATGCATTCTATAGATGACTTAATTATTCTTAGTAAAGATTAGATTCATTAGGGGACGAATGTTCCTAAGGAGGGTATAATGTAACAACCCTTAATACGAATAAGATATGAAATGCTTAGTATGTCAAGAATGTTTATGATTAGACCAGGGTTCACATGGATTCATGCGCGTAGACCCAGACCCGGAACCCTAGCTATAGACAAGACAACTAACTTGGGGAGTTAGTTGATCTTTTAAAGGTTAAGTTCAACCATGTAGGGATCTCGAATACGAAGATTTATTTAAAGGAGTATTTACAGGACTTAAAAAGGGAAAAACTTAGGCTTGGAGGGTATAGGGGTAAAAGGGTATTTATCTAGGCTAAGGGTAGTATTGTAATTACTCTAAATATATCATTAATTATTTAATTAATAAGTTGGATGGGCATTTACGGGAGAGAGGGTCAAAATTGGGCTCTTGAAGTGAAGTCTTGCTCCACCCGGGTTCGAACCTAGGTGGAAGCAATGAACTAAATTGATTTTCATTTAAGTTGGTAAATTAATGTAATTAATTTATATTTATTAGTTATTATCTGATTTAAAATAAAACTAAATCATATTTTCAATAATTAAATAAAACACTATTTGACTAAGTCCTAAACTAGACTCCTAAGCTTAAGAAAACTCTTCTCTCCCACACTTATCTCTCTCTCACGTCTCCATCACTCTTATTCACATTTTCTCTAACAAAAAAACTCCAAAAATAGAAGGTAAACCAATTTTCTTCACACTTGAAGGACTCACATGAAAATATAAGAAAAACAAACGTTAATCAATCATGTAGGCAAAGAGAAGGTTTTCCGTCGAGTTTGGTGTTGGACTTTTCGTGTATGACGTGTATTTGGGGGATTTATTTGGGAAGCAAGTACAGGTTTTAACGTCAAAAAGGTATGGGTTCTCTTATATCTTGGCCTTTTCCCAAGAGACACCTTAAGGTTCAGAATATTCTTTCTGAAAACTAGGATTGTTCCCCGTTGCATGTCCCTGTCAGTAGCATGCATTGAATCATATGTTGGATATGTTTGTTGGTAGAAATCTAGGGATGAAACATGTTTTTGTGATGATTATGCTTTTATATATATGCTTATAATTATGTGACTTATGTTTATGTTTCCAAAAATGTAACTACGTGTGTGTGTATGTGCTGTCGTGGTTATTGATTATGGTTTAGGACTTTAAATGGCATGATAGTTCTTTATATTTAATGTACACATGTTGATGTAAATTTTATTTTCATGAGTTGAAATGTGGCTGGTTTTAGGGATAATCTCTTGTCTAAACGAATCCATGAAGCACCTAAAACGTTCTAAATGAACTACAAAATTCCCCTAAGAACTAAAGTGTACCTTGATGAAAGGATGCTGAAAAATTAAAAGAAATTTCCAGCTTCTAGTAATGAATTCCAATCAGCAAAGAGGGTTCAAAATGTTTAAAGAAATGAATTAAAACAAGTGAGGTCATGCAGGATTGAACCTGTGACCCCACCATGTTAATAACAATGTAAACAAAGAATTAAAAGAAATGTGGTGATGGGGATTCTAACCATTGTATTGGCTGGAAAATGTAAGTTAAAAGAAAAAAAATTAAGAAATGAGAGGAGTGGGATTAGAACCCACCACCTCTCAATCATATTTAAGGAGGAGAATAAAAGAAAAATAAAGGGGGAGGCGTGTGGGAATCGAACCCAAGACCTCTTAGGCAGATTAAGAAGGAGAATAAAAGAAACTAACGGGGGAGGCATGTGGGAATCGAACCCACGACCTCTTAGGCAGATTAAAGAGGTCAATAAATGAAAAATAATGGGGGAGGCGTGTGGGAATCGAACGCAAGACCTCTTAGGCAGATTTAAGGAGGACAATAAAAGAAAAATAAAGGGTGAGGCGTGTGGAAATCAAACCCACGACCTTTTAGGCAGATTTAAGAAGGCGAATAAAAGAAAAATTAAGAGATACTGTGGGGCTTTGATCCCACAACCTCATAGTCAACTCGAAATAGACATGGCGAAATAGATTTAAAAAAATAAAAGGGGTTGTGGGGGTTTGATTCCACAACCCCTCGGCCAAGTAAGAGGTAAATAAAAAGAGAAAAATAAATAAGAAACGTTGATGTTGGGGCTCGATCTAGGGTCCCTGTCATGTGGACCCAAATTCAATAAATGAAAAATGTAAGTGTTGTCTATGTGATTCGAAATTGGGTTCCCTTGACCTAATTTCGTATACATGCATAAGTCATATTTGAATTAAATCTTCATGAATTATGCTTCCTACTAAGATCTAAATCGAGATCTTGGCATACATTCAAGATGCATAAGTTTTGTACTACATAATCTTTGGAAGATATTTATCACTTAAACGAACTATTAATGAAGCCTCATGGCTTGTATGTATAGACCTATGAGTCTAGCATATGTTTAAAAAAAGTGAACCTAATAAATATATAATGAAATCATCTAACTCTAGAAAGTAAGAGTGTAAAACACACTAAATGTCAAAGTGCATTGGCATACTACGAAATGAATAATATCAAAAGAAATGATGAGACACTAGAAGGGTTAAGTAAGAGTGTGAAACACACAAATGTCCATGTGCATTGGCATATGATTAAAAGAACATTCACGTAAAAAGGGGTGAGTAATTATGAAGAGAAAATGTGGTAATGGTGATGAATGTGGTGACAATATGATATGAGGCTAATGTAAAAGATGACATCAATCTCAAATGATCCTAAGTAAATATTACCAAAATGTACTCACCTATGAGAGAGTAAACCTAATGAAGAGACCAGTCTCTATGAACAATCTAATAAAAGTATTGAGATTCACACACATAATACTAATGATGAGATAAGAAATCATCTATTGAGCTATGATGTTCTCATACTAGAAGCCTACTTCCATAAGCTGAATGCAATGGAATTTTATACTGAGCAACGATAGACTAGCTATTAGTGTAATGCCTTCTTTCGGGAATGGCGGAGGTTCACGTAACTCTCATGATATGAGATTGTATGGCATGTCGGGTATGTGTCTCTTTATATCTCCTAGTCTTCAAACCTATACTTCCAATATAGGGTTCTGGAAGGGTTCGATTCCCATGTATGCTAGCATGGTTTGGGTCACTTTAGCCGGTTATTCCACCTATTTTCGATGTGGGGTTTCACGACACTGGATTTCATGATGCTCACATGATTTATGTCGGTTAAAGTTAAAGTTCCCAATGAATGAATGAGGCCAGCTTCAAATGATACACATATTGATACGAATTATGCGAAATGTGTTAGGATAGGATAATAAAGAGGTGAGTTAGATTCATGTAATTACATTAGATAATATCTTGGTCATTGCACAACGAACCCCATGAAAGTCTTAAACTACATCCAAGTTATAGCTAGTGTTTACACTGGACCATGAATGAAATGAAATGAAGTACGAATGAATGAATGAAGTAACTCTGTATTTCCTAAATAAGACTCCCTAGTTGAGGTCCCATATGTTGAGCCCTTTATTTTTTGGAAGTCTTAATGTCAAGTCCATTATTCTAAGATCTCATGGCATACGAATGAATTATATGAACAACAGTATGTGTTATAGGAATTTTGTTATGTTCTATATGTATGTTGTTGTGTGTTGTGTGCAAAATGTTAAGTATGATCATTCATGTCACTCTGAAGGTATAACTTTCATAATCCAAATTTGGAAAGATCATAAACTTTCCTAATTCAAATTTTGAAAGCTCACTCACTTTCCTAACCTCTATTTGACAAGTGCACTGACTTGACCTTCTATAATCATGTTGTTAGGAAAGAGCTAATCTTACTCATGCATGTCCTTAGTGTGTGATTGCATATACCCATACTTCGTAAAAGTATTTACTAAAGCATGTACAACTTTAAACTTTTAGGCGCAGGCATAGGTGGAAACTAGAGCTACAGGATCTATGTAACGACCTGATTAGTCGTTTTGAGCAGCAGATTTTATTTCTGGAAAAATTGGCTGAGGCGATGTACCCCACGACGGACCGTCATGGGCACGACGGACCGTCGCAGTGCCTCGTTTCAATATACTTAGAAATTCTAAAATTGGGTACAGAAAATCGACTCTCTGAACTTCGTAACGAACTTGCAGGACGGACCGTCACAGGTGTGACGGACCGTCACAGACCCTTGGTGGAAATTTGGGTCTCTGAACCTTGCGACGACCTGCAGGACGGACCGTCGCAGGCACGACGGCCCGTCAAAGGTTGCGTAATCCCAGTCTGGGTCGGATTTCTTTACACGTTTTAAGGGACGTTTTTGACTATTCCTGCCTTAATTATAAAGTTAGTGGGTTAATATTAATAAGTCTAATTACTTGGGGGTTAAAAGAGGTAACCTTAGGTTAATTAGTGGGTTATTATTTCCATCTTTTATTCTTAATTATATGCTAATTAGGGTAAAAGAAAGAGGGTTGGAATAAGAAAAAGAGAAAGAACAAAGATAGAGAGAGAGGAATCGATCGAAGAGGAAGAACACAAAGCTTGGGAAATTGCTTGTTTGAATTCAATTCTTCGGTGGAGGTAGGTTATGGTTTATGCTATCTTATAGTAAACTCTTAATAGCGAATGATATGTGTTTGTAGTATTGTAAACCCTTCTATATGTTTAATTGTATGATTGCAATTTTGAAATTGTGATAAAATAAGCATGATGAAGCTATCGAATCCTAAATCTTGAAAGAAACCCTAATTCACGTTTTAATGATGATGCCTTGGTGTAAAAGAAGGCTTGATAAATTATATAATGAGATTGATGATGCCTTTGTGTAAAAGAAGGCTTGATGAATTAGGGGATCGTGTGCCACGTTTCGGTACCAGGATAGAATAAGGATCGGAGTGTCACGTTCAGACACCAGGATAGTATATGGATCGGGTGCCACGTTTCAGTACCAGGATAGAATGAGGATCGGAGTGTCACGTTCCGACACCAGGATAGTATATGGATCGGGTGCCACGTTCCGGTACCAGGATAGAATGAGGATCGGAGTGTCACGTTCCGACACCAGGATAGTATATGGATCGGGTGCCACGTTCGGTACCAGGATAGAATGAGGATAAGAGTGCCACGTTCCGGCACCAGGGTAGAATATGGATCGGAGTGTCACGTACTGACACAAGAGGAAGAAAGATAATGAATCTTGAATAATGTTAATATACTCAATGTAATGAACCTAATTTCCAAATCAGTATGGTATTGAGGCTTGAGTCCTCATGGATGAACTTGGTAGTACTTATTGATGATTATAGTACTTGTTGTTGCTACATGTTGAGTATTATAGTTGTTTTATAATGTTACTTGATACATATTGTCTTTTATTTTGAGTTTGATGATGATATCTACTCAGTACCCGTGCTTTGTATTGACCCCCTACTTTTATGTTTTCTTCTTTGTTATTTGTGGAGTGCAGCAAACGGGCCGTCGTCTTCAACTCAACAGTAATTCTAGCCAGTCTTCGTCACACCGATCTTCAGGGTGAGCTAATGCTTCTAGCTTGGACTGGATCTTCTTCTTCAAGTCTTGATGCCTTGAATTTCCGGCATGGACTAGCTTTTACTTGTTTTAGTTTTTAGAATACTCTTAGTTTAGTCATTTGATTATAGATGTTCTTGTGGTGATGACTTCCAGATTTTGGGGAATAATAGATGTTGAATATTAATAGTTATTGAATTGGTTTTTAATAATGAGTTTAAGTCTTCCGCATTACTTTCTGTTGACATACATTGAAATGTTAAGGGATTGATTGGTTGGTTCGCTCACATAGGAGGGTAAATGTGGGTGCCAGTCGCGACCCGGTTTTGGGTCGTGACAAACTTGGTATCAGAGCATTAGGCTCGTTGGTCTCATCACACAAGAACAGGTCTAGTAGAGTCTTAAGGAACGGTAGGGGGACGCCTTTACTTTTCCTTGAGAGGCTATAAGACTTTAGGAAAAATTCCACTCTTTCTTTCTTTCTTTCGTGTTATTACTTGAATCCAATTGGTATCTAGGTGATACAAATTGGTATCTGACCATCTTCACTCTATTTCGCAGATGATTAGAACTAGAGCCACGACTGCGCCAACACCAACACCAACACCGGCAAGACAAGAAACGTCTTAGCCAGCCACTGGGGCTGTTGCTCGAGGAAGAGCAGTGGCTAGAGGCCGTGGTAGAGGTCGTGGGAGGACGTCCTCTAGAGGGAGAGGACAAGTACCTAGCCCATCTGATACTAGGGCGGTGACTCCTCCACCGACTGAGGAGGTTATAAGAGAGGGCGAGGAAGGGGAGAATGAACAAGTGCAAAATGAGGAATTGCCACCCCAACCTACCCAGAGATAATCAATCAGGTTCTTGCTTGTCTTAGCGGGTTATCTGATCAGGGTCAGGCACCTCCAGTGGTTTCTACACCAACACCTTCGGTTTCAGAGATACGACATGCGGCTACTATGGCTCCCCGCATGGATGCCTCATTGGAAATGGGCACGTTTCCACGTTTGACTACTTGGCCTATAATGACAAATGATCAGCATGAACTTTTCAGTAAGTTCTTGAAATTGAAACCTCCAGTCTTCAAGGGTGTTGAATCTGAGGATGCTTACGATTTTCTGGTTGACTGTCACGAGCTACTACACAAGATGGGTATAGTAGAACGTTTTGGTGTTGAGTTCGTGAGTTATCAGTTTCAAGGGAACGCCAAAATATGGTGGCGATCACATGTTGAGTGTCAACCGACAGAGGCAACACCTATGACTTTGGCCTCATTCTCTAGCTTGTTTATGGAGAAGTATATCCCCCGGACTTTGAGGGATAGGAAAAGGGATGAGTTCTTGAGCCTAGAGCAAGGTAGGATGTCGGTTAATGCATATGAGGCTAAGTTTCGTGCATTATCCAGGTATGCCACTCAACTTTGTTTCAGTCCACAAGAGCGGATTCGCCGGTTTGTGAAGGGGTTAAGGTCAGAATTGGGGATTTCGGCCTTACAGGTAGCGGCTACTGCAAAATCCATCCAAGAGGTAGTAGACTTCGTAATAGAGGTGTAAGGAGTGAAGCCAGATGACTTCACCACGACATCGACATCAAAAAGGTTTCGAAAGGGAGGTGAGTTTAATGGTTCTTACTCTAGAGGACAGAGTTCAGGGGGTTACTCGGCCCGACCAATTCAGTCTTCACTACAGACTGTAGTTGGGGGTCCACCTCAGATCGGTCAACACTTCTCTTATAGACCGATGCTTGAATCCAGAGAATGTTATGGATGTGGGGAGACTGGGCACATTAAGAGGTATTGCCCAAAACAGAGTTACAGACCTCCCATAGTCAGAGGTAGAGGTGGTCATGGTAGAGGCCGTTATTCTGGAGGACGTGGTGGTCGAGGTAATGGTGGTCACTAAAACGCCAGGGGTGATGGGCAAACTGGAGCCACTACATCACAACATGGTAGGGGCAACTGACAGACAAGTAATGGGGCCCATTGTTACGCTTTCCCTGGGAGATGTAAAGCGGAGACATCTGACGCTGTTATCACAGGTAATCTCTTGGTTTGTGATTGCATGGCTTTTGTATTGTTTGATCCCGGATCCACATTTTCTTATGTATCTTCTTCATTTGCTAATGGTCTTAATTTACCTTGTGAATTGCTTGACATACCTATTCGTGTGTCTACTCCGGTGGGTGAGTCTGTGATAGTTGAAAGGTATATAAGTCTTGTTTGGTGAATTTTTTGGGGAGCAACACTTATGTAGATTTGGTCATCTTAGAAATGGTTGACTTTGATGTAATTCTGGGTATGACTTGGCTTTCTCCGAATTTTGCGATTTTGGATTGTAATGCTAAAACTGTGACGTTAGCCAAGCCTGGGACAGATCCGTTAGTGTGGGAGGGTGAATACACTTCCAATCCGGTGCGTATTATCTCCTTTCTTCGTGCTAAGAAAATGGTTAGTAAAGGGTGTTTAGCTTTCTTGGCCCATCTCAAGGATGACACTACCCAAGTACCTTTGGTTGAGTCGATTTCGGTAGTCCGTGAGTTTTTGGATGTGTTCCCTGCAGATCTTCCTGGTATGCCACCAGATAGGGATATTGACTTCTGTATTGATCTTGAACCGGGTACTCGCCCCATTTTTATACCCCCTTATAGAATGGCTCCCGCGGAGTTAAGAGAGTTAAAAGCACAACTTCAAGAGTTGTTGAGCAAAGGCTTCATTAGACCAAGTGCATCTCCTTGGGGTGCTCCGGTTTTGTTTGAGAAGAAGAAGGATGGGAGCTTTCGGATGTGCATAGACTACCGGCAGTTGAACAAGGTAACTATTAAGAACAAGTATCCTCTTCCCGCATTGAAGATTTGTTCGATCAGTTACAAGGTGCTTGCGTCTTCTCTAAAATTTACTTGAGATCCGGTTATCATCAATTGAAAATACGGGCAACGGATGTGCCCAAGACTACTTTTCGAACTAGGTATGGGCACTACGAATTCGTGGTAATGTCGTTTGGTCTTACTAACGCCCCTACTGCTTTCATGAGCTTGATGAATGGGATTTTTGAGCCATATCTGGATGTCTTTGTGATCGTATTTATTGATGATATACTGATATACTTGATGAGTTAGAAGGAACACGAGGAGCATTTGAGAATGGTGTTAGAGTTATTGAGGAAGAAGAAGCTTTATGCCAAATTCTCCAAGTCTGAGTTTTGGCTAGATTCAGTGTCCTTCTTGGGACACGTGGTTTCTAAGGATGGAGTGATGGTGGATCCATCTAAGATTGAGACAGTGAAGAATTGGGTAAGACCTACAAACGTGTCAGAAATAAGGAGTTTTGTTGATTTAGCTAGCTACTACCGCCGATTTGTCAAGGGATTCTCCTTTATTGCGTCCCAATTAACGAACTTGACTAAGCAGAATGTTCCATTTGTATGGTCGGATGAGTGTGAGGAAAGCTTTCAGAAACTCAAGACCTTGTTGACTACTGCACCAATTCTTACTTTGCTAGTAGAGGGTAAAAACTTCATCGTTTATTGTGATGCATCCTATTCGGGTTTGGGTGCAGTGCAAATGCAAGAGAATAATGTGATTGCTTATGCTTCAAGGTAATTAAAGGTGCATGAACGTAACTATCCGACCCATGATTTGGAGTTGGCGCGGTAGTATTTGCACTTAAGCAATGGAGACACTATTTTTCTGGGGTTAAGTGTGAAGTCTATACGGATCATAGTAGCCTACAGTATGTCTTTACTCAAAAATATTTGAACTTGAGACAGAGGAGATGGATGGAACTACTGAAGGACTACGACATCACTATCTTGTATCATCCAGGAAAAGCGAATGTTGTGGTGGATGCTTTAAGTAGAAAGGCCGGAAGCATGGGAAGTCTAGCTCATTTGCAAGTTTCTAGACGCCCATTGGCTAGAGAGGTCCAGATTCTGGCTAATGACCTTATGAGGTTAGAAATAAATGAGAAGGGAGGATTGTTAGCTTGTGTAGAGGCAAGATCTTCTTTTCTTGACAAGATCAAGGGAAAATAGTTTGATGATGAGAAACTAGGTCGAATTCGAGATAAAGTGTTGCAAGGAGAGGCTAAAGAAGCAACAATCAATGAGGAAGGTGTTTTGAGGATTAAGGGAAGGGTATGTGTACCCCGCATCGAAGATTTTATCACCACTATTCTGACAGAGGCTCATAGTTCCGGATATTCTATACATCCTGGTGCAACCAAGATGTACCGTGACCTAAAACAACACTTTTGGTGGAGTAGAATGAAGCGCGACATTGTTGATTTTGTTGCCAAATGTCCAAATTGTCAACAAGTAAAGTATGAACACCAGAGGCCCGGAGGAACACTTCAGAGAATGCCCATTCCTGAATGGAAGTGGGAGAGAATTGCAATGGACTTCGTGGTTGGTCTTCCAAAGACATTGGGTAAGTTTGATTCCATTTGGGTGATTGTGGATAGATTAACTAAGTCGGCTCATTTCATTCCGGTCAAGGTGACATACAATGCAGAGAAGTTAGCCAAAATCTACATCTCAGAAATCGTTCGACTGCATGGAGTTCCACTCTCCATTATATCAGATAGAGGTACGCAGTTTACTTCTAAGTTTTGGAGAACATTGCATGCGGAATTAGGTACTAGGTTGGACCTTAGTACTGCGTTCCACCCTCAGACTGATGGTCAGTCTGAGAGAACGATTCAACTGTTGGAGGATATGCTTCGTGCATGTGTGATAGAATTCGGGGGCCATTGGGATAACTTCTTACCTTTGGCAGAGTTTTCATACAATAATAGCTATCACTCCAGTATTGACATGGCTCCATTTGAAGCATTGTATGGGAGGAGGTGTAGGTCTCCCATTGGTTGGTTCGATGCATTTGAGGTTAGACCTTGGGGTACTGACCTCTTGAGGGATTCGTTAGATAAAGTGAAGTGCATTCAAGGAAAGCTTCTAGCGGCTCAAAGTAGGCAAAAAGAATATGCAGATCAAAAGGTTAGAGATTTGGAGTTTATGGATGGTGAACAAGTCTTGTTGAAGGTTTCGCCCATGAAAGGGGTGATGCGGTTTGGAAAAAGAGGTAAGCTAAGCCCAAGGTATATTGGTCCATTTGAAGTACTTAAGCGAGTAAGGGAAGTTGGCTTATGAAGTAGCCTTGCCTCCAGGGCTGTCCGGAGTGCATCCGGTATTTCATGTGTCCATGCTGAAAAGATACCATGGGGATGGAAACTACATCATCCGTTGGGATTCAGTTTTTCTTGATGAGAATTTGACTTATGAGGACGAACCGGTTGCTATTTTAGATAGAGAGGTTCGCAAGCTGAGGTCGAGAGAGATTGCATCCATCAAAGTTCAATGGAAGAATCGACCGGTTGAAGAGGCCGCTTGGGAGAAGGAGACTGACATGCAAGAAAAATACCCACATCTGTTTACGGATTCAGGTACTCTTTTCCGCTCTTGTTTTCCTTCTTGTGATCGTTCGAGGAGGAACGATGGGTAAATTGGTATCTATTGTAACGACCTGTTTAGTCATTTTGAGCAGCAGATTTTATTTCTGGAAAAATTGGCTGAGGCGACGGACTTCATGACGGACCGTCATGGGCACGACGGACCGTCATGGGCACGACGGACCGTCGCAGTGTCTCGTTTCAATATACTTAGAAATTCTGAAATTGGGTACTGAAAATCAACTCTCTAAACTTCGTGACGGACTTGCAGGACGGACCGTCACAGACCCTTGGTGGAAATTTGGGTCTCTGAACCTTGCGACGACCTGCAGGACGGACCGTTGCAGGCACGACGACCCATCACAGGTTGCGTAATCCCAGTCTAGGTCGGATTTCTATACACGTTTTAAGGGACGTTTTTGACTATTCCTGCCTTAATTATAAAGTTAGTGGGTTAATATTAATAAGTCTAATTACTTGGGGGTTAAAAGAGGTAACCATAAGTTAATTAGTGGGCTATTATTGCCATCTTTTATTCTTAATTATATGCTAATTAGGGTAAAATAAAGAGGGTTGGAATAAGAAAAAGAGAAAGAACAAAGATAGAGAGAGAGAGGAATAGATCGAAGAGGAAGAACACAAAGCTTGGGAAATTGCTTTTTTGAATTCAATTCTTCGGTGGAGGTAGGTTATGGTTTATGCTATCTTATAGTAAACTCTTAATAGCGAATGATATGTGTTGGTAGTATTGTAAACCCTTCTATATGTTTAATTGTATGCTTGCATGATTGCGATTTTGAAATTGTGATAAAATAAGCATGATGAAGCTATCGAATCCTAAATCTTGAAAGAAACCCTAATTCACGTGTTAATTATGATGCCTTGGTGTAAAAGAAGGCTTGATAAATTATATAATGAGATTGATGATGCCTTGGTGTAAAAGAAGGCTTGATGAATTAGGGGATCGGGTGCCACGTTCCGGTACCAGGATAGAATGAGGATCGGAGTGTCACGTTCAGACACCAGGATAGTATATGGATCGGGTGCCACGTTTCGATACCAGGATAGAATGAGGATCGGAGTGTCACGTTCCGACACCAGGATAGTATATGGATCGGGTGCCACGTTCCGGTACCAGGATAGAATGAGGATCAGTGTGTCACGTTTCGACACCAGGATAGTATATGGATCGGGTGCCACGTTCTGGTACCAGGATAGAATAAGGATCGGAGTGCCACGTTCCGGCACCAGGGTAGAATATGGATCGGAGTGTCACGTACCGACACAAGAGGAAGAAAGATAATGAATCTTGAAGAATGTTAATATACTCAATGTAATGAACCTAATTTCCAAATGAGTATGGTATTGAGGCTTGAGTCCTCATGGATGAACTTGGTAGTACTTATTGATGATTATAGTACTTGTTGTTGCTACATGTGGAGTATTATAGTTGTTTTATAATGTTACTTGATACATATTGTCTTCTATTTTGAGTTGGCCGATGATATCTACTCAGTACCCGTGCTTTGTACTGACCCCCTACTTTTATGTTTTCTTCTTTGTTATTTGTGGAGTGCAGCAAACGGGCCGTCGTCTTCAACTCAACAGTAATTCTAGCCAGTCTTCGTCACACCGGATCTTCAGGGTGAGCTAATGCTTCTAGCTTGGACTGGATCTTCTTCTTCAAGTCTTGATGCCTTGAATTTCCGGCATGGACTAGCTTTTACTTGTTTTAGATTTTAGAATACTCTTAGTTTAGTCATTTGATTATAGATGTTCTTGTGGTGATGACTTCCAGATTTTGGGGAATAATAGATGTTGAATATTAATAGTTATTGAATTGGTTTTTAATAATGAGTTTATTTCTTCCGCATTACTTTCTGTTGACATACATTGAAATGTTAGGGGATTGATTGGTTGGTTCTCACATAGGAGGGTAAATGTGGGTGCCAGTCGCGACCCGGTTTTGGGTCGTGACAATCAACATTGCAGTTATTCGGACATCAAGTATTCATGCGGACTTGGTAGGGCCTCATGCTTTTGAGGATGCTTTCCCAATTACATTCTAGCTTAGTTGTAGGATTGAAATTGTGGAATATGTTCCACTAACGTTTTTTTCCTGTTTTTGTTGAGACATTTTTTTGGTGCCATTTTGGCAAGTACATTTTTATCTTTATAATAAATTGTTTCTTTCATTTGATGATCTTAATGTTAGATGGTTGATGGTGACCAACTACGTATGTAGTAGAATGTTTAGTAAGCATGTTAAGAAACACAAAGTTTCAAATTTTCCGCTAAAATTAACCTAGATGAAGTAAGAATGACATATGTAGGCTTGTTTGTGACCTCTGAGAGGTCAACGACGCCGGACTCGTCTGGGGTCTAGATTCTGGTCGTGACACTTGTTCTACCCTTGGCAAGTAGAACACCATTAATAGGAGTAGGGAAGACCCTGGATTCCATGCTTAGCTAGTAAGGTATATGTAAATTAATGCCTATTTTCATCTAATATAGGATAAGTACTACAATGTTTAGGTAGTGGAACAGGACACTATCTATACATATCACGAGTAGGCTTTGGAGGTGCAAGGGTGTATGCTCCGGAGGTCTTTTACAAGACCATTATGTGAAGTCCTTGAAATGGTTAACTGAATTTTAATTGTATTAATGAATGATTATTATTTAACTTAATGTAAGTTGAATAAAAGTATCCTATAAAGGGTATCTTTAAGGGTTGCTAAAGTATGTTTGAAGAGGGATTATAGGTAGTCTCCTCATATTTAATCAAGTGAATCTTTGAGTAACCTTAGATGGTCAGTTGAATGTTAAATATGGAATAATATTATATAAGGTAGTCTTAAGGATTATGAAGGTTGCTTGAAGTTAATGTTATTAGTTAGATTATTTTTAATGTCTTATATGTGAAATTGGTGCTTAATGTTGTTCTTAAACTTATTTCAAGAAGTTCTCTTCAAAAGATCATAAAAGAGCTTGTTTTACATAAATGTCCTTTTAGCATGATTTAATTGAATGTCACCATACTTAGTGCATTTTAATGTACTAACTCCATATATATTGGCTTATCTCTAAAGGTGTAGGTGGAAATTGAGATGAGTCCTTTGAAGTGAAGCTTTGTTATTGCCTCCTTCCAAGCATGTTTTGGTATGTCCTCGATTGATTCGAGGACATAACTATGCTTAGATTTTCTATTAAAAATACCATGTAATAAACTTAGATATTTTCTATTTTGTTGATGGATGTGCTATGATATAAGATATCCGTTGGTCAAAGATGGTGAAAATGAGACTTAGCATTTCCTATGTTTTCTATGAAAGAGATTTTTAGATCATGTTTTGACAAGTTTGAATTACGCACCAGTTTTCATATATACATATGCGAGGAATGATGTCTAAGAGATTTTATAAGACCTCCTAGAGGTCGAATACGCCATGTGGAGACTTGAGGATACAATTTTTTCTAGGTTATACTCTCAAGTCGTTACAAGCTTGGTATCAGAGCATATGGTTATGAAGTCGTCTTTCGAAATCCAAAAGTGTCGTTAAAGCCACATCTAGTAGAGTCTTGTTCATTGATGTGAGTCGCAGCACATCTATGAGCGAGTGGATATAGGACGGTAGAGTTTCACTTTTCTTCATTACTCTTGTGTCGTGCCATAGAATTGAGTTTGTAGGTGTTTATTCCTAATATCTATTCTTGTGTTCATTCGAGTTGACTACTAGAAGAATTGCCACAAAAAGGGTTGAAGAAGAAATAGTGAATGAGGGAGTTCCTTCCAAAATGGGACAAGTTCTCCAAGATGGACAAGATCTACAAGGTATTCAAGTTCCTCTTGGTGAGCAAGTTCCTATTGTAGGACAAGGGAATGAGGTTCTGGTGTTTCCCCATACTTGACTATTGGAGATGTTTGAGAGGATGTCCTTGCCATAGACTGAGCCATGAAAACTCATGTGAATAGGGGCGTTGAGACCAGGGTTAATTTTTTAGACAGTTGTAACATTCCGCAAAATCATATGTCTAAGGATGAGCCAGTAAGTTCGTTAGAATATGTATTGGGGATACATAGGCATTCCAATGACAATATTAACAATATTTGGCATAGTATATGAAAATAGCAAAGGGGTGTTAGACAACTTCTATATATACCAAAATAAGAAAAATATAGTCCAAACTTGTTAGAAATGTACCTACAAAGAAGACTCTAAGCTAAAATAAATTGTGATAATTATCTCTCTCTCTCTCTCTCTCTCTCTCTCTCTCTCTCTCTATATATATATATATATATATATATATATATATATATATATGTATATATATATATATATATATATATATATATATATATATATATATATATATATATATATATAATGCAAAAGTGACCAAACATTAATTAATGATGATAAAATTTGAACAAGCCTATATAATAATAGTGCTTAATCGAAAAACTACTAAAACACTAAAACAGTAACAGTGAAAAATATATGGCCAATTTTAACAAATAAAATATATAAATTTAAATTTTCGTTTTTTAAAATGGGAAATCCTCCAAAACTGACGGAGAGTTTTTTAATTGGTCATTTACAACAAACAACAAATATAAACTAAAATTCCGTCTTTTAATTATTGGAAAGACCTTCAAAATTGACGGAGAATTTTTTCAATGACCATTTACAACACACAACATATATAAACTAAAATTCTGTCTTTTAATCATTGGAAAGGCCTCCAAAATCGACGTTTTCATTGGCCATTGACCGAAACGATAAATATAAAATAAATGACCTAAGCAATTGTGGATAACCAACAAAACAATGGTAGATAAAATTGATAACTAGTAAAATGCAAATTAGGACAACATTCAAATATATACTACTTGGAATAAACAAAAATTACCTTTAAAAGTAGACAAAAAATGTAAAATTTGTAAGAAATAAGTTTTCAAATAAACATGAACACATAATGAAAGAAATAACATTAACAAAGATCTAAACAACAGTAAGTAACAAACTAACAAATAATGAGAAATTTAAAATAATAACTAGTTTATATAATAGTCAAAACAAAGGCAAGAAACAAACTAACAAATAATGAGAAAATAATAACTAGCTTGTATAATAGTAAAAAAAAGTCAAGAAATAAATAAAGTTAAACTATGATAAATATGACCAAGAAAAGTTAACATAGACATATGTAACCAAATTATCTCAAATTTGCTAATTACCAAAAGTTAAACCGAAAGACTAAACAAAGATCATAAAAATATGAAATGCAAAATTAAGAAGAGCATATAACCTATCATTTAGTTTATTATTAAAACTAACACATGTATCACTTTATAGGAATGAAAAGGAAACAATCCACTATTATATTTTATCTACAAATAGCACCTATATTTATCTACAAATAAAATTTAAGTAACCTCATAAGCTAGACAAAAATAATAAAATTCAAATCAATATTCATAAGAAATAGATATAGATAAAAAAAACACAAAATTAAAAAGGGTTACCATGTCGTTACATTCATAAGTAGATTTGAAGAGTAAGTAGCGCCCAAGGACAGAGTCAGGATCCTTTGAACAATAAGAAAACATTCCCAAAGGAACCATATGTAATAGCTAGTTAGGAAAGTAAAACCAACCCATGTTCAAAACATGTGAAGAAGCACAAAAAGATAGGCCCACCCTAACCGAATTCGGTTAGGGTATTTAACGTGACAAAGATGTGCACAAGGTACCCCTCCATGTGGGGCATAACTTCCTAACTAATTATAGACTCTAACCTAATGACCTAAATAGATAACTAACCTAGGAACAAAGGAAAATAAACTAAATAGTGCCCCTGACAACCTAGGACCGATAACGGGTTGACACTAACATAGTACTAGTTAAAAAGACATCCTAGTACCTAACCTAGGATTGTCCAAAAGGTTAGTTATGGTCCTAAAATCTTAGAGGTACTTTAGTATTTCCCATAGGTTACTTAATTAATTAATTTAGAAAATTAATTAATTAATTTAAAAGGGCATAAACCGAAACTAAAGAGGAAATTTTTAGATTCCGATTAAGAGTAAAAAGGGACAACCTAGTACCTAATCTAGGATTGCCCAAAGAGTTAGTTAAGATCCTAAAAACCTAGGGATACTTTATTAGTAACACTAGGCTAATTATTTTATTAATATAGAAACTTAATTAATTAATTTGAAGGGTCAAAACCTAAATCAAAAAGCAATTTCCAGATTTCGATTAAAATAAGAAAAAGACAACCTAGAATCTAACGTAGGATGGTTCAAAGGATTGGTTATGATACAAACGACTTAAAGGTACTTTATTTATTACCTTAGGTCACCTAATAGAGTAAATTAGAAATTTAATAAATTAGTTTAAATGATCATAATGAAATTCTTACACAAACCTAGTACAACTCAAGAAACATCCTAGCACTTAACCTAGGATTGTCTAAAAGGGTTAATTTTGGTTACAATGACTTGAGGGTAGTTTACTACTTACCCTAGGAACCTAAATTAATTAAATTAAGGATTTAATTTTTTAATATAAAGTCAAAATGTTGAACAAAACCATAGTCAACACCAATTTCGAGATTTGACTATGTGTTACGTTCTCTTATGTTAAGATAAGTAAACAAGGAACAAAGGAAAATAAACTAATTAGTGCACCTGACAACCTGGGACAAATACCTGGTTGACACTAACGTAGTACTAGTTAAAGAGACAACCTAGTACCTAACCTAGGATTGTCCGAAAGGTTAGTTATGGTCCTAAATTCGTAGGGGTACTTTAGTATTTCCCATATGTTAATTAATTAATTAATTTATAAAATTTACTAATTAATTTAAAAGGTCTTAAACCGAAACAAAACAGGAAATTTTTAGATTCCAATTAAGAGTAAAAAGGGACAACCTAGTACCTAACCTAGGATTGTCCAAAGAGTTAGTTAAGATCCTAAAAAACTAGGGATACTTTATCAATACAAATAGGATAATTATTTAATTAATATAGAAACTTAATTAATTAATTTGAAGGGTCAAAACAGAAATCACAAAGCAATTTCAAGATTTCGATTAAAATAAGAAAAAAGACAACCTAGAATCTAACCTAGGATGGTTCAAAGGATAGGTTATGATCCTAACGACTTAAGGGTACTTTAATTATTACCTTAGGTAACCTACTAGAGAAAATTAGAAATTTAATAAATTAGTTTAAATAATCAAAATGAAATTCTTACACTAACCTAGTAAAACTCAAGTAACATCGTAGTACTTAACATGGGATGGTCTAAAAGGGTTAATTTTTGTTACAATGACTTGAGGGTACTTTAGTACTTACCCTAGGTACCTAAATTAAGAATTTAATTTTTATATATAAAGTCAAAAATGTTGAACAAAACCACAGTAAACGCCAATTTCGAGATTTGACTATGTGTTATGTTCTCCAATGTTTAGTCAACTTCCGAGGGGAGTTTTGATAATTTGTTAATTAATTTATTTAATTAACTTTCTAAACCCTAAGTTGATTAATTCAAGGTCAGTTCCTAAATCTAAAAACAACGTTCAAATTCAAACAAATACATGACTAAAACAAGAAAACAAGCGTGAGAAAAACAGTGAACAAAACGCAAGAAAAAAAAACTAGAAAATTTCTTAGACGATTCTTCAAAGTTTCTTCAAGGTTCATTTAAGGTTGTATTAGTATATTATATTCTAATTAAGGTATTGGTTTCTCTCCTGGACTTCTTTCTCCAAGAAAACTTTCTTTCGAACGATTCAAAGATCTTAAAAACTAGGGTTGTTTCCCGTCTCTCTTGTTGATCTCCTTTACCGAGTATCCTTGTTACAATTTCAATGTTAAATAGGTTGGAAAACATGTATTTGGTATGTGGTGCTTGCTGTTGTTAACATGCATTGTTCTTGAATGATGATATAGAATGAACTTATGAACTTTTAATAGCATAAAGTTTATCTTATCATGTTAATTAAGGATCGATAATATGCTAAGTTAAGTCCGTGATGTGTTAAGTGAATATGTGTCTTTGGCTGAATGTTGACTTGCTGTTGTTGTTATGTTATGAAAATGTTAAAGAAATCAAATGGTAATATAATGTTGTCAAATATGTTCTTAAAATGCTATAATAAAATCCATAAAATAAGAATAGGCTGAAAGACATCTATGAAATAATATCTTGAATAAATTGGCTATCTGGTTCAAATAAAGTTGGCTAAATATATTTGGTCAAAATGAATATTTTTTAATGGGTAGGAACTTATGTAAATGATTAAAAGATTGGCTAAGGGTTCATACAGATTGAAATTTAGATATGAACATACGTAAAAATTGTTTTATGCCAAAAAGAATGAATTTGCTACTCTAATATCCCAAATCTTGAGCCAATACTAATCATATGCCGATTCTTGTGTAGTAAGAGTATGAAATATCTATTAAGCTTTTCTAAAGTAATATAAATGAATCCATAACCAAGTGCATGATATTCATTTGGACAACCCCAACATGCTCCACCAAGAATGAACTATGAACACATGAAACTCATTTAATAAAGTGTTCATCATCCATAAACAGTGATATCAAGCTATTACAATAAATAAAGTAGGTAACATGAGTTATAAAATAATTAAAGGTGTCTAAATTAAGTAAGTTACAAGAATAGGGTGTTAAAGGAAGTGACGCAAGTCTTACTTACACCAAAGCTAATTTGTTAAAAGAATACTCACGAATGAAGGTGTTAGAATGTGTGAAATTAGTCTCATTAATACCTAAGAATTGTATGTAAGGATAATTAACATTCATCAATGTAAATTAAGGATTATATTAAAGAACAATTCACATTTCATCAATGTACAGTAAGGATGACCAGTCATCAATAGAGTAAGTAGATCTTAATTTAGAAGCAAGCCTCCATAATGCTTGAGTTAACACTAAAAGATGATGAAATGAAAATTCACGTAAAAAGGTATGAGTAACTAAGATGTATGTAATGAAAAAATGAAACCATAGAACAGTAATGTATAAGTGTGAAACACACTAAATGGCCAAGTATATTGGCATATGATGAAATGAACATTTACCTTAAAGGGATGAGTAATTATGAAAAGAAAATTTGCTAATGCTAATAATTGTGGTGTCAATATGATAAGATCCTAATGTGAAAGATGTGAGCAATCTCAAATGACCCAAAGTAAATGTTACCAAAACGTACTCAACTATGATAGTGTAAAGCTAATGAAGAGACCAATCTCTATGTGCACTCTAATGAAAGTATTTAGACTAATATATACTTAATACTAATGATGAGATTAGAAATCATCTATAGAGCTATTATGTCTCAGACTAGAAGCAGTCTTCCATGACGTATGAGATGAATGAAATAGAACTTTATACTGACCACCGATAGACTAGATATGAGTGGTGAGACCTTCTTTTGGCAAGGACGGAGGTTCACGTAACTCTATTGAGTTGAGACTATCCGGCATACTGGGTATTGTCCTCTTTATATCTCCTAATTTTTGAACCTATATTGCCAATATAGGCATCTGGCAGGGTTCAATTCTAATGTACGGTAGCCTTTTTTTGGTCACTTTGATCGGTGATTCCACCTCTTTTTGGTGTGGGGAAGACACTGTATTTCATGATGCTCATATGATCTATGTCGCTTAAGGTTGGAGTTCCTAAAAGTATGAACGATAATGAAATGAACGATACCAAAGGTGTATGTGCAAGACAATCATGAGGTCAAATCAAATTCAAGTAATGACATTAGGTCATTCTTAGTCATTGCACTTCTTGATCCTGATGAGAGTCTTATACTTCATCCTAGGTATAGCTGGTGTATACATCAGCCTACGAATGAATAATGTGAACTACGAATCAACGAATTAAGCAGACTCTGTGTTTGCTAAAGAAGGCCCTCGGGTTGAGGTCTCATATTATGGGCCCTCACTTGAGATGTGTTATACTACTTCAACTATTCAAGTGTGTCATGTATATGAAATGTATAATGTATAATACATGAAAGTAATAAAACTAATGCCATGATCAATCGAGAAATGCTTATGAAAGGTAATGAATATATTATGTAAATAATGACTCACTATAAGGTAGGGAAAATATTACTTAGTCCTTGGATTAAATACATTGATTCATTGTGGATATGGGACTACAATGAATCATTTCACTTGTAAGTAAAACATAGGACCAAATGTATTATTGAACTAAACAACAATAAGAAGAAAAAGACTGAAAAAAATCTAAGTGTACAAAGAGCAGCTCTCGGCCTAGGAGTATAAAAAATCTCAAATCTTTGCCCGAGTTGTTCTAAAATTATGTTGATGATAGTAATGTCTTGTAAACAAACAGAAAATGAGTTGTGTTCTTTGAATGCATTAAAATACATCATATTCATACCACAATTCACACCGAACGCATTTGGGAAGTCTAGTGACTAGGCTTTCCAGAATATCATGTTGTTTTGGAAGAGCTTTCTTTGATCATGCATAGCCTTATGTGTATGTGTTCATGCACCCATAATTAGTACAAGTGGTGTTCTAAACCCTACTATTTAATATTTTATAGATGCAGGTTAAGAGACAGATTGACGACTCTTGCAATGGTTTGGACATCAGTGTTTCTCTAGACCATTTGGTAGGTCCTCTTGATTTCGAGGATGCTACAATTTTAGTCTAGGCTTACTTTTAGAAAAATCTAGTGGATGTTTTCCCTAGAGTTTCTTTCGTACTTTCATTTTGAAGCTTTTGAAATAAGGTCGTTTTTGGTAAACATATTTTGATATATTCTTATTCTATTTTAAATTGATTCTTATGATAGATAGTTTCGATATTTATGTTGAGCTTAGTATATGGTGAATAGTTGAAATAACTATATGACGTATATGTATACTTCATATGTTTAAAAGTGTTCAATTTACCGCTAAGAATAACCATATGAATTTGATGAATGCAAGATGAGGCTTGTCTGCGACCTCTAAGAGGTCAACGATGCCTGTTGCAATCCCGATTCCGGAATCCGAGTCGTGAAAAATATGGTATCAGAGTATGAGGTTAAATTACCAAGGATATAAATCTCAACATAACCACATTACGTAGTTTCTAACATATGGCTATGAATCACGCCACAATCATGACATAGAGACTACGCGATGATAGAAAAATTCTCCCTTGTTCTACTCTTTATCGTGTTATCTAGAGCTTTGACACTTTGTGTCATTATAGGTATTTAACTTCCTTCTTGTGTGAACGCGTAGAATAATATACACAAGAATTAGGATGGCCAAGTGGTCTAAGGCTCCAGGCTCAAGATCTGGGCTTCCCAAGAAGGGGCCATAATGGAAATGCCTAACGTGCACGAAAGACATGTTGTGAGTGTGGCTGTTCGCATAGAGGTGAATGCATGGTAATGTCTAAAAGTCTGCTATGAGTATTAATGAGGAGGAGAACGATAATTTTGATGCATATCAACTCAAGAATATGGTTTAGACATGGATTTGCTTAATAAGTGTTATGATATAATAAAATATAGAAATAGGGTAGTAATGCTTCAGTTTCCAAATAAGTTGGGTTAAAATAAAAAGGGTGTTATTCAAATCCAACAGGTCAAGGTAGGTTCTCAACCTTGGTCAAATGTTGTAGTCGAACCCCCCTCAGAGAAACCGGTTCTATGCATTGAGTGGAATAGAGGAACAAGAGAAGTACGCGGATGTGGATAATGGTAACTTGCTTGTCCTTTTTTTTGTTTATGCATTATTAGATCAAGGATCTACTTTGTCTATGTTTACTCCTTTGTTGGCTAATAAATTTGACTTACAACCTGAGATCTTACATGAACCGTTTGTAGTTTGTTATCCCATAGATTAGAGTATTAGGGACGAAGGAGTATGTATACAAGTTTATGCCATAGTGTCAAGTCCCTATGTAGTTAAGTTGGGCATCATTAAGTTCAAATCTTAAGGACAACAAGATGTTATCTACGAGGTTAGATATACTCTTCTTAAGTCTTGTTTATGTTTATGAAACTCTAAGTTTAATTGTTTTAGTAGATTTGGTTTGGTAAGTCCCTAATCATATGTCTTATAATAGAACTATGTGAGTTAAAAAGAAGTTATGTTGCATTTTGTGTTGTTGTTTTTGTCTAGCATAGGCATGTTTTCTATGTTGCATGATTTGTGATTTTCATTAAGATAAGTGTGATTGAGAAGGAAATTTTTCAATATCAATTAGGAAGCTGAATATAAGCTTGAATGATATGCATCATTCAAATATGTGTGAATCAGATATTCACAAATGAGAAAAGATTAAGCGTGATAAAGTAGCTTTCAAAAATCACCCTCATTGTTTAAGTGATGTGTTAGGGGACGAATAGTCCTAAGGGGGGGATAATGTTAAATTCTTGAAAATCATACGTCTAGTGAAGAGCCAGTAATTCTGTTAGAATACGTATTGTGGATACATAGGCATTCGAATGCCCTATATTGAGAAATATTGTGCATAGTATAGAAAAATGGCTAAGGGGTGTTATCCCATTTCAATATATAACCAAAAAAGAAAAATATAGTCCATGTTTGTTTAGAAATGTACATGCAAAGAAAACCCAAAGCTAAAATAAATTGTGATAATTATCTCCAACATATACATTAGGTACTAGGCATCCAAAGTGTCAAACCTAGTAGCGTAGTACATAACCATTTAAAATGATCATGTAGTCTAAGTAGTGCCCAAGGACATAGTCAGGATCCTTGGGACAATAAGTAAACATTCAAAAAGGAACCATAAATAATAGTTAGTTATGAAAGTACAATAAACCCATTTGCAAACACAAGTAAAAAATATGTGAAGAAGCACCAAAGGAGGGGACCACCCTAACAAAATTCATTAGGGTAGTTAAGGGGACAAATATGTGCACAAGGGACCCCTCCATGTGGGTCGTAACTTCCTAACTAATTATAGAATCTAACATACTTCCATGAATATATAACTAACGTAGGATGAAACTAAATGAACTAATTAGTGCACCCGAAAACCTAGGACCAAAACCGGGTTGATACTTACCTAGTACTAGTTAAAGAGACAACCTAGTACCTAACTTAAGATGGTCCAAACGGCTAGTTATGGTCCTAAAAATTCAGGGGTACTTTAGTAATTCCAACAGGTTATTTAATTAACTTAGAAAATTAATTAATTAATTTAAAAGGGCTAAAACCGAAACTCAAAAGGAAATTTTCCGATTCCGATTAAGACATGAAAGGGACAACCTAGTACCTAACCTAGGATTGTTCAAATTGTTAGTTAAGGTCCAAAAAACTAGGGATACTTTAGTAATTACCCTAGTCTACCTAATTAATTTTTTTAGAAACGGGAAAACCCGATATCACAAAGCAATTTCCAGATTTCGTTTAAAACAAAAAAAAGACAACCTAGTACCTAACCTAGGATGGTTCAAAGGATTGGTTATGGTCCTAAAGACTTAAGGGTACTTTAGTAATTAACTTAGCTAATCTATTTAAGTAAATTATAATTTTAATTAATTAGTTTAAATGATTAAAATGAAATTCTTACACTAACCTAGTACATCTCAAGAAAAATCCTAGTAATTAACCTAGGATGGTCAAAAAGGATTAATTTTTGTTCTAATGACTTGAGGGTACTTTAGTAATTATCCTAGGTAAATAAATTAATTAAATTAAGGATTTAATTTTTTAATATTAAGTCAAAATATTTACTAAAACCGTAGTCAACACAAATTTCCAGATTTGACTTAGTGTTATGTTCTCCTATGTTTAGTCAACTAAAGAGGGGCATTTTGTTAATTGGTTAATTTATTTATTTTATTAACTTATTAAAACCTAAGTTGAATAAATAAATGTCAGTTACTAAACCTAAAAACCACGTTCAAACTCAAAAAAATAAATGACTAAAACCAGAAAATAAGCATGAGAAAAACAGTGAACAAAACGCCAAAAAAAATAGAAAATTTATTAGACGGTTCTTCAAGGTTTCTTCAAGGTTCGTTCAAGGTGGTCTTAATAGATTATGTTCTACTTAAGTTATGGGTTTCTCTCCTGGACTTCTTTCTCCAAGAGAACTTTATTTCGAACAATTCAAAGATCTTTAAAACTAGGGTTGTTTCCCATCGTTCTTGACGAACTCCTTTCCCTAGTATCCTTGTTACAATTTCAATGTTGAATAGGTTACAAATTATGTTGTTGGTAGGTGGTGCTTGATTTTCCTAATATGTATTGTTCTTGAATGATGACTATCGAATTCACTTATGATAACACCCTGCGAAAAGATCTAGTCATCCCCTACTCCTAAGTTGGAGCAAGAAGCTGGGAAGGTACCAGCTGCCTACGTGGTGTTAAACAAAAATGCCAAAGAGAGCGTAGGGGAAATCATGAACAACCTTTCATGTAATGTAGTACACAGTTAGAGCACTGCAGTGGACACAATTCAAAAATAACCTTAAGGAAAGTGCAAATATAAAATAAAGAGAAATTCAAAACAAGGTACATGCTCATGACTGATACGCTCGAACTTACTTCTCAAATAAGAAGTAAAGCGGTCGTGTCAAGTAAATAACTCAACTAATGAGGCTAAGATTGTTGCCACGAGGAAAATAGTTTAGACTTAACTTCAATATATTATTACTATTGTTCAGGCAATTACTTCCTTGGAAAGCAAAATTGTAAAAAGGGGGTTTTCTATTTCTAAATAAATGAAAATAACTAGCGAAATTAAAGGAGACAACTAATAGCTTCGAATGTTGGAGTTTAATCAATTAATCAAAATAACTAGGGTTTACATGTTCCCCAAAAGTTCATCACTTGATAATTCTAATTATAACTATTCTTTCTTAGTATCTTGCATGCAAAGTGATAAGTTATATATTTCTAAATCCTTGGTCCGACATCTAGAAGATTTCACTCTGCACCTTTGTCCAGCTACGTGCGTTGCTATACTAACCCTTATCTTTACCTCATATTAAGCATCGTATTCAATATTTGACTAAGTTATTACCTCGCAACAATCAATACTTGCCTTTTAGAAGAATCTCAAAATAATCAAGAATCTGACAAAAGGTCTAAAAAATAATCAAGAGTCTAATCTCCAAAATGAGGTTTTTCGAACTATTTATAAAAAAATAAAAACCTAATTACATAAGGACTATATTTGCTAAAAATGTGTCAAAACGCTGCTAGGTCGACAAACCTCGCGACGAATCGTTGTGGTCACGACGGACCGTCATGGACTCCGTCGTCCCATACTTGTCAAATTTCTTTTGCTGCTCTCTTCATTATCCTCGACGACAGATATGACTGATCGTCACAGGCACAATTGTCCATCGAGGGTCTCCGTTCCAAAACACTTAAACTCTTGGATTTAGGGTGCTCGGACTACTTCTCTAAACTTGATGACGAACCAGCATGACGGACCGTTATGGATACGACGGTCCGTCACGCACTCCGTAACCCTACACTTGGTCAGACTTCCCCATCTTCCTTCAGGAGCTACACTACGATGCCACCTACGGACCGTCGCGGGCACGATGAACCATCACAAGATCCGTAGGTTTTACTTTTCTGTATTTCCCGCTCAAAAACCTCTGCATTCCTCTTTTAGACAGATTTCCTTCAAATAAAGAGAAACTTACATAAAAATTACCACAAAAAGGCTTTTGGACACAATAAAATTAAGGATAAAGTATTAATAATACCGTGAAACCACGGTATATCAATACCCTCAACTTAAATTCGTTGTTTGTCCTCAAGCGACGCACTATGACTCAATAACAAATCATTGTACAATAGTATCCATGTTTTATCTTTTGAAATCATTTGGCTATCAATCCTTGTCAATTTCATCATATTTATACATGTTATCACTATTAGGCTTGAATTATGAGGAATCAGACCATGACACAGACTCACCATGCAGTAACACCTATCCTCTTCAATTTCTCACCGAGGTGCTAATATTTCCAGTACTGCAACTAGTGTCATCACTTCAAAACAAAATCTACATTTTTCACACAATGATTTCAGTTTGAGTATAAAGTTTACTTTTCAACTCTCACTATCAGAACAAATTCACACTTAGTCATACATATTGCCATAAGCTTGCCCTTATTTTCACCGCTTTAAGTTCGCTATACAACTCTTAGGATCACGATAGGACTTTCTTAGCTTGTAACATAAACTCAGGGTCCTGTAGGGTATATTTAGGTATAATTTAGTGAGTTTTTGCCCTCCTTGACATATTGGCTAAACATACCATTTTCTATCATTTTATTTTGCCCAGTTTCTCATATTCTTTCACCTTGTTGTTTTCCCTTTATTTCTTCATTTGTGTAAGTGACTCTCTTCTTTTCTTTCTTGTATTTCTTGTATATTTTTTTCTTTACTTTTATTTCAACTAATGCTTGAGTCACTTTACTTTTGTTCTTTCTGTCTCTTTGTTCTTTCAACCCCACTTTCCAGAGCATTTCTCATAATAGCCACCCTCAACTCATGGATTTGCCATGAGTCAAAGTACACAGTACCCAAAGTTGGGTCAGAGCCATAGAAAGGGTTGTTTACTGCATTAGCTACCCTCAACTTATGCTTTTGGCATAAGTTGAGGTGCACATGTCCAAGGAGGGACCAGGGCCAACACATTTTTCTCAGAAAAGATCTTTTAGGGTGAAAAAAAAAAGGTCTAGATTAAGCTCAAATCATTTTGATCAAACAAGGACAGATTTCAATTGCCTTTCTTTTATTTAGGCTAAAAAATCGTCTATATTGAATAATGGCCTATGACCCTTTCCTGATTGTCTATTACAACATACTTTTAGTAGGACTAACCAGGCATGTTCTTGCTCAGTTAAAAAGTGGACTATCCAAATCTTCCTCACACTCACTTGACATCGCATTACTCTACCAGATTATTAGACACCTAGTTAGAATTTTAGACTTAGGGTCATGCAGTGGTGTACCTCTATGTCATGCTTAGAGCCGCACATTTATCAATTACTATGCCTAGTCATGCATCATTTTCCATCTTATCAGGATATCATTTTATCCATCATGCTTCAAAATTAAACTATGTATAGAAGATATAGACATGCAGGTTCAACAGAAAAAGTAATCAGTCTCTAGGGGGAAAAGAACACAGGCAAGAAAACCCCAAAAGAGGATAGTGAATTGGGCTACTCATACTTCACCCTAGCACTCAATTTCCATTTACCCCACCCCAACAAAAAGACTTGCAATTGTCCCCAATGCATAAAAAAATTGAAATACTAGAGTAGTAGGTGAAGAAAACCTGGGGCGCAAAGGGCCGACGATCAGCAAGCTGGTGGGTCCGGTACCCAGGAACCCACTACCTCTGTAATCTGGACACCCTCAGTCGTGTCCTCAGCATCAACAACACTATCAGCAGTGCCTCCCGCTATCTCCATAGTTCTGGAGCTAGAAGCCCCAGAATCTAACTCTCCTGCTCTCATCTGACGTGCCTCCTCCTCAGCAAACAAGGCTCTCCTCGCAGCCTCCATCTCACGGCGCTCCTTCTTCCCTGCTCGAGCGTCATCTTCCTCTCAACTCCTACGCCTTTTGGCATGCTGTCGAGAGTGAGGGTGTGGAATCTCAGAAGTGGCGAATAGGGCCGCCATCACTGTGTCTTCGGCAGGCTCTGTAGAAGGGGCCTCAGACTCAAGCACCCTAGCCTCTAAGATCATATCAATATCTGCGAAGACTGTTGACCGTAGCCTGAAGGGTTGACACATCCACCGGAGGGGCTGGACTGTCTAGCACCCACAACTCGAAAGCGTCCAAGCGCTGATGAACCTCAGCGATCTTCCGCTCTGTGTGCTGGACCATTCACTGCTCCAAGCGCTCTTCTTCCTCGGCAATAGACCTCTGCATCCAAGGCTTGAGATGATGTAGAAGTGTAGACATTTGCGCTTCTAATTTCTGGACCCTAGCAAGCGGGACCAAAGCAGGGAAAGGGGATGAACGACAGGAGCTCGAGGCAGTGCTACTAGTAGCCTGGATAGACTTGACCAAGGTAGTTTTAGTAGAAGCCGCCTGCGTAGCCGTGTGGGCATGTGCTACTGTATCAGCCAGATTGTCACCAAGTAGAGGCAACTCTTGACGGGTCCCTCTGCGTGGATCCAACACATTGGCGTCATCCCTGATGTTGCCGATATCAACAGACCCCAGAGGGGTCTTGAGCTAATCAACGTTCCATAAAGGCACACCTGCGGACCTGCATAGAAAAATATATCATGCACAGGAAAAGGGTAAGTAGTTGTGACCTTGAAAGCCCTCTCGTGCATGACCGCCTCTAGAAGCCATGCAAAATCACCCTCAAACCCGACTATCATTGCTTCCATCAGTACTGCTCGATCCCATGTGACAATATTATCAGCGGCTGTGGGGGAAAGGCAGTGGCGGACAATCAACCACAATAACTTCACCGTGAAAGTCATGTTGACCTTCTTGATGGCCCCCTTCGGCTCTGTCACCCAGTCAGCACCCTCTCCATCAACGGACAAGTCCAGGGCCATCCACCTCTTGGTGATCTCTCTCCGCGATGGCTCACGCAGGAATTTGCAATCTTTGACAATCTACCATCAGTAGTCAAACTCGGATGTGAGAGAGGTCCGATTAGCATCAGAATTCTCGCTGAATAGAAACCGGTGGATGGCAGGCAGGGAGATATCAACTTAAACGCCAAATACTCGGACCTGCTCAAGTGGGGCCTATTTGGCGGGGGAAACCCACCTATCAATCTGTGATTGGAGAGTCGCTTTGTAGGATGCGTAGAACTCTCGGACTAGCTCTTCACTATAATGTCCCAAAGGACGCGCTGTCGACTCTAGTCGATGTCTGGTGAAGAGATAGTGGATCTGTGGCATCATGGGGAGGCTTCCCGTAAGGACCAGCCGCTCAAATGTAACTGTCCGTGACATGACTCCTTTGTCATTCAAGAACTTTGCATCGAAATAGACTTGATACTGCCCGTCGACACACCACCCGTTGGGCTGGTGGGTCACTGGGGTGAGAGCACGATTCGGTGAACCAGGTATGGATTCCGAATCGTCAGCCTCATAAGACGAGGAAGACTCTGCAGCAGTGGCGGGTGAGGAAACCTCAGCAGATCCGGAGGCTTCCTCTGACCACGAAACTCCTAAGGAGCCAAACGCTCCTTCTTCATTAGTAGCTAACCCAGAAAGTGTGCTGGTTAGTGTGCGCTCCTCATCAGACTGGGGGGCAGTGACTACAAGGGACGCCACCTTTTTGGGTGTGGTTCTTGCAGCGTGCAGCTCGGGATCGGGTGGAAGTGCCTGGGGGAACGTACTCAAGGTAACGCTCATCATTAGAGACAATGACTAGGCGGGCAGACGGGGCGACAGGCTTCGATCGCTCTCATGCGTAGACTCGATCTTATTTTGGTGCCATAATATATCGTACCTGTAAAGAATCAATATTAGTACTAGAACGAGCAAACACGACAAGCGAAGCAACACAAAAAAATAAAAGAGTAAAGATGTATTACATTTCTATAGTAACAATGAAACACGACGGGCTAGGTGACGGCTCATCATGAGTATGATGGACCATCATGGGGTCCGTCGTGTCTTACTAAGACTTTGTTTATACGGAGAACCTTGAAGGAGATTCTCTGACAAATATGACGGTATGTGTAGGACGGACCGTCATAGGTACGACGGTCCGTCTAGGTGTCCGTCAGAGGAAACTTAAAAAAATATGGAGACCCTTAGGAGAGGGGTCTCTGACCATCATAACGTTCATGCAGGATGGACCGTCGTGGGTATGACGGTCCGTCGTAGTTGTCCGTTTAAGGACACTTAGAAAAATAGAGAGAGACCCTTAGGAACATGGTCTCTGACAACCAGAACGGTTGTGCAGGATAAATCGTCGTAGGGATGACGGTCCGTCGAATGTGTCCGTTGGAGGACACTTAGAAAAAGTGACAGGCCCTTAGGAATAGGGTCTGTGAAAACGAGAATGGTGGTGCAGGACATACCGACGTAGGGATGATGGTCCGTCGCATGTGTCCGTTGGAGGACACTTAGAAAAAGTGAGAGACCCTTAGGAATAGGGTCTCTGACAACCAAGACGGTTTTGCAGGACGGACCGTCGTGCGAACGAAGGTCCGTCACATGTGGCCGTTGGTAGACACTTGGAGAGAATTGGACAGTGGGGTATCAGGGCTGTTGGAACGGACTCAATGACGGTCTGTCGTGGGTACGACGGTCCGTCATCAGGGTCTCGTTCTGTAACTCTGTGATAGAACGGGGGATGCCCCATTCATCCCCTATGACACAAATCGAATTGGTAGTGTTTTAACCTACATTTGTCTAACCCAAATACCTAGTAAACTAACAATGCTAATGTACCTATTTCTAGGGTTTTAAGACGATAATTTCGAGGATTTTTTAACCTAGGTCAGACACATTTTTTATTAAAGAATGAACATATCAAGAAGAACTAGGCTAATACTAATTGATAAACAAAAATGCAATATAAATGAGTAGAAATTAGAGACACATACCTGATAATTTGAGAAAAACAAGAGAGAAAGTACTTGATGATCAAGTAGAGACTCACAGCAGCAACTCCGACTAGTAGATGATGAATTTTAGGAATTTTGAGAATTTGGGGAAAATTATTGGTTGTAAGAAGGAGGGGTTATGATCTTTGGAAGTTGAAAAAGGAGGGAAATGGGAGAAAAAGTGAAGGAATGGGGTGAAATGAAGGGGTGGGGGTTTTAAATGTTGATTTTTTTAAAAAAAACATGTAGGGTTAGGTCGGGTACGCTTCATTAATTACACGACGATTACGCGATGAAGGTCTGTCTCGGTTGTGATGGTACGTCGTTGGTTCCGTCGCGTGTGCCCTAGTTTGAAAATAACAGAAAGACGTACTTGGCACAACGTATTCATGCAACGGTCCGTCACAGGCGCAATGGTTCGTCAGTGTATCAATCAGTTACTGCTGCAGAGTAATTTTCTGCATAATTTCCTGGTGATGTACCTGCAAATTTAAGACCCATTAGTAGAAAATGCTATCATTACTAAAAAGGAAAAAAAGCTATAAGTATTGGGTTGCCTCCTAACAAGAGCCCGATTTAACGTCGCGGCACGACTAAGGACACTTGATTTCTCAGCCTTCACCAAGATAGTATGCCTGTATCACTTCATTCATCGATGCAGTATGCCCAAAATAGTGTTTTATTTGTTCTTTATTCACCTTAAATCACATTCCCTCCTTGATTTTTAACTCAACTACTCTATGAGGGATTACTTGGGTAATCAAGTAAGGGCCAGTACGTTTGGACTTGAGCTTCCCCGAAAGCCAAGGCAACCTAGAACTGTATAAAAGCACCAAATCACCATCCATAAACTCTAGTTTTTCACTTTTTTTTCATTCTTATTCTTCATCTTTTCTTTGTGGGATATGGCACATACCGATTGGGTCTCACCACTCTGCCTCATAGACCTACAAATGTTGAAGGTCGCTTCTTCATTGTTCAACCAAAATTTCATCTGTCCCTTTTCCATATCAAATAAGGCTTTACCTGTAGCAACGAATGGCCTCCTAAGAATAATAGGATCTTCAAAATATACTTCACAATTAAGAATAACAAAATCTGCCGGAAATATGAACGAGTCCACTTTTACTAGCACATCGTGGAGTATCCCTTTAGGCCGTTTCACTGTTCGATAAGCCATTAGTAGCCACATCGCAGTGGTTTTTGGGTCACCCAAGCCCAACTTCTTGTAAATCAAGAGGGGCATGAGATTTATGCTTGCTCCCAAATCGCATAATGCTTTCACAAAATGTAATGACACAATTGTACAAGGAATAGTGAACCCACCCGGATCTTCTTTCTTTTGTACGAGAAATCTTGTAGAAATAGTACTACAATGTTGCATTCTCTCATCATCCTCTAAAGTTACCGATCTTCTCTTTGTAACCAGATCTTTCATAAAATTGGCATAACCGGGCATTTGTTCTAAGGCTTCTACCAAAGGGACATTGATAGAAAGCTTCTTCAGCATTGTTATAAAACACAGATATTAACCATCCTCAATCTTTTTCACTAGTCTAAGAAGGAAGGGTGGTGGTGGTCTAGTCATGGGAATTACCTTCATAGGGACTTCTGCATCTTTTCTAGTGCTATCTTCTGCTTCACCACTACCCTTTACAACCTTATCATCATCCTTTCTCACCTTTTCCTCATAAAACGGCATAGGTGGGTCAATGGTTTGCTTACCACCCCGAGTAGTGACTACCATACAATGTGCTTTATTTTTCAGATTTTTGACAGGGTTGCTAGGAAGAGTGCCCGGTTGCCGTGTGTTCACAGTAGCAGATAATTGGGCCAATTGTAACTCAAGTTGCTTAATAGATATTGCATGTGTATCAACTTTTTGCCTTATACCAGCTAAATCATTCCTCAACTCTTTATTGTGCTCATCACTAGCATTGAACCTCCTCATCATTTTATGCAACATATCCTCAACTCGCGCCATACTACCTCCACCATCCTTAAGAGTAACTTCACGATTTTGAGGAGGAACATAGGGCCCATTCCTGTCATTTCTATTACCATAGTTACCCCTGTTGAAGTTGTTGTCGCGGTTGTAGTTTCCATCTCGGACACAATGACCCTTACGGTTTTAGTTACCATAGTTCCGACCTTGGTTCCCTTGACCTTGGAGCCAATTCTCCTTATTAGAGCATTGGAAACTTGGTCAGAAACCCCTCGTCTGCTAATTTACCGCATAGGAATCCTCCTCATAATAGCACTCATCATTTTGTGACGGTGGTTTCGACAAGTAGTTGACTGCATTTATCTTTTCTGCACCCCCAGTGACATGTTTTAGTACCAACCCAAGCTACGTTCTCATCTGATCCATTTATTCATGAATCTCATCTGTGGTTGGGTTGTGAGTGGACTGCACTGCGAAGGTATTTCTCCCGGTATCTGACTTCCTAGTACTCCAAGCTTTATTATTCCGGGAGATTTTCTCTAATTTTTCAGCAATCTCAGCATAGAGACACTCCCCATAATATCCACCTACTATTGTGTCCAACACCGCTTTATTATTATCATCCTGTCCTCGATAGAAGTATTCCTTGAGTGACTCATCATCTATACGCTGATTTGGAACACTTCTCAAGAATGAGGTGAATCTATCCCAAGAACTACTAACTGACTCTCCTGGTAGTGCCTCAAAGTTTTTCACTTTGTCTTTGTGGTTTAGTTTCGTGGAGACCGGATAGTAGCGTGCTAAGAAAACATTTCTTAGTTGGTTCCAAGTGAAAATTGAGTTGAAAGGGAGCTCAGTGAACCATATAGCAGCCTCTCGCGTCAGTGAGAGAGGAAACACTCTGAGCCCTATCACATCCTAGTCCAAGTCAGACCTCCCTACACAGCTTTTACACACTGCCCTTACCTTAGCTATATGGGCATGTTGATCCTCAGAAAGTAGCCCTGAAAACAAACCTCAAGCAGTGAGCATTTGCATCAGGCTACTATTTACCATAAAGGTGTGGCCTGGTGGTAGAGGGGGCAAGACAATTGGCCCATCGGAGTCTGCTATATTGTCATAGCCTCTTTAGTATTCTTGGCGCCGTGGAGCGGGATTTTTTCTCCTCTGTTTTTGTTCACCCGGAGCATCGAGTAACAACTTACCATGAACATCAACCGGAGCTGGGATGTTGTGTTTTGGATCATCATCACTGATTCCCAAGTTTCGATTCATGTTGCGTAGTGTACGCTCTAATTCATGATCGTAGGGAAACAAGGATTCTCTTCCTCTTCGTGTATTTTGCATACAAGGAAGATTGTTATGCAAGAATCAAAAATAATAAAACAAAGTAAAATCAACAAAATATCAAATAAACTATAGTAATAAGTTTAAATAAATCTAAAAGCTACTTTCCCCAGCAGCGGCACCAAAATTTAATACACTCAAACTTACTTCTCAAACAAGAAGTAAAGTGGTCGTGTCAAGTAAATAACCCAACTAATGAGGTTGAGATCGTTCCCACGAGGAAAATAGTTTAGACTTAACTTCAATCTATTATTACTATGTTAGTCAATTACTTCCTTGGAAAGCAAATATGATAAAAGGGGGGGTTTCTATTTTTAAATAAATGAACATAACTAGCGAAATTAAAGGAGACAACTAAAAGCTTCGAATGTTGGAGTTTAATCCATTAATCAGTAACAAGGGTTTACATGTTCCCCACAGGTTGATAACTTAATAATTCTAACTATAACAATTCTTTCCTAGTATCTTGCGTGCAAAGTGATAAGTTATGTATTTCCCTTGGTCCGGCATCTAGAAAATTTCACTCCGCACCTTGGTCCAGCTACGTGTGTTACTATACTAACCCTTATCTTTACTCATATTAAGCATTCGTATTCGATATTTTACTAAGTTATTACCTCGTACCAATAAATACTAGCCTATTAGATAGTATACACTAAATCTAAGTTGATAATTCTTTTCCTATTATCTACCTCCTTTGTCCGGCAAGTAGCATTAAGGCGAGTTCTAACGTTGGCCATCCGTTAAAAAGACTTCTAAGCGAAAGAATTATCAATACATGCAACACACAATTCTAGAATTATTATTTAGTTAGGTTTTACCTCATTATTTGCCTATTGTTCCCACAACCCTAGTTATGGAGTTAAGTTACCCATAGTCATAATCACAATATTCAAATGTATGGTATAATAATTAATGTACTTACTTCAATGAGAAAGAGTAAAATCCAAAAGTTCGCTTGATTAATCAACAAAAATCACCAACAATCAAATACAAGAATCTCAAAATAATCAAGAATCTCATAAGTGTTCTAAAAAATAATCAAGAGTCTAACCTCAAAAATGAGGTTTTGTGAACTATTTATACAAAAATAATAACCTAATGACGTAAGGACTCTATTTGCTGGAAATCTGTCAAAACGCGGCTGGGTCGACGGAACTTGCGACGGATCGTCGTGGTCACGACGGACCGTGATGGACTCCGTCGTCCCATACTTGTTCAATTTCTTCAGCTGCTCTCTTTATTATCCTCGACGGCAGATATGACGGATCGTCACAGGCACAACGGTCCGTCAAGGGTCCCCGTTCTGAACACTTTAACTCTTGGAATTTGGGTACTGGGACTACTTCTCTGAACTTCATGACGAACCAGCAAGACGGACCGTTATGGATGCGACGGTCCGTCCCGCACTCCCTAACCCCACACATGGTATGACTTCCCCATCTTCCTTCAGCAGTTGCACTACGATGCCACCTACGGACTGTCACGGGCACGACGAACCGTCACAAGCTCCGTAGGTGGTACCTTTCTGTATTTCTCGCTCAAAAACCTCCGCATTCCTCTTTTAGAAAGATTTCCTGCAAATAAAGAGAAACTTACATAAAAATTAGCACAAAAAGGCTTTTGGACACACTAAACTTAAATAAAAAGTATAAATAATACCGTGAAACCACGGTATATCAGTTACCCAATAAAACATTTTTATTGGGTAAAGTTAATCTTATCATGATAATTAAGGGTCGATAATATGCTATGTTAAGTCCGTGGTATGTTAAGTGAATATGTGTCTTTTGCTGAATGTTGACTTGTAGTTGTTGTGATGTTTTGAAGATGTTAAAGCCATCAAATGGTAATATAATTATGTCCAAAATGTTCTTAAAATGTTACACCAAAATCCATAAACTATGAATTGGCTCAAAGACATCTGTGAAATCATATCTTGAATAAATTGGCTATCTGGTTCAAATGAAGTTTGCTTACTCGATATGGTCAAAATGAATGTATGTTAATGGATAGGAAATTATTAAATTTTTAATAGATTGGCTAAGGGTTTATACATATAGAAATTTAAATATGAACATACGTAAAAATTGGCTTATGCCCAAAAGAATGAATTTGCTAATCTAACATCCCAAATCATTAGCCAATACTAATCATATGTCAATTCTTATGTAGTAAGAGTATCAAATATCTATTAAGCTCTTCTAAAGTAATATCAAAGAATCCATAACCAAGGGCATGAAATTCATTGGGACAACTCCCAATATTCTCCACAAGAATGAACTATGAACACATGAAACTCATTGAATGAAGTGCTCATCTTCCATAAACGATGATATGAAGCTACTATAGTAAAGTAAGTAAGTAACGTGAGTTATATCATAATTAAAGGGTATAAATTAACTAAGTTACCAGAATGGGGTGTTAAAGGAAGTGAGACAAGTCTTACTTACACCAAAGCTAATTTGTTAAAAGAATACTCACGAATGAAAGTGTTACACCGTGTGAAATTAGTATCATTAACATCTAAGGATGATATGAAAGGACAATTCACATTCATCAATGTAAATTAAGGATTATACGAAAGAACAATTCACATTTCATTAATGTACAGTAAGGATGACAAGTCATCAATCGAGTAAGTAGATATCAATCTAGAAGCAAGCCTCCATAATGCTTGAGTCAACACTAAAAGATGATGAAATGAACATTCACGTAAAAAAGGGATGAGTAACTAAGATGTATGTAATGAAATGATGAAACTCTCGAAGGGTTAAGTAAGAGTGTGAAACACACTAAATGGCCAACTGAATTTACATTTGATGAAATGAACATTTATGTAAAAGGGATGAGTAATTATGAATAGGAAATGTGCTAATGCTAATGAATGTGGTTACAATATGATAACATAATAAAGTCAATGAAGATACAAATCTCTATGTTCTATATACACACTCTAATGAAAGTATTGAGACTGATGTATACTTCATACTAATGATGAGATGAGAAATCATCTATTGATCTATGATGTCCTCATACTAGATGCCAGCTTCCATGATGTATGAGTTGAATGAAATTGAACTTTATACTGAGCACCGATAGGCTAGCTATGAGTTGTAATACCTTCTTTTGGAAAGGGTGGATGTTCACGTCAGTCTCATCAGATGATATTGTATGGCATGCCGGGTATGGGTCTCCTTATATATCCTTGTCTTCGAACATATATTACCAATATAGGGATCTGGCGGGGTTCAATTCTCATGGACGCTAGCGTGTTTTGGGTCACTTTGGCCAGTGATTCCACTTTTTTTTGTGTGGGGTAGACACTAGATTTCATGATGATCACATGATCTATGTAGGTTAATGTTAGAGTTCGTCAAATTATGACAGATAAAGAAATGATCGATACCGAAGGTGTTTGTGCAAGACAACCAGGAGGTGAAATCAGATTCAAGTAATGATATTAGGTCATTCTTGGTCATTGCACTTTGTGATACCGATGAGAGTCTTAAACTTCATCCTTGGTATAGATGATGTTTACACAACACCACCAATGAATGAAATGAATAAGGTGAAGTACAAATGAATGAATAAAGGTGACTCTGTGTTTGATAAAGAAGGCCCTGGTTGAGGTCCCATATGTTGGTCTCTCACTTGAGATGTCTTATGCTACATCAATGATTCCAATGTATCATGTATATGAAATGTATAATATATAAAACATGAAAGTAAAGAAATTAATGGCATGATCAATAGAGGATTGCTTATGAAAGGTAATGAATATATAGCGTAAAGAATCACTCACTATAAGGTAGCGAAATCATTCCTTAGTCCTTGGATTACTTACATCGATTCATTGTGGGTATGTGATTACAATGAATCATTGCAATACTAAGTAAAACATAGGACCAAATGGATTAGTGAACTACACAAAAAGAAGAATAAAAATACTAAAAGAATAATCTAAGTGTACAAAGAGGAGCTATCGGCCTAAGAGGATCAAAAATCTCAAATATTCGCCTGAGTTGTCCTAAAATTATGTTGATGATACTAATGTCTTGTAATCATATAGAAAATGAGTTGTGTGCTATGAATGCATTAATTTACATCATATTCATGCCACAATTCACAACTAACAATTTTTGAAAGTCTGGTGACTAGGCTTTCAAGAAATAGCATGTTATTTAGGAAGAGCTTTCTTTGATCATGAATAGCCTTATGTGTATGTGTGAATACACCCATACTTATTACATGTGGTGTACTAACCCTTACTATTTACTATTTTATAGATGCAGGTTAAGGGACATATTGTTGACTCTTTCAACGGTTTGACATCAGCGTTTCTCCAGAACATTTGGTAGGTCCTCTTGATTTTGAGGATGCTATAGTTTTACTCTAGCCTTAATTTTGAAAAAATCTAGTGGTTGTTGTCTCTAGAGTTTCTTTCGTATTTCCATTTTGAAGCTTTTGTAATAATGCCATGTTTGGCAAACATAGTTTGATATATTCTTATTCTATTTCAAATTGATTCTTATAATAGATGGTTGTTATATTTATGTTGAGCTTAGTATATGATGAATTCATGAAATAACTATATGAAGTATATGTATACTTCATAAGTTTAGAAGTTTTAAATTATTCGCTAAAAATAACCATATGAATGTGATGAATGCAAGATGAGGCTTGTCTGTGACCTCTGAGAGGTTTACGCCGTCGGTTGCAATCCAAATTCCAGAATCCGTGTTGTGACAAGAGTACTATGACCTCTAGACTAAGAAACATTGTGAGGAAGAATCTAAACATTGTGAGGAAGAATCTTCTTTATTTCTTGGTTCTAAAATCGGAGAAGACCCCCAAGAGTTTTTTGATGGTGTGTACAAGGTGTTGAGTGCCATAAGGGTGACTTCTGGAAAGAAGGCGGAGTTGTCTTCGTACCAATTGAGGGAGGTTTTCTCAAGTGTGATATACTCAATGGAAATATAATAGGTAGGTTTAGTCAGGTCGCATAGATTGGGAAGAGTTTAAGTAGGCTTTATTAGGAAAGTATTTTCCTCGTGAGACTAGGGAGGTGATGGTTGAGGAGTTTATTAACCTAGACAAGGTAATATGAGTGTTAAAAAGCATTCTTTTAAGTTTAACTTTTTATCTAAGTATGCTCCATCCTTGGTTTCTAACCCTAGGGACGAGAGGAGTAGGTTTGTGACCAGTTTTTTCGACCTTATTAATGATCAGTGTCGTAAAGACATGGTCCACTATGACATGAACTTGTCTAGGATTATTATGTATGCACATTAAAGAGTCCAAATATAGTAGGATTTCAATAAATTAAAAGAGGGGTAGAGTAGAGGAGAAAAACCGACCCAGGTTTAAGAAGAGGTCTCCAAATCAAGATGGGTCTAGTGCTTCCAAGGACAAGATTGAAATTGCTAGTGTTTCTCAAGGTGTTAAGCCTAGTTGTCCTACACTTGGAAAGAAGAACTTTGAGATATGTATAGATGGTATCAGTTGTTTCTTTGGTTGTGGAAAAGATGGTCATAAGGTGAGGGATTGTCCTACTATTGCGGCTAGAAGAAGAAAGGCCAATTAAATTCATCCATGTTTTCCGGATGGTGATGTTATGATGAAAAATCGTTACTATGTCTCCAAAATAAGTCAATTTTTTTGTGATAATGTCGGTAAGTTATAGTTTTCTCTGCTTAGTTGTAATGGGTTCCTTCTAAGTGGGGGAGTATGTTGAGTAGTTGGGTTGTAGATTATTTTCACTTCTCTTCTATTCTATTCAATCTTGAGTTTTTGAATGTAATTGTAACTTCTTCCATTTTTTTAGTAGCCTTGTTGAAAATGAATTTCATTGATCACCTTGAATTTTGCATTTTCATGAAGTTATGGTTATGTTTGGAAAAAAATGAGTTTATATGATATTATCTCTTATATTGTCTTGCCTTAATTATAAATTTCTTAAATGTTGCATTAGTAATCTAGTGAGCATAATTTATTGAGTATTATTTGAAACTCTTGGATAAATTTTGTTTTCTTGAGAAATGAAAATGGTCATATTGTGTGGAGAAGGAAGTTCCCCTTATAAAATGTGAAAAAATAGAGCCTTATTGCAGGATGATTTGTAGAGGTTGGGACTACTTACTTGTTGTGTTTTGGGTCTCTTTATTTTGTGGAGTTGATGTTTATTCTATATATGTGCATTTTATATGGCGTGGTATTTTTATGAGCTGCTAGTCTTGAGTCTTTACTCTTGAAAATGTTTAAAGTGTAGCAAGTGTCATTTGAGGACGATATTGTCCAAGTGGGGGTATGTAACATCCCTAAGCACAAAGCAGGTGAACCTAGAAACTATCATGTGAGTTATGAGTATATGAGGTATAAAATTACTAGTATTGAATTATATGTTAGTTTGAGGAGTTTGGAAAAGTTATAAAGTCAAACGTCCAAGACATCCAGAAACTAGTCTATGTTGAACTAGTGCGTCGTCGTGTTTTGTAGTGAATTTTTAGGATATGATTTGAGTGTGAAATTGAGTATCAAGGGTTTCTACACATAGACTTATATGTAAAGGGTGTAAACGACAAAGAATGTCTCGCCAAGGACTAGCCAAAGCTTCCTTGACGAGAACCTAAACATGGGCCAATGAAGCTGCTGAGGCAGCCAAGATATGGCACTGGCTTCACGTTGCGCCTTCCACGCTTAAAGGGAAAAAAGTTTTCCCTGACACATAGGGCCATCTTGAACCATTCTATATCAAAATTTTTTAGAAACAAGAATCAAAGAGGACCTCACGACGCCCAGTGACTTCCCATATTTGGTCGCGTCATTTTAAGTCAAATTTCAATTTGGTGAAAGGTCCTTTAAGTGCAGTGGTCTTTTGAATAATTTGAGGATCATTTATTGAAGGTTATAGTGTCTTTTAAACCCCTAAACTCACCAATCAAACATAAAACCTCAACAAAAAAAATGTCTACGTTCCTTTTCTCCAAAACTCAATTGACGAAGCTTTAAAGAGCCAAGGAAGAAGACAAATTTTCCATGCTTTGTCCATAAATTTCCTGGTATTTTCTTCACATAAGGTATGATGTTTCATCCTTGAATCTTCTTCTTTTCAAGGATTCAATTCAAATGATTTTCAAAGATGATAAAAAAACATAAAATCTTCTATTTCAAATTCTAGTCATGGGTTCTTGCATGATATTATTTTTGAAATGGTGTTTTATGAAATAATTGATTTTAATTGAAAGTGTTTAGATAAATATTACTATGAACCACATGCAAATAATAACATCCTAATTTTTTCGCTAATATAGGTGGTCTGAACATTACTTAATAGTGTTGAATTCTTATGTAAATTATATTGGGCTATTGTTATGTATGAATTGTGATAGAATTGTATATAGGCTCGCATAGTTTGTTGATTTTCATTTGGTAGCTTGATTGATCATTGTATATTTTTATTATTGGTTTGGTGTCACGACCCAAAATCGAGCGGCACCCACACTTACCCTCCTATGTGGGCGAACCAACCAATCTAATCCCCATCATTTTAAACATAATGAACTAAATACAATGCGGAAGACTTAAACTCATTAATAAAAACCAATTCAATAACTTCTAAAATTCAACATCTATTATTCCCCAAAATCTGGAAGTCATCATCACAAGAACTTCTATGATAAAATTACTAACTAAGAGTATTCTAAGAGGCTAAAAAAGTAAAAGCTAGTCCATGTAGGAACTCCAAGGCATCAAGACATGAAGAAGAAGATCTAGTCCAAGCTAGAAGCATAAGCTCACCCTGAATATCTGGTGTAATGAAGACTGGCTAGAGTTGCGGTTGAGTTGAAGACGACGGCACGTTTGCTGCACTCCACATAGAACAAAGAAAGAACATACAAGTAGGGGGTCAGTACAAAACACGAGTACTGAGTAAGTATCATCGGCCAACTCAAAATAGAAAACAGCATATATCAAGTAATATTATAAAATCTACTACAATACTCAACATGTAGCAACAACAAGTACTATAATCATTAATAAGTACCGCCAAGTTCACACATGAGGACTCAAGCCTCAATACCATACTCATTTGGGAATTAGGTTCATTAAATTGAGTATATTAACATATTTCAAGATTCATTATCTTTATTCCCCTCGTGTCGGTACGTGACACTCCGCTCCATATACTATCCTTGTGTCGGAACGTGACACACCGATCCTCATATACTATCCTGGTACCGGAACGTAGCACCCGATCCATATACTATCCTGGTGTCGGAACGTGACACTCTGATCCTCATATACTATCCTGGTACCGTAACGTGGCACCCGATCCATATACTATCCTGGTGTCGGAACGTGACACTCCGATCCTCATATACTATCCTGGTACCAGAATGTGGCACCCGATCCATATACTATCCTGGTGTCGGAACGTGACACTCCGATCCTCATTCTATCCTGGTACCGGAACGTGGCACCCGATCCTCTATTTGTATCCTGGTACCAGAACGTGGCACCCGATCCCCTAATCTCACTACTTTCGTTCATCAAGCCTTCTTTTATACCAAGGCATCATCATTAACAAAGTAGATTAGGGTTTCTTTTTAAGATTTAGGATTCAATAGCTTCATCATTCTTATTTATCAGAATTATATAATCACATTCATGCAAGCATACAATTAAGCATATAGAAGGGTTTACAATACTACCAATACATATCATTCGCTATTAAGAGTTTACTACGAATAGCATAAAACCATAACCTACCTCCACCGAAGATTCGTGATCAAGCAAGCAATTTTTCAAAGCTTTGTTTTTTCTCTTCGTTTCTCCTCTTTCTTGTACAATCCTCTCTCTCTCTCTTTGTTCTTTCTATTTTTCTTATTCAAACCCTCTTTCTTTTACCCTAATTTGCATATAATTAAGTATAAAAGATGGCAATAATAACCCACTAATTAACTCAAGGTTACCTCTTTTAACCCCCAAGTAATTAGACTTATTAACATTAACCCACTAACTTTATAATTAAGGCAGGAATAGTCCAAAACGTCCCTTAAAACATTTAAAGAAATCCAACCCAGCCTGGATTACGCAGCCTATGACGGCCCGTCGTGCCTGAGACGGTCCGTCCTGCTGCTTCCGTCATAGAGTTCAGAGACTCAATTTCCTTGAAGAGTCTATGACGATCCGTCCTGCTCACGACGCTCTGTCCTGCCATGTCGTCACGAAGTTCAGAGCCATTATTTCTGTGGAAGATGTGTGACGGTCCGTCGTGCCCACGAAGGTCCGTCCTGCCATTCCGTCACGAAGTTCAGAGAGTCGATTTCAGTACCCAAATTTCAGAATTTCTAAGTGTTTTGAAACGAGACCCCCTCGACGGTCCGTCGTACCCATGACGGTCCGTCGTCTCAGCCAGTTTTCCAGAAATAAAATCTGCTGCTCAAACGACTAAACAGGTCGTTACAATAGATACCAATTTACCCATCGTTCGTCCTCGAACGATCTCAAGAAGAAAAACGAGGGCGAGAAGGAGTACCTGAATCTGTAAACAGGTGTGTGTATCTTTCTCGCATATCAGCCTCCTTCTCCCAAGTGGCTTCTTATACTGGTCGATTCTTCTCTTGAACCTTGATGGATGCAATCTCCCTTGACCTCAACTTGCGGACTTCTCTATCTAAAATAGCAACAGGCTCCTCCTCATAGGACAAATTCTCATCAAGTAAAATTGAATCCCAACGAATAATGTAGTTTCCATCCCCATGGTATCTTTTCAACATGGACACATGAAATATCGGATGCACTCCAGACAGTCCTTGGGGAAAGGCTAATTCATAGGATACCTCCCCCACTCGCTTAAGTACTTCAAAGGGACCAATATACCTTGGGCTTAGTTTACCTCTTTTACCGAACCGCATCACCCCTTTCATGGGTGAAACCTTCAGTAAGACTTGCTCACCCTCCATAAACTCCAAGTCTCTAACCTTTCGATCTGCATATTCCTTTTTCCTACTTTGCGCCACTAAAAGCTTTTCTTGAATAGATTTCATTTTCTCTAATGAATCCCTCAAAAGGTTAAGTACCCCAAGGTCTAACCTCAAATGCATCAAACCAACCAATGGGAGACCTACATCTCCTCCCATACAATGCTTCGAATGGAGCCATATCAATGCTTGAGTGATAGCTATTATTGTATGAAAATTCTGCTAAGGGTATGAAGTTATCCCAATGACCACAAAATTCTATCACACATGCACGAAGCATATCCTCCAACACTTGAATCGTTCGCTCATACTGACCATCGGTCTGAGGGTGAAATGCAGTACTAAGGTCCAACCTAGTACCCATTTCAGCATGCAATGTTTTCCAAAACTTAGAAGTAAACTGCGTACCTCTATCTGATATAATGGAGAGTGGAACCCCATGCAATCGCACCACTTCTGAGATGTAAAGTTTGGCTAACTTCTATGCATTGTAAGTCACCATGACCGGAATGAAATGAGCAGACTTAGTTAATCTATCAACAATCACCCAAATGGAGTCATACTTACCCATTGTCTTGGGAAGACCAACCACGAAATTCATTGCATTTCTCTCCCATTTCCATTCCGGAATGGGCATTCTCTGAAGTGTTCCTCCAGGCCTCTGGTGTTCATACTTTACTTGCTGACAATTTGGACATTTGGCGACAAACTCCACAATGTCACGCTTCATTCTACTCCACCAAAAATGTTGCTTTAGGTCACGGTACATCTTGGTTGCACCCGGATGTATAGAATACCTTGAACTATGAGCCTCTGTCAGAATAGTGTTGATCATATCATCAATGCGGGGTACACATACCCTTCCCTTAATCCTCAAAACACCTTCCTCATCAATTTGTGCTTCCTTAGCCTCTCCTCGCAACACTTTATCTCGGATCCGGATCAATTTCTCATCATTAAACTGCTTTCCCTTAATCTTGTCAAGGAAGGAAGATCTTGCCTCCGCACAAGCTAAAAATCCTCCATTCTCATTTACTTCTAACCTCATAAAGTCATTAGCCAGAATCTGAAACTCTCTAGCCAATGGGCGTCTAGAAACTTGCAAGTGAGCTAGACTTCCCATGCTTCCCACCTTTCTACTTAAAGCATCTGCCACAACATTCGCTTTTCCCGGATGATACGAAATTGTGATATCGTAGTCCTTCAGTAGTTCCATCCATCTCCTCTGTCTCAAGTTCAAATCCTTCTGAGTAAAAACATATTGTAGGCTACGATGATCCGTGTATACTTCACACTTCCTATATAGATAGTGCTTCCATTGATTTAATGCAAATACTACCGCGGCCAACTCCAAATCATTGGTCGGATAGTTACGTTCATGCACTTTTAATTGCCTCGAAGCATAAGCAATCACATTCTTCTCTTGCATTAGCACTGCACCCAAACCAGAATAGGATGCATCACAATAAACAATGAAGTTCTTACCCTCTACTAGCAAGGTAAGGATAGGTGCGGTAGTCAACAAAGTCTTGAGCTTCTGAAAGCTTTCTTCACACTCGTCCGACCATACAAATGGAACATTCTTCTTAGTCAGGCTTGTCAATTAGGAAGCAATAGAAGAGAACCCCTTGACAAATCGGCGGTAGTAGCTAGCTAAACCAACAAAGCTCCTTATTTCTGACACATTAGTAGGTCTTACCCAATTCTTGACCGTCTCAATCTTAGAAGGATCCACCCTTACTCCATCCTTAGAAAGCACGTGACCCAAGAAGGACACTGCATCTAGACAAAACTCACACTTAGAGAATTTGGCATAAAGCCTTTTCTCCCTTAATACTTCCAACACAATTCTCAAATGCTCCTCATGTTCTTTCTTGCTCTTTGAGTATATCAGTATATCATCAATAAATACGATCACAAAGAGATTCAGATATGGCTTAAAAATCCCGTTCATCAAGCTCATGAATGTAGCAGGGGCATTCGTAAGACCAAAGGACATCACTATAAATTCGTAATACCCATACCTGGTCCGAAAAGCACTCTTTGGCACATCCGTTGCCCGTATTTTCAATTGATGATAACCGGATCTCAAGTCAATCTTAGAGAAGACACAGGCACCTTGTAACTGATCGAACAAGTCATCAATGCGAGGGAGAGAATACTTGTTCTTACTAGTTACCTTATTCAGTTGTCTATAGTCTATGCACATCCGAAAACTTCCATCCTTCTTCTTCACAAATAACACCGGAGCACCCCAAGGAGATGCACTTGGTCTAATGAAGCCTTTGCTCAACAACTCTTGAAGTTGGGCCTTTAACTCTCTTAACTCCGCGGGGGCCATTCTATAAGGGGGTATAGAAATGGGGCGAGTACCCGGTTCCAGATTGATGCAAAAATCAATATCTCTATCCGGTGGCATACCAGGAAGATCTGCAGGGAACACATCCCGAAACTCACGGACTACCGAAACCGACTCAATTGAAGGTACTTGGGTAGTGTCATCCCTGAGATGTGCCAAGAAAGCTAAACACCCCTTACTAACCATTCTCTTAGCACGAAGAAAGGAGATGATACGAATCGGAGTGGAAGTGTAGTCTCTCTCCCACACTAACGGATCTGTCCCAGGCTTAGCTAACATCACAGTTTTAGCATTACAATCCAAGATTGCAAAATTCGGAGAAAGCCAAGTCATACCCAGAATCACATCGAAGTCAACCATTTCTAAGATAACCAAGTCTACATGAGTATTGCTCCCCACAAAATTCACAAAACAAGACCTATATACCTTTTCAACTATCAAAGACTCACCCACCGGAGTAGAAACACGAATAGGCATGTCAAGCAATTCATAATGTAATTTGAGACAATTAGAAAATGAGGAAGATACATAAGAAAATATGGGTCCAGGATCAAACAATACAGAAGCTATGCAATCGCAAACCAAAAGATTACCTGTGATAATCGCAGAAATGTTGATCGGTCTGCGGTGGACCCCCAACTACCGTCTGTAGTGAAGACTGAATTGGTCGGACTGAGTAACCTCCTGAACCCTATCCTCTAGAGTAAGAACCATTAAACTCACCTACCTTTCGAAACCTTTTTGATGTCGATGCCGTGGTGAAGTCATCTGGCTTCACTCCTTCCACCTCTATCACGAAGTCTACCACTTCTTGAAAGGATTTTAACGCAGCCGCTACCTGTAAGGATGAAATCCGCAATTCTGACCTCAACCCCTTCACAAAACGGCGAATCCGCTCTTGTCGACTGAAACAAAGTTGGGTGGCATACCTGGATAATGCACGAAACTTAGCCTCATATGCAGTAACCGACATCCTACCTTGCTCTAGGCTCAAGAACTCATCTCTTTTCCTATACCTCAAAGTCCGAGAGATATACTTCTCCATAAACAAGATAGAGAATGATGCCCAAGTCATAGGTGGTGCCTCTGTTGGTTGACACTCAACATGTGACCGCCACCACATTTTGGCGTTCCCTTGAAACTGATAAGTCACAAACTCAACACCAACCCGTTCTACTATACCCATCTTGTGTAGTATCTCATGACAGTCAACCAGAAAATCGTAGGCATCCTAAGATTCAGCACCCTTGAAGACTGGAGGTTTCAATTTTAAGAACTTACTGAAAAGTTCATGCTGATCATTTGTCATTATAGGCCGTGTAGTCAGATGGGGAAACGTGCCTATTTCCAATGAGGCATCCATGCGGGGAGCCATACTAGCTGCATGTTGTACCTCCGGACCCTGAGGTGTTGGTGCAGCAAACACTGGAGGTGTCTGGCCCTGATCAGATAACCCGCTAAGATAAGCAAGAACCTGATTAACCAGTTCTGGGGTAGGTTGGGGTGGCAATTCCTCATTCTGCACTTGTTCATTCTCCCCTTCATCACCCTCTCTTACTACTTCCTCAGTCGGTGGAGGAGTCACCTCCCTAGCATCAGATGGGCTAGGTGCTTGTCCTCTTCCTCTAGAGGAAGACCTCCCACGACCTCAACCGCGGCCTCTTGCCACTGTTCCTCTCCGAGCTACAGCCCCAGTGGCTGGCTAAGACGCTTCTGGTCTTGCCGGTGTCGGTGTTGGCGCAGTCGTTGCTCTAGATGGTCAGATACCAATTTGTATCACCTAGATACCAATTGGATACAAGTAATAGCACGAAAGAAAGAAAGAAAGAATGGAATTTTCCTAAAGTCTTATAGCCTCTCAAAGAAAAGTAAAGGCGTCCCCCTACCGTTCCTTAAGACTCTACTAGACTCGTTCTTGTGTGATGAGACCAACGAACCTAATGCTCAGATACCAAATTTGTCACGACCCAAAACTGAGCCGCGAGTGGCACCCACACTTACCCTCCTATGTGAGTGAACCAACCAATCTAAGCCCCAACATTTTAAACATAATGAACCAAGTACAACGCGGAAGACTTAAACTCATTAATAAAAACCAATTCAATAACTTCTAAAATTCAACATCTATTATTCCCCAAAATCTGGAAGTCATTACCACAAGAACATTTATGATCAAATTACTAAACTAAGAGTACTCTATGAAGCTAAAATAAATAAAAAGCTAGTCCATGCTGAACTTCAAGGCATCAAGACATTAGGAAGAAGATCCATTCCAAGCTAGAAGCATTAGCTCACCCTGAAATCTGATGTAATGAAGACTGGCTAGAGTTGCGGTTGAGTTGAAGACGACGGCACGTTTGTTGCACTCGACAAATAAAAAAGAAAGAAACATACAAGTAGGGGGTCAGTACAAACACAAGTTCTGAGTAGGTATCATCGGCCAACTCAAAATAGAAAATAGTATATGTCAGATAATATCATAAATCAACTACAATACTCAACATGTAGCATCAACAAGTACTATAATCATTAATAAGTACCGCCAAGTTCACCCATGAGGACTCAAGCCTCAATACCATACTCATTTGGGAATTAGGTTCATTAGATTGAGTATATTAACATCTTTCAAGATTCATTATCTTTATTTCTCTCGTGTCGGTACGTGACACTCCGCTCCCCTACTACTATGTGTCAGAACGTGACACTCCGATCCCCTACTACTATGTGTCGGAACGTGACACTCCGATCCCCTAATTCTACGTGTCGGTTCGTGACACCCGATCCCCTAATTCTACGTGTTAGTTCGTGACACCCGATCCCCTAATTCTACGTGTCAGTTCATGACACCCGATCCCCTAATTCTACGTGTCGGTTCGTGACACCCGATCCCCTAATTCTACGTGTCGGTTCGTGACACCCGATCCCCTAATTCTACGTGTCGGTTCATGACAACCGATCCCCTAATTCTACGTGTCGGTTCGTGACACCTGCTCCACTAATCTCATTCTATCAATTCATCAATCCTTCTTTTATACCAAGGCATCATCAATCTCATTACTTTAGTTTATCAAGCCTTCTCTTATACCAAGGCATCATCAATCTCATTACTTTAGATCATCAAGCCTTCTCTTATACCAAGGCATCATCATTAACAAAGAGTTTAGGGTTTTTCAAGATTTATGATTCAATAGCTTCATCATGCTTATTTTATCACAATCATATAATCACATTCATGCAGGCATACAATTAAGCATATAGCAGGGTTTACAATACTACCAATACATATCATTCGCTATTAAGAGTTTACTACGAGTAGTGTAAAACCATAACCTACCTCCACCGAAGATTCGTTATCAAGCAAGCAATTTCCCAAAGATTTGTTTTCTCTTTGTTTCCCTCTTTCTCGATCGTTCTCTGTCCCTCTCTTTGTTCTTTCTATTTTTCTTATTTCAAACCCTCTTTCTTTTACCCTAATTAGCATATAATTAAGTATAAAAGATGAGGAATTAACCCACTAATTAACTCAAGGTTATCTCTTTTAACCCCCAAGTAATTAAACTATTAACATTAACCCACTAACTTTATAATTATAGCAGGAATAGTCAAAAACGTCCCTTAAATTACTTAACAGAAATCCGACCCAGCCTGGGATTACGCAGCCTGTGACGGCTCGTCGTGCCCGCGACGGTCCGTCCTGCTGCCATGTCACAGAGTTCAGACACTAAATTCCACTAAGGGGTCTGTGACGGCCCGTCGTGCCCACGACGGTCCATCCTGCCATTTCGTCACGAATTTCAGAGAGTCGATTTCAGTACCCAAACTTCAGAATTTCTAAGTGTTTTGAAACGAGACCCCCTCGACGGTCCGTCGTGCCCATGACGGTTCGTCGTGGGGTCCATCGTCTCAGCTAGTTTTTCCAGAAATAAAATCTGCTGCTCAAAACGACTAAACAGGTCGTTACACATAAATACTTAGAAAATCTCATAGTCCCAAGCAAACTTGAAGACACGACATAATATCTTAGGGACACACCCCTTTACATTGAAAGAAAATACATAATAAGTTTTAATATTAAAACTAAGAAAAACATATACTATGTCCTCGAATAAATAAGGACCTACCAAATCTTCAGAGAGTAGATTTCGCAAGCTTTGCCTTCAAATCTTCCAAAAAGTCTCCAACCTATACTTGTAGAGTATAGAAAAGTATGGGGTTAGTACGAATAATGTACTAGGGGTATGACATATTAAAAGTATGTTAAAGGGACACATTAGTAAAATAAGATTTCATGCCAAATAAGTAAAATTTTCATGTTTATACAAGTGAAACAACATAATAAACATCATTTAACACATGAGATGGATCCTATAATTTTAACCAAAAGATGCACTTTACAGTAAAGTAACCCAAATCTTATGGTGAACTTCGAAGGTAATGCCTATGAGGAAATGAACTAATCTTCGTAGGAGTTTCCCAAACTAAGGTCATCCTAAGACTAACCAAGGTATGACATGAAGGAATTTCACATACACCCCCTTCAATACGCACCAAGCTGATCCTCAAGACATCCCCTATTTGTCTTACTCACCTCGGGAGAACAAGCCACCACTCAATAAAGACACATTAGAAGAACACCCAAAGAAGACACCAAGTCTTCCCTTTCGGAATGCCTACTTAGTGCAATAAGTAGATAGCGTCACATTCCACTACCTACCCTAAGTAGAACAATCAATTAGAAAACTTACCAAATTCACTACTTTTGTGAAAGTTAGCTTAACTGACATAGATCATGAGATCTAGGCATGGAATCCCGATATTAACCCCTACCGGATGAGGGATCCTCACCTGCCTAGAGTAAGGTTGTTCTCTTAGCTTTTACATTGATTGACAAATAGGTCACCTATGCGTGCACATAGTTAAGGTATAAGGACATTGCTACTAAGTAAATCATTCTCTACTAACGAAGAGTACTTATCTCAAGAGGTACATTGCAATAAAACATCTCAACTCCTGAAGTGTAAGCACCTCTTCTTCATATCCTCTCGGTGCTAGACATAACCCCCACGAATTATAAACATTATATTCTAAAGGTTAAGGATAACTAGTGAACAACGCATTTCAACTAAAGAAGGACATTCATCCTCCGACCTATCTTAGAAAGCTCTTAGGATGTAGTGACGCTGCTACTAAACACTTCATCTCAACTTACAAAGAGTGTCCACCACAAAACTTCTCTATTTAATTAACTTTGATTCATTCATTAATTTAAGTGTGTGTGTGTACATGTGATCACATCTTGAATATAAGCATCATCTCATTTATATTAACTTCTATACATGCTTTAGACCTTTATTCATCAAGTCACACACTTTTCATTCTTCACATAATCATATAATTCATTTAGGCATAATATAAGCACAACATGTAATTCAACCTTCATAATACACAATATAAGAACCATCTTTATTTTCACTTTATTTTCACATATTAGTCCTTTAAAAGCAAACTTACAGTACATACTAGGTTTGATCAAATTCGATAAACTAAACACTACAACTAAGAAGGTGGACCATACCACTCAAGAGAAATTTATAATATGAATTATACAATATAAGAAACTCAACAAATAACCAAGACATCACCAACTATAACCAATTTATCAATATTTCATCATAATAAGGACCTTAGGGCAGTAGCTAAATCATAATAACAACATAAGAAAATCATAGTTCATACCCTACACAAACATATTCATTTAACCCATTTCTTGAGTCAAAATTTTGAAATATGCATAAACATGAGTGAACTATGATTTTGACATTACAAATAATCAATTAATACTAGAATAAACACATTTTAATCATCGAAACACTTTTTCAATAAGACCCATGATTAGAATCAAAGATAGAAGAAGAAAACCCTTTTTGAAATCTTTTAGAAATGACTCCTTGAATGGAAGAAGGTACAAGGAAGGATATCATACCTCAATAATAAGGAAACCCACTAATTTTTGTGAAGAAACACGTACTAACCAGCCCTCCTTGACCTCCTTGTGTCTTAGCTCCAATGGTCACTTCGTGAGAGTTTTCCTTAGAGAGGGAGTTTGAATATTTGAAATGAGGGGTCTTGTCTAGGTTTAGGAATTAAAACTAATATATTATAACTAAAATCCTAAAAATATCATCCTACATTCCTAAAATACTTGAAGTGAATTTATACAAAACTACCCAAGCTGGCAGCAGACGTCCAGCAGCTTTGGTAGGTGCTAATCGACGACCCTAAGCTACTGGGCATTGTTTAATCGACGGCCCGTTCTGCTAGGGCGTTGATGGATTTTGACTCTGTTTCATGTGGTTATAGGCTCCCACTATGTATGGGAATTCACCCCACAAACGATGGGCGTCCATTTAGTCTACAGGCAGTAGATTGTGGGCGTTGACTGCCCAGTTTTGGAAGCTTGGTGCTACATCTTGTGACCTCTTCTAGGACTACTCGTGGTTCGTAGGTGGGGTTGTACCCAAACTTTGAACCCCTAAACATAGTATTCAAGGGTTAAATAACATCCCACACAATTTACAAACAAAATGAACACGTAAAACTAACTCAATTACATGAAGACACGTGAACACTCTCTAAGGCACACTTTGTGAATGTCATGGACGTTCTTTGACTTTGACCTCCAAAATTAACCAAACATTACACACTGCCTAATAAAACTGAATTTACTCATTTTAACTCAAAATTAACTGAAGAAACCATCACGAAGCTCTAGTTCACCTTATTTAGTTTTAGGGCGTTACATTATCCTCCAATTGGAATAACATTCGTCCTCGAATGACACTAGAATTGTAAGACCAAAAAGGAATCACTTAGAATCACACAACACATTAAAATCATGATAAAAAACAATAATAATAAAATCATCAACTAGCAAGGAGAACCATTTCACATTTCCAAACACTTGAAACATAGACAATTTTTTTGCAAAACTTCACAAACTCAAAATTCATCCTTATCCTTCCTTTATGGAGGAACAACCTTCTCCAACATTAAACATTCTCATACATAAAACGTTTTCACACATTGTAACTTCAATCAAAGGAAAGACAAACTTTTCTCAAAATTCAAAAATCTTACAGTGAACATCACTGTAACACTGTTAAGCATGCTTAAAATTTAAAAATTTCATTCTTTGAGCAATTCATCAAGATGGCATGATCAAATGAATATAAAACAATATAAACTCATCTCATAACATAAAAACAACAATCATAAAGAGTTAAGACTTACCGGGACTATCAACTCCGGATTAGTTATCCATCGTAGCTCCCATCTCATAGGAAGGGTTATTCTTTGGAGCATTAGGATATAGGTAAGATTGATTGACCTCTTTCCCTATTTATTTGATTTTAGGGCAGTCCCTCATCTTTTGTCCTTTCCTACCACAACTAAAACAACCATCTGTTCCGGAAACAAACCTACCCAAATGTTGCTTTCCACAATGACACCTAGTCCTCTCAAAAGTGTGGCCACCACCTTGGGAATGTTGGTTTGGAGACTCATCCTTGTTTCTCATGGAATAATATTTGTGATAGAACGTCTTCTTATGTTTTTGGTGACTAGAATCATCCGACCTAGGCCTCTTACTCTTGCCTTATCTCCCTAATTTTGTACTCCTCAATTTGGTGTGCATGTCATTAAGAAACATTGTCATACGACAATCTTTTTCAACAAAGTTAGACACTCACATAATAAATTTGTTCATCCTATTCCTAGGGTTGGATACAATGGTTGGGGGATACTCACAGAGTTGGGGGAATTTGAGAGAGTACTCTTGAACACTCATTCCCCCTTGATGAAGGTTCATGAATTCAACCATATTCTTCGCCATTCACTATCGAGTAAAAAACTATCTAGCAAATCCTATTTGAATTCCTCCCAATAAATCGGACCTCTTTCTAAGGGTCTCTCACACCTCCATTGCTTAAACTACACTTGAGCCACCTTCTTGAGTTGGTTAGCCGCTAACTCCGTTTTCTCCATAGGGGTCACACCCAAAGCATCTACCTTTTTGAACACATAATCTATGAAATCTTATGGATATTCATCCACCTTAGTGCCATGAAAAGTTGGAGGGTTCATCCTCAAGATATACCAAATTCTAGAAGCGGTAGCAATAGCATTTTGTTAAGGTCCAATCCCTATATTATCTTGGGCAACAAAGTGATTATTGACAAAATGATCTTGAATTATCGTGAGTTGGGTCGAATTTATTAGGGCAGCCCTCAACTCTAAATTATTTTTATCTCCTTCAATAAAAGAAGCCTGTGGCATAGAAGACACTTGGGGCACTTGAGGCTCTTGAGGTTCTAATTTCACTTGAGATTCTTGAAGGGGAACCTCCTCATTCTCTTCCTCTAGGCCAACAATAGGGACTACGCCAACACATGGAGGGATCCTCTCATTAGCTACACCTCCCTCCTCCCTTCAAGCGGTCCATCTCTCCTTATTCATTTCCTATAAACAAAAAGAGAAGAGGTCGAGAAAAGACACCTAATATGACTCAACTTTAAGGCACGACATTAGAATAGAGAAGAAAGTGAAACTTCTATCATCTTATAACCTCTTGTCCATGGATGTGTCGCGACTCACACCAATGACCAAGATACTACTTGACGTGGCTTGTGAGACTTTCAGACCCTAAATTATTTCCCATAACCTTATGCTTTTAAACTAAGTTCATCACGACCCAAAAGTACCCCCTAGAAGTTAGGGAGAACACTTGGGTCATGATGGGGCGTACTTGGCCCCTTGGGGTCTTGTACAAGCCCTTAACTATCATTCATTACATAAAATATGAAAAGTAGTGCAGAATTAAAACTTTTCAAGGCATTTAATACAAAGATGTGGTCACTATGAGTTTAGGGTGATGTCTTTTGGGTTGACTAATTCCCCGGCGGCATTTATGGACCTTATGAATAGATTTTTATGAAACTACCTAAATTCCTTTGTGATTGTTTTCATAGACAGTCTCTTTATGTATTTGAAAAATGAGAGTGATCATATGAGGCATTTGATAGTGGTGTTAGAAGTCTTGAAGAAATACCAACTATTTGCCAAGTATAACAAGTGTGAGTTTTTGTTAAGGTCGATGGACTTTCTTGGTCATATCATCTCTAGTGAGGCGTAGAAGTTGATCCAAAGAAAACCAAGGTGGTTAGAAATCAACCTAGACCTTTGGCTCCAACTGACATAAGAAGTTTCTTGGGTCTATTCGAGTATATTGGAGGTTTTGATGGTTTTGCGTCCATTCCATCTCCTTTGACTACTATGACCCAAAAGAATGTGGAATTTGATTGGTCAAAGTCTTGTGAATGAAACTTCTAAATTTTGAATGATATGCTTACCACCACACCGGTGTTGACTTTACCAAATGTTACCAAGGGTTTTAATGTTTATTGTGATGCATCCCGAGTGGGATTAGGTTGTGTCCTTATTACACATGGGAAGGTTATAGTGTATGCCTCTAGGCAACTTAAGGTTCATGAGAAAAACTACCCAACTCATGATCTCGATTTAGCGGCCATGGTGTTTGACTTGAAAATATGGAGGCATTACCTTTATGGTGTTCTTGTTGATGTGTATATCGACCACAAGAGTGTTGAATATGTGTTTACTCAAAAGGAGTTAAATCTCTGACAACGAAGGTGGTTGAAATTGTTGAAAGATTATGACATGAGTGTTCTCTACCACCCCGACAAAGCAAATGTAGTTGCGGATTCTCTGAGCCATATGACTACGAGTAGTGTGTCTCATGTTGAAGAGGGCAAGAAACACATAGTAAAAGATGTCCATAGGTTGGCTTGTTTGGGTATTTGATTGGAAGATTCTCCAAATGATGGTTTTATGGTCCATCATAACTCCAAATCGTCTTTGGTGGTTGTAGGTGAATTCTAAGAAGTACCTTGATCCATCATTGATGGAGTTAAAAAAACGGTTCTTGTCAAGATTAATGATTCATTCTCCTTAGGGAGTGGTGTTTTATGTACCAAGAGAGGTTGTGTGTCCCAATATGGATGATTTGAGAAACCGCATCATTGAGGAAGTTCATGGTTCCCGTTATTGATTCATTCTATACAAAGATGTATCATCACCTTAGATAAGTATTTTGGTGGGATTGCTTAAAAGGGGATATAGCAAAATTTGTTGCAAAATGTTCCAATTGTCAAAAAGTGTAAGCCCAGCACCAAAATCCGGGTGGCTTACTTCAAGAAATGCAGGTTGCCACTTGGAAGTGGGAAGATATTAATATGGACTTCGTAGTTGGTTTTCCTCGGACACGAAGGAAAAATGACTCTACATGGGTATTGGTTGATAGGTTGACAAAATATGCTAACTTTATCCTCGTTAATTCTACTCATTTGGCGGAAGAGTATGCAAGGATATATATAAATGAGTTTGTGAGTCTCTATGGGATTCCTTTATCCATTATTTTGGATACAGGTGCTTAATTTACGTCTCAATTTTGGAGGTCATTCCAAAAAGGGTTAGGTACAAAAATTAAATTAAGCACCACTTTTCATCCCCAAATGGATAGTCAAGCAGAGCATACTATTCCAAACCTTGACGATATGCTTAGAGCTTGTGTAGATGAACACTTTGATATACCGTGGTTTCACGGTATTTTAATGTTTTTTTCCTTAAGTTTAGTGTGTTTCCAAAAGCCTTTTTGTATTAATTTTTATATAAGTTGCTCTTTATTTGCAGGAAATCTTTCTAAAGATGAACGCGGAAGTTTTTGAGCAAGAAATGCTAAAAAGTTACCACCTACGGAGCTTGTGACGGACCGTCGTGTCTGTGACGGTCCGTAGGTGGCATAGTAGTGAAGCTTCTGAAGGAAGATGTGGAAGTCCGACCAAGCGTGGGGTTACGAAGGGTGTGACGGACCATTGTAGACATGATGGTCCGTCCTGCTGGTTCGTCGTGATGATCAGAGAAATAGTCCCAGTACCCAAATTCCAAGAGTTCAAGTTATGGAACGAAGACCCTCGATGAACCGTTGTGCCTGTAACGATCCTTCATACCTGCCTTCGAGAAAGAGAGCAAGAGAAGAATTTGTAAAGTATGGGACGACGGATTCCATGACGGCCCATTGTGACCACGACGATCTGTCGCGAGGTCTGTCGACTTAGCCGCGTTTTGACACATTTCCAGCAATTAGAGTCCTTCTTTTATTAGGTTTTTGTTTTTCATAAATAGTTGTAAAAACTTCGTTTTTGGGGTTAGACTCTCATATAGTTAGACTCTTGGTTATTAGACACTTTTATGCTATATTCTTTGTGAGGAAATTATTTTGATTATTACACTTTGGATTGTTACACTTTTCTCTGTAGTTGATTGTCGGTGATTTTGTCGATTAATCAAGTAAATTTCTGGATTTTATTCTTTCTCATTGAAGTTACTACATGAATTCTTATATCATATATATGAATATTGTGATTATGACTATGGGTAACTAAACTCCATAACTAGGGTTGTGGGAACCATAGGCGAATAATGAGGTAAAAATCTAACTAAAATAACAATTCTAGAATAGTGTCTTGCTTGTTTTGATAATTCTTTCACTTAGAAGTCTTTTTAACGGATGACCAACGTTAGAACTCCCTTAATGCTACTTGTCGTACCAAGGAGGTAGATAATAGGGAAAAAATTATCAACATAGATTTAGTGTATACTATCTAATAGGCTAATATTGATTGGTACGAGGTAATAACTTAGTCAAATATCGAATACAATGCTTAATATGAGATAAAGGTAGTGGTTAGTATAGTAACACACGTAGCCGGACCAAGGTGCGGAGTGAAATTTTCTAGATGCCGGACTCAAGGATTTAGAAATACATAACTTATCACTTTGCATGCAAGATACTAGAAAAGAATTGTTATAGTTAGAATTATCAAGTTAGGAACCTGTGGGGAACACGTAAACCCTAGTTACTTTTATTAACTGATTAAACTCCAACATTTGTATCTGTTAGTTTTCCACTTTGATTTAGCTAATTATTTTCATTCATTTAGAAATAAAAACCCCCTTTTTATTGTCTTTGTTCTCCAAGGAAATAATTGACTGAATAATAGTCATAATAGATTGAAGATAAGTCTGAACTATTTTCCTCGTGGGAACGACCCTAACCTCATTATTTGGGTTCTTTACTTGATACGATCGCTTTACTTCTTATTTGAGAAGTAAGTTTGAGCGTATCAAATTTTGGCGCCATTGCCCGGGAAAGTAGCTTTTGGATTAACTTAAACTTATTTCTATAGTTTAGTTGATATTTTCTTAATTTTACTTTGTTTCTTGTTTTTTTTTATTCTTGCAGAACTATCTTCCTTGTATGCCAAATACACGGAGAGGAAGAGAACCCTTGTTTCCCTACAATCAAGAATTAGAGCATACACTACGCAACATGAGTCGAAACTTGGGTATTAATGATGATTATCCAAACCAGAACATCCCAGCTGCGGTTGATGTTCATGGTCAGTTGTTACCCGATGCTCTGGCTGAAAACCAATAGAGGAAAAATCCCACTTCATGGCCCCAAGAATACTACAGAGGCTATGACATATAGAAGATTCCGATTGGACACTTGTCTTGCCCCCTCTACCACTGGGCCTCACCTTTGTGGTAACTAGTAGCCTGATGCAAACGCTCACTACCAGAGGTATGTTTTCAGGGCTACCTTCTTAGGATGCACATGCCCATATAGCTAAGGTAAGGGCAGTGTGTAAAAGTTGTGTAGGGAGGCCAGACTTGGACTTGGATGTAATACGGCTAAGTGTGTTTCCTCACTCACTAACGGGAAAGGCTGCTATATGGTTCACTTAGCTCCCTTATAACTACATTTTCACTTGGAACAAACTAAGGGACGTTTTCTTAGCACGCTACTACCCGGTCTCCAAGAAACTAAACCACAAAGACAGAGTGAACAACTTTGTGGCACTACCAGGAAAGTCAGTTAGTAGTTCTTGGGAAAGATTCACCTCGTTTTTTAAAAGCGTCCGCAGTCACCATATAGATGACGAGTCACTGAAAGAATACTTCTATCGGGGACAAGATGATAATAATAAAGCGGTGTTGGATACTATAGAAGGTGGTTTCTTATGGGGAGTGTCCTTATGCTGAGATTGATGAAAGTTAGAGAAAATCTCCAGAACGATAAAGCTTGGAGTACTAAGAAGTCTGATATTGGGAGAAATACCTTTGCAGTGCAATGCACTCACAACCCACCCACAGATAAGATTAGTGAAGAGATGGCTCAGATGAGAACTGAGCTTGGGTTGGTATTAAAACATGTCACTAGGGGTGCAGAAAAGATCAATGCAGTAAACTACTTGTCTAAACCACCACCACCAAATGATGAATACTATTATGAAAAGGATTCCTATGCGGTAAATGAGCAGACGGGGGGTTTCTGACCGAGTGCCCAAGTCTCTAATCAGGATAATTGGCACCAAGGTCAAGGGAACCAAGGTTGGATCTATGGTAACTATAACCGTGAGGGTCATTATGTTCGAGAAAGAAATTACAACCGCGACAACAACTTCAACAGGGGTAACTATTGTAATAGAAATGATAGGAATGGGCCCTATGTTACTCCTCAAAATTGTGAAGTTACTTCTAGGGATGGTGGAGGTAATATGGCGCAATTTGAGGATATGTTGCATAAAATGATGAGGAGGTTCGATGCTAGTGATAAGAATACTAAAGAGTTGAGGAATGATTTAGCAGGTATTCGGCAGAAAGACGATACACATGCAATATCGATTATGCAGCTTGCGTTACAACTGGCCCAATTATCTGCGCTTGTGAACATACAACAACCGGGCACTCTTCCTAGCAACACTATCCAAAATCTAAAAAATAACTGACATTGTATGGCAATCACTACTCGCGGTGGCAAGCTAACCATTGACCCACCTATGCCGTCTAACGAGAACAAGATGACAAAAGATACTGATAAAGTGGTAGAGGTTAATGGTGAAGTAGAAAATAACACTGGAAAAGATGTTGAAGTGCCTAAAAAGGTAACTCTCATGCCTAAACCACCAGCCCCATTTCCTCAAAGATTAGTGAAAAAGACCGAGGATGGTAAATATCAGTGTTTTATAACAATGTTGAACAAATTTTCTATCAATGTCCCTTTGGTATAAGCTTTAGAAAAAATGCCCGGTTATGCCAAGTTTATGAAAGATCTGGTTTCTAAGAAAAGATCGGTCACTTTTGAGGATGATGATAGAATGCAGCATTGTAGTGCTATTGCTACAAGATCTCTGGTACAAAAGAAAGAAGTTCTGGGTGCGTTCACTCTTCCTTGTACAATCGGGCTATTACATTTTGCAAAAGCATTATGTGATCTGAGGGCAAGCATAAATCTCATGCCCCTCTCGATTTACAAGAAGTTGGGTTTGGGTGATCCAAAGCCCACTGCGATGCGGCTACTAATGGCCGATCGAACAGTAAAAAGGCCTATAGGGATACTCCACGATGTGCTAGTAAAAGTGGAGTGATTCATATTTCCGGCATATTTTGTTATACTTGATTGTGAAGTCGATTTTGAAGTGCCCATTATTCTTGGGAGGCCATTCCTTGCTACGGGAAGAGCCATAGTAGATATGGAAAAAGAGCATATGAAATTTTGGTTGAACAATAAGGAAGTAACCTTCAACATTCGTAGGTCCATGAGGCAGAGTGGTAAGCTCCAATCGGTATCTCTTATATCCTACAATGTTAGTGAGACATCTGAGACACAAATAGAAGAACGTCTAGGTGTAGAAGCATTAGCGGCAGTGATAATGAATATTGATAATGATTTCATTGAAGAGTGTGAGTCATTAGTCATGGATTTTGATTGAGGTGATGTTCGGTTTAATCCGAAGAAATATGAGTTAGATATGAAGAATCGCGAGTCTCCACCCCCAAAATCATTTAAAGAGAAGGCTACAAAGTTAGAACTAAAAGATCTCCCACCTCATCTCAGGTATACATTCTTAGGAAACGGTGACACTTTGTCGGTAATCATTGCATCAGACCTGAATGAACAACAAGTTGAGAGTTTAGTGAAAGTGCTAAAAAGGTTCAAAAGATCTATTGGGTTGACTATTATGGACATTATTGGGATCCCTCCTGCTATTTTTTTCTCATAAAATCCAACTCATGCACGATCATAAGCCAAGAATTGAGCACCAAAGACGCTTAAATCCACCTATGCAAGAGGTCATGAAGAAGGAAATCATTAAGTTGTTTGATGCAGGAGTAATCTATCTGATCGTCGATAGTAGTTGGGTATGCCTTGTTCAGTGTGTACCTGAGAAAGGGGGAATGACTGTGGTCCCCAATGAGAAAAATGAACTTGTTCCAATAAGCTGGTTACTGGATGGAGGGTGTGTATGAATTACCGAAAATTAAATGCATGGACTGAGAAAGACCATTTTCCTATGCCCTTCACGGATCAGATGTTGGATAGACTTGCCAAGGGTGGTACTGTTTTCTTGATGGATAATCGGGGTATAATCAAATTTCTATTGCACCAAAATATCAAGAGAAAACCACTTTTACTTCTCCATATGGGACCTTTCTGTTCAAAAGAATGCCATTTGGGTTGTGCAATGCACTCGCCACATTTCAGAGATGTATAATGTTGACATTCTCCGACATGGTGGAAGATACTGCAGAAGTTTTTTATGGATGATATTTTTGTGGTTGGTAATTCATTTGAGCGGTGTTTGAAAAATTTATATGAGGTCCTTAAGAAATGTGAAGACTTCAATTTAGTACTAAATTGGGAAAAATGCTACTTCATGGTGAAAGAAGGTATTGTTTTGGGTCATCGCATTTCAGAAAAGGGCATAGAGGTTGATCGATCTAAAGTCAAGGTAATAGAGAGACTTCCCCCACCTATCTCTGTAAAAAGGTGTTAGAAGCTTTCTTGGGCATGCAGATTTTTACCATAGATTCATCAAAGATTTTTCAAAAATTGCACATCCGCTGTGCAAACTGCTGGAGAAAGATTGCAAATTTTATTTTGATGAATCTTGTCTTAAATCATTCGGCGAGCTAAAAGAAAAATTGTTGTCTGCACCTATCATTATTTCTCCGGAATGGAACAGTCCATTTGAGGTGATGTGCGATGATAGTGGGGTTGCTCTTGGTGTAGTATTAGGACAAAGAAAGAACAAAATCCTTCACCCCATTTACTATGCTAGCAAAGCCCTAAATGAACCTCAGAAAAACCACACAGTGACTGAGCAAGAACTCCTCGCAGTAGTCTTTGCTTTTGAAAAATTCCGCTCGTATTTGCTAGGTACTACAGTTATACTGCATACTGACCATTCAGCATTGAGATATTTGATAGCAAAGAAGGAAGCGAAACCGAGGTTGATTCGTTGGGTATTACTTCTACAAGAATTTGACTTTGAAGTGAGTGATACTAAAGGGACAGAAAGTCAAGTTGTCGATCACTTGTCCCGACTAGAAGATGAATCTATGAGAGCGTTAGGGGATAAAACTCATGTTGATGATACTTTCCCCGATGAGCATGTATTGGCTACCTCACAAGACTTGATTACATGGTTTGCACATTTCGCAAACTATCTAGCTAGTGATATTATTCCATCGGACTTGTCCTTTCATCAAAGAAAAAAGTTCATGTACGATGTGAAGAAGTTCTTTTGGGATGAACCATATTTATAAAGGCGTTGTGCCGACGGACTTATTCGGCGTTGTTTGCCAAAATGTGAGATGTTGAGTGTTTTTTAAGCATGTCATTCCTCACCCGTTGGTGAACATCATAGTGGTATCCGAACTGCTCATAAGATATTACAATGTGGTTACTATTGGCCAATCCTTCATCAACATGCTCATGAGTTTGCTAAAGCATGTGATAGATGCCAAAGAGATGGCGGCATTTCAAGAAAACAAGAGCTCCCTCTAAACCCCATTCTTGTGATTGAGTTATTTGATGTTTGGGGTATTGACTTTATGGGCCCTTTTGTGAGTTCTCATGGAATGACGTATATTTTAGTAGCGGTTGATTATGTATCTAAATAGGTGGAAATTATCGCCCTCGCAATCAATGAAGGGAAAAGTGTCAGTGTTTCTTAAAAAAGAATATATTCTCTCGTTCTGGCACCCCAAGGGCAATCATTAGTGATGGGGGCTCCCACTTGCAACAGATTGTTCAAGGGATTATTGGAGAAATATGGGGTTCTCCATAATGTGGACACTCCTTACCACCCTCAAACTAGTGGGCAAGTCGAAGTGTCAAATAAAGAGATCAAATAGATATCGTCAAAAACAATGAACGCTAGTAAAACGGATTGGGAAAGAAGGCTTGATTATTTTCTTTGAGCCTACTGGACAGTGTATAAGACTCCCATAGGTATGTCCCCATACCAACTTGTATATGGGAAAATCATGTGGACTTTAAAGAAGTTGAAAATGGATTGGAACGAAGCTGCAGAACAATGGTTAACTGGGTTGAATAAACTCGATGAATTTGCCTGAAACCTTATGAAAGCTCGGCCCTCTACAAATAAAAGATGAAGAAGTACCATAACCTAAAAATTGAAAAATGAGATCTTATGGTTGGGGATTTGGTGATTTTATTCAATTCTAGGTTGCGCATGTTTCCGGGTAAGCTCAAGTTCAAATGGACTGGCCCTTACTTGGTTACCCAACTATTCCCTCATAGAGTAGTTGAGTTGGAAAACAAGGAGGGTGTACGGTTTCAGTTGAATGGAAAACGGATAAAAATCAATTTTGGGTATGCTTAATCAGTGAATGAAGTGATCGAGGCATACCATCTTGATGAAGTATGAGTAATCAAGTGTTTGCAGTCATGCCGCGATGTTAAATCAGGTGCTTGTTGGGAGGCAACCCAATACTTATAGTTTTTCTTTCTAGTAATGGTAGAATTTTCTACAAATGGGTTTTAAATTTGCAGGCACATCACCAGGAAATTCTGCAGAAAATCACTTTGCAACAGTCACTGAAGGAGACATCGAAAGACCGTCACACACGCCACGGACCATCGCATGAATCCGTCGTGCCAAGTACGTCTTTCAGTTATTTTAAAAAGTAGGACACCCGCGAAGGAACCAATGACGGACCGTCGTAATTGTGAAGGATCGTCTTCAGGCACTTATCGCGTCATTAATGAGCGCACCCGATCCGACCCTGTTGGGAACTTTTAAAAAAATTTAACCAATAAAAAACTCCACCCCTTCATTTGAACGGTTTATTTCCCTCTTTCTCCCATTCTTTCCCTCTTAAACATCCACTTCATACCTCTCTTTCACCGATCAGACCCAAATTCCCCAATTCCTTAAATTTACTCTCTATTAGTCAGAGTTTGCTGTTGTGGTTCTGTTCTTGCTAATCAAGTGCCTCACTTACTTGTTTTTCTCTTGTTCTCAGGTATGTGTCTCTGATTTCTACCCATTTATATTGCATTTTTGTTTTTCAATCAATATTAGCCTAGTTCTTATTGATGGGTCTTCATTCATTGATCCAATTTTGTCTAACCTAGTTTGAGAATCCATAAATTGCCCTGTTAAAACTCTAGAAATAGGTGCTTTAGCATTGCTAGTTTACTAGCTATTTGGGTAGAAACGTATAGGTTAACAGTAAGTATTCCATGTGAGTCACAGAAGATGGATGTGGCATCCTCAGTTCTGTCACTGAATGACAGAACGAGACCCCGATGACGGACCGTCATACCAACGACTGACCGTCATAAGTTCCTTTTCAACATCCCCAACACCCCACAGTCAAATTTTTTCCAAGTGTCCACCAACGGACACATGCGACAGACCTTCATTCCCACGACGGTCCATCCTGCAAAATCGATTTGGTTGTCAGAGACCCTATTCCTAAGGGTCTCTCACTTTATCTAAGCTTCCTTCAACGAACACATGTGACGAACCATCTTTCCCACAATGGTCCGTCGTGCACACCGTTCTAGTTGTCAAACATCCTATTCCTAAGGGTCTCTTACTTTTTCTAAGTGTCCTCTTACGGACATATACGACAGACCGTCATACCCTCGATGGTCCGTCCTGCACAACCGTTTTGGTTGTCAGAGACCCTGTTCTGAAGGGTCTCCATCTTTTTCCAAGTGTCCTCTTATGGACATCTACGACGGAACATCCTACCCTCGACGGTCCATCCTGCATAACCGTCACGAAGGTCAGAGACCCCTCTCCTAAGGGTCTCCATTCTTTTTCCAAGTGTCCTCTAATGGACACCTATGATGGACTGTCATACCCTCGACGATCCATCCTGCATAAGCCGTCATGACGGTCAGAGACCCCTCTCCTAAGGGTCCCCATACTTGTTCTATGTGTCCCACGACGGACTTCGATGACGGACCATCATCATCACGATGGTCCGTCCTGCTTATGCGTTATAACTGTTAGAGACTTTCCTTTAGGGGTCTCCACATAAACATAGTTTTAAGTAAGACATGACGGGCCCCATGACGGTCCGTCGTACTCATGACGAACCGTCACCTGGTCCGTCGTGTTTCACTGTTACTATAGAAAAGTCATTAAAACTTAGCTCTTATATTTATTTTGTTTATTTTTCGCTCGTCTTGTTTGCTCTTTCTCGTACGAATATTGATTCTTCATAGGTACTATCTATTATGGCACCAAAACAAGATCGAGTTTACGCACGTGGGTGACCAAAGTCTGTCGCCTTATCTGCCCGCCTGGTCATTGGCTCTGATAATGAGCGTGACCCCGAGTACGTGCCCCCAGGAACTGCCACTCCATCCCGAGCTTCCAGAGATACGCCTAAAAAGGTGGCGTCCGGCGTAGTCACTACCTCCTAATCCGATGAGGAGCACACACTGACCGTCACACCTTCTGGGTCAACTACTCATGAAGAAGGAGCGTCTAGCTCCTTAGAAGTTTCGTGGTCGGGGGAAGCCTCCAGGTCTGTTGAAGTCCCTCCACCCGCCACAGCTGCACAGTATGACTCTTCTGATGAGGCTGACAGTTCCGAATCCACTCTCGGCTCACCGACTCATGCTCTCACCCCGATTGCCGACCAGCCCAATCGGTGGTGTGTCGACGATCAGTATCAAGTTTATTCAGATGCAAAGTTTCTGAATGAGAAAGGATTCATGACACGGACCCTTACATTGGAGTGGCGGGTCCTTATGAGAAGTCTCCCTACTATGCCAGAGATCCACAATCTCTTCACTAGACACCGACTGGAGTGGACACGCGTTCTTTGGGCCGTCAAAGTGAAGAGTTGGTCCATGCCTCCTTCGTGGCTACTCTCAGATCACACATTGATAGGCGGGCTTCCCTCGCCAAATAGGCCCCACTTGAGCATGTCCGAGTACGTGGCATTCAGGTTGATATCTCCTTGCCTACCATTCGCCGATATCTACACAGCGAGGATGTTGATGCCAACCGGACCCTTCTCACTGCCGAGTTCAACTACCAGTGGCAAATTGTCAAAGATGGCCAATTCTTGCATTAGCCATCGCTGAGAGAGACCACCAAGAGTTGGATTGCCCTGCACTTGTCTGTCAATGGAGAGGGTGTCGACTGGTAAATCGAGCCAAAGGGAGCTATCAAGAAGTCTAACCTGACCTTCAAGGTGATGTTCTTATGGTTGATTATTCGCCACTGCCTTTCCCCCACATCCGCTGATAATATAGTCACATGGGATCGTGTAGGTATGATGGCGGCGATGATAGCCGGGTTTGAGGTGGACTTTGTTTGGCTTCTATAGGCGATAATGCACGAGAGGGCTTTTAAGGTCACAACTACTTACCCTTTTTCCTGCATGATATTTTCTTTATGCAGGTCCGCAGGTGTGCCCATCTGGCCCATTGATCAGCTCAAGACTCCGCTGGGCACTGTTGATATCGATGAGGCCAGTGAGTTGACTCCACGTAGAGGGCCCCGTCAAGAGTTGCCTCCACTTGATGACAATCTGGATGATACGGTGGCACAAGCTCGCACGTCTATGTAGGATGCTTCTGAAACACTAACACTTCACCGGTCGAGTCTATCCCAAATAGTAGCACTGCCCCGAGCTCCTCTTGCTCAGCCCCTTTCCCCACTCTGGTCTCGCTTTCTAGGGTCCAGAAACTAGAGGCAGAGATGGATACACTTCTACTACACATCAAGCCTTGGATGCTGAGGTCTATTGTTGAGGCAAAAGAGCGCTTGGAGCGGAGAATGGTCCAGCACACAGAGCGGAAGATCACTAAGGTTCATCAGTGCTTAGACGCTTTTGAGTTGCGGGTGCTAGCCCGGACATCCCCTCGGGTGGATGTGTCGACCCTTCAGGTTGCGGTCGAGAGTCTTCAAGCAGACATTGATATGATCCTAAAGGCTAGGGTTCCTTAGTCTGAGGCCCCTTCTGAAGAGCCTGCTGTGGACACAGTGATGGCGGCCTTATTCGCCACTTCTGAGATTCCACCACCTCCCCCTCTAGTGGATGCAAAGAGGCGTAGAGGTCAAGAGGAGGATGAGGCTAGAGCATGAAGAAGGAGCGTCATGAGATGGAGGCTGCGAGGAGAACCTCGCTTGCTGAGGAGGAGGCGAGTCAGATGAGGGTTGTAGAGTCAGCTGCTGGGGCATCTAGCTGCAGAGATGTGGCGATAGCTGGAAGCACTGCTGATAGTGTTGTTGCTGATGAGGACACTACAGAGGGTGTCCAGATTACAGAGGTAGTGGGTTCCGGGGAACCGTACCCCACCAGCTTGCTGATCGTCGGCGCTTTGCGCCCTAGGTTTGATTCACCTACCAATCTCGTATTTCAATTCTTTTTATGCATTGACGACAATTGAATGTCTTTTTGTTAGGGGTGGGGTAAATTGAAAGTGAGTGCTAGGGTGAAGTCTGAGTAGCCCAATTCACTATCCTTTTTGGGGGTTTTCTTGCCTGTGTTCTTTTTCCCCAAGAGACTGATTATTTTTACTGTTGAACCGGTATGTCTATATCTTGTGTACATAGTTTAACTCTGAATCATGATGGCTAAAATGATATCTTGATGAAATCAAAATGATGCATGACTAGGCATTGTAATTGATAAATGTGTGGCTCTAAGCATGACATAGAGATACACCACTTCATGACCCTAAGTCTAAAATTCGAACTAGGTGTCTGATAATCTGGTAGCTTAATGAGATTTCAAGTGAGTGTGAGGAAGATTTGAATAGTCCACTATTTGTAATGAGCTAGAACTTGCCTGGTTACTCCTGCTAAAAGTAAGCTGTAATAGAAAATTAGGAACAGATCATAGGCCCTTGTTCAATATATCCCATTTTTAGCCTAAATAATAAAACCAAATGAAATAAATCCTTCTTTGATCCAAACGATTTGATCTTAAACTAGACCTTTCTTTTTCACCCCAACTGATCTTTTCTGAGAATAATGTGTTAGCCCTTGTCCCTCCTTGGACATGTGCACCTCAGTCTATGCCAAAAGCATAAGTTGAGGGTGGCTAATGCAGTAAAAACAACCTTTTTATGGCCATGATCCAAATTTGGGTATTGTGTAAATTTTTACTCATGGCAAAGCCATGAGTTGAGGGTGGCTATTATGAGGAATTCTATGGAAAGTGGGGTTGAAAGAACAAAGATAGAGAAAGAACAAAAGTAAAGTTGTATGTTTAGACGATATGTCAAGAAGGGCAAAAAGTCACTTAAGTATACCTAAACATACCCTACCTGACCCTGAGCCTATGTTACAAGCTAAGAAATTCCTATCGTGATCCTAAAGTTGTATAGCGAACTTAAAGCAATGAAAATATATGAAAACTTATGGAAAAATGTATGAACGAGTTGTGAATTTGTTCTAAGAGTGAGTGTTGAAAAGTAATTCTTATACTCAAACTGAAATCATTGTGTGAAAAATGAGGATGTTGTTTTGATGAGGACACTAGTTCCAATACCGAAAATATTAGCACCTCGGTGATAAATTGAAGAGGATAGGTGTTAGTGTGTGGTAAGTCTGTGTCATGGTCTGATTCCACATAATTCAAGCCTAATAGTGATAACATGCATAAATATGATGAGACTGATCGAGATTGATAGCCAACCGATTGCGAAAGGAAAAACATAAATACTATTGTACAAAGATTTTGTAGTGCGTCATAGTGCGTCGCTTGAGGACAAACAACGAAACTAAGTTGAGGGCGTTGATATACCGTGGTTTCAAGTTTTTTTTAATGTTTTTCCTTGTTTAAGTGTTCCCTAAAGCCTTTTTTTATTAATTTTTATGTAAGTTTCTCTCTTTTTGCAGGAAATCTATGTAAAGATGAACGCGGAAGTTTTTGAGCAAGAAATGCAGAAAAGTTACCACCTACGGAGCTTGTGATGATCCGTCGTGCCTATGACGGTCCATAGGTGGAATCGTAGTGAAGTTGTTGAAGGAAGATGGGGAAGTACGACCAAGTGTGGGGTTTCAAAGTGCGTAACGGACCATCGTAGACATGATGGTACGTCCTGCTGGTTCGTCGTGAAGAATAATGAAGTAGTCCAGTACCCAAATTCCAAGAGTTCAAGTGTTATGGAACGAAGACCCTCTACGGACCGTTGTGCTTGTGAGAATCTGTCATACCTGCCGTCGAGGGAAATAAAGAGAGCAGCAGAAGAATTTGTAAAGTATGGGACGACGGAGTCCATGACGGCCCGTCGTGACCATGAAAATCCATCGTGAGGTCCGTCGACCCAGCCGCATTTTGACAGATTTCCAGCAATTAGAGTCCTTCTTTTATTAGCTTTTTGTTTTTTATAAATAGTTGTAAAAACCTCATTTTTGGGGTTAGACTCTCATATAGTTAGACTCTTGGTTATTAGACACTTTGATGTTATATTCTTTGTGAGAAGATTATTTTGATTATTACACTTTGGATTCTTACACTTTTCATTGGAGTTGATTGTTGGCGATTTTGTCGATTAATCAAGTAAATTTCTGGATTTTATTCTTTCTCATTGAAGTAAGTGCATGAATTATTATATCATATATATGAATATTGTGATTATGACTATGGGTAACTAAACTCCATAACTAGGGTTGCGGGAACCATAGGAGAAAAATAAGGTAAAACATAAATAAAATAACAATTCTAGAATAGTGTCTTGCATGTATTGATAATTCTTTATCTTAGAAGTCATTTTAACGGATGGCCAACGTTAGAACTCTCCTTAATGCTACTTGCCGGATAAAGGAGGTAGATAATATGAAAAGAATTATCAACATAGATTTAGTGTATACAATCTAATAGGCTAGTATACATTTGTACGAGGTACTAGCTTAGTCAAATATGGAATACAATGCTTAGTATGAGGTAAAGGTAAGGGTTAGTATAGCAACACATATAGCCAGACCAAGGTGCGGAGTGAAAATTTCTACATACCGGACCAAGGATTTAGAAATACATAACTTATCACTTTGCATGCAAGATACTAGGAAAGAATTGTTATAGTTAGAATTATCAAATTAGGAACCTGTGGGGAACACGTAAACCCTAGTTACTTTTATTAACTAATTAATCTCTAACATTTGTATCTGTTAGTTGTCTACTTTGATTTAGCTAATTATTTTCATTCATTTATAAATAAAAACCGCCCTTTTATTGTCTTTGTTTTCCAAGGAAATAATTGACTAAATAATAGTAATAATAGATTGAAGTTAAGTCTGAACTATTTTCCTCATGGAAACGATCCTAACCTCATTAGTTATGTTCTTTACTTTATACGACCGCTTTACTTCTTATTTGAGAAGTAATTTTGAGCGTATCACATTTTCCTTTGTTTGAGTTCTCTTACAATAATAGTTACCATTCGACTATATTTATGGCTCCTTTAGAGGCCTTGTATGGTAGGAGATGTAGATCTCTTATTGGATGGTTTGTAGTTGGAGAGTCTTCACTCTTTGTTCCCAAATTGATAAATAAAACTTAAGAGAAAGTCCATGTTACAAGGAACCAATCAAAAACAGCCTATAGTCGGCAAAAGTATTATGCCGACAATAGAAGAAAACGTTTACAAATTATGAAGAAGGAGATAATTTGTACTTGAAAATTTCACCTATGAAAGGGGTGATGAGATTTAAAAATAAAGGGAAGTTAAGTCCTAGTTATGTGGGTCCCTATGAAGTTTTTCAAAGGGTTGGCAAGGTTGTATACGAGTTGAGATTACCTAGTGAGTAGCTTTGATTTATGCGATATTCCATGTTTATGTGCTTATGAAGTGCATTGGTGACCCCGATTTCATTCTTCTTATTGAATGTCTAGGTGTGGATGAGAACCTCTATAATGAATATCTTCCGGTGGAAATCCTTGATCGACAAGTGAAGAAGTTTAGGAATAAAGAGGTGGCTTCCATAAAAGTGTTATGGAAGAACCACATAGTTGAGGGAGAAACATGGGATGTCGAGGCCGACATGAAGTCCCGTTATCCTCATCTCTTTGCTAACTAAGGTTAGTTTTTCCTATTTATAACTAATATAATGAGTAAAATTGAATTTGAATTGTTTTGGAAAGATGAGCATAAAAATGTTAAAAGTTTTGCTAAAGTGAGATTTTCATGAAAAGATGCTCTTTAGATTGATTTTCACTTATATGTGTATTTGGTATGTATTTGCCTTAATGTTTCCTAAGGGAGGGATAATATAACACTCTAAAAGTACAAGACCTAATATATAGCCTCACATGAGTGTATACTGTTTCAAAGTCATAAATAATGTTTATAAGTGATGTAGGAAGTTTTAGAGTCAAGCCGTTAAGGAACGTCCACGACATAAGGAGAGTTGTGAAAGAGGTGCTAGTGTGCTTTAGCATATTCTAAGAGGTTTTAGGAGTTGTAATTTGATGAAATTTGGTGGAAATGTATAAAACTAGTATTAGAACATGGTTACGGTTGAAACATTTGAGTACGACTCCCCAAGGAACATCCAAAGAGTCCTTGAGGAGGACCCTTCCATTTTGACAAAAAACCTACCATTGCAGGTGACGAGGCGTAGGTGAATCGACAGGGCGTTGATGCCTCCATCGACAAACACTTGGATATTTTTCCAAAAGTTTTAAAAATATGGTGTCCCACAAAAACTATGGATGTGCAGAAATGTTTGGGGAGAAGGCGTAAGTTGACATACGGACAGTAGGTCGTGGTCTCGTATGTCATGCCTGAGTTTCTCTGTGTTGTTTTAAGTGAGTCCAATTAATTAGTAAATTATTTATATGTGTAAATAGAGGTTAGGGGGTGGTAAATTAAGTTAGTTAAGTTACTATATAACTTACCCGAAGCCTAAACTCAACATAATACCCCACAATTCCCCAACCCAAATCACTTTACCTTCCCTCTACTTTCACTCTCCCAGAGAAGACTCCATTGAAGGGAAAGTTCTAAGTCTTCTAGGAAAGCAAGAAGGTCACTTTTATCTATCAATATTCAAATATTAACAAGGTATGGGAAACTTTAACTTGTGGATTCCTTTCCCCCAAAGGGCTCTTAAATTGGTTTCAAAAAGATAATTTCTTATGGGTTTCTTTCTAATCAAAAATTGATCTTAAAAATTGGATTGTTTATGGTTTATTTTGATGATTATGTTTATATTATGATGCATTTTTTTTTCAATTATGTTATTTCTTGATGAATTAACCTAGTTTGTTGAAGAGATAATGAATTGACCCAGATTTCCTAAATCTACGTTATGAACTCATGTTGAATTGATTAGTATTGATGCAATTGACTTGGTTATTGTGTTAATTACCATTGAATGATCTCATTACACCTATTTACAGATGAAACAGGATTGGTTGATGGTATGACCAATGATGATGTCTTAGAGAAGGATAATTGGTAAGACTTTGTGATCTTTAACATTTACTTCAATTGTGATGGCTTGTACTTGGTGATGAAGTTCAATTGAATCATGTCTTCTGATTGTATTAAGTAGGTGTTGGTATGATGATGCAATTTAAATGTCTTGATTATAAAAAAATGTGAGATTATATTTCAGATGAAATGATATAAGGTTGGTTACGAATTGCCTATGTGCCTTATTATGACTTGAGGATTATAATGTTTTGATGACGCATATAAGGGTTGTATTGAAAGAACATTCTCAAGAAACTCCTAAAGATCTATTGATTATAAATATACAAGGGTTTGTCTCCAATGACCTAAACTAAGTTATGATTGTTAAAAGATGACTAAAAGATATTTAAAAAGGGGACTCTAACTTAGCACCGAGTGAACTAGTAGTGAGGAGTGTCCCTTCCCAATTTGGGAATGTAGGTTCACTATTGTACTCATGAGATTTGAGAAAATAATGCCATATGCATAAAGAGTGTCCTAAGTATATCTATTAGTTCTTGAACTAGCTAGTAGATCCACCTAGAATGCTATGTTCATGTTTTTGCACTACCTTGGATGGTAGTCCACCTTTTTTTAGTATAGGGTTTCATGACACCAGATTCCTAATTTAGCTAATGTGGTCTATGTAGCATACGGCAAGTGTTAATTAAAGTGAATGAAATAATAATGTGAACACTAACTCGGATGACATAAGAGGTTTGACTTATTCTAGGAAGGGATATAGGACTTTACTTATACATTGCACTAGTTTTCTTTGAGGGAAGTCCTAGGAGGTTGTCATTATGTTTTATAAAGTAAATGTTATGCATATGTTGACTTTACATGTTGATGATCCTAGATGATGTTAGTTTTATGTATGAACGTATAATTGGTCTATATTGCTATATATGATGATGAATAATCATGATGCTATGTAAGTTTATGGGGTTTTACTTATTTACTGCACTTGTGGACATGATCGTGGGCTATGAGTAAGAGTCTTGTATATGTTATAATGTTATGAACTCTTATACATATTTTGTTGATATAACATGGTCTTAGAGTTGTATTGATTATGTACTCAAATATGCTATTATACATGTTATGTATGATATTAGTCTTGTGTTTTATATAGTCTAGTTTTAAGGAATATGTGATTATTTGCATATATGTGTTCTTGACTGGGCATAAAGCTTTTCAAATTAAACTAGCATTGTTTTGAACAAATGTCCCCTTCAGCATTATTTTGAATGTTTTATATGCATTTGTCCATACTTTTTATAAGTGGTGTACTAACCCATATTCTTTGTTCCTACAATTATGTAGTTTCCAACCGTTGAGCTTTTAGAAGGGTCGTTTAAAGATAACTTGGACTCTCATTCTCAAAGTTTGGTAGGTCCTCACCTTCCGAGGAAGATTCCACTATCTAGCTATTTAATGTCATAGTATAAGACATTCTGTTTATTCTCTTTCATTTGAAGACTATTATTATATATGTCTGTATGTGGCTTTTTTTAAAATGAAGTATGGGTTATGCCCGAATGTTGTATTCATTCTAGATGGTTTAAATGTGAGAAAATCCCTATTAAATTATATGTTTATATATGGTGTATCTTGATTAAAAGTAGAAGCTTATGTAATTCTCCTAAGCAAAGAGTATATGTAAAATCCTTATGTATATATGATGTGTAAGAAAGAGGTCTATCTAAACCTCACATGATAGATGTATATGAAAAGTTTTAAATTTTGCACAATTTAACATATGAAATGTAATGACGAATGCTAAGAGGTTAGTCTTAGTCCTCTTCGAGGACAACGACACCGGTTACTTATAGAGGGTGCTCCCCAAATGTGACAAACTTTGTACCAGAGCAAGGTTAAATGTCCTTAGGATTTATGTCTAACTATACCACGTGTATGTAGATTCTTATTCATAATTGTGAAGTGCGCCACACTTACTAATGAGAAACTATGTGATGCTTAGGAAATCCTCATCTTTTTGTGTTCCTATGTCGTGCCTCTAGTGTTTTACTTTATGTGTTATTTTCACCTAACTCTTTATTGTTGTTATAGGTATGAATACTCAAAGGGCATCCGCACAAAGGGCCGAGGAAGGGATTGCTAATGCGGGAGCTCATGACAACTAAGCTCCTTCCTCTAGACAATCAAGTCCCTATACTTGAGCAAGTTTCTATGGGTGATCAAATTCTTGTTGTTCCTCCACCTATTAAGGATGGAGAGATTAGGGCAGCTTTTGTCATTTTGGCCCAAGCAAAGACTTCACAAGCTAATGTCGTTATTTCTCAAGTCCAAGCCATGACGGCACAAGTGAACTGTGAAGTTGGACCTCGTATGCCTTAGAATGCTAGAACTATGGCTTCTCGTTGAGAGACTTTACTAGAATGAAACCTCCTATGTTCTACGGGTCAAGGGCGGATGAAGACTTTTAATATTTCATAAATGAATTCTATAAGATGCTATTTACTATGGGTGTGACAATAGGTAAAAATGTCGAGTTGGCTGCCTATCAACTCAAAGATTTGGCGCAAACTTGGTACACCCAATGGAGAGATAATAGGGTGCTAAGAGGTGGTCCTGTGACATAGACATATTCAGGAAAGCTTTCCTTGATAGGTTATTTCCTAGAGAGTAGAGCGAAGCTAAGGTGGAAGAATTCATCTACCTTGGTCAAGGAGGTATGAGTGTACTAGATTACTCCTTAAAGTTTACTAAATTGTCTAAGTATAATCCATCCTTGGTGTCTAACCCAAGGGATGAGATGAGTTGCTTCATTATGGGATTCTCCGATGAATTAATGGAAGAATGTCATTCGTCTATGCTTCATGATGATATGAATATCTTTCGTCTAATGGTTCATGCTCAACAAGTGGAAGAAATTAGGTTAAGGAGGAAGAATAGAGAGTCCAAGAGTGCCAAGCCTTTTGAAAGTGGTTCTTCAAAGGGGAGTTTGGAAATTAAATATAAGCCTAGATTCAAGAAAAGGTTCTCCAATCAAGTCTCTTCAAAATTTCCCAAGGCTCTTGATGATAGTGTGTCTAACACTATGTCTCAAAAGGAAAGTGGTACTAGTTCACCAAGCAAGAAGCCTACATGGCGAGATATTGGGGTGAAGGTCTAGTTGGGACAGAAAATTGCTTTGGGTGTGAAAAATTGGTCACAAGGTGAGATATTGCCCTAATATAAAGGGGCAAGACAAGAGTAGTGGGAAAACTCAATCAAGTGGTTCTAATGTTGATGCTCCATGAAAGAATTTCTTTTATGCCATCCGCTCTAGGGGTAAACAACAGTTCTCCCAATGTGATTACCAGTATGTTACAAGTATTCTCTATTATTGTTTATGTTATACTTGATCTGAGTGCTACCTGTTTATATTTAGTCCCTTGGTAGCTAGAAAGTTTCATATTTTTCTCGATATCTTGAATGAAACTTTTATGTTGACTACCCCAGTAAGTGAGTCGGTGGTTGAAAAAAGGGTATACAAAAATTTTACTACATTGTTGCACAATAGAATTACCAATGTTGAACTATTACAACTAGATATGGTTGATTTTGATCTCATTTTGGGATTGGATTAGTTGCACGTTTTTTTTTTTTTGCTTCTATTTATTGTAGGAAAAGAGTGGCCAAGTTTAATTTTCCTAATAAACCCATCTTAGAGAGGAAGGGGGAAGTTTTATTCCTAGAGATCGTTACATTTTTTGTCTAAAAGCTTGTAAGATGATCTCTAAAGGATATTTATATCATATTGTAAGAGTCAAAGATTTAGACTCCGAAGTTCCTCCCAATGAATTAGTCCCTGTAGTGAGAGAATTTCCGGAGGCTTTCCTAATGATCTTCTCAAAATTACTCCCAAATGGGAAATTGAATTTGACAATGATTTGCTACCATATACAAATACATTTCAATTCCTCCTTATTGTATGGCTCTGGCCTAATTGAAAGCTTTGAAGGCTCAATTCAAGGATTTACTAGACAAAGGCTTCATTCGACCTAGTATTTCCCCATGGGGGTATGTGGTTTTATTTGTGAAAAAGAAGAATGGGTCTCTTAGGATGTGTATTGACTACCGACAACTCAATAAGGTGACCATTAAGAATAAGTATCCTCTCCTCAGATTGACGACTTATTTGATCAACTCCAAAGGGAAATCTACTTTTCCAAAATTGACTTGAGGTTGGAATATCACCAACTTAGGGTGAGAGATGAAGATATTCAAAAAAGGGCCTCTCGAATAAGATATGGTCACTATGAGATTAGGGTGACGTATTTTTGGTTGACTAATGCCCCGGTGATATTTATGGACCTAATAAATAGAGTGTTTCAAAACTATCTAGATTCCTTTGTGACTATTTTGATAGATGATATCTTCGTGTATTAAAAAAGTGAGGGTGATCATATGGGGAATTTGAGAGTGGTGCTACAAGTCTTGAAACTATGAGATTAGGGTGATGTATTTTGGGTTGACTAATGCCACCGGCGATATTTATGGACCTAATAAATAGAGTGTTCAAAACAATCTATATTCCTTTGTGACTATTTTCATAGACGATATCTTCGTGTATTCATAAAAATGAGGGGGATCATATGGGGCATTTGACAGTGGTGCTACAATTCTTGAAGGAACACCAATTATTTTCCAAGTATAGCAAGTGTGAGTTTTTGTTAAGTTCGGTAGCGTTTCTTAGTCATATCATCTCTAGTGAGGGAGTAGAGGTTGATCTAAAGAAAACTGAGGCGGTTAGAAATTGGCCAAGACCTTTGGCTCCAACTGATATAAGAGTTTCTTGGGTCTAGTCGGTACTATAGGAGGTTTTTAGATGGTTTTGCGCCCATTGCATCTCCTTTGACTACTTTGACCCAAAAGAATGTGGAATTTTATTTGTTAGAGGTTTGTGAAAGAAGCTTCCAAATTTTGAAAGATAGGCTTACCACCGCTCCGGTGTTGACTTTACCGGAGGGTACCAAGGGTTTTGTTGTTTATTGTAATGCATCTCGAGTGGGATTGGGTTGTGTCCTTATGCAACACGGGAAGGCTATAACCTATGCCTCTAGGAATCCTAAGGTTCATGAGAAGAAGTACCCAGCTCATGATCTCGAGTTAGCGGTCATGGTGTTTGCCTTTAAATATGGAGGAATTACCTTTATGGTTGTCATGTTGATGTGTATACCAACCATAAGAGTCTTTAAAATGTGTTTACTCAAAAGAAGTTAAATCTTCGACAACAAAGGTGGTTTTAATTGTTTAAAGATTACGACATGAGTTTTCTATACCAAACCGGCAAAGCCAATATGGTTGTGGATTCTCTAAGTCGTACGAATATGGGTAATGTGTCTCATATTTAAGAGGGCAATAAATACCTAGTAAAAGATATCCATAGTTTAGCTAATTTTGGTTTTGATTGAAAGATTCTCCAAATGGTGGTTTTATAGTCCATCAGAATTCTAAATCGTCTTTAGTGGTTAAGATGAATTCTAAGAATCACCTTGATCCATCATTGATGGAGTTAAAAGAATCGGTTCTTGGCAAGCTTAATGAGTCATTGTCCTTAAAGGGGTATGGTGTTTCCATGTACCAAGAGAGGTTGTGTATTCTCAATGATGATGATATGAGAAACCGGATCCTACAGGAAGCTCATGGTTCCCATTATTCAATTCATCCAGGTTCTACAAAGATGTTCATGACCTTAAAAAATTATTGTGATGGGATGGCTTCATACGAGACATAGTGGTATTTGTTGTAAAGTGTCCCAATTGTCAAAAAGTGAAAATCAAGCACCAAAATCTGGGTGTCTTACATTAAGAAATGCAAGTTCCCACTTAGAAGTGGAAAGACATCAATATGGACTTCCCAGTGGGATTGCCTCGGACACGAAGGAAAAATGACTCTATATGGGTGGTGGTGGATAGGTTGACGAAATCCGCTCACTTTATCCCCTTTAAGTCTACTTATTCAGTAGTAGTGTATGAAAAGATCTATATAAATGAGATTGTGAGTCTCCATGGAATCTCTTTATCCATTATTTCAGATAGAGGTGCTTAATTTATGCCTTTATTTTTTATCTCGTTCCAAAGAGGATTAGGTACAAAAGTGAAGTTAAGCACCACTTTTCATCCCCAAATGGATAGTCAAGCGGAGTGTACTATTCAAACATATGAGGATATGCTTAGATATTGTATAATTGATTTTAAAGGAAGTTGGGTTGAACAATTGCCTTTGGTTGACTTCTTTTATAATAAAAGTTACCATTCGACTATATCTATGGCTCCTTTTGAGGCCTTGTATGGTAGGAGTAGATCTCCAATTGGATGGTTTGAAGTTGGAAAGTCTTCACTCTTTTTTCCCGAATTGATTTCTACAACTTTGGATAAAGTCCATATGATAAGGAACCGATTGAAAACAGCCTATAACCGGCAAAAAGTCTAATGCCTACAATAGGAGAAGAGACTTAGAGTTTGAAGAAGGAGATAGAGTGTACTTGAAAATTTCACCTATGAAAGAGGTGATGAGATTTGAAATTTTGCAAAGGGTTGGCAAGGTTGTATACGAGTTGAGATTACCTAGTTAGCTAGCTTTGATTTATGCGGTATTCTATGTTTTTGTGCTTATGAAGTGCATTGGTGACCCCGATTTCATTCTTCCTATTGAATGTCTAGGTGTGGATGAGAACCTCTACAATGAATAGGTTCCGGTGGAAATCCTTGATCGACAAGTGAAGCAGTTTAGGATTAAAGAGGTACCTTCCATAAAGATGTTATGGAAGAACCACCTAGTTGAGGGAGAAACATGGGAGGCCGAGGCTTACATGAAGTCCCTTTATCCTCATCTCTTTGCTAACTAAGGTTAGTTGTTCCTATTAATAACTAATATAATGAGTAAAATTGAATTTGACTTGTTTTGCAAAGATGAGCATAAAATTTTTAATTGTTTTGCTGAAGTGAGATTTTCTTGAAAAGATGCTCTTTAGATGGATTTTCACTTATTTGTGTATTTGGTATGTAGTTGCCAAATGAATTGTTATTGAGCTTGTTGATGTGTTTTGAAATGAGTTTTGGCATAAGTGACTCTTTTTGTTGTGTTGAGCTCATGTTGATGTTGGAAGGAAATTTCTCATGCTGTGATGTTAAGTTCTAATATGTAGTAATTGATTTTTTGAGTTGCTATGTGTAAATTCCATGTTGTTATTTTGATTTGAGTTGTAACTCATGTTGAATATATATTTTATTTTTGTCTTTCTAGTATTGAGTTTATCCTTTCCATTCACAAGATATTTTGTGTCATTCGGGGACGAATATTTCCTAAGGGAGGAATAATGTAACACTCCAAAAGTCCAAGACCTAATATAGAGCCTCACATGATTTTCTAAGGGTTTTAAAACTGTTTTAATGTCATAAATAATGTTTATAAGTGATATAGGAAGTTTTAGAGACAAGTCGTCCAAGAACGTCTATGACGTCTGGAAAATTCTGAAAAAGTGCTAGTGTATCTTAGCCTATTCCAAGAGGTTTTACGAGTGGGAAAATGATGAAATTTTGTTGAAAGATGTTAACATAGTATTAGAAATTTTTTATGGTTGAAACATTCAGGTACGAATCCCCATGGACCACCCTAAGAGTACATTAGAGAATCCTTCCATTTTGGCCAAAAAGCTGTCAAAATTAGTGTCCACCTACGATTGCAAGCGACGAGGCGTTGGTTAATCGACGGGGCGTCGATGCCTCCTAAACCAACACACACCTATTTTTCCAAAATATCCAAAAACATGGTCTCTTACCAAAACTACGAATGTGCAGGACGGTTTGGGGGAAAGGGTGTAGGTTGACCTACAGACTGTAGGTCGTGGTCTCGTAGGTCATGTATGAGTTTCACTGTCTTGTTTTGAGTGAGTTCAATTAACTGGTTAATTAACCAGGGGTTTAGTTAGGGTTTAAGGGGTGGTTAGTCAAATTAATTAATTGACTATATAACCTACTCTAAGCCTAAGCTCAACTTAACACCCCACAATTTCCAAACCCAAATCACTCTACCTTCTCTCTACTTTCTCTTTCCCAAAGAAGACACCATTGAAGGGAAAGTTCTAAGGGATATAGGGAAGCAAGAAGTATACTTTTCTCTATAAATCTTCAAAGAATAACAAGGTATCAGAACCTTTCACCTTTGGGATTCCGTTCCCCAAAGGGCTCTTCCAAAATTGGTTTCTAAAAGATGATTTCTTATAGATTTCTTTCAAATCCGAAATTGATCTTCTAAATTGTATTGTTTATGGTTTGTTTTTATGATTATGATTACATTATTATGTATTCATGTTCAATTATGTGAATTCTTGATGATTTAACCTAGTTTGTGGAATAGATCATGAATTAACCCTAATTCCCTAACCCTATGTTATGAACTCATGTTGAATTGATTAGTATTGATGTAATTTAATTAGTTGTTGTGTTAATTACTATTGAATGATGTTATTATACCTATTTCTGGATTAAACTGGACTGGTTGACGGTACGACCAATGATGATGGCTTGTAGAAGAAGAATTTGCAAGACTTTGTGATCTTTAACCTTTATTTCAATTGCAATGGCTTGTACTTGGTGATGAAGTTCAATTGAAGCATGTCTTATGATTGTATCAAGTAAGTGCTTGGTATGATGATGTAAGTGAAATGTCTTGATTATGTCAAAGTGTGAGATTATGTTTAAGATGAAATGATATAAGGTTGGTTACGAATTGCCTATGTGCCTTATTATGACATGATGATGATAATGTGTTGATCTCACATATGAGGGTTGTATTAAAAGTACATTCTCATGCAATTCCTAATGAGATAATAATTATGAATATAAATGGTATAGTCTCTTATGGCCTAAACTAAGTTATGATTGTTAAAAGATGACTTAAAGATATTTCAAAAAGGGACTCTAGCTTAGCACCGAGTGAACTATTAGTGAGGAGTGTCCCTTCCCAATGTGGGAAGGTAGGTTCACTATTGCACTCATAAGATTGGAAACTTTAATACAATGTTCATAAAGAGTGTCACAAGTATATCTCCAAGTTCTTGAACTATCTCTCCCGCATAGGAATACTAACTGATGGATCCACCTAGAATGCTATGTTCATGTTTTTGTACTACCTTAGTAATAAGTCCACCTTCTTTTGGTGTAGGGTTTCATGACACCGGATTCCATAGTTAGCTCATGTGGTCTATGTGGGTTAAGTCATGTGTTCCATAATGTAAAATTAACTAATAAAGTGAACAGTTTCTGGGGTGATTTAATAGGTTTGACTTAGTCTAGGTAAGGGTATGGTACTCTACCTATACATTGCACTAGTTGTCCTTGAGGGAAGTCCTAGGTGGTTGTTCTTATGTTTTATAAAGTAAATGTTATGCATATGTTGACTTAACATGTTGATAATCCTATATGATGTTAGTATCATGTATTGACGTTTTATTGATCTATATTGCTAAATATGATGATGAATACTCTTGATGCTATGATATGTTTTGTTAGACAGTGCTTGTGATCCTTTATTTGGTTTACTTGGTTGAGTAAGGTTATGTGTCTTTACTTAGTCATTGCATTTGTGAATTTGATGGTGGTGCTATGAACTCTTATACATGCTTTGTTGTTATAACATGATGTTAGAGTTGTACTGATTATGTACTCAAATATGCTATGATACATGTTGTCTTGATGATACTTAATGATGTTTGTGTTGTGTTGTATATCGTCTACTCTTAAGGAGTATGTGATTATTGGATAATATGTGTTCTTGATTATGGATAAAGCTTTTCAAAGTAAAATAGCATGGTTTTGATTAAATGTCCCCTTTAGCATGATTTCAAATGTTTTATATGCATGTTTCCATACTTAGTACAAGTGGTGTACTAACCCATGTTTCTATGTTTCTACAATTATGTAGATTCCGACCGTTAAGCATCTAGAATGGCCATTTGAACTCTCATTCTCCAAGTTTGGTAGGTCCTCACCTTCCGAGGACGATGCCACTATCTAGCTATTTGATGTTATTATAGTATAAGACATTTTGTTCATTCTCTTTCATTTGAAGACTATTATTGTATAGGCCTATATGTGTCTTTTTTTGTAATGAAGTATGGGATATGCCCGAATATTGTATTCCTTCAAGATGGTTTAAATGTGAGAAAATCCCTATTACACTATCCTTATAGATATGGTTTATGTGAATTTAAAGTAAAAGCCTATGTAATGTTTCCTATGCAAGTAGTCTATATAAATTCGCTATGTATATATGATGTGTAAGCGAGAGGACTATGTAAACCTCACATGAAATATGTATATGAAAAGTTTTAAATTTCCGCAATTTTACCTATGAAATATAATGACGAATGCTAAGAGGTTAGTCTTAGTCCTCTCCGAGGACGATGACACCGATAACTTTTAGGAGTCCTCCCCGAATGTGACAGGAAGATAGGAGAATTTATCCTCACAAAGTCCCTCAATCTAGAGGCCATAGTACTCTATAGAGCATTCACCCTAGGCCCAACATCTCTATTCACTTGAGGTGTCATGGGTCGGGATAGGGTAAGGAGAGCCTCTATAATCTCCTCATAAGTCATGTCTGGGGGAATCATCGAAACCTCATTCCCATGACCCACTATAGGGACTTGCTCACCTTGAGGAACTTGAATACCTTCTTGACCTTGTCCACCTTGGGGAACTTGCCCACCTTGGGGAGGAATTCCCTCAATCACCTCCTCATCACTCTCTTTGAGGGTGTCCTTCTCATATTCATATCCTATAAACACAAGAGAAGAGATAAGTAAAAGAAACTTATAATATCAACTCTATGGCACGACACAAGAGTAATTAAGAAAGTGAAACTCTATCGTCCTATAGCCTCTCTCTCATAGATGTGTCGTGACTCACACCGATGAACAAGACTCTACTAGACATGGCTTCAGTGAGACTTTTGGATTCCTAAAGTCTACTTCATAACCTGATGCTCTGACACCAAGTATGTCATGACCCGAGAGTGTAACCTAGAAGAAATGGTATTCTCTAATCGTGGTATGGCATTTTCGACCTCTCTGAGGTCTTATACAAGTCCTTAGACATCATTCATTAATTATATACATGAAAAGTAATGCGAAATTAAAACTTTTTAAAATATTATCTAAAAATATCTTTTATAGAAAATATAGGAAATGCTAAGTCTCTTGCAGCCATCTTAGACACACGAATATCTTTGGTTACAGCCCATACATCAAGAGAATAAAATACTAAAGTCTATTAAAATGTCTTTTGAAACATAAATATAAATATAACCATGTCCTTGAATCATGTGAGGACATAACAAGACTTGCTTAGGAGAATGTTATTCCCAAGTCTAAGAGACTCCTCTCAATCGCCACCAACACCTTTAGAGATAAAACAACATATGAAATTAGTACATTGAATGCACTAAGTACGATGTAATGCAATAAAACCATGCTAAAATGAGTTGTAGATTTGCTTCTAACTTCTTTTTGTGTTGTTATTCTCTTTATTATGTTAAATTTATGTTTCTCCTTAATTATGTGTTGTATAATGTATTATGTGGTATGGTTATGATCTATTAAGTTGAGTCTCTACTCTAGGAAGTGTTCGGAGAGTGACAAGTGTCATTCTAGGACGAATGTTCTCCAAGTGAGGGAGATTGTAATACCTCTAAAACAACTTAGGTGAAACTAGAGTCTAATATGTTTTTCATTAGGGTCTAAGGTCTTAAAATGGTGTATAAGGTGGTTAGGATGCAATGTCTAAAGATTTAGGTGATTTGGAAGTAAAACGTCAAGGGACTACCAAGATGTTCGACGACTAAGTCACCTATGTGCCTTATGTGATTTATGTGTTTATGTGTATGTCATTATCTTATGAGGTCCTTATATGAGTTATTATAGTTTTTATAGGCAGTGTGTTGAGTTTCATGAGGTTTGGAGGTCAAACATCCAAGAACGTCCATGAAGTTCAAAAGGTTTCCTTGAAACGACCTTGTGTGTCTTGGCATGTTTCGTTGAGTTTTATGTGTTAGTTTTGGATGAAATTGAATGAGAGGTCCTCAACTCGTATACGATCATATTCGGGTTAGAAAATTCCGGGCAAACATGCCAATGACCAACCAAGGATCCTTGAGGAAGCACCCTTCATTTGAGGACAAGGCTATCAAGACCAGCCCTAGTCGACTGAGGCAATCAACGACTTGGTCAAGAATTAGCCTAGTGATATTAGTCTCCAAATATCCAGCCTCTGAATCAAACGATGGCCAGCCAAGATGGTCCGTTTGTGGATAAATGACCTGTGTCGATGGACTGTCTCCTGTGCAGCTTTACTATAAATTGAAAGGGTGAATTGGTAAATTCACCCAACGTCCAAATAAGAGTTAGGGAAACCCCTAAGGGTATTATAGGTATTTTAAGTGTGTTTATAAGTCCTAAACACCTAGATGAACTCATTCTTCAAAAATCAAAACTCAAAATCTCTATGAAATTCTCTAGAACTCTATTAAAGCCAAAACTCAAGGTTTAGCTTGGATTAAAGATTTGATTGGTGATTCTTCATCAATTTCGTGGTTTAGATTCATTGAGGTATGGTTTTGATCCTTGAAACTCTCTTCATCAAGGAGCCCAAAATTCAAAGAGATTTTCTAAAGTTTTATGAAGATGAACTTGTCCAGTTATGTCATATATCCATGGATTCTTGCATTAAAGGGTTGTCTAGTTAAGATGTGAAGGGGTTATAGGAATGGTCACCTAATATATTACCTAGGTAAGTATTAATAAAGACTCTAGATAGGAAAGTTGGTTGATAAATTAGACATGATCCAAACTTAGGTAGTCTTAAGGGTTATTTGGGTAATCTTGGAGAGGTCAAGCAAGTAAATTCTCTTCTTGATTTACTTAAGTAAGTCTTTTGAAACATGTGTGAGGAGAATGTAATAGCATATATATTATTGTATAAGGTGAGAATGATTCTATCTTAGGTAGTGTAAAGGATCTCTTAAGTGTGTGTGAAGCGATTGTATGGGCGATCGCTTGACAACTCACTCAAGTGAATCTTAGAATCACCTTTGGTAGGAGGATCTCATGTGAATGTGGTTGGTGTATTGTAAGTGTATTTGCTCATTATAGGTTGTCTTAAGGATCATTTAGGTGTGCCTACCGAGGTTGTATGGGCCGCCTCTCTTTGTCCTACTTAAGTGAGTCTTAGGATAGCTTTTAGTTAAAAGATTACATGTTAAATGGGTTTCACTTTGATGTTTGAATTGATATACTGTAACGTTGCTAGGTTTACTGTAATGTTCCTTAAAAAGTGATAAAATGCTTATATGATCTCTTATATGTTTCTAAGGTGTTAAAGTTTGTTCTTATGCTTGTGATATGATGTTTTAATAAAAAAGAGCATGTCTCTAATAAATGTCCGTTTTAATGATTTTATGCATTAAGTCATACTTAGTACAAGTGTTTTTACTAATTCCATACATTTTGTTATATCTAAAGGTGTAGGTGGAAGGTGAGAATTCTGAAGGAAAGCTTGGATACTTAGTTATCGTTCAAATAATATTTGAAGTATGTCATCACTTGACTCAAGGGAATAATCGTCTATAGATGTCTTTTATTTCAAAGTATTGTAATAGACTAAATTTTTGTATATTCGTATGTATGAGCCGTATCACAAGTATTCTTGAGTCTAAGATTGGCATATGGTGAGACTTATTGTCTATGATTAAGATGTTTTATGATATTTCATATGAAATTTTTTAATTTCGCACTACTTTTCATACACTTATGCAATGAATGATGTCGAAGGGCTTGTACAAGACCTCCGAGAGGTCAAGTACGCCTTGTTGCACTCCGAGAGTGCCCTAACTCCTAGGGTGAGATTCGAGATGTGACAATGCAAGTATCATGTAGGTACACTAAGTCAAACTTTCAAGATATACTAGCAACACAACTAGAGACATCACCCTAGTCTATCATGATCACCAATATCCAATAGAAGAACTCATGATTTCACTTCACACATATACATATACATAATCATACTTCACATTTATCAACTATATAAGCTATAACATAATAATATCCCAATCCAGATAATAATAACAATTATGCCGACAAGGCCATGTTTATCAAATTTATAACACATAAGCACTGCCACCATAAGTGGGTCATACGAAACAACACAATTCAATGTCTATACTACACAATATAGAGAGATTAGGTCACCTTACCACCATTCCATCATCAACACCACCAATCCATATCCATTCCAACCAATTCAATTCAAAAAGGCTCTTACCAACCATTCCGAACCAATAATCAAACCATACAATGATCTAACAAGGTAAAATATGAAAATCATCAAATTAAGGCAGCCTATTTTCAATTCTAATATAATCTATACATATATCAATAACCCAATAAAATCTACATAAGAATTCAATATTATTAAGTCATGTTCAAATCACCATATTAGAGCCAAAATTAGGAAATCATGAATTGTAAGGGTTCATTGAGTTTTTCTTAAATCTAAAAACATTCAATTAACATCAATTCAATCATAATCATTGATTCAAATCATATTATGCAAGAACCCATGACTAGAATTCAATTTAGGTAAATCTATGTCTTAAATGTCTTTGGAAAGCCTTTGGAACTTGGATCCTTGAACAAAGAAGATTCAAGAATGAAACAACACACCTTAATAGAAGATAAGCCACGAAAATTATGAAGAATCAATGGACAAATCAAGCTCCTAGCTTCAACCTTGCTCCAAGCTTCAATGGAGTTCTAGAGGATTATATTTGGGTCTTGGGATTTTATTTTAAATAATGAACTCAACTTTAGGTTCTAGACTTATAAAATTACTTAAAATACCCAAAACATCTTAAGTAACCTCCCAATATATTATTTGTATGCTAGGTGAATTTCCCATATTGATCTCACTTGGCCGAGACACCTGTAGAAAACTGCAGGTGCCAAACGATGGGCACACCTACGGGTTGTCAACCAGGCGATGGGCCGTACAGGAAAGTCGTCGTTCTGGTCAGAGACTTCTCAGTTGGGGATTTATATCCCACACATATGTGTGAAGCGAGGTCCCCAACGACGGAGTGTAGGTGTGTTAGCCAACATAACTTTTTTTTTTTTTATCTTTATCCTAAATCAACTGTAGGTATCACATTGTCTTCTCCGTTGCATTTGGAGCATTTGTGGTCTGGATATTTGTTGCTGATAAGTTTGCAATACCTTACTAATAATTCTTCTGAAATAAATCCTTTCTTCAAAGCTCTCGTAGATGGTTGTTCTTCTGGTTGTAGTAATGACAAAATCCATCTTTGAACTTCGTCCATATCTGATTTTCTTAATTCTTTGGAGTTTGCATATATCATTACTTGATCTCTTGCATAATAGCTCCAAATAGCATTGCCATTTAAATAATTGTTTGCTAGCTCTTGTATAATCGTAGCTATACCAATTATTCTTTTATTTGCATAAAAATTTGGTATTTCTACTTTTGGTATCTCATTTTGTTTTTCTATCTCTTCTGGAATAATCATATCTTTTGTTAATCCTATCATTACCACCTGTATTGGTGATTTTATCTCTTCGTATAATATCTCTGCTGTGTCAGTATAACATTTTATATAGAATAAATTTCCTTTGGTAATTCTTTTATATGTCGAAATGCTCTATGTAATTAAGTATTCCGACTATCTCTTCTCCGGTATATGTGTATACTGTATTTAGTAGTCCGTAGTTATAACATGTTTTTACTAGGTTGGGGTTGGTCTTAGGTTGTGCAATAAGTTTGTTATATCCTTGTAGTTTCTGGTTATATAATCTTCTTCGGCATTTTTTGTTTGTGTAGATCTTGGGTTTAGGTTTAGGTATGTTTGGATTTTGTATATGTTTTCAATGTAAGATTGGGTAATATAGTTATATCTTTTTTTGTCATTTTGTAGGCTTACTGCATAGGTTGATGTTTGTGGTTCTGCTGGTATTTGCATTTGTGGTTTTTGGGTAAATGGTTTTGCAAATAACTGGTTTAGGTTTGTGTTTTTTGGTTTTTCACTAGTTCTTTTACTTGTACCTGCAGCTGTATCTAAACAAACATTGTTATGGGTTTTAGGGAGTTTCCCAACGTCTCCTTCTAACTCTGGAACTTTAGCGTCTTCCGATCGACGTATTTCTGCATGTTGGCGTAGCTCCGCATATTTATAGTCATGCTGCTGACTATTAGCTTTTAGACTTTGTAACTCTTTTCCCATACTGTCCACTTTTATGAAAAGTGTAGTAATGGCTTTGAGTATCTCTTCTATTGTATCTGGTTCAGTTTGAATTCCTTTTTCTTGATAGGTAGTCTGCAACAAGGTTCTTGTCAGTCTTAATCACTTCAATTGTAAATGTATAATTTAATATATTCAATACTAATCTCCTTATTTCTTTTGTTGTAACTGAATCATCTAATTTTTTTGTTATCCACCATTTTACCTGTGTGTTATCTGTTCTTACAATAAATTTATTGTAAACAATATATGGTTCAAATGCTAATAAACATTTATATAATGCAAATAATTCTTTTCTATTTATTTCCCATTTTATTTGTGCTTCTGTATAAGATCCTGAATAATATCTACAATGGTGTTCTATTTTTTCTTTTTCATATTTGTATTTTAAAACTCCTCCATAACTATGATCACTTGAATCTGTTTCAACAATGTAAGTAAATGTTTTATTTTCATCAGGAAAATATAGTTTTGGTAATTTTTTACATAAATTCTTAATATTTCTTATATGTTTTTTATCTTTTTCGTGAAAATGATATTCTACGTCTTTTTTAAGTTTTTTATGTAATGGTTTTAGATGTTCTGCTAATTTTGGTATATATTCTCTTACCTGATTTACTAATCCTAGAAAGGATTGCAATTTCTTTTTTGTATCTATATTTTCATTAATAGTAATTATTTTTTGTACTATATGTGTTTGCATTTTTATTCCATTTTTATCTATTTGTATTCCTAGAAATTCTATCTGTGATTTCATAATTTCTGCTTTACTTTTGCTTAAGCTTATACCTGCATTTTTTACTATATGTATAAATTTTTCCAATAATCTTATATGTTCATCTTGTGTTCTAGAATATAACAATATGTCATCTATATATACAATACAATTTTCTAGCTGGTTAAAACAGTTATCCATAAAATGTTGGAATCTACCTGGTGCATTTTTATATCCAAAAGGTAAAACATTCCATGCATAGAAACCTTGCGGTACTGTGAATGCTGTTAATTGTCTAGATTCTTCTTCTAATTTTAGGTGGTAAAATCCTGACTTACAGTTAAATTTGCTAAAATAATTATATCCTTGTATTTGTCTTATTTTTAGTATTTTGTTTGGTATTGGATAATTGTATGTTTTGGTTTTAGCATTTAGATTACGATAATCTATGACCATTCTGCTTTTACCTCTTTTTTGTTCACTATGTTTTATAACTATAAATCTTTGGACTTGTATGTTTACTATTGCTTTTTGTATGTAATTATTTGCTAATAATTCATCTATATGTATTTTAAATTCTTTTAAATCATCAAAGTTATATTTTAATGGTTTCTGTGTTATTATGCTATTTTCATCTATTAACTCAATTTTTACTTTTGTCTTATGTTTTTCCCATCCTCGTAATGGATCTTCACTATATAATTGTTCTAGTTGTTCATTAATTAATTTAACTTTGTCTATAGCAAATATAATAATTTCTAATTGTGTTATTTGTTTAATATTTATATTTTCCATTTCTTGGTTTATCTTTTCACTTCCTTTTATCCATTCCATAGGTTTTCTTTGTTTATTATTTACTCTTTTTGCTCCTATCTTATTTCCGCATGGTGTAGTAAGCCACCAATGTGTTTTTGTTATTATATGTGGATAAAATCTATCTAGAAATGGCATTCCTAATAACATATCTTTTGTAGTAAATTCAAAATTATACATTTCTTCTATTGTTAGTATCTTATCCCATATTTGTATTTTTATATTTTTGCTTTGTATTTAATCATACTTCCTTCATTGTTAAATCCGTTACTACCATAGGTGTTTTTAATTTTTCCCATTTATCTTCCTGGGTAAACAATTATATTTACATATATTCGCTTCGCTCTGTATCTATCATAGGTGTATAATATACATTTGTGATATCCTTCTACTATAATTTTTGCAAGTATAAATATTTTCATTAATCATTTTGTCCTTTTTATAATTATTTTCTTATTTTGACAAGTTATTGTTAATTGTTCATTTTCTATGTTGTATGGTTTAACTTTTTCTAACCATTTTATTCCTAATGTAATATTATGATCTCCTTGGTATATTTTGAATTGTATTATTAAGGGTATTCCTCCTATAATTATTTCTTTTTCTCGTTGTTTCTTCATTCGTGTTCACTATCTCACTAGGTAGTCCAGGCATGTATGTCCTGTTCTTATAATTTCTTCTTACATTACTAACTCTCTTGTTATATAATTTTCTTCTTGTCCTGTATTTATTAAGATTTTATATTTTCTTTGATCCATTATTCCTCAAGTATGAAATAATGATATGGCGTTATTTCTTCTTTATCTAACAAGTTTTGTGGAATTTCATATTTTCTTTTAGATGTGCTCATTCTTGATGATGTAGCTCTTGTCAATGTATTTGGTACGCTTGAAGTACTTAATCTTTCTTTTACTATCTCTAAATCTTCTTCTATATCAATTTCTTTATAGCTATAGTCATTGTTGTCTATTACAGTAATTATTTTTTCAAAAGGATTTTCTATTTTTATTTTATTAATTTTATTTCTTGCTGTTATCTTATGCTTTGTTGTTAATATATATAAATTTTTACATCTTGCTGTGAATAATTTACTTCCTGGTGCTAGTTCTATTCCGGATATTTTCCAATATAGAACTAATGATCTATCTATATTTTTATCTGTTAATGATACTGTATAATTAGCACTTATTGTAAATTTAAATTTTTGATATATTAAGTTTCCTTTTACTGCACTAATTATGCCTTTTTCTATAGGGTGTACAATTCTATCATCTGCTAAATATATTTCTATAGGTGTATCTATTCCTTCTCTAAAGCAGGCTTTTATTAATATTTTTGTTCCTCCTAAATGTACATATTTTATTGGTGTTTTAGCTTTTATATCTTGTATTTCTTTGTTTATCATTCTTTTATTTATTATAGGTATATATGCTTTTCCTCTTGTGTATTTACAATCTATGATATGTTCTTTTTGACTAACTACATAGTATTCTTCTTTTTGTCTTTTAAACCAATTTTTTAAAATAGGTATTTCTAGTACTTTTTCAACACTTAAATCTAATTCTTTTCCTTTTATTTGTTCAAAGATCGCGTTATCAAATATAATTTTCTGTTCTGATGATTCTTCATCTTGATATTCTTCCCTAGATATTATCTTTATTTCATTTTCAGACATTATATTTCTTCATCTGTTTCATTATTATCTAGATTAATATTTTCTTCTTCATTCTCAGTTTCTATATCTGATACTTCATATATACTATCATTTTCACTTAATTCATAATCTATGTATTCTATTTGCATATATTTTTCATTATCTATAATTAATTCTGCTATTTGCTTTCTTTTTGGATTTTTGGGTAATTTAGAATCTTTAGCTATGTGTCCTATCTTTCCACAATTATAACAAGTACATTGGGATACCTTTCTTTTTGGTCTGTATGGTCTTTTTATTTTATAGTTTTTTACATAATACCTTCGTCTTGGTTGTTTATATTTATATATAGATTTCTTTTTTCTATAATTTTTATATTTTTTAGATTTTTGTTTTTTAGTTGTGCATCCAAATTGTGGTGCCATTTTATTTCTGCAACACGATAAATTTTTATTTAGTACTTTTTCCATTTTTAATTTTTCTTTTTGGTTTTCACATAGTTGTATGAACCATTGATTTAAAAATTTTATTCTAGATCCTAAAGTATCTACCATTCCTTCATTATTCCAATCCTTTATTACGTTTGTACTAAATGGTTCTGGTAATTTTGTATAATATTATTTTCTTATCTCTTTTGCTTCGTCTAAATTGTATTTAGCTTTGTAATAATATTCTTTAAATGCGCAAGTATATTCTTCTAAGTAACACATTTTACATATAGCTAATTTTGTCATAAGTTGTCTATTTATTATTCTTTCTCTATTTTGTTCTCTTATATCTGTAGTCATACCTCCAAATTCACTTCTTATTGCTGATTCATATTTATCTAGTATATCTATATTTGTTGCTGATGCGGATCCATCTATTTTCTTATCATTCCTAAGTACTTCTAAACTTTCTGGGGGTAGGTTTTCTATCCATAATCTTGTTGTTCCTACGAATGTTCTTTCTATGTATCTTGGTGTTTTTGTTGTTTCTATTTTGTTATCTATTAACTTTTTAGACATATTTCCTATCCATAATAATATTGCTTTATTTATATCTGCTACACAATCTAAATCTAAGAAATTGTATTGTTCATTTGCTGGTTTAGGTGTCCAATTTTTATTTAATCTACTGTTCCATATTGCATTATTTCTATCTGATTGTTGATAGCTTTCTGTATAATAAGTTGGTGGTGTCCTCCTAGGACTAACTCTAGGACTATTTCTGGGACTATTATCTGGGGTTTTAACTCTTGACGTACTAGGCCTATCCATATCTCCTATGTTTATTTCTAATTTTTTCGGTTTATTTATTTGCTCTAAAATTTCTGTATATGTTTCACTTATATCACTTATTTCTGATTGTTGGTCATTTTCATTTCCATCTATTTCATTTCATTTAATTTTTGTTCCATTTGTTTTATTTCATTTGTTAATTCTAGCTCTTTATCTTTTTCTTTTTGTTTTTGTTTATTTTCATATAATAATTTTAATCTAGCTAATTCTCTTTCTAATTCACTTATTCTTGTATTTTTATTTCTTCTAAATGTTGTACTTCTTGCTTTGCTTATGCTTTTATTTTTTCAATTTCTCTTGATTTATCTATTTCTTCATTTTCTTTTGTTATTCTTACCATATTGTTAAACTATCTTCTAATTTTGTCGCTTTTTCTAGCATTAAGTATAAGTTATTTCCTATTTTCTTGTATCTTCTTCCTAAATTTGAAAATACTATTTTTATTATCATTCCATCTTGGTTTTCATATGTTTTTTGTCTAATGCAAACTCTTCTTTGTTCATTATGATCTATGTATTATATTATGTTGTAATTCATATTCAAGACAATCTAATTCTAATTCTAACATTAATATATCTTTTCTTTGTGCTAGTATTGATCTATTACATACTCCTCGCTAATATATTTTCTTCTAACCTTCTTTTTCTATGTTGTAACTCTTGTTCTTTTTCGCTTATTTGTTCCATTATTTTTTCTATTAATTGTTGTTTATATTTTTCTTCGTTCATATTGTTTCTTCAAATAGNAAACATATTTGTATTCTGCTNTTTGAAATTATATTTATCAAATGATCTTTTTTATCATTATCTGTTTTGACTAGTTGTGATAATTGATATTCTATATATAAGGATTTTAATTTTTTCCATATTTTTCGTACTTTTTTGTCTATCTTAGTTTTTGTTATTTTAGTTTCTTTGCTTAGTGTTGTATTATTCTTCATAAAATGTCTTTCTATAATATTCTCTTTTAAGTAGACCTAATCTTTGTATTTCATTAGCATTAGTTATAATATATTCTAGATATTCATCTTCTCGAGTTCTTAAATAACCAAATAAATTTTCAATTAGTAGTTTTTCTTGTATATTTATGTCTTCTATAGTTTGTACCCAATATTGTAAATATTCGTAATTTATCATTGATCTCTGAATATATCTATATCATCATATAAATCATATATGTCAAAGTAAAGTTCATCTTCTATACTTTGTACAGTTAACTCAGTCCAACCTTGGGTTGTTATTTCTATTATCTCATATGTTAATAATTTATTATAAATTTCTCTTTTTAAATCAGTATTCAAATTTTTTAATATATAGAGTAGTAATATCTTATAATCAACATTATTGTCTAATAGGTATGTTTCCATTTTTATTTTTATTTTTCACTAAAATTTTATTCCTTCCAACCTCTTAATAAATTATACTTGCTTATTATGCAAAAATAATGATTTAATAATCATCTCGTCTGGTCACTACTACAGCTTTCTTCTTTGATTAGTTACCCTAACAAATACCAACTTTGTTTACTCCCCTAAACGGCCTTCTCTGCCTACCGGTTTCAACCTTAGGATGGCATAGTCTTGGCATACTTATTCAAGAATATTTCTGTAGCAAACTTTCTAAAGATGGTTATTATAACATTATTCAAACATGATAAACAATTATAATTAACAAGAGATTTTCAGGAATAAATTAATTTAGCTACTCATAAATATAAAATGGTATACCTGTTTTTGTTGATCATCTGTCATAGCTGATTTGTTTTCCATAACTATTTAATTATCTAGCTCTGATACCAATGAAGGGGGTGGAAGCGTAAAGAGAGAGTATTCAGAAAGATGAGAGATGTAAGGATGAAGGTGTGTTTTATTTATGAGGAAAGCTCCTCTATTTATACACATAAATTACACCGTCATACTATTTACTTTACATAATTGGCCGACAAACTTTTTACATGATTGGCCGACAAACTATTTACTTTACGACTTTTGTACATTTGGCTTTTTTCAGCCGACGCAAGACGACAAAAATAAAAAGACTCTTAACTTTATACATATGGCTAATATTTAGCCAACACAATAATACATATAATACTTTATACATAAGATTCATTATATGATACCTCGTTTTTCATCGTACTTATGTTACATACTTATTGTTAAGTTAATGCATAATATGAATCCAGTTAACCACAATAAAACAAGACAACGAATTATCTCCACCCAAAAAAAAAATTGTAAACTATTCAAATTTTCATTAATCAACCCAATAGATTCTAAATATTACTCCATCCTTTCAAAAAAGAATGACCTTTCTTTTTTAATATGTATAAAAATAATGATCTTTTTTTTATAACATTTGACTTCAACTTTTTACGTGGCTTGTTTAAGGTCACAAGATTAAAGGACAATTTTGTACATTTAACCTAACTTTAATTTAGGACCACAAAATTTAAAAATCTTCTTTATATTCTTAAACTCCGTGCTAAGTTAAATCAGATAATTCTTTGTGAAACGAAGAAAGTATTAACAATTGAAAGATTTTTTTTTGTGTTTTTAAATTTATTTAAACCTTGAGAGGAAATAGTACTATCATTGACCCAATCAAAATTGGAAAGAACACACGAACACACAGAAATAGGAAATTCCAAAATACTTCTCCCTCTCTCTCTGTCTCTCTATCATTCTTTCTTTCTATTCTTTTCTTTATGTTCAATCCTCCAATGGAGGGAGTAACAAAATTCATCTTCCATTAAAACTTTATCATCCTCAGGTTTATCATTTTTCAAATTTCATTGATTGATTCATTCACACATACATAGATATGATGCATTCATTACACACACTTATGTGTATGTTTTCATCTTGAAACTGATTCAAGCAGCCCTAAACGTTTTTCATTTATCAAGTGTTCAGCTGGTTTTCGTGATTGGGGTAAAAGGAAGAATAAAGGGTCCCCCATTCAAATGCCATTGGTCTCGGAAAAGACCCCAAGCTTGAGATTTGAAGCGATCAAGATTGTTTAATTGGTGTCGTGTTGGATCTGATGGTGAAAAAAACACCATTGTGTTCGTTTTGTGTAAGGAATCAAGAAAAGGGTAGTGGCATCAATTGGGGTGCTGGGATTGTGGAGGATTGGAATTGGGTGGTGATTGGAGTTACAGGAGGAAGATGCAGCTGCACTTCTCACCTAGCATGAGAAGTATAACAATATCGAGCAGCAATAACAATGGAGGGTTTGGTGAATTAATGAAGATCAAACTCGCACCTCGCCATTTCAACTATAGAAGACTCTTTCATACAATACTTCTCCTAGCTTTTTTGTTGCCATTTGTCTTCATTCTCGCTGCTCTTGTTACCCTTGAAGGCGTCAACAAGTGCTCCTCATTTGGTACTTAAAATCAAGCTCTCTTTTCCTTTATACAATTAGCTTCCTAATTCTGATGTATTTTACACCGTTGCTCATTCATTTGCAGTGGATGTTCATGTTTTCCTTTTCTTGTTATTGTTCTGTAGCTTATATTGTATATTGCGATTCCTTTTTTTTTTTTTTTTACTTTCATCAGTTATGTTATCGAACCGCTCTAGTTTGGCATTGAGACACACTTCTTCTTGTTATTTCTTCATCAACAATGCAGTATAGCTGTTTTTATTAATTAGTTTATATTGTTGTCATTGTTATTTAAGCTGTTATGATTAATTTAACATCAGGATTGTGTAACATTAAGGGGAAAGTTGAGTTCTCTCTTTCCCGAGCCTAGTCATGTCTTCAACTTGATGGCATGTACCCTCATAAAAAGGGAAGGTTAAAGATACTGATAAATGAGTTCTAACAACTTATTGTAATCCTTGATATACTTTGATTCAACTTTGGTAGCAGAAACATGATTGAATTCAATTCATGGGTGCCTATGCATGCAAGAGAGAGGGTTGCATGCTTAGTTAATATTTTTGGTTGTTTGCACCTGTGGTATCTAGTAAACACCAGCTTATGTTTGTAGGGAATGGCAGTCTTCTTATATATGTAAGAAGTGCTACCCATCTGCATTTTGTGGAGTCTAGAAAATGTTAATTGTTGGCACATGTAACTCAGTGCTGTCTTGAAGCACAAGGACTTTTGCATCATAACTACTGATCATGTCTTTTTGTTGTTATTGGATGTCTTTCAGTGATCTTCTTTCTGTTCCGTAGAAAAAAAGAAGACCCCTTCCGTGGTTGGGTTCTTTTGGGGTTTGGGACCCTGCCTCAAAGTACCAGTGTGTATAAGGTTCCTGTTTGATTAGTATTGTTGAATTTGGTTATGATGCTTGTAATAGCTGCTTCTTTTTCGTTGTTCAGTTTACTTCTGACTATTGTTAAATCACACATTACTTTTGATTTGTTACAATATAACTAAAGTTCTGTCAAACCTTAACTTTACTCTCGTTTAATCGATATTCAGACTGTTTAGGTAGACGATTGGGACCAAAGCTTCTTGGACGGACTGATGATTCAAAAGTAATGAACTTCCTCTTTATCATTTATTGCTGTTTTGTCGTGCCATTGTTTTCCAATCTTGTACTAAGCATTTATTCAATAATACAGAGTACTTTTATTAATCAAAATGTTTCTGTTTCAGCAGAAACTGGTAAAGGATTTTGTTAAGATCCTCAATCAAGTGAACTCTGAGGAACTGCCATCTGTTATGAAGCTCCCAGAGTCTTATGCTCATCTTGTTTCTGAAATGAAAAATTACAAGTACAGTGCAAAAGAATTTGCTTTGATGCTGAAGGGAATGGTATGTGCAAATAGCCATTCTCTCTTTTGTCCGTGTACAATTGATTGCTAGACATATTAACTTGGTCTGTCAATTTCCCTCTATGCCACACTTGCCTACTCTTTTGAGGATTATTTTCACTTGGAGGGCTTAACTGAATTATTCCCATTCCCCACCTTGAATATCAGTTAAGAAAAGCATGGATGAGGAGTAAAAATGCACGGAGTAGCACACTATTTGCAGATAATCCATTTTTCTTGTTGCTCATGGGCTTGTGTCTTGTGATTGAGAAAAATGATTAATAATGTTCATATACCTTTTGGATGCTTTGCTCTTTGTTTGAGCAGTACCAAACCATGTGATTCGTCTTCGTGTGTGTACCCCAATTTACTTGTACAAAAGCAGTATGTCACAGAGCATTTCTTCCTTCATTGCCTGTGTATGCATTTTGTTAAAGTGTGCATGTACCCGTAGCTGCACGTTCACGATGTTTGCATTTGCTATTTTGCAGATGGAGAGATCTGAAAGGGAGATCAGGGAATCAAAATTTGCTGAGCTAATGAATAAGCACTTTGCTGCTAGTGCAATCCCTAAAGGCATTCACTGTCTTTCACTGCGGCTGACTGATGAGTACTCCTCTAATGCTCATGCACGAAGACAGTTGCCTTCGCCAGAACTACTCCCTCTCCTTTCCGAGAACTTGTTGCACCATTTTGTATTGTCAACTGATAACATCCTAGCTGCTTCAGTTGTGGTCAATTCTGCCGTGCAGTCATTTTTGAGGCCTGAAAAAACTGTTTTTCATGTCATCACTGACAAGAAAACATATGCAGGGATGCACTCCTGGTTTGCTCTTAATCCTGTCTCTCCAGCGATTGTGGAAGTTAGAGGTATTCATCAGTTTGACTGGTTAACCAGAGAAAATATTCCAGTGCTTGAAGCAGTTGAGGGTCATTATGGGATTCGGAAATACTACCATGGAAACCATGTAACTGGCGCCAATCTCAGTGATACTACTACTCCAAGATCTTTTGCCTCAAAACTGCAGGCTAGAAGCCCAAAATATATTTCCTTGCTCAATCACATTCGCATATATTTGCCAGAGGTAGCACTTATAACATAATTCCCCACTTTGGCATTAAATTTATTGGATAAAAAGGTAATGTATAAGTTTTACAATTTTTGATAGATACATGCAGATGTTAACTCTATTGGGTGAACACGCACTAGTTTTGGTCCAATATACCCAGAAAAAGATTTTCTAAGATATAAGTAGAGTGATATGATAGGCCTAAGTATGAAAACAGAGTCAAAGATTGTGTTGCTTAAGCATGGTGCCTAGGACAGGTCTTTTATATGTTCTTTGTTCTATGGATCAACCATAGCTGTAATTCGATCAGTTTAACAGAAACTAGGTTGGATAATTTTATCTGACATTTAAGAATTTCTTGTTTATTTTATTTACAGTTGTTATCTGACATTTGAATGTGCTGTTTATTCTATTATTATATACTCCCTCCGTCCCATTTTATATGTCATACATTTCGATAAATAGTTGGTCCATAATACTTGTCAATTCATAAAATCAATGCATAAATTATCATATTGTTCTTTTTTTATCCTTGTGAGTGATTAGCCTTGAAAATATACATCTGACCAATTTAGAAAAGCTAAGTAAATAATTTATGTTCATTGGTTAAATTAATTAATTAAAAAAATTAATTCATATTTATTGTTTGAAAACTTGAGTTCCAAAAAAATGAAATAAAGGTAGAAGGGTAAAGTTACATTATTTCTTAATGCAAGTGCAAACTAAAAAGGTGGCATATAAAATGGGAAGGAGGGAGGAGTATCTGTTCTAGATAGATAACTGGAGCGAGTAGGACTTTTGTTTAATGCTAATCCCTATTGTATTGCTAAAGCATGCAGGCTTTTGTGCTCCCAAAATCATTTGCATTTTATGCATGAAACTAGGATTGTAATTTCCATGTTTTGTGTAGAACTTCATAAGGCCATAGCTACAACTAGCAATTTTCAAGGCTCCTGTCAGCATTCAATCCCAAAGCAGTATAAGCAAACACTATTACCCCAGATTTTAATTTGTTGTTCAGCCTTGTTTTCTTTATCATCCTTCGTTTTCTTTACTCTACTTTTAATGTGCTATTTTAAAAATGATCCAACTATGACTTCAAGTGTTGCAGTCCAAGTGCTCTTTTTATTCAACTAGACATGCACTTCTATGCAGCTTTCAACAACATTTTCTTGTTTTCCTTTTTCTCCTTTCTTTTTATTTTTGGTACACTGGAAAGATCAAATTGTTACAATCTTTCAAAAGCAACATTGCTAGCATCCACCATGTGTATAAATTCTATATGCATTTCCCCAGACAGTTAAATCTTCTTCATGCTTGTGCCCTTCGTTCGCCAGAAATTGACACACTGGGTTGCCTCTCTCGAGATGTGTTTGATAGAGTTCTTGTTGATTACAATATTACAGAGTCTTCAATAATAAGATGGTGTAGTATTTCCTCATCCTTAATCAGCATGACAACAAGTATCCATTTGCTTAGACACAGTTGGCCCCTTCTTTTTTTTTTTGAGCAAGTACAGTTGGCCTTTTTTTTATGAGTCATATTTCTGATGTGAGGCTTGTCAAAGATTTCATCTTATCGAAATTTTCTGTGATCATCTCTAAAGATCCCTCCAAAAACAGCATCTACAGACCGTGTCTTGACACTACGATCTTTCCTTTTTCTCTCTCCTATTAACAGGTTTTATCCTTAGTTCTTTTTTGTAACCTTTACTCACCTCTTGTCTGTTTTGATATACTCTTCCTATAGTAATCTGAGATTCTATGGTGTTGTATGCAGCTCTTCCCAAACCTTCATAAAGTGGTTTTCTTGGATGACGATGTGGTGATTCAGCGTGACTTGTCTCCATTGTGGGACATTGACCTTAACGGAAAGGTGAATGGAGCTGTTCAGACCTGTAAAGGAGAAGATGAATGGGTGATGTCAAAGCGATTCAGAAACTACTTTAATTTTTCTCATCCTCTCATAGCAAAAAGTTTGAACCCTGACGAGTGTGCATGGGCTTATGGGATGAATATTTTTGACTTGCATACGTGGAGAAAGACAAATATAAGAGATACTTACCATTCATGGCTTAAAGAGGTAGTCGGAGTTCGCATGGTTCATGATTTTTATCGTATCTTTAAGTTTTATATGTTCCTACATTTATGGGATTATTTTTCAATCATGCAAGATTTCTGAGATTCTTCTATGCTTCTTGCTTATGTCTGGATTTTGTCCAATGTGTGACTTATCAAGCCTTTTTTTCTGCAATGTTCTTCTATATTACACAAGCATGTCTTTGTTCAGCCTTCTCTTTTTGTTTTGGGTGCTATTAAATTTACTATTGTACTTTTCTGTTTGACATCAGAAGTGTTGTGATTATGAAGTTTAAAGCTGTACTTTTTCTGTTTCATTCTGTTGATTTTTTGCTGTCTTCACTGTTGAAAGTACAAACTCCACGAAAGCAGGACATGTAATCTTTAATATACATATCACCCCCTAAATGGGGTTTGTGTAAATTTAGAGTTGAGGTGATTGGGTTCTCTTGTATTATGCATCCCATCCTTTTAAGCAAGCAGCACAGTTGATCAATTATTGTAGATCCATAAAGAGTTCAATACTTCGGATGGCTGATATAGTGTTGGTTCAAGTTAAAAGAGACGTCATAACTAGTGTTATAAATGAATACTCTTGACCTTTGTAATTTTTTGTAGAATCTGAAGTCCAAACTGACAATGTGGAAGCTTGGAACACTACCTCCTGCTTTGATTGCATTTAAGGGTCATGTTCACCCAATTGATCCCTCATGGCACATGCTTGGCTTGGGCTATCAAAATAAGTCCAACATTGATAAAGTGAAGAAGGCTGCTGTAATTCATTACAATGGCCAGTCCAAACCTTGGTTGGAATTAGGCTTTGAGCATCTCCGTCCTTATTGGACAAAGTATGTAGACTACTCCAACGATTTTATAAAGAATTGCCACATATTGGAGTAATCGATAGGTTGCACTCCAACTACGAAACTCAAAGTAGGAATCCAGAAGTTGCGGACGTTTTAATTCTATGTAACTCCATAATCGAATAGAAGAGGAGATTCTCAGATTGGCTGAATTTGATCAGGTATATTCAGGTTTTCAGATTTGCTGCTTTTGGCTCAATTCTATGAGGAGAACCTGCATTACTAGCATCGCTATGAGATTCATTTCTTTCCGTCTGCAAGAAGTTCATTTTTTTTTTTATAATAATATTGTTGATTGGGAGGAAAAGGACATTCTTTTGCACCTCTTAGATGTCGGTATTGTTTAGGGGGCAATATTGGTGCATGGGAGAAAAGACTTTTCATTTGTCATTGGTGATAGGAGATGTTTATTGAGAAGAAAAGCCAGGATTGCAGGCCATGTTGAAAAGCTCTCCTACTTAGATACAGAGATAATTCTTTATCTTAAAAATATTGATTATTTTTTCTTTATATTGTCAGACATCACCCACCCACATTCAACTTTTATTACTTGATTAAATTATCTCTATTACATCAAACTGTAAGTATGGAGATTCTGGCCCCAGAATATGGGAACCATGACATACAATTATGTGCACAAAATTCTTTGCTTCAAGAAATTTCTATTGTTTATCTGGAGCTGCTACTAAATTTCTTGCTGTAAGGATAAATATCATAAGATAGTTGACATGCCATAATTGATGTACTAGACTCTTTTGCTTAAGTTGTAGACAAAAAAAATATTAAAAGAAAATTGAGTAATCTAAAGTCGTCTTATCCAACAAGGGTAAAATGTCGTACAAAAGAATCATTTAGTAAGCAAGAAGGATCCTCAATTGGCAAATCTCTAGGCTTCCAAAGAAACAACACCATCGGACCAACTTTCAATTACTAATTGACAACATCAAAATTTGATTAGCATGTTGGAATACCAAATTTCTTAGTAGGAAACTTTGTAGAGATGGCAAGCCAAGGCATGACAAGGATGAACCTTCACTCTGCTAAGATTTTGATCTACCCTATGTTAGTGTAGGCGTTTTAATATTATATTAATTTACCACATTTACAATATTCTGCATACGTTGGAGCAGCCTGCCTCTAAATCATTGTTGCAGGGTTAGGCATTTTTGCCTAATTACTCACCTGTTAATCAATGTCTATAGGCATTATTGCCCTTCATTTGTTGGTTCCGTTGTAGGTTACTGTTTGAGGCACAAGTTGGTCAACCATGACCATTACTTCTCTTAATTATTATTTCTCCTTTATTCTCACTCTTTTTTCCTCCGTTATACTTTGCAAATTCATTATTAGGAAGACTTCTGCTATTATATCTTCAATTGTTTAAAATACAATAATAATAATAATATAGAGTGCATAAAGTTTGTCAAAAAAGAGTCTTTATTAGTTGAATGCAGATGTTCATTTTGTGGAGCTTTAAACTCAACTCTTGTCTAGAGTTTGTTGAGTTATACTTTTGTGATTACGATGTTGTATCTTGGACGTAACGAGTCAAGAAGGACTACTGCTGGACCGGTGAAAAACATTCGTTGCAGTGGACTTGAATCTCTTTAAAGAGAGTGAGATATCCGCACCTCACCTTGAAGAGATTTTATTTATTCATTTTATTTTCAATTGTAATTTTGTTATTTTGTTATCTTATTTTTTTCACTAACAATTTTAAGAAGATCCACAATGGTTACAATTGAAAAATCCGCGGATGTCAAGATGGAAGACCTTAACAAGCCATTTCTGTTTAATAGTGACCATTCAAGAGATGAAAGGGTAAACTACTTTTCTACTTAAGTCTTCTCAATGTATCTTATGTGTTGATTGTGAAAAATCCTAATAACGTCGACATTACCTCTATAAAGAGATGTTATTTATTCATTTTATTTTCGATTGTAATCTTGTAATTTTGTTATCTTATTTTTTTTCACTAACAATTTTAAGAAGATTCACAATGGTTACAATTGAAAAATCTTCGGATGTCAAGATGAAAGACCTTAACAAGCCATTTCGATTTAATGGTGATCATTCAAGAGATGGAATGATAAACTACTTTTCTACTTAAGTCTTCTCAATGTATCGTATGTGTTAACTGCAAAGTTTCCTAATAACGTCGACATCTCCTCTATGAATGATGAAGAAACTATTTGTCATCTAGAGAAAGTGGAAAAGTACGATGGTGATTTCTATAATTGTCGGATATTATATTCTTAATTGTCTATCTGATAATTTTTATGATTATTATGATAGAACATACTCTACTGCAAAAAGAATTTGGAAAAAATTTCAGAGCAACTATGAATCGAAGAAGCTGAAGCAAAAAATATGTGATTTTGTAGATTTTTTTCGTTTCCAAATGGTTGCCAATAAATCAGTGATAGACCAAGCTCAAGATTTTATAATGATTTTTGGAGAGCTTAGGTCCAAGGAGGTTAGAATTGGAAATAACATTATTATTTGTGACATAGTAGATAAACTTTCACCTTCTTGAAATGAATTCTAAAAAACTATGTGACACAAACAAAATAAAACCTCTCTTCAAACCTTGTTAATGAAAATTCTGATGGAAGAAGATGCAAAAGGCTAAGATACACATTTACAATCAGAAGAGAACAACATCACAACAAAGATAAATTTAATTACTTTAAATAATGCTACTCTTAAATATCACAAAATACTTCTTTGAAGCCTAAGAAGAAAAAAATCAAGAAAAATATAATGGTAGACCTCTCGAGAAAAATAATTGTGAAAATAAGCAAACATAAAAGTCAACAAGTTCAAGATAAGGGATTGTGCTTTATTTGTGGCAAGAGTGAACATATTGCTCGATTTTGCAAATTACAAAAATTTGGTCCTAACCTTAGACAAATGTTACTGAAGAACCTTTTGTGGCGGTGATTACCGACACAAACATAGTTGAGAGTGTTGATGGATGGTGAACTAATTCTGGTGCATGTTATCATGTTTGTTATGACAAAAACTGATATAAAAAATATACTCATTTGAAGGAGTCCAAAACCATCATGCTTAGTGATTCTTTCACAACTCAAGTGTTTGAAACGGGAGATGTCGAATTGTGTTTTACTTCTGCAAGGATATTAACTTAGATATATATACTTTATACTCTTCAATGAGAAAAAAATTGATCTCTAGTTTTCTCCTTAATAAAGTAGACTTTAAACTAATTATTGAATCTGATCAATATCTAAATGTGAAGAAGGGTATTTATGTGTGGAAGGGGTGTACTTGTGATGTAATGTTTAAACTGAATATTGAAATAAATAAAGTTTCTACTTTCGTTTATATGGTTTCTTCTACCAATTTTTGACTTGCTCGTTTGTGTCATATTAATGATTGTTAGTTTGAAATTATGAGTATTTTAGAATTGATTTCAATGGCTAAAAAGAATTTTTAAAACTTTGATACTTGTAACAAAAGTCAAAATCACTAAAAGACCTCATTTCTAATTAACAAGAAAAACAGATTTGTTAAAATTTGTTCATACTGATATTTGTGAACATGGTGAAATTTTAACTCGTAGAAGTAATGGATATTTTATCACTTTGATTGATGATTTTTTAAAAAAATTTTTACATATGTATTCTTGGTTAAAAATAAAAGTGATGCTTTTGAAAATTTTAAAACTTATCTCCATGATGTTTAAAATCAGTTTGGAGTAAAAATAAAAAGAATTAGAAGTGATAGAGGTCGTAAATATGAGTCAAATGAGTTCAATTATTTTTTTTTAGATCATTGAGAATAAATCATAAAACTGATCTCCCTATTCCCCTTCAGGTAATGGTGTAGCGGGAAGGAGAAATAGAATTTTGGTTGAATAGATTAATGACAAGTTTATTGAGTCACATGCACCTTTAATTTATGGAGTGATTCTATCTTAACTGCTTATTATGTATTGAATCATGTGCCTCAAAAAAGACTAAATTGACGACTTATGAATTATGAAATGGTCACAAGTCAAATTTGGGATAACTAGAGTTTGGATTTGTCTAACCTTTGTGAGGCTAATGGATTCAAAAATTACGAAATTTGATAAGAAAGTTACTTTTTGTACTTTTTGTGGTTATGCTTCAAATAGTACAACCTATAGATTTTCTTGATCATGAAGATAATATTATTATTGAATCGGATGATGCTATTTTTCATTAGAATAAATTTTCTTTTTATTCTAAAAATAGTGGGGTCAAAAGTTTAAACAAAATATTTTGTCAATGCCCAGTTCTTGTACTTCTAATTTGAAAAATAAAGAAAGTAATGATTTTGAGTTAAAAAGAAGTAAACTAGAGTAAAAATTTTTTTTTCCTTATATTGTATGTGTTTAATGTTAGAGATGACCCTCTCACTTTGAAAGAAACATTATCTACACATGATTCTATTTTTTGGAAAGAGGTTGTAAATGATATAATGAATCACTAATTTCTAATAAAACTTTGAAGTTAGTTGATTTACCATTGTGTTGTAAAAGTATTGGTTGCAAATGGATCTTACAATTTCTTTTTTAAAAAACAATAGATCTATTGATAAACACAAGGTTAGACTAAGTTCAAAAGGTTTTAAACAATTAAAAGACCTATATTTTTTTATACTTTCTCAACGGTAACATGAATTACATCCATTAGACTTTCTATTGTTATATTCGCAATTTTTGATTTGCAAATCATCAAATGGGTGTAAAAAGAATGTTTTGAAAATAGAAACCAAGATGAGAAAATTTATATGGAATAATCCGAATATTTTGTTGAAGCAGACCAAGAAAGAAAAGTGTGTAAACTTACTAAATCCCTTGTAACGATCCGTTTAGTCGTTTTGAGCAGCAGATTTTATTTCTGGAAAAACTGGCCAAAACTACGGACATCCCGACGGACCGTCACAGGCACGACGGTCCGTCACAGAGGTGTCGTTCCATGACACTTAGAATTCTGATATTGGGTACTGAAAATCGACTCTCTGAACATCGTGAACGGCGGGCGTGACGTGCCGTCACATCCACGATTTAACCGCCGTGAGTACCCGCTGCAAAACACTTCAACTTTTGAGAATTTGGTACAAGAAACGGTCCTCGATCACAGACGGAGGCGTGATCGGACCGTCACAAGGGTGACGGCCGTCCACAAATTTCACCCGAGCCTGGGAGGTTATGACGGCCATCGTGACGACCGCCGCAGTACTCCGACGCCCGCCACAGTTGCGCGCCAATTCCAGGTAGTTTAGGATTTCTTTCCTCGTTTTAAGGGACGTTTTGGACTATTCTTTCCTTAATCATAAAGTTTGAGGGTTAATATTAATAAATCTAATTACTTGAGGGTTAAAATAGGTAATCTTAAGTTAATTAGTGGGTCATTATTACCATCTTTTATTCTTAATTATATATGAATTAGGGTAAAAGAAAGAGGGTTTTGAATAAAACAAAAGAGAAAGAACAAGAGAGAGAAAAGAGAAACGAATTGAGGGAGATTGAACGAGAAGAACAAAGCTTGGGAGAATTCTTGTTGATTCCAATTCTTCGGTGGAGGTAGGTTATGGTTTCTCTTACGATATTCGTAGTAAACTCTGAATAGTGAATGATATGTATTGATAGTATTGTAAACCCTTCTATATGCTTAAATTGTATGCTTGCATGACTATGATTATGAAATTGTGAATAACTAAGCATGATGAAGCTATTGAATCCCAAATCTTGATAAAAACCCTAATTCACTTGTTAATGATGATGCCTTAGTATGAAAGAAGGCTTGATGAATTAGGGGATCGGGTGCCACGTTCCGGTACCAGGATAGAATGAATATGAGGATCGGGTGCCACGTTCCGGTACCAGGATAGAATGAATATGAGGATCGGGTGCCACGTTCCGGTACCAGGATAGAATGAATATGAGGATCGGGTGCCACGTTCCGGTACCAGGATAGAATGAATATGAGGATCGGGTGCCACGTTCCGCTACCAGGATAGAATGAATATGAGGATCGGGTGCCACGTTCGTACCAGGATAGAATGAATATGAGGATCGGAGTGTCACGCCCGACACCAGGATAGAATATGGATCGGGTGCCACGTTCCGGTACCAGGATAGTATATGAGGATCGGAGTGCCACGCTCCTACACCAGGATAGAAATAGAGGAGCGGAGTGTCACGCATCGACACAAGAGGAAGAAAGATAATGAATCTTGAAAGATAATGAATATACTCAATCTAATGAACTTAATTCCCAAATGAGTATGGTATTGAGGCTTGAGTCCTCATGTGAACTTCGGTTGTCGTTATTGATGAATTTATGTTGTTATTGCTACATGTTGAGTAATCGTAGTTGATTTACATTATTATTGATATATACTGCTCCCTATTTTGAGTTGGCCGATGATATCTACTCAAGACTTGTGGTTGTACCGACCCTACTTTTATGTTTTCTTCTTTGTTAATTGTGCAATGCAAAGAACGCTCCGTCAACTTCAACTCAACAAAGAGATCTAGCAGTCTTCACTTCATCGGAAATTCAGGGTGAGCTAATGCGTCTAGCTTGGACTGGGTCTTCTTCTTCAAGTCTTGATGCCTTGAACTTCCGGCATGGACTAGCTAGTATTTGTTTTAGCTTCTTAGACATTCCTAGTTTAGTAATTTGAGATAGATGTTCTTGTGATGTTGACTTCCAGATTTTGGGGATAATAATAATAGTTTTGAATTGTTTTTATTAATGAGTTTAAGTCTTCCGCATTACTTTCTGTTGTTATATATTGAAATGATAAGGGTTAAATTGGTTGGTTCGCTCACATAGGAGGGTAAATGTGGGTGCCAGTCGCGGCCCGATTTTGGGTCGTGACAAACTTGGTATCAGAGCATTAGGTTCGTTGGTCTCATCACACAAGAACAGGTCTAGTAGAGTCTTAAGGAACGGTAGGGGGACGCCTTTACTTTTCCTTGAGAGGCTATAAGACTTTAGGAAAAAAATTTCACTCTTTCATTCTTTCTTTCGTGCTACTACTTGAGTCCAATTGGTATCTAGGCGATACGAATTGGTATCTGACCATCTTCACTCTATTTCACAGATGGTTAGAACTAGAGCAACGACAACACCAACACCAGCACCGGCAGGACAGGGTGCGTCTGAGCCAGCCACTGGGGCTGTGGCTCGAGGGGGAACAACGGCAAGAGGCCGTGGTAGAGGTCGTGGGAGGACGTCCTCTAGAGGAAGAGGACGAGCACCTAGCCCATCTGATGCTAGGGCAGTGACTCCTCCACCGACTGAGGAAGTGGTAAGAGAAGGGGAGGATGGGGAGAATGAACAAGAGCAGAATGAGGAATTGCCACCCCAACCTACCCCGCAGATGATCAATCGTGTTCTCGCTATCATAGCGGGTTATCTCGATCACGGTCAGGCACCTCCAATGGTTTCTCGCACCAACACCTCCGGTTTCAGAGATACGACATGCGGCTACTATGGCTCCTCGCATGGATGCCTCATCGAGATAGGCACATTTCCACGCCTGACCATCGGACCGATAATGACAAGCGATCAAAGACGAACTTTTCAAGAAGTTCTTGAAATTGAAACCTCCGCCTTCGCGGTGCGTAATCAAGATGCTTATGATTTTCCGGTTGATCGTCATGAGCTACTACACAAGATGGGGATAGTAGAACGGTTTGGCGTTGAGTTCGTAAGCTATCGCTTTCAAGGAACGCCAAAATGTGGTGGCGATCACATGTCGAGTGTCAACCGACAGAGGCCACACCCATGACTTGGGCATCCTTCTACTCGCTTATGGAGAAGTATATCTCAAGGACTTTGAGGGATAGAAAAAGCGATGAGTTCTTGAGTCTTGAGCAAGGTAGGATGACGGTTAACGATATGAGGCTAAGTTTCGTGCTTTATCAAGGTATGCCACTCAACTCGCTTTCACCCACAAGAACGGATCCGCCGCTTTGTGAAGGGGTTGAGCTCAGAGTTGCGGATTTCAGCCTTACAGGTAGCGGCAACGGCAACAGCCTTCCACGAGGTGGTAGACTTCGGGATAGAAGTGGAAGGAGTGAAGCTGCGACGACTTCACCACAACTTCGACATCAAAAAGTTTCGAAAGGAGGTGAGTTTAATGGTTCTTACTCTAGAGGACAGAGCTCAGGAGGTTACTCAAGTCGACCAATTCAGTCTTCACTACAGATCGTAGTTGGGGGTCCACCTCAGAACGGTCAACACTACTCCGAGAGACCTATGCATGAACCCCGAGAGTGTTATGGATGTGGGGAGGTTGTACACATTAAGAGGTATTGTCCAAACCAGAGTTACAGAACCCCAATGGCTAGGGGTAGAGGTGGTCATGGTAGAGGCCGTTTTTCTGGAGGACGTGGTGGTCGAGGTAATGGTGGTCACCAAAACGGCCGAGGAGATGGGCAACCTGGAGCCACTACTACGCAACATGGTAGGGGCAATGGATGACGGGTGATAGGGCCCATTGTTACGCTTTCACTGGGAGATCTGAAGCGGGCGTCGACTTTGTCATCACAGGTAACCTTTTAATTTGTGATTGCATGGCTTCCGTGTTGTTTGATCCTGGATCCACGTTTTCTTATGTATCTTCCTCATTTGCTAATGGTCTAAATCTACATTGTGAATTACTTGATATGCCTATTCGTGTTTCTACTCCGGTGGGTGAGTCTGTGGTAGTTGAAAAAGTGTATAGGTCTTGTTTGGTGAATTTTGTGGGGAGCAACACTTATGTAGATTTGGTTATCTTAGAAATGAGTGATTTTGATGTAATTCTGGGTATGACTTGGCTTTCGCCGCAATTTGCGATCTTGGATTGTAATGCTAAGACGGTGACATTAGCCAAGCCTGGGACAGATCCGTTAGTGTGGGAGGGCGACTACACTTCCAATCCGGTTCGTATTGTGTCCTTTCTTTGTGCTCGGAAGATGGTTAGTAAGGATTGTTGGCTAGTGTGGGGGCAAGATCTTCTTTTCTTGACAAAATTAAGGGAAAACAGTTTGATGATGAGAAACTAAGATGAATTCAAGATAAAGTATTACGAGGAGAGGCCAAAGAAGCGGCAATCGATGAAGAAGGTGTTTTGAGAATCAAGGGAAGGGTATGTGTACCCCGCGTCGATGATTTGATCAACACTATTCTGACAGAGGCTCATAGTTCACGGTATTCTATACATCCGGGTGCGACCAAGATGTACCGTGACCTCAAGCAACACTTTTGGTGGAGTAGAATGAAGCGTGATATTGTTGACTTTATCGCTAAATGTCCAAATTGTCAACAAGTAAAGTATGAACACCAAAGGCCCGGAGGAACACTTCAGAGAATGCCCATTCCTGAATGGAAGTGGGAGAGAATCGCAATGGACTTTGTGGTTGGTCTTCCAAAGACAATGGGTAAGTATGACTCCATTTGGGTGATTGTTGATAGGTTAACTAAGTTCCGCTCATTTTATCCCTGGCCAAGGTGACTTACAATGCAGAAGTTAGCCAAGATCTATATCTCGTAAATCGCTCGATTGCATGGGGTTCCACTCTCCATTATATCGGATAGAGGTACGCAGCTTTACTTCTAAGTTTTGGAAAACATTGCATGCGGAATTGGGAACTAGGTTGGACCTTAGTATCTGCGTTCCATCCTCGTAATCGATGGTCACCCGAGAGAACGATTCAAGTGTTGGAGGATATGCTTCGTGCATGTGTGATAGAGTTTGGTGGTCATTGGGATAGTTTCTTACCTTTGGCAGAGTTTTCATACAACAATAGCTATCACTCAAGCATTGATATGGCCCCATTTGAAGCATTGTATGGGAGGAGATGTAGATCTCCCATTGGTTGGTTTGATGCATTCGAGGTTAGACCTGGGGTCTTGATCTCTTGAGGGATTCGTTAGATAAGGTGAAGGGCATTCAAGAAAAGCTTCTAGCGGCGCAAAGTAGGCAAAAAGAATATGCAGATCGAAAGGTTAGAGACTTGGAGTTCATGGAGGGTGAACAAGTCTTGTTGAAAGTTTCGCCAATGAAAGGGGTGATGCGGTTTGGTAAAAGAGGTAAGCTAAGTCCAAGGTATATTGGACCATTTGAGGTACTAAAGCGAGTAGGGGAGGTGGCTTATGAGTTAGCCTTGCCTCCAGGGCTGTCCGGAGTACATCCGGTATTTCATGTGTCCATGTTGAAAAGATACCATGGAGATGGAAACTACATCATCCGTTGGGATTCAGTTTTGTTTGATGAGAACTTGTCTTATGAGGAGGAGCTCATTGCTATCTTAGATAGAGAAGTTCGCAAGTTGAGGTCAAGAGAGATTGCATCCATCAAGGTGCAATGGAAGAATCGACCGGTTGAAGAAGCTACTTGGGAGAAGGAGGCAGATATGCAAGAAAAATACCCACATGTGTTTACAGATTCAGGTACTTCCTTCCGCCCTTGTTTTTCTTCCTTTGATCGTTCGGGGACGAACGATGGGTAAATTGGTATCTATTGCAACGACCCGTTTAGTCGTTTTGAGCAGCAGATTTTATTTCCGGAAAAAGCGGCCAAAACTACGGACATCCCGACGGACCGTCACAGCACGACGGTCCGTCACGCAGGTGTCGTTCCATGACACTTAGAATTACGATATTGGGTACTGAAAATCGACTCCGAACATCGTGAACGGCGGCGTGACGTGCCGTCACATCCACGCATTTAACCGCCGTGGAGTACCCGCTGCAAAACACTTCAACTTTTGAGAATTTGGTACAAGAAACGGGTCCCTGACCGCCAGGACGGAGGGCAGGACGGACCGTCACAAGGGCGACGGGCCGGCACAGCCACCGAGCCTGGGAGGTTATGACGTTACCGTGACGGACCGTCGCAGGCACGACGGCCCGCCACAAAGTTGCGCCAATCCCAGTGCGCTTTAGGATTTCTTTCCTCGTTTTAAGGGACGTTTTGGACTATTCTTTCCTTAATCATAAAGTTTGAGGGTTAATATTAATAAATCTAATTACTTGAGGGTTAAAATAGGTAACCTTAAGTTAATTAGTGGGTCATTATTACCATCTTTTATTCTTAATTATATATGAATTAGGGTAAAAGAAAGAGGGTTTTGAATAAAACAAAAGAGAAAGAACAAGAGAGAAAAAAGAGAAACGAATTGAGGGAGATTGAACGAGAAGAACAAAGCTTGGGAGAATTCTTGTTGATTCCAATTCTTCGGTGGAGGTAGGTTATGGTTTCTCTTACGATATTCGTAGTAAACTCTTAATAGTGAATGATATGTATTGATAGTATTGTGAACCCTTCTATATGCTTAAATTGTATGCTTGCATGACTATGATTATGAAATTGTGAATAACTAAGCATGATGAAGCTATTGAATCCCAAATCTTGATAAAAACCCTAATTCACTTGTTAATGATGATGCCTTAGTATGAAAGAAGGCTTGATGAATTAGGGGATCGGGTGCCACGTTCCGGTACCAGGATAGAATGAATATGAGGATCGGGTGCCACGTTCCGGTACCAGGATAGAATGAATATGAGGATCGGGTGCCACGTTCCGGTACCAGGATAGAATGAATATGAGGATCGGGTGCCACGTTCCGGTACCAGGATAGAATGAATATAAGGATCGGGTGCCACGTTCCGGTACCAGGATAGAATAAATATGAGGATCGGGTGCCACGTTCCGGTACCAGGATAGAATGAATATGAGGATCGGAGTGTCACGCCCGACACCAGGATAGAATGTGGATCGGGTGCCGCGTTCGGGTACCAGGATAGTATATGAGGACCGGAGTGCCCCGTCCCGGCACCAGGATAGAAATAGAGGAGCGGAGTGTCACGTACCGACACAAGAGGAAGAAAGATAATGAATCTTGAAAGATAATGAATATACTCAATCTAATGAACTTAATTCCCAAATGAGTATGGTATTGAGGCTTGAGTCCTCATGTGTGAACTTCGGTTGTCGTTATTGATGAATTTATGTTGTTATTGCTACATGTTGAGTAATCGTAGTTGATTTACATTATTATTGATATATACTGTTCCCTATTTTGAGTTGGCCGATGATATCTACTCAAGACTTGTGGTTGTAATCGACCCTACTTTTATGTTTTCTTCTTTGTTAATTGTGCAATGCAAAGAAACGTTCCGTCAACTTCAACTCAACAAAGAGATCTAGCAGTCTTCACTTCATCGGAAATTCGGGGTGAGCTAATGCGTCTAGCTTGACTGGTCTTCTTCTTCAAGTCTTGATGCCTTGAACTTCCGGCATGGACTAACTAGTATTTGTTTTAGCTTCTTAGACATTCCTAGTTTAGTAATTTGAGATAGATGTTCTTGTGATGATGACTTCCAGATTTTGGGGATAATAATAATAGTTTTGAATTGTTTTTATTAATGAGTTTAAGTCTTCCGCATTACTTTCTGTTGTTATATATTGAAATGATAAGGGTTAAATTGGTTGGTTCGCTCACATAGGAGGGTAAATGTGGGTGCCAGTCGCGGCCCGGTTTTGGGTCGTGACATCCCTATATGACTTGAAACAGACACCTAAGCAATTAAATTAAAAGTTAGATTCCTGCATGATTGAAACTGAGTTTAAAACAAATGAGTGTGATATTGCATATATCACAAGTCTTGAAATAATTCCCATTTTATTATTTGTCTATATATGATTAGTTGATCTTTGACTCTAACATGAATGTTATTGCTGAAGATAAAATATTCGTTAAAGCCATTTTAATATGAAAGATCTTTGTGAGACAAATTTTGTACTTGGAATAAAAATAACTAGAACATGTGATAGAATATTTCTTGAACAGTCACGTTATGTTGAGAAAATTTGAAAATTATAATTTTCTTAATTTCAACATTTAGTAACTTCTTTTTTATTCAAGCGTTCACTTATTTCCTTTGGAGGTTATTGTTTGAGGCAGAAGTTGGTCGACCATGGCCATTATTTCTCTAAATTAGTTGTATCTTATTCTCACTTTTTATTCCTTTATTATATTTGTAATTTATGTAACTTTCAGACCATATATCTTTATTATTTACTACCTTATTATCTTCGTATTCATTATTATGAAGACCTCTTCTATTATAATAGTGATGGTCTTTATTTATTTAACAGACACAAGAAAAAATATAGAATGAATAAAGTTTATTCAAAAAAGGAAGTTTTTATTTGTTGAAGGGGGGTGTTCCTTTCATAGAGCTTTGGACTCAGCTCTCGTCCATAGTTTGTTGAGTTATACTTTTGTGATTAGGTTGTTATACCCTGGAGGGGACAAGTCAAGAATGATTACTGTTGAACCGATAAAAATATTTGTTGCTGTGGAATTAAATCTCCATAAAGAGAGCAAGAAATCCACGCATCAACCTGAAGATATTTTTATTTTTTCATTTTATTTTCAATTATGGTCTTGTAATTTTATCATCTTGTATTTTTCACTATCACCATAACCTTTCTTGTTTAATATTTGAAATAGTATGTACCCCGCCCCACCCTAATCTATTTAGTGTTGCCCCATTTAGTCCGTTTTACCCTCCTTTTGGCCATTTGTAATATTCTATTCAACTTCTTTTTTTTTAAAAAAAAATTATTTTGACTTTTGTTGGAACATTTAAATTTATATATGAATGGGAGTTGATAGTCAAGGGTCTGGTGAAGAGGTAGAAGCTCATATCCAAGAAGTTAAGTTAATATCTCCAAAATTACTCTACTTTTTTAAAGTTATTGTACTTTATTCAATATCAATTAAATAATTCAACTAAATTCATTATTAAACAAATCAACATTGCAAAATAAAATTCTCTAGCAGAAAATTGAGTTGAACACTCCTTTATCAATTAAGTTTCGATGTAAGTTTTGATAGGGTCAACTTCAATTAGGAATATCTCAAAGAATATGATGAGTTGTGTGGACCACAATTTATCAATTTAGAATTATGATGATACAACAAATTATTTGTCAACCCAATATTTATACACGAAGTTATGTCCATTTTACTAGGCATTATCGTTTTGTGCGCAAGCTTCTTGATAGCGCATTGAGGTAGCAACTGCTAATTTGTTGCGCCTCAAAGGCATTTCCTATGAAATAGTAATGCTAGAAGCCTCTTATTAACCCCCAAAGATGTGGGTTCACTTTTCTAGTCCAAAATTATCCTAGAAAGAGAAGCACTCAAGAACCCAATTTTCTCCAAATTTCATCCATTGTATTTGGCCATAGAATACTGATAATATCTTAATCTAATCACAAATTAATACCTCCTAACCATGGAATCCATTCAAGAAAAGTCACTTCTATGAATCAAGAAATGAATTCTTAATATCTTTTTCCATCGAAGATCAGCCATTCACAAGAATTTAGAGTGCATAAGGATTGTAAGACTGTCTCCGCGTGTTGGAACAACTTGTTCTTTCCCACAAACTATGTTGCAATATTTCAAAATATCTTCCATAAATGAATTATGATTAGAATGAGATTCTATGTTCTTGAATTGATCTTGATTCTTTATGAAACCCCAAGAATCCTCTATGAAAGCATCATTTTTACAACATTTTCTCCCTAAAATTATGAATAACTAATAAAGTAACTATTTCTTGCTTGAAAACTTAAGTTTTATGATTTATTAACGAACTCTCAATAACTTCTTAACATTTTATTGATGAATTCTTGAAATTCTTCTTTTTCTTTGAATCCTAGAATAATGAGCTGTGAAATTCCCCAAAAGTAAATTTTATGATGCTATCATATGTTTCCTTGATTATTGATGCCCTTGTGAAATCTTCCACAAAAATTACTCTAACAATATTCACGAACTATCAAGTTATGTATTAATATAGATTCATGTTTCTCATGACATTTCTCTATGAATTCATGAATTCTTATGATTTTGTTCATTCTCTTAAAAAATCTTATTTCAAGAGTCTGTCTCTTTTTTTGCATCATGAGACTTTAACAACATATATTATGATTCTTATGATATTCATATAAGTATAAATCCTATTAGGTTTTGTCCAAAACTATGAACCTATGTGGTTTATGATATGATTACATGATTTCAAATTATGAACTATGGTATATGATTTTCATGTGTTCTTCAATGATTTTCATAGTATGAACTATGAAGTATGTTTTCTCATGATCTCTACAATATATGCATATGATTTAAGTTATAAGTTATAGAATTCAAGTCAAATATATATCTCTTATTATCTTTACAAGATATGTATTATGACACATGGGCTTCCAAGACAAACATGTTTTTCATGGGTGTTATGCCAAATTATGACATATGAGCTTAAAGCTATTTAATGATGATTTTTCGAGTAATGGTTATCATCAAAAGGCATATATTTAGATACTGAATGTATGTAACTACGTATGCCAATGTAAGTTAAGGATCATAACATTTGTTTGGATGATACTCTATATGCCTTGGTAAAAGCTTATTACTGATCCACAAAATATGTATATACCTCATACCCCGACATGGTATTTTGTAACTTAGCAGATTAGATTGTGATCAAACTACATGGGTTCCCATGTAGATTATGTCAGGTTAGCTTACAAAGTATGATATTTTATGAAATAAGGTTTTGGTCACTATTTGTACAGAGTTTTGAAAAATGCATGGCAGAACGATATATAACTAAGAAACATTCAATTCAGTTCTTGATTGTTCAGTGTCGTAAGTTTATATTAAAATCTTTTGTTTCACTAAATGATGTTGATAATCATGATGTTTCTTACATTCCTGTACTTGGATATTTTATGCTCTTGATGTATAGCACATTCATGGTTAGTTTTCCAACTTTATCAGTTATAGTTTCATTAAAAATTCAACTATTTTACATACCACACATTTCATGCAGAGACTTCATTCGGCGTTGCATCATTTTATGTGAAGATGTGGAGATTAAGCCCCAAATAGAGAAGATCCATTAGGTCCACTTTCCTCAACTTAAGTGATTCCTTGTTACTCGATCCGAGGATTTAATTATATTGAGTTCATGAAAATTTAGGTGACTTATGAATATTCAATAATAAGAGAATTTCTTAGATCTTAAGTATATTTTCCAACCCCGCGATTATGATTTTGAGTCAACATAAGGAAAAAAGGTGGGAGCTCCTAGAGAGGGTAAAAAGGTAAGAAGATTTATAATTCACACTTTGTTTATATTTGTTGAAGTGTCCACACGAATGGAGCAATGAATCATGCACTTATCTTTTAGAGTTATTAAAAGAGGCGATGCCCGAGTTTAACATTCCTCCGTCTTAAAATAAAACCAAGTCTATGGTTTAGAATGACATTGATTATGAGAAAATTGCTGCATTGTACAAATGATTGCATGTTATTTACGAATGATCATAAGGATGATGATTTTTTTCATACTTGCATAGCTTCACGATATATTAAGAATCCTGAAGTTGATGGTGAGGTTGAGCCTTCTAAAAAGATCACATTGAGTTTCAGCAAAGACTTTGAGACACTTTCCATTAATTCCTAGACTCAAAAGGTTATTTATGTACTCACAGACGCATATTCTTTGAGTTGGCTTGACAAAGAGCGTTCAAAAGATGGAAAATTAAGGCATACTTGTGATGGTCAAGTGTCGCACCCCGAGACCACACTCTAGAGGATAGTGTCAATATCGGATTGTTGACCGGTGTACTTGACCTCTCAAAGGTATTATACAAGCCCTTACGTATCATTCATCACATATAGACATATGAAAAGTAGTGCGGGATTAAAATTTTTCACACAAATATCATAAAATATCTTTTCATATTAAAAATCATAGAAACGCTAAGTCTCAACATATGCCATTCTTAGACTAATACTTGGGATACGGCCCATACCATACGAATATAGAAATACTTAGTCTATTTTAATACTTTGAAATAAAAGATATATATATTTCCTAGAGTCAATTGAGGACATACTTCAACTTTGCTTGAACTACTCTACAATCAAAGCTTTCCTTCATGATCCTTCTCACCTTCCACCTACACTTTTAGATATAACAAAATGTATGAAATTAGTACAAACACTTGTACTAAGTATCACATGATGCATAGAATCATAAAAATGGAGATTTATTAGAAAAATACTCTTTTTGATAAAAACATCATACCATACACATAAAAATAATATATAGCACCTTAGAAACACATAAGAAATTACTTAAGTAATTTATCACATTTTTATGAAATGTTACAGTAAACCCATGTCAAGTTACACTGACTTAATTCAATGTTACAGTGAAGTTTCCTAACTTCACAAGAAACACCTGATAGCATGCAATCCTCTCACTAAAAGCTATCCTATACTCCATTAAGTAAGACAAAGAGAGACCGCCCATACACCCTCTCTAGGAAGACCTAAATGATCCTTACGACCACCTATAATGATATATACACCAAGCACATCAACATTAGATCCTCCGACCAAAGGTGATTCTAAGTTTCACTTGAGTGAGTTGTGAAGCGATCACCCATACAATACCTTCCATACACACTTAAGAGATCCTTTAGACTATCTAGGATAGAGTCATCTCACCTTAATACAACGACAAACATATAATATGACATTCCTCCTTCCAAAGGTTATCAAAAGACTTACTTAAGTAAATCAGGAAGACAACGTCCATGATTGACCTCTTCAAGATTACCTATATAATCCTTAAGTCTACCTTAGCTTATATCATGTCTACTTAATCATCCATCTTCCGTAACTAGAGTCATTCTTAAGACTTATCTAGGTAAGATACGAAGTGACCATTCCTATGCCCCCTTCACATCTTAACTAGACAACCCTTAACTACTCTAGATAAGTACTTATTTAAAACTGATTTCTAACTTAATTAATTACATTCCTTAGTTCATTTAAGAGACATCCATCACATAAAGGAAATTCAAGTAATGGTCTTCGACAAGACCTAGGGACTCTCACTAACATCTTCAAAGCCTATTGTGCAATGTCTAGATAGCGTCCCACACCACCAACTAAACTTCATAGAACTTCTCCAATTCTAGTAGGTATCCCATATGATGAGAATAGGGAATAACCAACATAGAACAAGGTAGCAAAGCATGGAATCCGGAGTTGTAACCTACTCCGATGGAGGGTGTTCTACTTGTCCATGGTAGAACATGGACACATTCCATGTAGGCACATGGTTAAGGAACATGAAGAGCTTTCCTTATTGTAACACCCCGTAGTAAAAATAGACCAAAATTTACTTTTTTTTTCAGAAAAATTTACAAGTGCCACCAACGGTGGCATCGACGATCTGTAGGAGAGACGACGGTCTGTCCTGGATAAGAAAATCCAAAAAATTCAGTCGGGAAAAATTGGCTAAGTCTTGATCGACAGACGGACCGATGGTTCGTAGGTCAGACGATAGTACGTAGTCCATGACCATCGATCGAGATCCCCATTCACCCACTCTATGACAAGAGCTACGGATGACCAGCATGGTCCGTAGGTGGACCTACGGTCTGTAGGTGGAAAATTTGCAGATAGTTAAGGGGAAATATTGTTGGGTCAACATAAAATGGTCACAACTCTTAACACAAAGTGTATTAGGTACCATAACCTACCCACAAATAGATAATTGAATTATATTTCTATTGACACCGTTCTTGCAAAAGTCAGATATCCGAGTAAAACATTATGCCGATTTTAGTAAAGGCTTGTCAAAAAAGCCCTAACGATGGAGCCAATGATGGGGCATCGGGCAGGCGGCAGACCGTTAGTCCTGGTCATCGTTTGCCCAACAGCAACTTCCCCAGGGGTCTTTTGGACCTTTCGCACTTTGTTTAAACCCTAAGTTGCGTCGTTTTGACCCTAAAACATATCCAAGTCAAATCATTAAATCAAAACCTAGAAAATTAGAAGCAACAGAGGAGAAAAAGATCAAGACCCTAGATCAAGAACACCACAAGATCCAGCAGTTCCAGCCCTAAAACTTAAGTATTTTTTCGTGGATTTCATCAATTGGTATGTGGAATTTCACTAGTGGGTTCCTTTCACCCGTTGGGTCCCTAGTTTTTCAGTCAGATTCTTGATTCTCTAATCATGATTAAACCTAGGTTTTCTAGAACTTTGTTAGAACTTCATGAATTATTAAATATATGTTCGAAATAATATTATTATGTTATTACTCAAAATTATCGCATGAATTTATGAACCTTAGCTTTGTATTTCTTCAGTTATTGCATTACCCATACTAGGTCAGATGTTTCAGACACTTCGGATATGCATGCCTCTATTATAAATGCACAATTACCAGATTAATTTTTGCATTCTCAGTTTGCATGTTCAGTTTCAAGCTATCCAGTATTTACAGAAACTCAAACATAATCACTAAATTTAAAGAATTCATTGGGAGTAGCATAATAAAGAGTTGGACTAGGGTTCACCGTACCCTATTAGTCCCAGAACTACTAGCCAAGTAGGTTGTAAGTCACCTTTGTGGGTAATCAGTTTAGTGATCACGCCAGCATGCCTTTATACCTTTGGCAGGGTATATTGGGTCCTCTCAATAGGGCGTATACATCGAACTCCACATTTAGCTCATGTGGTTTTATTATCGGTTATTAGTAGGTCCCATAGTTTAGTCAGACTCTCTGCATTGACCATTTATCAGTATATTCAGTATTCAGTTTCAACATGTTATAAATTGGTCATTGCATCTAGTTAGCTGACAAATAAGCCTATCATGTTCAGATTATTATACTTGCTTTTATGTTTGTTTAGTTATGTTTTATTTCAGCTTTACTCTATCCTACATGCTCAGCACCTTTCAAGTAGTGACGCATATGTGCACTACATCTAACGTAGGTTTTGGTTCTCAACAGTCTGATCATGCATAGATCGATTTCCCGATCTCTAGTTCAATAGATTTAGTGGTAAGTCCTCATTCTCCAAGGACAACAGTCAGGAGTTTGTTTTTAGTCTTTAATCATTTAGTTTTAGTTTTTGCTAGATTTAGCTGAGGCCTATCCCACTATTTCTAGTTTAGAGGCTATTTTCAGACATAGTTAGTTTCATCTTAGTATTGAGTTAATATTTCTTTTGTATTAAACTCATCAATTTTTTCATATATATCAGTTTTAGTATATGGGTATTCCCCATATTTTCATTATAATTTTTAATTTTGATTCCGCATCAGTTTATTATCTTTAGTATGCTCATGATCATGCCAGCAGGGTTAGTTTGTGATCACTTGTGGTCCTAGGTTCCGTGGCCGCGTCTCGGGGGTAGCTCGGGGCATGACTGAACTTTGTATTAGAGCACTGGGTTCAAGAGACCTAGGATGTCCGAAAAGCCGCACTAAGTAGAGTCCTTTTCATGGGTGTGAAGTTCACCACATCTAATGAGAAGGAGGGTACAAAGTGTTTTAGGAAAACATCTCTTTCTTGTTACTCTTATCATGCATAAGGTATGATCTAATTCTATTCTAACTTGACATTGAGCGCTTAAGATCATGCCTTCTCGTAGAGCTTAGGCATGGAATGCTAATGCACACAATGCTAACGCAGTTCCTCTAGTACCAGATAAGGAATTTCAAATGCAGAGTTTCAGAACACCAATTCAGCTTTTGGTTCTATGTATGACCAACCAGAACAATCAGCAGGTTCCCTATTAATATAAATGATTGATTAGTGGCATCTAGAGTTTCTGATTTTGTTAGGATGAATCCGCATAAGTTTTTAGGGTTGCAAGTTGGTAAGGACCCACGGAAGTTCATTGATAAGGTCAGGAAAATATTTTGTGTGATGTCAGTAACTGACAGTGATTGGTAAGATTGGCTTCCTACAAATTCAAGAATGTGACTCACATATGGTTGTATTCACTAAGTGGAAAGACAACAGACATGACTTTGTGTTTTGTAAGTCCTTACATAGCAGTATAATTCAATGTCAGTCGAGAAACTCACTCAGAACCCTTCTCAGTCTCTACTCTAGTCAGTGACCCAGTTATAGCTAGACGGGTTCACAGAAATTGCCCTGTCACAGTCTCTCAAAAAGACACCTCAGTAGATTTAGTAGAGTTAGAAATGGTAGACTTCGATGTCATTCTAGGAATGGATTGGTTTCACTCCTATTTTGCCTCAGTCGATTTTAGAACTAGGATTATTTGTTTTCAGTTTCCAGACGAACCAATCATAGAATGGATGGGTAGTAGCTAGCTCCCATGGGTCGATTTATTTCTTACCATAAGTCCAGATGGATGATATCTAAGGATTATCTCTCTCATCTAGTCCGGGTTAAGGATTCTAGCCTTGAAACCCAACTCTTGAGTCAGTTCCATTAGTCTGTGAATTTCTAGAGGATCTTCCCCGAGTCCCCCCCGAAAAGGAAATAGACTTTGGAATTGATATTCTTCAAGATACCCAGCCTATTTCTAGTCCTCCTTACAGCATGGCTCAAGAAGAGTTTAGGGAATTGAAAGAGCAGTTGAAAGACCTTCTAGATAAGGGTTTTATCAGACCTAGTATTTCACCATGGGGTGCACCAGTGTTGTTCGTAAGGAAGGAAAATGGTTCTCTCAGAATGTGCATTGACTATAGACAGTTGAATAAGGTCAAAATTAAGAATAAGTATCCCATCCCCAGGATTGATGACTTGTTTGACCAACTTCAGGGTGCTAGCCATTTCTCAAAGATAGACCTCAGATTGGGTTATCATTAACTAAGAGTAAGAGATAGTGACATTTCGAAAACATCCTTTTGAATTTCGTATGTTCATTATGAATTTGTAGTTATGTCATTTAGACTAACTAGTGCTCCTACAGGTTTCATGGATTTGATGAACAAAGTGTTCAAACAGTACTTGGACTTGTTCATTATCCTCTTTATTGATGATATCCTGATTTACTCTAGGAGTGGGGATGAACATGCAAGTAATTTGAGAGTTGTTCTACAGACTTTCATGGATTGCCAGTTATTCGCTAAGTTTAGCAAATGTGAGTTTTGGTTCCAATCCGTTGCTTTCCTTGGTCACATTGAATCTAGCGAAGGGATTCAAGTGGATACACAGAAGATAGAAGCAGTGAAACAATGTCCCAGACCTACCTCTTCTATAAATATCAGAAATTTCTTAGGTCTAGCGGGTTATTAAAAAAGGTTTGTAGAAGGATTTTCATCCATAGCCTCACCATTGACTAGGTTGACTCAAAAGATGGTCAAATTCTAATGATTAGATGATTGTGAGAATTTTTTTTGTAGAATTGAAAACTAGATGACTACAGCTCCTGTCTTAACTCTACCAGAGGGTTCAAATGGTTATATGATATATTATGATGCATCCAAAGTTGGCCTAAGTTGTGTGTAGATGCAGCGAGGTAAGGTGATAACTTATGCCTCTAGACAACTTAAGGTTCATGGGAAGAACTATACAACTCATGACGTCGAGCTTGTTGAAGTGGTATTTGAACTATAGATCTAGAGACACTACTTGTTTGGTGTTCACGTAGATGTTTTCATTAACCATAAGAGCCTTCAGTATGTGTTAACCTAGAAAGAGTTAAATCTTTGCAAGAGGAGATGGCTTGAGTTCCTTAAGGAATATCATATAAGTGTGCATTACCATCCTGCTAAGGCAAATGTAGTAGCAGATGCTCTTAGTAGATTATCTATGGGTAGTGTAGACCATATTGAGGAACAAAGGATAGATCTAGTGAAGTATGTTCACAGGCTTGCTTTCTTGGGATTTCACCTTATGGGCATATCAGACAACGATGTAACAGTTCAGAATGGGGCATAATCATCTTTGGTAGTGGAAGTTAAGGAAAACCAGGATAGTGACCCAATCTTGCTTTAACATAAGGGTGTTGTGCATAATCAGAGAGTTGAGGTTTTCTCTCAAGGGGGAGATGGTGTACTCCGCTACCAGGGTAGATTGTGTGTTCCTGATGTGGGTGAATTGAGACAACATATTCTTGCAGAAGACCATATATCTAGGTATTGTATTCATCCAAGTGCTACTAACATGTACCACAATCTGCGAGAAGTCTATTGGTGGAATAGAATAAAGAGGGATATAGCAGATTTTGTGAGTAAGTGCCCCAATTGCCAGCAGGTCAAGGTAGAATATCAGAAACAAGGAGGTATGACTGAAGAGATCGATATTCCTACTTGGAAGTGGGATGTGATCAATATAGATTTCATCACAAGGTTACGTTGTACTCGCAGACAGCATAACTCTATTTGGGTGATAGCTGATAGGATGACTAAGTCTTCTCTCTTTTTTGCGTTCAAGACTATAGATTCGGCGGAGGACTATGCCAATATTTACATCAATGAAATTGTGAGGTTTCATGGGGTTCTTTTTTCTATCATATCAGATAGAGGTCCTTAGTTTACCTCTCATTTCTAGAAGTCATTTCAGAAAGGTTTTGGTACTCAAGTTAACATTAGTACAACATTTCATCCACAAAAGGATGTGGAGGTAGAGCGTACCATCCAGACCTTAGAGGATATGTTGAGAGCTTGTGTGATCGATTTTAAAGGTAGTTGGGATAAACACCTTCCTCTTATTGAGTTTGCCTAAAATACTAGCTACCTTCCAGCATTCAGATTACCCCTTATGAGGCTTTTTATGGGCATAGATGTAGATCTCCTGTTGGTTGGTTTGAAGTAAGTAAAGCAGCTTTTATAGGTCCCGATTCAGTCCTTTATTCTATGGAGAAAGTGCAAATCATTATAGATAGACTTAAGAGAGCCCAAGGTCGTCAAAAATCTTATGAAGATGTAAGGAGAACGGAATTAGAGTTCCAAGTTGATGATTGGGTTTTTCTTAAAGTCTAACCTATGAAAGGGGTGATGAGATTTGGAAAGAAAGGGAAGATCATCATTAGGTATGTAGGCCCTTACAAGATCTTGAAAAGGGTTTCCAAGAGGGAAAATGAGTTAGAGTTTCCAGAAGAATTAGCAGCAGTGCATCCTGTCTTCCACATCTCAGTCTTGAAGAAGTGTGTGGGTGATCCAGCCTTTGTAGTGCCATTGGAGAGTGTGGCGGTAAAAGATAGTCTTTCTTATGAGGATTTACCAGTTGAGATTCTTGAGCGTAAGGTCAGAAGATTGAGAAACAAATAAGTAGCTTCAGTAAAGGTTTTGTGGAGAAGTCAGTCTGCAGAGGGAGCTACTTGGGAAGCAGAAGCAACCATGAAAGCCAAGTATCCTCACATCTTTCCTTCCGATTCCACTCTAGCATGAGGTAATAGTTCCTCTTAAGTTTTCCAGTCATTCATGCATAAATTCAGTCATAGAATCATATTCCCTCAGTTTGTACTTGCATTTTTCAGCGTATTTGCATGAACTCAGAACTCAATTCAGTCAGAAACTCACTTCTCGGTGTTTAGTACTGGGGTTTGCAACTCTCTCCCTCTATTTCTACTAGTTTAGTCTTCATTCGAGGATGAATGTTCCCAAGGGGGAGATAATGTAACACATCGTAGCCAAAATAGACCAAAATTTAGTTTTTTTCCAGAAAAATCAGCAGGTGCAACAAACAGTGGCATCGACGGTCCGTACTGCAGAACCGTCGATGGGATTAGAAACTCCCACAAATTCAGCTGGGAAAACTTGACTAAGTCTTGATCGATTGACAAATCAATGGTCCGTAGGTCAGACGACGGTACGTAGTCCATGACCGTCGATCACTTTTCTGACAAGAGCTACTGATGACTAGTACGGTCCGTAGGTGGAAAATTTGAAGACCGTAAAGGGGAAATGTTGTTGGGTCAACTTCAAATGGTCATAACTCTTATCACAAAGTTAAATAGGTGTCCCATGACATACCGACAGATAGATAATTGAATTATCTTTCTATAACCACTGACCTTACTAAAATGAGATCTCCGAGTAAAACGTTATGAACATTTTAGTAAAGTCTTGTCGAAGAGTCCCTAATGATGGGCCCAACGACGGTGCATCAGAGACGACCAACCGTCAGTCCTGTCCGTCGTTTAGCGCAACAACAACTTTTCCAGGGGTCTTTTGGACCTTTCCCACTCTGTTCAAACCCTAAGTTATGTCTTTTTGACCCTAAATCATCATATATTAGTCAGTTTAAGCCTAGAAACATAATTAAAAAATATCCAAGTCAAATCATTATATCAAAACCTAGAAAATTAGAAGCAAGAGAGGAGAAAAAGATCAAGAACCCTAGTTCAAGAATGCCACAAGCTCCTTCAGTTCCAGCCCCTAAACTTAAGTATTTTCCGTGGATTTCATCACCAGGTATGTAGGATTTCACTAGTGGGTTCCTTTCACCCATTGGGTCCCTAGTTTTTCAGTCAGATTGTTGATTCTTTTATCGTGATTAAACCTAGGGTTTCTAGAACTTTGTAAGAATTTCATGAATTTATTAAATATATGTTCCAAATTAGATTATCATGTTATTACTCAGAATTATTGCATGAATTTCAGAACCCTAGCTTTGTATTACTTTAGTTCTTGAATTATATATGCTAGGTCAGATATTTCAGACACTTCAGATGTACATTCCTAAGTTATAAATGCACAATTACCAGATTAATTGTTACATTCTCAGTTTGCATTTTCAGTTTTGAGCTATCCAGTATTTACCAAAACTCATACATATTCAGTAAATTTATAGAATTCATTGGAGTACCATAATTACGAGTTGGAGTAGGGTTCAACATACCCAATTAGTCCCAGAACTACTAGCCAGGTAGGTTGTAAGTCCCCTCTATGGGTAATCAGTTTAGTGATTACGCCAACATGCCTTTATACCTTTGGCAGGGTATATTAGGTCCTCTTGATGGGACGTATACACTGGAATCCACATTTAGCTCATGCGGTTTTATTATCGGTTATTAGTATCGCCCATGAAAGCCAAGTATCCTCACCTCTTTCCTTCCGATTCCACTCTAGCTTGAGGTAATAGTTCCTCTTCAGTTTTCCAGTCATTCATGCATAAATTTAGTTTTAGAATTATGTTCACTCAGTTTGTACTTGCATTTTAAGTGGATTCGCATGTGCTTGGAACTTAATTCAGTCAGAAACTCAGTTGTCAGTGTTTAGTAGTGGGGTTTGCACTCTCTCCCTCTATGTAAGCTAGTTTAGTCTTCACCGAGGACGAATGTTCCCAAGGGGGGATATAATGTAAAACCTCATAGCCAAAATCGACCAATAAAAAGTTTTTTTTTCAAAAAAATCTGTAAGTGAAACCAATGGTGGCATTGCGATCCGTAGGACAGACGACGGTCCGTCTTGCACAACAGTCGACTGGATCAGAAACTCCCTAAAATTCAGCCGGGAAAAACAGGCTAAGTCATGATCGACGGACAAAATGACGGTCCGTAGGTCAGACGATGGTCCGTAGTCTGTGACAGTCGATCGAGACCCCATTCACCCAGTGTTTGACAATATCATCAGATGACCAGCCCGATCCGTAGGTGGACCTACGGAGGTTTGACCGTAGGTTGAAAATTTGCAGATAGTTAAGGGGAAATATAGTTGGATAAAATTCAAATGGTCATAACTATTAGCACAAAGTGAATTAGGTGTTCCATAACCTACCCACAGATAAATAATTAAATTATCTTTCTATAGCCTCTGACCTTTCTAAAATTCGATCTCCGAGTAAAATGTTATGCCCATTCTAGTAAAGGCTTGTCGAATAGGCCCTGACGACTGACCCAAGATAGGGCATAGGGCAGACGACGAATCGTCAGTCCTGGCCGTCGTTTGGCCTGACAACAACTTCCCCAGGGGTCTTTTGGACCTTTCCCACTCTGTTCAAACCCTAAGTTATGTCTTTTTGACCCTAAAACATCATATTTTAGTCAGTTTAAGCCTAGAAACATAATTAAAACATATCCAGGTCAAATCATTAAATCAAAACCTAGAAAATTAGAAGCAAGAGAAGAGAAAAAGATCTAGAACGCTAGTTTAACAATGCCACATGCTCCATCAGTTCCAGCCCCTAATATTAAGTACTTTTCTGTGGATTTCACCACCAGGTATGTCGGATTTCACTAGTGGGTTCCTTTCACCCATTGGGTTTCTAGTTTTTTAGTTAGATTGTCGATTCTGTTATCATGATTAAACCTAGGGTTTCTAGAACATTGTTAGAACTTCATGAATTTATTAAATATATGTTCCAAATCAGATTATCATGTTATTACTTAAAATTATCGCATGAATTTCAGAACCCTACCTTTGTATTTCTTTAGTTCTTGAATTACACATGCTAGGTCAGATATTTCAAACAGTTCAGAATAATTGTTCCATTCTCAGTTTGCATTTTCACTTTTGAGCTATCTAGTATTTACAGAAACTCACACATAATCAATAAATTTACAGAATTCATTGGGAGTATCATAATATCGAGTTGGACTAGGGTTCAGTGTACCCAATTAGTCCCAGAACTACTAGCCGAGTAGGTTGTAAGTCCCCTATGGGGGCAACAAGTTTAGTGATCACGCCAGCATGCCTTTATACCTTTGCCAGGGTATATTGGGTACTCTCATTAGGGCATATACATCGGCCTCCACATTTAACTCATGTGGTTTTATTATAGGTTATTAGTAGCTCCCATAGTTAAGTCAAACTATTTACATTGACCATTTATCAGTATATTCAGTATTCAGTTTCAGCATGTTATAAATTTGTCATTGCATCCAGTTAGCTCAGAAATCAGCATATCATGTTCAGATTATTATACTTGATGTTATGCTTGTTTAGTTATGTTTTATTTCAGTTGTACTCTATCCAACATGCCCAATACCTTTTAGTTTATTATCATTACTATCCTCATGATCATGCCAGCAAGGTTATCTTGGGATTACTTGTGGTCCTAGATTCCGTGTTCGCGTCTCGGGGGTAGCTCGGGGTGTGACACTTATACTCTAGACTCAATCTTAACTAGACCTACTTCCCTTACCGTACACAGTCAGTGCTAGACTTTATTCTCATAGTGTAATAGACATTAAAGGTTCATTCTAAGGGTTTCATATCTTATTCACAACTCTATCACATTCACCCTACCAAAGAGGCCCCCTAGGGCCACCTTACAATGGCGACAAAGATAGCTCATGATGACTTTCCTAAGAATGATATGATGCCTTTCCAGCCAATCAAACTTAAGTCCTTCATTCATTACATGAAGGATACCTTTATGGCTTTCGACTTCAATGTTCATAACCTTACCACTAGGTTCAAGGTTTCACATAAAGGACCCTCTTAACAACATTCAAGGTCATATGTCATACATACATTAAAGACTAAGAGGCTTTATCATCCTATGCCAAGACATCTCTTATTCACATTTATACTTGTATCAAGTAATGGATACTAGTCTACTAAAACAAGACACAACATTACTTCACTTTAGGACATACTACATATCATTCTAGAAGCACCTAGGAATAACTATTATCATCTATAAGTCATCCTATACACTACTATAACATCATCATTATAACCATCATAGAATCATATAGTAAATTAGGAATAACCATGCATCAACTCTAAGACAACAAACATAAAGACATAGTCATAGTCTAACATGATCACCTAACAACATCATTAGAACACATACTTTCACGTTGCTAACATGTAGGTAGATATGATTATACTTCACATAATCACTATATAAATAACCATAATGCTTCAAGTAATTTTCCGATAAGGACATGATCATCATAATACATAAAGTAACGTCAACGAGGCCACATCAATTGCAAGTAAAGAACATAACACTGATGTTATTAGGAAAAACCTCTGGAAATTCACTCACTACGGGGATCGACTCAATGGGAGGAATTTCGGAGTCTAGATTTTAGACTCTAACAATTTGTATAGACAACCTTTACAGATAATTTTTCATGCTTTTATACAAGAGATGATATGAGCTCTAGGAATAGATTTCCCCCCTTCCACTCTACAACCGGTTCATTTGGAAAGTTAAACTTCACCACCCTTGTCCTACAATCAATAGAAGAGAAGCAAGCATGCAACCAATCCATACCCAATATAACATCAAAATCAAGCAAATGGAGTTCTACTAGTTCAACATAAGAAACTCTATTGGGCAGCGTTATAGGACAATTTTTATACACCCTTTTTTGCAACAACCGACTCATCCATCAGAGTAGACACTATAAAATGTTCATGCAAAATATCGGGTAAAATATCAAGCTTTTTGGCTAGAAGAGGAGTAAAAAAGGATAAAGTGGAACCGGGATCAAGTAAGGCATATAAATCAATAGAGAAGACTTTAAACATACCGGTCACCACATCGGGAGAAGTCTGTTGCTCACCCCTAGAGTGGAGACCATAAAAGAGAATCTTCTTTGGAGCCTCATTAGAACCACTTTCTTGAACTTTACCACTACCTTAGTCTTGAATCCTCACATTAGTGAAATCCCTAACCTTGTGCCCTCTCTTGCCACAACCAAAACAATTATCCGTCCTCTTAAGGTAATCACCATAGTGCTTCTTGCCACACTTTACATAAGTTAGCTTCTCGGTTGGTAAATTAGTACCTTTTCCCTTCTTGAACTTAGGGTTAGACACCCTATACCCACTAGACTTTGGGAACTTGGAAGGGACTTGACTTGAACCCACTTCTTAAATCTAGGCTTTTCTTGTATCTGAAGCCTTATTCTTTGAAGAATCTCCATCAGAAGATCTTGCCCTCTTAGAATCTCAACTCTTCCTCCTATCCCTTGCCTCTCCCACATGCTTGGCATGCACCATAAGACGAGAAATGTACATGTTGTCATGTAGCATAGACGAATGACATTCCTCTTGTAAATCTTCTAACACCCCCGTCATAAAGCGGCCCATTTCATCTCTAGGATTGGAAACCAAAGAAGGAGCATATTTCAACAACTTTGTAAATTTTAAGGAGTATTCGTGAACACTCATACCTCCTTGGCGAATGTTGATGAACTCCACCACTTTAGCCTCCCTCATCTCTCTAGGAAAGAACCAATCTAGAAAAGACTTCTTAAAAATCTGCCAAGACAAAGGACAACATAAAAGTCCTATTATCCCTCCATTGCACAAACCATGCTTGAGCCACATCCTTGAGTTGATAAGTGGACAACTCAGCCTTCTCACTTGTTGAAAACCCCATGGCCAAAAGTATCTTATAGACTTCATCGATGAATTCTTGGGGGTCTTCATCAACCTTAGACCCATAGAAGGTAGGAGGGTTCATTCGAGTGAAGTCCCTTAGACGAGAAGCCATAATAGTGACTTGTTGAGGAGAACGGGGTACAAGATCCCAATTAGGTTAGGCCGTCATAACTTGGTCTTTAACAGTGGCAGATTGAGCCAATTGGATGAGGAAGCCCTTATATCTCCATCCATCAAGGGTGGAGGATTGACCAGATCTTGGTAAACATTAACGTCTTTTTCAAGCGGAGGAACTTGCTCACCACGGGGAGGAGCTCCCGCATTGGCCATTTCCTCTTCAAGTCTTTGTGCTGCATTCCTTCGAGTGTTCATTCTTCCTATAAGCAATATAATAGGATTAGATGCAATAAAGCACACCATATGTATAATGTAATGGCATGATATATGATTTCAAAGAAAATGAGAGTTTCCTAGGCATCATGTAGGTTCATTCATAAATGTGGTGCACTTCACAATCATAAACACGAACCTACATAGAAGACTCTAAGATAATTCAATCTCGTGCTTTGATACCAAGTTTGTCACATTCCGGTTTACCCCCTAGTTGTAACCAGCGTCGTCGTCCTCTCATAGGACTAGGACTAGCCTCTTAGCTTACATCATCGCATTCATAAATCAAATTTAGCGGAAAATTTAAAACTTTTATTACTTCTACTTGGAGGTTTACATAGACTTATACATACACATTATATATATATCGAGTATACATAGACGCTTCTTATAGGAAGGCTACATAGCCTTCTACTTTTAATGCACACACATATATAAGTAAGATAGAACATAGTGTTCAGAATTGTCTCATCTCATACTATCTAAATATCATAGCAATTTGGGCATAGCCCTACATTAACGTAAAGAATCCACATATAGACTTATACAAATGATACTCAAATGAAAGTGGAATGAACATAAATGTCATAGAAAAACAAAGCAACTTCATAAGCAAGATATTGGCATCGCCTTCGGAAAGTGAGGACCTATCCACTTGGATGGTAGCTATCCAAGTCTTCTTCAAATCGTCTTCAATGAGCCTTCAACGATCGAAACCTAAAATGTTTGGGAAAAAGGAAGAAATGGGGTTAGTACTACACATGTACTAAGTATGGGACCATATACACATATATTTATAAAACATGCTAAGAAAAGACAATTCTATAATTATGCATTTTTCTTTAAAACTCATATACATATTCAGCAATATCATACCAAACAATATTTCACGTTTATTAAGTCATGCATGATCATCATAATGACACAACATCAAGTCTAGTCCAACCAAATATTCCCACTATACAAGTAGATACATATTCAAGTAACTCTATATCAAAGTCATATTAAACAATAAGCATGAATAAGAGTATATTTTAATGTAGCAAAGCAAGAAAATTACCCTTGAACCCCTATCAAGTCAAAAAGTGCAATGCCTAAGCAAAGCCCCATAACCTTACTGAATCAAGTAACCCAACAAGAATCATGAATAACACCCTACTTTACATAACATGGCATTTAGATATACATTTCATCTTACTTTAATAGTATAGACCAATGCATATCCATAAGTTAACTAACTATCATATAGTTTCAGCAATATGCAAGTCCGTGATATCCATATCATAAATCATCATAAATATAAACATACATAAGAACATCCTCCTAAGACTTCCCTCACAGCTAACTAGTGCAATGCTTAGGTAAAGTCCCATACCCCTACTTAGAGTAAGCTAGACCACTTAGGTTATCCTAGTTAGATTTCAATCCTTTAATTCATTTTACGGTTTGGAAACATCTTGCCTTAACCAACATAGACCACTTGAGCTAGTGTGGAATCCGGTGTCACACAACCCTATACCGAAAGGCGGACTACATGCCATGGTAGTACCAAAACATAAAACATAGCAACTACGTGGATCCACTAGCTAGTGTTCGTATGAGGGCAACATAGGTCAAGAACTAGGAGATATAGTTGGGACCCTTTTTATGCTCCATGCATTGTAGCCTCCAATCTAAAGAGTACTTTAGTTCTCTTACTGTAACGACCTATTTAGTCGTTTTGAGCAGCAGATTTTATTTCTGGAAAATCTGGCTGAGACGACGGATCCCACGACGGACCGTCATGGGCACGACGGACCGTCGAGGGGGTCTCGTTCTAAAACACTTAGAATTCTGAAATTTGGGTACTGAAATCGACTCTCTAAACTTCGTGACGAAATGGCAAGACGGACTGTCACAGGCGTGACGGGCCGTCACAGATCCTTTAGTGAAATTTAGTCTCTGAACTTCGTGACGGAATGGCAGGACGGACCGTCACAGGCGTGACGGGCCGTCACAGATCCTTTAGTGAAATTTAGTCTCTGAACATCGTGACGGAATGGCAGGACGGACCGTCACAGGCGTGACAGGCCGTCACAGATCCTTTAGTGAAATTTAGTCTCTGAACTTTATGACGGAAGCAGCAGGACAGACCTTCGCAGGCACGACGGGCCGTCACAGGCACGACGAGCCATCACAGACTGCGTAATCCCAGGCTGGGTCGGATTTCTGTTAAATGCTTTCAGGGGAGTTTTGGACTATTCATGCTATAATTATAAATTTAGTGGGTTAATGTTAATAGTTTAATTACTTGGGGGTTAAAGGAGATAACCTTGAATTAATTAATGGGTTAATTCATCATCTTTTATACTTAATTATATGCTAATTAGGGTAAAAGAAAGAGGGTTTGAATAAGAAAAATAGAAAGAACAGAGAGAGGGAGTGGAGAACGCACGAACGAGAAAGAGGAGAAACAAAGAGGAAAACAAAGCTTTGAAAAGTAGATTGGTTGATCACGAATCTTCGGTGGAGGTAGGTTATGGTTTATGCTATTCGTAGTAAACTCTTAATAGCGAATGATATGCGTTGGGTGGTATTGTAAAGTCTTCTATATGCCTAATTGTATGCTTGCATGAATGTTATTATATAATTGTGATAAAATAAGCATGATGAAGCTATTGAATCCTAAATCTTGAAAAACCCTAATCTACTTTGTTAATGATGATGCCTTGGTATAAAAGAAGGCTTGATGAACTAAAGTAGTGAGATTAGGGGATCGGGTGTCACATTCCGACACCAGGATAGAATGATGAGGATCGGAGTGTCACGTTTCGGCAGCAGGATAAAATATTGATCGGGTGTCACGTTCCGACACCAGGATAGTATATGAGGATAGGAGTGCCACGTTCCGGCACCAGGATAGAATATGGATCGGGTGTCACGTTCCGACACCAGGATAGTATATGAGGATCGGAGTGCCACGTTTCGGCACCAGGATAGAATAGGGATCGGGTGTCACGTTCCGGCACCAGGATAGAATATGGATCAGGTGTTACGTTCCGACACCAGGATAGTATATGAAGATCGGAGTGTCACGTTCCGACACCAGGATAGTATATGGAGCGGAGTGTCATGTACCGACACAAGAGGAATAAAGATAATTAATCTTGAAACATGTTAATATACTCAATTTAATGAACCTAATTTCCCAAATGAGTATGATGGGGAGGCGTGAGTCCTCATTGATGTGCTTGGTGTTGTGACCAAGGGTAAGTGTGGGTGCCACTCGCGGCTCGATTTGGGTCGTGACAAACTTGGCATCAGAGCATTAGGTTCGTTGGTCTCATCACACAAGAACGAGTCTAGTAGAGTCTTGAGGAACGGTAGGGGGATGACTTTACTTTTCTTTGAGAGGCTATAGGACTTTAGGAAAATTCCATTCTTTCTTTCTTTCGTGCTATTACTTGGATCCAATTGGTATCTTGGTGATACAAATTGGTATATGACCATCTTTACTCTATTTCGCAGATGGTAAGTACTAGAGCAACAACTGCGCCAACACCAACACCGGCAGGACAAGATGCATCTTAGCCAGCCACTGGGGCTGTAGCTCGAAGAGGAGCAGTGGCAAGAGGTCGTGGTAGAGGTCGCGGTAGGACGTCCTCTAGAAGAAGAGGACAAGCACCTGGCCCAGCTAGTACTAGGGCGGTGACTCCTCCACCGACTGAGGAAGTAGTAAGAGAGGGTGAGGAAGGGCAAAATGAGCAAGTGCAGAATGAGGAATTGCCACCCCAACCTACCCCAGAAATGATTAATCTGGTTCTTGCCTATCTTAGCGGGTTATCCGATCAGGGCCACGCACCTCCTGTGTTTTCTGCACAACCACCTCAGGTTCCGGAGGTACAACATGCAGCTACTATGGCTCCCCGCATGGATGCCTCATTGGAAATAGGCACGTTTCCCCGTCTGACTACAGGGCCTATAATGACAAGTGATCAGCATGAACTTTTTAGTAAGTTCTTGAAATTGAAACCTCCAGTCTTCAAGGGTGCTGAATCTGAGGATGCCTACGATTTTCTGGTTGACTTTCATGAGCTACTACACAAGATGGGCATAGTAGAAGGATTTGGTGTTGAGTTTGTGACCTATGAGTTTCAAGGGAACGCGAAAATATGGTGGCAGTCACTTATTGAGTGTCAACCAACAGAGGCACCACCTATGACTTGGGCATCAGTCTCTAGCTTGTTTATGGAGAAGTATATACCCCGTACTTTGAGGGATAGAAGGAGAGATGAGTTTCTAAGCCTAGAGCAAGGCAGGATGTCGGTTACTGCTTATGAGGCTAGGTTTCGTGCACTATCCAGATATGCCACTCAGCTTTGTTTCAGTCCACAAGAGCGGATTCGCCGTTTTGTGAAGGGGTTGAGGTCAGGGTTGCGGATTTCAGCCTTACAGGTATCGGCTACAGCAAAATCCTTTCGGGAAGTGGTAGACTTCGTGATAGAGGTGGAGGGAGTGAAGCCAGATGACTTCACCATGGCATCGACATCAAAAAGTTTTCATTAGGGAGGTGAGTTTAATGGCTCTTACTCCAGAGGGCAGGGTTCCGGAGGTTACCCAGCCCGACCTATTCAGTCTTCACTGCAGACTGTAGTTGGGGGTCCACCGCAGACCGGTCAACATTTCTCTGAGCTTGGTGGTTATCCCAAGACTTCGTCATTCTCACAAAGGCCGATGCTTGAATCCAGAGAATGTTATGTATAAGGGAGACTGGACACATTAAGAGGTATTGTCCAAAACAAAGTTATAGACCTCCAATAGTTAGAGGTAGAGGTGGTCATGGAAGAGGCCGCTATTCTAGATGACGTGGTGGTCGAGCTAATGGTGGTCACCAAAACGGCCGGGGTGACGGGCAAACTGGAGCCACTACATCACAACATGGTAGGGGCAACGGACAGAGAGGCGATAGGGCCCATTGTTACGCTTTCCCTGGGCGGCTGAAGCGGAGACATCTGATGCTGTTATCACAGGTAATCTTTTGATTTGTGATTGCATGGCTTCTGTATTGTTTGATCCTGGATCCACATTTTCTTATGTATGTTCCTCATTTACTACTGGTCTTAATTTACATTGTGAATTGCTTGACATACCTATTCGTGTTTCTACTCCGGTGGGTGAGTCTGTGATAGTTGAAAAGGTATATAGGTCTGGTCTGGTGAATTTTGTGGGGAGCAATACTTATGTAGACTTGGTTATCCTAGAAATGGTTGACTTCGATGTAATTTTCGGTATGACTTGGCTTTATCAAAATTTTGCAATCTTAGATTGTAATGCCAAAACTATGACATTGGCCAAGCATGGAAAAGATCCGTTAGTGTGGGAGGGTGACTACACTTCCACTCCAGTTCGTATCATCTCTTTTCTTCGTGCTAAGAGAATGGTTAGTAAAGGGTGTCTATCTTTCTTAGCACACCTCATGGATGATACTACCCAAGTACCTTCGATCGAGTCGGTTTCAATAGTCCGTGAGTTTCTGGATGTGTTCCCTGCAGACCTTCCTGGAAAGCCACCAGATAGAGATATTGACTTTTGCATTGATCTGGAATCGGGTACTCGCCCCATTTCTATACCCCCTTATTGGATGGCTCCTGCGGAGTTAAGAGAGTTAAAGGCCCAACTTCAAGAGTTGTTGGGCAAAGGCTTCATTAGACCAAGTGCATCTCCTTGGGGTGCCCCAGATTTGTTTGTAAAGAAGAAGGATGGAAGCTTTCGGATATGCATAGACTACAGACAACTGAATAAGGTAACAGTTAAGAACAAGTATCCTCTTCCTCGCATCGATGATTTGTTCGATCAGTTACAAGGTGCTTGTACCTTCTCAAAAATCGATCTGAGATCAGGTTATCATCAACTGAAAATACGGGCAATGGATGTGCCGAAGACTGCTTTTCGGACTAGATATGGGCATTATGAGTTCTTAGTAATGTCTTTTGGGCTTACGAATGCCCCTCCTGCTTTCATGAGCTTGATGAATGGAATTTTTAAGATAAATCTGGATCTCTTTGTCATTGTATTCATTGATGATATATTGGTGTACTCAAAGAGCAAGAAAGAACATGAGGAGCACTTGAGAATTGTATTGGAAATGTTGAGGGAGAAAAAGCTTTATGCCAAATTCTCCAAGTGTGAGTTTTGTCTAGATTCAGTGTCCTTCTTGGGACACTTAGTTTCTAAGGATGGAGTGATGGTGGATCCATCTAAGATTGAAGCAGTGAAAAATTGGGAGAGACCTACTAATGTTACAGAGATAAGGAGCTTTGTTGGTTTAGCTAGCTACTACCGTCGATTTGTCAAGGGATTTTCCTCTATTGCCTCTCAATTGAAAAATTTGACTAAGCAAAGTGTTCCATTTGTATGGTCGGACGAGTGCAAAGAAAGCTTTCAGAAGCACAAGACCTTGTTGACCACTGCACCAATTCTTACCTTGCCAGTGGAAGGTAAGAATTTCATTGTCTATTGTGATGCATCCTATTTGGGTTTGGGTGCAGTGCTAATGCAAGAGAAGAATGTAATTACTTATGCTTCGAGGCAATTAAAAGTGCTTGAACGTAACTATCCGACCCATGATTTGGAGTTGGCTGCGGTAGTATTTGCATTAAAGCAATGGAGACACTATCTATATGGGGTTAAGTGTGAAGTATACACGGATCATCGTAGCCTACAGTATGTCTTTACTCAAAAAGATTTGAACTTGAGACAGAGGAGATGGATGGAACTACTGAAGGACTACGATATCACTATCTTGTATCATCCGGGAAAGGCTAATGTTGTGGCAGACGCCTTAAGTAGAAAGGCAGGAAGCATGGGAAGTTTATCTCACTTGCAAGTTTCTAAACTTCCATTGGCTAGAGGGTTCAGACTCTGGCTAACGACTTTATGAGGTTAGAAGTAAATGAGAAGGGAGGATTGTTGGCTTGTATGGAGGCAAGATATTCCTTTCTTGACAAGATTAAAGGAAAGCAGTTTAATGACGAGAAGCTGATTCAGATCCGAGATAAGGTGTTGCGAGGAGAGGCTAAGGAAGAAAAAATCGACGAGGAAGGTGTTTTGAGAATTAAGGGAAGGGTATGTGTACCCCGCGTTGATGAGTTGATCAACACTATTCTTACAGAGGCTCATAGTTCAAGGTATTCTATACATCCTGTTGCAACCAAGATGTATCGTGACCTAAAGCAACATTTTTGGTGGAGTAGAATGAAGCGTGATATTGTGGAGTTTGTCGCCAAATGTCCAAATTGTCAGCAAGTAAAGTATGAACACCAGAGGCCTGGAGGAACACTTCAGAGAATGACCATTCCTGAATGGAAGTGGGAGAGAATTGCAATGGACTTCGTGGTTGGTCTTCCCAAGACAATGGGTAAGTATGATTCCATTTGGGTAATTGTTGACAGATTAACTAAGTCTGCTCATTTCATTCCGGTCAAGGTGACTTACAATGCAGAGAAGTTAGCCAAGCTTTACATCTCAGAAATTGTTCGATTGCATGGGGTTCCGCTCTTCATCATATCTGATAGAGGTACACAGTTTACTTCTATGTTTTGGAAAACATTGCATGCGGAATTGGGTACTAGGTTGGACCTTAGTACTGTGTTCCATACTCATACCGATGGTCAGTCTGAGCGAACGATTCAAGTGTTGGAGGATATGCTTCGTGCATGTGTGATAGAATTTGGTGGTCATTGGGATAACTTCCTACCCTTAGAAGAATTCTCATACAATAATAACTATCACTCAAGTATTGCTATGGCCCCATTTGAGGCACTGTATGGGAGGAGATGTAGGTCTCCCATTGGGTGGTTTGATTCATTTGAAGTTAGACCTTGGGGTACTGACCTTCTGAGGAAATCGTTAGATAAAGTGAAATGCATTCAAGAAAAGCTTTTAGCGGCTAAAAGTAGGCAGAAAGAATATGCAGATCGAAAGGTTAGAAACTTGGAGTTTATGAAGGGTGAGCAAGTCTTGCTGAAGGTTTCTCCTATGAAAGGGGTGATGCGGTTTGGAAAAAGAGGTAAGCTAAGCCCAAGGTATATTGGTCCATTCGAGGTTCTGAAGCGCGTGGGGGAGGTAGCTTATGAATTAGCCTTGCCCCCAGGACTGTCAGGAGTGCATCCGGTATTTCATGTGTCTATGTTGAAAAGATACCATGGGGATGGAAACTACATCATCCGTTGGGATTCAGTTTTGCTTGATGAGAATTTGTCTTATGAGGAGGAGCCTGTTGCTATTTTAGATAGGGAAGTCCACAAACTGAGGTCAAGGGAGATTGCATCCATCAAAGTTCAATGGAAGAATCGACCTGTTGAGGAATCCACTTGGGAGAAGGAGGCTGATATGCAAGAAAGATACCCACACCTGTTTACAGATTCTGGTACTCCGTCTCGCCCTTGTTTTTCTTCTTGTGATCGTTCGAGGATGAACGATGGGTAAATTGGTATCTATTCTAACGACCTGTTTAGTCGTTTTGAGCAGCAGATTTTATTTCTGGAAAAACTAGCTGAGACGACGGATCCCACGACGGACCGTCGAGGGGGTCTCGTTCCAAAACACTTAGAATTCTGAAATTTGGGTACTGAAATCGACTCTCTGAACTTCGTGACGGAATGGCAGGACGGACCGTCACAGGCGTGACGGGCCGTCGCAGATCCTTTAGTGAAATTTAGCCTCTGAACTTCGTGACGGAATGGCAGGACGGGCCGTCACAGGCGTGATGGGCCGTCACAGGCGTGACGGGCCGTCACAGATCCTTTAGTGAAATTTATTATCTGAACTTCATGACGGAATGGCAGGACGGACCGTCACACGCGTGACGGGCCGTCACGGATCCTTTAGTGAAATTTAGTCTCTGAACTTTGTGACGGAAGCAGCAGGACGGACCGTCGCAGGCACGATGGGCTGTCACAAACAGCGTAATCCCAGGCTGGGTCGTATTTCTGTTAAATGCTTTCAGGGGCGTTTTGGACTATTCCTGCTATAATTATAAATTTAGTGGGTTAATGTTAATAATTTAATTACATTAAAGGAGATAACCTTGAATTAATTAATGGGTTAATTCATCATCTTTTATACTTAATTCTATGCTAATTAGGGTAAAAGAAAGAGGGTTTGAATAAGAAAAATAGAAAGAAGAGAGAGAGGGAGTGGAGAACGCACGAACGAGAAAGAGGAGAAACGAAGAGGAAAACAAAGCTTTGAAAAGTAGATTGCTTGCTCATGAATCTTCGGTGGAGGTAGGTTATGGTTTATGCTATTCATAGTAAACTCTTAATAGCGAATGATATGTGTTGGGTGGTATTGTAAAGTCTTCTATATGCTTAATTGTATGCTTGCATGAATGTGATTATATAATTGTGATAAAATAAGCATGATGAAGCTATTGAATCCTAAATCATGAAAAACCCTAATCTACTTTGTTAATGATGATGCCTTCGTATAAAAGAAGGCTTGATGGACGAAAGTAGTGAGATTAGGGAATCGGGTGTCACATTTCGACACCAGGATAGAATGATGAGGATCGTAGTGTCACGTTCCGGCACCAGGATAGAATATGGATCGGGTGTCACGTTCCAACACCAGGATAGTATATGAGGATCAGAGTGCCACGTTCCGGCACCAGGATAGAATATGGATCGGGTGTCACGTTCCGACACCAAGATAGTATATGAGGATCGGAGTGCCACGTTCTGGCACCAGGATAGAATATGGATCAGGTGTCACGTTCCGGCACCAGGATAGAATATGGATCGGGTGTCACGTTCCGACACCAGGATAGTATATGAGGATCGGAGTGTCACGTTCCGACACCAGGATAGTATATGGAGCGGAGTGTCACGTACCAACACAAGAGGAATAAAGATAATGAATCTTGAAATATGTTAATATACTCAATTTAATGAACCTAATTTCCCAAATGAGTATGATGGGGAGGCATGAGTCCTCATTGATGTGCTTGGTGTTATGACCAAGGGTAAGTGTGGGTGCCACTCACGGCTCGATTTGGGTCGTGACACTTACCTTTCCTATGTGGGAAGGGACACTCCTCAACTCACTCGGTGCTAAGCTAGAGTCTTGTTTTTATATTTCCTTAAGCCTTTAATTATCAATGATAACTTAGTTTAGGTAATAGGTTCTACCCATTGTATAATCATTATCATAAATAGCTCAATACGATTTATATGAGTATAAGTCCTTTCATTACAATTCATATAAGTGAGTTAACACATTAGCATTTCATATCATAATAATGCACATTGATTGTCATCACTATTCTTATAACTCATACACCTTAATAAGACTCACAACATATTTAACACATGTCAATTTAACATCATACCATCCTATTGATCCTAATACAAAGCACACTCCAATATAACATCGTGACTTAACCACAATTAATCACAATTGGAAGTAAAGATAGAGATTATAGGACTTACCAAGTCTCCTTCATAGTTCATCATTAGGTATTATCATAACCCTCAATTAGATCTAATTATTATGTACCACATCATAATTTAATACAAAATGATATCAATACTAGATGAGTCACCACACCATAATTCAACATTTAATCAAAGCTTAAACCAAGATACTTTGGTCAATTCTCATAACCTAGATCAGTTCTCAAGAACTACTATCAAAGACTACAATTCATCTTAATTTGTCCATGATTAATGTAACAACATCATCTAATAGCAATTGAACCAAAAATAAAGTCAATTGAATCAATCACGACCCAATTAACATCAAGATCAAACCCAGGGTTAAGGGTGAAGGATCATGCTCTTTAATTTAGATCAAACCCAGGGTTAAGGGTTAAGGATCATGCTCTTCAATTTATATCAAACCATCACAAATTATCATAATCAAGTTAAAATAAATGTTAATATATCCATTATATCCTATATAAACTATAAACAACTCAATTCATGACATCAAATTCGTAATTGGATGAAACACACTTAAAACCCCAACTTTTAGAAATACTTTGAAGGAGCCCTTTGAGGAAAGACGTCTTTTCTTTTGTCACTTTTCTTGGTCTGCCATAGCTCTTTTTCTTTTCTTCATCCTTATCTTATCTTGCATCTTTATCTCCTTGTCCTTATTCCAAATCAACATCTGGTATTATGTTATCTTCTCCATTGCATTTGGAGCATCTGTGATATGGATATTTATGTCCAATAAGTTTGCTATATCTGGTTAATAATTCTTCTGAAGTAAATTCCTTTTTCAATGCTCATGTCGTAGGTTGTTCTTGTGGTTTTACTAGTGACAAAATCCATCACTGGACTTCATCCATATCTGCTCTTCTTAACTTTCTGGAGTTTGAATATATCATAATTTGATCTCTAGCGTAATAACTCCATATAGCATTTCCATTTAAATAGTTGTGTACTAACTCCTGTATAATAGTTGATATACCAATTATTCTTTTATTGACATAAAAATTTGGTATTTCTATTTTTGGTATTTCGTTTTGATGTCTAATATCTTCTGGTATGATCATATCTTTTGTTAATCCTATCTTGATAACTTGAATCGGTGACTTAATTTCTTCATACTATATCTCTGCTGGTGCTGTATAAAACTTGATATAAAACAAGTTTCCTCTTGTAACTCTTTTGTATGTGATAAATGCTTTGTATAACTCTCGTATTCCAGTAATTTCTTCTCCGTCGTATGTATATACTGCACTTAGTAGTCCATAACTGTAACATGTTTTTACTAAGTTTGAACTAGTTTTAGGTTGTGCAATCTATCTATTATATCCTTGTAGTTTTTGGGTTATATAATCTTCGTTTGGGTTTTTGGTTTGTGTTTAAATTTAAATATGTTTGGATCTTATATATGTTTTCAATGTATGATTGTGTGATATAATTGTATCTTTTTTTATCATTCTGTATACTAACTGCGTATGTAGAAGTTTGCGGTTCTGCGGGTATATGTTTTTGTGTGTTTTGGGTAAATGGTTTTATAAATAACTGGTTTAAGTTTGTATTTCGTGATTTCTCACTAACTTTCCTGCTTGTACCTGCAGCTGTATTTAAACAAACGTTATGGGTTTTAGGGAGTTTCCCATCGTCTCCTTTTATCTCAGGAATTTTATCGTCTTCTGATCAACGTAGCTCTGCATTTTTATAGGGACGCTGCTGACTTATATTATCTTTAAACTTCACGTTATCTTCATTAGTCTTTAGCTTTTGTATCTCATTGTCCATTCCGTCCACTTTGGTACAAAGTGCAGTAATGGCTTTGAGTAGCTCTTAGATTGTATCTTCATTTTTGTTCTTAGTCTGAGTAACTTTGTCTTGATAAGTAGTCTGCAACACCATTCGTGTTAGTCTTTATTACTTCAATTGTAAATGTAAAGTTTAATATATTTAATACCAATCTTCTAATTTCTTTTGTAGTTACTGAATCTTTTATTTTTCTGGTTAACCACCATTTTACGTGTGTATTATCTGTTCTTACAATAAATTTTTGTTATATACAATATATGGCTGAAATGCTAATAAACATTTATATACAGAAATAATTCTTTCCTATTTATTTTCCATTTTATTTTCGTATTTGTATATGTGCCTTAATAATATCTACAGTGATATTCTATATTACTATTATCATATTTATTTCAATACTCCTCCATAACTCTTTTCACTTGCATCAGTTTCTACTATATAAATAATTTTTTTATCTTTATCCGGAAAATATAATATCGGTAATTTTTTACATAATAATTTTATCTTTTGTATTTGTGTTTGATCTCTATTATCAAAATGGTATTCTACGTCTTTCTTTAGTTTTTGTTGTAATGGTTTTAAGTTTTCTGCTAATTTTGGTATATATTCCCTTATTTGGTTAACTAATCCTAAAAAGGATTGTAATTTCTTTTTTGTATCTAATTGTTCATTTGAGGTTATTATCTTTTGTACTATATGCATTTGCGTTTTTATTCCATTTTTATCTATTTGTATTCCTAGGAATTTTTTTTGTTTTTTCATTATTTCTGCTTTCTTTTTACCTAAACTTATTTCTGAGTGTTGTATTATATGTATAAATTTTTCTAATAATCTTATGCGTTCATATTGTGTTTTAGAATATAATAATATATCATCAAGATATATTACACAATTTTATAGCTTTTTAAAATAGTTATCCATAAAATGTTGAAATCTGCCTGGTGCATTTTTATATCCAAATGGTAATACATTCCATTCGTAAAATCCTTGTGGTACTGTGAATGCTGTAAGTTTTTTAGATTCTTCTTCTAATTTCAAATGATAAAATCCTGATTTACATTCAAATTTACTAAAGTAATTATATCCTTGTATTTGTCTTATCTTTAATATTTTATTTGGTATTGGATAATTATATGTTTTAGTTTTTGCATTTAAATTTCTATAATCAATTACCATTCTACTTTTTCCTCTTTTTTGTTCACTATATTTATTAACAATAAATGCCCGGACTTGTATGTTTACTATTACTTTCTTGTATATATCCATTTTAAGTAATTCATTTATATGTATTTTAAATTCATTTAAACCATTAAAATTATATTTTAATGGTTTTTGTGTTATTCTACTATTTTCATCAATCTGTTTAATTTTAACTTTTGTTTTATGGTTTTCCCATCCTTTTAAAGGATCTTTGTCATATAATAATTGTAATTTTTCTTGGATTATTTTAAATTTATCTAACGGAAATATAATTAATTCTATTCTAGGGTCTTCTTCTTTTATATTTTCTAATTTTTCTGTGATATTTTCACTGCCTGTAATCCATTCCGTTGTTTTTCTTCTTTTGTTATCTACTATTCTTGCTCCTATCTTTTGTTTACTTTGTGTTGTGAACCACCAGTATGTTTTTGTTATTATATGTGGATATAATTTCTCTAAAAATGGCATTCCTAATAACATATCCTTTGTTGTTAGTTCAAAATTATATATTTCGTTTACAGTTAATATTTTATCCCATATTTGTATTTTTATATATTTTGCCTTATACGTGATCATACTTCATTCATTATTAAATCCTGTTACTACTGATGGTGTTTTTAACTTTTCCCATTTTTCTTCAGGTAAACAATTGTATTTACATATATTAGCCTCTGCTCCTGCATCTATCATTGGTGTATAATAGCTGTTATAATATCCTTCTATTATTATCTTTGCGAGTATATATATTTTCATATTTTTTACATTAAAGTCCTTTTTATTACAACTTTTTTATTTTGGTAATTTATCGTTAGTTGTTTATCCTCTATATTGTATGATTTTGCTTGTTCTAGCCATTTTATTCCTAATGTTATATTTTCATTTCCTTGATATATTTTAAATTTTATCATCATTGGTATACCTCCAATTATTATTTCTTGTTCCGTAGTTTCTTCAAAATTTATTAATTCATTTGGTAATTCTGGACATGAGTGTTCCGTAGTTATTATTTTATCTTCCATTACTAATTCTCTTGTAATGTAATTTCCTCTTGTCCTGTATTTATTAGTATTAAATATTTCTTTGCTCCCTTATTCCTGTTATATAATAATGGTGTGGTTTTATTACTTCTTCTATTGTTCCTTGTGAACTTATATTTATTCTCTTGGAACTATTTGAAGTACTCATTTTTGATGATGTTTGTGGTATATCATTATTATTTATTCTTTTTGATGTGCTTAGTCTTTCTTGTACTATTTCTAAGTCTCCCTCTATATCAATTTTATTATATCTATAGTCATTATTATCTATAACCGTAACTATTTTTTCAAAGGGGTTTTGTATTTTTATTTTATTTATTTTATTTTTTGCTGTTATTTTATGTTTTATTGTTAAAACATATAAATTTTTACATCTGGCTGTAAATATTTTAATTCCAGGTGCTAGCTCTATTCTTGACATTTTCCAATATAATACTAATGAGTTATCTATGTTTCTATCATTAATTGCTACTGAGTAATTAACACTTATTATAAATTAAAATTTTTGGTATATTAAATTACCTTTTACTGCACTTATTATACTTTTTTCTATAGGTTGTATAATTTTGTCATCTGCTAAATATATTTCTATAGGTGTATCTATTCCTTCTAAAACATGCTTTGATTAATATTTCAGTTCGTCCGAAATATACATATTTAATTGGGTTTTTTTGAATTTATATCTTGTATTTCTTTATCAATTATTCTCTTATTAATTATTGGTATTTTAGCTTTTCCTTTGATATACTTACAGTCTATGATATGTTTTCTTTGGCTTACTACATAACATTCTTGTTTTTGTCTTTTAATATTCTTCTATTGCATATTCTTCCTTATTCATTTATAATTTATGTTGTAGTTTATATTCTAGATTATCTATTTGTATTTCTAGATATAAAATAGTATTTCTTTGTGCTATTATAGATTTTTCACAAGTTTCTGCAAATATATTGCTATTTAGTCTATTTTTTCTATGTCTTAATTCTTTTCTTTTTGTAATAATTATTTTATTAAGTTCTTGTTTATATTCGTTATTCATCGTATTTTTAAATATTTAATATATTTATATTCTAATTTAGAAATTATATCTATTATTTATTGTAATCCTTAATTTTTTGTAATATTAAGTTCTGTATATTTTGGATATAATTTGTCTAATTTTTTTTCTTATCTTTCTGTTGATACCATGCTTGTTTTTATCTTTCATAGCTCTGATACCATTTTTGGGGGGTGCGGAATTCATCATAAGTTAGATAGTTAAGGGGGTGCAGAATTCATCATAAGTTAAGATAGTTAAGATATATATATTTCTTCTAATAATTGTTTTAATCTAATTTTTTCTTCAAGATTGTTTATTATATATTCTATTTATAATATATCTTGGGTTCTTTGATACATATTTAAATTCTCTTGTATTAATTGTTCTAATAATCTTATATTTTTCATAGTTTCTATCCAATATTCTAAATAGTCATAGTTCATTTTAATCTGAATCCATTTCTAAATAGTATATATCTATTCTTTCTATTTTTAATTCTTGTAAATTTATTTCATACTATTCTTGATTTAATATATCTTCTAAATCATATTCAAATATTTTTCCCATATAACTCTTTTTATGTCATCAATTTCTATATCTTTAAGGATATATGAAATCAAAGTTTTATAACTTCTTATTTCATCTTACATTGTAAACATGTTTATTTTTATTATGCAGGTTTTACTTAAGTTATTCCTTCCTATCATATCATAATCTAATTAAATCCATATTAGTTTATTATAAACTATAGTATCGTTATCATGTTTTCCGGTCTTTACTAAGTTTGAACTAGTTTTAGGTTGTGCAATCTATCTATTATATCCTTGTAGTTTTTGGGTTATATAATCTTCGTTTTTTGTTTTTGGTTTGTGTGGATCTGCGGTTTAAATTTAAATATGTTTGGATCTTATATATGTTTTCAATGTATGATTGTGTGATATAATAGTATCTTTTTTTTATCACTCTGTATACTAACTGCGTTTGTAGAAGTTTGCAGTTCTGTGGGTATATGTTTTTGTGTGTTTTGGGTAAAGGGTTTTATAAATAACTGGTTTAAGTTTGTATTTCGTGATTTCTCACTAATTTTCCTGCTTGTACCTGCAGTTGTATTTAAACAAACATTATGGGCTTTAGGGAGTTTCCCATCGTCTCCTTTTATCTCTAGAATTTTATCGTCTTCCGATCAACGTAGCTCCACATTTTTATGGTCATGCTGCTGACTTAAATTAGCTTTAGACTTAAGGTTATCTTCATTACTCTTTAGCTTTTGTATCTCATTGTCCACTTTGGTACAAAGTGTAGTAATGGCTTTGAGTCGCTCTTCGATTGTATCTTCATTTTTGTTCTCAGTCTGAGTAGCTTTGTCTTGATAAGTAGTCTGCAACATCATTCTTGTTAGTCTTTATTACTTCAATTGTAAATGTAAAGTTTAATATATTGAATACCAATCTTCTAATTTCTTTTGTAGTTACTGAATCTTGTATTTTTTTTGTTAACCACCACTTTACTTGTGTATTATCTGTTCTTACAATAAATTTGTTATATACAATATATGGATCAAATGCTAATAAACTTTTATACAGAAAATAATTCTTTCCTATTTATTTTCCATTTTATTTCCGTATTTGAATATGTGCCTGAATAATATCTACAGTGATATTCTATATTACTATTATCATATTTATATTTTAATACTCCTCTATAACTCTTTTCACTTGAATCAGTTTCTACTATATAAATAAATTTTTTATCTTCATCTGGAAAATATAATTTCGGTAATGTTTTGCATAATAATTTTATCTTTTGTATTTGTGTTTGATCTCTATTATCAAAATGGTATTCTACGTCTTTCTTTAGTTTTTGTTGTAATGTTTTTAAGTTTTCTGCTAATTTTGGTATATATTCCATTACTTGGTTAACTAATCCTAAAAAAGATTGTAATTTCTTTTTTGTATCTAATTGTTTATTTGAGGTTATTATCTTTTGTACTATATGCGTTTGCATTTTTATTCCATTTTTATCTATTTGTATTCCAAAGAATTCTATTTGTTTTTTCATTATTTCTGCTTTCTTTTTACTTAAAGTTATTCCTGAGTGTTGTATTATATGTATAAATTTTTCTAATAATCTTATGTGTTCATCTTGTGTTTTAGAATATAATAATATATCATCGATATACATTACACAATTTTCTAGTTGTTTAAAATAGTTATCCATAAAATGTTGAAATCTGCCTGGTGCTTTTTTTATCCAAATGGTAATACATTCCATTCGTAAAATCCTTGTGGTACTGTGAATGCTGTAATTTTTTTAGATTCATCTTCTAATTTCAAATGATAAAATCCCCATTTACAATCAAATTTACTAAAGTAATTATATCCTTGCATTTGTCTTATCTTTAATATTTTATTTGGTACTGGAAAATTATATGTTTTAGTTTTTGCATTTAAATTTCTATAATCAATTACCATTCTACTTTTTCGTCTTTTTTGTTCACTATATTTATTAACAATAAATGCCCGGACTTGTATGTTTACTATTACTTTCTTGTATGTATTCATTTTTTAGTAATTCATTTATATGTATTCTAAATTCATTAAAATCATTAAAATTATATTTTAATGGTTTTTGTGTTATTATACTATTTTCATCAATCAGTTCAATTTAACCTTCTGTTTTATGATTTTTTCATCCTTTTAAAGAATCTTTGTCATATAATAATTGTAATTTTTCTTGGATTATTTTAACTTTATCTAAGGAAAATATAATTAATCCTATTCTATGGTCTTCTTCTTTTATATTTTCTATTTTTTCTGTAATTTTTTCACTGCCTTTAATCCATTCCGTTGTTTTTCTTCTTTTGTTACCTACTCTTGTTGCTCCTATCTTTTGTTTACATGGTGTTGTGAACCACCAGTGTGTTTTTGTTATTATATGTGGATATAATTTCTCTAAAAATGGCATTCCTAGTAACATATCCTTTGTTGTTAGTTCAAAATTATATATTTTGTTTACAGTTAATATTTTATCCCATATTTGTATTTTTATATCTTTTGCCTTATACGCGATCATACTTCCTTCATTATTAAATCCTGTTACTACTATTGGTGTTTTTAACTTTTCCCATTTTTCTTCTGGTAAAGAATTGTATTTACATATATTAGCCTCTGCTCATGTATCTATCATTGGTGTATAATATATGTTATAATATCCTTCTATTATTATCTTTGCGAGTATATATATTGTCATATTTTTTACATTAAAGTCCTTTTTATTACCACTTTTTTATTTTGATTATTTATCGTTAGTTGTTTATCCCTTATATTGTATGGTTATACTTGTTCTAGCAATTTTATTCCTAATGTTATATTTTCATTTCCTTGATATATTTTAAATTTTATTATCACTGGTATACCTCCAATTATATTTCGTGTTCCGTTGTTTCTTCAATATTTTTTAATACAATTGGTAATTCTTGACATGAGTGTTCAGTAGTTATTATTTTATCTTCCATTACTTATTCTTGTAACGACCTGTTTAGTTGTTTTGAGCAGTAGAGTATTTCTGGTAATAACTGTCTGAGTCGACGGATCCCATGACGGGCCGTCATGGGCACGACGGACCGTCGAGGGGGTCTCGTTCCAAAACACTTAGAATTCAAAAATTTGGGTACTGAGATCGACTCTCTGAACTTCGCGACGAAATGGCAGGACGGACCTTCGCAGACATGACGGGCCGTCAAAGACTCTTTAATGAATTGAGTCTACGAGCGTGACGAAGCGGCGGGGCCTTGCCGTCGCAGTACGATGGGCCGTAACAGGTTGCGTAAAAACCCTGACTGGGTCGGATTTCTGTTAAATATTTTAAGGGGCGTTTTGGACTATTCATGCTTAATTATAAAGTTAGTGGGATTAATGTTAATAATTCAATTACTTGGGGGTTAAAGGGGACAACCTTGAAATAAATAGTGGGTTACTTTTACCATCTTTATACTTAATTATATGCTAATTAGGGTAAAAGAAAAAGGGTTTGAATAAGAAAAATAGAAAGAACAAAGAGAGGGAGAAACGAACGATCAAGAGAGAGAGAAAACGAAGAAGAACGCAGCTTTGGGAAAGTAGATTGCTTGATCACAATTTTTCGATGGAGGTAGGTTATGGTTTATACTATCCCATAGTAAACTCTTAATAGCGAATGATATGTGTTGGGTAGTATTGTAAAGTCTTCTATATGCCTAATTGTGTGCTTGCATGATGTGATTATGTAATTGTAATGGATTGAGAAGATGAGGCTATGAATATTGAATCCTAAATTTACTTTGTTAATGATGATGCCTTGGTACAAAAGAAGACTTGATGAACTAAAATAATTAGAATAGAGGATCGGGTGTCACGTTCCGACACCAGGATAGTATATGGATCGGGTGTCACGTTCCGACACCAGGATAGTATTGATGGATCGGAGTGTCACGTTCCGACACTAGGATAGTATTGATGGATTGGAGTGTCACATTCCGACACCAGGATAGTCTATGGATCGGGTGTCACGTTCCGACACCAGGATAGTATATTGATCGGAGTGTCACGTTCCGACACCAGGATAGTATATGGATCAGAGTGTCACGTTCCGACACCAGGATAGTAAAGAGAATGAATCTTGAAATATTCTAATACACTCAATCTAAAGAACTAATTCCCAAATGAGTATGGTGTGGAGGCTTGAGTCCTCATAGATGTGATTGGTGTTGTTGCAAATGATTCTTATGTGTGTTGCTATCACCTGTTATGTATTTGGTTGGTTTTATGTTATTATCTGACATATATTGTTTTCTATTTTGAGTTGGCCGATGATACCTACTCAGTACTTGTGTTTTGTACTGGCCCCTACTTGTATTTGTTTTTCTTTGTTAATTATGGAGTGCAGCAAACGTGCCATCGTCTTCAACTCAACCGCAACTCTAGCCAGTCTTCATCACACCAGATTTCAGGGTGAGCTAATGCTTCTAGCTTGGACTAGATCTTCTTATTCATGTCTTGATTCCTTCATGTTCTGGCATAGACTAGCTGTTATTTATTTTTAGTTTCTTAGATACTCTTAGCTTTAGTAATTTGAGGACAGATGTTCTTGTGGTGATGACTTCCAGATTTTGGGAATAATAAGTGTTTGATTTTTTAGAAGTTATTAATCTATTTTTACAAATGAGTTTTAAGTCTTCCGCATTGTATTCTGTTTATATTGTATTGGAATGTTGGGGTTTAGATTGGTTGGTTCGCTCACATAGTAGGATAAGTGTGGGTGCCACTCGCGGCTCGATTTGGGTCATGACAAACTTGGTATCAGAGCATTAGGTTCGTTGGTCTCATCACACAAGAACGAGTCTAGTAGAGTCTTAAGGAACGGTAGGGGGACACCTTTACTTTTCTTTGAGAGGCTATAAGACTTTAGGAAAAATTCCATTCTTTCTTTCTTCCTTTCGTGCTATTACTTGGATCCAATTGGTATCTAGGCGATACAAATTGGTATCTGTCCATCTTCACTCTATTTCGCAGATGGTTAGAACTAGAGCAACGACTGCACCAACACCAACATCGGCAAGACAAGATGCGTCTGAGCCAGCCACTGGGGCTGTAGCTCGGAGAGGAGCAGTGGCAAGAGGCCGTGGTAGAGGTCGCGGGAGGACGTCCTCTAGAGGACGAGGACAAGCACTTAGCCCAACTAGTACTAGGGTTGTGAATCCTCCACCGACTGAGGAATTGGTAAGAGAGGGTGAGGAAGGGGAGAATGAACAAGTGCAAAATGAGGAATTGCCACCCCAACCTACCCCAGAGATGATTAATCAGGTTCTCGCTTATCTTAGCGGGTTATCTGATCAAGGCCAGACGCCTCCAGTGTTTTCTGTACCAGCACCCCAGGTTCCGGAAGTACAACAGGCAGCTGCTGTGGCTCCCCGCATGGATGCCTCGTTGGAAATAGGCACGTTTCCTCGTTTGACTACAGGGCCTATAATGACAAGTGATCAACAGGACGGACCGTCGCAGGCACGACGGGCCATCACAGACTGCGTAATCCCAGGCTGGGTCGGATTTCTTTAAATGTTTTAAGGGACGTTTTTGACTATCCCTGCTTTAATTATAAGTTAGTGGGTTAAATGTTAATAAGTGTAATTACTTGGGGGTTAAAAGAGGTAACCTTTAGTTAATTAGTGGGTTATTATTGCCATCTTTTATACTTAATTATATTGTAATTAGGGTAAAAGAAAGAGGGTTTGAAGAAGAAAAATAGAAAGAACAAAGCGAGAGAGAGAGAGAGAGAGAGTCGAACGAGAAAGAGGATCGAAACAAGGAAGAAAGAAACAAAACTTTGGGAAATTGCTTTCTTGATCACGAATCTTCGGTGGAGGTAGGTTATAGTTTTTATGCTATTCGTAGTAAACTCTTAATAGCGAATGATATGTATTGGTAGTATTCTAAACCCTTCTATATGCTTAATTGTATGCTTGCATGAATGTGATTATATAATTGTGATAAAATAATCATGATGAAGCTATTGAATCCTAAATCTTGAAAAGAAACCCTAATATACTTTGTTAATGATGATGCCTTGGTATAAAAGAAGGATTGATGAACGAAAGTAGTGAGATTAGGGGATCGGGTGCCACGTTCCGGTACCAGGATAGAAATAGAGGATCGGGTGCCACGTTCCGGTACCAGGATAGAATGAGGATCAGAGTGTCACGTTCCGACACCAGGATAGTATATGGATCGGGTGCCAATTTCCGGTAACAGGATAGAATGAGGATCGGAGTGTCACGTTCCGACACCAGGATAGTATATGGATCGGGTGCCACGTTCCGGTACCAGGATAGTATATGAGGATCGGAGTGTCACGTTCCGACACCAGGATAGTATATGGAGCGGAGTGTCACGTACCTACACGAGGGGAATAAAGATAATGAATCTTGAAATATGTTAATATACTCAATCTAATGAACCTAATTCCCAAATGAGTATGGTATTGAGGCTTGAGTCCTCATGTGTGAACTTGACAGTACTTATTAATGATTATAGAACTTGTTGTTGCTACATGTTGAGTATTGTAGTTGATTTATGATATTACTTGATATATACTGTTTTCTATTTTGAGTTGGCCGAAGATATCTACTCAGTACTCGTGATTTGTACTGACCCCTACTTTTATGTTTTCTTCTTTGTTATTTGTGGAGTGCAGCAAACGTACCGTCATCTTCAACTCAATCGCAATTCTAGCCAGTCTTCGTCACACTGGATCTTCAGGGTCAGCTAATGCTTCTAGCTTGGACTAGATCTTCTTCCTCATGTCTTGATGCCTTGAACTTCCGGCATAGACTAGATTTTTATTTATTTTAGCTTCTTAGAATACTCTTAGTTTAGTAAATTGATCATAGATGTTCTTGTGGTGATGACTTCCAGATTTTGGGAAATAATAGATGTTGAATTTTAGAAGTTATTGAATTGGTTTTTATCAATGAGTTTAAGTCTTCCGCATTACTTTCTTTTGATATTATATTGAAATGTTAGGGGTTTAGATTGGTTGGTTCGCTCACATAGGAGGGTAAATGTGGGTGCAAGTCGCGGCTCGGTTTTGGGTCGTGACAAACTTGGTATCAGAGCATTAGGTTCGTTGGTCTCATCATACAAGAACGAGTCTAGTAGAGTCTTATGGAACGGTAGGGGGACGCCTTTACTTTTCTTTGAGAAGCCATAAGACTTTAGGAAAGTTCCATTCATTCTTTCTTTCTTTCGTGCTATTACTTGGATCCAATTGGTATCTAGGTGATACAAATTGGTATCTGACCATCTTCACTCTATTTCGCAGATGGTTAGAACTAGAACAACGACTGCACCAACACCAACACCGGCAAGACAAGAACGCTTTGAGCGCCGCACCGGGTCAGAGCTCGAAGAGGAGTAGTGGCGAGAGGCCGTGGTAGAGGTCGTGGGAGGACGTCCTCTAGAGAAAGAGGACAAGTACCTAGCCCATCTAATGCAAGGGCGGTGACTCCTCCACCGACTGAGGAAGTAGTAAGAGAGGGTGAGGAAGGGGAGAATGAACAAGTGCAAAATGAGGAATTGCCACCCCAACCTACCCAGAGATAATCAATCAGGTTCTTGCTTATCTTAGCGGGTTATCTGATTAGGGTCAGGCACCTCCAGTGTTTTCTGCACCAACACCTCCGATTTCAGAGGTACAACATGCAGCCACTATGGCTCCCCGTATGGATGCCTCATTGGAAATAGGCACGTTTCCTCGTTTGACTACAGGGCCTATAATGACAAATGATCAGCATGAACTTTTCAGTAAGTTCTTGAAATTGAAACCTCCAGTCTGCAAGGGTGCTGAATCGGAAGATGCCTACGATTTTCTGGTTGACTGTCATGAGCTACTACACAAGATGGGTATAGTAGAACGGTTTGGTGTTGAGTTCATGACTTATCAGTTTCAAGGGCACGCCAAAATGTGGTGGCGGTCACATGTTGAGTTTCAACCAACAGAGGCACGACCTATGACTTGGGTATCATTCTCTAACATGTTTATGGAAAAGTATATTCCCCAGACTTTGAGGGATAGGAAAAGAGATGAGTTCTTGAGCCTAGAGCAAGGTAGGATGTAGGTTACTGCTTATGAGGCTAGGTTTCCTGCACTATCCAGATAAGCCACCCACCTTTGTTTCAGTTCACAAGAGAAGATTCGCCGTTTTGTTAAGGGTTTGAGGTCAGAATTGCAGATTTAAGCCTAACAGGTAACGGCTACGGCAAAATCCTTTCAAGAAGTGGTAGACTTCGTGATAGAGGTGGAAGGAGTAAAGCCAGATGACTTCACCATGGCGTCGACATCAAAAAGGTTTCTAAAGGGAGGTGAGTTTAATGGTTCTTACTCTAGAGGACAGGGTTCCGGAGGTTACTCAGTCCGACCAATTCAGTCTTCACTACAATCTGTAGTTGGGGGTCCACCTCAGACCGGCCAACACTTCTCTAAGAGACCTATGCTTGAATCCCGAGAGTGTTATGGATGTGGGGAGACTGGACACATTAAGAGGTATTGTCCAAAACAGAGTTACAAACCTCCAGTGGTTAGAGGTAGAGGTTGTTATGGAAGAGGCCGTCATTCTGGAGGACGCGGTGGTCGAGGTAATGGTGGTCATCAAAACGGCCGGGGTGATGGGAAAACTGGAGCCACTACATCACAACATGGTAGGGGCAACGGAGAGACAGGTGATAGGGCCCATTGTTATGCTTTCCCTGGGAGATCTGAAGCGGAGACATCCGATGCTGTCATCACAGGTAATCTTTCGGTTTGTGATTGCATGGCTTCTGTATTGTTTGATCTTGGATCCACATTTTCTTATGTATCTTCATTTGTTACTGGTCTTAATTTACCTTGTGAATTACTTGACATGCCTATTCATGTTTCTACTCCGGTGGGTGAGTCTTTGACAGTTGAAAAAGTATATAGGTCTTGTTTGGTGACTTTTGCGGGGAGCAACACTTATGTAGATTTGGTTATCTTAGAAATGGTTGACTTTGATGTAATTCAGGGTATGACTTGGCTTTCTCCGAATTTTGTGATCTTGGATTGTAATGCTAAAACTGTTACGTTAGCCAAGCCTGGGACAGATCCGTTAGTGTGGGAGGGCGACTACACTTCCAATCCGGTTCGTATCGTGTCCTTTCTTCGTGCTAAGAAGATGGTTAGTAAGGGTTTTTTATCTTTCTTGGCACATCTCAGGGATGACACTACCCAAGTACCTTCGATTGAGTCGGTTTTGGTAGTCCGTGAGTTTTTGGATGTGTTCCCTGCAGATCTTCCTGGTATGCCACCGGATAGGGATATTGACTTCTGCATTGATCTTGAACCGGGCACTCGCCCCATTTCTATGCCCCTTATAGAATGGCTCCCGCGGAGTTAAGATTGTTAAAGGCCCAACTTCAAGAGTTGTTGAGCTAAGGCTTCATTAGACCAAGTGCATCTCCTTGGGGTGCTCCGGTGTTATTTGTGAAGAAGAAGGATGGGAGTTTTCGGATGTGCATAGACTATAGTCAACTAAATAAGGTAACTATTAAGAACAAGTATCCTCTTCCTCGCATTGATGACTTGTTCGATCAGTTACAAGGTGTTTGTGTCTTCTCTAAGATTGACTTGAGATCTGGTTATCATCAATTGAAAATACGGGCAACAGATGTGCCAAAGACTGCCTTTCGAACCAGGTATGGGCATTACGAATTTGTAGTGATGTCCTTTGGTCTTACGAATGCTCCTGCTGCGTTCATGAGTTTGATGAACAGGATTTTTAAGCCATATCTGGATCTCTTTGTGATCGTATTTATTGATGATATACTGATATACTCTAAAAGTAAGAAGGAACATGAGGAGCATTTGAGAATTGTATTGGAAATGTTGAGGGAGAAAAAGCTTTATTCCAAGTTCTCTAAGTGTGAGTTTTGGCTAGATGCAGTATCCTTCTTGGGGCACGTGGTTTCTAAGGATGGAGTGATGGTGGATCCTTCTAAGATTGCGACAGTGAAGAATTGGGTAAGACCTACTAATGTGTCATAAATAAGGAGCTTTGTTGGTTTAGCTAGCTATTACCGTCGATTTGTCAAGGGATTCTCTTCCATTGCTTCCCAATTGACGAACTTGACTAAGCAGAATGTTCCATTTGTATGGTCGGACGAAAGTGAGGAAAGCTTTTAGAAGCTCAAGACTTTGTTGACTACCGCACCTATTCTTACCTTGCCAGTAGAGGGTAAGAACTTCATTGTTTATTGTGATGCATCCTATTCGGGTTCGGGTGCAGTGCTAATGCAAGAGAAAAATGTAATTGCTTATGCTTCAAGGCAATTAAAGGTGCATGAACGTAACTATCCGACCCATGATTTGGAGTTGGCTGCGGTAGTGTTTGCAATAAAGCAATGGAGACACTATCTATATGGGGTTTAAGTGTGAAGTATACACGGATCATCGTAGCCTACAGTACGTCTTTAATCAAAAAGATTTGAACTTGAGACAGAGGAGATGGATGGAAGTACTGAAGGACTACGACATCACTATTTTGTATCATCCGAGAAAAGCGAATGTTGTGGCAGACGCCTTAAGTAGAAAGGCAGGGAGCATGGAAATTCTAGCTCACTTGCAAGTTTCTAGACGCCCATTGGCTAGAGAGGTTCAGATTCTGGCTAATGACCTTATGAGGTTAGAAGTAAATGAGAAGGGAGGATTGTTAGCTTGTGTGGAGGCAAGATCTTCCTTCCTTGACAAGATTAAGGGAAAGCAGTTTAATGATGAGAAATTGATCCGGATCCGAGATAAAGTGTTGCAAGGAGAGGCTAAAGAAGCAACAACCGATGATTAAGTTGTTTTGAGGATTAAGGGAAGGGTATGTGTACCCCGCGTCGATGATTTGATCAACACTATTCTGACAGAGGCTCATAGTTTAAGGTATTCTATACATCGGGGTGCAACTAAGATGTACCGTGACCTAAAGCAACACTTTTGGTGGAGTACAATGAAGCGCGACATTGTTGATTTTGTGGCCAAATGTCCAAATTGTCAACAAGTAAAGTATGAGCATCAGAGGCCCGGAGGAACACTTCAGAGAATGCCCATTCCTGAATGGAAGTGGGAGAGAATTGCAATGGATTTCATGGTTGGTCTTCCAAAGACATTGGGTAAGTTTGATTCTATTTGGGTAATTGTTGACAGATTAACTAAGTCTGCGCACTTCATTCCGGTCAAGGTGACTTACAATGCCGAGAAGTTAGCCAAAATCTATATCTCAGAAATTGTTCGGATGCATGGGGTTCCACTCTCCATCATATCAGATAGAGGTACGCAGTTTACTTCTAAGTTTTGGAAAATATTGTTTGCGGAATTGGGTACTAGGTTGGACCTTAGTACTGCGTTCCATCCTCAGACCGATGGTCAGTCTGAGCGAATGATTCAAGTGTTGGAGGATATGCTTCGTGCATGTGTGATAGAATTTGGTTGTCATTGGGATAACTTCTTACCCTTAGCGGAGTTTTCATACAATAATAGTTATCACTCAAGTATTAACATGGCCCCATTTGAAGCATTGTATGGTAGGAGATGTAGGTCTCCCATTGGGTGGTTTGATGCATTTGAGGTTAGACCTAAGGGTACTGACCTTTTGAGGGATTCATTAGAGAAAGTGAAATCTATTCAAGAAAAACTTTTAGCGGCGCAAAGTAGGCAAAAGGAATATGCAGATCGAAAGGTTAGAGACTTGGAGTTTATGGAGGGTGAGAAAGTCTTGATGAAGGTTTTGCCCATTAAAGGGGTGATGCGGTTTGGTAAAAGAGGTAAACTAAGCCCAAGGTATATTGGTCCCTTTGAAGTACTTAAGCGAGTAGGGAAGGTGGCTTATGAGTTAGCCTTGCCTCCAGGGCTGTCCGGAGTGCATCCGGTATTTCATGTGTCTATGTTGAAAAGATACCATGGGGATGGAAATTACATCATTCAATGGGATTCAGTTCTGCTTGATGAAAATTTGTCTTATGAGGAGGAGCCTTTTGCCATTCTAGATAGAGAAGTCGGCAAGCTTAGGTCAAGGGAGATTGCATCCATCAAAGTTCAATGGAATAATCGACCGGTTGAAGAGGATGCTTGGGAGAAGGAGGCTGATATGCCAGAAAGATACCCACACCTGTTTAAAGATTCAGGTACTCCTTCTCGCCCTTTTTTTTCTTCTTGTGATCGTTCGAGGACGAACGATGGTTAAATTGGTATCTATTGTAACGACCTGTTTAGTCGTTTTGAGCAGCGGATTTTATTTCTGGAAAACTGGCTGAGACAACGGACCCCATGACAGACCGTCATGGGCACGACGGACCGTCGCAGGGTCTCGTTTCAAAAAACTTAGAAATTCTGAAATTGGGTACTGAAATCGACTCCCTGAACTTCGTGACGACATGGCAGGACGGACTGTCGTGGGCACGACGGACCGTCACAGACCCTTTAATAGAGTTGAGTCTCCGAACTCTGTGACGGAGCAGCAGGACGGACCGTCGCAGGCACGACGGGCCGTCACAAACTGCGTAATCCTAGGCTGGGTTGGATTTCTTTAAATGTTTTAAGGGACGTTTTTGACTATCCCTGCTTTAATTATAAGTTAGTGGGTTAAATGTTAATAAGTCTAATTACTTGGGGGTTAAAAGAGGTAACTTTGAGTTAATTAGTGGGTTATAATTGCCATCTTTTATACTTAATTATATGCTAATTAGGGTAAAAGAAAGAGGGTTTGAAGAAGAAAAATAGAAAGAACAAAGAGAGAGAGAGAGAGAGAGAGTCGAACGAGAAAGAGGATCGAAAAAAGGAAGAAAGAAACAAAACTTTGGGAAATTGCTTGCTTGATCACGAATCTTCGGTGGAGGTAGTTTATGATTTTTATACTATTCGTAGTAAACTCTTAATAGAGAATGATATGTATTGGTAGTATTGTAAACCCTTCTATATGCTTAATTGTATGCTTGCATGAATGTGATTATATAATTGTGATAAAATAAGCATGATGAAGCTATTGAATCCTAAATCTTGAAAAGAAACCCTAATCTACTTTGTTAATGATGATGCCTTGGTATAAAAGAAGGCTTGATGAACGAAAGTAGTGAGATTAAGGGATCGGGTGCCACGTTCCGGTACCAGGATAGAAATAGAGGATCGGGTGCCACGTTCCGGTACCAGGATAGAATGAGGATCGGAGTGTCACGTACCGACACTAGGATAGTATATGGATCGGGTGCCACGTTCCGGTACCAGTATAGAATGAGGATTGGAGTGTCACATTGCGACACCAGGATAGTATATGGATCGGGTGCCACGTTCCGGTACAAGGATAGAATGAGGATCGGAGTGTCAAGTTTCGACACAAGGATAGTATATGGATCGGGTGCCACGTTCCGGTACCAGGATAGTATATGAGGATCGGAGTGTCACGTTCTGACACCAGGATAGTATATGGAGCGGAGTGTCACGTACCGACACGAGGGGAATAAAGATAATGAATCTTGAAATATGTTAATATACTCAATCTAATGAACCTAATTCCCAAATGAGTATGGTATTGAGGCTTGAGTCCTCATGTGTGAACTTGACAGTACTTATTAATGATTATAGAACTTGTTGTTGCTACATGTTGAGTATTGTAGTTGATTTATGATATTACTTGATATATACTGTTTTCTATTTTGAGTTGGCCGATGATATCTACTCAGTACTCGTATTTTGTACTGACCCCTACTTTTATGTTTTCTTCTTTGTTAGTTGTGGAGTGCAGCAAACGTACCGTCATCTTCAACTCAACCGCAATTCTAGCCAGTCTTCGTCACAACGGATCTTCAGGGTGAGCTAATGTTTCTAGCTTGGACTGGATCTTCTTCCTTATGTCTTGATGCCTTGAACTTCCGGCATGGACTAGCTTTTTATTTATTTTAGCTTCTTAGAATACTCTTAGTTTAGTAAATTGATCATAGATGTTCTTGTGGTGATGACTTCCAAATTTTGGGAAATAATAGATGTTGAATTTTAGAAGTTATTGAATTGGTTTTTATCAATGAGTTTAAGTCTTCCGCATTACTTTCTGTTGATATTATATTGAAATGTTAGGGGTTTAGATTGGTTGGTTCGCTCACATAGGAGGGTAAATGTGGGTGCCAGTCGCGGCTCGGTTTTGGGTCGTGACATAGATACTCTTAGCTCTAGTAATTTGAGGATAGATGTTCTTGTGGTGATGACTTCCAGATTTTGGGAATAATAAGTGTTTGAGTTTTTAGAAGTTATTAATCTATTTTTACAAATGAGTTTTAAGTCTTCCGCATTGTATTCTGTTTATATTGTATTGGAATGTTTGGGTTTATATTGGTTGGTTCGCTCACATAGTAGGATAAGTGTGAGTGCCACTCGCGGATCGATTTGGGTCCTGACAATTCTCTTGTAATGTAGTTTTCTTCTTGTCCTGTATTTATTAGTATTAAATATTTCTTTGCTTCATTATTCCTATCACATAATAATGGTGTGGTTTTATTTCTCCTTCTATTGTTCCTTGTGAACTTATATTTATTCTCTTGGAACTATTTGAAGTACTCATTTTTTATGATGTTTGTAGAATATCATTATTATTTATTCTTTTTGATGTGCTTAGTCTTTCTTGTACTATTTCTAAGTCTCCGTCTATATCAATTTCATTATAACTATAGTCATTATTATCTATAACCGTAACGATTTTTTCAAAGGGTTTTTTTTTATTTTATTTTTTACTGTTATTTTATGTTTTGTTGTTAAAACATATAAATTTTTACATCTGGCTGTAAATATTTTACTCCAGGTTCTAGCTCTATTCCTGATATTTTCCAATATAATAATAATGATTTATCTATGTTTCTATCATTAATTGCTACTGAGTTATTGGCATTTATTATAAACTAGTGAACTTAGCCGCGCTTTGCACGATAAAAAATTACTCGTTAAATTTGCTAAATAATTAATTTTTTGAATAGTTGATTACTAAATATATTTCTAAAGATTCTTTATAATCTTTAATCTATATATATATCAAATTTTAAGTCTTAATTAAGTTTATTATTAGTACTTAAATTTTATATCTTTTGTAATTTGAAATCGCTTAAGAATTTTCAAAATTATAAAAAAAATCCTAAATTTATTCTCTTTATTTTAATAAGAAAAGTAAATGTAATGTAATAACTTGAACTCTTTATGAAATTTAAATTTAATTTAATAATATAATAAGCTTAATGTTAATATAGTTTTTTTCTAATATCTATTCTTTTCCTTCAAAAGTATTATACTTTCCTTTAGTAATGAATTTTTTTTCATCTTTCACTAATCTTAGATTATGAAATGTTTGTAAATCATTTTCTATCTTGACTAATTTTACTACGATTATAATATACTGCCTATTATTTATATAAAAATGAATAGATTGAAAGATAAATAGTCTTAAATACGTAAATAATATAAAGTATTTAAATAAATTAAACCCAACTTATATATATGTATTAACTAAAATACAACTTTAAACTTACCTATATTTTAGTTACAATTTCTAAATTATTCTAAAAGGTAAACATAAATAAAAATTGTGAAATTTCCTAATCATCAAAATTGATTTCATTATTCAAAATAAAATATATACAATGTTGAAACCATTAAAAAAAACCTAAATGATAATAAACAAAACAATTCAAGTCTTCAAAGTTAAAATTAATATACCTGAAATTTCAAAAATATTATTTAGTGTAGGTATAAATTATAATTAGATAAATTAATCAAAGAATCCTTGTTGGAGTACAAAAGAAAATTAAAATAAATTAAAATTAAACAAATAAACAAAATAATCTTTGTAGGAATACCAAAGAAAATTATCCTAGCCTCTAATTATTCAATTGTACACACTCTCAATGTTCACTTACACCATTTGAAGATTAATGGACATAAACATTAATGTAGGGTTCCTTTTCCTTGTGAGTTTATGAAAGTTAAACTTAAATATTGTCATATGTTCATCTTGTCTTCCATTATAAATAATAAAGATTATTTTAAAAAAATGCGCAAAATAATAAGTACACTAAAATCATCAATAATGAGGAAAAAAGCAATAAAAACAAAAAAAAAAAAGAACAAAAAAAATATTGTAAATAAAAGACATCAAACAAACTGAAATAAAAAGAGTAACATGAGTGAAATATTGTACTCATCAAAATTGAATTTGAATTTCCAAAATTGTCATATACTCGTCCACACTGTTAAGTGTTAACAATAGAAGTTAGTCACAAAGAATCTCTCTCTCTCTCTCTCTCTATATATATATATATATATATATATATATATATATATATATATATATATATATATATATATATATATATATATATATATATATATATATATATATATATATATATATAATTAGACATAATCAAAGTGATGTACCTTGGTAACTCAAATTAGATATTGTTCTCACTGAATTTGAATTTCCAAAATTGTCAAATGCTCATCTTATCTTCCACATTGTAAAAGTTAGTAACAAATAAACTATATATTATAAAATTAGAAATAACCAAAGTGATGTACTTTAGTATAAATATGATGAAGAAAGGAAAAATAAAATAAAAAATTCTTGCAATGGTGAAGATGACATGGTTTTAGTATTTATAGTAATCCATAAATTCTTAACTATTGAATAAATAAATTAAAAGAGTAATGGAATAATCAATACCTGCAATTGTAACTTATATTGGTCATTAGTGTCTTAATTATAATTTAGTAATACTTTTAAGAAGGAATAGGGAAAGGTTTAAATATTTAAAGGGATAAATTGTAACTTATATATACCTAAAATAATAAAGGTATTAATGGAGGAATTTAAAGAGAAATAATGAATAGAGGATATTTATTTAATTTAACTAATATATCAAGATAAAATTAAGAGAAAAAAAAAAGGTTTAAAAAAAGATAAAATATATAAATTCTAATGCTGGCCTATGAGGGGTGCCACATCAGCACTTTCATATCCAGATTTATATATATATATAGATTTAATTTTTTTGTATATTAAATTACCTTTTACTGCACTTATTATACTTTTTTCTATAGGTTGTATAATTCTGTCATCTGCTAAATATATTTGTATAAGTGTATTTATTCCTTCTCTAAAACATGCTTTTATTAATATTTCAGTTCCTCCTAAATGTACATATTTAATTGGGTTTTTTTGCATTTATATCTTGTATTTCTTTATTAATTATTCTCTTATTAATTATTGGTATTTTAGATTTTTCATTGGTATACTTACAGTCTATAATATGTTCTCTTTGACTTACTACATAATATTCTTCTTTTTGTCTTTTAAACCAATTTTTTATTTTTGGTACTTCTAATATTTTTTCTACAATTAGATCTAATTATTTTCGTTTTATTTGTTCAAATATACTATTATCAAATATTATTTTTTGTTCTAAAGTTTCTTCATCTTGACATTCTTCTTTATTTATTATTTGTATATCTGCTTCATTCATCTATATTATAAAGTTCATTATCTGATTCTAATTCTATGTCATTATCCATTTCATTTTCTGATATTTCATATATACTATACTCGCTTTCTAAATCATAATCGACCAATTTTTTATTTTTGGTACTTCTAATATTTTTTCTACACATAGATCAAATTCTTTTCCTTTTATTTGTTCAAATATACTATTATCAAATATTATTTTTTGTTCTAAAGTTTCTTCATCTTGAAATTCTTCTTTATTTATTATTTGTATATCTGCTTCAGTCATCTATATTATAAAGTTTATCTGATTCTAATTCTATGTCATTACCCATTTCATTTTATGATATTTCATATATACTATCCTCGCTTTCTAAATCATAATCGACAAATTCTATTTGTATATATTTTTCATTTTCCATAATTATTTCTGATATATGTTTCCTCTTTGGATCTTTAGGTAATTTACAATCTTTAGCTATATGTCCTAATTTCCCACAATTATAGCAAGTACATTCTGTAAAATTTTGTTTTTGGTCTAAATGGTCTTTTAGTTTTGTAATTTTTTACATAATATCTCTTTCTTGGTTTTTTATATTTATATGTTGATCTATATTTTTTATAATTTTTTATTTTTATTATATTTCTTTTTATAATATCTATCTGTACAACCAAATTGAGGTGCTATTTTATTTTTGCAACATGCTAAGTTTTTTACTAATACTTTTTCTATTTTTATGTCTTCTTTATGTTTTTCACATAATTCTGTAAACCATCTTTGTAAGAATTTCATTCAAGCTCCTAAAGTATCTGTTAATTCTTCTTCATTCCAACTTTTTATTATTTTTGAACTAAAAGGTTCTGGTAATTTTGTAAAATATGATTTTCTTATTTCTTTACTTTCTTCCATGTTATATGTTCCTTTCTAATAATATTCTCTAAATGTGCATGTATATTCATCTATATAACACATGTAACATATTGTCAATTTTGCCATTAAATTTCTATTTTTAACTTTTTCTTTATTTTGTTCTTCTACTTTTGTTGTAATACTAGTAAATTCATTTCTTATAGATATTTCATATTTATTTAATATTTCCATAGATGTTGTAGATATTTCTCCATTAAATTTTTTATTATTTCTTAATGTCTTTATACTTTCTTCTGTTAAATTTTGTAACCATAATTTTACTGTTCCTATAAGTGTTCTTTCTATATATCCTGGTTTTCTGTCATTCCTATCTTGTAATCTATTAATTGTTTTGATATATATCCCATCCATAATTGAATTTTTTTATTTATATCTGATACACAGTCTAAATCTAAAAAATTATGTTGTTCAGTTGTTGGTTTAGGTATCAATTTATTTAATCTTTTATCCCATAAAATCTTTTCTCTATCATACTTTTCATAACTTACATTATAGTATGTTGGATTTAAATATTTTGGATTTTTTACTCCTGATGTACTAGGTTTTTCATTCATGTCTATATCTCCCGTATTTATTTCTACATTTTTTCTACTGTCTATATTATCCAAGATTTCTGTATATGTTTCACTTATCTCTGAGTATTGTTCTTCTAAATTATTGTTGATATCATCGATTCTTACTTCTGGTAGATTAGTTATATCATCTTGATTACTTTGTTCTAATTTATCTTCTAATTGCAATTTCTCTTTAAATTTGTGTCACGACCCAAAACCGAGCCGCGACTTGAACCCACACTTACCCTCCTATGTGAGCGAACCAACCAATCTAAACCTTAACATTTCAATGTAATATCAACAGAAAATAATGCGGAAGACTTAAACTCATAAATAAAAACCAATTCAATAACTTCTAAAATTCAACATCTATTATTCCCCAAAATCTGGAAGTCATCACCACAAGAACATCTATGATCAAATTACTAAACTAAGAATATTCTAAGAAGCTAAAACAAGTAAAAGCTAGTCCATGCCAGAACTTCAATGCATCAAGACATGAGGAAGAAGATCCAGTCCAAGCTAGAAGCATTAGCTCACCCTGAAGATCCGGTGTGACGAAGACTGGGTAGAATTGCGGTTGGGTTGAAGATGACGGTACGTTTGCTACACTCCACAAATAACAAAGAAGAAAACATAAAAGTAGGGGGTCAGCACAAACACAAATACTGAGTAGGTATCATCGGCCAACTCAAAATAGAAAATAATATATATCAAGTAATATCATAAATAAACTATAATACTCAACATGTAGCAACAACAAGTACTATAATCATTACTAAGTTCTGCCAAGTTCACACATGAGGACTCAAGCCTCAATACCATACTCATTTGAGAATTAGTTTCATTAGATTGAGTATATTAACATATTTCAAGATTCATTATCTTTATTCCCCTCGTGTCGGTACGTGACACTCTGCTCCATTACTATCCTGGTGTCGGAACGTGACACTCTGATCCTCATATACTATCCTGGTACCGGAACGTGGCACCCGATCCATATACTATCCTGGTGTCGGAACGTGACACTCCGATTCTCATATACCATCCTTGTACCGAAACGTGGCACCCGATCCATATACTATCCTGGTGTTGGAACGTGACACTCCGATCCTTATATACTATCCTGGTACAGGAACGTGGCACCCGATCCTCTATTTCTATCCTGGTACCGGAACGTGACACTCCGATCCTCATATACTATCCTGGTACCGGAACGTGGCACCCGATCCATATACTATCCTGGTGTCGGAACATGACACTCCGATCCTCATATACTATCCTGGTACCGGAACGTGGCACCCGATCCTCTATTTCTATCCTGGTATCGGAACGTGGCACCCGATCCCCTAATCTCACCACTTTCATTCATCAAGCCTTCTTTTATACCTAGGCATCATTATTAACAAAGTAGATTAGGGTTTCTTCAGGATTTGGGATTCAATAGCTTCATCATGCTTATTTATTCACAATTACATAATAATATTCATGCAAGCATACAATTAAGCATATAGAAGGGTTTACAATACTACTAACACATATCATTCGCTATTAAGAGTTTACTACGAATAGTATGGAAACCATAACCTACCTCCACCGAAGATTCGTGATCAAGCAAGCAATTTCCCAAAGCTTTGTTTTTCTCCTCTTCGTTTCACCTTCTCGTTCGATTCTCCCTCTCTCTCTTTGTTCTTTCTAGTTTTCTTATTCAAACCCTCTTTCTTTTACCCTAATTAGCATATAATTAAGTATAAAAGATGACAATAATACCCCACTAATTAACTCAAGGTTACCTCTTTTTAACCCCCAAGTAATTAGACTTATTAACATTAACCCACTAACTTTATAATTAAAGCAGGAATAGTCAAAAACGTCCCTTAAAATATTTAAAGAAATCCGACCCAGCCTGGGATTACGCAGTCTATGACGGCCCATCGTGCCTGCGACGGTCCGTCCTGATGCTCCGTCACAGAGTTCAGAGACTCAATTCTATTAAAGGGTCTGTGATGGTTTGTTGTATCCACGACGGTCCGTCCTGCCATTTCGTTACGAAGTTCAGAGAGTCGATTTCAGTACCCAAATTTCAGAATTTCTAAGTGTTTTGGGACGAGACCCCCTCGACGGTCCGTCGTGCCTATGACGGTCCGTCGTGGGGTCCGTCGTCTGTCTCAATTTTCCAGAAATACAATCTGCTGCTCAAAACGACTAAACAGGTCGTTACAATAGATACCAATTTACCCATCGTTCGTCCTCGAACGATCATCAGAAGAAAAACAAGGGCGAAAAGGAGTACCTGAATCTGTAAACAGGTGTGGGTATCTTTCTTGCATATCTGCCTCTTTCTCCCAAGTGGATTCTTCAACTGGTCGATTCTTCCATTAAACTTTGATGGATGCAATCTCCCTTGACCTCAACTTGCGAACTTCTCTACCTAAGATAGCAACAGGCTCCTCCTCATAAGACAAATTTTCATCAAGCAGAACTGAATCCCAATGAATGATGTAGTTTCCATCCCCATGGTATCTTTTCAACATGGCCACATGAAATACCGGATGCACTCCGGATAGCCCTGGAGGCAAGGCTAATTCGTAAGCCACCTCCCCTACTCGCTTAAGTACTTCAAATGGTCCAATGTACCTCGGGCTTAGCTTACCTCTTTTACCAAACCGCATCACCCCTTTCCTAGGCGAAACCTTCAGCAAGACTTGCTCACCCTCGATAAACTCCAAGTCTCTAACCTTTCAATCTGCATATTCCTTTTGCCTACTTTGCGCCGCTAAAAGATTTTCTTGAATAGATTTCACTTTCTCTGATGAATTCCTCAAAAGGTGATTACCGCAAGGTCTAACCTCAAATCCATCAAACCACCCAATGGGAGACCTACATCTCCTACCATACAATGCTTCAAATGGGGCCATGTAGATACTTGAGTGATAACTATTATTGTATGAAAACTCCGCTAAGGGTAAGAAGTTATCCCAATTGCCACCAAATTCTATCACACATGCACGAAGCATATCCTCCAACACTTGAATCGTTCGCTCAGACTGACCAACGGTCTGAGGATGGAACGCAGTACTAAGGTCCAACCTAGTACCCAATTCCGCATGCAATGTTTTCCAAAACATAGAAGTAAACTGCGTACCTCTATCTGATATGATGTATAGTGGAACCCCATGCAACCGAACAATTTCTGAGATATAGATTTTGGTTAACTTCTCGGCATTGTAAGTCACCTTGACCGGAACGAAATGAGCAGACTTAGTTAACCTATCAACAATCACCGAAATAGAGTCATACTTACCCATTGTCTTTGGAAGACCAACCACGAAGTCCATTGCAATTCTCTCCCACTTCCATTCCCCAATGGGCATTTTCTGAAGTGTTCCTCCGGGCCTCTGGTGTTCATACTTTACTTGTTGACAATTTGGACATTTGGCAACAATTTCCACAATGTCACGCTTCATTCTAATCCACCAAAAATGTTGCTTTAGGTCACGGTACATCTTGGTTGCACCCGGATGTATAGAATACCTTGAACTATGAGCCTCTGTCAGAATAGTGTTGATCAAATCATCGACGCGGGGTACACATACCCTTCCCTTAATCCTCAAAACACCTTCCTCATCGATTGTTGCTTCTTTAGCCTCTCCTTGCAACACTTTATCTTGGATCCGGATCAATTTCCCATCATGAAACTTCTTTCCCTTAATCTTGTCAAGGAAGGAAGATCTTGCCTCCACACAAGCTAACAATCCTCCCTTCTCATTTACTTCTAACCTCATAAGGTCATTAGCCAGAATCTGAACCTCTCTAGCCAATGGGCGTCTAGAAACTTGCAAGTGAGCTAGACTTCCCATGCTTCCCGCCTTTCTACTTAAAACATCTGCCACAACATTCACTTTTCCCGGATGATACAAAATAGTGATGTCGTAGTACTTCAGTAGTTCCATCCATCTCCTCTGTCTCAAGTTCAAATCTTTATGAGCAAAGACATACTGTAGGCTACGATGATTCGTATAGACCTCACACTTAACCCCATATAAATAGTGCCTCCATTGCTTTAATGCAAATACTACCGCGGCCAATTCCAAATCATGGGTCAGATAGTTATGTTCATGCACCTTTAATTGCCTTGAAGCATAAGCAATTACACTCTTCTCTTGCATTAGCACTTCACCCAAACCAGAATAGGATGCATCACAATAAACAATGAAGTTCTTACCCTCTACTGGCAAGGTAAGGATAGGTGCGGTAGTCAACAAAGTCTTGAGCTTCTGAAAACTTTCCTCACATTCGTCCGACCATACAAATGGAACATTCTGCTTAGTCAAGTTCGTCAATTGGGAAGAGATGGAAGAGAATCCCTTGACAAATCGACGGTAATAGCTAGCTAACCCAACAAAGCTCCTTATTTCTGACACATTAGTAGGTCTTACCTAATTCTTCACTGTGTCAATCTTAGAAGGATCAACCATCACTCCATCCTTAGAAACCATGTGCCCCAAGAAGGACACTGCATCTAGCCAAAACTCACACTAAGAGAACTTGGCATAAGGCTTTTTCTCCCTCAACATTTCCAATACAATTCTCAAATGCTCCTCATGTTCCTTCTTAGTTTAGAGTATATCACTATATCATCAATAAATACGATTACAAAGAGATCCAGAGATGGCTTAAAAATCCCGTTCATGAAGCTCATGAACGCAGCAGGGGCATTCGTAAGACCAAAAGACATCACTACAAATTCGTAATGCCCATACCTGGTTCGAAAAGCAGTCTTTGGCACATCCGTTGCCCGTATTTTCAATTGATGATAACCAGATCTCAAGTCAATCTTAGAGAAAACACAAGCACCTTGTAACTGATCGAACAAGTCATCAATGCGACAAAGAGGATACTTGTTCTTAATAGTTACCTTGTTCAACTGTCGGTAGTCTATGCACATCCGAAAACTTCCATCCTTCTTCTTCACAAACAAAACCGGAGCACCCCAAGGAGATGCACTTGGTCTAATGAAGCCTTTGCTCAACAACTCTTGAAGTTGGGCCTTTAACTCTCTTAACTCTGCGGGAACCATTCTATAAGGGGGTATAGAAATGGGGCGAGTACCCGGTTCAAGATCAATACAGAAGTCAATATCCCTATCCGGTGGCATACCAGAAAGATCTGCAGGGAACACATCCAAAAACTCACGGACTACCGAAACCGACTCAATCGAAGGTACTTGGGTAGTATCATCCCTGAGGTGTGCCAAGAAAGCTAAACAACCCTTACTAACCATTCTCTTAGCACGAAGAAAGGAGACGACACGAAACGGATTGGAAGTGTAGTCACCCTCCCACACTAACGAATCCGTCCCAGGCTTGGCTAACCTCACAGTTTTAGCATTACAATCCAAGATCGCTAAATTCGGAGAAAGCCAAGTCATACCCAGAATTACATCAAAGTCAACCATTTCTAAGATAACCAAATCTACATAAGTGTTGGTCCCCACAAAATTCACCAAACAAGACCTTTATACCTTTTCAACTATTACAGACTCACCCACCGGATTAGAAACACGAATAGGCATATCATGTAATTCACAATGTAAATTAAGACCATAAGCAAATGAGGAAGATACATAAGAAAATGTGGATCCAGGATCAAACAATACAGAAGCCATGAAATCACAAACCAGAAGATTACCTGTGATAACAACATCAGATGTCTCCGCCTCCGATCTCCCAGGGAAAGCATAACAATGGGCCCTTTTGTTTGTTTGCCCGTTGCCCCTACTATGTTGTGATGTAGTGGCTCCAGTTTGACCATCACCCCGGCCATTTTAGGGACCACCATTACCTCGACCACTGCGTCCTCCTGAATGACGGCCTCTTCCATAACCACCTCTACCTCTAACCATTGGAGGTCTGTAACTCTGTTTTGGACAATACCTCTTACTGTGTACAGTCTCCCCACATCCATAACATTTTCTAGATTCAAGCATCGGCCTCTCAGAGAAGTGTTGACCAGTCTGAGGTGGACCCCCAACTACAGTTTGTAGTGAAGACTGAATTGGTCGGACTGAGTAACCTCCGGAACCCTTTCCTCTAGAGTAAGAACCATTAAACTCACCTCCCTTTCGAAAACTTTTTGATGTCGACGCCATGGTGAAGTCATCTGGTTTCACTCCTTCCACTTCTATCACGAAGTCTACCACCTCCTGAAAGGATTTCGCTGTAGCCGCTACCTGTAAGGCTGAAATTCGCAACTCTGACCTCAACCCTTTCACAAAACGGTGAATCCGCTCTTGTGGACTGAAACAAAGCTGGGTGGCATATCTGGAAAGTGCATGAAACCTAGCTTCATATGCAGTAACCGACATTCTACCTTGCTCTAGGCTCAAGAACTCATCTCTTTTCCTATCCCCCAAAGTAGGGGGGATATACTTCTCCCTAAACAAGCTATTGAATGAGGCCCAAGTCATAGGTGGTGCCTCTGTTGGTTGACACTCAACATGTGACCGCCACCACATTTTGGCGTTCCCTTAAAACTTATTAGTCACAAACTCAACACCAAACCGTTCTACTATACCCATCTTGTGTAGCAGCTCATGGCAGTCAACCAGAAAATCGTAGGCATCCTCAGATTCAGCACCCTTGAAGACTGGAGGTTTCAATTTAAAGAACTTACTGACAAGTACATGCTGATCATTTGTCATTATAGGCCCTGTAGTCAGATGAGGAAATGTGCCTATTTCAAATGAGGCATCCATGCGGGGAGCCCCAACAATGCCTGTCAGACTTCCTGAACTCGAGGTGTCAAAAGGTAAAACACTGGAGGTGCCTGACCCTGATAAGATAACCCGCTAGGATAAGCAAGGACCTAATTGATCATCTCTGGGGTAGGTTGGGGTGGCAATTCCTCATTTTGTACTTGTTCATTCTCCCTTTCCTCACCCTCTCTTACTACTTCCTCAGTCGGTGGAGGAGTCACCGCCCTAGCATCAGATGGGCTAGGCACTTCTCCTCTTCCTCTAGAGGACGTCCTCCCACAACCTCTACCACGGCCTCTTGCCACTGCTCTTCCTCGATCCACAGCCCCAGTGGCTGGCTCAGACATTTCTTATCTTGCCGGTGTTGGTGTTGGTGCATTCGTTGCTCTAGTTCTAACCATCTGCAAAAAGAGTGAAGATGGTCAGATACCAATTTGTATCACCTAGATACCAATTGGATCCAAGTAATAGCACGAAAGAAAGAAAGAAAGAATGGAATTTTCCTAAAGTCCCATAGCCTCTCAAAGAAAAGTAAAGGCGTCCCCCTACCGTTCCTTAAGACCCTACTAGACTCGTTCTTGTGTGATGAGACCAACGAAGCTAATGCTCTGATACCAAGTTTGTCACGACCCATAACCGAGCCGCGACTGGCACCCACACTTACCCTCCTATGTGAGCGAACCAACCAATCTAAACCTTAACATTTCAATGTAATATCAACAGAAAATAATGCGGAAGACTTAAACTCATAAATAAAAACCAATTCAATAACTTCTAAAATTCAACATCTATTATTCCCCTAAATCTGGAAGTCATCACCACAAGAACATCTATGATCAAATTAATAAACTAAGAATATTCTAAGAAGCTAAAACAAGTAAAAGCTAGTCCATGCCGGAACTTCAAGGCATCAAGACATGAGGAAGAAGATCCAGTCCAAGCTAGAAGAATTAGCTCACCCTGAAGATCCGGTGTGACGAAGACTGGCTAGAATTGCGGTTGGGTTTAAGATGACGTTACGTTTGCTGCACTCCACAAATAACAAAGAAGAAAACATAAAAGTAGGGTGTCAGCACAAACACAAGTACTGAGTAGGTATCATCGGCCAACTCAAAATAGAAAACAGTACATATCAAGTAATATCATAAATCAACTATAATACTGAACATGTAGCAACAACAAGTACTATAATCATTACTAAGTTCTGCCAAAGTCACACATGAGGACTCAAGCCTCAATACCATACTTATTTGGGAATTAGTTTCATTAGATTGAGTATATTAACATATTTCAAGATTCATTATCTTTATTCCCCTCGTGTCGGTACGTGACACTCCGCTCCATATACTATCCTTCTATCGAAACGTGACACTCCGATCCTCATATACTATCCTGGTACCGGAACGTGGCACCCGATCCATATACTATCCTGGTGTCGGAACGTGACACTCCGATCCTCATATACTATCCTGGTACCGGAACGTGGCACCCGATCCATATACTATCCTGGTGTCAGAACGTGACACTCCGATCCTCATATACTATCGTGGTACCAAAACGTGGCACCCGATCCCTTATTTCTATCCTAGTACCAGAACGTGACACTCCGATCCTCATATACTATCCTGGTACCGGAACGTGGCATCCGATCCATATACTATCCTGGTGTCGGAACGTGACACTCAGATCCTCATATACTATCCTGGTACCGGAACGTGGCACCTGATCCTCTATTTCTATCCTGGTACCGGAACGTGGCACCCGATCCCCTAATCTCACCACTTTCATTTATCAAGCCTTCTTTTATACCAAGGCATCATTATTAACAAAGTAGATTAGGGTTTCTTCAGGATTTGTGATTCAATAGCTTCATCATGCTTATTTATTCACAATTACATAATCATACTCATGCAAGCATACAATTAAGCATATAGAAGGGTTTACAATACTACTAACACATATCATTCGCTATTAAGAGTTTACTACGAATAGTATGGAAACCATAACCTACCTCCACCGAAGATTCGTGATCAAGCAAGCAATTTCCCAAAGCTTTGTTTTTCTCCTCTTCGTTTCACCTTCTCGTTCGATTCTCCCTCTCTCTCTTTGTTCTTTCTAGTTTTCTTATTCAAACCCTCTTTCTTTTACCCTAATTAGCATATAATTAAGTATAAAAGATGACAATAATACCCCACTAATTAACTCAAGGTTACCTCTTTTTAACCCCCAAGTAATTAGACTTATTAACATTAACCCACTAACTTTATAATTAAAGCAGGAATAGTCAAAAACGCCCCTTAAAACATTTAAAAAAATCCGACCCAGCCTGGGATTACGCAGTCTGTGACGGCCCATCGTGCCTGCGACGGTCCGTCCTGATGCTCCGTCACAGAGTTCAGAGACTCAATTATATTAAAGGGTCTGTGACGGTCCGTCGTACCCACGACGGTCCGTCCTGCCATTCCGTTACGAAGTTCAGAGAGTCGATTTCAGTACCCAAATTTCAGAATATCTAAGTGTTTTGGGACGAGACCCCTTCGACGGTCCGTCATGCCTATGACGATCCATCGTGGGGTCCGTCGTCTGTCTCAATTTTCCAGAAATACAATCTGCTGCTCAAAACGACTAAACAGGTCGTTACAATTTGTTTATCTCATTTTCTAAGTTTCTTTTTTGCTCTTTTTCTTTCTGTTTTATTGCATACATTTCTTTTAACGTTGCTAATTCTTTTTCTAATTCTAAAATCTCTTTATTTTTTTTTCTTCTATTTGTTTTACTTCTTTTTTTGCTTGATGTTTTATTTTTTAAATTTCCATTTTTCTATCTATTTCTTCGTTTTATTTTGCTATCCTAACCATAGCGGTTAAACTATCTTCAAATTTTACCGTTTGTTTTTCTAACATTAAACTTAAATTGTCACCTATTTGATTATATCTTTTTCCTAGATTAGAAAATATTATTCTTATTTTTAATCCATCATAGTTTTCAAATATTTTTTCATCTATTGCATATTCTTCCTTATTCATTTATAAATTATGTTGTAGTTTATATTCTTGATTATCTATTTGTATTTCTAGATATAAAATAGTATTTCTTTGTGCTATTATAGATTTTTCACAAGTTTCTACAAATATATTGCTATTTAGTCTATTTTTTCTATGTCTTAATTCTTTTCTTTTTGCAATAATTATTTTATTAAGTTCTTGTTTATATTCGTTATTCATCATATTTTTAAATATTTAATATATTTATATTCTCATTTTAGAAATTATATATATCATTTCTTCTAATCCTTCATTTTTTGTAACATTAAGTTCTTTATATTTTGGATATAATTTGTGTAATTTTCTTTTTATTTTTATCTTTCTATTGATACCATGCTTGTTTTTATCTTTCATAGCTCTGATACCATTTTTGGGGGGTGCGGAATTCATCATAAGTTAAGATAGTTAAGGGGGTGAGGAAAGAAGTATGAAAGGTAAATTATATCCCTTACCTTAACGTTAGATGAAGATTTGATGGTGAAATATTCCATTTACATGCCCAAAAACCTCCCCCTAGCTTGTCTTCAATGGTGTCTTCCAATAGAGAGAGAAAGAATAGAGTTATTTTGTGAGTTGTGTTTAGGCTAACAAGTAATGGGGTGTTTTTATGGGGGGTTAAATTCGTTAATAAATATTCCTTTAATCTCTAAATAACCCCTAAACCCCCTTTATTTTTTCAATAAAATGAAATTAAAATGTCCAGGGAATTTGACCCTCACAGACGGAACCCCCTTGACGGGTCGTCTATGAGTCGACGGTTGGACCCCCTTTGTCCTGCACAACCGTCGTTATGGTAAGAGACTTCTATAGGCGAGGTATTTCCCAATTTTTTTTAAGTGTGAGACTATGGTTGGCATCGATGCCCCGTCGATTCACACATGACCCGTTCCTGGGCTTTCGTGGTTTGCAACACCGCCTAGGCAGTGTTGCCTCCTATAAGCTAGGGTCCTCGTCAAGGGCCCTTGGTTGGTCCTTCGGGAGTCATACCCAAAATATTCGACCAGGAATCACCTTAAACACATTTTATACAACCTTCAACCTAATTAAATGAATTTTGGCTCCTAAAAGTTAGTCAAATAGGCTAAGGCACACCAGTACCTCTTAGAACTAGTTTCTGAATGTCATGGACATTTTGGTTTCTAAACCTTCTAAATGACTTATATTAATTGTATAATCATAAAAACAGGGTCTAGACCTCAAGACACCGACGTTAGGGTTTAAGACTCGTCTTGGATTTTTGAAATGTTACAATCAATTACATGTTTCATAGGTTAATTGAGTTAAAATCATCTAATAAAAAACAATTCTATCAATTATCAATTATTTTAAACCATTAACGCAAGAAACCATGGATAGATTAGAAAACTCATCTTTATAGAATTATTTTAAAATCACTTCAAAGAATGGCTCCTTGATGAGTAGAGTTTCAACGATCAAAAATCATACCTTAATGATGTTAATCCACCAATTTTATGATGAATCACCATTCAAATCTCCAATCCAAGATCTTCCTTAAGTTTTGGCTTCTCGAGTTCTAGAGAATTTCTAGGATATTTTGGATTTTGATTTTGAAGAATGAATTCTCCCTAGTGTTTAAGGCATATAAAAATGTTTAAAATACCCAAAGTACCCCTAAGTAAGCGCGCAAATTCTTATTTGGATGTGTGGTGAAATTACCATTTCACCCCTTTCACTTAGAAGTGAATTGCGCAGGAACACAACTCACATATGTTTGCCAAAATGACTTGCCATTTCCCAACTAACGGAGTGTCCTGTTAGTCCGTGGTTCGAGAGTGAGGCTGGTCCTTGGCAAGGACTTCTCCCACACCTATGTACTGACTAACGACTCGCATTGACGGGGCGTCGACCAGACAACGAGCCAACTTCTGTCTCCGTCATTTGGGACTGTTTGGGCAGTCGTGGCTCAAGGAAAGGGTCCTTCCTCAAGGACCCTTGGTTCGTCCTTTGGGACTTTCACTCGTACATTTACAATCCGAATATGCTCGTATATGAGTTTAGGACCTCCAACATCAATTTCATCCAAAATGAACACATAAAACTTGAAAAACATGCCAAGACACACAAGTTTGTTTTAGGGAAAACCTTTCAAACGTTATGGACGTTCTCGGACGTTTGATGTCCAAACATCATGAAACTCAACACTCTGCCTACAAACCCTACTATAACTCATATAAAGACCTCATAATCTCATAAAACACACGAAAAGACACATAACCACACATGAGGCACATAGTTGACTTTGTCGTGGAACGTCTTAGTCATCCTTTGACATTTCACTTTCAAATCACCTAAATATATATACACTGCCTAAATAACACATTATAAACCGTTTTAGGGAATTAGACCCTCATGAAAAATATGTTAGTCTCTAGATTCACCTAAGTCATTTTAGATGTATCACATTAAGCATGGAAAGATTTTAATAGGTTGCATTCAGATTTCCCACTGGATTCTCACAATGTGAGACTTGGATTAGCAAGTGATGGATTCAATCTATTTATAACCATGAGTATATCTCATAGAACATGGCTATTTATGTTGACGACATATAATTTGATGCCTTGGATATGGATTCGAGGATGAATACCTTTCAAAAAGGGGTGATGATGCAATGCAGATTGCCTCAAGGCTATCTATTCACGAACTTCAACGTATTGATGGATAATTCATTAGGACAGAGGCTCTTGGGAATAAATGGATGATGATAAGGAGGTTCTATGACTTGAATTGTAACATATGCACCTTGAAGGAATCCTACTAGGGAAACACCATACTTTCATGATATCTTGGAGTGTGGGATGCCTAAAGAAGCATGAATAATCGGGTGAAGGTGCTTCTCTACTTTGTTATAAACCCTCAAAATGATCTAGGAAAGATTAGAGCTTCACATGATCTTCATTTAATAACTTGTTAAAATAATGAAATTCATCCTTTGAAGTGAGTTTTAATGAGTTTGGCATTCAAACATTAAAGGACGACAAAGACGTTCATAAACTAGTTTTTTGTCTGCTAATGTGTTCTAATATGTTTTTCTTGTTTTGGTATGTCAATTTGAGTGTAAATCAGTGAAGCTGACGCAAGTATATAAAAAGTTGAGTTTAGGGTTAAAAAATGTAACTCTCCGAAATCCTATGACCTAAACTTGAACCTCACATGTTGTTCTAAGGTTTGTAACACTCTTTTAGCACATAAAATAATGTATATAAATCATTTAGGGAGTTTTGGAGTAAAAAATTCAAGGAATATCCATGATGTGCGGTGAATTGTGAAAAAGTAGTTTGTGTTCCTTTGTATGTTTTGTGGGGTTTTAAAAGTCAGAAATTAATTAAATTTGGTATAGATGTGTCACACATGTATTAGAGTATGTTTGATGTCGAAACGTCCGGGTATGACTTCCCAAGAACCACCCTAAGATCCCTTGGAGAGAACCCCCTCAATTTGACCCCAAAAGGTTATGTTGGCAATGGCTACCTACAAAGCCAATCGACGAGGCATCATTAGATGACAGGGCGTTGATTTCTCCATATTATAGCCTTAGCCATTTTCCAAAAATGGTCCAAATTACCAGTCTATGACACAAACGATAGTTCTGCAGGACGGTGGGTGTGAATATAGTCAACTGACCTACAGATCATAGGTCGGGATCTCGTAGGTCAGGCCTGTGATTTTACTGCCTAAATTTTAAATAAGTCCTTAGTTTAGTTATATACATAGGGGTTTAATTAGGGGTTAAGGGATGATTAGTTTAGTTAGTTGAGCGAGTATAAAATGCCTAACTCTCATTAAAATAACCTAACACCTCCAAATTCTTAAAAAATCTAAATCATCCACCTTCTCTCTACTTTCTCTCTCCCAAAGAAGACACCACCGAATACCAAGGTCACAAGGGCTTAGGGCTTCATGAAAATCACTTTCTCTCTGTCTAAATTCAAGGGTTAATAACGTATGAGAACTCTTCACCTTTGGGATTCCTTTCTCAAAGTGTTTTTCTAAATTGATTTCCAAAAGTTCATAAAAACATGAGTTTCATTCCGAATAAAAAATTGATCTTTCAAATTATGTTGTTCTTGGTTTATTTTGATTGTTAAGGATATAATGTGATTCATCATTGGTGAATTGGGGTTTTTCTTCATGTTAGACCTAGTTCAGTAGAAGATCATGAATTGATCCTATTTCCCTAACGTTAGGTAATGAATTGATATTTAATTGAATAGTGATGATGGAACTGACTTAGTTTTTGTGTTAATTACTATTATGTGATGTTATTAATTCTATTGATGGATTAATGTGGTTGGTTAATAGTAAGACCATGGAGGAATGCTTCTGAAGGTAAATTGATAAGACCTATGATCTTGAACTCTTAGTTCAATTGTGATGTATTTTACTTCATGATGATTTTCAACTGAAGTTTTGATTGTGATTAGATTACATAGGTGATGGTATGATCAATGTAATTGAAATCTATTGAGTGTATGGATTGTGATATTATGATTAAGGTGTAATGATATAAGGTTGATTTGAATCACATATGTACCTTACTATGACATGATGATAATAGTGTGTTTATCCACATATGATGGTTGTATTAAAAGGAAGTTCTCATGCAATTCAAATTGAGATAAAGATTATGAATATAAGGATTAGTCACCTATGGTTTATACTAAGGTATGATGATTAATAAAGGCTTAAAGACATTTCAAAAAGGGAATTAACTTAGCACCGACTTAAATAGTTATGAGAGGTCTTCCTTCCCAATGTGGGAAGGTAGGTTCACAATGATTCTCATGATATAGAGATTACAGGGAAATTGTGCATAAAGAGGGTCTCAAAGTATGTCTAGTTCTTGAACTATGTTGCCCCCATAGGACTACTAGCTAGTGGATTAACTTAGAATGCTATGTTCATGTTTTTGTACTACCTTGGAAATTTGTCCACCTTATTTTGGTTTACGGTTTCATGACACCGGATTCCACATTCTGCTTATGTGGTCTATGTCGGTTAAGGCAATTTTAACGGAAAGTAAAATGAATTAATGAAGTGAACACTAACTAGAGTGACTTAAGGGGTTTTACTTAGTCTAGTAGGGGTATGGGACTCCACCTATATATTGCACTAGTTGGCCTTGAAGGAAGTCCTCATGTTATTTGTCTATAATGTTAATATCATTATGATTACTTGTGATGCATGTTATTGGAAGTTGGACATTTCTTGTAATTCGTTGTTGGGTTTACTTAGTTATGTGAGGAAACATGACTTCAGACTATCATTGCACATGTAATATATGTAACGGGTTATGAATAAGGGTCTTGCATCTGTTGTAATGTTATGAACTCTTATATATGCTTTGTTTTTGTTATGTGTCCTAATTTGCTACTACACATATTGGCATGACTTTACTTGATTATGTTGGTCTTGTATTGTATATGGTCTTGTCTTGATGGATATGTGCCCATGGGTTTATATCTGATTTTGAATGTGCATAAACTCTTTTCAAAGTAAATTATTATTTTTTGAACAAATGTCCCTTTAAGCATGATTTCAATGTTTTATGTGCATACGTTTTCATACTAAGTACAAGTGGTGTACTAACCTATATCTCTATGATTTCTACGAATATGTAGGTTCTCGCAGTTGAAGTTCATAGGTCATTTGCAACATTACTTGGATATTCCCCAAGTGTTTGGCAGGTCTTCATCATCCGAGAACGATGCACTATCTAGCTACTTGATGTTGTTATCGTCTAAAGACATTTAGTTTCCTTCTCTTTTTTGGAAGAATAATATTGTATAAATCAATGTGGCTTTTTTTGTAATGAAGTATGGGCTAAATATGAGACTCAGTTTAGACTAGTTTCTATGTATCTTATGTTGTCTAAATGAGAAGCCTATGACGGATGGAGAGGTAAGGTCAACATTTTTTCTGTGGATCAAGCTATGTCTACTAAAGCACAAGATGTACCTCTCAAGCACAAGCCATGATGTTTCAACCAAATAGGGAGGTTGGACCTCGTATTCAACAAAATGCCAGTACGATGACTTCCTGCTTCAGGGACATCACAAGGATGAACTCTCCTATGTTCTTTGGGTCGAAAGTGAATGAAGATCCCCAAGTCTTCATTGATTAGGTGTATAATATTCTCTATGCTATGGGGTTCACATTGAATGAAAAAGTAGATCTAGCTTCCTATCAACTCAAGGATATATCTCAAATATGGTTTACCCAATTGAGAGACAATAGGGCTTGAAGGCGGGTCCTATCACATGGGAGGTGTTTAGAAGGGATTTTCTTGATCACTTCTTTCCTAGGGAGAAAAGGGAGGACAAAGTGGAGGAATTCATCAACCTTCGTCAAGGAGGTATGAGTGTGCAAGAGTACTTCTTGAAGTTCACAAAATTGTCCAAGTATGCTCTTTTGTTGGTGTCTAACCCAAGGGATGAAATGAGTCGCTTTGTTATGGTAGTGTATGTGTTTGATGATTTGGTTTAAAAGTGTCGTTAGGGGATGCTCCATTACAATTTGGATATATCTAGGTTGATGGTGCATGCTCAACAAGTTGATGAGACTAGACTTAAGAGGAAGAATATAGAATTTAAGAGGGAAAAGACTTATGAAGGGGGTACTTCCATGGGTAGGCTTGAGATTCAAGACAAGCCTAGGTTCAGTAAGAGGGTTTCCAACCAAGTTTATTTCAACTTTCCTAAGACCACCAAGGATAGGTTGTCTAACCCTAAGTCTTAAAAAGCTAGAAGTGGAAATTTACCATGTGATAAACCAACTTGTTCCAAGTGCGGTAAGAAGCATTGCGGTGAGTGTCTAGATAAGATATAACATTGCTTTAGCTGTGGTAAAGACCTACATAAAGTAAAGGATTTTCCTAATTTGAGATGTCAAGAAAAGGGAGTGTCGATCTCAACAAATGGTCATGGTTCCGAACCTCCAAAAAAGAACCGCTATTATGCTCTCGCGCTCTATGCGTGAAAAAAAAGAGTCCTCCGATGTGGCCACCGATATATTACAAGTCTTCTCTATTGATTTTTATGATTTAGTAGATCCCGATGCTACATTATCATTTTTAACTCCTCTAGTAGCCAAAAACATTATGTTCTACCCAATATTTTAAATAAACCATTTTTGGTTACAACACGAAGGGTGACTCTGTTGCGGCTAGAAGAGTCATTAGGAGTTTTCGTATATCTTTTAGCAATAGAGTTACTTGGGTAGATTTGGTAGAACTTGATATGGTCGTTATGATTTTATTTTGGGAATGAATTGGTTGTATTCTTGTTTTGCTTCCATTGATTGTCAAACAAGAGTGGTTAAGTTCAAATATCCTAATAAGCCCGTTTTAGAGTTGAACGAGGATAATATAATTCCTACAGTTTGTACCACCTCTTGTTTAAAAGATTGTAAAATGATCTCTAAAGGGTGTCTTTACCATATTATAGGAGTCAAAGATCTTGAGTGCGACATCCCTCCTATTGAGTCGGTCCCAGTAGTGAAGGACTTTCGTGAAGTCTTTCCTGATGACTTGCCTAAAATTATTCTTGAACGGGAAATAGACTTTGGTATTGACTTATTACCGGATATAAACCCCATTTAAATCCCTCCTTACCGGATGGCTCTGGCGAAATTTAAAGAGTTAAAGCTCAACCCAAATACTTTTTATTTCACATTGGGGAGCTCCGCAACTGTTTGTTAAGAAGAAAGATGGGTCCCTTAGGATGTGCATTTATTATTGCAAAGTCAATAAAGTCACCATTAAGAACAAGTATCCTCTCCCTCGGATTGACGACTTGTTTGATTAACTCCAAGGGAAAATCTACTTTTCTAAGATTGACTGGAGATTGGGATATAACCAACTTAGTGTGGGAGGTGAGGTACCGAAAATGACATTTAAAACTAGATTTGGGCACTATGAGTTCTTAGTGATGTCGTTTGGTCTCACAAATGCACAGGAGGATTTTATGGGCCTATTGAATAGGATGTTCCAAAACTACCTAGATTCCTTTGTGATTTTCTTCATAGACGATATCCTAGTGTATTCAAAATTAGAGTGATCATATGGTTCATTTGACAGTGGTGTTACAAGTCTTAAAGGAACACCAATTATTTACCAAATATAGTAGGTGTGAGCTTTTGTTGTGATCAGTGGTGTTTATTGGCCTTATTATCTCTAGTGAGGGTGTACTGTTTGATCCAAATAAAATTTAGGCGGTTAGAAATTGTCCTAGACTATTGTCTCCAACAAAAATTCGAAGTTTCTAGGGTTTAGCCAGGTACTATAGGAGGTTTGTGGATGGATTTTTATGTATTTATTATCCATTGACTACCTTGACCCAAAAGTATGTGAAATTTTAGTAGGTGTATACATGTTAAAGAAGCTTCTAAATTTTGAAAGATAGGCTTACCTCGCTCCGATGTTGACTTTACCGAAGGGTACCAAGGGTTTTGTGGTATATGGTGATGCATCCCGAGTGGGTTCAAAGTGTGTTCTTATGCAACATGGGAATATAATAGACAATGCCTCAAGACAAGTCAAGGTGCATCTGATGAGTTATCCAACTCATGATCTTGAATTAGCTGTCGTAGTGTTCGATTTAATATGGAGACATAACTTGTATGGTATTCATGTGGAAGTGTATAAAGACCATAGGTGTCTTCAATATGTGTTTACCCAAAAGGAGTTAAATCTTTGACAAAAAGATGGTTTGAATTATTGAACGATTATGACATGAGTGTTCTCTACCACTCCTACAAGGCCAATGTGGTTGAATATGCTTTGAGTCGTATGACCATAGGTAATGTGTCTCATGTAGATGAAGAGAAGAAAGATATAGTCAACGATGTTCATAGGTTGGCTAGATTTGGTGTTCGGTTGGAAGATTCCCCAAATTCTTAATATGCGGTCCATAACCACTCGATTCATCCTTAGTGGTTAAGGTGAAGTCTAAAAAACATCTTCATCCACTATTGATGGAATTGAAGAAGTCAGTACTTAATAAGTTGAATGAGTCATTATACCAAGGGGGGATGTTGTGCTAATGTACCAAATCGATTATGTGTACTGGATGTTGATTTTTTGACTAATAGTCTATTAGAGGAAGCTAACTGATATTCCATCCATCCGGGATCCACTAATATGTACCTGATATTAGAGAGGTATATTGGTGGGATGTCTTAAAAAAAGACATAGCGATGTTTGCATTGAATTGTCTGAATTGCAAACAAGTGAAAACTGAGCATCAAAAGCCTTGCGGTCTAATTCAAGAAATGGGTGTTCTACTTGGAAATGGGAAAAAATTAATATGGACATTGTTGTTTAGTTTCCTCAAACCCGGAGGCAAAATGACTCAATTTGGGTTATAGTGGATAGATTGACACAATCCTCTCATTGTATTCCCGTTAAGTTTACTTTTATGGCGGAAGATTATGCAAGAATCTACATTGATGAGATTGTTATTCTTCATGGGATACCTTTGTCCATCATATTAGATAGAGGTGCTCAATTCAATTTTTTTTTTGGAGATCTTTCCAAAAAGGGTTGGGTACTAGCATGAAGCTTAGCACCGCTTTTCATTCCCAAACGGATGGTCAAGCGGAGAGTACTTTTCAAACCTCAATGACATGTTATGGTCATGTGTGATAGACTTTTAAGGGAACTAGTACGATCACTTGTCATTGATTGAAGTTTCCTATAATAAGAGTTACCATTCGAGTATTTTGATGGCTCCCTTTGAAATACTATATGGTAGGAGATGTAGGCCTCCACTTGGGTGGTTTTGCACTTGGTGATTCTTCACTCCTCGGTCCCGAGATTATCTACGAATCTTTGGAGAAGGTTCGTTTGATAAGGGACAGATTGAAAACAACTTATAGTCGGCAAAAGTCCTATCCTGACAATAGGAGATGGGATCATGAATTCAAAGTAGGTGATATGGTATATTTGAAGATTTAACCTATGAATGGTGTGATGAGATTCGGCAAAATGGGAAGTTAACCTATGAAAGGGTTCCTATGAGGTTATGTAGAGAGTTGGAAAGGTTGCATATGAGTTGAGACTACATAGTGAACTATTTGTTGTTCATCTGGTGTTTAATGTTTCCATGTTAACGAAGTGTATTGGTGATCCCGTATCCATTCTTCCTATTGAAGGGTTAGGTGTGGATGAGAGACTTTCCTATGAGGAGGTTCCGGTGGAGATCCTTAATAGGCAAGCTAAGAGGTTGAGGAACAAGGAGGTGGCCTCCATAAAGGTGTTATGGAGAAACCACTTAGTTGAGGGAGCAACATTAGAGACCGAGGGCGATATTAAGTCTCGTTATCCTCAACTTTTTTCTAAAAAAGGTTAGTTTTCCTTATAATAATGAAAATGATGAAAAATTTTGATTTTGCTTGTTTTGCAAGAATTTGCATATTTTGAGGCAGAAGATTTGTACTAAGATGAGTTTTGTTGTGAAGAATATATTCTTTTTTTGAAATTGAACTGAATTATGTTTTGTGTATTTTTTCCTGCATGAAATAGTATTGAGCATGTTGATGTGTTGTAAGAAATTTTGGTATAAGTGATTAGATGATCATGTTGATCCCATGTTGTTATTGAGAAGTAAATTCCTGATGTTGTAATGTTGAGCTCTTAAATCTAGTAAATTGTGATTTGAGTTGCTGTGCATAAATTCCATATTGTTATGTTGATTTAAGTTGTAAGTCATCTTATTATATGGTGTTGTTGGTTGGACAGAAAGTATTGAGTCTATCCTTTCCCTACAAAAGATTTTAGTGTCATTTGGGGTCGAATGTTCCTAATGTAACACTTTGAAAGCCTATGTATATACATCATTTAGGGGTTTTAGAGTCAAAACGTCAAGGAACGTCCATGTTATGCGGTGAATATTAAAAAAGAGGTTAGTGTGCAATATCATGTTTTATGGGGTTTTAAGAGTCGGAAATTTATGAAATTTGGTATACTGGTGTAAAACATGTATTATAGTATGTTTCACGTCGGAACGTTTGGGTACGACTCCCCAAGGACCAACCTAAGGGCCCTCGGAGAGGACCCTTCAATTTAACCTCAAAAGGCTGTGTTAGCAGTGGCTACCTATAAAGCCAATCGACGAGGCATCGTCTCAGTGACGGGGCATCGATTGATACGTAACCTTAGCCTTATCCATTTTCCTAATATTGTCAAAATTACCAATCTCTAACACAAATAATGGTTGTACAGGACAATGGGTGTGAGGGTTGTCGGCTGCTCTATGGACCGTAGGTCGGGGTTAGGTAAGGCCTGTGGTTTCACTTTCAAAAATTTAAATAAGTCACTTGTTTAGATAGTTAGTTAGAGGATTAATAAGGGGTTAAGGGATGATTATTTTAGTTAGTTAAGTGAGTATAAAAGGCCTAACTCTCATTAATCTGCCCTAAAACCTCCGAATTCTAAAAAACCCAAATCCTCCACCTTCTCTCTACATTCTCTCTCCCAAAGCAGACTTCATAGAAGACCAAGGTCACAAGGTATTAGGGTTACAAGAATATAACTTTATTTCCATGAAATTTCAAGGATTAACAAGGTATGGATATCTTCACCTTTGGGATTCCTTTTCCCAAAGGGTTCTTCTAAATTGATTTCCAAAAGTTGATAAAAGCATGGGTTTCATTCCTAATCTGAAGTTGATATTTCAAATTATATTCTTCTTTGTTTAATTTGAATATTATGGATATATTGTGGTTTAATATTGGTTAATTAAGGTCTTTCTTCATGTTAGACTTAGTTCTGTAGAGGAGATCATGTATTAACTCTATTTCCCTACCCTAGGTTATCAATTGATATTTAATCGAATAGTAGTTTGGTAGAAGAGATCATGTATTGACCCAATTTTCCTAACCCTAGGTTACGAATTGATATTTAATTGTATAGTGATGATGTTATTGACTTAGTTCTTTTTTTAATTACTATTATGTTATGTTATTAAGTCTATTTATGGATTAAAGTGGTAAGTTAATGGTAAGACCATGGAAAAAGGCTTTTGAAGGTAAATTGATAAGAACTATGATCTTGAACTCTTATTTCAATTTTGATTGGTTGTACTTGATGATAATGTTCAATTGAAGTATCGATTGTGATTAAATTAGATTGTTGATGGTATGATGAATTTAATTGAAATGTTTTGATTATATTTATTTGGAGATCATGATACGGTGTAATAATATAACATTGATCTGCATCACATATGTGCCTTACGATGACATGATGATGATAATGTGTTAATCTCACATACGAGGGTTCTATTGAAAGGAAGTTCTTATGCAATTCAAACTGAGCTAATGATTATGAATATAGAAGGGGTTAGTATCCTATGGCCTATTCTAATCTATAATGATTAATAAAGTCTTAAAGACATTTCAAAAAAAGATATTAGCTTAGCATCGAGTGAAGTAGTTATGAGACATGTCTCTTCGCAATGTGAGAAGTTAGGTTCAGAATTATTCTAATGAGATAGAGATTACAAGCAATTTTACACAAAGAGGGTATCAAGTATGTTTCCTAGTTCTTGAACTATGCTACCCCTATAGGAATACTAGCTAGTAAATCCACCTAGAATGCTATGTTCATGTTTTTGTACTACCTTGCCAAGTAATCCACCTTATTTCGGAGTAGGGTTTCATAACACCGGAATCCATATTTATCTCATGTGGTGTATGTCGGTTAAGAAAATTTTTCTCGAAGGAATATAATGTAATGAAGTGAACACTAACTAGGGTGACTTAAGGGGTTTGACTTAGTCTAGGTAGAGGTATGGGACTCTACTTGTACATTGCACTAGTTGTCCTTAAGGGATGTCTTAGGATGTTGTTCTCATAACGAAAATAATATGTGTATGTTGTCTTTACATGTTAATGACCTATTTGTTGTTGGTTTCAATTATGGACATGTTGTTGGTCTATATTGTTAAATATGATTATGATTACTTATGATGCCATGTTATATAAGGTTGGACTTTGCTTGTGATTCCTTGTTGGGTTTACTTGGTTTTGTCGGGTTATGGGACTTCACTTGATCATTGCACATGTAAAGTTTGTTTTGGGTTATTAGTAAGGGTCTTGCATATGTTGTAATGTTATGAACTCTTATACATGCTTTTTTTCGGTTATGTGCTCTATTATGCAACTACACATGTTGACTTTACTCTATTTGATGATGTTGGTCATGTATTGTATATGGTCTTTTCTTGATGATTATGTGTCTATTGGATTTTATGTGATTTTGAATGTGCATAAAGGATTTTCAAAGTAAATTAGCATGTTTTGAACAAATATCCCTTTAAGTATGATTTCTATGTTTTATGTGCATACATTTCCATACATAGTACAAGTGGTGTACTAACCCATATCTTTGTTTTCTATAGATATGAAGGTTTAGGCCGTAAAAGTTAGAAGTCCATTTGCAAGATTACTTGATATTCCCCAAGTGTTTGATAGGTCATCACCATCTGAGATTGATGCCACTAGCTAGCTACTTGATGTTGTAATCATCTAGAGAGATTTAGTTACCTTCTCTTTCATTGGAACATTATGACTGTATAAGCCTATATGTGTCTTTTGTTGTAATGAAGTATGATGTATGCCCGAATGTTCTACTCATTTTAGGTGGTTTAAATATGAGACAATATATTAGACTAATTCTTATGTATCTTATGTTGTATAAGTGAGAAGCCTATGTATGCTTCCTATGTGAGGAGTCTAAGTGAACTCCACATGTTTCATGCGAGAGGTCTATATAAACCTCACTATATAGATATACACAAAAAGTTCTAATTTTTCACACCTTTTAGCCTATGAAATGTAATGACGAATGCTAAGAGGATAGTCTTAGTTCTCTTCGAGGACGACGATGCCGTTTACAACTAGGGGGTGCTCCCCGGTTGTGACAAAAAGTCCGGTCATGACTCCCCAATTAAAAACCAAACGGTCCTTGATTAAGGCCCAAGCGTTGGCAAGGAGGCTGCTAAGGCTGCGAGTAAACAACCCTTTTAGGAGGTGTTGGCGCGTCGCGTGACCTTCATTAAAACGAAAAACACTTTCCTCGTGACGCAGGTTTGTCATAAACCTTTTTGCCTCAAATGAAATTCCAGAACCAAGATTTTGAAATTCCTTTGCGATGTACAACAATGCCCTAGATTCAACTGCGTCGTGAAAGTCAAGTTAGACTTAATTTAAGAGGTCCAAATTGTGTAGGGTTGTTAGGGTGATTTCGTGATTTATTATAAGTGGTTTTTAGTCATTTTTACCCTACTTCACCAATCAAAATCAAAACCCTCAAAAAGAAAACGAAAAGCTCTCTTCTCTCAAAATTCACTCTCTTCAAAACCTCCATTTAAGAGCTTTGAAGATCCAAGGAAGAAGATGTATTCTTAAAGTTTTCTACCCAAATTTTCATGGGCTTCCAAGTTCTAAGGTATGATAATCCGTCATTCTTGAATAACCTGTCATTGAAGGAGTCTAATTCAAAAGTTTTTAAAAAGGGAATTAATGATCAAATTCCCAATTTTGATTTTATGCATCGGTTCATTCCTAAAAAGTTTTTAAGTCATGATATGGATATATTAATGTTAAATCAAGGTTGTATGATTGTTTTAATAGAATTTCTGGAAGAATCCATTTTTTTTTCAAATTTCCAAATTTGGCTTATGAGGTGGGTTCGATGAATGTGATTCGATATTTATAGATTTATGTTTATACGGTTGTTATCTACTTCTATACATGCCTAATTATGAGGAATTGTTAGAGAATTTAGAAAGAGTGATCATATCTAGGATGAAGGGTAAGTTCACCTCAATTTTTCTTTTCCTTATGTGTGGTATGATCCACTTATGGTAGCGGTGTTTAGATAATGTATGTGAATATGCATGTGTATTGTGGTTATGGACTTGAAGGCATTGAATGTGAAGTAAAGTAATGTCATGATGCTTATTTTTTGAGATATATTTGGAGGATATTCATGTGATTCCTGAGGATAGTATGACTAATTGGAGTATGATATGCATGTGAAGTATGATTGTGTATGGATTATGATGAATGTAGTTTGATCATGTTTGGAAGACAATGTCATGAGTGATTGTGGTTATGTGATAGGCTTTCTCACATATACACACACAATGAATGAATGGATGAAGATAATGAAATTGTAATGAATGCGAGTCTATTCAAAGGTTTTGTCAATAGAACTCTAATGAATGAATGGGGAATTTTAGGGTGGACACTCTTCGTGAGTAGAGATGTAATGTTTAGTAACAACCTCAATACTCCTAAGAGTTTTCCAATTAATAAATGATAGGTTAGGATGGGTACTCTTCATGAGTTGAGATGTAGTATTTCGTATAAATCCTTCAACCTATAATTAATGAATGTAATGAAAGTCTAAAACTCCATAGGGATTATGCTTAGAACCGACAATATTTTAGAAGGGGTGGCTAGTCTTTGCGATTAGAGATGTATTATCCAAAATAACCTCTTGAGATGGGTACTCTTCTTGAGTTGAGATGTAGTACTTTTAACAAATCTCCTTATCCCTTAACTATGCGCCCACATAGGACTAGCTAGTGGTTCCACGCAAATACTAAATGAATGGACCTCCCTTAGGCAAGTAGGGATCCCTCATCCATTAAGGGTTAATAGCTGGATTCCATTTGAAGATCCCATTCTCTATGTCATTTAAAGCTAGACCACAAAAATTGGAATGATATAAGTCATTTTAAGGGTGTACTACATAGGGTAGGTGGTGGAATGGGACGTTATCTTTGCATTGAACATGCAGTCTACTTGTTGTATCCTTGTAATGTAAATGAATGAATGACTTGATATATGATATTAATTAAGTAAGTTGTCACAACTGGGGAGCACCTTCTATAAGTAACCAGTATCGTCATCCACGAAGAGGACTAGTATAACACCCCTCAAATGACTTAGGTGAAGCTAGAGACTAACATGGTTGTTATGATTTTCTAAGGTCGTAAAATGGTCTAAAATGTAGTATTGAGGCCGTGTATAGAGATTTAGGTGATTTGGAAGTGAAATCTCAAGGGACGACCAAGGTGTTCGATGACTAAGTCACTTATGTGCCTCATATGTGGTTATGTGCCTAATTGAGTGTTTCATGACTTAATGAGGTCATTATATGAGTTATTACGATTTTTATTGGATTGTGTTAAGTTTCATGAAGTTTGGAGGTGAAAAGTCCAAGAACATCCACGATGTTCGAAAGGCTTTCCTAGAAACGACCTTGTGTTTCTATGCATGTTTCGTCAAGTTTTACGTGTTTGTTTTGGATAAAATTAATGTGGTAGATTCTTAACTCGTATATGAACATATTTGGTTGAAAACGTCCAGTTACGACTCCACGTAGAACCCACAAGGGGCCCTAGAGGAGGTCCACAAGTCAAGACTTGAAATTGCATGACAGCTTGCATGCAGTTCCAAACGACGAACCAAACGACGACCAGTCGATAAAACAATGGCTCATTGACTTGAGGCGTCTATGGAGCCTGCAATTCTAGCGGCTGAGGAGCTGAAAGATCAACCAACGAGACCCTCATCGATGGCTCAAGTTGAAGATAGAGCTTAAATATTGATCTTCAATGGAGTTTCTTCTTCAATTATCATTGTATTCTTCTAATCAGGTATGGGAGTTAATCATCTGAGGCTTGCTATAATCTTAGAGTCAATTTCAAAGATGATTTTCAAAGATTTCAAAAAGATGAAAAATTCCAATCTTTACTCTAAATCTTGGATTCTTCCATGAAATGTTTTCAAACATTAAGACATGTTATTATTGATGTATTATTTATGTTTTCCAATGAAATTCTACATGAACCCTTGAACTTCTAAAATCTCTCAATTAGACTAAACTATGGGTTATGTGATCGTGCTTTGATATTAATGAATTCAAGTGTGGATTGTTATGGGCTTTCAATTCATGTATATATTACGATTAATTGGTTTATAGGTTATTTAAGTTTGATATATTGAGTATTGTATATGCTTAGATACATTGAATATTAAGCTTATTGAATTGCTATTGACTTAACGCTTATAAATTATAGTGCAGTTTCTCTGGGCTATTGATTGATGTAATAATTATATTGAATTGATATCTATGTTGTCTTAGATTGATAAATCTATATTAAATCGACCTAGATTTATTGAGTATAATAGTTTATGTATTGATTTGATGTTCATGGCCATGGGTAAGAGCCTATCGATACTCAATTGGATGATTTAGCTTTGGATTGAAGTGGTGAGATGGAATGGGTGGTATGTTGCCCTAACTCTTTTAATATTCTGTATAGCTTTTGTACTACAATGGTTATTGGTATGATCCACTCATGGTGGTAGTGTTATGTTAATTAATGTTGCCTTGTCGGCATTACATTATGTAATATAATGATCATGGCATTGTCAGCACTACTTGAAGTATTATGATGATTTGTGTAGTTGATTTATGTGGAGTATGATCATATCTATATACATTTGATTAAGTGAAAGTATGATTTCCTCTATGTATATTAGGAGATCATGTTAGGCTATGACAGGAATACTTAGAAAATCGAAGACGTGTCTTAAAGACTAACATAAGTGTCATAAGGTAAATACATTGTTTTAAGCCTATTTGATTGTTTACAAGTCATTTTTGAAATCTAGAAACGAAAACGTCCAAGAACGTCCATGACATCCGTAAAGTAGTTCAAGGAGGTACTAGAGTGCGTTAGTCTATTTGACTAGCTTTTGGGAGTCGGAAAATGATGAAAGTTGGTGGAAGGGTGTATAAAAGGTGTTTAAGTTGACTTATGGTCAAAACATCAAGGTCAAACTCCCCATGGACAAACCAAGGGCTTTTGAGGAGGACCCTTGCAATTTGGCAGACTGCCTGGCAGTGTGCACCCAGGAAAGGGCAATCGACGAGGTCGGTGTTGATAAACGGGGCATCGATTCTATCCATAGACCAACACTTAGAAAATTCGTTGGAGACCTCTCCTGTAGAATTTTCTTTTAGGAACGATGGATGTGTAGGATGGAGAAGGGCTGGTCCATCGACTGACCCACGATTCGTCGATCGTGGTGTCGTCGATGATACAACAATTTCCTGCACATTTTTAATTAAGCATAGAGTAGTTAATTAAGGTGTTAGATCATAAATTAGGGGATTATGGAAGCCTAATTAAGTTAATTAACCCCCCATATAAAGACCCCAAGCCGATTAGACTAATCACAACTTACAAAGCCCAATCTATGAAGTAGACTTGGTAAGTCTTATGATCTCTATCGTTTACTTCAAATTGTGGTGAATTATAATTAAGTCATGATGTTGTGTTGGATTATATCACTTATTAGTAATGATAAGGTTGTTTTAAGGTGAATTGAAATGTCTTAACTATGATTGTGAGGTGTTGGCTTAAAATGAAAATGCTAAAAAGAGGGTGAATGATTTACTAATGTGCCTTATCATGATATGAAATGTTAATGTGCTAACCTCACCTATATGAATCGTAATGAAAGGACTTATACAATGCGATTATTATTGAGATATGATGATGATGATGATATAAAATCTATAACCTAAACTAAGCTATGATTGATAATAAAGGCATAAAGACATTTAAAAAGGAACTCTAGCTTAGCACCGAGTGATCTAGATTGAGGAATGTCCCTTCCCACATAGGGAAGGTAAGATCACTATTGTACTCTTGAGATTGGATACTTCAATGTGTGTAGCATAAAGAGGGTACCAACTGTATCTCCAAGTCCTCAAAATATGTTTCCCCCATTGAAATACTAGCTAGTGGATCCACGTAGTTACTATGTTTCATGTTTTGGTACTACCTTGGCAAGTAGTCCGCCTTCCTTCGATGTAGGGTTTTATGACACCGAATTCCACATTAGCTCATGTTGTCTATGTCATTTAGGGCAAGATGTTCCCAAAAGGTAAAATGGACTAAAGGTTGAACTCTAACTACGATAACCTAATGGGTCTAGCTTAGTCTAGGTAGCGGTATGAACCTATGACAGATGGATAAAAAAGGTCGACATTTTTTACGATGGACCATGCTATGACTAGCAAAGCCAATCAGTAGCTACTTAATCTTAATCCATGACATCTCACGCAAACACAAAAGTTGGACCGTGTTTGAGGGACATCAATAGGAAGAACCCTTAAATTTTCTTTGGGTTGAAGGTGGATGAAGACCCCCAATACTTCCTTGATGATATCTATAAAATATTGTATGCTACAGGGTTGAATTCAAATGAGAAGGCTGACCTAGCCTCCTATCAACTCAAGGATGTTTCTCAAACTTGGTAAACACAATGTAGAGACAATAGGGCTTTCAGAGCGTGTCCTATAACTAGGGAGGTTTATAGAAGGTCTTTTCTTTGATTATGATGTTCCATTGAATGATTATGTGTTATTATATTAAGATGATTATTATGTGATTATTATGATGATATGTCTTTATTGTGTTAATTGTGAGGTTATATTAAGGGTATGTTGATACAAGGTTAAATGTGAATTACTCGTGTGAATTACTATGATTTGACTATAATGTGTTGATCTCACAAATTACTATGAATATACAAGGTGTTATTTTCCTAAGGGATGTACTAAGATACGATGATTAATAATGTTTTAAAGATATTACAAAAAGAGACTTTAGCTTAGAACCAAGTGAATTTGACAATGAGAGGTATTGACTCCCCTTGGAGGGAGATTCAACCTATAATTCCACATGAGTTGTTGACTCACCTTGAAGGGATATTCCCCCTATGGTTTATCATGAGATGAGGACTCCAATTCTAATGGGCATATAGCGGGTTTGAAACATATGTCCTAGTTACTTGACTATTTTCCCCCATAGGAAGACTAGCTAGTTGATCCACGTAGAAAGTTATGTTCATGTTTTAGTTCTACCTTCCAAGTAGAGAACCTTTTTTGGGGTAGGGTTCATCAGAATGAATTCCATGTTTATATCACGTGGTCTATGTCGGAGAAGAATATTGTTTTTGAAAGTTAAATTAATGAGTGAATTAATGATGTTGAACTCGAACTAGGGTGACTTAAGGGGTTATAGTTAGTGTAGGTAGGGGTATGAGACTCTATCTATACATTGTACAAGTTGTCATTGAGAGAGGTCCTTGGAGGTTTCTCTAATGTTATTATGAACTTATGGTATCATCATATGTACATGTATTGACTGTATATGATGTTGTTTTTATATGATCTTGGTTACATTGATGAATATGATGTTTGTCTAATTTGCTATATATGATGATGAGTACACATTATTGTATGCATATGATTTATATTCTATTTTCTTGATTAATTGATTATATGGGGTTATGGGGCATCACATGAGCATTGCACTGGTAGTCTTGGGAAGGGATTGTCAGTAAGGGTATTGTATGTTGATGATATGAACTGATGAACATGAAATGTTAGTCTGACTTTACGATAATGTTGTCCTTGTTTATGAACATGTCCTATGTTGTTGTGATCCTTGTCTTGTGTATGATTTCTTGTGTGTGCATAAAGGCTTTACAGATATCCATATTTAGTACAAGTGGTTGTACTAACCCATATTGTTTCTATTTCTACAAATATACAACTTCAGGCTGTTTAAGTATAAATGTCACTTTGCAAAAACACTTGGAAGATTTCTCAAGTTTTGTTAGGTCCTCTAACTGAGGAATGGTGCCACGTGTTCTACCGTTGTTGTATTTTAATTCTATAAAGACAATCTTTTCATTCCTATGGTTGAAGAAATCATTGTAAGTCCTATGTGACAATATAAATTTGTATAAGGGCTATGCCCGAATGATCTATTTCAATTTAGACGGTTTAATGCGAGACTATGTATTAGAATAAATTCTTGTATATTGGTTATGTTGTCTAAACGAGAAGCCTAAGTATGCTTCATTTTCAAGTGTCTAAGTAAACTCCATATATGATATGTGACAAGTCTATTTACACCTCAATATGTAAAAAGTTTTAATTTTTCTGCATTTTTTACCTATGATATGTTATGATGAATGCTAAGGGCTTGTCCAAGTACTCGATGAAGACGAGGACGCTGGTTACATCTAGGGGGTGCACCCCAGTCACAACAAACTTGATGTCTAATTAAACCACGTCTACTTAAATTCCTGTTCCTTTGTGGGAAGAGAGCCACACTTATTAATGAGAGGTTATGTGACGCTTAGGAATTCTCACTTATTGGTAATCTTTAATGTCGCATCTCAAAAGTGGTAACTCTATGTGTCCCTTTTACTTCTAATCCTTTTCTTATGAATATAGGCGATGCCTATGAGACGTGAAGACGCAAAGAGAGTGGAGGAAGATTTGTGTAATGCGAGAGTTTCTCCCCAAGGCAACAAAGCTCCTTCTAAGGGAAAACAACCTCATTAGCAAGACCAAGTTCCGGTCATTCATCCACCTATTATCAATGGAGAGATAAGGTAATCATTTGTGACTTTTGTGCAGGCTATGAATACACAAGCCAAAGCGGTAGCTACTTAAGCTAAGGCCATAACATCTCAAGCAAACCGGAAAGTTGGACCGCACGTTCACACTAATGGTAGTTCCATGGCTTCTATCTTGAGGGATTTCACTATGATGAACCCTCTAATGTTATTTAGGTAAAAGGTATAGGTTAAAGGTAGATAAAGACCCCTAAGACATCCTTGATGAGATCTAAAAGATCTTAATGCTATGGGGTTAAATTCAAATAAGAATCCTATCAAGTAAAGGATGTGGCTCGAATTTTGTATACCCAATAGAGAGACAATAGGGTTTTGAGAACGGGTTCTATTACTTCATAGGTGTTTAGAAAGGCTTTTCTGTGTTGGTTCTTCCTAAGGTAGAAAAGGGAGGAAAAAGTGGAAGGATTCATCAACCTGCATCACAGAGATATGAGTGTGCAAGAGTACTACTTGAAGTTCACTAAATTTTACAAGTATGTTCCTTCCTTTATGTCAAACCCAAGGGACGAGATGAGTCGCTTTGTGATGAGAGTGTCAGATGATCTAGTTGAGGGGTGTCATGTAAGGACCCTCATAATGAACTAACTTGAACTAGAGCTTCACTTGTGTTTTACGAGATAGTAATGTGTTAAAATATCCTATTTTAATGTTTGAAGTCAGTTTGGTATGTTTGGAGGTCAAATAACATAGCAGGTTCAAGAAGTTTGACGACTAGACGTGTACGTTCTTATGTGAGTTCTTGTGTGTCTTGACATTATTCCTGAGCTTTTTGGAGTGTAATTTTATGGTGGAAGTTACTAAGACATAGATTGAAATATATATGGGTTTAAAGTCTTGGTACAACCCCACAAGGAGCCCTAGGAGAGGACCTCAACTTTCATGATGAATTTAAAAAAACTAGGCAATTTATGATTCTTAAACTACGGAACATAGTAAGGTTAATGCCCCTTCATCTTGGGGCGTATGTACACCCTTAGTGGTGGGAGTTAACCCAAATGAACCAGCCTCTGAACCAATTGGTACCCCATAAAGATGGACCATCGATCAAGCGATGCCCCGAAACTAGGGTCCATCGATGGTGGCCTATGAATAGTTTTCTAGACACAACTACGATTGTGGTGTTTTTATGAATTCACCCAAAGTATTTTATGAACCATGGAAAATTATGTTAGGGTATTTAATGTATATCAAGTTTGTTAGAGTCCTAGACCTATACAAGACTTCATTTTCAAATATCCAAAACCCCATCCTCAAGAAATAACTCTCTCAAACTCCATAGAAGCTAGAACTGACAGAAGGGCTAGATTAAAGGATTTGGAAGCTTCCTTCATTAAAATTAAGTTTTGTTCACATTGACGTATGGTATTTCATCCTTGAACATTCTTTCATTCAAGGAGCCGCTTAAAAGAGGTTTCAAAAAGGGTTTACAAACTCCAACTTCTTTTAAATTTGACTCTAAGCATGGGTCTTTGCAGGAAAATATTTTAAGAATTAAAATATGTTGTTTTTAGTGTTATGATTCTAATGTAAAAACTCCAATTAAAACATTCTTATGTTTATGATAAACTTTTTGATCATGAAGTGGGTTTTTGCTTTTATCTAGATAATGTTCGAATTGAGTTTCTTATTTTGTATTATTTATTAGCTACTTACAATTTATGCCTATTTATGTTGTTTTGGTGAAATATTGATAAAAGGTGGTGAGATCTTGGATGAAGGCTAAGTCGTTCAATCTTGTTTAGTCCACCTTTGGTGTTGTATTTACTTGAAATATCTGAATAAGTAATTGTATTTGCATTTTCTGTAAGACCATGAAAGCTTAATATGTGAAGTAAAGTGATAGTGATGATGTTCATGTTTATATACTTTATGAAGGTTGAATTTTATAGATTATGTGAAATTTAAGTATGTGTATATGTGAAGTATGCTAGTGTGTGAAATATGATGAATGAAGGAACAAGCATGTTTAGAAGACAATGCTATGAAAATGGGACGGAATATTAAAACGAATTAGGTGTAACTAGAGCCTAATGATTATGTCTTGATAATTTGAATTCCTAAAATTTAAACTTTCATGAATTTTGGAGGTCAAACGTCCTTGATGTTCGAAAGGTTTTCCTTGAAGTGACCTTGTATGTTTTAGTGTGTATCGTCGAGTTTTACATGTTCGTTTTGGAAGAAATTAAAGTAAGAGGTCCTAAACTTGTATACAAAGATATTTGGGTTTGAGTTGTCCGAGAATATATAAAAATACAAACAAAGGGTACATGAGAAAGATCCCATCATTTGAGCATAAAGTTGTCAAACCAGCCAAAGCTACGGAAGGCAGTTGACGCCCAATAAGATAATCGTCGCCCCATAGGTGAGGGTCGTAGGTTGAAATTAAGGAATGGGAGGTTTCCCTCCCCTTGGACCAGCCTCTCACAAAAATCATGAACCAACCAGACGATCTGTTTATTGGGTGATAATCTGTAGTTGAGGCAGGCGTAGGTGAAGTCTACAATTTTGCAACTTCACTGTAATGTGAAGGGGTTATGTGGTAATTTCACCCCATTACCAAAAAATTTAAATGGAATTTTAATAGTGGTAATATTGGTATTATAAATAGTTTTGTAAGTATTAAACACTTAGATGAATTCATAATTCCAAATAAAAACTCAAATTCTCTAAGAAATTCTCTATAGCTCGAATAGAGAGCAATAGTCAAGATAGAGATTGGATTGTAGATTTCATTGGTGATTCTTCATCAAATCTTTATCAAATTCATGGTGTCGCATAAATTAAGTTATGAACTTCATCCTTTAATATATTTTCTTCAAGGAGCAAATCTTAAAAGTGATTTATAAAGTCTTTTAAAGATGAACTTGTCCAGTTTTGTAATATATCCATGGGTTCTTTCATTAATGGTTTTGAATCATTTTACATTGATTGAATTGCTGTTAATTATATTATTTTATCTCAAAATATCTATGAACCCATGTAACTCATGTAACCCTATATTTGACTACTTTATGGATGAATAGATTATGTCTTAAGGCCATTGAATTCTTATGTAGTTTCACTAGGGCTATGGAATTATGATAGAATCATGCTAAAATTGTTGGTTTGCAGACCTAAATGTATAAGTTCATGTTGATTATCTTAGATTCATTGCATATTGTAATTATTTGATTAAATTGGTGATCATGACCATTGGTGAGGGTCTTTGACTATTGTGTCGGTTGAATTTGCGATGGATTGAAATTGTGAGATTGGATCGATGATATATTGACCTAACATTCTCTATATTGTGTAGTTTAGTTCTTAGATGATTATGATACTTGGTATGGTCCACTTATGGTGTCGGTGCTTATGTGCTATACTTGGAATATAGTTAAAGTTCAAGCAAAGTTGAACTATGTCCACACTTGACTCGAGGGCAGCATTGTCTTTAGATTTAATTTAATTCAAAATAATGTAATAAACTAAGTATTTATATATTGGTATTCTATGAGTCATGTCAAAGTACACATGAGTCTAATATTGACATATGTTGAGATTTGGTGTTTCTATTATTCTAATATGAAAAATGTATTAAGATATTTCATGTAAAATATTTTAATTCCAGACTATTTCTCATAGATGTATGCAATGAATTATGTCAAAGGGATTGTAAAAGACCTCCGGGAGGTCAAGTACCCAGTTGCACTCTGAGGGTGCCATATCTGTGCGGTGTGCTCTCGGGATGTGACATGGTGACTATGTGAAACATATGTTCACATGTTCCCACACACACACTCATTTAAAGAATTAATGAAGTTAATGTATGTGAATGGGGGATTTTTAAGGTGGAAATCTTCGTGAATAGAGATCACGTGTCCAGACCATCGCTACTATATGTATTGTATGAAAAGGAGAGTTTTGGGGTGAAAATTTTTCGTCAGTTGAGATGAATAGTTTAATAGAAACCTTACTATTTTGAAGATATTTCTATGTTACGTTGGAAGATAGATACCTTTCGTGAATTGAGATGTGTTATTCCATAGTTACCTTCAACCTTTAGTAATGAATATTTAAGACTCTGTGGAGGAGCTATGCTTACAACCAAAGGAATTTTAAGAAGGGAGGGGTATACTTCATGAGTAGAGATTATGTATCGAATATACCTCTTGAGATGACTTTTCCTTGTTAGAAGATTAAGAAGTCACTTAGAATCGATCTCCTTATCCCATAACTATGCACCCTCATAGGAGTATCTATCGTAAATCGTATGTAAACGCTCAATAATTATCCAACCTTAGGCAAGTGAGGATCCATCATCCGGTAGGGGATAATACGTGTATTCCATGTCTAACTCTCATGGTCTATGTATATTAAAGCTAGCCTCTAGCCCCTACAAAAGTATATAATTAACTAAGTCTTCTAAAGGGTGTACTACTTAGGGTAGGTGGTTGTATGAGACACTATCTTTCCATTGAATAAGTAAACATTTGGAGCGATTCTTGGTGTCTTTTTACGAAATGTATGAATGGGTCAATATGAAATGTAAATGAATTTATCTGACTTAGTTTCTAATGTTAATAAATCATGTAAATGTTATCTTTTGTATAATAAATTTATGAATGATGATGTGGTGTGCCTAATCTAAGGGAATCTTTAAGGATCACTTGGTGGGAGTAGTAGTATGGAATTATACTTTCACATTACAATATGTGTAACTTGGGGGTCGTCATGGAGAATAGTTCTTACATGAAGTACTTAAATGTATATATGTTCCTCTTGTGTCTTTGATGTTGAGTGTGTACTAGTTACTCTTGTGATGTAAGCTCATTGCCGGTAGTCTTGAAGGATCACTTAGGTGTGTATTGAAGGGATTGTATGGGCGGTTTCTTCATGTCTTACCTAAGTGAGTCTTATGATAACTTTTGATTAGGAAACTTCATGGGTAATGAGCTTACTGTAAGCTATAATGAATGTAGTTTGCGTGCAATGAGTTTACTGTAAATATTCTTGAGTTACTTGTAAATTGTAGTTTGGTGCTAAAATTATGGAAGTTTTAGCGTGTGTGCTAAATGAGGATTTATAAATTGTTTTACTAATATATTGAGGAAGGATTTACTCATATGTCATTAATGTTTTGTTTCAACTAAAATGTTCTCTTTTGCATGTTTTTGCATGCAATACTTAGTATAATGCTTGTACTAACCCCATACTTTTCTATGCTCTATAAATATAGGTAGGAGACAAGTGGTAGTCCAAAAGGTAATCTTGTGAAGTTGACTCTCTCAAGATTCGGTATGTCCTCATATATTTGAGTACATATTCTATGTTTCTTTAGTTCTCTGTTATGACTTTTATAAGACTTATTATGTATTTTCTTTAAATGTAAAAGGTTGTGTCCCTAAGATATGTAAGTTGTGTCTTTAAGTTTGATACTGATGACGCGACTTTCCGTTAGTATTTTATAATTGATGTTTCTTATTATTGTTCTAGTGAAAAGTTTTACTACTTCTTAACTTTTTATATATTCAATGAACGATAGTTATGAGGTTTGTACAAGAACGCAAAAGTTCAAGTACGCCTTGTGACGACTCAAGAGGATCCTTTCTTCAAGGGTGTTCTTACATGTTGTGAGAAACTTTGTATCAGAGCATAACGTTTTGGGAATTAGTTTAGGGTCCAAAGTCTCAGAAGCCCGTCTAGTAGAGTCTTTATAATCGGTGTGGGTTGCGAACCATCCATGAGTGGGAGGCTATAATATGAAAGAAGTTTCACTTTTTTCATTATTGTATTATCATGCCATAGTGTTGAAGTCTAAAACATGTCTTTTCTCAAAATCTTGTTTTGTGTGTATAGAACATGAATATGAGGAGGATGTCATGACCGAGGAGCACCCCCTAGAAGTAACACGTCGTAGTTGAATTCTTGGAGATCTTATACAAGCCCATAGATATCATTCATCACATTGTCATAGGTAAATTTAGCGGAAAATTTGAAACATTTTTAGCACAACATATGCTAGAACATCACTTCCATTATATATAAAATATCACAATATATTGTTAATGACTCTAAACTCTTTTTTCCACCCCAGACTCAACATCATTAGAGTACATATCAAGTTCTTTACCATTAAGACATCCATTAAGAATATATAACCTGCAATTTGTGTAAATAGTTAGAGAATAATTTAGTTAGTACAAGAATGCACTAAGTATGACAATCATGCATTTAAAAGGAACTTTTTACTTGAAACCATGCATTATGCCTTTTTGTGAAAACCTCATAAAATTTGATACATTAAGCATTAAACAACTTACATACTTAATTTAGGCATATACCATATTCATAATATCAAATAAAATAACACATATCATTTAAGTCACATTTTGCGTCATTTTATAGTAAGCACCATTCATCAGTGAGATTATGTCATTTACAATGAGTTCATTTTACAGTGAGCTTTCTTGCTTTTAACTTCTTATATTCCCCATTCAACCCTATAGTAATACTTGGTGCAATGCATAGATAATGTACCATTACACTATCCATACTCAAGCCTCATCGTAAGACTACAAGAGAATCATACACACAAATCTTCATTAATCCAACACAAGCATTAATAGAACCATTTCATATAATAAAGAAATTTAACTCACATTTGACCAAACATACTTTATGGACCACATAGAAGAACTTATTACAAGAAAACATACAAGTCAAGACTTCTAATCATCATCCTATTTAGACAGTAGTCCACATTAACATATTTCAACTTCATTTCACAACAATAACGTAGAACTATATTCATAATCCCATTTTAGACCTACTTTTGAAATGCATATGTGAAGTCCCATAACCTCACACATACTAAATAAAGCTATAAGAGACTACAATCTTGAACATGAACTTCATACATCAACAAGGCAACATAGACAACTTCGTTCATGCCAAGCAAGACCTTCATCATATACTCAATAAGACCAACATTATGTACATAAGAAAATGACACATAATATTGACTCATTAGGCCTAATACCTTGCATATCATCACAACAAGTATATAACACTACAGTGTCATGCATAAATACATAAAAATATACACATACATTAGAACACCTTCCTAGACCATCGTTCAAGAGTTACTTGTGCAATGCATAGGTGAAGTCCCATGAACCCACTTACACTAAGCAACTTCCCTTATGTTATCCTATTTAGGATATAGTTTTTTAATTCCATTGCCCATTTTAATTTAGCTATGATATAGTCTTAACCTACACTGAGATCATGGGTACTACATTGAATTTTGTGTTGTAGATCATTATACCAAGGAAAGGTGCTCTGCTTAGGAGAAGTAGAACATTAACACATGCTAGCATACTAATTTATGTCACTTGCTAGATCCTATGGGGCAATCATAGTTTATGAAACTTGGAGGTATATATGGAACCCTATTTATGTCTATTAAGCCATCCACCCCATTAGAATTATGGTGAACCTAGGTTCCCACATTGGGAAGGGACACCCCTGACATTCAAGTTCTCTCTGTGCTACGCTAAATTCCCCTAATTAAAAACTTTTATTATCTTTACTTTATAAAATGTAAGTTTATGAGATTTAACTCCTCATATGTTTAACATACAGGTAATTGATGAGTGTTCATCAACCTTAATCATATGATAAGTCCTTTCACATGGACATAGCATATTCAATCACAATCTAGTGTAGGTTACACTTGAGATCACCTTTTAAGGCCCCTCTACTGACAAGATTATCATAAATGTGTGTGTGTATACATATATATGAGAAATCCTTTAACACAAAGCATTAAGACCACACATGTTCATACTTTAGCATAATCATTCATTCACATTCATGTATATAGAAAACCAAACTTAGGAACTATGCAATCGAGGAACAAATGTGCAATGCATTGACAAGGTCCCTTACCCTTGGCCATACTAGTACACCTATAAAGTCATCCTAGTTCCGAGATACATAGTCATACTTCATGGACATATATATTACATGTATAGTTGTAGGCAGAACTGCATATGAGGACACTGTTTCATTAGACAACATTAACTATATTATTCATAAACATGCATAAAGTGTGAATGTGTGTACATTGGTCAACATAATCACATAACTACTATAAACAAGAAGCACCAACCCTCTTAGGACAATGATGCACAACCAATCATAGATCACACAACACATAATAGCATAGGAGACGCGCTAACTTCATATTATAATTAACGCTCGTAACATTAGCTAATTCATATAAGGGTACGTAGGTAAGGGTCACCAATCATTATTATTTCATAGAAGGAAGCACCTATACATAACCCTATTATAACCATTCACATGATCATAAAATTAGCAATACAACCTATATCATAGCTACAATAGAAAACTAGGCACATGTTTCACATAGTGTGATCATTATAACCACACACCCATATAACATAATGTTACTGTCAAGTCTATAATCAAAACATATATATGTCAACATGAATTTAACACCGCCACCATAAGTGGACAATACCACACAATGCTTCCAAGGCAATTTCTATCCACAATACTATACAAAACTAAAGAAAGTAGGCATTCTTACCGATTCCTCAACCTTTGACCATCATTGATCAACAATCCTTTTTAATTAATAATTAAATTATGGGGAAGTACGTAATTGTACTTTAACATAAATAAAATCATGCATAAGCTACTACAAGATCATGCTACTAACAAGTACTTTACATCACCAATTCACTAGAAAGTAGAGAGACATAGATCACATGTAGGGAAGTATATAAAGATATAACAACCTAATCTAAATCATACTTTAACTACCCTAAATTTGAGATCACATCATGTACATTACATTATCAATCTATAGGCTAGAAGAACCTAGACCAATCCTTACCAATTTGATTGTATCTATTCACATTTGATAGATTACACATAATTTATAATCACATTAAAATGTAGGTAATATATAAGAAAGTTAATCATAATTGAATCTCATAACAATCATTCTAGCATCAGGATCAGAAGATTCTCCATTATAGTCGAATATATTCAAACCTTCAAACATTGATCCAGATGGATCACTAATCAAAAATTTACCATCAATACACATAATAGTTAGTATATATGAGCAATCTAACATAATTGAATCACAATTTGATTTACATTAGATCATGATCACAAAACCCATACATAGGCTAAATAGAGATTGAGAGAGTTCATGGTTTCAACATGAATTGAATTAAATATCACATTTAAATATGTAGCTTATAATAAATTCGTTAACATTATACATTTGAAATCAATGTGAGAAAGAACTCATGGCAAGATTGAAGAAGGAGAAGTTTGATCGTGATTTCTCTTTGAAAACAGTGAAAGGAACTCTCTAGAATAAAGATTAACTAAAGATGAAATATCACCATACTTTATTGTACGAGAGAACAACGAAAATTTGATGAATAATCCATGGGAATTCAACCTCAAAGATATCTTGAGCTTCATCTTCAATGGAGGTTTCTAGAGAGGATATTTTGGGAGATGGAAATCTAGTTTTTAAATCATGGGAATGGGTTTCTCACGTTCTCTTACTAAATTAACATATCCCAAAATAGTTAAATAAACCGTCTATAGTAATTAAGGGACGTGGAGGTGAATTTCCCATTTACCCCATTATGAAATAGCGTGCATGGTAGTTAACCTAGCCTGCATCGACGGCCATGAAAAAATGCCCCTTAGACCTATCAACGGGCCATTGGTGTCCACCTTCTATTGGTTCTGAGTCTATCATTTGTGTGAGACTTCTCTAGGATAAGTCCAATCGATGCGCCTCGCCATCGACGGGGTGCAGGTGAAACTACTGGCCGTCAATTGTGGGTCGTAGGTAGACATTTCCAAGGAAATAGATTTTGGGTTCTCCTTGAGGGCCTTCTGCGGGCCCCGTAGGGAGTAGTACCTAGAAGTATGTAAATATACTCATTATCATGTTAAAGACCTTTCACATCATTTTCAACCAGAACAAACACGCACAACATGTCAATACACAAAATTACACACAAGCATGTCTCAAGGGCTAATTTTCAATCCTCTTGGACTTTCTTTGACGTTTGACTTCTAAATGACTTCAAATCAATCATTAGTCCTTTAAAAAACTTAATTAAAATGTTGGGATGATTATAGGCACATGTGAGGATCTAGTCATCCTAACTCATATAGGGGCTCTTATAAATAAAACCCGCTAGAAGGGAGGAGGAAGAGTAGCTAATAAGAGGATCTCTCCCAGTATTGAACAAGTTCCTATAATTTTACAAGAGGATATGAATGAGGTGGTTAACCATCAACAACCTCATGTGCCCCAAATGCCTCCAATTCCCCAACGACCTCAAGCTCGCTATGTTGAAGGGTACATGCCTAATGCACAGATATGGGATTCCATTAGGGTCTTTACCAAACTTTTGTTGAGTCAAATTCAAGTAATCACTAATCATATGGCTGTTCAAGGTAACCTAGGAGTCAAAACTCAACCAAATACAAGTACTCCTTCTTCTAGAATCCGCGATTTCATAAGGATGGCCCCTCCTACATTCCTTGTCACCAACGTGGATAAAGATCCACAAGGCTTCATTGAAGAGGTATTCAAGGTGGTGGATGCTATGGGTGTGAATAAGAGAGAGAGAGAGAGAGAGAGAGAGAGAGAAACTAGCTACCTATCAACTCAAATATGTGTCTCAAGTTTTGTTTGAGCAATGGAAGGATGAGAGACCCTTAGAGGAAGATCTGGTAGATTGGGAAGTGTTCAGAGTAGCCTTTCTTGATATGTTCTTTCCCATAGAATTGAGGGAGATAAAGTTTGTGGAAGTCATGAACCTTCATCAAGGGGAATGAGTGTTAAAGAGTATTCTTTAAAATTCACCTAACTCTCTAAGTATGCCCCAACCTTGGTAGCAAACTATATGGATAATATGAATAAATTTGTTATGGAAGTATCTAGCTTGCTGGAAAAAAAATGTCATACAACAATGCTCCATAATGATATGGATATCTCTATACTCATGGTGTATGCTCAACAAATTGAGGAGTCCAAGCTTGAGGAAATGAATTGGGATGGAAAGAGGCCTAGGATGAATGAACCAAGTAAACTCAAGTCTAAGATGAGGTTCTATAATTAGGACTCTTCCATGAGAAACCATGATATGGTTTCCAACAAAAATTGCCATGTAGTTGGCAATGAGTCTATAACATTCAAGAAAATCATATGTCTAGTGAAGAGCCACTAAGTCCGTTAGAATATGTATGAAGGATACATAGGCATTCCAATTCCCAATATGGAGAAATATTGGGCATAGTATAGAAAAATGGCTAAAGGGTGTTAGCCAATTTCTATACATACCGAAATAAGCAAAATATAGTCCAAGCTTGTTTAGAGATATACCTGCAAAGAAGACCCTAAACTAAAATGTTTTTTTCTTTAACTCGCAAAAAGGTATGAGGCATCAAAGTGTCAATTAAAGATGCCATGTCACATGATCAACTAAAATGATCATGTAGACTAAGAAGTTCCCAAGGACATAGAGAGGATCCTTGGGGTAATAAGTAATCATTATCAAAGGAACCATGAATAATAGTTAGTTAGAAAAGTATAAAAAAACCCATGTGCAAGAACGTGTGCAACACATGTGAAGAAGTACCAAAGGAGGGGACCACCCTCACCAAATTAAGTTAGGGAATTTAAGGGGACAAAAACGTACATAAGGGACCACTTAATGTTGGGCCAAAATTCCTAACAAATTTTAGACTCGAAACTACTTCCCCAAATATCTAAATAACCTAGTACTAAAATAATTTGACCCATTGGTGCACGCGACAACCTAGGACAAAAACAGGGTTTACACTAACCTAGTACTAGTTGAAGAGATAACCTAGTAAATAACCTAGGATGGTCCAAAATGTTAGTTATGGTCCTAAGAACTTACGTGTACTTCTGTAATTCCCCTAGGGTACCTAATAAATTTATTTTGCAAATTAATTAATTAATTTAAAAGGGCTAAAACAAAAACTACAAAGGAAATTTTCATATTTTAGTTAAGATAAGAAAGGGACAACCTAGTACCTAACCTAGGATGGTCGAAAGTTTTAGTTAATGTCGTAACAACATAGGGATACTTTAGTAAGTACCCTAGGATACTTAATCAAATAATTTAGCAGATTAATTAATTAATTTGACTATTCAATACCTACATCAAAAAGAATTTTCAAGATTTCTTTTGAGAAAAGAAAAAGACAACCTAATACTTAAGCTAGGATGGTCCAAAGGATTATCTATGGTTATAACGACTTAAGGGTACTTTAGTAATAAAACTAGGTTACTTAATTTAATGAATTATCCATTTAATTAATCAAAGTAAAGTTTTCAAACCAAAATTCTTATGCTAACCTAGTATAATGATAGAAACATCCTAGTACTTAACCGAGGATGGTACTAAAGGGTTGATTATTGTTCCAATGACTTAGGAATTCTTTAGTACTTACACTAGTTCCCTAAATTAATTAAATTAAGTATTTAATTAATTAATATAAATTAAAAGTGTTTAGTTAAAACATAGTCATTATCATAATTTAGGATTTTAGGTCAAGTCAACGTTCTCCTATGTTTAGTAAACTTAGGATGGTATATTTAGTAATTAGTTAATTAATTAATTTAATTAAATTATTAAAAACTAAGTTGAATAAGTAAAGTTCAGTTCCTAAACCTAATAACCACGTTCAAACTCAAACAAATACACGACTAAAACAAGAAAACAAGAGTGAGAAAAACAGTGAACAAAAAGCAGTAAAAAAAGGAAAATTTCTTAGACGATTTTCATGGTTTCTTCAAGGTTTTTTCAAGGTTCGTTCAAGCTGGTCTTCATAGATTAAGTTGTACTTAAGGTATAGGTTTCTCTCCTGGACTTCATTCTCCAAGAGAACTTTCTTTCGAATAATTAAAAGATCTTTAGAAAAACTAGGGTTGTTTTTGATCATTCTTGTCTAACTCCTATCCCTAGTATCCTTGTTACGATTTCAATGTTGATTAGGCTAGAAATTATGTTTGTGGTATGTGGTTATTTCTTATCTTAATGTGTATTTTATTAAATAATGATTGAATGAATCTATTAATTGGACTCGTTTGATGCTAAGTGCTATTATGTGAATTAAAAAATGATACTATGTTAAAGACATGTCCGAAAATGTTATGTGTGAAAGTGTTATGGTCTGTTGTGCATACATTCTGTTAATATGACGTTATAAAGATGATATAATTATCAAATGATAATATGATGCTGTCAAACATGTTTAAAAATAAGTTATGCCTAATGTCATGTTATAGGGTTACCTAAAAGGATCTTCGTGAAACCATAATTTCAGTAAATGTTTGCTTTATGTCAATAAAATGGCTAACAATTTTTTTTTTTCAAAATTGAAATGGTAATTATCTATAATGTTATCTCTAAATAAGTTAATGATTTGCTGATGCATATTGTATAATAACATAAGCATGTTGCACATGAAAATTTTCTTATGCCAACGAATATGGTTATGAAATCTATGCCCAATTGTTTATGCCAATACTAATCGTATGCCAATAAAACGGCTAACAATACATTGTCTAAAAGTGATGTATGTAAATGGGTATAATATTATGTTAAATAATTAAATTATTGGCTAATGGTTCATACATATTAAATTTAAATATGAACATACGGAGTATTGACACATGCCAAAAGAAAAATAGTTATGTAGTTCAATATTCAAAGGTTAAGGCCAATAATAATCATATGCCAATCTTGTGTAGTTAGAGTATAAAATGATAATATAAGAACTTATAAACTAATTTAATGAACCCATAATAAAGTGCAAGCAACTCATTGGGACAACTCCCAACATGCTCTGAAAAGAATGACATGTGAACTCATGAAACTCATAAAATGAAGTGCTCATCGTCCATAGACTACGATATGAATCTACTACACTAAAGTAAGTAACATGAATTAAAGCATAATTAAAGGTGTATAAAGTAAGAAAGTAACCAGAATGTGGTGTGAAAGTAAGTGATACATGTCTCACTTAGACCTAAACTAATATGTTAAAAGAATACTCACGTATAATGGTGTCAGAAGGTGTGAGCTAGTCTCATTAACAAGAAATGATGATATGTAAGGAAAATTAAAATTTCATCAATGTAAAGTAAGGATGATCAGTCATCAATAGATTAAGTATATCTCAATCGAGAATCAAGCCTCCATAATGCTTGATTCAATACTAGAAGATAAAGAAAAAATGAACATCCACATAACGGAAAGAGTACTTAATAAAAGCAAATGTGCTAATTTTAATGAATGTAATAACAAAATCATAATAGTCTAATGTGAAAGATGAGAGCAATCTCAAAAGAGCCTAAGTAAATGTTACCAAACATACTCACCTATGAGTGTGTAAAGCTAATGAAGAGACCAGTCTCTAAATACACTCTAATTGAAGTATTGAGACTTATGTATATTTAATACTAATGATGAGATGAGAAATCATCTAATGAGGTATGATGTCCTCATACTAGAATCCAACTTCCAGGACATTTGAGTTGAATGAAATTAAACTTTATGTTGAGATGAGACTGTTCGGCATGCTGGGTATGGGTATCCTTATATCTCTGAGTATTCAAACATATACTACCAATATAGGAATCTCGCAGAGTTTTATTCGCATGTAAACTAGAATTTTTTGGGTTGCATTGGTTGGTAATTCCACCTCTTTTTGGTGTGGGGTAGAAAATTATTTTCATGATGCTCACATGATCTATGTTAGTTTAAATTGGAGTTCCTCAAAGTATGAAAGACAATGAAATGAACGATACTGAAGGTGTTTGTTCAAGACAATCAGGAGGTGAAATCAGATTCATGTAATGAAAGTAGGTCATTCTTGGTCATTGCACTTCATGATCCCGATGAGAGTCTTAAACTTCATCCTAGATTTAACATGTGTTTGCATCAGCCTACGAAAGAATCAAATTAATTGTGTGAACTACGAATGAAAAAATGAAGGAGACTCTGTGTTTGCTAAAGCAGGCCCTTGGGTTGAGGTCCCATATGTTGGGCCTTCACATGAGATGTCTTATTCTACATAAACGATTCCAATGTCTCATGTATATGAAATGTATTTTATATAAAATATGAAAGTAATGAAATCAATTTCATGATCAATAGATAATTGCTTATGAAAGGTAATGAATATATAGTGTAAAGAATAACTCACTTCAAGGTAGGGAAATCATTTCTTAGTCCTTGGATTACTTACATCGATTCATTGTGGTTATGGGACTTCAATTAATCATTGCACTTGAAACTAAAACATAGGACCAAAAGAATTATTGAACTACACAACATGAAGAAAAAGACTGATAAATATTCTAGGTGTACAAAGAGTAGCTCTCGGCCTAAAAGGATCAAAAATCTCAAATCTTTGCCCTAGATGTTCTAAAATTATGTTGATGATACTAATGTTTTGTAATCATATAGAGAATGTGTTTTTTGAATGCATTAAATTATATCATATTTATACCACAATTTAAAATTACAGAATTAGGAAAGTCTAATGACTAGACTTTCCAGAAATGACATGTTTCTTAGTAAGAGCTTTCATTGATCATGCATAAAATTATGTGTATGTATGAATACACCCATACTTAGTACAAGTGGTGTACTAACCCCCTACTATTTACTATTTTTATAGGTGCAGGTCAGAAGACAGGTTGAAAACAATTGCAGCGGTTTGGACTTCAATGTTTTTCCAAACAATTTGGTAGGTCCTCATGATTTCGAGGATGCTACAAATTTAGTCTGAAATTATTTTTAGACATAGCTAGTAGATGTTGTCCCTAACGTTTTTTTCGCACCTTCATTTCAAAGCTTTGTAATAAGGCCTTGTTTGGCGAACTATTTATGATATATTCATCTTCAGTTTCTAATTGATTCTTTATGTTAGATTGTTGTTCTCTTATGTTTATCTTAGTATGTGATGTATAAATTTGGTGCTTATATGAAGTATATTTACACTTCGTACGTTTAAAAGCTTTAAATTTTCCACAAATTTAACTAGATGAATGTGATGAATGCAAGATGGGGCTTGTGTGCGACCTTTGAGAGTTCAACGACGCCGGTTGCAATCCGAATTCCAGAATCCGGGTCGTGACAAACATAGTATCATAGCACGAGGTTAAATAACCTAGGTTTTAAATCTCAACACAACCACATTACGTAGTTTCTAGCTTATGGTTGTGAAGAGCGCCATAATCATGACTTAGAGACTATGCGATGATAGGAAATACTCCATTCTTCTACTCTTTATCGTGCTATCTAGATCTATGACACTTTGTGTCATTCTAAGTATCTAACATCGTTCTTGTGTGAGCACGTATAGGGATACACACAAGAATTAAGATGTCCAAGTGGTCTAAGGAACCAGAATCAAGATTTAGCCTTCCCAAGAAAGGGACATAATGGAAACGCCCAACGTGGACGAAAGTGGTGTGGTAAGTGTGGTTGTTTGCATGGAGGTCAATTCATGGTATTGTCTAAAAATCTTCTATGAGTATTGATGAGGAGTAGAAGAATAAGTTGGCTGCATACCAACTCAAGAATATTGCTTAGACATGGATTGGCTTTATAATTTCTATTCTATACTAGACTATAGAAACAAGGTTGTAAGGTTTCAGATTCCAAATGAGTTAGAGTTGAGATGCAAACGGCGTGGTTCAAATCCAACAAGCCAAATAGTTTCAAATCTTAAGGCCAACAAGATGTTATATAAGGGGTTCGGAGTCAATGAGAACTTTTTTTACGAAGAGTTCTCTGTTGAAATTTTAGATCATCAAATCAACGGTTGAGGAACAAGGAGGTTGCCTAAGTAAGAGTATTATAGGGGAACCACCTTGTTGAGAGAGAAACATGGGAGGCTGAGGCCGATATCAGATCCCGCTACCTTCATTTGTTCAAATCTTGAGGTTTGATTTAATCTTCCTATGTATGGTTTTATGTTTAAGAAACTCTATGTTTAAGTGCTTTAGTGGATTTGTTCTAGTATGTCCCTAATCGTATGTCTTATAATCGAACCATGTGAGTTAAATCGAAGTTATGTTTGATTTTATGTTATTTTTTTATTATAGTATCAGCATGTTTTATGTGTTGCATGATTTGTGATGTGCATTAAGTTAAGTGTGATTGAGAAGGAAGTTCCTCGATCTTAAATATGAAGTTTCATATAAGCTTGAATGATATGGATCATCCAAATATGTTTGAATAAAAATTCGCAAAGGAGAAAAGTTTAAGCGTGATAAAGTAACTTTCAAAAATCACCCTCTTTGTTTTAATGACGTGTAAGTGTCATTCGGGGACGAATGCTCCTAGGGGGGGGATAATGTAATATTATAGAAAATCATATGTCTAGGTATTCCAATTTCCAATATTGAGAAATATTGGGCATAGTATAGACAAATGGCTAAGGGGTGTTAGACAATTTCTATATATACCCAAATAAGAAAAATATAGTCCAAGGATGTTTAGAAATGTATCTGCAAAAAAGACCCTAAACTAAAAGTCTTTTTCCTTTAACTCACAAAAAGGTATGAGGCATCCAAGTGTCAAGCCTAGATACCATGTCACATGATCAATTAAAATGATCATGTTGAGTAAGTAGTTCCTAAGGACAAAGCGAGGATCTTTGGCACAATAAGTAAATAATACCAAAGGAACCATAAATAATATTTAGTTAGGAAAGTAAAGCCAACCCATGTGAAAGCACATGTGCAAGACATGTGCAGATTCACCAAAGTAGGGGACCACCCTAACCAAATTCGGTTAAGGTAGTTAAGGGGAAAAAAACATGCATAAGGGACAACTCCATGTGGGGCCTAAATTCCTAACCAATTTTATACAGTAACCTACTTCAATAAATAGCTATAAACACTAGGACTAAACGAATTGGACCCATTAGTACACCCGACAACCTAGGACAAAAACCAGGTTGACACTCACGTAGTACTGGTTAAAGAGACAAGCTAGTACCTAACCTATGATGGTCAAAAGGTTAGTAATGGTTTTAACAACTTAGGGGTACCTTATTAATTCCTCTGGGTTACCTAATTAGTTTATTTAGCAAATTAGTTAATTAATTTAAAAGTGGTAAAAAAAAAACTACAAAGGAAATTTTCTAATTTTGTTCAAGACAAGAAAAGGACAACCTAGTACCTAACCTTTGATGGTCAAAAGAATTAGTTAATGTCCTAAAAACTTAGGGATACTTTAGTAAGTACCCTATGATACTTAATTAATTAATTTATCATCTTAATTTATTAATTTAAAGGTTTAAAACCGAAATCACAATGAAGTTTCAAGATTTCGGTTGAGACAAGAAAAAGACAACCTAGTATTTAACCTAGGATTGTCCAAAGGATTAGTTATGGTTATATTGACTTAAGGGTACTTTAGTAATTACCCGAGGTTACTGAATTTATTGAATTATCCATTTAAATAATTAAATTAAAGGGGTCAAACAAAAATTCTTATGCTAACCTAGTATAATGCGAGAAATATCCTAGTACTTAACCTAGGATGGTCCTAGAGGGTTGATTATGGTTCCAATCACTTAGGGGTTCTTTAGTGCTTACCCTAGGTCCCTAAATTTATAAAATTAAGAATTTAATTGATTAATATATTGTCAAAATGTGATCTAAACCATAGTCAACACCATAATTTTAGATTTTAGGTCAAGTCAACATTCCCCTATGTTTAGTTAACCTAGGAGGGTTTTTTAGTAATTAGTTAATTAATACATTTAATAAACTTAGTAAAACATAAGTTTAATAAGTCAAGGTTAGTTACTAAATCAAAAAACCATTTTTAAATTCAAACAAATACACGACTAAGACAACAAAATAAGTGTGAGAAATACATTGAACAAAACGCAAGAAAAAAACAGAAAATTTCTTAGACGATTTTCAAGGTTTCTTAAAGATTATTTCAAGGTGGTCTTCGTAGATTAAATTCTACTAAAGTTATGGGTTTTTCTTCTGTACTTAATTCTCTAAAAGAACTTTCTTTTGAATGATTCAAAGATCATGAAAAAAACAAGGGTTGTTTCCCGTCATTCTTGTCGAACTCCTTTCCCTAGTTTCCTTGTTACGATTTCAATGTTGAATAGGTTAGAAATCATGTTTTTGGTATGTGGTGTTGGCTTATCCTAATGTGTATTTGATTAAATAATGGTTGAATGAATCTATTAATTGGACTTATTTGCTTCTAAGTGTTATATGTAAATTAAAAGAATGATACTATGGTAAAGATATGTCCGAAAATGTTATGTGTGAAGATGTTACGGTCTGTTGTGCATACTTGCCGTTACTATGACGTTATGAAGATGATATATTATGCCCAACTGTTTAAGCCAATACTAATCGTATGCAAATAAAATGGCTAACAATACATTGTCTAAAAGTGATGTATGTAAATGGATGCAATATTATATTAAATAATTAAAAGATTGGGTAATGGTTCATGCATATTAAATTTAAATATGAACATACGTAGAATTCAAACATGCCAACCAAAATGGTTAGGTAGTTCAATATTCAAAGGTTGAGGCAAATACTAATCATATGTCAAGCTTGTGCGGTTAGATTATCAAATGATAATATAAGAACTTCTAAACTAATTCCATAAACCCATAATCAAGGGCATGCCACTCATTGGGACAACTCTTAAAATGCTCTAAAAGAATGACATATTAACTCATGAAACTAATTAAATGATGTCCTCATCTTCTATAAATGATGATATGAATCAGCTACACTAAAATAAGTAAGTAACGTGAGTTATAATATAATTAAAGGGGTATAAAGTATGTAAGTGAGCAGAATGTGGTGTTAAAGGATGTGAGACAAGTCTCACTTACACCTAAGCTACTATGTTAAATGAATACTCACGTATGATGGTGTGAGCCAGTCTCATTAACAACAAAGTATGATATGTAAGGAAAATTCACATTTCATGAATGTAAAGAAAGTATGACCAGTCATCAATAGAGTAAGTAAATCTCAATCGAGAAGCAAGCCTCCATAACGCTTGCGTGAATACTAGAACATAAAGAAGAAATTAACATTCAGGTAAAAGGGTGAGTAATTATGAGAATCAAATGTGCTAATGTTAATGAATGTTGTGACAACATGATAAGAGGCTATTCTGAAAGATAAAAGAAATCACAAATGATCCTAAATAAATGTTACCAAAATGTTATCACGTGAGAGTGTAATGATAATGAAGAGACCAGTTTTTATATACACTTTGATGAAATTATTAAAATTGATGTATACTTAATAATAAAGATGAGATGAGAAATCATATATTGATCTACGATGTCATCATACTAGAAGCCATCATCCATGACGTATGAGTTGAATGAAATGGAACTTTATACTGAGCACCGATAGGCTAGCTATGAGCGGTGATGCCTTATTTTGGGAAGGGCGGAATTCAAGAAACTCTCATGAGATGAGACTGTCCAGCATGCTGGGTATGAGTCTCCTTATATCTCCTAGTATTTGAACCTATATTGCTAATATAGGGATCTGGCGGGGTTCAATTCCCTTGTACGCTAGCATGTTTTGGGTCACTTTAGCCGGTGATTCCACCTCTTTTTGGTGTGATGTAGACAGTGGATTTCATGATGCTCACATGATCTATGTTAGTTAAGGTTGGAGTTCCTCAAAGTATGAAATATAATGAAATGAACGATACCGAAAGTATTTGTGCAAGACCATCAGGAGGTGAAATCAGATTCAAGTAATGACATTAGGCCATTGTTTGTTATTGCACTTCATGATTTTGATGAGAGACTTAAACTTCATCCTAGGTTTAGCTACTTTTTACTTCAGGCTATGAATGAATGAAATGAACAATGTGAAGTACGAATGAACCAATGAAGCAGACTCTTTCTTTGCAAAAGAAGGCCTTGGATTGAGGTCCCATAGGTTGGTCCCTCACTTGAGATGACTTATGCTACATCAACTATTCCAAAGCCTCGTTTATATGAAATGTATTATATATAAAATATGAAAGTAATTAAATCAATGACATGATCAATAGATATTTTCTTATGAAATGTAATGAATATATAGTGTAAAGAATGACTTACTATAAGGTAGGGAAATAATACTTTAATCCTTGGATTACTTACATCAATTCACTGTGGGTATGGGACTACAATGAATCAGTGCACTTGTAAGTAAAACATAGGACCAAAAGAATTATTGAAGTACACAAAAAGAAAAAGAAAAAGACCGAAAAATAATGTGAATTGCACTTGTAAGTAAAACATAGGACCAAAAGAATTGTTGAAATACACCAAAATAAGACGAAAAAGACTTAAAAATAATCTAAGTGTACAAAGAGTAGTTCTCGGCCTAAGAGTATAAAAAATCTCCAATCATCGCCAGAGTTGTTCTAAAATTATGTTGATGATACTAATGTTTTTTAATAATATTAAAAAATGACTTTTGTACTTTGAATGCATTAAAATACATCTTATTCATACCACAATTCACAACTAACAAATTAGGAAAGTCTAATGACTAGACATTACAGAATGACATGTTGCTTATGAAGAGCTTTCATTGAACATTCATATCTTTATGTGTATGTGTGAATACACCCATAATTAGTAAAAGTGTTTTACTAACCCCTACTATTTAATATTTTTATAGGTGCAGGTTAGAGGACAGGTTGACGAAACTTGCAGCGGTTTGGACTTCAGCGTTTCTCCAAACCATTTGGTAGGTCCTCAGGATTTTGAAGATGCTAGAAAATTTAGTCTAGCCTTATTTTTATACATAGATAGTGGATGTTGTCCCTAGTGTTTATTTCGCACTATCTATTCAAAGCTTTGTAATAAGGCCTTGTTTCGCAAACTATTTATGATATATTCATCTTCTGTTTTGAATTGATTCTTTATGTTAGATGGTTTTTCTCTTATGTTTATATTCGTATGTGATGTATCAAGTTAATAATTATATGAAGTATATGTACAATCCATACGTTTAAAATTGTTATTTTTTCTGCAAATTAAACTAGATGAATGTAATGAATGCAAGATGAGGCTTGTCTGCGACCTGTGAGAGGTCAATGACGCCGGTTGCGTCCGGATTCCAGATTTCGGCTCGTCATATATTCCTAGGAGTTCTACATGTTTAAAGAAACACTTGGATAGGTGTCTTGCCGGTACGGATGGGTGATTTGAGTTTGGTAATAGAGGCCGTAGAATTAGGGATTTCCTTGTCCTCATGGCAAAACGGAAATAGGTAAACCAAGTTCCATGTAGTGGTTTAGATCCTAATGCTCCAAGATGGAATTGTTTCAATGCACTAGGATATAAAGAATATGACTTATCTAGAATGAAAGCTCCTGGTAAGTCTTAATTATTTATTGATGATTGGTTTTGTTTTAGATGGTTATATGTTTAATGGTGGAGTATGAGTTGAGTAAAGGAGAAGTTGGTATCCTTTATCTCTTCCTTCAATTCTTATTCAAGATTGAGAGTTAAAATCTCACTCTATCCTGTTGCATCGTTTTTATAAGTCTAGTGTAAGATGAATTTCATTATTCTCCTTGCATTGTGCATCCTTTGACATTATCGTTATGTTGTAATATGAGTTTGTATGATTTTGTGTCTCATATTATCATGAATTCCTAATGAATTGCTTAAAAGTTGAATTATTCAATTATTAAGCGTACTTCCTTCTGAAGGGTTGGTGATCACTGTAAAGAGATTGAATATTTGACTAAATTGTAATTTTCTTTTATAATTGTTTTACTTGAAGGTTAGATGATTCATATGAAAATTTCTAATATTGCATAAAGGTAGTTCCTCCATAAATATTGAAATAACTGTATTCTTTGAATTATGGAAATTTATCCAAAAGTTTCCTATAATAGTAAAAAATCTTCTTAAATGCGTAATTTATGTTTCTTTTTAATTTGGTGCATTGAATATGAATGTTTTGACCATGATATTATGTTTTATATGTTGCTATTTGAGTCCTTGATTTCTTTAAAGGTGTTTAGTGTCATCTGAGTATGAATGTTTTTCTAAGTGGGGGAGAATGTAAGGACCCTTATAACAAACTAGGATGAAATAGATCTTCACTACTGTTTCATGGTTTAGTGTTTTAAATCAGTTTGGTAAGTTTGGAGGTCAATCGTCAAGGGCCATCCAAGAGGTTTGACGACTAGAAATCTATGGCATGTTTCGTGAGTTTTTTGGAGTCCAAATCTATGGTAGATGTTTTTAAGAACTTGGTGAGTATGTATAGGGGGTAAAAATACGTATAGGACCCAACCAAGGACTCACAAGTGTCCTTGAAGACGACCCCAATGTGTAGGAAGAATCTGCCAAAACTGGGCTGTCTAATATTCCTGGCCTACGGTCCATAGTCAGGTCAACGCCTTCTTGGGCCGTACATCCACCCTTTGTTGTAGATTATTAAACTCCATGAACAAGCCAATTAAAAATTTTACACCCAGTAGGACAGGCCATCAATCAAGCGATACTCCGTAGCTAGGGTCCGTAGATAGTGTCTTGTGAAAAGTTTTATAGATAGGTCACTCTTGGGGTGTTTTAGCAGTTTCACTCTAAGTATTTTATGAACCATGGATAATTATTTTAGGGTATTTAAAGCATTTTAAGTTTGTTTATAATTCTAGACCTAGAAAATACTTCATTTTAAAAAATCCAAAACCCCTACCTCAAAAAAGAACACTTTCAAAGTGTATAGAAGCTAAAACTCAAGGAAAATCTAGAAGAGAAGGTTTTGGACATTTATTCATCAATATATTGTGGGTTTGTTCAATTTGTGGTATGGTAGTTAATCCTTGAACATTTATTCATTCAAGGATCTACTTCAAAGAGATTTCTAAAGGGGTTTTCAAACTCCAACTTCTTCTATTCTTAACTCTAAGCATGGGTCGTTTCATGAAAACATTTTAAAAATTCAAATATTTTATTTTTATTGTTAATTATTATTCTAATGCCAGTACCCCAATGAAACCATGCTTATGCTTATTATCAACTCTTCTCTTATGAAGTGGGTTGTTGCTTTTATCTAGATAATGTCAGATATGAGTTTCTTATGTCTTATTTTTGAGTAGCTACTCCCTATAAATGCCTATTTCTGTTGTTTTAGTTAAATATTTATAAAAGATGGTTAGAGCTTTGTTAAAGGTTAAGATGTTCTATCTTCTTTAGTTTCCATTGAAATGATCTTAAGTGGTACAGTCCATATTTTCTGGAGGTGTGTATTTGAAGTATATAAATATGTAATTAGATGTGCATTGTGAGTATGGACTAGAAGGCTTAAAATGTGAAGTAAATTTATAGAGATTCTATTCATGTTGATATGATTTATGAAGCTTGCATTAGATAGATTATGTCTAACTGAAGTATATGTACATGTGAAATATGCTAGTGTGTGAAATATGATGAATGAAGGTGTAAGCATGTTTACAAGACAATGTTATTAAAGTGGTGATTAGGTGAAATATGTTCTCACATGTACTCACACACATGGAGTTTGAATGAATGAATTAAGTTAATGAGTGTGAATGGGGGATTTTTAGGGTGGACAATCTTGGAGAGTAGAGATTGAGTGTGCACAACATTCCTACTATCCCTATAATATGAAAAGGGAGTTTTTGGTTATAACTATTCTTGAGTTGAGGCTAAGTGTTTAGTAGCAACCTCACTATTCCCAAGAGCTTTATATGTTATCTTAGAGGACAGTTATCCTTCGTGAGTTGAGATGTGGTGTTCCATTGTTACCTTAGTAATAAATGTTTATGAATCTGTGGGGGAAATATGCTTACCATCGAGGGGATTCAAAGAAAGCGTGGGTACACTTACCGAGTAGAGACGATGTATCCATTGCACCTCTAGATAAAGTGAACTTAGCTTATCACCGAGTGAACTTGAATATGAGTGTCTGTCCCTTCCTATTTTTGGACGGTAGGTAACCATAAATCTCATGAGGTGTATAACAACAATGCCTCAATGGGCATAAATACGGGATTCTATAAGGGAATAACTACAATGGATAATTTATGCATAAAGAGGATTTTCACATGAACCTCCAAGTTCCATAACTATGTTGCCACCACACGATACTAGCTAGTGGATCTACCTAGAAAGCTATGTCACATTTGGTTCTATTTGGTTAGTAGACCACTTCCTTTCGGTGGGGGGTTTTATGACACCGGATTCCATGATTAGCTTCACATGGTATAAGTCGATTAAAGCTATTGTTTCCCTAAAGTTAAATGAACAATGGTAGTAAATGAATAGGACGCTAAATAGAATGACTTAATGGAGGTTACATAGGATAGATGGAAGTAATGAACCCATTTAGACATTGCACAAGTAGCTCCTTAGGATGTTCTAGGAAGGTGTTCCAATGCATGTCACTATGTATGTGTTTCTTATGCATGGCATTGTAGTATTTGTCTACAACTTATAAAGATGTGCATGATATGAGTCTTTATGAAAGATGTTTATCTTGTTGACTTTATGATGAAGGCCTTGACTTAACTATGTCTATGTTGTATTATACTTCTATAATGGTATGTATTGTATTGAGTATATTATATGTAAGTTTTTCCTTGTGGTCCTAAGGTGATACACTGCACCAATTATCCCTAAATGTTACTTGGGAGGCAAATGAATTAAAAGAAAGAGTTCGCTTTTAAAGAGATTGAGCTCACTGTAAACTGAACTCAAATAGGACCTAAATTGTATATGTGATTTTCTATGATGTTTGTCCTTTGATTGTGTTTTTGTATGAAGTATGAAAATGATGTTAATTAAATTCTATATTTTATTTTATATGATGTTTGGCCATTCATTGTGTTTATATGAAGTATGAAAATGATGTGAATGTTATTGTTTAAAGATTTTACAAGGATTTACTTACTAATGCATGAAGTATGAATACACGAAAATGTCCCTTTACAAATGCATGTTTTTGCATGGTTGCCATACTTAGTCCATTCTTGTATTTATCACATTCTTCTATACTTTTTACAAAAAGTGTAGTTTATGGATGCTTAAAAGATGTCTTGAATGATTAAGAGCTTGTTAGATGATTCCCAAGATCAAGGAACGGAATCCTTAAGTCCAAGGATTTCCTATGTTACGATTTATTGTAAAGTCTATCAAATATCGTATGCTTTTGTAATATATCTTAAGCACGTGTCCCTAACGTATTCTAATGTTGTTGAGTCTAACATAACAAAGAGACATGGGGCCTAAATATTTATTATGACCTGTATTTTATATATATACGATGTGATGCTTTTAGCATATGATGTGCTATGAAAAGAATTATATTTTCCGCTAAATTTACTATGTCGATGAGATGAATGATAACTATGGGCTTGTATAAGACCTCCGAGAGGTCAAGTACGCCATGTTACTTCTAGGGGGTGCTCCTTGGTTGTGACATATAGGTGGAATAAAATGGTTCCATAGTATAAGCACACGGGTGGTATAAAATAACGGGTAAAATTATATAAGTATCAAATTTCTATGTCACACTAAGAAAGTTAGGAAGATAGGGATTGAAATAAGGGTGTGGAAATATGTGTCCATTTAAGAGAAATAATTTTGATGGCTTCAATAGTCGATCTCACTAGAATAAACAAAAGTTTATTCTCTTAAATGCACACCCCTTCCTTAACCCTTATCTCCGCTGCTCACTCCCAAACCTTTGTATTGTGGCTTAGAAGTTTGATACCCCTATAACTGATGTAAAATTCAAACATTGTACTATACCTACCTTTATCATGAATAATTTTCCATATAAAAAAAACTAAATAACTCAATTAATCATTTAATACTTAGCTTTTCTATGCTATTAAGTATAGAAATCTCTTTGTGCCTGATCTCTTATCGCTTGTTCAACTTACCAATAGCATGTTTAATCTCTTAATATGTATAACACCTAGAGTACCCCGCAAGTTTCAATGTCTTTCCGAGAGCGCCAATTCACCTATTATTTTGTTAAGAGTGTGATTATGTATTCATTGGATCTTTCCTTCATAGAGGTCTATTTCTTCAACACCTTCCATTCATCATTTTTGATGCACTTAGCTTGTTCAAAGTCGTGTATGTTTCTTTATCTCACTCTTCTTAACCTATACCTTTCTTCACTAGTTGAGCGTTCAATCATATGAAAGTTGACTTCTTAGTATTCCTAATGACTAATTTAGCTTCTACTTTATTGTCTTATAAATCTTTTTAAGGTTTAACATCTCAACCCAGCCCATGTAGTACAAAAACATTGTATATTCAACATTCTTGGTCCCCACCTTACTTGGTGTTTTTCATTACCCCACTAATATCGTTGATGACCACAAAAGTTACCCGTCAATACCCTTAGAAACTATATATATACTTTCCTAATGAAACTATCTTCCTTATCCCACATGTTTTTTACATGACTTCTATTTACTCAAGACCCCAAACTAATAAACTTCTCCACTATCACGTGAGAAAGATTTTTGATGAAGAAACACAATTTGAACTGCATTTTATCATTTAATGTATTCTTCCTCGTATGAATCTTAAGGTTCCTCAAATAAATCTTGTATATCATTCTAATGTTCTCTGTCGGAATAATCATGATATAATTGCAAACCGATTAATATCTCTTCCTAATAAGCAAGTAATAAAAGTCATTATTACTGTACTACGAAAAGTTTCCCAGTGGTTCTACCATTTCAAAAAGTATTAGTTTCCATTAACTAACTTAATATCCTTAGAAAAATACATAAGTAATGTTACACCTCCATTCCACTTCACAAAATAAACCCTCCAAAAACATCAACAAAATCACTATAATCTTCCCTAATTTTGCCATTAATGTCTCCACAATGAAAATATTCACCTTGATTTGTATACCTCTAACTATATCATCAAAATCAACCAAATAGAGCAGTTTTTACCTTATTGTTCAAACCTACATGATGTTAATAAGAACTTATAATGTTAAAGTGAACCCACCAACAAATAGGTTAATTATCTTCATCCTATTAAGGAGTACCCTAACCCCACCACTGGCTATTGAAGGTCCTCATCAATATAAATTCCTACTCCATTTGTATCTGTTGACAAAATGATTACCACAACATAAATCCATCTCTCCCATGACCTGGTACCTTCCTAAATGTTATCTTGTACACAAATTATAGTTATTGTCCTTTTCTATAACAAATCAAAAAAGATATAGGTTGAACTAGATGCTAAAAAAATTTTCAAGGGGTTTTGAAGTCCTAAATTTTTTTATTATGAGGTTATAAGGTAGTGTATAAAGTTTGGTGAAGTTTGGAGGTCAAATTACCAAGAACGTCCAAGATGTTAGAAAGTTTTTCCTTGAAATGTGCTTGTGTGTCTTTGCATGTTTTATGTACTATTTTTTAATTAAAATGATGTGAGAGGTTCGTAACATGTATACGAGAGTATTTCAGGTGGAAATATGTCACGACCCAAAACCGAGCCACGACTGGCACCCACATTTACCCTCCTATGTGAGTGAACCAACCAATCTAGACCCCTAACATTTCAATATAAAATCAACAGAAAGTAATGCGGAAGACTTAAACTCATTAATAAAACCAATTCAATAACTTCTAAAATTCAACATCTATTATTTCCCAAAATCTTGAAGTCATCACCACAAGAACATCTATGATAAATTTACTACACTAAGAGTATTCTAAGAAGCTAAAATAAATAAAAAGCTAGTCCATGCCAGAAGTTCAAGGCATCAAGACATGAGGAAGAAGATCCAGTCCAAGTTAGAAGCATTATCTCACCCTGAAGATCGGGTGTGACGAAGACTGGCTAGAATTGCGGTTGAGTTGAAGATGACGGTACGTTTGATGCACTCCACAAATAACAAAGAAGAAAACATAAAAGTAGGGGTCAGTACAAAACACGAGTACTGAGTAGATATCATCGGCCAACTAAAAATAGAAAACAGTATATATCAAGTAATATCATAAATCAACTACAATACTCAACATGTAGCAACAACAAGTTCTATAATCATTAATAAGTACTGTCAAGTTCACACATGAGGACTCAATCCTCAATACCATACTCATTTGGGAATTAGGTTCATTACATTGAGTCTATTAACATATTTCAAGATTCATTATCATTATTCCCCTCGTGTCGTGCGTGACACTCCGCTTCATATACTATCCTAGTGTCGGAACGTGACACTCCAATCCTCATATACTATCCTGGTACCGGAACGTGGCACCCGATCCATATACTATCCTGGTGTCGGAACATGACACTCCGATCCTCATTCTATGCTGGTACCGGAACGTGGCACCCGATCCATATACTATCCTAGTGTCGGAACGTGATACTCCGATCCTCATTCTATCCTGGTACCAGAACGTGGCACCCGATCCTCTATTTTTATCCTGGTACCGAAACGTGGCACCCGATCCCCTAATCTCACTACTTTCGTTCATCAAGCCTTCTTTTATACAAGGGCGTCATCATTAATAAAGTAGATTAGGGTTTCTTTTCAAGATTTGGGATTCAATAGCTTCATCATGCTTATTTTATCACAATTATATAATCATATTCATGCAAGCATACAATTAAGCATATAGAAGGGTTTACAATACTACCAACACATATAATTCGCTATTCAGAGTTTACTACGAATAGCATAAAAACCATAACCTACCTCCACCGAAGAATTTTGATCAATCACGCAATTTCCCAAAGCTCTGTTCTTCTTCTCTCCCTGTTCGTTCGTTTTCTCCCTCTCTTGTTCTTTCAAATTTTCTTATTCAAACCCTCTTTCCTTTACCCTAATTATCATATTAGTAAGTATAAAAGATGGCAATAATACCCCACTAATTAACTCAAGGTTACCTCTTTTAACCCCCAAGTAATTAGACTTATTAACATTAACCCACTAACTTATAATTAAAGCAGGAATAGTCAAAAACATCCCTTAAAACATTTAAAGAAATTTGACCCAGTCTGGGATTACGCAGCCTGTGACGTCTCGTCATGCCTGCGACGGTCCGTCCTGCTGCTCCGTCACTGAGTTCAGAGACTCAATTCTATTAAAGGGTCTGTGACAGTCCGTCGTGCCCACGACGGTCTGTCCTTCCATTCCGTTACGAAAGTCAGAGAGTCGATTTCAGTACCCAAATTTCAGAATTTTTAAGTGTTTTGGAACGAGAACCCCTCGACAGTCCGTCGTGTCCATGACGGTCCATCGTGGGGTCCACCGTCTCAGCCAGTTTTCCAGAAATAAAATCTGCTGCTCAAAACGACTAAACAGGTCGTTACAATAGATACCAATTTACTTATCGTTCATCCTCGAACGATCATAGGAAGGAAAACAAGGGCGAGAAGGAGTTCTTGAATCTGTAAACAGGTGTGGGTATCTTTCTCGCATATCAGCCTCCTTCTCCCAAGTGGCCTCTTCAAACGGTCGATTCTTCCATTGAACTTTGATGGATGCAATCTCCCTTGACCTAAGCTTGCGGACTTCTCTATCTAGAATGGCAAAAGGCTCCTCCTCATAAGACAAATTTTCATCAAGCAGAACTTAATCCCATCGAATGATGTAATTTCAATCCCCGTGGTATCTCTTCAACATAGACACATGAAATACCTGGTGCACTCTGGACAGCCCTGGAGGCAAGGCTAACTCATAAGCCACCTCCCCTACTCTCTTAAGTACTTCAAAGGGACCAATATACCTTGGGCATAGTTTTCCTCTTTTACCAAACCGCATCACCCCTTTCATGGGCGAAACCTTCAGTAAGAATTGCTCACCCTCCATAAACTCCAAGTCTCTAACCTTTCGGTCTGCATATTCCTTTTGCCTACTTTGCGCCTCTAAAAGCTTTTCTTGGATAGATTTCACTTTCTCATATGAATCCCTCAAAAGGTCAATACCCCAAGGTCTAACCTCAAATGCATCAAACCAATCGATGGGAGACCTACATCTCCTCCCATACAATGCTTCGAATGGAGCCATATCAATACTTGAGTGATAGCTATTATTGTATGAAAATTCTGCTAAGGGTAAGAAGCTATCCCAATGGCCACCAAATTCTATCACACATGCACGAAGCATATCCTCCAACACTTGAATCGTTCGCTCAGACTGACCATCGGTCTGAGGGTGAAATGCGGTACTAAGGTCCAACCTAGTACCCAATTCAGCATGCAATGTTTTCCAAAACATAGAAGTAAACTGCGTACCTCTATCTGATATGATGGAGAGTGGAACCCCATGCAATCGAACAACTTTTTGAGATGTAATATTTGTCTAACTTCTTTGCATTGTAAGTCACCTTGACCGGTATGAAGTGAGAAGACTTAGTTAACCTATCAACAATCACCCAAATGGATTCATACTTACCCATTGTCTTTGGAAGACCAACCATGAAGTCCATTGCAATTCTCTCCCACTTCCATTCCGGAATGGGCATTCTCTGAAGCGTTCCTCCGGGCCTCTTGTGTTCATACTTTACTTGTTGACAATTTGGACATTTGGCAATAAAATCAAAAAAATCACGCTTCATTCTACTCCACCAAACTGTTGCTTTAGGTCACGATACATCTTTGTTGCACCAGGGTGTATAGAATACCTTGAACTATGAGCCTCTGTCAGAATAGTGTTGATCAAATCATCGACGCGGGGTACACATACCCTTCCCTTAATCCTCAAAACACCTTCCTCATCGATTGTTGCTTCTTTAGCCTCTCCTTGCAACACTTTATCTCGAATCCGGATCAATTTCTCATCATTAAACTACTTTCCCTTAATCTTGTCAAGGAAGGAAGATCTTGCCTCCACACAAGCCAAAAATTCTCCCTTCTCATTTACTTCTATCCTCATAAGGTCATTAGCCAGAATTTGAACTTCTCTAGCCAATGGGCGTTTAGAAACATGCAAATGAGATAGACTTCCCATGCTTCCGGCCTTTCTACTTAAAGCATCCGCCACAACATTCGCTTTTCCCGGATGATACAAGATAGTGATATGATGTCGTAGTCCTTCAGCAGTTCCATCCATCTCCTCTGTCTCAAGTTCAAATCATTCTGAGTAAAGACATATTGTAGGCTACGATGATCCGTATAGACCTCACACTTAACCCCATATAAATAGTTCCTCCATTGCTTTAATGCAAATACTATCGCGGCCAATTCCAAATCATAGGTCGGATAGTTACGTTCATGCACCTTTAATTGCCTTGAAGCATAAGCAATTACATTCTTCTCTTGCATTAGCACTGCACCCAAACCCGAATAGGATGCATCACAATAAACAATGAAATTCTTACCTTCCACGGGCAAGGTGAGAATTGGTGCAGTAGTCAACAAAGTCTTGAGCTTCTGAAAACTTTCCTCACATTCGTACGACCATACAAATGGAACATTATGCTTAGTCAAGTTCGTCAATTGGGAAGCAATGGAAGAGAATCCCTTGACAAATCGACGATAATAGCTCGCTAAACCAACAAAGCTCCTTATTTCTGACACGTTAGTAGGTCTTACCCAATTCTTCACTGTCTCAATCTTAGAAGGATCCACCATCACTCCATCCTTAGAAACTACATGCCCCAAGAATTACACTGCATCTAGCCAAAACTCACACTTAGAGAACTTGGCATAAAGCTTTTTCTCCCTCAACATTTCCAATACAATTCTCAAATGCTCCTCATGTTCCTTCTTACTTTTAGAGTATATCAGTATATCATCAAAAAATACGATCACAAAGAGATCCAGATATGCCTTAAAAATCCCGTTCATCAAGCTCATGAACGCAGCAGGGGCATTCGTAAGACCAAAAGACATCACTACAAATTCGTAATGCCCATACCTGGTTCGAAAGGAAGTCTTTGGCACATCCGTTGCCCGTATTTTCAATTGATGATAACCGGATCTCAAGTCAATCTTAGACAAGACACAAGCACCTTGTAACTGATCGAACAAGTCATCAATGCGAGGAAGAGGATACTTGTTCTTAATAGTTACCTTATTCAGTTGTCTATAGTCTATGCACATCCGAAAACTCCCATCCTTCTTCTTCACAAATAACACCGGAGCAGCCCAAGGAGATGCACTTGGTCTAATGAAGCCTTTGCTCAACAACTCTTGAAGTTGGGCCTTTAAATCTATTAACTCCGTGGGAGCCATTCTATAAGGGGGTATAGAAATGGGGCGAGTGCCCGGTTCAAGATCAATGCAGAAGTCAATATACCTATCCGGTGGAATACCAGGAAGATCTGCAGGGAACACGTCCAAAAACTCACGGACTACTGAAACCGACTCAATCGAAGGTACTTGGGTAGTGTCATCCCAGAGATGTTCCAAGAAAGCTAAACAACCCTTACTAACCATCTTCTTAGCACGAAGAAAGGACACGATACGAACCGGATTGGAAGTGTAGTCGCCCTCCCACACTAACGGATCTGTCCCAGGCTTGGCTAACGTCATAGTTTTAGCATTACAATCCAAGATCGCAAAATTTTGAGAAAGCCAAGTCATACCCAAAATTACATCAAAGTTAACCATTTCTAAGATAACCAAATCTACATAAGTGTTGCTCCCCACAAAATTCACCAAACAAGACCTATATACCTTTTCAACTATCACAGACTCACCCACCGGAGTATAAACACGAATAGGCATGTCAAGTAATTCACAAGGTAAATTAAGACCAGTAGCAAATGAAGAAGATACATAAGAAAATGTGGATGCAGGATCAAACAATACAGAAGCCATGCAATCACACACCGAAAGATTACCTGTGATGACAGCATCGGATGTCTCCGCTTCAGATCTCCCAGGGAAAGCATAACAATGGGCCCTATCACCTGTCTGTCCGTTGCCCCTACCATGTTGTGATGTAGTGTCTCCAGTTTGCCCATCACCCCGGCTGTTTTGGTGACCACCATTACCTCGACCACCGCGTTCTCCAGAATGACGGCCTCTTCCATTACCACCTCTACCTCTAACCATTAGAAGTCTGTAACTCTGTTTTGAACAATAACTCTTAATGTGTCCAGTCTCCCCACATCCATTACACTCTCGGGATTCAAGCATAGGTCTCTCAGAGAAGTGTTGGCCGGTCTGAGGTGGACCCCCAACTACAGTTTGTAGTGAAGACCGAATTGGTCGGACTGAGTAACCTCCGGAACACTGTCCTCCAGAGTAAGAACCATTAAACTCACCTCCCTTTCGAAACCTTTTTGATGTCGACGCCATGGTGAAGTCATGTGGCTTTACTCCTTCCACCTCTATCACGATGTCTACCACTTCTTGAAAGGATTTTGCCATAGCCGCTACCTGTAAGGCTGAAATCCGCAATTCTGACCTCAACCCCTTCACAAAACGGCGAATCCGCTCTTGCAGATTGAAACAAAGCTGGGTGGCATATCTTGATAGTGCACGAAACCTAGCCTCATAAACAGTAACCGACATCCTACCTTGCTCTAGGCTCAAGAACTCATCTCTTTTCCTATCTCAAGTCATAGGTGGTGCCTTTGTTGGTTGACACTCAACATGTGACCGCCACCTCATTTTGACGTTCCCTTGAAACTGATAAGTCACAAACTCAACACCAAACCGTTCTACTATACCCATCTTCTGTAGTAGCTCATGACTGTCAACCAGAAAATCGTAGGCATCCTCCAATTCAGCACCCTTGAAGACTGTAGGTTTCAATTTCAAGAACTTACTGAAAAGTTCATGCTGATCATTTGTCATTATAGGCCTTGTAGTCAGACGAGGAAACGTGCCTATTTCCAATGAGGCATCCATACGGGGAGCCATAGTGGCTGCATGTTGTACCTCTGAAACCGGAGGTGTTGGTGCAGAAAACACTGGAGGTGCTCGACCACGATCAGATAACCCGCTAAGATAAGCAAGAACCTGATTGATCATCTCTGGGTAGGTTGGGGTGGCAATTCCTCATTTTGCACTTCTTCATTCTCCCCTTCCTCACCCTCTCTTACTACTTCCTCAGTCGGTGGAGGAGTCACCGCCCTAGCATCAGATGGGCTAGGTACTTGTCCTCTTCCTCTAGAGGACGTCCTCCCACGACCTCTACCACAGCCTCTTGCCGCTACTCCTCTTCGAGCTACAGCCCCAGTGGCTGGCTCAGATGCTTCTTGTCTTACCGGTGTCGTTGTTGGTGTTGGCGCAGTCGTTCCTCTAGTTCTAACCATCTGCGAAATAGAATGAAGATGGTCAGATACCAATTTGTATCACCTAGATACCAATTGGATTCAAGTAGTAGCACGAAAGAAAGAAAGAAAGAATGGAATTTTCCTAAAGTCTTATAGCCTCTCAAGGAAAAGTAAAGGCGTCCCCCTACCGTTCCTTAAGACTCTACTAGACTCGTTCTTGTGTGATGAGACCAACGAACCTAATGCTCTGATACCAAGTTTGTCACGACCCAAAACCGAGCCGCGACTGGCACCCACATTTACCCTCCTATGTGAGCGAACCAACCAATCTAAACCCCTAACATTTCAATATAATATCAACCAAAAGTAATGCGGAAGACTTAAACTCATTAATAAAACCAATTCAATAACTTCTAAAATTCAACATCTATTATTTCCCAAAATCTGGAAGTCATCACCACAAGAACATCTATGATCAATTTACTAAACTAAGAGTATTCTAAGAAGCTAAAATAAATAAAAAGCTAGTCCATGCCGAAAGTTCAAGGAATCAAGACATGAGGAAGAAGATCCAGTCCAAGCTAGAAGCATTAGCTCACCCTGAAGATCCGGTGTGACGAAGACTGAATAGAATTGTGGTTGAGTTGAAGATGATAGTACGTTTGCTGCACTCCACAAATAACAAAGAAGAAAACATAAAAGTAGGGGTCAGTACAAAACACGAGTACTGAGTAGATTTCATCGGCCAACTCAAAATAGAAAACTGTATATATCAAGTAATATCTTAAATCAACTACAATACTCAACATGTAGCAACAACAAGTTCTATTATCATTAATAAGTAGTGTCAAGTTCACACATGAGAACTCAAGCCTCAATACCATACTCATTTGGGAATTAGGTTCATTAGATTGAGTATATTAACATATTTCAAGATTCATTATTTTTATTCCCCTCGTGTTGTGCGTGACACTCCGCTCCATATACTATCCTGGTGTTGGAACGTGACACTTCGATCCTCATATACTATCTGGTACCGGAACGTGGCACCCGATCCATAGACTATCCTGGTGTCGGAACGTGACACTCCGATCCTCATTCTATCCTGGTACCGGAACGTGGCACCTGATCCATATACTATCCTGGTGTCGGAACGTGAAACTCCAATCCTCATTCTATCTTGGTACCGGAACGTGGCACCCGATTCTCTATTTCTATCCTGGTACCGGAACGTGGCACCCGATCCCCTAATCTCACTACTTTCGTTCATCAAGCCTTCTTTTATACCAAGGCGTCATCATTAACAAAGTAGATTAGGGTTTCTTTTCAAGATTTGGGATTCAATAGCTTCATCATGCTTATTTCATTACAATTACATAATCATATTCATGCAAGCATACAATTAAGCATATAGAAGGGTTTACAATACTACCAACACATATCATTCGCTATTCAGAGTTTACTACGAATAGCATGAAAACCATAACCTACCTCTACCGAAGAATTTTGATCAAGCACGCAATTTCCCAAAGCTCTGTTCTTCTTCTCTCCCTGTTCGTTCGTTTTCTCCCTCTCTTGTTCTTTCAAATTTTATTATTCAAACCCTCTTTCTTTTACCTTAATTATCATATAATTAAGTATAAAAGATGGCAATAATACCCCACTAATTAACTCAAGGTTACCTCTTTTAAGCCCCAAGTAATTAGACTTATTAACATTAACCCACTAACTTATAATTAAAGCAGGAATAGTCAAAAACATCCCTTAAAACATTTAAAGAAATCCGACCAAGTCTGGGATTACGCAGCCTGTGACGGCCCGTCGTGCCTGCGACGGTCCGTCCTGCTGCTCCGTCACACAGTTCAGAGACTCAATTCTATTAAAGGGTCTGTGACGGTCCGTCGTGCTCACGACGGTCCGTCCTGCCATTCCATTACGATGTTCAGAGAGTCGATTTCAGTACCTAACTTTTAGAATTTCTAAGTGTTTTGGAACGAGACCCCCTCGACGGTCCGTCGTGCCCATGACGGTCCGTCGTGGGGTCCGTCGTCTCAACCAGTTTTCCAGAAATAAAATCTGCTGCTCAAAACGACTAAACAGGTCGTTACAAAATATCCCGGCAAAACTCCTTGAGCACCAATAAGAGGGTCCATGATGAGGACCCATGCCTTTGGCTAGAAGGTTGCCATTGCAACATGATTTGTTAATGATGGGAACTAGTCTGCGTTGCAGACTAGGCTCATGGAGAACCAACAATTACTCCTCTTCTAAGAGATAAGGCAGACACCACGGTTTCAACAATTTATATACAAAAATGATGTTGGATCAACTCTGCGTCGCGTACTTGTTTTGTTTTTATAATTCTGGGAATTTAAGATGAGTTTGACTTGGTAAAAGGGTCCTATAATATCCGAGGTCTTTTTTGTCTTTTAGGTACTTGCTATTGGCGGTTATTAAACCTTTTTAAACCCAAATTCACCCTTATAATCCAAACCCTCAAGTCCAAAAGAAAACCTCTTAACCTATTCTCTCCATAAACCCACAATGATGAATCTTTGAAGCTCCAAGGAATGAGACACCTCTTTCAAGTTTTTTTCTCCATCAATTTAGTGGGTTTCGCATCAAATTAAGGTATGGTCCTTTATCCTTGGATTGTTTTCCATTCAAGGAGTCAATCTCAATGATTTTCAAAATGACCAAACAGATGAATTCTCAAATTTTTAATCTAGCCGTGGGTTTTTCCATAAAATGTTTTTAATAAATCAATTATGATTGAATGATGTTAATTAAATGATTTTATCCTAAAAAAATTATGAACCCATGCAAATCATGATTTTCTTATTTTGACCATCGTATGGTTGATGTGATCATGTGTCAATTGGGTTGATTTCTTATGTAGATCGTATTGTGCTATTTATATATGTATGAAATATGTTAAAAAAATTATGAGGCTTTCCTAAATTGATAAAATAATATTTTATTACTTTTGATTCATTGTATATTGAGATTATTTGACTGAAATGGTGATCAAGGTTATGGGTAAGAGCCTTTGAGTATTGAGTTTATTGCATGTGCTACAAATTGTTGTTGTGAGATTGGATTGGTGGTATGTTGACAAAAAACTCTCTATGATGTTTAGTGTAGGTCTTGAATTATGATGATTATTGGTATGGTCCACGTATCGTGGCGGTGCTTATGTGTTACACTTGTGATCAAAGTGGCCTTGTCTATTTTAATTCATTAATTATTAAATAATGTTGAAATGTTGGCATTACTTCAAGTATTATGGTTTTATAATTTTATAACTTGATTGTGTGGATGTTATGAATGTCAAGATGACTTATGTGTTATGTGGAGTCAAAGCACTAGTTCTTCTAGTTTATGATGTGTATCTCTAGTAGGCTATAGAGTAGTCATTATATGAATTACTTGATGTTGAAATATGATTTTTGATGAAAGATTATATGATACTTGTGATACTTAAGTTGATGATACTATAGTAGTGAGTCGGATGACCTATAGATAATATTTGTTATACCCATATGCTTCTTGAATGATATGTTATATGTGATATGGTGAAGTATGAGAGTGTCCTGTTCTTGTAGACTTGTGTACCTTAATTGATACGTGAACAATGTGAATATGAGTTCTTGAATGGTACACTAATGCTTCTTATTCTTGTATGTGTGATTGACATGTTACCTTGAACATTGTTAAGAAGGTCCTTTATGTGGAACCTTCAACCTAGTTGAACGGTTATGATTATCCTCTAAGTTGAAAGCCATAATGATATCCTTCATGTGTGAATGGTGGTCTTAGGGTTGGTTTGTTTGAAAGACATGACATCATCCTTAGGAAAATCATTGACCTATCCTCTTAACTATTGTAAGGAAACCCTAGGGGACTACTTTTGATGGGTGTTATTATTTGGTTATTAACTTGATATGGAACATCTTCATGTACTCATTTATGTGAATTACTCTATGAGAACAAAGGCTAGCACTAAGTGAGTGTGGTTAAGGAAGTTGATACATTTTAAATAAGACAATAGAGAAAAAAGAAACTCTTCATATTCCCTATCCATATGCCTACATACATTGTGTCCCAGTTCTACCATTGGCAATTAGAACACCCTTATCAGAGTAGGGTTGAATCCGGATTCCATTCATAGCTACCATTGTTTATGTCACTTATTGCCTATTCTTATCAATATGGGATACGTACTAGTGCTTGAGAGATTCTATGAAATTAAGGTGGTGGTATAGGACACCATCTAGATATTGCACGATTAGTCTTTAAAGAAATTAGTATGTGACTCCTAGGTCTTCTCCAAGACCATTACATGAATGTCCTTATGTATGGAATGTGTCTTAAGTGAACTAATGAATATAATGACTTAAATTAGAAAGCATGTTAATGACAAAGTACATACCTAGAGTAGTTTGAGGGTTGCTTAGTGAAGATATGAAGGGGGCATAGAAATGGTTACTTCATGTCTTACCCTGGGATGTCTTGACAATGACTCTAGATAGGGGAAGTTAATTGAATTAGTAGATGGGATCTACACTTAGGTAGTCTTAAGAATTATTTAGTTAATCTTAGAGAGAGTGTATGGGCGTTCTCTTATTGCATTACTTAAGTAAGTCTTTTGATAACCTCTGTGAGTAGAGTTTCATATTATATACTATTATGTGAAGTGAGAATGATGTTATTGTAGGTAGTCAAAAGGATATCTTAGGTGTGTGATTATATAAGCGTTCGCTTCATAACTCACTGAAGTGAGCCTTAGAATCACCTTTTATAGTAGGGTCTCATGTTGATATCTATCAATGTATGCTTGATTCTATTTTATTATGTATGAGTTCTATGTGAAGATACAGTGAAGTTGATAAAATGCTTACTGTAGGGTTATGGTATGTACATTTTTCTGTTATCTAAATTGTTATATATTGTATATGACTTGTAATATGTTCTTAAACCTAAAACAGATGTTTGGTGATAAAATGTGGTTCTTATACTTTTAATATGAAAAATAGCATATTTCTCATAAATGTGTGTTCTCATTATTTTATGCATTATGTCATACTTAGTACATGTGTATGTACTAATTCCATACAATTTTTTATATCTAAAGGTGTAGGTGGAAGGTGATAAGTATCTTTGAAGCAAGATTGGACTCTAGTTATTATTAAAGCATAGTTAAAGTATGTCTCACTTGACTCGAGGGCATAATCGTCTGTAGATTTCTTTGAATTCAAATATTGTAATAGACTAAATATTTCTATATTCATATTGTATAGGTCGTGTCCCAAGTATTCTTTAGTCTAAGATTGGCATACGCTGACACATAGTGTTTCCTATTATTTTTAATATGAAAGATGTTTTACGATATCTCATGTTAAAAGTTTAATTTCCGCACTACTTTTCATACATGTATGCAATGAGTTATGTAAAAAGGCTTTTTGATGACCTCCAAGAGGTCGAGTACACCGTGTTGCGATCCGAGAGTTCCATATCTTTTAGGGTATCCTCTCGGGGTGTGACATTTTCTTTATGAAATTTCAAAAAATGTATGAACTTTCCAGTTAATAACCCTACTCTTAGCTAACGAGAAATCTTAAACCACATTCCACTACAAAGAAACTAGAGATGAAACTAGACAAGATGTAAATAAAACACGAAGTTCATAAAACTACTTAATTAAGCGGAAAGTCTGAGACAAATTGACAGAACTAGATTCACGATAAAAATAAGAAACAATTCAGGGTATACACTAAATTATTTAAATGCATACAATAAAATAAGAAAGAACAAGTATTTGTATTAAAATTACAAGGCGTAGAACCTAGAGAGAAAAAGCAAAAAAGAGTGTAGATTTGGACCATAAAGCATGAACAATGACAAAAATAAACAATAAAAACACAGTATAAGCATCAATAAAAGTGCAAATATAAAATCGAGTAAGCAAGGAAGAATTTTAGAAAATAATAGAATTCCTACAATATTTGTAAAAGCATACTTGAAAAAGAAAACAATATTTTGCGAATGTATTAAAAATCAAAAGGAAAAATACAAAATAAATATTTAAACAATTTGTTAGAAAATTATATACAGAAATAAACTACTAAATATAGGAAATAAATAATATAAATTGGATGGAAAAGCAGGAAAGTAGAAAGACATCTAAAAATGCATAAAGAAATAAAAAATAAAGGAAAAACGTAAGATATCCATCAACCAAATATCTATAAAACTATCATCACCAAACATCTCAAGACTCTTTTAGTCAACAGTAAAGTATTTTAAACTATAAAATAGTGAGAAGATATTTATAGTCAAAAGAAAGATATGTGGTTATCAAGAACCACACATCAACTATCATATAGAAAAAACACAAAAATAAAAATCACCATGAAATATTATTAATTAATATAATGCATGGATAAATAATTTAATGACGTATATAGCTACACATAAGACCACAGTGGTTGACCATTCAAGTGTTTTCTAATTACTCATTATAGAATTTCAAAGTCACTGTTTTTTTAGAAAACCTCTGGCATTATATATATAAGGTGTAAAAACCTCAAAGCCCTCACTTTTTTCATTAATTAGTTCAAATACAGTATGCCGAAACTGTTATTAACTAAAAAATAGAAAAATATTTTAAAATGATTTAGAAACTAAATATATATAGACATGCATGATGACTCTAATTATATATAAAGAACTAGTCCTATTATAAATACAGTTGTATGGTTTTATACACTATATAACAATAACATAATGAATTCACTTTATTTTATTTACATTGACTAGAAGTCTTTGTTTTCAGGTGCAATTTTTTCTAACTTAATTTTCATTACATTGACTAGAAGTCTTTGTTTTGAGGTGCAATTTTTTCTAAACATTTTTTTAGTAAGAGAAAAAAGAAAAACATATTAGCAGTCAACGTCATTCACATCAAATGGTCACGATATTAAATTTACCTAAAAGTGTAACAATATATATATATATATATATATTGTTTTATATGTTGAATTTATTTGTACAATTTGTTACTTTTTTTGGTTCTAGGATTATGCACTAACATCCAAAAGCAGGCACACTGCTGAACAATCCAAAAATAATATAAGTATCCAAATAAGTTGATTAATAGCATTAATGATGTCACTGTAACGACCTGTTTATTCGTTTTGAGCAACATATTTTATTTCTGGAAAACTGGCTAAGACGACAGACCCCACGACAGACCGTCATAGGCACGACGGACCGTCGAGGGGGTCTCGTTCCAAAACACTTAGAAATTCTGAAATTTGGGTACTGAACTCGACTCTCTGAACTTCGTAACGGAATGGCAGGACGGACCGTCGTGGGCACGACGGACCGTCACAGACTCTTCAAGGAAATTGAGTCTCTGAACTCTGTGACGGAGCAGCAGGACGGACCGTCGCAGGCACGACGGGCCGTCACAGGCACGACGGGCCGTCACAGGCTGAGTAATCCCAGGCTGGGTCGGATTTCTTTAAATGTTTTAAGGGACATTTTTGACTATTCCTGCATTAATTATAAGTTAGTGGGTTAATGTTAATAAGTCTAATTACTTGGGGGTTAAAAGAGGTATCCTTGAGTTAATTAGTGGGGTATTATTGCCATCTTTTATACTTAATTATAAGTTAATTAGGGTAAAATAAAGAGGGTTTGAATAAGAAAATTTGAAAGAACAAGAGAGGGAGAAAACGAACGAACAGGGAGAGAAGAAGAACAGAGCTTTGGGAAATTGGTTGCTTGATCAAAATTCTTCGGTGGAGGTAGGTTATGGTATTCATACAATTCGTAGTAAACTCTTAATAGCGAATGATATGTGTTGGTAGTATTGTAAACCCTTTTACATGCTTAATTGTATGCTTGCATGAATTTGGTTATGTAATTGTGATAAAATAAGCATGATGAAGTTATTGAATCCCAAATCTTGAAAAGAAACCCTAATCTACTTTGTTAATGATGACGCCTTGGTATGAAAGAAGGCTTGATGAACGAAAGAAGTAAGATAATGAGATTGGGTGTCACGTTGCGGTACCAGGATAGAAATAGAGGATCGGGTGCCACGTTCCGGTACCAGGATAGAATGAGGATCAGAGTGTGACGTTCCGACACCAGGATATTATATGGATCGGGTGCCACATTCCGGTACAAGGATAGAATGAGAATCGGAGTGTCACGTTCCGACACCAGGATAGTATATGGATCGGGTGCCATGTTCCGGTACCAGGATTGTATATGAGGATCGGAGTGTCACGTTCCGACACCAGGATAGTATATGGAGCGGACTGTCAGGTACCGACATGAGGGGAAAAAAGATAATGAATCTAGAAATATGTTAATATACTTAATCTAATGAACCTAATTCCCAAATGAGTATGGAATTGAGGCTTGAGTCCTCATGTGTGAACTTGGCGGTACTTATTTATGATTATGGTACTTGTTGTTGCTACATGTTGAGTGTTGTAGTTGATTTACGATATTACTTGATATATACTGTTTTCTATTTTGAGTTGGCCGATGATACCTACTCAGTACTTGTGTTTTGTACTGACCCCTACTTGCATGTTTCTTTCTTTGTTATATGTGGAGTGCAGAAAACGTGCCGTCTTCTTCAACTCAACCGCAATTCTAGCCAGTGTTCGTCATACCGGATCTTCAGGGTGAGCTAATGTTTCTAGCTTGGACTGGATCTTCTCCCTCATGTCTTGATGCCTTGAAGTTCCGGCATGGACTAGCTTTTACTTGTTTTAGCTTCTTACAATACTCTTAGTTTAGTAATTTGATTGTAGATGTTCTTGTGGTGATGACTTCCAGATTTTGGGGAATAATAGATGTTGAATTTTAGAAGTTATTGAATTGGATTTTATTAATGAGTTTAAGTCTTCCGCATTACTTTCTGTTGATATTATATTGAAATGTTAGGGTTTAGATTGGTTGGTTCGCTCACATAGGAGGGTAAGTGTGGGTGCCAGTCGCGGCTCGGTTTTGTGTCGTGAAAAACTTGGTATCAGAGCATTAGGTTCGTTGGTCTCATCACACAAGAACGAGTCTAGTAGGGTCTTAAGGAACGGTAGGAGGACGTCTTTACTTTTCTTTGAGAGGCTATAAGACATTAGGAAAATTCTATTCTTTCTTTCTTTCTTTCGTGCTATTAGTTGGATCCAATTGGTATCTACGTGATACAAATTGGTTTCTCACCATCTTCAGTCTATTTCGCAGATGGTTAGAACTAGAGCAACGACTGCGCCAACACCAACACCGGCAAGACAAGAAGCGTTCGAGCCAGCCACTGGGGCTGTAGCTCGAAGAGGAGTAGCGGCAAGAGGCCGTGGAAGAGGTCATGGGAGGACGTCCTCTAGAGGGAGAGGACAAGTACCTATCCCATCTGATGCTAGGGCGGTGACTCCTCCACCGACTGAGGAAGTAGTAAGAGAGGGTGAGGAATGGGAGAATGAACAAATTAAAAATGAGGAATTGCCACCCCAACCTACCCCAGAGATGATCAATCAGGTTCTTGCTTATCTTAGCGGGTTATCTGATCAGGGCCAGACACCTCCAGTGTTTTCTGCACCAGCACCTCAGGGTTCGGAGGTACAACATGCAGCCAATATGGCTCCTCGTATGGATGCCTCATTGGAAATAGGCACGTTTCCTCGTCTGACTACAGAGCCTATAAAGACAAATGATCAGCATGAACTTTTTAGTATGTTTTTGAAATTGAAACCTCCAGTCTTCAAGGGTGCTGAATCGGAGGATGCCTACGATTTTCTGGTTGACTGTCATGAGCTACTACACAATATGGGTATTGTAGAATGGTTTGGTGTTGAGTTCGTGACTTATCAGTTTCAAGGGAATGCCAAAATGTGGTGGCGGTCACATGTTTAGTGTCAACCAACAGAGGCACCACCTATGACTTGGGCCTCATTCTCTAGCTTGTTTATGGAGAAGTATATCACCCGGACTTTGAGGGATAGGAAAAGAGATGAGTTCTTGAGCCTAGAGCAAGGCAGAATGTCGGTTACTGCATATTAGGCTAGGTTTCGTGCATTATCCAGGTATGCCACCCAACTTTGTTTCAGTCCACAAGAGCGGATTCGCTATTTTGTGAAGGGGTTGAGGTCAGAATTGCGGATTTCCGCCTTACAGGTAGCGGCTACGGCAAAATCCTTTCAAGAAGTGGTGGACTTCGTGATAGAGGTGGAAGGAGTAAAGCCAGATGACTTCACCATGACGTCGACATCAAAAAGGTTTCGAAAGGGAGGTGAGTTTAATGGTTCTTACTCTAGAGGACAGGGTACCGGAGGTTACTCAGTCCGACCAATTCAGTCTTCACTACAAACTGTAGTTGGGGGTCCACCTCAGACCGGTCAACACTTCTCTCAGAGACCGATGCTTGAATCCAGAGAATGTTATGGATGTGGGGAGACTGGACACATTAAGAGGTATTGTCCAAGACAGAGTTACAGACCTCCCACAGTCAGAGGTAGAGGTGGTCATAGAAGAGGCCGTCATCCTGGAGGGCGTGGTGGTCGAGGTAATGGTGGTCACCAAAACGGCCGGGGTGATGGGCAAACTGGAGCCACTACATCACAACATGGTAGGGTCAACGGGCAAACAGGCGATAGGGCCCACTGTTACGCTTTCCCTGGGAGATATGAAGCGGAGGCATCTGATGTTGTCATCACAGGTAATCTTTTGGTTTGTGATTGCATGCCTTCTGTATTGTTTGATCCTGGATCCACATTTTCTTATGTATCTTCCTCATTTGCTAATGGTCTTAATTTACATTGTGAATTACTTGACATGCCTATTCGTGTTTCTACTCCGGTGGGTGAGTCTGTGATAGTTGAAAAGGTATATAGGTCTTGTTTGGTGAATTTTGTGGGGAGCAACACTTATGTAGATTGGTTATCTTAGAAATGGTTGACTTTGATTTAATTCTGGGTATGACTTGGCTTTCTCTGAATTTTGCGATCTTTGATTGTAATGCTAAAACTGTGACGTTAGCCAAGCCTGGGACAGATCCGTTAGTGTGGGACGGCGACTACACTTCCAATCCGGTTCGTATCGTGTCCTTTCTTCATGCTAAGAAGATGGTTAGTAAGGGATTTTTAGCTTTCTTGGCACACCTCATGGATGATACTACCCAAGTACCTTCGATTGAGTCGGTTTCGGTAGTCCGTGAGTTTTTGGATGTGTTCCCTGCAGATCTTCCTGGTATGCCACCGGATAGGGATATTGACTTCTGTATTGATTTTGAACCGGGTATTTGCCCCATTTCTTTACCCCCTTATAGAATGGCTCCCGCGGAGTTAAGAGAGTTAAAGGCACAACTTCAAGTGTTGTTGAGAAAAGGCTTCATCAGACCAAGTGCATCTCCTTGGGGTGCTCTGGTTTTGTTTGTGAAGAAGAAGGATGGGAGTTTTCGGATGTGCATAGACTATAGACAGCTGAACAAGGTAACTATTAAGAACAAGTATCCTCTTCCTCGCATTGCTGACTTGTTCGATCAGTTACAAGGTGCTTGTGTCTTCTCTAAGATTGACTTGAGATTCGGTTATCATCAATTGAAAATACGGGCAACGGATGTGCCAAAGACTGCTTTTCGAACCAGGTATGGGCATTACGAATTTGTAGTAATGTCTTTTGGTCTTACGAATGCCCTTGTTGCTTTCATGAGCTTGATGAACGGGATTTTTAAGCCATATCTGGATCTCTTTGTGATCGTATTTATTGATGATATACTGATATACTCTAGAAGTAAGAAGGAACATGAGGAGCATTTGAGAATTGTATTGGAAATGTTGAGGGAGAAAAAGCTTTATGCCAAGTTCTCTAAGTGTGAGTTTTGGCTAGATGCAGTGTCCTTCTTGGGGCATGTAGTTTCTAAGGATGGAGTGATGGTAGATCCTTCTAAGATTGAGACAGTGAAGAATTGGGTAAGACCTACTAATGTGTCAGAAATAAGGAGCTTTGTTGGTTTAGCTAGCTATTACCGTTGATTTGTCAAGGGATTCTCTTCCATTGCTTCCCAATTGACGAACTTGACTAAGCAGAATGTTCCATTTGTATGGTCGGACGAATGTGAGGAAAGCTTTCAGAAGCTCAAGACTTTGTTGACTACCGCACCTATCCTTACCTTGCCAGTAGAGGGTAAGAACTTCATTGTTTATTGTGACGCATCCTATTCTAGTTTGGGTGCAGTGCTAATGCAAGAGAAGAGTGTAATTGCTTATGCTTCAAGGCAATTAAAGGTGCATGAACGTAACTATCCGACCCATGATTTGGAATTGGCCGCGGTAGTATTTGCATTAAAGCAATGGAGGCACTATTTATATGGGGTTAAGTGTGAGTTCTATACGGATCATCATAGCCTACAGTATGTTTTTACTCAGAAAGATTTGAACTTGAGATAGAGGAGATGGATGGAACTACTGAAGGACTACGACATCACTATCTTGTATCATCCGGGAAAAGCGAATGTTGTGGCGGATGCTTTAAGCAGAAAGTCGGGAAGCATGGGAAGTGTAGCTCACTTGCAAGTTTCTAGACGCCCATTGGCTAGAGAGGTTCAGATTCTGGCTAATGACCTTATGAGGTTAGAAGTAAATGAGAAGGGAGGATTTTTGGCTTGTGTGGAGGCAAGATCTTCCTTCCTTGACAAGATTAAGGGAAATCAGTTTAATGATGAGAAATTGATTCGGATCCGAGATAAAGTGTTGCAAGAAGAGGATAAAGAAGCAACATTCGATGAGGAAGGTGTTTTGAGGATTAAGGGAAGGGTATGTGTACCCCACGTCGATGATTTGATCAACACTATTCTGACAGAGGCTCATAGTTCAAGGTATTCTATACATCCTGGTGCAACCAAGATGTACCGTGACCTAAAGCAACACTTTTGGTGGAATAGAATGAAGCGTGACATTGTGGATTTTGTTGCCAAATATCCAAATTGTCAACAAGTAAAGTATGAACACCTGAGGCCCGGAGGAACACTTCATAGAATGCCCATTCCTGAATTGAAGTGCGAGAGAATTGCAATGGACTTTGTGGTTGGTCTTCCAAAGACAATGGGCAAGTATGACTCCATTTGGGCGATTGTGGAAAGATTAACTAAGTCTGCTCATTTCATTCCGGTCAAAGTGGCTTACAATGCAGAGAAGTTAGCAAAACTTTACATCTCAGAAGTGGTTCGATTGATTGCGGTTCCACTCTCCATCATATCAGATAGAGGTACGCAGTTTACTTCTAAGTATTGGAAAACATTGCATGCGGAATTGGGTACTAGGTTGGACCTTAGTACTGCGTTCCATCCTCAGACAACTAACCTTAAGTTCATCGTTCATTTACTTTGATAGATATCGTTACGGCTTACACTTCAGTTAATCTTAACCTTACCCTTAAGTCAAGGTTTACACATAAGAGACTCTCACAATATCATTTAAAGTCACATGTCATTCCTACGTTCAAGACTACGAGTTATAAAACCCTAAATCAAGACATCACATATTCATGAACATATACATATCACACAAGAGATACAGGGCAACTAAAAAAAGAGATTGCATACTTCACTTTTAAGACATAATACAAGTCATTCTAGAAACACCTCTAAAACAACAAAAAATTTTCAAGTAAAGCAATATATAATCATAACATCATCAATATACTCCACATAGACTCATAAAGTCAAGTAAAATAAACAAGACTTGACCTAACACTATACACATAATGTCATGTCAAAGTCTAACATGATCACTTAAGACAACATAACTAGAAGAATACACATCTGACTATATAACTTCAAATATAGATAGACAATTTCATGCTTCACATAATCAAACTAAAAAAAACTCAAATAACTTCAAGTAGTTGCCAATGAGGCATGCTCATCATATTGCATAATAACACCGAAAGGACACGTCAATTGCAAGTAAAACACACAACACCGCAACCATAATTAGAGCATACCAATCAAAAAAGAATCGATGTATAATTGAAATCAAATTGAAGAAAATCGGGAAGCATACCTTTAATCCCTTATTCATACTTCAATTCAATGCTAAATTGACCATTTTATCATCACAAAGCCCTTACCATGGACATAACCAACAATTTAAACAATACTATTTAAATCCAATTATATCTGTATCAATGCAATCTATATTTAATAATCTAGAATATATTTGATAACAATTGAATATAATACTTAAATCGTTAGAAAGCCCATGAGAAACTACATAACAATTTAAAAGTATTAGCTTAATATCAAGTAACCCACATTATAATAAAAAACTAGGGTTCAATAATTTACATAGCTTCAAAGGTAATTTAGATTGATATCATAAATACAATATCAATTAGATCATAAATCAATGTTTAAAAATAATTTATGCAAGAACCCATGGTAGAATCATTAAATTGGATAATTCACTTTAGAAAACGTTGAAAAACATCTTGAGAGTTGGGCTCCTTGATGAAATGAATTTGAAGAATCAAAAGAAATAAATCAAAAATTATAATTCTTCTATTTAATGAAGAATTTCGACACAAAAACCCCGCACCTAGCTTCCTATTCAAGTTAGACTTGAATGGAGGTTTTGGAATACTTTCTAAGTGTTTAGGGTTTATGATTTTTTATGAATGAACTCTTCCATGTAATTAATCCTTATATACTTAATAAAAATACCCAAAAAACCTTAAATAACAATCCATGACTTATTTTATAAGTGGGTGAATTTACTAATTCACCCCTAAAAGGACACCAGCCTACGCTTGAACATAGATGCATGCGACGCATCTCCTTGATGGGGCGTCACAGCCACGACGGGCAGTCACAAGCCTCCGCCGGTGGAAAAAGTTGTTGGACAAGCTTCCATTATTAACACAAGGCTGTATCAATCATGACGGGACCCTTTTATTGGGTGTCACATCCACGACTGGCCGTTGAATTCTCCGTCGCCAGGGTCTGCATGTGACAACCTATACATTGATTTTTGGTCCTTCTTCAAGGACCCTTTGGTGGTCCTTAAAGATAATTTCCCGGACGTTTCCGACACAAGTATGACCATCTATAAATTTAACATCTTTCACATGAATTTCATCTAAAACAAACACGTAAAACTCAACAAAAGTCGCCTAGACGGACAAGGTCGACTCAAGGCATATCTTCCGAACGCCTTGAACGTTCTTGGTCATTTGACCTCCAACCTTCTAGAAACTTTAAAAAATGCCTAATATGATATATTAAATCAATTAAGAACCTTAAAAAACCATGAAAGACACATAATTACATTAAACAACATTTTAGACATTTAGGTGAATTAGTCGTCAAACGTCTTAGTCGTCCCTTGACGTTTGACTTCCAACAACTCTAATATTTTAGGGGATGCCTACGTACCATATAGTATACATATTTAAGACCTTATAAATTAATACCAACATGTTAGGATATAGTTAACCTAGGGCATCTTCACGGTCTTACAATCTCCCCCACTTTGACAACATTCGTCCTCGAATGACACTTTCAACTATCAGACCACTTCCAAGATTAGAGACTAATCTAGCAGCTATTAAACATGAAATACAACACATAATCACGAGAAAACATCAATTTCACATAGTCAAGATATTCGAAACAAAACAAGAAACTAGAAAAAAATTGTATAACTCATTATGCTAACAAACTCACATTATTCAATCCAAATTGTAAAAACTCATTTTATACTCAATACCCTACTTATATAATTTAGTTGTAACCACATTACAATATTTTTAGACTATAGAATTAAGTAGTCATTTTTTCAAAAATATGGCAGCATGCATTTTAATTCTACAGTGGATTTTTAAGCCATTTTAAAGCAATTTTTCAAAAGTTCTAATATTAGACAATTCATGATATAAACATGCTAATATGCACATTAACATCAAATAAACATATATTACAACATAATCATAACTCAATAAATCACACAATGCAAGAAGTTAATTAAATTCAATTTCAACTAAACTCCCAAACACCATGCACAAGCAATAATGCCAAGGACTTCTATCGTATCTACATATCATACTCCCCCACTTAGAAGAAACTCTTATCTTAACAAAAGAAAGAGAACTTCCCAACATCATCATCACTTTCCTTCTCATCTGGCTTCTCCACACTAGAATGGAGTACATAGAAACACCCTTTCGTTGAATCATCCTTCGGAACACTAGTAGACACTTGCATACCCTTTCTACCTGTAGAAGCAATCATAGGACAATCTCTCATATTGTGTCCCATCTTTACCACAACAAAAGAAACTCACGGTACCAAATAGACACTCACTATAATTTTTCTTGCAAAAATTTGAACAAGTAGGCTTTCCATCCTTGGAACCACCTTCTTTCTCAACCTTGAAATTAGCACTCCTAGATTCTCCTTCAGATTGAACCTTTTTCTTAAACCTAGTTTTCACTTGATCACTAGCACAAATCCTTTTCAAACTTCTAGCCATCCTCCTAAGTTTAGACTCTTCAATTATTGTTCATACACCATGAGTCTAGGTAGGGTCATATAATCATGGAACATAACGGTATGACATTCTTCGACCACTAAGTCGGCTACCCCCGTCACAAAGCGACTTATTTCATCTCATGGATTGGACACAAGAGAAGGGGCATACCTAGTCAAAATTAAGAATTTCAAAGAGTATTTCTCAACACTCATATTGCCTTGCTTGAAATTGATACACACCTCGACCATAATTTCTCTCGTCTCTCGCGGAAAGTACATACCATGAAAAGCTTACTGAAATTCTTCCCATTGAATAGCACACGATCCTTCCAGCCTATTATCATTCCATTGAGTGTACCAAATTTAAGAAACATCCCTCAATTGGTACATAGCCAACTCTGCCTTCTACCTATATGCAACCCCCATAGCACTAAAAACATGTTATACTCCATCAAGAAACTCTTGGGGATCCACATTTACCTTAGTGCAAAGAATTATAGGAGGATTCATCCTCATAAAATCTCTGAATGTAGATGTCATAGTGCTCTCACAACCCCTATGCATCATGTTTAAAATAACTTGCATCGTCAAGGCTCAGGCTATTGCAATCAAAGCCTCTCTAATCACCCTATAATACATCTCCGGAACCTCAATAACTCATTCCACATTAATAATAGGATCACCTTGGGAGGCACTTGGGAACCTTGAGCACCATGAACTCCTTGCCCACCTTATGGAACTTGCTCAACTTGCTCAACATAAGAAGAAACCTCCTCATTCACCCTCTCCTCTTCCAACCATCTACCAGCCATCCTTCAGGTATTCATCTCCTAGAAAACACAAGGAAACTCATAACATCTACTCTACCGCACAAATAGGAGTAGAAAAGAAGGGAAACTCTATCGTCTTATAGCCTTTCTCCAATAGATGTGTCTCTCCTCACACCGATGGTAAAGATTTTACTAGACTTGACTTGATGAGACTTTTTGATTCCATCTACCACCTTCACCATCCTAAGCTCTGATACCAAGCTTTTCACAACCTGAAACCATATACTAGAAGTTAGGGTATAATTTTGTGTTTTAACCGGCGTCGTCGACCTCTTTAAAGTCAAAGACAAGCCATTTCATATCACGCACTGCATATACATAAGGAAAAGTTATTTGGAATTAAAATTTTTCACAAAACATAATATAGTCTTCAAAATATTTTTCATATAAAAGTAAAAGGAAATATTAAGTCTCAATCTCATTATGTTAAGACACAAGAAAACTTGGGACACGGCCCATACTTCGTACAAATATAGAAATACTTAGTCTATTACAACGCTTAGAATGAAAACAGAAAAGACATATATCCCTCTATTCAAGTAAGGACATACTTCAACTTCTATTGAACGATCTTCTATGTCCAAGTCTTCACTTCACAAAGTTCCTCACCTACCAAGACTATATAGATAAATTAAAGCATGGAATATTACAACCACATGTACTAGGTATGACTCTATGCATAAAAATCATGAAAACGTACTTTATTGGAAATATGCATCTTTTCATTTTTCAAAACATATTTAATCATAAATACACCACATATAAATTTAGAAACACATAAGATACTGCTAGCATGTAATTTACTCACATGTAATTTACTCACTTAAAGTCTTCCTAAGATTATGTTAAGTCACGCAAAGAGAGACCGCTCATACACACTCTTTAGATGTGCCTAAACGACCCTTAAGATTACATACAACGAGTCACATACAAACATCAAGACATAAAACATATCAACATATAGACACTATGTAATTTCCTATTTAAAGGCCATCAAAAAACTTACTTAAGTAGGTCAAGAAGATAACGTCCTTGATTGACGTCTTCAAGACGACCTACATAATCCTTATCACTTCCTATGTTCGGATCATGTCCATATAATCAACATCTTCCCTAATTAGAGTCATTCTTAAGACTCATCTAGTAAAGGTACGAAGTGATAATTCCTATGCCTCCTCCACACCTTAACTAGGCAACCCTTAACTACTCTACATAGGTACTTATTCCTTATACATACTCCATAACATAAGTCATTACTTCATTGGTTCATTAAGACTCATACATCATATAAAGGACATTCAAATAATGGTCTTGGGCAAGACCTAGGAACTCCACATAACACCTTCGTAATCTATTGTCAATGTCTAGATAGCGTCCCATACCACCACCCAAACTCCATAAACTCCTCTAATGCTAATAGGTATTCAATATGATAAGAATATGTGATAACCGACATAGAGCATGATAGCTACACATGGCATTCGGAGTTTTGTCCTACTCCGATGAATTTTTCTACTTGCAAATGGTAATACTTGGACATATCTCATGTAGGCACATGGTTAAGGAATATGAAGGGCATACTCTGTCATCGTCTCGTACTTAACTAGAACTGTTTTTCCTTACCATACTCACTCGGTGCTAGCCTTCGTTCTCATAGAATAGTTCATACATTAGGTTCACCTAAAAGGGTTCCATAACAAGTTCATAACCCAATCACATTTAACCTACCAAGGAAGGTCAACTAGGGCTACATCACAATGGAGACAAGAAGCTCATGATGACTTTTCTAAGGATTAATGTGATGCCGTTCTATCCAACTAACATTAAGTTTATCATTCCATTACTTTGAAGGACACTGTTACCACAATCAAGACTAAGAGTTATAACACCGTAAATCAAGACATCACATATTCATAACCATATACATATCAAGCAAGATATACAAGACAACTAATATAACACCTCACATATTTAACTTTTAAAACATAATACAAGTCATTTTAGAAACACCTATAAAAAACCTAACATCTTCAAGTCATCCTATTTATTATCATGACATAATTAATATACTCCACATAGACTCATAAAGTCAAGTAGGAATAACAAAGACTTAACCTAACACTATACTCATAATTTCAAGTCAAACTCTAACATGATCATGCTTCACATAATAAAACTAAACAAATAGCCACATAACTTCAAGTAGTTGTCACTAAGTTCATGCTCATGATATTACGTAAAGTAGCGCCGACAAGACCACGTCAATTGCAAGTAAAACACAAAACACCGCCACCATAAGTTTACCATACCAATCACAATAGAATGAAAGTATAGTTTATATAAAATTAAATATTACCAATCAGCATACCTTTAAACCCTTATTTACACTTTAAATCAACGCTTAATCGACCTTTTATCATCACAAAGCCATTACCATGGCCAGAACCAACAATTCATGCAATAACCATAAAATCCAATAAAATCTCTACCAATTCAATTAATATAGTTCTAAAAATATAGGATAAATCATATAAATATTTAATAAAATTCTTATATAATTAGAAAGCCCATAAGAAACTACATAAAAAATTGAACAATATTAGCTTAATAAAAAGTAACCTACATTATAGTAAAAAACTAGGGTTCATCAATTTACATGAGTTCATCGGTTATTTAGATTAAAATAATCAATACAATATCAATTAGATGATAATTCAATGTTTAGAAATTATTTATGCAAGAACCCATTGTAGAATCATGAAATCGGACAATTTACTTTAGAAAACTTTGAAAAAAGATCTTGACAGTTGGGCTGCTTGATGGAGTGAGTTTCAAGTATTAAAGTCCATACCATAAGGATAATAATTATTCACTTTTATGAGGAATTTCGATACAAAAACCCCTCACCAAGATGCCTATTCACGTTGGACTTCAATGGAGGTTTTTAGATATATTACAAGTGTTTCAGATTTATGATTTTTGAAGAATGATGTCTTCCATGTGATTAAACTTTATATACTTAATTAAAATAACCAAATAACCCTTAAATAACCGTCGAAGACTTATTTCAAAAGTGGGGTGAATTGGTAGCTAAGTGGACAGAAGCATGTGCAAAAACACACGTGCGTGCGACGCCTGCCTTTGACAGGGCGTCACATGCCTCTGTCTGTGGAAAAAATGGGTGGCCAAGCTTGAAAACATCATACAAGTATAATTACCTCACGACGGGACCCATTGAGGGGTCGTCATATCAACGGCTAGCCGTTAACTGTTCCGTCACCAGGGTCTACCTTGAACAGTCTGTCAACATATTTTGGGTCCTTTCTCAAGGACCCTTTGGTGGTCCTTAAGGGTAATTTCTCGGACGTCTCCAACCCAAACACGACCGTATATAATTTTAACCCATATCAAATCATTTTAAACTAAAACAAAAACGTGAAACTCAACGAAAGTTGCCTAGTCGTAGCAGGTCGACTCAAGGCATATCTTTCGAACGCCTTGGACGTTCCTTGTCGATTTACCTCCGACCTTCTCGAAAATTTAAACACTGACTATAAATCCTATATTAAATCAATAGAGAACCCTAAAATACTATTAAACACACACAAACACATAAAAACACATTTTTGACATTTAGGTGACTTAGTCATCAAACGTCTTAGTCGTCCCTTGACGTTTGACTTTAAACGGCTCTAATATTTTAGGTTCTGCCTATATATAATATAGTAGACATATTTAGGACCTTATACAATCAATACCAAAATGTTATGCTCTAGTTAACCTAGGACATTTTCGGTGTCTTAAATATGGGTTATTCATTCTTGGGATTCCTTTTCCAAAGAGGTCCTTTCAATGATAATTTTCAAGAACTCAACTCCTAGGGATTTCACTGAACAAACGATCTTTTTTCCAAACATTCTATTTATGTATAATGATTTAAAGGTATGATTTTTTGTTCCTAATTAAGGATTTAATGTTGAATTTACTCATATGGTATTGTTGGATTTCGTATAAAGTATATTCCATCTCTAATGATGATTCCGATTATATTGCATCTACTACATAAGGTAATGTAAATGTTGGGATTGGAACCATATATTGAATGAACTCTTTAATGACCCCTTCCCTTAACCTTAACTATTAATTGTTCTTGTAGATGACTAAAATGATTTGGATTGGTTATGTTGTCGAGTATTTAACTATTTGTTTGGATGATTTTTTTAAAGTGAACATATGTTTTTGATGAATGTTATTTCAAGTAATAGGTAAGTATTCCAAAGTCATGATTTATCTATTTTGGTTATTGTTGGACAATAATTAATGTAACTGTGATATTAAAGCACATATGATGTTCCTACGCTTATATGTTGACCTATGAATATTTTAAATGTGGGAGCATTTTAAAGATATGATAATGCAAGTTAATGATGTTTATCTTGTATGCCTTACACACTATGATATGTTAACTCACAAATGAAGGTTGTAAAGAAAGGAAATTATCATCATGAAACCTAAAAAGGTCATGATCATTTTGTTACAAGGACTTAACCTCCTATGACCTATGATAGGATTGAATATTTTATGACTTAAAGGTTATTCACAAAGGTACTTTAGCTTAGCACAAATCAACTAGATACGAGAGGGGTCTCTTCCCTACATTTAAGGTAGGTTCACAATGACTCTCATGAGATAGAGGTTTCCATGTAATGTGTTAATACGGGTCTCTAATATTTGTCATACTTCTTGAACTATGTTTCAACCGTAGGAATAATAGCTAGTTGATCCACCTAGAAAGTTATGTTTATGTGTTTAGTTCTACTTTAGCCGGTAGACCACATTTTTTTGGTATGGGTATCATGGTACCAGATTTAATGTTTAATTAATATGGTCGAAGTCGGTTAAGGTGATTTTTCCCTAAAGTAAAAATGAAAGACAAGAAATGTACATTAACTAGGGTGACTCGACAGGTCTACTAAGTATAGGTATGGGCATGGGATTCTACGTAGAAATTGAACAAGTTCTATCCAAGGAAGTTCTAGGAGATTGTTCTCATGTAATATGAATATGAAATGTATAATTCTTATGATATATGATGTTGCTCTTATATGATATTGGCTATGTTAATTAGTATGAAATGGTCTTTGTTTCTATATGTGATGATGACTACTTGTGGTGTAAGTTTTATAAAGCAAAGTATTTCTTATGGTCTCCTATATTGTTTACTTGATTATGTGAGGTTATAAGAATTCACATGATCATTGCACTTGTAGGCTTGGATAGGGATCATTGGTATGTTTTTTATCTGTTATGTTTATATGAACTACTGAACATGAAAATGTTAATATGACATTATGATGATTATGCCTTTGGTTATGATCATACTTTGTGTTGTTCTTATTATTACTTGAATATGCTCTATTTTATGTGCATAAAAGGCTTTCAAATAACTTATCATGCTTCTGAAGAAATGGTCCTTTTTCATGCATATCCTTAAATGCTATGTGCATATACCCATACATAGTGCATGTGGCATACTAACCACTTACTTTACATTACTACATATGTAGGGTTTGCCAATTAATGATAATAAGGTTGATTGAAGAGTCTTGGAACTCTTTCTCAAACTGTTGGTAAGTCCTCATGTTCGACGATTTGATCTTTTCGTTATTCTAGCATATGATGATTTTAATAGTTTTAAGAGATACTCTTTATTTCCTTTTATCATTTTGGATTATTTTAGTAAGGCGTATTTTTAATATTAACTTTGTATTGTCTAAGTCCAACACTCATACTCTTTAGATGGTTTTTATGTGAGACTACTTTTAGAATTTCGTATTATTCATGTTGCTGTTAGAAAATACTAAGTAAGCATCTATGTGAGATGTATAAGTATACCACACCCATTAAAAGGATATTTTTTTATTTTTTCCACATTTTTAACTAATAACATGTTATGACTAACACAAAGGGCTTATTAGAGTTTTCTGAGAGGACAATAATGCCGGTCAACACTGAGGGTGATTTCCAGTCGTGAAAAACATGGTACCAGATCATAAGGTTAAAACCACATTTCATAGTTTATTGTTCATGTTTGTTAAGCGCGCCGCAATAATGTATGGGAGGCTATGTGATTATTTGGAAAATTCTCTTTCTTTATAATCGTATGTTTTGCCTCTAGAGTTTCCAAAGTAGGTGTATTTTATCATCTTATTCCTTTCATGTGGTTATAGAAGATGAACACAAGAAAGATATCCCCGAGAAGAGTGGGAGAAGAGATTGCTAATTAGAGAGATACTCCCCAAGACAATTGAATTCCTCCTCAAGTGCAAGATATTGCAAATGATCAAGTCCAATCAATCCTCCGGACATTACAGACAGTTATGTGAGGGAAGCCTTTTTACAAATGGCCAAAGCCATCTCAACTAAAGCTCAGGCCATTACGTAACAAGATAACATGGAAATTGTTCCTCGAGATAACCAAATGCTAGTACTATTTCTAACCATCTGAGGGATTTCAAGAGGATGAATTCTCCTATTTTCCTTGGATCAAAGATTGATGAAGACCCCCAAGACTTCCTTGATGAGTTCTAAAAGATTTTGTTTTCTATGGGGGTGATTACTACTGAGAAAGTAGAGCTTGTTGCCTATACACTCAAGAATGTGGCTCAGACATGGTACAATAGTAGAAGGATAGTAGGGCTACAGGAGGTGATCGCGCAACATCCGATATCTTCAAAAATTCCTTTCTTGAAATATTCTTCAAAATGGAGCAAACCGAAGCTTAAGTAGATAATTTTATCAACCTTCATCAAGGAGGTATGAGTGTTAAGGAATATTCCTTAAAGTTCATTGAACTGTCATAATATGCTTCCTGTTTTGTCTCCAATGCTAGGGATTATATGAGTCGTTATGTAGCGGATGTGTCCGGAGACATTGAAGAAAAATGTCGTGTGGATATACTTCATGACAATATTGATCATTCTAGATTGATAGTTCATTCTCAACAAGTAGAGGGGACTAATCCAAGGAAAATGAATAGTGAAGCTAAGTAGGCAAGATCATTTGGAAGTGGTTTTTCCAAGAGTAGGCTTGACATTTAAGACAAGGCTAAGTTAAAGAAGAGGTTTTTAAACCAGGTTCCTTAAAATTCCTCAAAGACTCTCAATAATAGTGTGCCTTATCATAAACGTGAAAAGGGGAGAAGTGTTGATCCACCAAGCGAAAGACTAACTTGTTTTAAGTGTGGTAAGAAACATGTGGTCAATGCATTGTTCGAACTAACAGTTGTTATGGTTGTGGCTAAAGTGTCCATGTGGTGAAAGATTTTTTTAATGTGTAGATTCAAGGAAAATGGAATAGCCAAGCTTAATCAAGTGGTCCTAGGTTTGAAGCTCCAAAAAGGATCCGTTTTTATGCACTCAAGGCTAAGGGTGAACAAGAGAACTCTCCCGATATTAAAACGAGTATGGTATTAGTTATTTCTATTAATGTTTATTTTTTTCTTGATTCAGGTGCTACCCTTTATTTTGTTACTCCTTTGGTATCAAGTAAGTTTGATGTACTTCCCGATGTTTTTTAAACCTTTTTCGGTTTGTACCCCTATGGTTTACTTAGTGGTTTCAAAGAGAGTCTATGGGGAATGTCCTTTAGTGCTGCCCAAGTAGAGTTACTCTTTGTCATTTGGTAGAACTTGACACATTTAATTTTTATATTATCTTGGGTGTGGATTAACTTCATGATTGTTTTTCTTCCATAGAATGTAGAATGAGGGCAGTGAAGTTTCAATTGCCAGATTAACCCATTTTAGAGTTGAAAGGGGGAAATTTTGTGCCAAGGGGTATAATCATTTCTTGCTTAAACGCTTGTATGTTGATAGCCAAGGATTGTCTATACCATGTAGTGAGGGTTAAAGATCGAGAATCTGAAACTTCTTCTATGGAGTTCATCCCTATAGTGAGGGAATTCCTAGAGGTTTTTGATAATGACCTTCCTAGAGTTTCTCCCATACAGAAAATTGACTTTGACATTGAATTATTATCGGATACGAATCCTATTTCTATTTCTCCAGATCGGATGGCTCCTGCTTAATTGAAAGAGTTGTCCCATTGATTGGATCTATATAATTAGTTCATTAATGTAGAGAGTTGGTATGAATTTTCATGTTTTGGAAGTAATATGATAAGACATATGTCGTACCAGCCAATTTGTTGGCACAAATCATAATTTCACTAGACACTGGTCATGAGAATATCATTAGCCAATTTAATTAACTTCACGTATATACCATAGCTGATCTCATCATTTTAGTAAGTAAATATTCCAATCATTATTTCAAATCAACTTTGTATCCAATTCTATTAAACAACATATTTATTGCCCAAATTATTGCCATAAGATAGGAAATTCATCCAAATGTGATTTCATGGAGATGTTTTAAGCCAATCATATTTCATAACATTAGGCATAATGTTTTTAAGCATCTTTGATAGGATAATATTACCATTTGATGAATATAACATCTTCGTAAAGTCACCTTAAACGTATGTATTCAAACATATCTTAGTTATACATCGTTCTTTAATTCACGTAAAGAACCCTTAACATCAAACTAGTTTAATTCATAGTTCATTAGACATTTAACTATCAAGAACCCTACACATATGATTATTGAAAATCACATACCTACAACATGATCAAGAATAATCAATACAACATTAAAAACATAAAAAGGATACTAGGGAAAGGGATGTTCGACGAGAATAATGATAAATAACCCTAGTTTTCAAGATCGTTGAATTGTTGAAACAAAGTTCTCTTGGAGAAAGAAGTAAAGGATATAAACCCATACATTATTTAAAAATTAATCTATAAATACCACCTTGAAAAAAAAACCTTGAACAAACCTTGAAATCGCCCTAGCGAAATGGATGATTTTTATGCCTTTTTCTTTCGTTTGTTGCTTAGTGTTTTTGCGTCCCTTTTCTTTCCGTTTTAACGTTATTATAAGTTTTCGAAAATGAATTTAACTCATTCAACTAATGTTTTAATGAGTAAATTAAATAAATTAATTAACTAATTTTGAATAATCCCTTCCTACATTGACTAGAACTAGGAAAACACAATACTTGGTAAAATCTGAGATTTTCCTAAAAATTTCGTCTTTCCCCTTTAAATTAATTTATTAAATGTCTAAATTTAATTAATTAAGGTACATATGGTAATTTATATAAAGTGACCCTACACCATTGGAACAAAAATTAACCCTTTTGGACTATCCTAGATTAAGTACTAGGACGTTTCTTGAGTTCTACTAGGTTACTGTAAGATTTTTTGTTTAACCCATTTATTTTAATTAATTAAAAGGAAAATGTAATGAATTAAGATACCTATTATAATTTATAAATTACACTTAACTATTTATAACTATAACTAATCCTTTGGACAATCCTAGGTTAGGTAATAGGTTTTCTTTTTCTTGCCTTAATCGAAATCTGGAAATACCTTTTTTATTTCGGTTGTCCTTTTAAATTAATAAATTAATCTGATAAATGAATTAATTAAGTAGCCTAGTGTAATTAATAAAGTATTCTTAAGTTTTTGGGACCATAACCAACCTCTTGGACAATCCTAGGTTAGGTACTAGGTGGTCTCTTTAACTAGTAACTAGGTTAGTGCCACCAGCTTAAGTCTTAGGTTGTCGGGTGCACTAATTAGTTGATTTATTTTGTACTTAGGCTAGTTAGATTATAGGGAATCATTAGATATTCTACATTTTTTTAGGAATTTAGGTGTGACAACCCTAAAAATGGATATGCTAAGTAATGCTTAATGCGTCTAGAATGTCAACGATTAGACCGGGTTCATAAGGATTGAGGCGCGTAGAACAAGACCTCGGAACACTTGATTTACATACAAGCCAACTAACTTTGTAATTAATTTTATCTAGAAAAGGTTGGTTCCACCCTCGAAAGACTCTCGATTACGAAGATTTACTCGAAGGAGTCTTTACCAGAATTAAAAAGCGAAAATCCTCGGTTTGGAGGGTCTACGGTTAAAATGGACTTTTTCCAAGCTAAGTATAGTATATAAATTAACCTAAATATATAATCAATTATTTAATTAGTAAGGTGGAGGGACATTTTGGGGAGAGAGGCCGGAATTGGGCTCTTGAAGTGAAGTCTTTCTCCACCCGGATTCAAACCTATGTTGAAGCAATGAATTAAATTGTTTTTAATATTTGTTGGTAAAATAATGTAATTAATGTATATCACTCTCTCACACATCTCAATCACTCTCACTCACGGTTTTCTCTGCAAAATAATGTACAAAACATTAGCTAAACCAAAGTTCTTCACTCTTGAAGAACTCACAACGAAAATTATAAACTAACAACTAATTAAAAACATTACGCAAAGAGAGGGTTTATCCATCAAGTTGGCCTTGAAGCTCATGGATTTGGATGTATGTTTTGAGGGGTTCTTTGGGCAGCATGTCGACGTTTGAATGTAAAAAAGGTATGGTTTCTCTTATCTCTTGGTACAATCCCAAGAGACCCCTTAAGATTCAGAATATACATTACGAAAACTAGGATTGTTCCCCATTGCATGTCCGTGTCACTACCTCCCATTGAATGATATGTTGGTTATATTTGCTGGTAAAAACTAGGGATGAAACGTGTTTCCGTGATGATTATGTTTTTATATGTATGTTTGGAATTATGTGACATATGTTGATGTTTCTGAAAATATAACTACGTGTATATGTTTATGTTGCCGTGGCTATTATTCATGGTTAAGAACTTGAAATGGCATGATAGTTCTTTATCTTTCATGTACAGATGTTGATGTAAATGTGATGTTCATATGAGTTCAAATGTGTCTGATTTGAGGGATAATGTCATGGATAAATGAATACATGAAGATGCTCCTAAAATGTTCTAAATGCACTACAAAAGTCACTTAAAAACTAAGGTGTAACTTGATGAAATGATTCTCCAAAATTAAATGAAAATTTCCAGCTTCTAGCGATAAATTTCAGTCAGTAAAGAGGGTTCAAAATAATGAAAAAAAATTAATTAAAACCAGTGAGGTCATGGAGGATTTAACCCGTGACCTCACCATTTTAAAACAACAAAAATAAAGAAGTAAAAAGGAATGTGGTGAGGGGGATTCGAACCATAGAATTGACTGGAAAATGTAACTTAAAAGAAAAAAAAATAAGAAATGAGAGTGGTATTCGAACCCACAACCTCTCAATAATATTTAGTATGGAGAATAAAATAAAAATAAAGGGGGAGGAGTGTGTGAATCAAACCCACGACCTCTTAGGAAGATTAAGGAGGCGAATAAAAGAAAACTAAAGAGGGAGGCGTGTGGGAATCGAACCCACGACCTCTTAAGCAGATTTAGGAGGTGAATCAAAGAAAAATAAAGGGGGAGGCATGTGGGGATCGAACCCACGACCTCTAAGGCAGATTTAAGGAGGAGAATAAAAGAAAAATAAACGGAAAGACTTGTGGGTATTTAAATCCACGACATCTTAGGAAGATTAAAGGAGGAGGATAAAAGAAAAATAAAGAGGGGATGCGGGGGTTTGATCCCACAACCTCGTATTCAACTCAAAATAGACAAGGAGAAAAAGAAAAAAACAATAATAGAAGGCGTTGTGGGGGTTTGATCCCCCAATCCCTTGGCCAAGAAAGAGGTAATTCAAAGAAGAAAAATAAAGAGGAAACATTGATATTAGGGCTCGATATAGGGTCCCAATGTCATGTGGGCCAAAATACAATAAATGAGAAAATGTATGTGTTGTTTAAGGGATTCGAAATTGGTTCCCTTGCCTAGGTTCCGGTAGATGCATAAGTGATGCGTGAATTAAATCTTCATGAATAATGCTGCCTACTTAGATCTAAATCGAGATCTTGTCATAAATACATGATGCATAAGTCTTGTACTGCAGAATCTTAGGAAGATATGAATTACTTAAACGAACTATGAATGAAGCCTCATGGATTGTATGTATAGACCCATAATTCTGGCATACATTTAAAAATAAGTGAACAAAAGGTTTATCTAATGAATTATGTAACCCTAGAAGGGTTACTACGAGTGTAATACATACTAAATGGCCATGTGCATTGGCATACGATGAAATGATTATTATGTAGTGAAATGATGAAACCCTAGAAGGGTTAAGTAAGAATTTGAAATGCACAAATGGCCAAGTGCATTGGCATATGATGAAATTAACATTCTCGTAAAAAGGGTTGAGAAATTATGAAGAGCAAATATTCTAATGTTTATGAATGTGGTTACAAAATGATATAAGGCTAATGTAAAAGATGAGAGCAATCTCAAATGAGCCTAAATAAATGTTACCAAAACGTACTCACCTATAAGAGTGTAAAGTTAATGAATAGACGAGTCTCTATGAACACTCTAATGAAATTATTGAGATTAATACACTCAATGCTAATAATGAGATGAGAAATAATATATTGAGATATGATGTCCTAATACTAGAAGGCAGCTTCGATGATGTATTAGTTGAATGTAATGGAGCTTTATACTGAGCACGGATAGACTATCTATGAGAAGTTATTCCTTCTTTCGGGAAGGCAGAAGGTTCACGTAACTCTCATGAGATGAGACTGTCCGGCATGCGGGGTTTAAGTCTCTTTACATCTCCTAGTCTTCGAACCTATACTGCCAATATAGGGATCTGGCAGGGTTCAACCCATTTAAGGTAGCATGTTTTAGGTTACTTTGTCCGCTGATTCCACCTCTTTTCGATGTGGGGTTTCATGACACTTCATTTCATGATACTCACATGATCTATGTCGGTTAAAGTTAAAGTTCCCAATAAATGAATGAGGTCAGCCTCAAATGAGGCGCATAATGAAACAAACAATACCAAAGGTATTAGGATAGGATAATCAACAGGTGATTTCGAGTCAAGTAATGAAATTAGGTTATTCTTGGTCATTGCACAACGAACCCGATGAATGTCTTGTACTACATTTAAGGTAAGCTGGTGCTTACACTGGCCCATGAATGAAATGAAATAAAGTACGTACGAATGAAAGAAGAAGACTTTGTATTGATGTCATTTTTGCAATTACATCACTATCATTATAATACACTGCTTCTTTCATTTGATGATCTTAATGTTAGATGGTTGATGGTGAACAATTGTATATATAATTGAATGTTTAGTAATAAGGTTACAAAACAAAAATTTTCAAATTTTCTACTAAAATAAACGTAGATTAAGTAAAAATGACGTATGTAGATTTGTCTGCGACCTCTGAAAGGTCAACAACGTCGGTCTCGTCAGGGGTTTAGATTCTAGTCGTGACATAGTTTGTATCATATCCCTAGGTTAAATTCCGAAAATAATAAGCTCACATCAACTACATTGAGTAGTTTCTAAGTCATGGTAGTGAAGTACACCATTCTAATATGCCAAATTTTTTAATCATTTGGGTACTATATAAAAATTGGCTAATACCGCATAGCCAATTTTCTATACTATGCCAAATATTTCTCAATATTGGGCATTGGGATGCCTATGTACCCCCAATACACATTCTTATAGACCTCTTGGGATGTTCACTAGAAATTTACATTTATGGAATGTTACATTATCTTCCCCTTAGGAACATTCATCCCCGAATGACACTACACATCATTTTAAATAAAGATTGTGATTTCAGAAAGTTACTCTATCATGCTTAAACATTTCTACTTTGTGAATATATGAATCACACTTATTTGGATGATGCATAACCTTCAAGCTTATCTGAAGCTTCATATTTGAGATTTAGGAATTTCCTTCTCAATAACACTTAAGTTAATGAACATCACAGATCATGTGACAAACAAAACTTGCCTATGCTACACAAATACGACAACATAAAATGCAACATAACTTTGTTTAAACTCACATACTGCTATTATAAGACATAAAATTAGGGACTTACCACACCAAATCCACAAAAGCAATTAAACATAAAGTTTCTTCAACATAAACCAGACTTAGGAAGAGTATATCTAACCCTTATATAACATCTTCTTGGCCTTAATATTTTAAACTCGTGATAGCCAACTTAATTTCAAATGGACTTGAAACTATGCCCTCTATCTCTCTAAATACCCCTTCAACCTTAACATTGTCTCGTGTGGGAGTAATAACTAGAAACAGTTCATGTAAGATCTCAGGAAGTAAGTCAAATTTATTAGCCACAAGAGGAGTTAAAACAGACAAGGTAGATCCTGGAACAAATAATGCATAAACAAGAAAGGAGAAGATAAGAAAGTTACCATTATCAACATCAGTGGACTTCTCTTGTTCCTCTCTTCCTTTCAACGCATAGAGCCAGTTTCTCTTGGGGGGTTTGGCTAACACATTTGGCCGAGTCTAAGCATCTGCCTTTGAATGTTAGATTTGAACCACGCCCTTTTCATTTTAGTCCAACTTTTTTTGAAACTTAAGGCATACTACCCTATTTCTATAGTCTATTATAATATAACACTTTTGAAGCAAATCAATGTCTAAGACATATTCTTGATTTTGTATGCAACCAAATTATCCTTCTTCTTCTCATCAATACTCATAGCAAGCTTTTAGAAATTACCATGCATTCACCTTCATGCGAACAACAACACTCACCACACGTCGTTCTTACATGTTGGGAATTTAAATAATAGCCCCTTCCTAGGAAGGCTAGATCTTGATCCTGGTGCCTTAGACCACTTGGCTATCTCAATAATTGTTTGTATTCTTTAATGCATTTACACAATAAGGAGGTTAGATACTCATATTGACACAAAGTGTCAAAGCTCTAGATAGCACGATAAAGAGTAGAATAAGGGAGAATTTTCTATCATTGCATAGTCTCTAAGTCTTGATAGGGAGAAACTATGTATAGTGGTTGTGTTGAGCTTTTGTTTCTAAGTACTATTACCTGATGCTTTAATACCAAGTTAGTCAACACCCAAATTCAGGAATCCGAATCGCAACCGACGTCGTTTACCTCGAAGAGGTCTCAGACAAGCCTCATCTTGCATTCTTCACATTCATATGGTTAATTTTAGAAAAAAATTTAGAACATTTAAACATATAAAGTATACATATTCTTCATATAGTTATTAAATGAATTCATCATATACTAAGCTTAACTTAAATATAACAACAATCTTTCATAAGAATCAATTCGAAACAGAATAAAAATATATGATAAATGCATTTTCCAAACAGACCATTATTAGAAAAGCATTCAAAAATAAAGTACGAAAGAAACGCTAGGGAGACCATCCACTAAAACGATAGCATCCTCGAAATAAAAAGGACTTACCAATGGTCAAGAGAAACGCTGATGTCCAAACCATTGCAAGAGTCGTAAGTCTGTCCCTTAACCTGCTTCTGTAAAATAGTAAATAGTAACGGTTAGTATGCCACTTGTACTAAGTATGTGTGTATGCACACATACACATAAGGCTATGTATGATCAAAGAAAGCTCTTCCTAAACAACATACTATTTCTCGAAAGCCTAGTTAGTAGACTTTCCTAAATTGTTAGTTCTAAATTATGGTATGAATATAATGTATTTTAATGCATTCAAAGCACAAAACTCATTTTCTGTATGATTATATAGCATTAGTATCATTAACATAATTTTTAATACAACTCGGGCTAAGATTTGAGATTTCGATCCTCTTAGGCCAAGAGCTAATCTTTGTACACTTATATTATTTTTCAGTATTTTTCTTGTTATTGTTGTGTAGTTCAATAATTCTTTTTGTAATATATTTTACTTACAAGTGCAATGATTCATTGTAGTCCCATACCCACAATGAATCGATGTAGGTAACCCAAGGACAAATGAATGATTTCCCTGCCTTATAGTGAGTCATTCTTTCACTATATATTCATTACCTCTCATAAGAAATTCTCTATTAATAATGCCGTTGATTTCATACTTTCATGTTTCATATGTTATACAGTTCATATACATGAGACTTTGGCATCATTTATGTAGCATCAAGACATCTCAAGTGAGGGCCCAACATATGGGACCTCAGCCCAAGGGCCTTCTTTAGCAAACACATAGTCTGCTTCATTCGTTCATTCATACTCACATTATTCATTTCATTCATTCGTAAGCTGATGTTTACAATAGCTATACCTAGGATAATGTTTAAGACTCTCATCGGTATCATGCAGTGCAATCACCAAGAATAACATAATGTCAATACTATAATCTGATTTCACCTCCTGATTGTCTTGAACAAACACCTTCGATATTGTTTATTTCATTATCTTTCATACTTTGAGTATGGAATCATTATTTATTTGGGAACTTTATCGTTAACCGACATAGATCATGTGAGCAATATGAAATCATGTGTCTGCCGCACACCGAAAAGAGGTGGAATCACCGGCCAAAGTGACCCGAATATGCTAGCGTATATAGCGAGTCGCACCCTGCTAGATCCCTATATTAGAAGAATAGATTCAATGACTAGGAGATATGAGGAGAACCAACCCGGCATGCTTGACACTCTCATCGCATGGGGGTTACTTGAACCTCGGCCTTCCCGAATGAAGGCATCACCCCTCATAGATAGCCTTTTGGTGCTAAGTATAAAGTTCCATTACATTCAACTCATACATTATGGAAGCTGGCTTCTAGAATGAGGGCATCATTTATCATTAGGTAATTTTTTATCTCATCATTAGTATTAATTGTGAATTGTCCTTACACTTACATAGAGAGTATGATTGAGACTTGTCTTCTGATATTCAACACTCTCTTAGGTTAGTGCTTTTATTGACCTTTACTTATGCTTGGTTTAGACTTGTCTCACCATTCATCTTAGCATCTTATCATGTTGTCACAATTTTAATTAAGATCATAGATTAACTTAATTACTCACCTCATTACGTGAATGTTTTTTTCTTCTTTATCTTCTAATGTTGACTCAAGCATTATGGAGGTTAATTTCTAGAATGAGATTAAATTACTCTATTTGTAACTGTTCATCCTTACTTTTCATTGATTAAATGTAAATTTTCCTTACATATAATCCTTTGGTGTTAATGATACTGGCTCACACATTCTAACACCTTCATACGTGAGTATTCTTTAAACATAGTAGCTTAGGTGTAAGTGAAACTTGTCTAACTTCCTTTAACACCCCATTCTGGTCACTCACTTACTTTAGACCCCTTTTATTATGTTATAAATCATGTTACATACTTACTTTAGTGTAGTAGTTTCATATCAACGCTTATGGACGATGAACACTTCATTCAATGAGTTTCATTAGTTCATATGTCATTTTATTAGAGCATGTTGGGAGTTTCCTCAATGAATTTCATGGCCTTTTGTTATGTATTTATTGAATCACTTTAGATGTGCTTATTTATTTGGAATTCCATCATTTTGGTAATATAAGATAGTATAGGGTATGTTGGGACTTGTACCGTTGAATGAAATTCCCTTAGTATGGATTCATTTTGTTATGTTGGTCATGCTTAATTTGACATTGCATTATATTGGGCACATAAGATAGGTTTAAATTTAGAATTGTCCTACAAAATTTGGAAAACACTTCATACCCATTTTATTGGCACAAGCCAAAATTTCATTCTAATAAAGTTTCATGAAATTCTCATTAGGCAATTTTCAATCATTATTTAAAATAAATATTGTAAGAAAATTCCATTCAACTTTTGGGAAAGACATTGTTATCCATTTTACTGGCATAACCCAAACATTCATTCAACTTATGATTTCAAGGAGATATGTTTAGCCAACCATATAACATAACTTTAGGAATAATGATTTTAAACATATTGGATATAATCATATTAGAATTTGATAAATATATCATCTTTATACTGTCATATTAGTAGCAAGTATGCACAACAGACCCTAACATCTTCTTACATAACATGTTTGGACGTATCTTTAAGATAGAATCATTCTTTTAATCCACATAATAACACTTCACATCAAACGAGTCCAATTAATAGGTTCATTCAATCATAATTGAATCAAAAACCATACACATTAATATCATCCAGAAACACATACCAGCAACACGATTTCTAACCTATTTGACATTGAAATTGTAACAAGTATACTAGGAATGGAGTTCGACAAGAACGACGGGGAAAGACCAATAGTTTTCAAAATCTTTGAATCATTCGAAACAAAGTTCTCTTCGAGAAAGTAGTCCAGGATAGAAACTAATTTATGCAGAACTTAATGTAGGAAGACCACCCATAACGAAACTTTGAAGAAACCTTGAAATCGCCCTAGGAAAGACGATAAATTTTCTGCCTTTTTCTTGCGTTTGTCTCTTACTATGTTTGCGAATTTTTGCCTATGATTTTAAACGTGATTTTTAGGTTTAATAACTGATCTGGACTCATTCCACTTAGTGTTTGATAACTAATTAAATAAATTAATTAACTAATTACTAAAACGCCCCTCCTAAGTTGACTAAAGATAGGAGAACATAAAACATAGTCAAATCTGGAAATTGGTGTGGACTATGATTTCGATTAACATTTTGACTTTATATTAATAAATTAAATCCTGAATTTAATTAATTTAGGTACCTAGGGTAAATACTAAAATACCCCTAAGTCATTGGAACTATAATCAACCCTTTAGGACCATCCTAGGTTAAGTAGTACGATATTTCTTTAATTATACTAGGTTATGTAGAGATATTGATTTGACACTTTTAGTTTAATTAATTAAATGTCTAATTTAATTATTCAGTTATATAGGGTAATTACTAAAGTACCCTTAAATCGTTATAACCATAATTAATCCTTTGAACCATCCCAGGTTAGGTACTAGGTTGTGTTTTTCTTATTTTTACGGAAATCTGCATATAGCTTTGTGATTTCGGTTTGTCCCCTTTAATGTAATTAATTAAGTTGCTAAATTATTTAATTAAGTAGAATAGGGTAATTAATAAAGTACCCTCAAGTCTTTTACATCATAACTAACTCTTTGGACCATCCTAGGTTAGGTACTAGGTTGTCCCTTTCTTCTCTTAACCGAAATCTGAAAATTTCTTCTTTATTTTATGTTTTTGACCTTTTAAATTGAATAATTGATTTGATAAATTAATATTTTTTTGTATCATAGAGGAATTACTAAGTTACCCCTATGGTTTTAGGACCATAACTAACCTTTTTAACCGTCGTAAGTTAGGTACTAGGCTATCTCTTTAACTAGTCCTAGTTTAGTGTCAACCCGATTTTGGTCCTAGGTTGTTGGGTGAACTAATGGATCCAATTAGGTTACTCCTAGGTTATTAGTTATTTAAGGCAGTAGGTAAGAGTCTAGAATTTATAGGGAGTTTAGGCCCCACATGGAGTGGTCCCTTGTTCACGTTTTTCCACCTAACTAGCCTAACCGAATTCGGTTAGGGTGGTCCTTCCTTTGGCATCTTCTTCACATGTCTTGCACAAGTACTTGCACATGGGTTTATTGCACTTTCCTAACTAAATATTATTTATGGTTCATTTGTAAATATTTAGTTATTGTTCGAAGGATCCACTATGTCCTTGGGCACTGTTTCATCTACATAATCCTTTCAAATGGTCATGTGAAATGATACCTAGGCTTGACACATGGGTGTCTCGTATCTAAAGTTCTAAGTTGTGAATAAATGTTTTTAGCTCAGGGTCTTCGTTGCAGGGGCATTTCTTAAACAAGCTCAGTAATGTTAGAAAATTTGCTAACACCATTTAAGCAAATATTTTATAATATGGCCAATATTTTGCTTATTGGGGTATTATATAGAAATTGGATAATACCTCTTGCCAATTTTCTATACTATGCCCAATATTTCTGAATAGTGGGCATTGGGATGCCTATGTACCCGCAATGCACATTCTTAAAGACATATTGGGCTCTTCACCAGACATGTAACTTTTCCGTAATGTTACATTAGACCCATCGAAAGTAGAAGGGTTCATTCGAGTAAGGTTTCTTAGACGGGAAGCCATAGTAGTGACTTGTTGGTGAGGACGGGTAGTAATTTGCTGATTGGCTTAGGCTTGAACCTTCGCGACTTGTTCTTTATAGTAATGGCTTGGGCCATTTGAGCAAGAATAGCCCTCATGTTCGACTCTGTCATAGATGTAAGGTTAGCCGAGTCTTTGTCAACATTAGCATTTTCCCCAAATGGAGGAACTTGGTGATCATGTGGAGGAGCTCCCGCATTAGCATCTTCCTCCTCAATTCTTCGAGCCGCAGTCCTTCTAGTGTTCATCCTTCATATAAGCACAACAATAGGATTAGATGTAAAAGCATGCCATAAGTATATACTATTGGCACGATATAAGATTTCCATGAAAGAGAGTGATTGTTAAGTATCATATCAGTTCCTACTTATAAGTGTGGCGTGCTTCACACTGATTAGTACAAACCTACATAGACGTGGTAGAGAGAGAGACATACCTCAAATATATTCAACATGGATCTAATACCAAGATTGTCACATCCGGGTTTACCCCCTAGATGTAACCGGCGTCGTCATCCTTTTCAAAGACTAAGACTAGTCTCTTAGTCTCAAGTCATTACATTCATAGATTCAAAAATGCGAAAATATTTAAAACTCTCATTATCACTACTTGGAAGTTTACATATACCTTTACATACAAACAATATATATTCATATCGAGTATACATAGACCATTCATATAGTAAGGTTACATAGCCTTCTATTTTTATTATACATACACCTATAAAATTATAGAATTAGTCTAAACAATTTTCTCATGTCATACTATCTAAATGATTATCACAATATAGGCTTAGCCTTTTCATAAATTCAACAAGACCATGTATAAGTCATACAAAAGTAAAATACTCTAATAAAAACGAAAGGAATGAGAGAGTAAATAACCTCATAACAAAATATGTAAGCTAGAGGATGGAATTGCCCTCAAAAGTTGAGGACCTACCCTACTTGGATGAAAGGAAGAATCGAAGCATTTAATGATGTCTCCTTCAATACTCTGCAATGAATAGAACCTAAAATGTTAAAGAAAAAGTTAAGAAAATGGGGTTAGTACTCCACATGTACTATGTATGGTATCTTATGCACATACACAAGCAAAACATTCTAAAAGGGACGTTGTAGTCAAAACATGTCATTTTACCCCTTTAGGAACTTAATGCAAAGTCAAGTAAGTCATATCAATCAACCAAACATGATTACTATCTCAACAAGTAATACTTATCTCAACATACTGCAAAACCATGATTTTCTAAAACCCTAACATTAAAGAAAAATATCACAAGAATGAAAAGAGTCAAACATATCATAATAAGTAGGACAACTACAAAGAAGTCCTAATCATGTTAACAAGTGCAATAACCAAGCAAAGCGCATAACCTTACTCAATAAAGTATCCTCAAAAAGAAAACATGACCAATGTACAACTTTACACATCATGGAGTTTAGGTTTACATTTAATCATATATTAACATTATATGTCAAGGCATATTCATAAATGAACTAATAAACATATAGTATAAACATTGCGCCATGGTCATCATGTATAAAGCGTATATCATTATAACATAAACATATATAAGAACCTTCTCCTAAGACTCCACTCAAGGCTAACTAGTGAAATGTTTAGGTTGAGTACCATACCCCTACCTATACAAAGCTAGAACCCTTACGTTATCAAAGTTAGAGTTCAAGTACTTTAATTAGTTTTAACTTTTGGTAGCATCATTCCCTAATCAAACATAGACCACATGAGCTACTGTGGAATACAATGTCATAATACCCGACACCGAAAGAAGGCGGTCTACTTGCCAAGGTAGTACCAAAAAATGAAACATAGCAACTACGTGGATTCATTAGCGAATATTCCTATAGTGGCAACATAGTTCAAGAACTTGGATATATAAATTGGACCATCTTTATGCACCATGCATTATGTTCTCCAATCTCAAGAACAATGTAGTATTCCTACCTTCCCTATGTGGGAAGGGCACTCCTCCATCAAGTACATTCTGATCTAAGCTAGAATCCCTTTTAGAGATGTCTTTAAGCCTTTAATTATCAATCATAAATTAATTTAGGCCATAGGGTCTACCCTTGTATAGTAATCATCATCAATATCTCAGTAAAAATTGTATGAGTATAAGTTCTTTCATCACAATTTATATAAGTGAGGTTAACACATTAGCATTTCATAGCATATTAATGCACACTTATAGTTTTAACCATCCTTATATCACATACACCTTAATCAAAATCACAACATATTAAATATATTTCAATTCAACATAATACAACCCTATAATACTAGTATAAGGCATATCCAGTGTAATAAAATGCATTAAAAACAATTAATCCCAATTTGAAGTAAAGATATAGATTCCAAGACTTACAAAGTCTTCCTTTTATTCTAGCATAAATGTGTTACCATCAACCCACAACTCAACACAATATCGGGAGTAACATCATCAGATAATGATAACCAATAAGATTGCAAGGTCAATTGCATCTGTATAACACAATTCAACTTTAGATCACAACTTGTGACAAGATACATATGTTCACCTTTAGAAGTCATAACATAAAACACATCCAAAGAAATAACATGATAGTCCCTTTTCATCTTATTTTAATCATAGTAACACAATAGGATAGTAATCTAATAAACAACCAACTCAATTGAATTATCACAATACAATATAGGTCAAGATCACCACCTAGGGTTAGGGATGGAGGATGGTTCAAAGGATAAATCTAATAAACAACCAACTCAATTGAATTATCACAATACTATTTAACCTATTTTGGATGATGGTTGAAAGTGAACTTAAGTTCTTTATGAAGGTTCTTAGAAGCAATAGGTAAGTCTTGTAAAGTCATGATTTGTCAATTTTTTTGATGTTGTCCAGTAATTGATGTAACTATGAAATTGAAGTATGTATGATGTTGCTACGCTTATATGTTGACCTATGAATATGTTAATAGTGGAATCATGGTAAGGATATGATAATTAAAATTGATGTTTATCTTGTATGCCTTACATACTATGATTAGGGCATGTTAATCTCACAAATAAAGGTTTTGATGAAAGGAAATTTTCATCCTAAACCTAAAGATCTCATGGTCATGCTTATAAAATGATTTAACTACCTATAACCTATGATAGAATTTTTGACTAAATGATGACTTAATGGTCATTCACAAAGGGAATCTTGATTAGAACTTATAAACTAGATATGATAGGTGTCCCTTACTGAGTAAGGAAGATAGGTTCACAATGACTCTCATGAGATAGAGGTTGTAATGGAACTATGGGTCTCTAATATATATCATAGTACTTGATGTTGCCACCACAGTAATACTAGATAGTGGAACCACCGAGAAAGCTATATTCATGTTTGGGTCTACTTTGTCTGGTATACCACCTTATTTCGGCGTGCGGTTAAATTAAACCGGATTCCATGATTAGATCACGTGGTCTATGTCGATTAAGGAAACTGTTCCCTCAAGTAAAAATAAAAGACAAGAAATGGACATTAACAAGGGTGACTCGAGGAGTATACTTAGTATATGTAGGGGTAAGGGACTCAACCTAGACATTGCACAAGTCGACTCTAAAGGAAGTTTTATGTAACAACCCGGTAGTACACCTTTCAAGTTAGAGCATCCTTGTGTTGTCACACGACAAATGAGACTTCTAGAAGTCTCATGTAAGCCTCTCCTATCATTTATTGCATAATAAACATACTAAAATAGGTAAAAATTCAAAACTTTGTTCACACATGAAGAAAGCTTTCATAAATATTACAGAAGCGGAAGACTTTCATTTAAAACATTAAATCTTTAAAATATCTACGTGAACTATCTAAAATTTAGAGTATACAATAATTGGGACTAATACCATACAAGACAATAAATCAAAGACTATGACATATTGGACATGTGGATATTGTCCTCGAATCAATGAGGACTGACAAATACATCATTTTCAGCCCTTAGAAATCTATCCTTTCTCCATGGTACGTAAAGATATGTAATTACCTATACATTAGTCGAAAAGGGAAAAGAAGGGGATAGCACATTCGATGTACTAAGTTTGGAAGCCATGCAAAAACCATGAAAAAAAGAAATTTAGTAAATAACATGCTTTTCATGAATTTCGATAAAACCGTCATACTATTGGCATAAGAACAACATTTAACAACTTAGAAGCACATAAGAAATCATATAAGCAAAAATTCACATTTTAGGAACATTTTCTATTGAACTCACTTTCATTGTATAGTGAACTCAATTCATTGTTACAATGAAGCTTGTCTACTTAACTTTAGACATCTTCTAGCATGTAATTTTCCCATTTAAACCTATCCTAAGACTCATTTAATTCACACAACGAGAGACAACCCATACAACCTCTCTACGGATTCCTAAATGATCCTCAAGAATACTTATGATGAGTCACAAACACACTTACAAGTCACCAACATAAGAACATAAGATTCTCCTACCAAAGGTGATTCTAAGTCTCACTTGTGTAATTTGTGAAGAAATCACCCATACAATCCCTTACACACACTCAAGAGATTCTATAGACTTCCTACGATAGAATTACGCTCACATAATACTTCAACGCATAGATAATATGACATTATCCTTCGATAGCTTATCAAAAGAATTACTTAAGTAAATCATGAAGATAATGTCCATGATTAACCTCTTAAAGATTACCTATGTAATCCATAAGACTACCTAAGGCTTAGATCATGTCCACATAATAATAAATTCCCTTACTAGAGTCATTCTTAAGACTTATCTAGGTAAGACAAGAGGTGACCATTCCTATGCCCCCATCACACCTTAACTAGACAACCCTTAATTACTCTAGATAAGTACTACTTCATTTAACATACTTTATTTGCTTAAGTCATTAAATTGATTTGTTAATTTAAGAATCATTCATCCCATTAAAGACATTCAAGTAATGGTCATGGACAAGACCTAGGGACTCAAACTGAAAACTTCAAAGTCTATTGTGCAATGTCTAGATAGCGTCTCATACCACAACCTAAACTTCACAGAACATCCCTAAATCTAGTAAGTACCCCACATGATGAGAATAGGAAATCACCGACATAGACCACAATAGATAGACATGGAATCTAGTTTTCTAACCTACTCCGATGAGGGTGTTCTACTTGCAAAGGGTAGAACTAGGGCACATCCCATGTAGTCACATGGTTAAGGAATTTAAAGGGCTTTTATGCACTCTAGTCTCATTCTCAAGTAGAGCTACATTGTACTCTAGTCGCATTCTCAAGTAGAGATATTTTCCTTAACATAATCACTCGGCGCTAGCCTTGGTTCTCATAGAGTAATTTATATTAAAGGATCACATGAAGAGGGTTCCTTATCTAGTTGACACTCAAAACACTATTACCCTACCAAAGAGGTCCACTACGGATACCTTTTAATGGCAACTAATATGGCTCATTATGACTTTTGTACGGATGATATGATCTCGTTACAGCGAATCAACCCTTACTCAATCATTCCATTACATGAAAGATACCATTATGTCTCTCAAGTCAAACATTCATAACATAAACTTTACCACATACATGACCTTCTTAACATCTTCTAAGGTAACACATATAACTCATCCATACATAATAAGGGTGAACTAAGCCTACCTAGTCAATACATCTCACAGACACATATCATTCATACAAGTATCAAGTAAGGGAAAAAAGTCTACCAAACAAGACACAACGTTCCTTTCCTTTATCACATATATCATATCATTCTTTTATGCACTTAGGAATGACCCATATCATCTTTATGTATTCTTATACATTAGTATATCATCAATATAACCATCACTACTCATATAGTCAAGTAGGAACAATTATGTATCAAAATCTAAAGACTACACATATAAGAACATAGTCTTAGTCTACATGATCTCCTAATATACATAAAAAGAACACATACTTTAACATTACTTCATATGTAGATAGATATGCTCATACTTCACATAATCCAATTACACAAATCATCATATGACATCAAGTAGTGCCTACAAGTCCATGACCATCATATTGAATAAAGTAATGTCAACAAGGACACATCTATTCACATAGCACTGCCACTATGAGTGGACCGTACCAATCACAACATAATTAAATGTAACACCTTTATAATCCATGACTCATGGTAAAGCCTAACATGGATGTCATAAAATTATATTAGTGTTTCTAAGTCCAGTCATAATGAATATAGGTCATTTAGGAAGTGTAAGAAACAAAACATCCAATAAAGCTCTGGGAAGTTTGTTCAAAGGGATGTTAGAGTCTTAATCTTTTTACTAACTTTTATTAGTAGGACATGTACGAAACATGTGTGGAAAGGTACCTAATTGGTGTTTGAGTTATTTAACGATTGAAACATCGGGGTAAGACTCTCCGAAGACAAACAAATGGCCCTTGAGATGGACCCCTATAATTTGATGCAGCACTGCCTGGCAGTATGCATCGAATGGACACACAACGGTTCATGCGTGGCTCAATAGGTTGTCAAGGCAACAGTCGTACCATACTTAGGAAGATTTGTGAAGGCTCTTGCTTACCCATCTAGTGTTACACGCGACAGCAGGGGGTTTATGGGGTGTTAGTGGCTCGACAGGACATTGAGTCCACCGTAATCAAACACTTTTAAAAATTTGAGGAAGCCATCGCCTGTAAAGTCTCTTACCAATATGAAGGAGTGTTGAATGGAAAGGGGTTGTCAGTCAACTCACCGACGGACCGTCAATAAATGTCTCGTTGATGAAGGTCGAGTTTCACTAATAAATTTAAAATGATTTCTTTAATTAATGAAGTTGTTTAGGGTTAGTTAGGAATTAAAGTGAGTTAAGTCCCTCTATAAATACCCTTAACCCTCATTAACCTAAAGAGAACTCTGAAAATAAACTATCTTCCATAATCTCTCTCTATGCACTTACCATTGAATTCTAGCTAGAACTAGAGGTTGGGGGCTGGAAAAAGGGTGGATTTTTCATAAAATTGTTTAGAAACAATAAGGTGTGGGTTCTATTCACTTTTTATATTCTTTGCTCCAAAGTTTCCTTAAAAGTAAATTTCAAAAAGTTGAGTTTTCTTATTTGGTTTTATTCAATGACGAATTTGAGGTCATGGATTAAATTTTTACTGAATTCTTATGTTTATATTGAGTAGATTAACATGTAATTCAACCTTTTTAAGATAAATTTTTATTCTTTGTTCTAAATATTAGAACATGATCCTCTATTCCTAACCTTAGGTAGTGATCTTGTCCTATGTTTTCTGGTGATCATTAAATTGAGTTGGCTATTGATTAGATTTATAACCGATGGTGCTATTTGGATTAAATTAAGATGAACTATAGTCCTATCATGGTAGTTTTTGAGATGTGATTTTGTCACGACCCAAAACCGAGCCGCAACTGGCACCCACACTTACCCTCCTATGTGAGCGAACCAACCAATCTAAACCCCAACATTTTAAACATAATGAACAAAATACAATGCGGAAGACTTAAACTCATTAATGAAAACCAATTCACTAACTTCTAAAATTCAACAACTATTATTCCCCAAAATCTGGAAGTCATCACCACAAGAACATCTATGATCAAATTACTAAACTAAGAGTATTGTAAGAATCTAAAATAAATAAAAAAAAACTAGTCCATGCCGGAAGTTCAAGGCATCAAGACATGAAGAGAAAGATCCAGTCCAAGCTAGAAGCATTAGCTCACCCTGAAATCCGGTGTAATGAAGACTGGAGAGAGTTGCGGTTGAGTTGAAGACGACGGCACGTTTTCTGCACTCCAGAAATAACAAAGAAAGAAACATACAAGTAGGGGGTCAGTACAAACACAAGTACTGAGTAGATATCATCGGCCAACTCAAAATAGAAAACAGTATATATCAAGTAATATTATAAAATTAACTACAATACTCAACATGTAGCAACAACAAGTTCTATAATCATTAATAAGTACCGCCAAGTTCACACATGAGGACTCAAGCCTCAATACCATACTCATTGGGGAATTAGGTTCATTAGATTGAGTATATTAACATCTTTCAAGATTAATTATCTTTATTTCTCTTGTGTCGGTACGTGACACTCTGCTCCATATACTATCTAGAGCATCCACCTAGAAATCTATGTTTTTAGTATGTTTTACCTTTGCAGGTAGACCACCTTCCATCGGCGTAAGGTATTATTACATCGGATTCAACATTTAGCTATGTGGTCTATGACTATTAAAGCGATTGTTCCCAAAACAAAAATAAAAGAATGAAATAAAGACTATCTAAAGTGACATCAGGGGATTGAGTTAGCTTAGGTAGGGGTATGGGACTCTACCTATGCCTTGCACTAGTTTACCTCGATGGGCCTTTGGGAAGTTAATATTATGTATATGGATGGTACTAAATGTAAATTTTTTTATATGATGATAATGATGCTTATGAACATGCAAATGGCCTTATTAGTAAAGATATGAAATTATGAATACATCGTTATATTGTAGGAAGTATAATAATAATTATAGTTCTTGCTGAATCTAAGGGAATTTGTAATTTGTGGCCTTACTTTTCTATTTAAGTAATAACTCTTCGTCATGCTAGGGATGATACTACTTGGTGTTAAAGTATATGATATTATGAGTTCAAGCATGCTGATATACATTTGACTCTCTTAACTATTGGTTGTGCATAAGTCTTTAAAGGAGTAAAATGGCAATATTTAATTAAATGTCCCTTTTTGACATATTTTGGTGTTATATGTTCATATATTCTCATACTTAGTACATGTGGAACACTAACAACATTTTCTTCTCTTTTTCCCCAAACATTTTAGGTTCTGATCGTTGAAGAGTTTGGAAGGCGATATTGTTGAAGGCTTGGATTCTTCCATTCATCTATGTAGGGTAGGTCCTCAACTTTCTAGGGCAATCTAGCTTTGGATTTCATTATGAGATTACTGACTTTATCATTTCATTCCTTGTTATTTGAATATTGTAATTTCTTATGAACTATAAATGGTCTTGTTAAATTAATGTAATGGTATATCCATATTGTGATATCCGTTTATATTGTATGAGATGAGACAATTGTTAGTCTATTTCTATATTTATATACATATATTTGCCATAAAAGTAGAAGGCTATGTAACCTTCCTATATGAAAAGTCTATGTATACTCGATATGAATATATATTATGTGTGTGTAGATGTCTATGTAAAGGGGCTAGTAGAGAAAATAAATATCTTATATTTTTCCTCACTCTATCAACCAATGAATGTGATGACATGAAACTAAGAGGCTAGTCTTAGTCCTTAAAGAGGATGACGACGCCAGTTACATCTGGAGGGTAAACCTTAATGTGACAAAATTTGTATCAGAGCATGAGGTTGAATACAGCTGAGTTATGTCTCTCTGTACCACATTTATGTAGGTTTGTATTGATAATTGTGAAGCACGCCACACTTATGAGTAGAAACCTATATGATGCTCAGGAATCACACTCTTTCTTGGAAATCTTATATCGTTCAAATAAAGTATACTTATGGTGTGATTTTGCATCTAATCATATCATTGTGATTATAGGAAGCATGAACACTCGAAGGAATGTGGCTTGAATACTTGAGAAAGAAATTACTAATGCGGGAGCTCCTCCCATGATGAGAAAGTTCCTTCTTTTGAAAACAATACTTACTTTGATCAAGCCCCAGCTAACCCCTCTCCTATGACGGAGGCGTAGATGAGGGCTATTCTTGCTCAAATATCTCAATCCATGACTAATAAAGCACAATACGCGAAGGTTCAAGCTCAAGCTATGACAACCCAACCCAATTCGGAGGTTTTACCTAGGGTTCATCAACAAGTTTTTACTATGTCTTCCCGACTTAAGGACTTCACTCGAATGAATCCTCCTACCTTCTATGAGTCTAAGGTTGATGAAGATCCCCAAGAATTTATCGATGACGTATGCAAGATACTTTATGTTATGGGGGTGTCTACAGGTGATAATCCGAGTTGGACACAGACCAACTCAAGGATGTGGCCCAAACTTGGCATGTGCAATGGAGAGATAATAGACTGCTTCGAGGAGGTCCGGTAAATTGGTAGATATTCAAGAAGGAATTTATTGACCGACTTTTCCCTAGAAAGATCAAAGAAGCTAAAGTGATAGAATTCATTAACCTCCACCAAAAGGGTATGAGTGTTTATGATTACTCCTTGATGTTCATCGAACTAACTAAATATGCTCCTTCTTTGGTCTCTGATCCTTGAGATGAGATGAGTCGATTTTCGATGGGTTTATCGGATGACTTATAAGAAGAATGTCATTTGACAATGCTACATCACAATATGAACATTTCTCGTCTTATAGTGCATCCTAAGAGGGTGGTGGAGGCGAGAGATAATAACAAGGATAGGCTTGAGATTCAAGCCAAGCCTAAATTCAAGAAGAGATTATCAAATAAAGTTTAATCCAAATAAAGGCTATGAATGACAAGGCCCCTAGGCAGAAAGTTCAAAATTGTAGGATTGGGAGTTCTTTTAATAAGAAACCTACTTGTGCCAAATGTGGAAAGGGACATTTTGGTGAATGCTTAGTAAGGATGGGCATTTGCTTTGGTTTTGGCAAAAATGGCCACAAGGCGAGAGACTGTCCTAATACTAAGGGGAAAGAGAATCTAAGACAACCAAGTGGTTCTAGTGATGCTCCATATAAGAACCATTTCTATGCTCTTCGTTCTAAGGGTGAGCAAGAGACCTCTCCCGATGTGGTGACCGGTATGTTAAAAGTCTTTTCTCATGATGTATATGATTTACATGATCCAGGTGCTACTTGTCCTTTGTTACACCTCTAGTAGCTAAAAAGTTTGATGCTTTACCCGATATTTTGCTTGAGCCATTTCTAGTGTCTACTCTGGTTGGAGAGTCCATTGTTGCTAAAATAGTCTATCAGAATTGTCCTATTTCATTGGCCAATAGAGTTTCTTATGTTGATCTATTGGAACACTCTATGCTCTATTTTGATAGAATATTAGGTATAAATTGGTTGAGTGTATGTTTTCCATCCATTGATTTTAGGACATGAGTGGTGAGGTTTAACTTTCCAAATGAACTCGTTGTAGAGTGGAAGGGGGAATTTATATTCCTAGAGGTCTCATCAAATCTTGTCTAAAGCATGTAAAATGATCTCAAAGGGTTGTCTCTATCACATAGTAAGAGTCAAAGATTTTGATTCTCCGAATTCCTTCTATTGCGTCGGTCCCGGTAATGAGTAAATTTCCAAAGGTTTTTCCGAATAACCTTCACGGAATTCCTCCCGAATAGGAAATAGATTTTGGTATTGATTTTCTACTGTAAACAAATCCATTTCAATCCCTCCATAATGGATGCCTCCAGCCGAATTGAAAGAGTTGAAGGCTAAACACAAATATTTTCTTGAAAAAGGCTTTATAGGGCCTACTATATCTCCATGAGGTGCTCCCGTGTTATTTGTTAAAAAGAAAAATGGGTCTTTAAGAATGTCTATTGACTACTGTCAACTCAACAAGGTCACCATTATGAATAAGTACCATTTCCCTCGGATTCATGACTTATTTGACCAACTCCAAGGGGCAAGTTACTTCTAAAAGATAGACTTAGGGTAAGGGTATCAACAAGTCAAGGTGAGAGAGGAGGACATACCGAAGACGAACTTTCGGACTAGGTATGTGCATTATGTGTTCTTGATCATGTATTTCCTTCTTACTAATGCTCCGGTGACATTTATTGACCTAATGAATAGAGTATTTCAAAATTACCTAAATTCATTTGTCATTGTCTTGATTGACGATATCTTTGTATATTCGAAGAATGAGGATGATTATATGGATCACTTGATGGTAGTATTGCAAACTATTAAAGAACATCAATTGTATGCCAGATATAGTAAGTGTGAATTTTTCCTGTGATCAGTGACTTTTTTTGGCAAATATTTTCTGGTGAGAGAGTTGATGTATACCCAAGGAAGCGGTGAAAAATTTGACTAGACCATTGACTGCTTCTAACATCAGCAGTTTCTTGGGTTTGGCGGGTTACTATCGGAGGTTCGTGGATGGTTTCACATCCATTACATCTCCTTTGACTACTTCGACCAAAAATAGGATAAAAGTTTAGTCTTCGGAGGCATGTGAGAAGATTTTCAAATCGTTTAAAGATAGGCTTACTTCCGCTCCAGTGTTGACCTTGCCAGAGGGTACAAAGGGTTTTGTGGTGTATCGTGACACATACCGAGTGGGTTTGTGGTGTGTTCTTATGCCAAACGGGAAGGTGATAGCTTATTCCTCTAGGCAACTAAAGGTACATGAGAGGAAATACTCAGCTCATGACCTTGAGTTAGCGGTCGTGGTGTTTGCTTTGAAAATATGGAAGCATTATTTATATGGGGTTCATGTTGATGATTTTACCGATCATAAAAGTCTCCAATATGTGTTTACTCAAAATGCGATAAATCTCTGACAAAGAAGGTAGCTTGAGTTATTGAAAGATTATGATATGAGTGTCCTTTATCACCCCTGCAAGGTTAATGTAGTTGCAGATTCCCTAAGTCGATTGACTATGGGTAGTGATATGATCTTTATGAAGCCAAAAATGACCTACAAAGAGAAGTGCAAAGGTTGGCTAGGTTGGGGGTGAGGTTGGAGGGTGCTCTAGATGGGGGTGCCATAGTTCATCATAACTCCGAGTCATATTTAGTGGTTGAGGTGAAATCCAAACAAAACCTTGATTTAGCCTTGATGGATTTAAAAGAATCGCATCTTGGAATGTTGAATGAATCATTCTCCTTGGGGGGGATGGTGTGTTAAATTACAAGGGAGATTATGTTTTCTCGATAAATATGGGTTGAGTGTTCAGATCTTAGAAGAAGCACATGGGTCCGGCTAATCCATTCATCTGGGGTCGAAAATTATATACCATGACCTAAGAGAAATATATTTGTGGTAAGGTCTAAAAACGGACATAGCGGAATATGTGAATAAGTGTCCGAATTGCCAACAAGTAAAGGCCGAACACGTAAAAACGGGTGACATACTAAAAGAGATTCAAGTTCCAAATTTGAAGTGGGAAGACATCAATATGGACTTTGTAGTAGGTTTAACCCAGACCCAAAAGTCCTATGATTCCATATGGGTGGTTGTGGATCGATTGACTAAATGCTCTCGATTTATTCCCCTCGACTCTTCATATTAACTGTAGGATTATGCAAGAATATTCCTAGATGATATTATGTTCCTCCATGGCATTCCCTTATCCATCATATCTGATCGGGGCGCACAATTAACATCAAGATTTTGGAGGTCGTTCCAAAGAGGGATAGGTATTACGGTGAAGTTGAGCACCACTTTTCATCCCCAAAACGGTTGTCAACTGGAGCGTACGATACAAATCCTTGAATATATGCTTGGAGCATGCATTATTAATTTTAACGGGAGTCGGGATAAACATTTACCTTTAGTGGAGTTTCCCTACACCACTAGTTTTTATTCATCCATTTCCATGGCTCCCTATGAAGTCTTGTATAGTAGGAGGCGTAGGTCTCCTATTGGATGGTCTGAAGTGGATGAGCGATAAATTCTTAGTCATGAGTTGATTTATAATACTCTTGAAAAATGTTTATATCATAAGGAACCGATTGCAAATGGCCTATAGTCGGCAAAGGCCTTACGCCGATAATAAGAGAAGGGATTTGGAGTTTAAGAAAGTGATAAGGTGCATTAAGAATCTCACTAATTAAAGGGGTGGTTAGGTTTTGAAAGAAAGGGAAATTGAGTCCTTGTTATGTTGTCCTCTATTAAATCTTCCAAAGGATTGGTAAGGTTCCTTACGAATTAAAACTTCATAGTGAATTGGCTTCCGTTTTATCGGTTTTCCCTGTTTCTATGTTGAAAAAGTGTATCGGTGACCCCGAGTCCATTCTTTATATTAAGGTTCTTGGTTTCAAGGATAACCTATCTTATGAGGAAGTCCTGGTTCAAATTCTATTTAGGTAAGTCAAGGAGTTGACAAATAATGTGGTGGTATCCCTAAAAGTGTTATGGAAAAATCAAATAGTTGATGGTGCTACATGGTAGGCCGAGGCCGATATGAAGTCCCATTATACTCATTTTTGTGAGAATAAAAGATATCCATTCTTTTTATATAAATAATTATGACCAAGATTTATGGTTTCTTGGTTTTTGGGTGAAGTGTTGCAAAAATGGATTTTTTGAAAACCTCACCGTAAGTTTAACAGTGAAGCCACTGTAATATTGCTATTAAAAACATCAAATTTTGATTTTTCCTTGCATTGAGTTATATTTTTCATTTTGATATGGTTAGTCTTCATGAAATTATAGGTAGCATGTTGTTAAGTTGAACTTTGTCCTAATTTACTCCTGTAATGTATGTTGAGCTCATAAGTATTATGAGCAGGAATGCCTTATGAAGAAGTGTTTTGAGCCTTAAGTTCAGTAATTTGACTTTTGATATTTTGATTGTTGAAGTGACACGATTTATGTTCAATGGATATTGTTAATTGGTTGTGCTGCTAGTTTTGGGTCTATTCCTTCCTTCAAAGAGAATTTTTGTGTCATTCGTTGATGAATGTTTCTAAAGGGGGGATAATTTAACACATTGAAAATCCAAGACTCATGGGAAAGCCTAACATGAGTGTCATAAAGTCAAAATTTTTTTTCAAAGTCTATTATTAATGAATATAGGTCATTTAGAAGGTATAAGAACCAAAACGTCCTAAAAACGTCCGAGAAATTAGTTTAAATGGTTGTTAGTGTGCCTTAGACTTTTTACTTACTATTAGGAGTCGAAAATGTACAAAAAATAGGTGGAAAGGTAGATAATGGGTGCTTGGGTTGTTTCATGGCTGAAACCTCTGGGTACTACTCCACAAGGACCAACCAAGGGCCCTTAAAGAGGACCCCTACAGTTTGATGCAGCACTTCTTTGCAGTGTGCATTGACGTGATATCTAACGGTCCGTGTGTAAGGAGTCAAGGCTACCATCGTCCCACACTTACATAGATTGGTCAAGTCTCTTACTTAACTAGTTACTTTTACAAGCAACGCAAGGGGGTTGACGGAGAATCAATGGCTCGACGGGGCATCCAAGCCACCATCATTCCACAAATAGAAAAATTGGACGGAATCCCTCGCCTGCAAAATCTCTGACCGAGACAACAGAGTGAAGGACGGAGGGCCGGGGGTTTTAGGTTGACTCACTGATGGAACGTTAATCGAGGTCTCATTCATGAGGGTCGAGTTTTAGTAATAAATTTTAAATGATTTCATTTAATTAATTAAGATGTTTAGGAGTTAGGATTAAAGAAGACTAATTAAGTTGATTAAGCCCCTCTATAAATACCCTTAACCCTTCTTAACCTAAAGACAACTCTCAAAATAAACTCTCTTCCTTCTCTCTTATTTCTTTCTCTACATGAAATCACCATTTAAGTCTAGTAAGAACTAGGGTTTGGGGGATGGAAAAAAGGTTTTTTATTCATCAAATTTCTGAGCAAAATTAAGGTGTGAGATCTATTCACCTCTTAGATTCTTTCCTCAAAGGGTTCCTACAAAATAGATTTCAAAAAGTTGAGTTTTATTATGGGATTCATTCAATTTCGAAATGGAAGTCATGGAGTGAGTTGGTAATGAATTCTTAGAGTTATATTGAGTAGATCAAAATGTAATTCAACTTTTTTATGATAATTGTTGATGATTTGGTCTAAATTAAAGAATATTAGCCTCTATCCTTAACTCTATGTAGTGATCTTGACCAAGGTTGTATGGTGATCATTCAGTTGAGTTGGTTGTTGATTATATTAATATACTAGTGTGCTATTAAGATTAAATTAAGATGAACTATATTGCTATAATGCCAGTTCATGAGATGTATTTAGGCTATGAAATATAATGTGAAATTAGTCTATGTACCTTGTCTAAAGTTGTGATATAAAGATGAGTTGTGTTATACATATGCAATTGTCCTTGTTATTCTAATTGTTATCATTGTGTGATGAATGATGTTACTCCCCAACTTAGGTTGAGGTACGGGTTACTGGTAAAAACATGATGCTCGACTATGAGAAAGAATTGGTAAGTCTTAAATCTCTATCTTTACTTCAAATTGTAAATAATTGGTTTTAAATCATGATGTTACATTTGAAGTATGCTTTCTACTAGGACTTTAAGGTGGTACGCTGTTAAAACGGAAAAGGGCCTAAAATACCCTCGAAGTATTGAAAATGGTACACAATTACCCTTTATCCACCTATTGGCCCCTAAATACCCTTCACATCCACCTTTGGGTCCAAATTTACCCCTTCATTAACGGACCAAAATTAAAAATACGGAAAAGGGCCTAAAATACCCTCGAAGTATTGAAAATGGTACACAATTACCCTCCATCCACCTATTGACCCCCAAATACCCTTCATATCCACCTTTGGGTCCAAATTTACCCCTTCATGAACGGACCAAAATTAAAAATAATTAAATAATATTTTTTAATTACGTGGCACTCAATCATTTGTTGTAATTTAATATTTAATATAATTTTAAACCCACCCATTTTAACTAAACCCGGCTCACTTGACCCAATTTAAAATAATAACCCATCTAATTAAAATATCCTAAAACCTTATTCCTCCCATTTTCACAAGTTTCATGAAGAAGAAGAAGAAGAAGACAATGGAGTCATGGAAATTGTGAAAATTTGAGGAATAAGATTTTAGGATATTTTAATTAGATGGGTTAATTTTTTTAAATTGGGTCAAGTGGGGCGGGTTTAGTTAAAATGGGTGAGTTTAAAATTATTTTAAATATTAAATTACAACCAATGATTGAGTTCCACGTAATTAAAAAATATTATTTAATTATTTTTAATTTTGGTCCGTTTATGAAGGGGTAAATTTGGACCCAAAGGTGGATTTGAAGGGTATTTGGGGGCCAATAGGTGGATGGGGGGTAATTGTGTACCATTTTCAATACTTCGAGGGTATTTTAGGCCCTTTTCCGTATTTTTAATTTTGGTCCGTTAATGAAGGGGTAAATTTGGACCCAAAGGTGGATGTGAAGGGTATTTGAGGGCCAATAGGTGGATGGAGGGTAATTATGTACCATTTTCAATACTTCGAGGGTATTTTAGGCCCTTTTCCGGCTGTTAAAATGAAATGTCTTGACTATGTGGTGAGGTTGATTAAGGTGTCTATTCTATAAGGATGGTGAAAACTATCAATGTCACTTAATATGTTATAACATACTAATTTGTTAAGCTTACGCACACGAATTGTGATGAAAGGAGTTTCTCATACAATTCTTATTGAGCTATTTATGATGATGATTATACAAGGGGTAGACCCTATGGTCTAAATTAAGTTATGATTGATAATTAATGGCTTCAAGACATTTCAATAAAGGGACTTAGATTAGCACCGATTGAACTTGACAATGGTAGGTGATGGCTTTCTGTAGAGGAAGTGTTACCCTATAGGTCTATAAGTGATGTTCACTCCCCCTTTAAGTGATACTCATCCAATGATTCCCATGAGAATAGGCCCCAATTACTAAATGGTATTTAGAGGGAATACCTATCTTTTTATATGATGATTATGATGCTTATGAACATGTGAACATTCTTAATTGCTAAAGACATGAAATTATGAATACATGAGGTTATATTGTGTGAAGTATGATGCTTAGTATAGTTCTTGTTGAATCTATGGGAATTTATGATTTGTTGCCTTACTTTGCTATTTAAGTGATAACTCTTATTCGTTCTTGGGATTATATTACTTGCTGATATATTATATGAGATTATGAGTTTAAGCATGATGTTATACATTTGATTTCGTTAAATATCTGTTGTGCATAAGTCTTGAAATGGGTTAAATGGCATGATTTAACTAAATGTCCCTTTTTGACATATTTTGGTGTTAAATGTGCATATGGTCTCATACTTAGTACATGTGGAGTACTAAACCCATTTTCTTCCCTTTTTCCCCCAATATTTTAGGTTTCGATCTTTGAAGAGTTTGGAAGGTGATGTTGTTGAAGGCTTGGATTCTTCCTTTCATCCAAGTGAGGTAGGTCCTTAACTTTCGAGGGCATTGCCATCTTCTACCTCGGGATATTTTTATGCCATCCAAGTGGGGTAAACCTTGATGTGACATAAAATTCTAACTAACATAAAATAAAAGGAATTAGGGCAGCATACCCCCACTCCATCTTACCACTTTTGTTTCTAGGCAAAATCATCCAATTCGATATCATAAGTCCCTAATCAATGGCCATGACTAATTCAATACATAAACCATGATGCTTAATTAATATAAGTCAATTCAAAATAGATTTATCAATATAAGACAAATTAGACATCAATTAAATAAAATCCTTACTTTATTCATTAGCCCGTCGAAAACTACATTATAATCATAAGCATTAAGTCAATACCAATTCAATAGGTTTATTAGTCAAATAATATAAGACTATTCAATACTCAATTGATCAATTTAAAACAGCCTATAAACTGATTAACCATAATCTACACATGAACAAAAGCCCTTAAATATCTCACATGAATTCATCAATCTCAAAGCATGATGACATAACCCATATAATATTTAAATTGAGAGACTTGTGAAGGTCAAGGGTTCATGGAGAATTTCATTAGAAAACATAAATTAAACATCAATAAAGTAATATCTTAACATTTGCAAACAATTTATTCAAGAACCTAAGACTTAGAGTAGGAATTGGATTTTTTATCTTTTTGAAAACATTGAAAATCATCTTTAAATTTGGCTCTAAATTGATAGCAATCCTTATATGAAGAACTCCCATACCTTATTGAAGAACCAATGAAAATTGAAGAAGAAACTCCATTGAAGAACCATCTTCAAGATTCATCTCCATGTTGAAGTGAAAGAGGTTTTTGGAAGAACTTTTGGAGGGAATATGTTTTGATTTAGGTTTTATGGTCATAATTAGAGTTTAATGACTTATATACTTTTAAAATAACCATAAACACTAAAAAAAACCGTCCTCACACTTTATAAGACTTCGGGTGAATTTACACGTTAGCCCCTGAACTTAACAGTAAAACTGGCTTTGGGGTCTTACAATCTCCTCCACTTGGACAACATTAGTCCTTGAATGACTTTGCCACTCTCCTAACACTTCCAAAAATAGAGATTAAATTACCAACTCATGAACATATAATATAGAACATAATTCATTAGAAAAAATCAATGTAAAAATAGTCAAGAGATTCACAACACAACAAAAAAACTAGAAGACATTCTATAACTCATAATGCTACAAATCTCATATGCTTCATTCTTAATAGTTAAAACTCATTTTATATTCAATATAATGATTATATACATCATTTATAACCACAATAGAAAAATTTTACACCAATTAAACAATTAGTTAAATTTTGGAAATCTTCACAGTGAAGATATCAGTGCTAAATAGTGAATTTGTGCAACTTTTCAAAAATACAACCTTTAGGAAATTCATGATAGAATCAAGCTAATATTCATGTTTAAATCATAGAAACACATCTTACAAAATAATCATGTATTCACAAACTAAAATAAAACACTTAAGAAATTTCATACAAGTGATCAACAAATCTTTCTCATATAACCCCTTAGGCATGCTGAACCTTCAATTATATGAAACAATTAGCAACCTACACTAGATGCACATAAATCATGATGAAGATACCATACATCAAAACTCATTTTCCCATTCCAGAAAACTTCAATCAAACATGCATATCTTATGAGAATGTTTGGAACTAACCTTCAACAAAAGACTCCTACAAATACAAGTTACTAAGAACTCTTTGTTTTATGCTTGAATAAAAAAATAAAGAAGATTTAAGGGTAATTCACTCCAAAAAACCATGCTCTTCACCATACTCCCCAACTTAAAAGAAACCCATTCAAAGGTCAACATTATGTCCACTACAAGGAACTCCCTCAAGACACCGTAAACCATACTAACACTTTCTAACCAAGGTCTACTTCATAGAGACTAAAGACTCTTAAAGGTCTCATCGTCTAACCACTAAATCCCCCTTACTGGGAGAACTCACCTTTAAACTTTCAAGTCTCATCACCTGCCTTCCTATGGTTGGGGTCTTAAGCAACTTCACATATTTCAACAACCAATCCCTCACCTTTTAAACCATATACTTTTACAGTTTTTCCCACCTAACTACCCTTAAAAAGGTAACAAAACTAATCTAAGGTCAACACCACATTCTATCATACCTCATCTCACAAGTAACATCTCATTTTTTTCCCTCTCTAAACAAAAAACATCATAAAATCACCTTCAAAGGCCAACACATAAGGGAAAAAACTATAAAGACACCATATACAAAGAATTTAGGCACGATTAGATGAATGAAGAAGTGAAAGTTTCCTAGCACCTAATAGACACCTATTTATAATGTGGCATACTTCACATTATAAACAAGACTCTACTAGATGTGTTTCATAAGACAACTAAGACACTCCCTATATCATATACTCTAATACCAACTTTGTGACGACTTTCAAGTACACCCTAAAAGTTAAAGAATCATTGTGTCGTCACATGGCAAACGAGACTTCAAGAAGTCTCATCTAAGCCTCTCGTATCATTCATTGCACAATAAACATACAAAAATAGGTAAAAATTTAGAACTTTCTTCACACATGAAGAACTCTTTAATAAATATTACACAAGTGGAAGACTTTCATTTAAAATATTAAATCATTACAACATCTACTTGGACCATCTAAACTTAAGATTATATGATACTTGGGACTAATCCCATACAAGACAACTAATCAAAGACTATGACATAAGGGACATGTTGATATGGTAATCAAATCAATTAGGACTCAACAATACTTTATCTTCAAGACTTAGAAAACTATTCATCCTCCATGTTATGTCAAGACATCCAATTCCCTACACTTTTGTTAAAAGGGGAAAAGAAAGGGTTAGCACATAAGATGTATTAAGTATGGAAGCATGCAAAAACCATAAAAAAGGAACATTTAGTAAATAACATGTTTTTCATTAATTTTGATTAAAACATCGTACTATAAACATAAGAACCACAATAACAACTTTGAAACCCATAAGATATCATTTAAGCAAAAAGACACATTTTAGGAACACTTTCCTGTGAACCTTGTTCACCGTACAATGAACTAAATTCACTGTTACAATGGAGTTCTTCCACTTCACTTTAGTCATCTTCTAGCATGTAGTTTTTCACTTAAAGCTATCCTAAGACTCACTTAAGTCATACAAAGAGGGACTGCCAATACAACATCTCTAGGCAAGCCATAATGATCCTCAAGACTTCTTATGATGAGTCAAATACACACTTACAAGACACCATCATAACAACATTATCATTTCCTACCAAAGGTGCTTCTAGGTCTCACTTTAGTGAGTTCTGAAGTGTCGCCCATACAATCACTTACACACACACTCAAGAGATCCTATAGACTTGCTAGAATAGAATCATGCTCATACAATACATCAACACGTATATGATATGATATTCTCCTTCCAAAGGCTATTAAAAGAATTACTTAAGTAAATCATGAAGATAATGTCCATGATTAACCTCTTCAAGATTACCTATGTAATCCTTAAGACTACCTACGGCTAGATCATGTCCATATAATCAACTACTTCCCTACCAAGAGTCATTCTTAAGCCTTATCTAGGCATGATGAGAAGTGAACATTCCTATGCCCGCTCAACACCTTAAGTAGAAAACCCTTAATTACTCTACATATGTACTACTTTATTTAACATACATTCTTAGACTAAGTCATCACATTCATTACTTCATTTAAGAATCATTTATCACATAAAGGATATTTAAGTAATGGTCTTGGATATGACCTAGGAACTCCAATTAACACCTTCAAAGCCTATTGTGCAATGTCTAGACATCGTCCCATACAATCACCTTAACTTCAAAGAACTTATCTACTGCTAGTATGTATCCCACATTATTAGAATAGGCAATAACCGACATATACCATGTTACCTACACATGGAATCCAGAGTTCTAACATACTATGATAAGGTTGTTCTACTTGCCAAGGATAGAACTAGCACACATCCCATGTAGGCACATGGTTAAGGAATATAAAGGCCTTTTATGAAGTGTAGTCTCATTTTCAAGTAGAGTTCCATTGAACTGTAGTCTCATTCTCAATTCGAGCTACTTCCCTTAACATAATAACTCAGTACTAGCATTGTTTCTGATAGAGTAATTGATATTAAAGGATCACATGAAGAAGGTTCCATGTCTAGTTCATAACCCAATAACATTAACCACACCAAAGAGGTCCACTATGGCTACCTTTCAATGGCATCTAAGATAGCTCATTATGACTTTCCTAAGTATGATATATTGTGGTTCCATCCAATCAAACCTAATTCCACCATTCCTTTACATGAAAAATACCATTACGGCTCCAAACTTTAACATTCATAACATAACCTCTACCACGTATATGACTTTCTTAAAATCCTCACATATCATTTCAAACAAACATGACAAGGGTTCACTAATCCTACCTATTCAAGAAATATCATATTCACATCTAATTCAAATAAGTATCAAGTAAGGGACACAAGTCTACTAAAAAAGACACAACATTCGTTTCCCTTATCACATATAGCATATCATTCTTTTAAGAAATTAGGGAATAACCTTAGAATCTATATGTCATCGTGTACATTACTATATCATCATCAATCTAACCATCGCAACATATATAGTAAAGTAGGAACAATCATGTATTAACATCTAAGACTACACATATAAGAACATAGTCATAAACAACTGATCTCCAAACATACATAGAAAAAACACATATTTAACATTACTTCACATGTATATAGATATGCTCATAAATCACATAAGTCAACTACACAAATCATCATAGTACTTCAACTAGTGCAAACAAGGCCATGATTATCATATTGCATAAAGTAATGCCTTCAAGGACACATCAATTCACATAGCAATGCCATCATAAGTGAATCATATCAATAACAACACAATTAAAGTCAAATTACCATATAATAAAATTAATTAGGGTAGCATCCCCCACTCCATCTTACCACTTCGGTTTCAAGGCTAAATCATCCAATTAGATATTATAGGGCCCTTACCCATGGCCATGAACATCAATTCAATACATAAACTATAATTCTCTATAAATATATGTCAATTCAATATACTTTTATCAATATAAGACCAATTCGACATTAATTTAATACAATCCTTTATTTATTCATTCAGCGATAGAAAACTAAATTATAATCATAAGCGTAAAGTCAATACCAATTCAATAAGATAAATAGACAAAATATATAAGAATATTCAATACTCAATTTATAAAATTTAAATATCCTATAAAACAATCAACCATAATCTACACATTAGTCAAAAGCATATAACAATCTAAACATGAATTCATCAATCTCAACGCATGAGGGAATATGTTTTGATTTAGGTACTTGGGTTATAATTAGAGTTTAAAGAATTATATACCATTATAATAAACATAACAACTCAAGACAGCCGTCCTAACACTTTATAAGACTTGGGGTTAATTCACAAGTTCATCCCTTATCTTGAGAATAAAGATGGCAGGAAATACAAGCACCATCGACACCCACATAGACGGTCTATGGTCTCAACAGATCTCCATCGATGGGGTCTCGTGGTTGGTCCCGCTGTTCACCGACCTCCCATTCATTCAGGCTCCATCGACGCCACCTAAATGATTGGCCATCACTGTCACGACCCGGATTATGGAATACCAATCGCAACCGGCGTTGTTGACCTCTCAATGATTGCAGACAAGCCTCTTTTTGCATTCATCACATTCATATAGTTAAATTTGCGGATAATTTAAAAAATTTTAAAAATATGAAGTTTACATTTACTTCATATATTTATTTCATGAATTCATTATATACTAAGCTAAATATAAAGAAAAAACCATCTAACAATCGTTGAAACAATTCAAATCCGAGAATAACATATCATAATAGTTTGCAAAAATTTCGTTATTACAAATCATCAAAAATATTTATGAAAGAGACGATATAGAAAAAACCCACCAGCTATGTATAAATACTAATGCTAGAATAAAACCGTAGCATCCTCGAAATCAAGAGGAACTGCCAAAAATAGTCTTGAGAATGCTTAGTCCAAACTGCTGCAAAGTGTCTTCATTCTGTCCTATGACCTTCACCTATAAAAATAGTAAATTATATAGGGTTATTACACTAGTTGTGCTAAGTATGGGTGTTTTCACACATACACATAAGTCTGTGAATGATTAAGGAAAGCTCTACCTAAAAAAATATGTCATTTTTGAAATGTCTAGTGACTAGACTTTCGTAATTAGTTAGTTGCGAATTGTGGCATGAATATGATGTATTTTAATACATTCAAAGCACAAACTCATTTTATATATGATTAAAAGAAATTAGTATCATCAAAATAATTTTAGAACAACTCGGGGGAAGATTTGAAAAATTGCTCTTCCTAACCCGAGAGCTCTCCTCTCTAAACTTAGTTTTAGTTTTTCAATATTTTTTTCTTCTTGTAGTGTAGTTCAATAATTCTTTTAGTGTATGTTTTACTTACAAGTGCAATTATTAATTAATTCCCATACCGACAATTTATCAATGTAATTAATCCAAGGACTAAGGAACAGTAACGACCTGTTTAGTCGTTTCGAGCAGCAGATTTTATTTCTAGAAATTTGGCTGAGACGACGGACCCCACGACGGACCGTCATGGGCACGACGGACCGTCGCAGGGTCTCGTTTCAATATACTTAAAAATTCTAAAATTGGGTACTGAAAATCAACTCTCTGAACTTCGTGACGGACTTGCAGGACGGACCGTCACAGGTGTGAGGGACCGTCACAGACCCTTGGTGGAAAATGTACTCTCTGAACCTTGCGACGACCTGCAGGACAGACCGTCGCAGGCACGACGGCCCGTCACAGGTTGGGTAATCCCAGTTTGGGTCGGATTTCTTCACACGTTTTAAGGGACGTTTTGGACTATTCCTACTTTAATTATAAAGTTAGAGGGTTAAGGATTATAAGTCTAATTACTTGGGGGTTAAAAGAGGTAACCTTAAGTTAATTAGTGGGTTATTATTGCCATCTTTCATTCTTAATTATATGTTAAGTAGGGTAAAAGAAAGAGGGTTTGAATAAGAAAATAGAAAGAGAAAGAGAGACAGAGAGTCGAACGAGGAAGAAGAAGAACAAAGCTTGGGAATTTCTTGATTGACCACTAGTCTTCGGTGGAGGTAGGTTATGGTTTATTCTCTTACGATATTCGTAGTAAAACTCTTAATAGCGAATGATATGTATTGATGATATTGTAAACCCTGCTATGTGCTTATTTGTATGCTTTCATGAATTGTGATTATGTAATTGTGATTATATGAGCATGATGAAGTTATTGAATCCCAAATCTTGAAAAACCCTAATCTCTTGTTTAATGATGATGCCTTGGTATAAGAGAAGGCTTGATAAATTGATAGAATGAGATTAGTGGATCGGAGTGTCACGTTTCGACACATAGAATTAGTGGATCATAGTGTCACGTTCCGACACATAGAATTAAGGGATCAGGTGTCATGAACCGACATGTAGTATTAGGGGGACCAGGTGTCACGAACCGACACGTAGATTTAGGGGATCGGGTGTCACGAACTGACACGTAGATTTAGGGGATCGGGTGTCACGAACCGACACGTAGAATTAGGGGATCGGAGTGTCACGTACCGACACATAGTAGTAGGGGATCGGAGCGTCACGTACCGACACAAGAGGAAGAAAGATAATGAATCTTGAAAGAGTATAAATATACTCAATCTAATGAACCTAATTCCCAAATAACTATGGTATTGAGGCTTGAGTCCTCATGGATGAATTTGGTAGTACTTATTGATGATTATAGTACTTGTTGTTGCTACATGTTGAGTATCATAGTTGATTTTATAATATTACTTGATATATATTGTTCCCTATTTGGAGTTGGCCGTTGATATCTACTCAGTACTTGTGGTTGTACTGACCCCCTACTTTTATGTTTTCTCTTTGTTATTTGTGGAGTGCAGCAAACGTGCCGTCGTCTTCAACTCAACAGTGATTCTAGCCAGTATTCGTCACACCGGATCTTCAGGGTGATCTAATGCTTCTAGCTTGGACTGGATCTTCTTCTTCAAGTCTTGATGCCTTGAATTTCCGGCATGGACTAGCTTTTACTTGTTGTAGCTCTTAGAAATACTCCTAGTTTAGTCATTTGATTTTAGATGTTCTTGTGGTGATGACTTCCAGTTTTTGGGGATAATGATAATAGTTTTGAATTGTTTTTATTAATGAGTTTCAGTCTTCCGCATTATTTTCTGTTGATATACATTGAAATGTTAAGGGTTAGATTGGTTGGTTCGCTCACATAGGAGGGTAAATGTTGGTGCCAGTCGCGGCTCGGTTTTGGGTCGTGACAAACTTGGTATCCGAGCATTAGGTTTGTTGGTCTCATCACACAAGAACATGTCTAGTAGAGTCTTAAGGAACGGTAGGGGGACGCCTTTACTTTTCCTTGAGAGGCTATAAGACATTAGGAAAATTCCACTCTTTCTTTCTTTCTTTCGTGCTATTACTTGAATCCAATTGGTATCTAGGTGATACAAATTGGTATCTGACCATCTTCACTCTTTTCGCAGATGGTTAGAACTAGAGCAACGACTGCACCAACACCGGCCAGACAAGAAACATCTGAGCCAGCCACTGGGGCTGTGGCTCGAGGAAGAACAGTGGCAAGAGGCCGTGGTAGAGGTCGTGGGAGGACGTCCTCTAGAGGAAGAGGACGAGCACCTAGTCCATCTGATGCTAGGACGGTGACTCCTCCACCGACTGAAGAGGTAGTGAGAGAGGGTGAGGAAGGGGAGAATGAACAAGTGCAGAATGAGGAAATGCCACCCCAACCTACCCCAGAGATGATCAATCAGGTTCTGGCTTATCTTAGCGGGTTATCTGATCACGGTCAGGCACCTCAAGTGGTTTCTGCACCAACACCTCCAGTTTCAGAGATACGACATGCGGCTACTATGTCTCCTCGTATGGATGCCTCATTGGACATAGGCACGTTTCCACGTTTGACTACTGGGCCTACAATGACAAATGATCAGCATGAAAATTTCAGTAAGTTCTTGAAATTGAAACCTCCAGTCTTCAAGGGTGCTGAATCTGAGGATGCTTACGATTTTCTGGTTGACTGTCATGAGCTACTACACAAGATGGGTATAGTAGAACGGTTCGGTGTTGAGTTCGTGAGTTATCAGTTTCACGGGAACGCCAAAATATGGTGGCGATCACATGTTGAGTGTCAACCGACAGAGGCCACACCTATGACTTGGGCATCCTTCTCTAGTTTGTTTATGGAGAAGTATATCCCCCGGACTTTGAGGGATAGGAAAAGAGATGAGTTCTTGAGCCTAGAGCAAGGTAGGATGTCGGTTAATGCATACGAGGCTATGTTTCGGGCATTATCCAGGTATGCCACCCAACTTTGTTTCAGTCCACAAGAGAGGATTCGCCGGTTTGTGAAGGGGTTGAGGGCAGAATTGCGGATTTCGGCCTTACAGGTAGCGGCTACGGCAAAATCCTTCCAAGAAGTGGTAGACTTTGTGATAGAGGTGGAAGGACTGAAGCCAGATGACTTCACCACGACATCAACATCAAAAAGTTTTCAAAAGGGAGGTGAGTTTAATGGTTCATACACTAGAGGACAGGGTTCCGGAGGTTACTCAGTTCGACCTGTTCAGTCTTCACTACAGACTGTCGTTGGGGGTCCACCTATGACCGGTCAACACTTCTCTGAGAGACCTATGCTTGACTCTAGAGAGTGTTATGGATGTGGGGAGACTGGGCATATTAGGAGGAATTGTCCAAAATAGAGTTATAGACCCCCGATAGCTAGAGGTAGAGGTGGTCATGGTAGAAGCCGTTATTCTGGAGGACGTGGTGGTCGAGGTAATGGTGGTCACCAAAACAGCCGGAGTGATGGGCAAACTGGAGCCACTACATCACAACAGGGTAGGGGCAACGGACAAACAAATGAAAGGGCCCATTGTTATGCTTTCCCTGGGAGATCGGAGGCGGAGACATCTGATGCTGTCATCACAGGTAATCTTCTGGTTTGTGATTGCATGGCTTCTGTATTGTTTGATCCTGGATCCACATTTTCTTATGTATCTTCCTCATTTGCTAATGGTCTAAATTTACATTGTGAATTACTTAATATGCCTATTCGTGTTTCTACTCCGGTGGGTGAGTCTGTGGTAGTTAAAAAGGTATATAGGTCTTGTTTGGTGAACTTTGTGGGGAGCAACACTTATGTAGATTTGGTTATCTTAGAAATGGTTGATTTTGATGTAATTCTGGGTATGACTTGGCTTTCTCCGCAATTTGCGATCTTGGATTGTAATGCTAAAACGGTGATATTAGCCAAGCCTGGGACAGATCCGTTAGTGTGGGAGGGCGACTACACTTCCAATCCGGTGCGTATCATCTCCTTTCTTCGTGCTAAGAAAATGGTTAGTAAAGGGTGTTTACCTTTCTTTGGACATCTCAAGGATGACACTACTCAAGTACCCTCGATTGAGTCGGTTTCGGTAGTCCGTGAGTTTTTGGATGTGTTCCCTGCAGATCTTCCTGGTATGCCACCAGATAGGGATATTGAATTTTGTATTGATCTTGAACCGGGTACTCGCCCCATTTCTATACCCCCTAATAGAATGGCTCCCGCGGAGTTAAGAGAGTTAAAGGCACAACGTCAAGAGTTGTTGAGAAAGGGCTTCATTAGAGCAAGTGCATCTCCTTGGGGTGCTCCGGTATTATTTGTGAAGAAGAAGGATGGGAGCTTTCGGATGTGCATAGACTACCGGCAGTTGAACAAGGTAACTATCAAGAACAAGTATCCCATTCCTCGCCTTGATGACTTGTTCGATCAGTTAGAAGGTGCTTGTGTCTTCTCTAAAATTGACTTGAGATCCGGTTATCATCAATTGAAAATACGGGCAACGGATGTGCCAAAGACTGCTTTTCGAACTAGGTATAGGCACTACGAATTTGTGGTAATGTCGTTTGGTCTTACTAATGCCCCTGCTGCTTTCATGAGCTTGATAATGGGATTTTTAAGCCATATCTAGATCTCTTTGTGATCGTATTTATTGATGATATACTGATATACTCGAAGAGTAAGAAGGAACACGAGGAGCATTTGAGAATGGTGTTAGAGTTATTGAGGAAGAAAAAGCTTTATGCCAAATTCTCCAAGTGTGAGTTTTGGCTTGATTCAGTGTCCTTCTTGGGACACGTGGTTTCAAAGGATGGAGTGATGGTGGATCCATCCAAGATTGAGACTGTGAAGAATTGGGTGAGACCTTCAAACGTTTCAGAAATAACGAGTATTGTTGGTTTAGCTAGCTACTACCGCCGATTTGTCAAGGGATTCTCCTCTATTGCATCCCAATTAACGAACTTGACTAAGCAGAATGTTCCATTTGTATGGTCGGATGAGTGTGAGGAAAGCTTGAAGAAACTCAAGACCTTGTTGACTACTGCACCAATTCTTACTTTGCCAGTAGAGGGTAAAAACTTCATCGTTTATTGTGATGCATCCTATTCGGGTTTGGGTGCAGTTCTAATGCAAGAGAAGAATGTGATTGCTTATGCTTCGAGGCAATTAAAGGTGCATGAACGTAACTATCCGACCCATGATTTGGAGTTGGCCGCTGTAGTATTTGCACTAAAGCAATGGAGACACTATTTGTATGGGGTTAAATGTGAAGTTTATACGGACCATCGTAGCCTACAGTACGTCTTTACTCAAAAAGATTTGAACTTTAGACAAAGGAGATGGATGGAACTACTGAAGGACTACGACATCACTATCTTGTATCATCTGGGAAAAGCGAATGTTGTGGCGGATGCTTTAAGTAGAAAGGCCGGAAGCATGGGAAGTCTAGCTCATTTGCACGTTTCTAGACGCCCATTGGCTAGAGAGGTTCAGATTCTGGCTAATGACCTTATGAGGTTAGAAATAAATGAGAAGGGAGGATTGTTATCTTGTGTAGAGGCGAGATCTTCTTTTCTTGACAAGATCAAGGGAAAACAGTTTGATGATGAGAAACTAGGTCGAATTCGAGATAAAGTGTTGCAAGGAGAGGCTAAGGAAGCAATAATTGATGACGAAGGCATTTTGAGGATTAAGGGAAGAGTATGTGTACCCCGCATCGATGATTTGATCACCACTATTCTTATAGAGGCTCATAGTTCCGGATATTCTATACATCCTGGTGCAACCAAGATGTACCGTGACCTAAAGCAACACTTTTGGTGGAGTAGGATGAAGCGTGACATAGTGGATTTTGTTGCCAAATGCCCAAATTGTCAACAAGTAAAGTATGAACACCAGAGGCCCGGAGGAACACTTCAGAGAATGCCCATTCAAGAATGGAAGTGGGAGAGAATTGCAATGGACTTCGTGGTTGGTCTTCCTAAGACATTGGGTAAGTTTGATTCCATTTGGGTGATTGTTGATAGGTTAACTAAGTCTGCTCACTTCATTCCTGTCAAGGTGACTTACAATGCAGACAAGTTAGCCAAACTTTACATCTCAGAGATTGTTCGGTTGCATGGGGTTCCACTCTCCATTATATCAGATAGAGGTACGTAGTTTACTTCTAAGTTTTGGCGAACATTGCATGCTGAATTAGGTACTAGGTTGGACCTTAGTACTGCGTTTCACCCTCAGACTGATGGTCAGTCTGAGCGAACGATTCAAGTGTTAGAGGATATGCTTCGTGCATGTGTGATAGAATTTGGTGGTCATTGGGATAGTTTCTTACCTTTGGCAGAGTTTTCATACAATAATAGCTATCACTCCAGTATTGACATGGCTCCATTTGAAACATTGTATGGGAGGAGGTGTAGATGTCCCATTGGTTGGTTCGATGCATTTGAGGTTAGACCTTGGGGTACTGACCTCTTGAGGGATTAGTTAGATAAGGTGAAGTGCATTCAAGGAAAGCTTCTAGCGGTTCAAAGTAGACAAAAGGAATATGCAGACCGAAAGGTTAGAGACTTGGAGTTTATGGAGGGTGAACAAGTCTTGTTGAAGGTTTCACCCATGAAAGGGGTGATGCGGTTTGGTAAAAGAGGTAAACTAAGACCAAGGTATATTGGTCCCTTTGAAGTACTTAAGCGAGTAGGGGAGGTGGCTTACGAATTGGCCTTGCCTCTAGGGCTGTCCGGAGTGCATCCGGTATTTCATGTGTCCATCTTGAAAAAATACCATGGGGATGGAAACTACATCATCCGTTGGGATTTAGTCTTGCTTGATGAGAATTTGACTTATGAGGAGGAACCGGTTGCTATTTTAGATAGAGAGGTTCCCAAGCTGAGGTCGAGAGAGATTGCATCCATCAAAGTTCAATGGAAGAATCGATCGGTTGAAGAGGCCACTTAGGAGAAGGAGGCAGATATGCAAGAAAAATACCCACATCTGTTTACAAATTCAGGTACTCCTTTTCGCCCTTGTTTTTCTTCTTTTGATCGTTCGAGGACGAACGATGGGTAAATTGGTATCTATTGTAACGACCTGTTTAGTCGTTTCGAGCAGCAGATTTTATTTCTGGAAAATTGGCTGAGACGACGGACCCCACGACGGACCGTCATGGGCACGACGGACCATCGCAGGGTGTCGTTTCAATATACTTAGAAATTCTGAAATTGGGTACTGAAAATCGACTCTCTGAACTTAGTGACGGACTTGCAGGACGGACCGTCACAGACCCTTGGTGGAAAATCCAGTCTCTGAACGTTATGACGACCTGCAGGACGGACCGTCGCAGGCACGACGGCCCGTCACAGGTTGCGTAATTCCAGTTTGGGTCGGATTTCTTCACACATTTTAAGGGACGTTTTGGACTATTCCTACTTTAATTATAAAGTTAGAGGGTTAAGGATTATAAGTCTAATTACTTGGGGGTTAAAAAAGGTAACCTTAAGTTAATTAGTGGGTTATTATTGCCATCTTTCATTCTTAATTAAATGCTAAGTAGGGTAAAAGTAAGAGGGTATGAATAAGAAAATAGAAAGAGAAAGAGAGACAGAGAGTCGAACGAGGAAGAAGAAGAACAAAGCTTGGGAATTTCTTGCTTGACCACTAGTCTTCGGTGGAGGTAGGTTATGGTTTATTCTCTTATGATATTCGTAGTAAAACACTTAATAGCGAATGATATGTATTGATGATATTGTAAACCCTAGTATGTGCTTATTTGTATGCTTGCATGAATTGTGATTATGTAATTGTGATTATATGAGCATGATGAAGTTATTGAATCCCAAATCTTGGAAAACCCTAATCTCTTGTTTAATGATGATGCCTTGGTATAAGAGAATGCTTGATAAATTGATAGAATGAGATTAGTGGATCAGAGTGTCACGTTCCGACACATAGAATTAGTGGATCGGAGTGTCACGTTACGACACATAGAATTAAGGGATCGGGTGTCACGAACCGACACGTAGTATTAGGGGGACCGGGTGTCACGAACCGACACATAGAATTAGGGGATCGGGTGTCACAAACCGACACGTAGATTTAGGGGATCGGGTGTCACGAACCGACACATAGAATTAGGGGATCGGAGTGTCACGTACCGACACATAGTAGTAGGGGATCGGAGTGTCACGTACCGACACAAGAGGAAGAAAGATAATGAATCTTGAAAGATGATAAATATACTCAATCTAATGAACCTAATTCCCAAATGAGTATGGTATTGAGGCTTGAGTCCTCATGGATGAATTTGGTAGTACTTATTGATGATTATAGTACTTGTTGTTGCTACATGTTGAGTATCATAGTTGATTTTATAATATTACCTGATATATACTGTTCCCTATTTGGAGTTGGCCGATGATATCTACTCAGTACTTGTGGTTGTACTGACCCCCTAGTTTTATGTTTTCTCTTTGTTATTTGTGGAGTGCACCAAACGTGTCGTCGTCTTCAACTCAACAGTGATTCTAGCCAGTCTTTGTCACACCGGATCTTGAGGGTGAGCTAATGCTTCTAGCTTGGACTGTATCTTCTTCTTCAAGTCTTGATGCCTTGAATTTCCGGCATGGACTAGCTTTTACTTGTTGTAGCTCTTAAAAATACTCCTAGTTTAGTCATTTGATTTTAGATGTTCTTGTGGTGATGACTTCCAGATTTTGGGGATAGTGATAATAGTTTTGAATTGTTTTTATTAATGAGTTTCAGTCTTAAGCATTATTTTCTGTTGATATACATTGAAATGTTAAGGGTTAGATTGGTTAGTTCGCTCACATAGGAGGGTAAATGTGGGTGCCAGTCGCGGCTCGGTTTTGGGTCGTGACAGGAACAATTCTCTATCTTATAATGAGTCATTCTTTACAATATGTATTCATTAACATTTCATAAGCCATTATCTATTGTATATGCTATCTAATTCATTACTTTAATGTTAGTTAAGAATGAGGTATTTAGTTCACATTATATTTCTACTTTCCTTTGTTTGCATCAAATAAGAAGTCATTATAGGTCAATCTTATTATTCTTTGCCCGTTATTTGCTGAAACTTCATGAATGTAATATTGACAATTGATATTCTTAAGATCTTCTTCATTGCTAACTTTGAACATACGTTCCATCATCATCATTTGTTCTCATTTTCATAGTGAAATCATTACGAATAAGATCATGCAAGCTGAACATGAAATCCTTTGTCGTCCCCACACTTAAAAGAGTTGATTCATGTGATCTACTCATCAAATCCATTGTCTGCCCCACACCAAAAAGGGGTGATTCCTTGCTAAGGAGAATCCATCTCGAGTGTTCACTGCACACTGAAAAGAGTGTCTCACGGCTATAGTGAACCAAGATCATGTTGTGAGCATGAACCGGCATAGATCATGTGGGCTAAAAATGAAATCAAGTGTCTGCCACACACCGAAAAGGAGTGGAATTACATGCCAAAGTGAAACGGAAAATACCAAGCTTGCTTAGGCAAAAACCAATGTCTAATTCCTATTTTGGCTAGACATAGTTCGAAGATTAGGGACTTAATGAGACTACTTATCCACCACGGTTGTAGCCTCATCTAATGAGAATTACACGAGCAATCACATGCTCATAACTACTGTATCGCTGTTGTGATCACTTCCATTATCTTCTAAATCTTTTAAAGTTGAATCAAGTATCATGGAAGCTTACTTACCGATTAAGATTTACTTACACTTGTGATGACTTTTTATCCTTACTTTACATTGATGAAATGTGAATTTTCCTTAATAACTTCCTTACTTTACATTGATGATATGTGAATTGTCCTCACATATCATCCTTACTTTATATTGATGAAATGTGAATTGTCTACCATATTATTCTTACTCTACATTGAGTAAATGTGAATTGACCTTACATATCATCTATAGGTGTTAATGAGACTAGTCTCACACATTCTAAAACCTTTATTCATGAGTATTTTCTTTTAACATAGTAGCTTAGATGTAAGTTAGACTTGTCTCACATCCTCTAACACCCCATTCTGGTCATTTACTTCATTTCGACCCCTTTAATTAAGTTATAACTCAAGTTATTTCTTTACTTTAGTGTAGTAGCCTCAATTCATCATTTATGGACGATGAACACTTCTTTAAATGAGTTACATATGTTCATAGTTCATTCTTGTAGATCATGATGGGAGTTGTCCCAATGGATGTGCCCTTGTTTATGGATTCATTTAATTACATTAGAAATGCTTATAATATATTTGATACTCTTACAACACAAGATTTGCATATGATTAGAATTGGCATAAAAAATTGGGAATAACTTCATAGTCAATTTATTGGCACAAGCCAACCATTCATTCAAATATAATCTCATGAATTTATTAGCCAATTCTATTACATATTTTTGAGATAATGTTGTAGGTTAAATTAATGGCATAATCCAAACATTCACTACACTTGAACTTTTAACCTTTGATTTTTACGCTCACAAATTCATGTGGATAGGTTATGTAGGGACTTGTCCCATTGATTGGATCTATATTATTAGTTCATTAATGTAGAGATTGGTATGGATTTTCATGTTTTGGAAGTAATATGATAACACATATGTCATACCAGCCAATTTGATGGCACAAATCATAATTTCACTAGACAGTGGTCATGAGAATATCATTAGCCAATTTAATTAACTTCACGTATATACCATAGGTGATCTCATCATTTTAGTAAGTAAAAATTCCAATCATTCTTTGAAATCAAACTTGTATCCAATTCTATTAAACACCATATTTATTGCCCAAATTATTGCCATAAGATAGGAAATTCATCCAAATGTGATTTCATGGAGATGTTTAAGCCAATCATAGTTCATAACTTTAGGCATAATGTTTTTAAGAATCTTTGATAGCATCATATTAACATTTGATGAATATAAAATCTTCGTAAAGTCACCTTAAACGTATGTATTAGAACATATCTTACTTATACATCGTTCTTTAATTCACGTAGAGAACCCTTAACATCAAACTAGTTTAATTCATAGTTCATTCGACATTGAACTATGAAGAACCCTACACATATGATTATTGAAAATCACATACCTACAACATGATCAAGAATAATCAATACAACATTAAAAACATAAAAAGGATACTAGGGAAAGGGATGTTCGACGAGAATAATGATAAATAACCCTAGATTTCAAGATCGTTGAATTGTTGAAACAAAGTTCTCTGGGAGAAAGAAGTAAAGGATATAAACCCATACATTATTTAAAAATTAATCTATAAATACCACCTTGAAAAAAAACCTTGAACAAACCTTGAAATCGCCCTAGCGAAATGGATAATTTTTATGCCTTTTTCTTTCGTTCGTTGCTTAGTGTTTTTGCGTCCCTTTTCTATCCGTTTTAACGTGATTATAAGTTTTCGAAAATGAATTTAACTCATTCAAATAATTTTTTAATGAGTAAATTAAATAAATTAATTAACTAATTTCGAATAATCCCTTCCTACATTGACTAGAACTAGGAAAACACAATATTTGGTAAAATCAGAGATTTTCCTACAAATTTTGTCTTTCCCCTTTAAATTAATTTATTAAATGTCTAAATTTAAATAATTAAGGTACATATGGTAATTTATTAAAGTGACCCTACACCATTGGAACAAAAATTAACCCTTTTGGACAATCCTAGATTAAGTACTAGGATGTTTCTTGAGTTCTACTATGTTACTGTAAGATTTTTTGTTTAACCCATTTATTTTAATTAAAAAAAAGGATAATGTAATAATTTAAGATACCTATTATAATTAATAAAGTACCCTTAACTATTTATAACTATAACTAATCCTTTGGACAATCCTAGGTTAGGTAATAAGTTTTTTTTTCTTGCCTTAATCGAAATCTGGAAATACCTTTTTTGTTTCGGTTGTCCTTCTAAATTAATAAAATAATATGATATATGAATTAATTAAGTAGCCTAGTGTAATTAATAAAGTATTCTTAAGTTTTTGGGACCATAACCAACCTCTTGAACAATCCTAGGTTAGGTACTAGGTGGTCTCTTTAACTAGTAACTAGGTTAGTGCCACCCGCTTAAGTCTTAGGTTGTCGGGTGCACTAATTAGTTGATTTATTTTGTTCTTAGGCTAGTTAGATTATAGGGAATCATTTTATATTCTACAATTTTAAGGAAGTTAGGTGTGACAACCCTAAAAATGGATATGCTAAGTAATGCTTAATGCGTCTAGAATGTCAACGATTAGACCGGGTTCATACGGATTGATGCGGGTAGAACAAGACCTCGGAACACTTGATTTACATACAATCCAACTAACTTTGTAATTAATTTTATCTAGAAAAGGTTAGTTCCACCCATGAAAGACTCTTGATTACGAAGATTTACTTGAATGAGTCTTTACGAGAATTAAAAAGCGGAAATCTTTGGTTTGGAGGGTCTACGGTTAAAATAGTCTTTTTCCAAGATAAGTATAGTATATAAATTAACCTAAATATATAATAAATTATTTAATTAGTAAGGTGGAGGGACATTTTGGGGAGAGAGGCAGGAATTGGGCTCTTGAAGTGAAGTCTTTCTCCACCCGGATTCAAACCTATGTTGAAGCAATGAATTAAATTGTTTTTAATATTTGTAGGTAAAATAATGTAATTAATGAATATCACTCTCTCACACATCTCAATCACTCTCACTCACGGTTTTCTCTGCAAAATAATGTACAAAACATTAGCTAAACCAAAGTTCTTCACTCTTGAAGAACTCACAACGAAAATTATAAACTAACAACTAATTAAAAACATTAGGCAAAGAGAGGGTTTATCCATCAAGTTGGCCTTGAAGCTCATGGATTTGGACGTATGTTTGGAGGGGTTCTTTGGGCAGCATGTCGACGTTTGAATGTAAAAAAGGTATGGTTTCTCTTATCTCTTGGTACCATCCAAAGAGACCCCTTAAGATTTAGAATATACATTACGAAAACTAGGATTGTTCCCCATTGCATGTCCGTGTCACTAGATCCCATTGAATGATATGTTGGTTATATTTGCTGGTAAAAACTAGGGATGAAACGTGTTTCCGTGATGATTATGTTTTTATATGTATGTTTGGAAATATGTTACATATGTTGATGTTTCTGAAAATATAACTACGTGTGTATGTGTATGTTGCCGTGTCTATTATTCATGGTTAAGGACTTGAAATGGCATGATTGTTCTTTATCTTTCATGTACAGATGTTGATGTAAATGTGATGTTCATATGAGTTCAAATGTGTGTGATTTGAGGGATAATGTCTTGGATAAATGAATACATGAAGATGCTCCTAAAATGTTCTAAGTGCACTACAAAAGTCACTTAAGAACCAAGGTGTAACTTGATGAAATGATTCTGCAAAATTGAATGAAAATTTCCAGCTTCTAGCGATAAATTTCGGTCAGTAAAGAGGGTTCAAAATAATGAAAAAAAATTAATTAAAACCAGTGAGGTCATGGAGGATTGAACCCGTGACCTCACCATTATAAAAACCAAAAAAATAAATAAGTAAAAAGGAATGTGGTGAGGGGGATTCGAACCATAGTATTGACTGGAAAATGTAACTTAAAAGAAAAAAAAATAAGAAATGAGAGTGGTATTCGAACCCACCACCTCTCAATAATATTAGTATGAAGAATAAAATAAAAATAAAGGGGGAGGAGTGTGGGAATCAAACCCACGACCTCTTAGGAAGATTAAGGAGGTGAATAAAAGAAAACTAAAGAGGGAGGCGTGTGGGAATCGAACCCACGACCTCTTAGGCAGATTTAGGAGGTGAATAAAAGAAAAATAAAGGGGGAGGCATGTGGGGATCGAACCCACGACCTCTTAAGCAGATTTAAGGAGGAGAATGAAGGAAAAATAAAGGGAAAGGCTTGTGGGTATTTAAATCCACGACCTCTTAGGAAGATTAAAGGAGGAGGATAAAAGAAAAATAAAGAGGGGATGCGGGGGTTTTATCCCAAAACCTCGTATTCAACTCAAAATAGACAAGGAGAAAAAGAAAAAAACAATAATAGAAGGCGTTGTGGGGGTTTGATCCTGTAATGACCTGTTTAGTCGTTTTGAGCAGCAGATTTTATTTCTGGAAAACTGGCTGAGACAACGGACACCACGACGGACCGTCATGGGCACGACAGACCGTCGCAGGGTCTCGTTACAAAACACTTAGAAATTCAGAAATTGGGTACTGAAAATCGACTCTCTGAACTTCGTGAAGGAATGGCAGGACGGACCGTCACTGGCGTGACGGACCGTCACAGACTCTTTGGTGGAAATTGAGTCTCTGAACCTTGCGAAGACCTTCAGGATGGACCTTCGCAGGCACGACGGGCCGTCACAGGTTGCGTAATCCCAGTCTGGGTCGGATTTCTTTACACGTTTTAAGGGACGTTTTGGACTATTCCTACTTTAATTATAAAGTTAGAGGGTTAAGGTTAATAAGTCTAATTACTTGGGGGTTAAAAGAGGTAACCTTAAGTTAATTAGTGGGTTATTATTTCCATCTTTTATTCTTAATTACATGCTAATTAGGGTAAAAGAAAGAGGGTTTGAATAAGAAAAATAGAAAGAACAAGAGAGAGGATCGATTGAACGAGAGAGGAGAAACGAAGAGGAAAACACAAAGCTTGGGAATTTGGTTGCTTGATCACTAATCTTCGGTGGAGGTAGGTTATGGTTTTCACACTATTCGTAGTAAACTCTTAATAGCGAATGATATGTGTTAGTAGTATTGTAAACCCTTCTATATGCTTAATTGTATGCTTGAATGAATATGATTATGTAATTGTGAATAAATAAGCATGATGAAGCTATTGAATCCCTAAATCTTGAAAAGAAACCCTAATCTACTTTGTTAATGATGATGCCTTGGAATAAAAGAAGGCTTGATGAACGAAAGTGGTGAGATTAGGGGATCGGGTGCCACGTTCCGGTACCAGGATAGAAATAGAGGATCGGGTGCCACGTTCCGGTACCAGGATTGAATGAGGATCGAAGTGTCATGTTCCGACACCAGGATAGTATATGGATCGGGTGCCACGTTCCGGTACGAGGATAGAATGAGGATCGGAGTGTCACGTTCCGACACAAGGAGAGTATATGGATCGGGTGCCACGTTCCGGTACCATGATAGAATGAGGATCGGAGTGTCACGTTCCGACACCAGGATAGTATATGGATCGGGTGCCACGTTCCGGTACCAGGATAGAATGAGGATCGGAGTGTCACGTTACGTCACCAGGATAGTATATGGAGCGGAGTGTCACGTACCGACACGAGGGGAATAAATATAATAAATCTTGAAAGATGCTAATATACTCATGTGTGAACTTGACGGTAATTGTTAATGATATAGTACTTGTTGTTGCTACATGTTGAGTATCATAGTTGGTTTTATAATATTACTTCATATATATTGTCTTCTATTTTGAGTTGGCCGATGATATCTACTCAGTACCCGTGTTTTTTACTGACCCCTACTTTTATGTTTTCTTCTTTGTTATTTGTGGAGTGCAGCAAACGTGCCGTCGTCTTCGACTCAACAGTAATTCTAGCCAGTCTTCACTACATCAGAAATTCAGGGTGAGCTAATGCTTCTACTTTGGACTGGATCTTCTTCTTCAAGTCTTGATGCCTTGAGCTTTTGGCATGGACTAGCTTTTATTTGTTTTAGCTTCTTAGACATTTTTAGTTTAGAAATTTGAGGATAGATGTTTTTATGATGATGACTTCAAGATTTTGGGGAATAATAGATGTTGAATTTTAGAAGTTATTAAATTGGTTTCTATTAATGAGTTAAGTCTTCCGCATTACTTTCTGTTGATATTACATTGAAATGTTAGGGTCTAGATTGGTTGGTTTGCTCACATAGGAGGGTAAGTGTGGGTGTTAGTCGCGGCACGGTTTTGGGTCGTGACAAACTTGGTATCAGAGCATTAGGTTCGTTGGTCTCATCACAGAAGAACGAGTCTAGACGAGTCTTAAGGAACGGTAGGGGGACTCCTTTACTTTTCCTTGAGAGTCTATAAGACATTAGGAAAATTCCATTCTTTCTTTCTTTCTTTCGTGCTACTACTTGAATCCAATAGGTATCTAGGTGATACAAATTGGTATCTGACCATCTTCATTCTATTTTGAAGATGGTTAGAACTAGAGCAACGACTGCGCCAACACCAACACCGGCAAGACAAGAAACGTCTGAGCCAGCCACTGGGGCTGTGACTCGAGGAAAAGCAGTGGCAAGAGGCCGTGGTAGAGGTTGTGGTAGGACGTCCTCTAGAGGAAGAGGACGAGCACCTAGTCCATCTGAACCTAGGGCGGTGACTCCTCCACCGACTGAGGAAGTAGTAACAGAGGGTGAGGAAGGGGAGAATGAACAAGTGCAAAATGAGGAATTGCCACCCCAACCTACCCCATAGATGATCAATCAGGTTCTTGCTTATCTAAGCGGGTTATATGATCAGGGTCAGGCACCTCCAGTGTTTTCTGCACTAACACCTCCGGTTTCAGAGGTACGACATGCCGCTACTGGGGCTCCCCGTATGGATGCCTCATTGGAAATAGGCACGTTTCCTCGTCTTACTACAGGGCCTATAATGACAAATGATCAGCATGAACTTTTCAGTAAGTTCTTGAAATTGAAACCTCCACTCTTCAAGGGTGCTGAATCGGAGGATGCCTACGATTTTCTGGTTGACTGTCATGAGCTACTACACAAGATGGGTATAGTAGAACAGTTTGGTGTTGAGTTCGTGACTTATCAGTTTCAAGGGAACGCAAAAATGTCGTGGCGGTAACATGTTGAGTGTCAACCGATAGAGGCAACACCTATGACTTGGGCATCATTCTCTAGCTTGTTTATGGAGAAGTATATTCCGCGGACTTTGAGGGATAGGAAAAGAGATGAATTCTTAAGTCTAGTGCAAGGTAGGATGTCGGTTACTGCATATGAGGCTAAGTTTCGTGCACTATCCAGATATGCCACCCAACTTTGTTTCAGTCCACAAGAGTGGATTCGCCATTTTGTGAAGGGGTTGAGGTCAGTGTTGCGGATTTCAGCCTTACAGGTAGCGGCTACGGCAAAATCCTTCCAAGAAGTGGTAGATTTCGTGGTAGAGGTGGAAGGAGTTAAGCCAGATAAATTCACCATGGCCTAGACATTAAAACGGTTTCGAAATGGAGGTGAGTTTATTGGTTCTTACTCTAGAGGACAGGGTTCCGGAGGTTACTCAGTTCGACCAGTTCATTCTTCACTACAGACTGTAATTGGGGGTCCGCCTCAGACCGGTCAACACTTCTCTAAGAGACCTATGCTTTACTCTAGAGAGTGTTATGGATGTGGAGAGACTGGACATATTAGGAGAATTGTCCAAAACAGAGTTATAGACCCCCAATAACTAGAGGTAGAGGTGGTCATGGTAGAGGCCGTTATTCTGGAGGACGTTGTTGTCGAGGTAATGGTGGTCACCAAAACGGCTGGGGTGATGGGCAAACTGGAGCCACTACATCACAACATGATAGGGGCAACGGGCAATCAAACGAAAGGGCCCATTGTTATGCTTTCCCTGGGAGATCGGAAACGGTGACATCTGATGCTGTTATCACAGGTAATCTTCTGGTTTGTGATTGCATGGCTTCTGTATTGTTTGATCCCGAATCCACATTTTCTTACGTATCTTCCTCATTTGCTAATGGTCTTAATTTACATTGTGAATTACTTGACATGCCTATTCGTGTTTCTACTCCGGTGGGTGAGTCTGTGATAGTTGAAAAAGTGTATAGGTCTTGTTTAGTGACTTTTATGGGGAGTAACACTTACGTAGATTTGGTTATCTTAGAAATGGTTGACTTTGATGTAATTCTGGGTATGACTTGGCTTTCTCCGAATTTTGTGATCTTGGATTGTAATGCTAAAACTTTGACGTTAGCCAAGCCTGGGACAGATCCGTTAGTGTGGGAGGGCGAATACAGTTCCAATCCGGTGCGTATCATCTCCTTGCTTCGTGCTAAGAAAATGGTTGGTAAAGGGTGTTTAGCGTTATTGGCACATCTCAAGGATGACACTACTCAAGTACCCTCGATTGAGTCGGTTTCAGTAGTCCGTGAGTTTTTGGATGTGTTCCCTGCAGATCTTCCCGGTATGCCACCAGATAGGGATATTGACTTCTGTATTGAACTTGAATCGGGTACTCGCCCCATTTCTATACCCCCTTATAGAATGGCTCCCGCGGAGTTAAGAGAGTTAAAGGCCCAACTTCAAGAGTTGTTGAGCAAAGGCTTCATTAGACCAAGTGCATCTCCTTGGGGTGCTCCGGTTTTGTTTGAAAAGAAGAAGGATGGGAGTTTTCGGATTTGAATAGACTACCGGCAGTTGAACGGTAACTATTAAGATTAAGTATCCCGTTCCTCGCATTGATGACTTGTTCGATCAGTTACAAGGTGCTTGTGTCTTCTCTAAGATTGACTTGAGATCTGGTTATCATCAATTGAAAATACGGGCAACGGATGTGCCAAAAACTGCTTTTCGAACCAGGTATGGGCATTACGAATTTGTAGTGATGTCCTTTGGTCATACGAATGCCCCTGCTGCATTCATCAGCTTGATGCCTTGAGCTTTCGGCATGGACTAGCTTTTATTTGTTTTAGCTTCTTAGACATTTTTAGTTTAGAAATTTGAGGATAGATGTTCTTGTGATGATGACTTCCAGATTTTGGGGAATAATAGATGTTGAATTTTAGAAGTTATTAAATTGGTTTCTATTATTGAGTTAAGTCTTCCGCATTACTTTCTGTTGATATTACATTGAAATGTTAGGGTGTAGATTGGTTGGTTCGCTCACACAGGAGGGTAAGTGTGGGTGCCAATCACGGCTCGATTTTGGGTCGTGACAGATCCCCCAACCCCTTGGCCAAGAAAGAGGTAATTCAAAGAAGAAAAATAAAGAGGAAACATTGATATTAGGGCTCGATATAGGGTCCCAATGTCATGTGGGCCAAAATACAATAAATGAGAAAATGTATGTGTTGTTTAAGGGATTCGAAATTGGTTCCCTTGCCCAGATTCCGGTAGATGCATAAGTGATACGTGAATTAAATCTTCATGAATAATGCTGCCTACTTAGATCGAAATCGAGATCTTGTAATAAATACATGATGCATAAGTTTTGTACTGCAGAATCTTAGGAAGATATGAATTACTTAAACGAACTATGTATGAAGCCTCATGGATTGTATGTATAGACCCATAATTCTGGCATACATTTAAAAATAAGTGAACCAAAGGTTTATCTAATGAAATTATGTAACCCTAGAAGGGTTAGTACGAGTGTAATACATACTAAATGGCCATGTGCATTGGCATACGATGAAATGATTATTATGTAGTTAAATGATGAAACCCTAGAAGGGTTAAATAAGAATTTGAAACGCACAAATGGCCAAGTGCATTGGCATATGATGAAATGAATATTCTCGTAATAAGGGTTGAGTAATTATGAAGAGAAAATGTTCTAATGTTTATGAATGTGGTGACAAAATGATATAAGGCTAATGTAAATTATGAGAGCAATCTCAAATGAGCCTAAGTAAATGTTACCAAAACATACTCACCTATAAGAGTGTAAAGTTAATGAATAGACCAGTCTCTATGAACACTCTAATGAAATTATTGAGATTAATACACTTAATGCTAATAATGAGATGATAAATCATATATTGAGATATGATGTCCTAATACTAGAAGGCAGCTTCAATGACGTATGAGTTGAATGTAATGGAACTTTATACTGAGCACGGAGATACTATCTATGAGAAGTTACTCCTTCTTTCGGGAAGGCAGAAGGTTCACGTAACTCTCATGAGATGAGACTCTCCGGCATGCAGGGTTTAAGTCTCTTTATATCTCCTAGTCTTCGAACCTATACTGCCAATATAGGGATCTGGCAGGGTTCAACCCATTTAAGGTAGCATGTATTAGGTTACTTTGTCCGCTGATTCCACCTCTTTTCGGTGTGGGGTTTCATGACACTACATTTCATGATGCTCACATGATCTATGTCGTTTAAAGTTAAAAGTTCCCAATAAATGAATGAGGTCAGCCTCAAATGAGACGCATAATGAAACAAACAATACTAAAGGTATTAAGATAGGATAATCAACAGGTGATTTCGAGTCAAGTAATGACATTAGGTTATTCTTGGTCATTACACAACGAACCCGATGAATGTCTTGTACTACATTGAAGGTAAGCTGGTGCTTACACTGGCCCATGAATGAAATGAAATAATGTACGTACGAATGAAAGAAGAAGATTTTTTATTGATGTCATTTTTGCAATTACATCACTATCATTATAATACACTGCTTCTTTCATTTGATGATCTTAATGTTAGATGGTTGATGGTGAACAATTGTTTATATAATTTAATGTTTAGTAATAATGTTACGAAACAAAAATTTTCAAATTTTCTACTAAAATAAACGTAGATTAAATAAAAATGACGTATGTAGATTTGTCTGCGACCTCTGAAAGGTCAACAACGTCGGTCTCGTCAGGGGTTTAGCTTCTAGTCTTGACATAGTTGGTATCATATCCCTAGGTTACATTCCGAAAATAATAAGCTCACATCAACTACATTGAGTAGTTTCTAAGTCATGGTAGTTTCTAAGTCTGATCTTATTGTGCCTTCTTTAATGTTTGTTTGTTGGTGTTAAGATCATATATAAAATCAACTTTTGTGATTCAGAAAGATGAATACAATGAGAAACAAAGGCAGAGCAATAAGGTGCTCCCAGGGTGAACTCACCTGCCAGCACCATGGCTAGCAGGTTAAGTTACTTTACGAGGATGAATCCTCGTGTTTACAGTAGATCTAATATTGCTGAGAATCTTGAGGTGGAGTGTAGGGAAGCTATGTTGCATGAAAGCATGAGCCTTTCCAGGCTTATGCTCCATGTCCAAAATATGGAGGAAAATAGGAATAGGAAGCATACTCGGGGAGAGAACAGGTCAAGACAAGCTGAGAAGAATTTTTCAAGGAAGAGTAGTAATGAATTCAAGGATAATCCCATGTTTAAAAAGGGACTCTCCCACTAAGGGGAGTCAGGTTCGTCCAAGGATCACTATCATAGGGATTCCTAGCCCAGAGTTAAGAGTAGGAAGTATGTCAAATTTCATGGAGGAGAGTGTACGAGGGTCTCTAATGCTTGTTAGATTTGTAGCAAACCGGGTCACATGGTGAATGATTCTTTGAATAGGAGAAGTTAACAAAAAGGGAAGGAGAGAGTTCAACTTAATGGTCCAAGTGAAGAGTCTCCAATGAGGCAACGATTCTTTGCACTCAAGTCTCTCTGGGTGCAGGAAAAGGCACCTCTAATGAAGTCCCTGATCTGTAAACTTAATTAGTATTTCATGTATTTGACTATGTATGGTGTTTATTCACTAGTATGATGTTAATATGTTTTAGTCCTCATGTGGGTGGATGATTTGTATGAAATTACATGTTTACATATGTTGTATTCTTCGATGAGACTAGTTTAGGAAATAGTTCCTTAGTCTATTAATGTGAAGCTACTAGTAGGTTTCAAGGACGTGCTCCATCATGTTAATATGTGAATTAGATATTCACTAATGGGGAGTATTGAATTACCTGCATAGATTATATAGATGACTTACTTATTGTTAGGAAAGAGTAGTGTCATTCAGGGACGAATGTTACGAATGTGGGTATAATGTAACAACCTTAAAAATTGATATGATAAGTAATGCATAATGTGTCTATAATGCCAACGATTATACCGGGTTCACACGGATTGATGCGCGTAAAACAAGACCTCGTAACCCTTGATACATCCTATAAAACTAACTTGAGGGATTAGTTATGCTAGGAAAGGTTGGGTCCAACCATGTAGGACTCTCGAATACGATGATTTACTCAAAGGACTCTTTACCGGACATAGAAAGAGAAAATCTTAAGTATAGACGATCTAGGGTTAAAATGGTATTTTTACAGGGTTTGGGTAGTATCGTAATTACCCTAAATATATAATTAATTATTTAATTAATAATGTGGAGGGACATTTGGGGAGAGAGGGCCGAAATTGGGCTTTTGAAGTGAAGTCTTGCTCCACCCGTGTTCGAACCTACGTGGAAGCAATGAATTAAATTATTTTTAATATATGTTGGTAAATTAATGTAATTAATTTATATTTATTAGTTATTATATGATTTAAAATAAAACTAAATTGGATTTTTAATAATAAAATAAAACCTTATTTGACTAAGACCTAAACTAGACTTCTAAGTCTAAGAAAAGACTTCTCTCCCACGCTCATCTCTGTCTCACGTATCTATCAGTCCCAATAACGTTTTTCTCTGGCAAATAATGTAAACAAACATTAGGTAAACCAAATATCTTCAAACTTGAAGAACTGACATTGAAAATTATAAACAAACAACTAATCAAACACATTAGGCAAAGCGAGGGTTTTTCCGTCAACTTGGAGTTGAAGCTTTTTGTAGTGGACGTGTGTTTGGAGGGGTTCTTTGGACATAAAGTCATGGTATGAATGTCAAAATTGTATGGGCTAGCTTATATCTTGGTCCCTTTTTCATGTGACCCCTTAAAGTTTAGAATATTCATTCCGAAAACAAGGATTGTTCCCTGTTGCATGTTCCTTTCACTAACTCCCATTTAATCATATGTTGGTTACATTTACTGCTAGAAAATTAGTAATGAAACGTGTTTTCATTATGATTAGATGTTTATACGTATGTTTGGAATTATGTGACTTATGTTGATGTTTTCGAAAATGTAACTACGTGTGTATGCGTATGTTGTTGTGGCTATTAGTCATGGTTTAGGACTTGAAATGGCATGATAGTTCTTTATATTTCATGTGCGCATGTTGATGGTAATGTGATGTTCATATGAGTTAAAATGTATCTTATTTTAGGGATAATATCTTGGCTAAATAAATTTTTGAAGACGCTCCTATAACGTTCTAAATGCACTACAAAAGTCCCCCAAGAAATAAGGTGTAACTTGACGAAAGGATGCTGAAAAATTAAAGGAAAATTTCCAGCTTCTAGTGATAAATTTCGGTCAACAAAGAGGGTTCACCATGTTGAAAAAAATGAATTAAAACAAGTGAGGTCATGGAGGATTGAACCCGTGACCTCACCATGTGTAAAACCATGAAAATAAAGAAGTAAAAAAAAAATGTGGTGAAGGGAATTCGAACAATAGTATTGTCTGGAAAATGTAACTTAACAGAAAAAATAAGAAATGAGAGGAGCGGGGTTCGAACCCACAACCTCTTAATCAGATTTATGGAGGAGAATAAAATAAAAATAAAGGGGGAGGTGTGTGGGAATCGAACCCACAACCTCTTAGGCAGATTAAGGAGGACAATAAAAGAAAACTAAAGGGGAAGGGGTGTGGGAATCGAACTCACGACCTCGTAGGCAGATTGAGGATATGAATAAAAGAAAAATAAAGTGGGAGGAGTGTGGGACTCGAACCCACGACCTCTTAGGAAGTATTAAGTAGGAGAATAAAAAAAGTGGGAGGCTTGTTGGAATCGAACCCACGACCTCTTCGGAAGATTTAAGGAGGAGAATAATGAAAAATAAAGAGGGTATGTGGGGGTTTAATCCTAAAACCTCATAGTCAACTCGAAACAGGCAAGGAGAAATAGAAAAAATAATAATAAAAGGGGTTGTGGGGGTTTGATCGTGCATCCCCTCGGCCAAGTAAAAGGTAATTTAAAGAAGAAAAATAAAGAGGAAATGTTTATGTTGGGGTTCAATCTAGGGTCCCAATGTCATGTGGACCAAAGTACAATAAAAAATAAAATCTAAGTTTTGTTTAAGGGATTCGAAATTTGGTTCCCTTGCCCAAATTCCATATAGATGCCTAAGTCATATGTAAATTCAATCTTCAAAATAATATTGCCTACTTAGATCGAAATCGAGGACTCAGCATAAATACAAGATGCATAAGTCTTGTACTACATAATCTTAGGAAGATATCAATCACTTAAACGAACTATAAATGAATCCTAATGGCTTGTATGTATAGATCAACAAGTCTAGCATACATTCAAAAATAAGTGAACCTAAGATGTATGTAATGCAAGGATGTAACCTTAGAAGGGTTAAGTACGAGTGTAAAACACACTCAATGTCAATGAGCATTGGCATATGATGAAATAATTATTATGTAATCAAATGTTGAAACACTAGAAGGGTTATGTAAGTGTGTGAAACCCACAAATGGCCAAGTGTATTGGCATATGATGAAATGAACATTCACGTACAAAGGGGTGAGTAAATAATAAGAGAAAATATGCTAATATTGATGAATGTGGTGACAACATGATATGAGGCTTATGTAAAACATGAGACCAATCTGATACGGCATAAGCAAATGTAAGAAATACGTACTCACCTATGAGAGTGTAATGTTAATGAAGCGACTAGTCTCTATGAACACTCTTATGAACATATTGAGATTGACACACTTAATACTAATGATAATATGAGAAATCATCTATATAACTATGATGTACTCATACTAGAAGCCAGCTTCCATGATATGAGTTGAATCTAAACGAACTTTATACTGAGCATCGATAGACTAGATATCAGCTGTGATTCCTTCTTTTGGAAAGGGCGGAGGTTCACATAATTCTCATAATATTAGACTCTCCGGCATGCGGGGTATTTTCTTGTTATATCTCCTAATCTTTGAACCTAAACGGCCAATGTAGGGATCTGGCGGGGTTCAATTCTGATTTACGCTTACATGTTTTGGGTATGTTTTGCCGGTGAATTTACCTCTTTTCGATGTGGTGTTTCATGACACTGTATTTCATGATACTCACATGATATATGTTGGTTAAATTTAAAGTTCCCAATGAATGAATGTGGCCATCCTCAAATGAGGCACATAATGAAACGAACGATACTAAAGGTGTTAGGATAGGATAATCAATAGGTGAGTTAGACTCAAGTAACGACATTAGGTCATTATTGGTCATAGCACAATGAACCCGATGAAAGTATTAAACTACATCCTAGGTATAAGTGGTGTTTATACTGGCCCATGAAAGAAATGAAATAAAGTATGTGAATGAAAGAAGCACACACTATGCTTGCTAAAGCAGACTCCCTAGTTGAGGTCCCATATGTTGAGCCCTCATTTTGGGAATTCTTAATGTCAAGTCCATTATTCCAAGATCTCATGGCATACAAATAAATCATATGAACAGTGATATGTGTTATATGAATTATAATATGTGCTATGTGTATGGTGTTGTGTGATGTGTGCAAAATGTTAAGAAAGATGGTGCATGTTACTTTTATGTTATAACGTTCCTAGTCCAAATTTTGAAAACTCATAAACTTTCCCAATCAAAATTTGGAAAGTTCACACACTTTCTTAATATTAATTTGGCAAGTCCACCGACTTGACCTACTATAATCATGTTTCTAGGAAAGAGCTATTCTTACTCATGACTATCCTTGGTGTGTGCTTTCATATACCCATACTTAGTACAATTGTGTACTAACCCTATACAACTCTAAACTTTTAGGTGCAAGCACAGGTAGATGCGATTTATAGGATCAATGTTGCAACTATCCGGACGTCTAGCATACATCTGGACTTGTTAGGCCCTCATGATTTTGAGTATTCTTGAGCATTTACATTCTATCTTACTTGTAGGATTGAGTTATTGGAGTATGTTACCAAAACCTTTCTTTCCTGTTTTTGTTCAGACATTGTATTGGTTCCATTTTTGCAAGTACATCAATATCGTTATAATAAATTGCTTCTTTCATTTGGTGATCTTAAATTAGATGGTTGAACGGTTAACAATTTTATATATAATAGAATGTTTAGTAAGCATGTTAATAAACAAAATGTTTCAAATATTCCGCTAAAATTAGCCTAGATGATGTAAGAATAACCTATGTAGGTTTGTCTGCAACCTCTCTGAGGTCAACAACGTCGGTATCGTCTATGATTAGATTCCGGTCGGTACATTAGTCCACAAATGAACAGACTCATCCACACATATTGCCCCTTAACTATCCTAATCGAATTCAGTTAGGGTTGTCCCTTTCTATGAATGACTCCTAGATGCTTTGTCGATACATTCCTAACTAACTGTTCTTGATGTCCTATTAGGCATAATTTCTTATTGTCCCAAAGAGTCTCAACATGTCCTTGGGAAGTGCTTAATTTACATGATGATTTTAAATGATCATGTGCTATGGTACAATAGTTGACACTTGGATGCCTAGCACCTATTGTATTAGTATTACGAAACATGATTTTTACCTTAGGATCTTCTTTGTAGGTACATTTCTTAAACAAGATCATTAATACTTAGAAAAATTTGCTAACACCCTTTAAGCCAATATTTTATACTATTCCCTATATTTTGCCTCTTTGAGTATTATATAGAAACTAGCTAATACTCCTTAGCCAATTTTGTATATTATGCCCAAAGATTGTCAATATTGGGCATCGAAATGTCTATATATCCCCCATACGCATTCTTAAAGAACCGTTGGGATGTTCACTAGACGTGTAATTTTTAAGAATATTACATTATCCTACCCATATGAACATTCGTCCCCTAATGCCACCAAATATAGATTAAAACAAAGAGGGTGATTCTTGAAAGTTACTTTATCATTCTTAAATTTTTCTCTTTTGTGAACATATGATTCACACTTATTTGGATGATGTATAACATTTAAGATTATGTGCATCTTCATATCTGAGATCGAGGAACTTCATTCTCATTCACAATTAATTTGATGCACATCACAACTCATGCAACACGTAAAATTACATCTATGCTACACAAAAACAACAACATAATGCATGCATGAAATTATTTTAACTCATTTAATGCAAGTATAAAACACACGATTATTGACTTATAATACCAAATCGACTAATGCACTAAAATGTCAGAGTTCCTTCAACAAAATCAGATCTAGGAAGAGTATATCTAACCTCAAGAACTGAACAAGTGAGGGTAACAGGATCTCATACCGGCCTCGGTTTTCCATGTTACACCCTCAACAAGGGTGTTCCTCCATAACACCTTCATGGTGAGAACATCCTTGTTCTTCAGTCTCTTCACTTGACGATCTAAAAATGCAATAGGAACCTCTTCATAGAGAAAGATTCCTATCGACTCCTAACCCAACAACGGGTGGGATGGACGTTGGATCACCTAGACACTTCTCATGCATCGAAACGTGAAACACTTAATGAATAGAAGCCAAGTCGTTTGGTAATTTTACCTACTTGATGTAAGGTAGCATAATGACCTACATAATTCAGACTCAGCTTTTACCACAGACGTAGAGTCCATGGATAAGGCTTCTTGTTCTAAGTCATTGACTCTAATTAAGTGGCTTAAGTATCCATTAGAGAACATCTTATTGTCTTTCATATTGGAAATTATTTGGCCTGTTTGATTTGAACCACACCGTTAAAATTTTAATCCAACTTAATTTGAAACTGAAGACTTACTACCCTATTTCGACAGTCTATGGTAGCATAGAATTTATTGAGCCAATCCAAACCTGAGCTATATCCTTGAGCTGATATACAGCTAACTAAACCACCTCCGATTCATTAACACCCTTGGAATGCATTTAGAATCTACCATGTAGTCACCTCTTTGCCAACAATGACACTTACTACATTTCTTTCGATTATACTGGGCATTTCCATAATTGCCCATTCTTGGGAAGGCTAGATCTTTAGTCTAGCGCCTCAGACCACTTGGACATCCTAATTATTGTGTGTATTCTTTTACGCGTTCACACAAGAAGGAACTTATATACTTAGAATGACATAAAGTGTCAAAGCTCTAGATAGCACGATAAAGAGTAGAAAGAGGGAAGATTTCCTATCATCTCGTAGTCTATAAGTCATGATTGTGGCGCACTTCACAACCATAGGTCAGAAATTATGGAACGTGGTTGTGTTAAGCTTTAGTTAGTAGGTAATTTAATATCATGCTCCTATACAAAGCTTTTTACAACCCGAATTATGGAATTTGAATCACAACTGGTGTCGTTGACCTCTCAAAGGTCGCAGACAAGCCTCTTCTTACATTTATCACATTCATATAGTTAAATTTGTGGACAATTTATAATTTTTAAACGTATGAAGTATACATATAATTCATATATTTATTTTATGGATTCATCACATACTAATCTCAACATAAAGAAACGACCATCTAACAATTGCGGAATCAATTCAAATCAAAGAATAATATATCATAGTAGTCTGCCAAAATGACATTGTTACAAAGCTTCGAATAAATATATGAATGGAACAGTAGGGAAACCATCTACCATCTATGTATAAATATTAATTGTAGATTGAAATCGTAGCATTCTCGAAATGTAGAGAACCTACAAAATTATTTGGAGAACGCTGAGTCCAAACAACAAAAAAGAATCTTCAATATTTCCTCTGACCTGCACCTATAAAAGCATTATATTATATAGGGTTATTACACCACTTGTACTTGGTATGTGTGTATTCACACATACACATAAGGCTATGCATGATCAAGGAAAGCTCTTCCTAATTCGTTAGTTCTACATTATGGTATGAATATGATGTATTTTAATGTATTCAAATCACACAACACAACACATTTTATATATGATTACAAGACATTATTATCATCAACATAATTTTGGAATCACTCGGGCGAAGATTTAAAAAAATGATCTTCCTAACCCGAGAGCTCACCTCTCTATACTTTGTTTTATTTTCATTATTTTTTTTGTCTTTTTGTTGTGTAGTTAAATAATTCTTTTAGTCTATGTTTTACTTACATGTGCAATGAATCATTGTAGTCCCATACCCACAATGAATCGGTCTAAGTAATCCAAGGACTAAGGTATTATTTCTCTACCTTATAATGAGTCATTCTTTACAGTATGTATTCATTAACATTTAATAAGCGATTCTTTATTTTCTATACCATATATTTCATTAATTTCATCTTAGGGAAGTTATGAGGTATTTAGTTAATATTAAGTTTCTACTTCCCTTTATGAGCATCATATACGAAGTCATTATAGGTCAATATTATTTGGCTTTGCCTGTTTTTTGTTTAAACTTCATGAGTGTGATATTGGAAATTGACATTCTTAAGATCTTCTTCAGTTCTCAGTTTGTACATACATTCAACCATCACCATCCGTTCACACTCTCATAGTGACATCATTAGGAATAAGATGATTCAAGCTTAACATTAAAACTAGTGTCTTCCCCACACATAAAATAGGTGATTCACCGGCTAAAATGAATATACATCATGGGATATACTCATCAAAACATTGTCTTCTCCACACTGAAAGGGGTGATTCCCGGCTAAGGGGAATCCATTAAAAGTCTTCACTCCATACCGAAAGTAGTGGATCACGGCGATAATGAACAAACAACATGTCTTGAGCATTAATCATCATATATCATGTCATCTAAACATGAAATTCTGTGTCTACCCCACACCGAGAAGTGGTGGAATCACCGGCTAAAGTGAAACCGAACATACCTATCTTTCATAGGTGGAAACCAATGGCTTGTTCCTATGTTGTATAGATATAGTTCGAAGACTAGGGACTTAATGAGACGAATTATCCACCTAGGTGGTGGTGTCGTCTCATGAGACTTATACGTGCAAGCACATGCTCATAACTAGTCTATCGGTGTTGTGCTCAGTCATTATCTTCTTAATCTTTTAGAGTTGACTCAAGTATTATGGAAGCTTACTTCTATATTGAGATAAACTTACTCTTAGGAGACTTTTAATCTTTACTTTATATTGATGTAATGTGAATTGTCCTTACATTACATCCTTACTTTAGATTAATGAAATGTGAATTGTCCTTACATATTATCCTTACTTTTCATTGATGAAATGTGGATTTTCCTTACATATCATCCTTTGTTTACATTGATAAAATGTGAATTTTCCTTGCATATCACCCTTAGGTGTTAATGACACTAGTCTTGCACATTCTAACACCTTCATTCATGAGTATTATTTAAACATAGTAGCTTAGGTGTAGGTAAGACTTGTATGACTTCCTTTAAAAACTCATTTTTGTCACTTACTTCATTTAGGCCCCTTTATTTATGTTATAACTCATATTATATCTTTACTTTAGTGTAGTAGCTTCATTTCATCATTTATGGATGATGAGCACTCCTTTAAATGAGTTACATATGTTCATATTTCATTCTTTTAGAGCATGTTGGGAGTTTTCCCAATGGATGGAATGCCCTTTGTTATGGATTCATTGAACTATTTAAGAAGTTCTTATAATATATTTGATACTTTTACTACAAAAGATTGACATATGATTGGTATTGGCATAAAAAATTTGGAATAACTTCATAGTAAATTTATTAGCACAAGTCAAACATTCATTCAAATATAATTTCTTGTAAGGATTAGCAAATTCTATTACATATTTTTGAGATAATTTTGTAGACCAATTTTTTGGAATAAGCCAAACTTTCACTACACTTGGACTTTTAACCTTTGATTAACTTATAAGAAGAATTCAATGTTATTACATTCACAAGTTCGTAATGATAGGGTATGTCACATGGATTGGCATATCCTATGGTATGTGTTCATTAATGTAGAGATTGGTATGAATTTTAATGTTTTGGAAGTAATAAGTTTAGACATATGTTTTACTAGCAAATTTGTTGGCACCAATCATAAGTTGACAAGACACTGGTCATGAGAATATCATTAGCCAATTTAATTAAGTTCATGTATATACCATATATAATCTCATCATTTTAGTAAGTCAATATTTCCATCACTCTTTGAAATAAATGTTGTAGCCAATTCTATAAACAACCAATTTATTGCCCAAATTATTTGCATAATATAGGCTATTTATCCAAATGTGATTTCATTGAGATCTTTTAAGCTTATCTAAGTTCATGACTTTAGGCATAACATTTTTAAAATATCTTGGACAGTGTCATATAAACATTTGATTATTATAACATCTTCATGAAGTCACCTTAACATTATGTGTGCATTATGACGTCACACATCACACTTAACATTTTCGAACATATCTTAGTAATACATCGTTCTTTAATTCACGTAACTAATTCTTAGCATCAAACAAGTTTAATTCATAGTTCATTCGACATTTATCTATGAAGAAACCTACACAAAAATATAGTCTAGAATCACATACCATCATCAATCATAGTCTATACAACATTAAAAATGTACAAGGATACTAGGGAAAGGGAAGTTCGACGAGAACGACGGGAAATAACCATAGTTTTCAAGGTCTTTGAATCGTTGAAAGAAAGTTCTCTTGGAGAAAGAAGTCAAGGAGATAAACTTATAACTTATTTATAACTTAATATATCATTACCATCTTGAACTAAACCTTGAAATTTCCCTAAAGAAATCAATAATTTTCTGCCTTTTTCTTTCTTTCGTGGCTTACTGTTTTTGCGTCGCCTTTTCCATGAGTTTTATAGTTATTATATGTTTTATATACTGATTTTTACTCATTAAACTAATGGTTTGATGAGTTAATAAAATAAATTAATTAACTAATTACTAAAAAGCCTCTCCTAGATTGACTAGAACTAGGGAAATGCAATACTTGGCCAAATCTAAAATATATTTAAGAATTTGGTTTTCCCCTTTAAATTAATTAATTATGTATATAATTTAATTAATTAAGGTATAAATGGTAATTTATTAAAGTTCCCCTAAATCATTGGAACCAAAATTAACCATTTTGGACTATCCAAGGTTAGTACTAGGATATTTCTTGAGTTCTACTAGGTGAGTGTATGATTTTTGGTTTCACCCTATAGTTTATTTAATTAAATGGATAATTTAATTAATTAATTTAACAAGAATAGTTAATAAATTACCCTTAAATCTGGATATTGCTTTGTGATTTCGGTTTTGTCCCTTTAAATTAATTAATAAAGCTGATAAATTAAGTAATTAATTAGCCTAGGGTAATTAATAAAGTATTCCTAAGTTTTTGGTACCATAACCAACCTTTTGGACAATCAAAGGTTAGGTACTAGGTTGTGTCTTTAACTATTTACTAGGTTAGTGCCACCTGTTTAAGTCTTAGGTTGTCCGGTGCACTAATTAGTTTATTAAGTTTGGTCCTAGGTTAGTTAGATATTTAGGGAAATATGTTATACTGTACAATTTTTTAGTAAGTTAGGCCCCACATGGAGGGACCCGTCCACACATGCTTCCCCTAAACTGCCCTAAGCAAATTCGGTTAGGGATGTCCCATCCTATGGCAGACTCCCACATGCTATGAAAATGTGTTTGCACATGGGTTGGTTGTACTTCTCTAACTAACTATTCTTGATGTCCTATTTTGAATAGTTACTTATTGTACCAAGGACCCTCACCATGTCCTTGGGCACACATAATTTACATGAACATTTAAAATGATCATGTGCTATGGTACTAGGCTCGACACTTGGATGCCTAGCACCTATTGTGTTAGTATTACAAAACATGATTTTTAGATTAGGCTATTCCTTGCAAGTACATTTCTTAAACAAGCTCATTAATACTTAAAAAAATTGTCTAACACCCTTTAAACAAATATTTTTTACTATACACAATTTTTTTCTTATTTGGGTAATATATAGAAACAAGCTAATACTCCTTACAAAATTTTATATACTATGCCCAATATTTCTCAATATTGAGCATTGGAATGCCTATGTATCCCCAATACACATTTATAAAGACCTATTGGTCTATTCTCTAGATATGTAATTTTACGGAATGTTATAGTCGGAGGGTGTACTGGCTAACGTTGGGGTCGTCGATTGGAACTGCCTTGCAGTGTTGAGCTCCAAGTTGGGGTCCTCATTTAGGGACTCTTTTGGGTCCTATGTGGAGTTGTACTTGAATGTTTACAACCCAAATATGATCTCAAATGGGTTTAGGACGTACCACATGAGTTTTATCCAAAACAAACACGTAAAACTCGATGAAACATACATAGGCACACAAGGTCTTCTCAAGGCAAGCCTTTTGAATGTCGTGGACGTTCTTGGACGTTTGACCTTTAAACTTTATGAAACATGAAACAATATATATATATACACTATATTGAATCATTTAAGAAGCTTATAACTTCATGAATCACACATAAAAATGTAAAACCACATATGAGGAACATAGGTCACTTAGTCATGGAACGTCTTGGTCGTCCCTTGATGTTTGACTTCTAATGCACCTAAAATCTTAGACACTGCCTAAAACCCACAATATCATATTTTTTAGGACCTTAGTCAATCACAAAAACCAGATTAGGCTTTAGCTTCACCAATATCATTTTTGGGGTCTTACATTTAAGCAGATTGTTCTCATGTAATACGAATAGGAAATGTATAATGCTTATGATATATGATGTTGCTCTTATATGATATTAGCTAAGTTAATGAACATGAAATTTTCTATGTTGCTATATGTGGTGATGACTACTTTTGATGTAAGTTGTATGAAGCAAAGCATTTCTTATGGTCTGCTATCTTATTAACTTGATTATGTGGGATTATGGAGCTTAAAATGATAATTGCACCTATAGGCTTGGGATGGGATCATTGGTTAGTGTTTTTTATGTTATGTTTATATGAACTATTGAACATGAAAATGTTAATATGAATTTATGATGAATATGTCTTTAGTTATGACCATAATTTATGTTGTTGTGATTCTTACATCAATATGCTCTATTATATGTGCATCGAAGGTTTTAAAATTATATTACTACAAATGGTAGGTCTGGCCATTGAAGATTAAGAAGGTCAATATAAGAAGCTTGGAACTCATTTTTCAAGTGTTGGTCGGTCATCATCTTTGGGAATTATATCTTTTCATTTGGATTTTATTGTAGTAACGCTTAAACGGCATAGTAACTTTGTATTGGCTACGTCCAAGGCTCATACTCTTTTGATGGATTTTATGTGAGACAACTTTGAGAAATTCGTACTTTTTATTCATGTTGTTATAATAAATTCCTAACTAAGCTTCTATCTTAGAGGTCAAAGTATATCTCACTTTATAAATGCAAAAGTTTAAATTTTTCTTCATTTATAATTAATGACATATTATGATGAATACTAAAGGCTTGTTTGAGTCCTATGAGAGAATAATGCCGCCGATCGCGACTGAGAGGTGATCTCTGGTCGTGACGGATGTGGTAAAAATGTTTTAAGATTTCTGATTAATTTACCTATGAAAATTTGATAAACGATAACCACGAGCTTTTATAAGACCTCCTAGAAGTCAAGTACGCCATATTACTTCTAGTTGGGTGCTCCCCGGTCATGTCAAGCGTGGTATCAAGGCATTAAGTTTATAAAAGAGGTTTTAGAGTCTAAACGATAACTATGGGATTGTATAAGACCTCCGAAAATTCAAATACGCCATATTACTTCTAGTGGGGTGCTCCCCGGTCGTGTCAAATGTGGTATCAAGGCATTAGGTTTATAAAAGAGGTTTTAGATTCTAAAGTTTCATATTGCTACTTCTAGATTAGTCACGTTCATTGGTGGTGAGTCGCGACACATCTATGAGAGAGAGGATATAGGACGATAGAATTTCCCTTTTGGACTATTTTCTTCTTCAGTGATCTTTTAGATGTGATTTCTTGAATTAGATGGTACCTCTATGCTTGAGAACGAAGAGGTGAGTTTTGATGTTTATCTTAATTTTATGGTCTAATAATATGTATGAAGGTGATCCTTAATATATATAGATGTGATGTCATTTAAGGCTATATATGTTGTTTAGGTGAATTTATATGTTATGTGAAGATTTATACGATGATATGGTTATAACTTCTTACAGAGTTGTTATAGTTGAATTGAGGTTCCTTTACGAATGGCATGTTGCTGAATGGTTTTTATGATGATAGCCTAATGTTATGTGTTGAGCATGAAATGCTATGAGAATGGTCATAAATAGCTAGAGAAGTAGGTTGCCTTTATATGTGTTTAATGATTCAAATGTTTCCCTTTTTATATGTGTGATGCCTCATAGTTGCCTTGTATGGATTGGAGTCTTGTGTATACACATGATCCTAAATGTGAAGGTAGTATGCTTACATTTTAGGGAGATAATGTGGGTTGGAATGACCTAAAACTAACCTTACCCTAGTATTGAAAGAAAAGAAAGATGCCTTATGTCTAAGTCTGTTCTATTGTTTCCCTAACTTTGTCATGACCCTTGGTGTTTATGGTATATTTGAGACCTTATGTGGTTTGCTAGCATAACCTAACTTAATTGTTATGGATTTTCTTTGGGTGTTAGTCCTAGAAAAATGGTGATGATAGAGTTAGTAGACTCCTTAATAAGAGATTAGGCATGAAAATCCACAATAAATGTTATATTTTCTATTGAGTACATTTGGACTTCTTTATTTGTGAAATTACTTTTAGGTGGTGTTGATAAACGGATTAAATAAAGCTTATATCTTAAAAGTGGGTGATGCACTTAGATTATAAGGTTTGTAAACTAAAGTTCTCCTAAGGTGGAGTTAAGTTGTTCTTAGGTTGGTTGATTGTAAGTGGGGGAAGATGATGTTAGTAGTAAAGCGGTAGATATTTCTATATTGTTCTTTTATTCTTATTTGAGCTTGAGCTAAAGAGTTTTTAGTAGCTTGTTTATGAAATGAGTCTTGCATAAAAGTTTGAGTTGCATGTTGTCTATATGTTGAGTATGTCTTAATTAATACTTTGTTGAGCATGTTTTGAAGATTCTAAATTGCATGGAAAAGGATTTTTGATTAAAATTCATATTTTCTCATGTTGATTGTGCATCTTGATATGTTAGTTCTGCATTAAACTTCATTAGATAAAATAAGAAGCATTTTATGTCTCTTATAATATGTGATGTTCTAAACGACTAGTAAAAAAAATTGAGTTCCGTGTAAATGTAAAAAAGATGAACCTCTTGAAATTGTATGAATTATATGGTTTTGTAAGAATGATTAGAGGATCACTCTTTAGAAGTGATAGTATGTGTACATAATATTCTTGATATGTGTCAAAATAAATTGCAAGAATTTCCTTAATCGATGCATGCTTAAGAAGACTATTGTCATGATATGAATTGATACTATGTGAAATGACTTCCTATTTTTGTAATGTGTGTGTTGTGAATTATCATTTGTACTTAATAAGGAAGAAAGTATGAGTATGCTTGGGTTAAAATTTGAGAATCTCTAATTAAAAAAATCAATTGACCTTTGTGCATTGCTTGTGTATGAACTCATAAGACATGTAAGTGTGTTGAGGAGAAGAACATTCCTTATTAAACTTAACTAAGCATTATATGGTTGAGTATGACCCTCATAGAACCATGTCTAAAGAATAACTACATTTGTTGACTTACTTGACTCAAGTTTATGTGCATTGAAGTGGAGGTGCTTATTTGATTCTTAGTCTGATGTTGAACTTGCCTATGGTGTCTAAAGGGTTGTTACCTAATGATCTCTAAATTAAATGAAATGAAATGACCATGTTATGATTAGGTGAAGGATGTTCCTCCAAGATCCTATGTGTTTGGTGGATTGTGAAAGTAAGTGACTAAAGGTTTTGCTTGCTTGTATTGCATTGATTTCTATATGGTTTGAAGTTTGTGCTCCTTGTAAGTTTGGTGCATTGAATTCTATATGATTATTTTATGAATGTTGTGAGATTTTGTATGGGTCATTGAAGTCCTTTTTATGTTTAAAGGTGTTTCAAGTGTCATTCGAGGATGAATGTTCCCAGGTGGGGATATTGTAAGGACCCTCAAAATCAATTAAGGTGCTTAGAGACTCACATGGGTCTAAGAAGGATTATAATATCTAAGTTATGTGTTTTATAGTATGCTTCTTTAATTTCAAATCATTTGATGGTCAAATATCCAAGAACGTCTAATAACATTTGAAAGTTAGCCTTGAGACATGCATATGTTTATTGAAATTTTTTACGTGTTAGTTTTTGTTGAAACTTATGTTGAAGGTACGCCTAGCATGATAATGAGTCTATTTATATTGGAAACTATAACACCTCTTATCCAAATTAGACCAAAAATCAGATTTTCCAAAAATTGCATATACAATCGACATTCACCATTGACGAGTCGTAGCCTAATCTACACCCCGTACTACAGTTCTATACATTTCCACTTCAGCCCCTCCCAAACAGACTTACGGTCCGAAGTCTATCTCTATGGATCAAGATCCCATTTACCCATCCTATAACATGAACCAAGATTGACCAATATGGTACGTAAATGGACCTACGTACCATAGGTCTTACAGCAGGTGAAAGTTAGAAGTTATATAGGGAGGAAATGTTGTTGGGACAACTTCAAATAGTTATAACTCTTAGAACAAAATTAATTAGGTATCTCATAACCTATGAAATGATATGTAATAGATTTTTTTTTCATAGGAAAGGCCTCTCAAGCATACCCAAAATACAGATCCAAACGAAGGACCGTCAGTCCAGGTCGTCATTTTGTCTGAGACTAAAATTTCCAGGGGCCTTTTACTTTTTTCCTAGATGTTCAATTGCTAAGATACATCGGTTAAGCCTAAAATCATGAGATTTAGTAATTTTATGCATTGAAAAACATTAAGAACTAACCTAAGTCAAAATCAGAAATCAAAACATAAAAAATTAGAATTAAGAAAGGAGTAAAATGTAAAGAACCATAGTTCAACTAAGTAACAACATTCCACAAGTTCTAGCCCGAAAATCTGAATAATTTACCATTGAATTAATCACCTAGTGTGTGGATTTCACTACCCTGTTCCATTCGCCAGTTGAATCCCTAGTTTTCAGTCAAATTCTTGATTCCCATATAATGATTAGACTTAGGATTTCTAGATCTTCAACAGAATATAATGAATTAGTTAGTTATATGTTCCATATAAGATTACCATGTTATTACTCAGATTACCGCATTAATTTCAGAATCCTAGCAATTTATTCTTTAAGTTGTTAATTAACACATGCTAGGTCTGATATTTCAATTATTCACTTATACGTGCCACAGTTACTAATGCAACATTATTAGATTAAGTATTGCATTCTCAATTTGTATGTTCAGTTTTGATCGATCCAGTTTTTCAAAATTAAGTAATAATATGTTAATCACTTAATTCATTAGGAGTAGCATAATAAAGAGTTGGACTAGGGTTTAGCCCACTCAAATAGTCCCAAAACTACAAGCCCAATAGGTAGTAAGTCTCCTTTGTGGGCATCGATTAGGAGCTCCCAAAAATTTACTCAGACTCTAATGCATTGACCATGTTTATAACGCCGTTATTCTTCAGTCTCAACATGTTTAAAATTTTTTCATTGCATCAAGTTACTTCAGAATTCAATATATCATATTCTATATAATTTTAATTTCTTTTTGTACTTGTTCAGTTATGGTATATTTCAGCTTTACTCTATCTTACGTGGTCCATAACCTTCAAGTAATGGTGCATATGTGTGCTACATCTTCTTGTAATGTAGATTCAGGTTCTTCTAATCTAGATCACAGATAGATCAGTTCCTACCAGTTCATCAAAATCAGTGGTGATTCCTCATTTTCTGAGAAAAATGGTTATGAGTTTCTTTTCAGTATTTACTCATTTAGTGTAAGTTTTTGCTATACTTAGATGGGGTCTGTTCCAGCATTTCTAGTTAGTTAGATACTTATTTTTGACAAACTTTGTTTCACCTTATTATTGAGTTAATATTTTTTTGTATTAAATGCATCATTATTTCAAATCTCTTAGTAACAGTATATGGGTATTCCCCATCTTCTAATTTTAAATTGTGAATTAGTTTCCACATTAGTTAATTTTCTTTAGTATGCTCATGATAATGTTACCAAGGCTAGATTTGGATCACTTGTGGACATAGGTCTTGTGTCCACATCTCGCTGGTAGGTCGGGGTGTGACAAACTTGTTCTTAGAGTACTAGGTTAAAGATTCCTAAGATGTCTTAAAAGGCGCACTATCTAGATCTATTGTCAAGGGTGTGAAGTGCACCACATCTAATGAGTAACAGGTTGTGAAGTGTTTTAGGAAAACTTCACTATTTTATTAATTTTATCGTGTGTAAGGTATGATCAAATTCCATCTAACTCGACGTTCTACATTTCACATCATGGATCCTCGTAGAACTAGCGCTAAGAATATGAATGCCAGGAATGCAAATGATGCTCCTTCAGTCTTATATCAGGAAGTCTCCAATGCTGAATTGAGGAATACCATTCAGATGTTGGCTCAGAGTGTCGCCAACCAAAAAAATCAACAGGTTCAAGCTCATGGATGCTAATGGTTGATCAGCAACAACAAGGGTTTGTGATTTTATTAGGATGAATCCTCATGAGTTCTCATGATCGCAAACTATTGAGGATCACTAGAAATTTTTTGATGAGTGTTAGAAAACCTTTGAGGTCATGCGCGTCTCTTGGAATGATTGGGTTAAGGTTGAATCATACCAGATGAACGATGTTGCTCATATCTGGTAGACTTTGTGAAAGGAAAATAGGGATAGAAATGTAGCTCTTATTACTTGAGGTTGATATAGTGAGATTTTTTTGGACATGTTTTTCCATGTAGAGTTGTGAGAAACAATGAGTATGACCTACCATTTCTTCAGATATTAGAAGTTTTGTCGGTGTAGCGGGTTATTATAGAAGGTTCGTGAAAAAATTTTCTTCCATAGCCTCACCATTAACGAGGTTCACTAAGAAGATGGCCAAGTTTCAAAGGTTAGATAATTGTTGGAAAAGCTTTGCAGATTTGAAAACAAGATTAACTACCGCTCATGTCCTTACACTACCATAGGGTTTAGAATTGTGTGATCTATTTTGATGCATCAATAGTTTACCTAGGTTTTGTGTTGATGCAATGAGGTAAGGTTATTGCTTATGCTTATAGACAACTTAAGGTACATGAAATGAACTATCCAACCCTTGACCTCGAGCTTGCAGTATTGATGTTTGCACTTAAGATTTGGAGACACTACTTTTATGGTGTTCATATAGATGTATTCACTTACCATAAGAGTCTTCAATATGTAATAACCTAGTAAGAGTTGAATCTTCGCTAGAGGAGGCTTTAGTTCCTTAAGGATTATGATATTAGTGTGCATTACCATCCTTGTAAGGGAATATAGAAGCAGATTCTCTTAGTATATTATATATGGGTATTGTACCCCATGTAGAAAGGAGCTAGTGAAGGACGTTCATAGGCTTGATCGCTTAGGATTTGCCTTATAATCATATCAGACAGTGGTGTAATAGTTCACAATTGGGCAGAATCTTCTTAGGAAGTGCAGGTTAAAGATTAGCAAGATAGTGATACAATGTTTCTTGAAATTAAGGGTGCGGCCCACAATCAGAGAGTGGAGATGTTATCCCAAGAGAGAGATGGTGTACATCGCTACAAGGGGGTATGACTCAAGAGATTGACATTCCTACTTGGAAGTTGGAAGTTTCAATATGGTTTTCGTCACAGGGCTACCTCTAACTCGAATACAACATGACTCCATTTGGGTGATAGTTGAAAGAATAACTAAGTCTTCTCTCTTTTTGCCGGCCAAGACTACAGATTAGGCGGAGGACTATGCCATGATTTTCACTGATGAAATTGTGATGTTGGATGTTGTTCCTTTTTCTATAATCTCATATAGAGGTCCTTAATTTACCTATAATTTCTTGAAGTCATTTCAGAAGAGTCTTGGTACTCAAGTTAACCTTAGGACAACATTTCATCTGCAGACGGATGGACACACAGAAAAAATCATTAAGACCCTAGAGGATATGTTGAGAGCCTGTGTGATTGATTTCAATGGTAGTTGGGATGATCACCTTTCTTTTATTAAGTTCGCCCACATCAATAGCTACCATTCCAGCATTCAGATGACACCTTATAAGGCTTTTTATGGGCGTAGATGTAAATGTCTTGTTGGTATGTTTGAAGTAGGTGAAACAGCTTTTATAGGACAATATTTAGTCCTTTATTCCCTGGCAAAAGTGCAACTCATTAGAGATAGACTTAAGATATCCCACAGTCATCAAAAATCTTATCCTAATTTAAGAGAAGGTAACTAGAGTTCCAACACGGTGATTGGGTTTTCCTAAAAGAGTCACCAATGAAAGAAGCGATGAGATTCAGCAAGAAAGACAAGCTAAATCATATTTATGTAGGCCCTTATAAGATTTTGAAAAGGGTTGGAAAAATATCATATGAGTTTGAGTTGCCAAAATATTTAGTAGTTGTGCATTTGGTCTTCCAAATCTCACTTTTGATGAAATGTATTGGTGATCCAGCCTCTGTAATGCCATTGGAGAGTGTGGCTTTGAAAGATAGTGTTTCTTATGAGGATGTACCAGTTGAGATTCTTTACTATCTAGTCAAAAGGTTAAGGAACAAAGAAGTCGCATCAGTTAAGGATTTGTGGAGAAGTCAGTCCGTAGAAGTAGCTACTTGGGAAGAAAAAGCACAAATGAAAGCCAAGTATCCTCACCTCTTTCCTTCCGATTCCACTCAAATTAGAGTTAATAGTTCCTCTTAATTTTTTAAGTCATTAATGCGTGAATTCAACTTTTCAATCATGTTCCCTAAGTTATACCAGCATTTCGGCATCTTTTCATGTTCTTGGAACTTAGTCCAATTATAAACTCCATCCTTAGTGTTTCGTAGTAATTATTGCAGCTCTCTCCCAGGATTAAATCACATTTAATCTTCATTTGAGGATGAATGTTCCCAAGAGGGAGATGATAAATCACCTAATATCCTTAACATACCAAAATAAGATTTTCAGAAATTGTAAACGCCATCGACGATCACCATTGACGAAATGTAATATGATCTACGACACATACCGTGGGTCCGTAGATTGAAACTACAACCCTTCCCAATCTTATTTTTAAAAAAATCTGCTAATTTTCGATCAAAAGACAAATCTAAAGTCAATAAGTCAAACTACAATACATATTCTGTGGTCGTGGATCAACACACTATTTACCCAACCTCTGACATGACCCAGAATTGAGCAGTACGGTCCGTAGATGGACCTACAGACCGTATTTGTAAATGTAGGTGACAGTAAGCAGTCAGTTAGGGGGAAATGTTATTTGCACAACTTCAAATGTTAATCACTCTTAGTAAAAAATTAATTGTATGTCTGATTCGAATGAAATGATAGATTATTTAATTATCTTTCCATAGAAACCAATTTTTCTAAAATTAGATGTCACGACCCAAATCTGGGCCGCGACTGGCACCCACATTTACCCTCCTATGTGAGCGAACCAACCCAATAAACCTTAACATTTTAATACAATATCAACAAAGAAATGCGGAAGACTTAAACTCATAAATAAAACAATTCAAACTATTATTAATATCCCCCAAAATCTGGAAGTCATCATCACAAGAACATCTATCTCAAATTACTAAACTAGGAATGTCTAAGAACAAATAACTAAAAAGCTAGTCCATGCCGGAAGTTCAAGGCATCAAGACTTGAAGAAGAAGACCCAGTCCAAGCTAGACGCATTAGCTCACCCTGAATTTCCGATGAAGTGAAGACTGGCTAGATCTACTGTTGAGTTGAAGTTGACGGAACGTTTGCTGCATTACACAAATAACAAAGAAGAAAACGTAAAAGTAGGGGGTCAGTACAACCACAAGTACTGAGTAGATATCATCGGCTAACTCAAAATAGGGAACAGTATATATCAATAATAATGTAAATCAACAACAATACTCAACATGTAGCAACAACAAATATTAATCATCAATAAATATCACCAAGTTCATCCTTGAGGACTCAAGCCTCAATACCATACTCGTTTGGGGATTAAGTTCATTATGTTGAGTATATTATCATCTTTCAAGATTCATTATCTTTCTTCCTCTTGTGTCGGTACGTGACACTCCGATCCCCTATATGTGTCGGAACGTGACACTCCGATCCCCTATATGTGTCGGAACGTGACACTCCGATCCCCTATATGTGTCGGAACGTGACACTCCGATCCCCTATATGTGTCGGTACGTGACACTCCGATCCCCTAATTCTATGTGTCGGTTCGTGACACCCGTCCCACCAATACTATGTGTCGGAACGTGACACTCCGATCCACTAATACTATGTGTCGGAACGTGACACTCCGATCCACTAATACTATGTGTCGGAACGTGACACTCCGATCCACTAATACTATGTGTCGGAACGTGACACTCCGATCCACTAACATCATTCTATCCGTTCATCAAGCCTTCTTTATACCAAGGCATCATCAATCCCATCACTTTAATTCATCAAGCCTTCTTTTATACTGAGGCATCATCATTAATAACATAAATTAAAGTTTCTTTCAAGATTTGGGATTAGATAGGTTTCATCATGCTTGTCTTATCAAAATCACATAATCATATTCATGCAAGCATACAATTAAGCATATAGCAGGGTTTACAATACAATCAATACATATCATTCACTATTAAGAGTTCACTACGAATATCGTAAAATAACCATAACCTACCTCCACCGAAGAATTGGAATCAAGCAAGAAATTCCCAAGACTTGTTTTCTTCTTCTCGTTTATTCTCTCTCTCAATTCGTCCCTCTCTTCCTCTTTCCTTGTGTTTTGTTTTATTCAAACCCTCTTTCTTTTACCGTAATTATTCTATAATTAAGAATGAAAGATGGTAATAATGACCCACTAATTAACTTAGGGTTACCTATTTTAACCCCCAAGTAATTAGATTTAATAATAATAACCCTCAAACTTTATAATTAAGGAAAGAATAGTCCAAAACGTCCCTTAAAATGAGGAAAGAAATCCTAAACTGCCTGGGATTGGCGCCACCTGTGACGGGCCGTCGTGACTGCGACGGGCCGTCAGGGTGGTCGTCGCAACCACCCCTGACTCCAGGTGGGCTGTGACGGCCCGTCACCCTTGTGACGGTCCGTCCTGCCCTCCGTCCTGGCGGTCAGGAACTCGTTTCTTGTGCCCAATCCTCAAAAGTTGAAGTGTTTTGCAACGGGAACTCACGACGGTTCGTCATGGATGTGACGGCACGTCCTGCCACTTCGTTTCGATGTTCAGAGAGTCGATTTTCAGCACCGATTTCAAAATTCCAAGTGTCATGGAACGACACCTCTGTGACGGACCGTCGTGCCTATGACGGTCCGTCGGGGTGTCCGTAGTTTGGCCAGTTTTTCCAGAAATAATTCTGCTGCTCAAAACGACTAAACAGGTCGTTACAATAGATACCAATTTACCCATCGTTCGTCCCCGAACGATCAAAAGAAGAAAAGAGACAATGGCGAAAAGGAGTACCTGAATCTGTAAACAGATGTGGGTATTTCTCTTGCATATCTGCCTCCTTCTCCCAAGTAGCTTCTTCAACCGGTCGATTCTTCCATTGGACTTTGATGGATGCAATCTCTCTCGACCTCAACTTGCGAACCTCTCTATCTAATATAGCAACCGGTTCCTCTTCATAAGTTAAGTTCTCATCAAACAACACTGAATCCCAACGGATAATGTAATTTCCATCTCCGTGGTATCTTTTCAACATGGATACATGAAATACCGGATGTACTCCGGACAGCCCTGGAGGCAAGGCTAATTCATAAGCCACCTCTCCTATTCGCTTTAGTACCTCAAATGGCCCAATGTACCTCGGGCTTAGCTTACCTCTTTTACCAAAACGCATCACTCCCTTCATTGGTTAAACTTTCAACAAGACTTGTTCACCCTCCATGAACTCCAAGTCTCTAACCTTTCGATCTGCATACTCCTTTTGTCTACTTTGTGCCGCTAGAAGCTTTTCTTGGATAGACTTCACTTTCTCTATCGAATCCCTCAAAAGGTTAGTACCCCAAGTTCTAACCTCGAATGCATCAAACCACCCAATGGGAGATCTACACCTCCTCCCATACAATGCTTCAAATGGAGCCATATCTATGCTTGAGTGATAGCTATTATTGTACAAAAACTCTGCCAAGGGTAAGAAGCTATCCCAATGGCCACCAAACTCTATCACGCATGCGCGAAGCATATCCTTCAACACTTGAATCGTTCGTTCAGACTGACCATCGGTCTGAGGATGGAATGCAGTACTGAGGTCCAACCTTGTACCCAATTCCGCATGCAATGTTTTCCAAAACTTAGAAGTAAACTGCGTACCTCTATCTGATATGATGGATAATGGAACCTCATGCAATCGAACGATTTCTGAGATATAGATCTTGGCTAACTTCTCTGCGTTGTAAGTCACCTTTACCGGAATGAAATGAGCAGATTTAGTCAACCTATCAACAATCACCCAAATAGAGTCGTACTTACCCATTGTCTTTGGAAGACCAACCACAAAGTCCATAGCAATTCTTTCCCACTTCCATTCCGGAATGGGCATTCTCTGAAGTGTTCCTCCGGGCCTTTGGTGTTCATATTTCACTTGTTGACAGTTTGGACACTTGGCAATAAAGTCAACAATATCACGCTTCATTCTACTCCACCAAAAGTGTTGCTTTAGGTCACGGTACATTTTGGTTGCACCAGGATGTATAGAATACCTTGAACTATGAGCCTCTGCCAGAATAGTGTTGATCAAATCATCAACTCGGGGTACACATACCCTTCCCTTGATTCTCAGAACACCTTCTTCATCGATTGTCGCTTCTTTGGCCTCTCCTCGTAATACTTTATCTTGGATTCGCCTTAGTTTCTCATCATCAAACTGTTTTCCCTTAATCTTGTCGAGAAAAGAAGATCTCGACTCCACACTAGCCAACAATCCTCCCTTCTCAGTTACTTCTAACCTCATCAAGTCGTTAGCTAGAGTCTGAACCTCTTTAGCCAATGGGCGTCTAGAAGCTTGCAAGTGAGCTAGACTTCCCATGCTTCCCGCCTTTCTACTTAAGGCATCTGCCACAACATTCGCCTTCCCCGGATGATACAAGATAGTGATATCGTAGTCCTTCAGTAGTTCCATCCATCTCCTCTGTCTCAAGTTCAAATCTTTCTGAGTAAAGACATACTGAAGGCTACGATGATCCGTGTAGACTTCACACTTAACTCCATATAAGTAGTGCCTCCATTGCTTTAATGCAAACACTACCGCGGCCAATTCCAAGTCATGGGTTGGATAGTTACGTTCATGCACTTTTAATTGTCTGGAAGCATAAGCAATCACGTTCTTCTCTTGCATTAGCACTGCACCCAAACCCGAATAGGATGCATCACAATAAACAATGAAGTTTTTACCCTCCACTGGCAAGGTAAGAATTGGTGCGGTAGTCAACAAGGTCTTAAGCTTCTGAAAGCTTTCCTCACACTCTTCCGACCATACAAATGGAACATTCTGCTTAGTCAAGTTCGTCAATTGGGAAGCAATAGAAGAGAATCCCTTGACGAATCGGCGGTAGTAGCTAGCTAACCCCACAAAACTTCTTATTTCTGACACATTAGTGGGTCTTACCCAATTCTTCACTGTCTCAATCTTAGAAGGATCTACCATCACCCCATCCTTCGAAACCACGTGCCCCAAGAAGGACACTGCATCTAGCCAAAACTCACACTTAGAGAACTTGGCGTAAAGCTTTTTCTCCCTCAACGTTTCCAATACCATTCTCAAATGCTCTTCATGTTCCTTCTTGCTCTTTGAGTATACCAATATATCATCAATAAATACAATCACGAAGAGATCCAAATATGGCTTAAAAATCCCATTCATCAAACTCATGAACGCAGCAGGGGCATTCGTAAGACCAAAGGACATCACTACGAATTCGTAATGCCCATATCTAGTTCGAAAAGCAGTCTTTGGCACATCCGTCGCTCGTATCTTCAATTGATGATAACCGGATCTCAAGTCGATCTTCGAGAAGACACATGCACCTTGTAGTTGATCGAACAAGTCATCAATTCGAGGAAGAGGATACTTGTTCTTGATAGTTACCTTGTTCAGTTGTCTATAGTCTATGCACATCCGAAAACTCCCATCCTTCTTCTTTACAAACAAAACCGGAGCACCCCAAGGAGATGCACTTGGTCTAATGAAGCCCTTGCTCAACAACTCTTGAAGTTGAGCCTTTAACTCTCTTAATTAGTGGGAGCCATTCTATACGGGTATAGAAATGGGCGTGTGCGGTTCAAGATCGATGCAGTCAATATCCCTATCCGGTGGCATGCCAGGAAGATCTGCAGGAACACATCCAAAAACTCACGGCGTACCGAAACCGACTCAATTGAGGGTACTTGAGTAGTGTCATCCTTGAGATGTGCCAAGAAAGCTAAACACCCTTTACTAACCATTTTCTTAGCACGAAGAAAGGATATGATACGCACCGGATTGGAAGTGTAGTCACCCTCCCACACTAACGGATCTGCCCCAGGCTTGGCTAACGTCACAGTTTTAGAGTTACAATCCAAAATCGCAAAATTCGGAGAAAGCCAAGTCATACCCAGAATTACATCAAAATCTCCCATTTCTAAAATAACCAAATCTACATAAGTGTTGCTCCCCACAAAAGTCACCAAACAAGACCTATACACTTTTTCAACTATCACAGACTCACCCACCGGAGTAGAAACACGAATAGGCATATCAAGTAATTCACAATGTAGATTTAGACCATTAGCAAATGATGAAGATACATAAGAAAAGGTAGATCCAGGATCAAACAATACGGAAGCCATGCAATCACAAATCAAAAGGTTACCTGTGATGACAGCATCTGATGCCTCCGCTTCAGATCTCCCAGGAAAAGCGTAACAATGGGCCCCATTAATTGTCTGTCCGTTGCCCCTACCATGTTGTGTCGTAGTGGCTCCAATGTGCCCATCACCTCTGCCGTTGTGGTGACCACCATTACCTCGACCACCACGTCCTCCAGAAAAGCGGCCTCTACCATGACCACCTCTACCTCTAGCTATGGGGGGTCTGTAACTCTATTTTGGACAATTCCTCCTAACATGTCCAACCTCCCCACATCCATAACACTCTCTGGAGTCAGGCATAGGTCTCTCGGAGTAGTGTTGACCGTTCTGAGCTGGACCCCCAACTACGATGCGTAGTGAAGGCTAATTGGTCGACTTGAGTAACCTCCGGAGCTCTGTCCTCTAGTATACGAACCATTGAACTCACCTCCCTTTCGATACCTTTTTGATGTCGATGTAGTGGTGAAGTCGTCTGGCTTCACTCCTTCCACCTCTATCACAAAGTCTACCACCTCTTGGAAGGATGTTGCCGTGGCCGCTATCTGTAAGGCCGAAATCCGCACTCGACCTCAACCCCTTCACAAAGCGGCGAATCCGTTCTTGTGGACTGAAACAGAGTTGAGTGGCATACCTTGATAAAGCACGAAACTTAGCCTCATATGCGTTAACCGTCATCCTACCTTGCTCGAGACTCAAGAACTCATCCCTTTTTCTATCTCTCAAAGTCCTTGGGATATACTTCTCCATAAACAGAGTAGAGAAGGATGCCCAAGTCATGGGTGTGGCCTCTGCCGGTTGCCACTCGACATGTGATCGCCACCACATTTTGGCGTTCCCTTGAAGCTGATAGCTTACGAACTCAACGCCAAACCGTTCTACTATCCCCATCTTGTGTAGTAGCTCATGACAATCAACCAGAAAATCATAAGCATCTTGATTCTGCACCCTTGAAGAAGGAGGTTTTAATTTCAAGAACTTCTTGAAAAGTTCGTTGATCGTTTGTCATTATCGGTCCAGTAGTCAGACGTGGAAATGTGCCTATCTCCAATGAGGCATCCATGCGGGGAGCCATAGTAGCCGCATGTCGTATCTCTGAAACCGGAGGTGTTGGTGCAGAAACTACTGGAGGTGCCTGACCCTGATCAGATAATCCACTAAGATAAGCAAGTACTTGGTTGATCATCTCTGGGGTAGGTTGGGGTGGAAATTCCTCATGTTGCGCTTGTTCATTCTCCCCTTCCTCACCCTCTCTTATCACCTCTTCAGTCGGTGGAGGAGTCACCGCCCTAGTATCAGATGGGCTAGGTGCTCGTCCTCTTCCTCTAGAGGACGTCCTCCCACGACCTCTACCACGGCCTCTTGCCGCTGTTCTTCCTCGAGCCACAGCCCCAGTGGCTGGCTCAGATGTTTCTTGCTGTGCCGTTGTTGCTGCTGGTGCGGTCGTTGCTCTAGTTCTAACCATCTGCGAAATAGAGTGAAGATGGTTAGATACCAATTCGTATCGCCCAGATACCAATTGGACTCAAGTAGTAGCACGAAAGAAAGAATGAAAGAATGGAATTTTCCTAAAGTCTTATAGCTTCTCAAGAAAAAGTAAAGGCGTCCCCCTACCGTTCCTTAAGACTCTACTAGACCTGTTCTTGTGTGATGAGACCAACGAACCTAATGCTCTGATACCAAGTTTGTCACGACCCAAATCGGGGCCGCGACTGGCACCCACATTTACCCTCCTATGTGAGCGAACCAACCCAATAAACCTTAACATTTTAATACAATATCAACAAAGAAATGCGGAAGACTTAAACTCATAAATAAAACAATTCAAACTATTATTAATATCCCCCAAAATCTGGAAGTCATCATCACAAGAACATCTATCTCAAATTACTAAACTAGGAATGTCTAAGAACAAATAACTAAAAATCTAGTCCATGCCGGAAGTTCAAGGCATCAAGACTTGAAGAAGAAGACCCAGTCCAAGCTAGACGCATTAGCTCACCCTGAATTTCCGATGAAGTGAAGACTGGCTAGATCTACTGTTGAGTTGAAGTTGACGGAACGTTTGCTGCATTACACAAATAACAAAGAAGAAAACGTAAAAGTAGGGGGTCAGTACAACCACAAGTACTGAGTAGATATCATCGGCTAACTCAAAATAGGGAACAGTATATATCAATAATAATGTAAATCAACTACAATACTCAACATGTAGCAACAACAAGTATTAATCATCAATAAATATCACCAAGTTCATCCTTGAGGACTCAAGCCTCAATACCATACTCGTTTGGGGATTAAGTTCATTATGTTGAGTATATTATCATCTTTCAAGATTCATTATCTTTCTTCCTCTTGTGTCGGTACGTGACACTCCGATCCCCTATATGTGTCGGAACGTGACACTCCGATCCCCTATATGTGTCGGAACGTGACACTCCGATCCCCTATATGTGTCGGAACGTGACACTCCGATCCCCTATATGTGTCGTTACGTGACACTCCGATCCCCTAATTCTATGTGTCGGTTCGTGACACCCGTCCCACCAATACTATGTGTCGGAACGTGACACTCCGATCCACTAATACTATGTGTCGGAACGTGACACTCCGATCCACTAATACTATGTGTCGGAACGTGACACTCCGATCCACAAATACTATGTGTTGGAACGTGACACTCCGATCCACTAACATCATTCTATCCGTTCATCAAGCCTTCTTTATACCAAGGCATCATCAATCCCATCACTTTAATTCATCAAGCCTTCTTTTATACTGAGGCATCATCATTAATAACATAGATTAAAGTTTCTTTCAAGATTTGGGATTAGATAGGTTTCATCATGCTTGTCTTATCAAAATCACATAATCATATTCATGCAAGCATACAATTAAGCATATAGCAGGGTTTACAATACAATCAATACATATCATTCACTATTAAGAGTTCACTACGAATATCGTAAAATAACCATAACCTATCTCCACCGAAGAATTGGAATCAAGCAAGAAATTCCCAAGACTTGTTTTCTTCTTCTCGTTTATTCTCTCTCTCAATTCGTCCCTCTCTTCCTCTTTCCTTGTGTTTTGTTTTATTCAAACCCTCTTTCTTTTACCCTAATTATTCTATAATTAAGAATGAAAGATGGTAATAATGACCCACTAATTAACTTAGGGTTACCTATTTTAACCCCCAAGTAATTAGATTTAATAATAATAACCCTCAAACTTTATAATTAAGGAAAGAATAGTCCAAAACGTCCCTTAAAACGAGGAAAGAAATCCTAAACTACCTGGGATTGGCGCCACCTGTGACGGGCCGTCGTGACTGCGACGGGCCGTCAGGGTGGTCATCGCAACCACCCCTGACTCCAGGTGGGCTGTGACGGCCCGTCACCCTTGTGACGGTCCGTCCTGCCCTCCGTCCTGGCGGTCAGGAACTCGTTTCTTGTGCCCAATCCTCAAAAGTTGAAGTGTTTCGCAACGGGAACTCACGACGGTTCGTCGTGGATGTGACGGCACGTCCTGCCACTTCGTTTCGATGTTCAGAGAGTCGATTTTCAGCACCGATTTCAAAATTCCAAGTGTCATGGAACGACACCTCTGTGACGGACCGTCGTGCCTATGACGGTCCGTCGGGGTGTCCGTAGTTTGGCCAGTTTTTCCAGAAATAATTCTGCTGCTCAAAACGACTAAACAGGTCGTTACATTAGACCTCTGAGCAAAAAGTTATACCTATTTTACTAAAAGACCCAAAAATTCTAGGGTTCCTTTGGTGTTTTCCTAGTTCGTTTAACCTATATGATACGTCATTTGTTCCCTAAATCATGAGATTTTTGTCAGTTTAAGAATAGAAACATAACATGAACTTACCTACGTCAAAATCATATATCAAAACATAGAAAATTAGAAGCAATAAAAAGGAAAAAGGTCAAGAACCCTACTCCAAGAACGCAACAACGTTCCAGAAGTTCTAGCCCCAAAATCTTAATATTTCTCGATAGATTTCAACACCATGTATGTGTGATTTCACTAGTTGGGTCCATTTACTCATTGTGGCCCTAGATTTAAATCAGATTCTTGATCACATATCATGATTGGACCTAGGTTTTTTAAAACATAATAGAATATTATGAATTAGTTAATTATATGTTCAAAATCAAATTATCATGTTATTACGTAGATTAATGCATGAATTTCTTAACCCTAGCGATGTATTTCTTTAATTGATGAATTATACATTCTAAGTCTGATATTTCAGTTATTCAATTATACATGCCTCAGTTACTAATGCATAATAATCATATTTAGTGTTGCATATTCAGTTTGGATCTATCCAATATTTACAAGAATTAAGTCATAATCTGTTAATCACTTAATTCATTGGGAGTAGCATAATACCGTCTTCGACTAAGTTATAACGTACCTAAATAGTCCCAAAACTACTATCCCAGTTTGTTGGAAGTCCTCTATATGAGCATCAAATTAGTGATCACGCCATTATACCTCTATACCTCTGGCACAGAATATTAGGTCCTCTTGATGAGGCGTATACATCGGACTCCACAATTAGATCATGTGGTTTTATTATCGATTATTAGTAGCTCCCACAATTCATGAAAACTCTAATGCATTGACCATATTCCCAATTTAGTTATCATTCATTCTCAGCATGATATAAATTTTTTCATTGCATCCAATTTTCATAGAATTTATTATATCATGTTCAGATTATTATACTTACTTTTTTACATGTTTAGTTATGTTTGATTTCACCTTTACACTATCCTACATTCTCAATACCCTTAAAATACTGAGGCAAATGTGCGCTACATCTTCTTGTGATATAGGTTTAGGTTCTCAGTATCCAGATCACTGTTAGATCGATTCTCGGTCTCTAGTTCCGCAGAATCAGTGGTGAGCCGTCATTCTCCGAGGACAATAGTCATGACATTTTTTTCATTATTTAATCCTTTTTTGAAGATTTTTCTAGACTAAGATGGGGTCTTTTCCAACATTTCTAGTCAGTTGGAGGCTAATTTTCAAACATAGTTAGGTTCAAATATGTATTTAGTAATATTTTCTTTGTATTGAACTCATCACTATTTTAAATTTCGCAGTTTTCGTATATGGGAGTTCCCCATATTTTCATTTTAAACTCTTATTTAGCTTCTACATTTGTGTATTATATTAAGTATGCTCATGATCATTCCAACAGGGTTAGTTTGGGATCATTTATGGTCCTAGTTTCCATGTCTGTGTCTTGGGGATACCTCGAGGCGTGATACAAACATCCGGGAACAATTTCCCAAGGTCTTTTCAAAAGGCCATCAAGGAGGACCCGAAGACTTCGTAGACACTTTCTTGGTAGTTTCTACCTGCGAGCCTATAACGACAACACATTAGTGGACCTCGCCCCATTAATTGGGGGGTGTCCCACACTTAAACTGGGAGATAAATCCCTAAAATGGCAATCTCAAACCCAAAAAACGGTTTCCAGTACGGCCCAACGATGTCTCTACTAGCTTTCAATGTTGGGCATCGATGCAGCCTGCAACATGCTTCCCGGCGCACTATTTCGTTAAGGGGTGAATGGCAAATTGATTCCACGTATTAAAGTGACCTTGGTGGTTATTTAAACTACTTTTGGGTATACTATGCAATATAAGGATACCAAAACCTCAAACAAAATTCATATTTGAAATTAGTCTTCCCTCTTAAAAGAAACCTCTATAGAAACCTCTATTGGAGATGATGCTTAAGATTAGCTTGGAGCTTAGATTCCCATGGAATCTTTGTGAATATTTTGTTATTCTATTCTACAATAAGGTATGGTGATCCTTAATATTTAAATAATCTTCCATCCAAGGAGCTCTTTGCAATGTTTTTCAATTAAAATTCATGATCAAACTTCCTAGTTTTCAATCGAGCCATGGGTTCTTTCTCAAAACAATTTAAAAAGCATGTTCATGATGAATTGATGATAACATACTAATATTAAAGTTAATTTTAATCCAATTCTATTATTAAACCATGTTCCCTACAATTCTCAAATTAGCCTATGGTATTGGAATTGTTATCTTGATTATGTCTTTATTGAATTTTGTTTATATTATGTCGAATTAACTATTAATAATGTTTAATAATAAAATTGATGGTAAATTTTGGGCAAGTTATCCATGTGGATCAAGGCTAGAAGAGTTGGTAAGGATTGACCTATGTATTTCTATCTTATATTGGTTGTTAATGTTCACTTGATATGATCTCGATTCAATGAAAATTGAAGTATAATTTCCTTTATGTTATTGTATATTTATCTACTTCCATGTATTGTATTATTGATGCATTGTGAGTAGTGCTCATTGATGATCAAAGAAAGGGAGTTTTTGTATGATTTCTCTTTTCCTCTATTTTCTATAATATTTTTAGTAGAATCGCCCTTGAATGGCATTGTGTGTTATAGTCCACTTATAGTGGCAGTGTTTAATTATAGTCAATGTATATATGCGTGGATCATGGCCTTGAAGTCAAATTAGTGTAACATGAATGTTTAGTAGTTGATAACTATGTGAAGTAGCACGCCCAGTATTCTATTCTAGTCTATGATCTAAGCTTTATTACTAACGTTGTAAGAATGTGAATGACTATGTTACAGTAGGTTTAGGCCCTGCCTTGTTGATGTAGTAATGATAATCAATGACCCCCATCTATGTACCCTTATATGAATGTGTGATTAGCTAAGGTTAGGAGTCTTGAATGTAATGTGATGTTATCTTGTCTCTTATGCTAAATTGTGATGTGTGGTCCATGCTTGAATGTGCATTGTTGTATTAAGAGGTTGGGTGCCTCAAGGTGATGTTGATAGACATTATGTGTTCATTTTTACCAGTGTGCAAACATTTACACCTCATGCATGCTTACAAGTAATATAGGTTCATGGTGTTTATGAAAGGGAATTCATATATGCACTAATGTCAACTAATATTCATGAAAAGTAAATGTCAATGAAGGATCTTATGTATATCTTAACTAGGATGACTTGATAGGTGTACTAGTATGGAAATGGGTATATGACATTTTATATGCATCGCATGTGTGTGCCTTGATAGGATAGTTCCTAAGTTAGTTCTACATATAAATGAATATGAAGGATTGATTAAGCTATGAACATGACTTTTGCATAAATCGAATGAAGTATGAACATGTGCGGTCTAAGGGTGTTTATGCGAAAAGTTTGCTCACATATATGTATATACACATATATAAAAGTATGTCCATTATGTATGTATCATAATATAGTCAATATAGGGGCTCTACAAAGGTGTTCTTAAGGGTATCCTAAACTAGATGGTGTATGAATATGCTATGTCCATGTGAAAAGTCTTCTCATTTAGGTTGATGAACTCTCATCTATAAAGTATGATCTAAGCGTACGTAGAGTCAATCTCCTGGAGCCTATTTTATAAAGTAATGAACAATGAAGGCTTTCAATAAGGGGTGTCCCTTCCCAATGTGGGAAGGTAGGTTCACTGTTGTCCTCACGAGGTGGTTAGCCACATATCCTGAAGGACATAGAGTAATATTTACATATATGCTTCCAAGTTCCGTAAACTATGCTTCCCCATAGGATCTAGTAAGTGGTATAACCTAATATGATAGCACGTGTTAATATTCTACTTTGGCAAGGTATAGCACCTTTCATTGGTATAAGGCTCTACAACACCAAATTCCATGTTAGCACCCATGGTCTTAGTTTCAGTTAAGGCTATAGTTTCCCTATAGTAAAATGTACAATGGAAATTAAGAAGAGGACCCTAACTAGGATAACCTAAGAGAGATTATTTAGTGTAGGTGAGGTTATAGGAATTTACCTAAGCATTGCACAAGTATCTCTTCAAGGGAGTTCTAGGAAGGTGTTCTTATGTATATGATTATATCTATTCCTTATGTATTATATTGTAGTGTTGTCTACTTGTTTTGATGAAATGCATTATATGATTCTAGATGATGTAGTCCTACCTTCATATGCATAATGTTTGTCTTAATGAGGAAGGTCTTACTTGATATGAATAAGGTTATCTATGCTTGTTTTGTTGATTTATGAAGTGAATGATAAGGCTTGTAGTCGCTTTGTAGCTTTACTTAGTATGTGTGAGGTGATAGTACTGCACATGCACATTGCACAAGTAGGATTAGAATGGTATTGTGAGCAGAGTTCTATTATGTCTTGTGAAGTGTAGTCCGAGTATGTTAATGATGACTAGTGTCTTACTATGAGATGACTAGAAGTCTTGATATGTATGTGGTCTTGTAATGATTTCTTCTATGTTGTCCATAAAGTATGTTCCTTCAAATGCAAAGTGTATGTCTTGTTATATGAAATAGTTATATGAATGCATGTTTTGGGTTATTGAAAGTTGTATGTATGATTTCGTAGAGTCGTAAGTTGATGCTTGAGTGTGGATAGTGTAGCGGGACAATCTCTATACATTTCACCAAGCATCACTAGAGGGTTACTTGAATGGTTAAAAAATTAAAAAAGAAAAGGAGTTACTCTAAAGGGAAATACACTTACTGTAAACGGAAGGGTACTCATTGAAAAGTGGTTCCAAATAGGTAAAAAAATTGAATGTATGATTTTATGTGATATTATGACTATTTTGTATGCCTATATGAATTATGTGAGTTTTACGAAGCTTAATTTATCATGTTTTATGAAGTTTTCACAAAAGTCATAATGCATGGTTTCAAAGCAAAATGTCCCCTTTTAAATACATGTTTTTGCATGGTTTCCATACTTAATTCATTCCTGTACTAAAACCATTCTTCTTTACCTTTATACCCAAAGTGTAGGTTATGGATGCTAAAAGGATGTCTCTAAGGGGAAGGGCTTGATATTTCTTTCCCAAGCTCAAGAAAGGAATCCTGAAGTTCAAGGATGTCCTATGTCTACTTTTATTAAAAGTTATGTAATAGTTTAGTATGATTTATATTAAAAGGGTCGTGTCCCTATTATACTCTAATGTTGAGTCTTATATGGCAAAGAAACTTAGTCTTTAACTATGTATTATGATAATTTATATATATATTGGAAGGGATTTTCTAGCATATGACGTTCTAAGAAAGTTTAAAATTACCGCTAAATTTAACTATGACGATGCGATTAATGATAACTATGAGATTGTATAAGATCTCCGAGAGATCAAATACGTCATGTTACTTCTAGGGGTGTTCCCCGGTCATGACAGAGAATTTAAGGTATCTGTTAACTCTACCTAGTAAAAAAAAAAAAGAGAATACATTATGGAAAAATATGGAAAAGAAAAGAAAAGAGGAGTCCTAAAAATTTCAAATTGTTTTACCTTATCCAAATTAACCTCAAATTCCCATGACTAATTTTCCTTAAAGTCCTCTTCTGATTTAGTTATTTTTATTTTTTTATCTGTTTATTGATCTTCTTCTTGAACGTTCTATTTGAGAATTTTGTTAGGATCGTTTCTCAATATTTTATATACATATTTTCTTAATTTTATTTTCTTACTTATTTTTTCTTTTTGTTTGTTTTATTTTATTATTTTTTTATTAACTATTTGTTTTGTTACTATTTTTTATGCCCTTATTCGAATCCCAAAATTCTCAACTAAATTTCAATCTAAACTTAGTTCCACTACATCAATTTCCTTTTAATTAGCACAAGACTCTTACCCAATACTATTATAAAAACATATGCTCAGTCGAGAAGAAAGACATACAGAGATTCAAATGCACCGAAAGAAAAAAAAAACAAGATAGAAAAGATAACTAAAATAAAGTTTTGTTTTGAGAATTAAGTCAGTTCGATTTCCGGTCTTGTGTCTCTTTAAAGTTAATTTACAATTATTAACTTTGGAAATCAGCAGATCGCAAGAGTTATTTTTGGTGAAATTATTTTTTGCAATGAGTTAAATTTTAATTCCCTCTTATAGTTGAGATAGATTTGAATAAATAATATAATGTTAATTGAATTCCTTCTTCATGGTTCGATTTTGAGATAATTATGCAATTGTTCATGTTCAATAAATATAATTTTTTGGTTTGTTTTTTTAAAAGTTATCCATGTGCTGTAATATTTTCCTGAATGAATATTTTGGCGTTCTATACCGAAAAACTGTTACTGAATGATAAGGGAAAACTGAATAGTTTTTCAACATGTGCAGTAGTACCCCAAGTAGATTAAGGTTTTCACCTTTACCCTTTGCATATAGTTTATTAAAAATATAATGATGGACAAATTAGCTGTAATGTTTGACAAAATAATAATAACATTGACGCATTAAGTCGCATTGAGATATAATTATTTTTGGATGTTACAATGTTGTTCTGTCAACTGATTATTTTTCCCTCTAAAAGTTAAGTGATGTGATAATTTATTTAATGAAAATTATTATATCTTACTCATTAGTGAGTTAGAAAATTTATGTGAAATATGTTTAATTTTAACTATTTTATTTACTTTTGACTAAGTAGTTTACCTTTAGAATAAGAGCAAGATGATTATCGATTTAATTCGAATTGTTAAGGTATATAATTAAGAGATGGTATGAACTTTATTTATGACTTTATTATTAAAAATTGAATAAAAAAAGAGAAACAAGAATAAATCATCAATAAATTCTTTTTCAAAAAAACAAAAAAAAAATATAAACGTTAAAAGAAAAGGTAAAAGAAAACGAACGAAGAAGATAAAAAGACAGAAAGATATAAATGAAAATATTAAAAATAACCATAAAATAAAGAAATTTAATAGAAAAAAAATAGATAAAGGACAAGAACAGAACGTTGAGATTTTTTTTTAAAAAAAAGGAAATAGAAAATCCTGAAAAATAATGGAAATTTTAAAAGTAAATAAACATATAAAATGTATTAAAATAACATGGAAAAAAATAGAAAAAATTAGTGAAAATAAATAAATAAAAGGAAAATCTTCCTAAATATAGTCCTAATAATCTATTTAAAATTTCTTCATAAAACTAACTTCAAATCTCATAAAATTTTATTTTTTCTATTTTAAATCGATAAAAATAGAATCCTTAATTAACTTACACTCTAAAAATATTTTTCCCAAAGAAATTCTAATTTTTAGAAACCGAATAAAAATATATAAGCAACCTATAATAACATTAAAAATAAAAAAAAATACATATGCAAGAAGGAAAATAAAAAATAAAACAAATGAAAAAAGAAAACACGGATGTTTCAAGTTTCTAATTAATGAACGCACAACGCAAAAAGATGAAAAAAAAGATCTAAAATAAATAAAACTTCAACGAAGTTTAAAATAAATCTGAGGTTAAATAACAGCTAATAACCTAATAATATACTATCAAAAAAAATTATGTCAAGTTAAACTAAAGGCAATAAAGTGACCGTGCTACAACAATGAGACTCGAGAGGTCCCTAACACCTTCCTCTCAGCCAACTAAATTCCTTTCTAGAATTTCTAGTTCACAGACCATATGAGTATAGAGTTAAATTTCTTTTGATTAGATATTTAAATAAGGTGACTTGGAATACGGAAACTCATTTTTAAATGGCGAGTCAGAAAAGTAAATAGTCTCTTTAAAAATGTCAGTTTAAATGGAAAAACTCTTAACTCATTTTCTTTTAAAATAATAAATTAGAATTTTGAGAGAAAAAAAAGAGGGATGTGATAGACTTTTCTGTAGGTTTGCCGTGTACACGGAAGAAAATTGATTCAATCTGGGTTATTGTTGATTTGGTTGACGAAATGTTAACATTTTATCCTCCTCAAATCTACTTATTCCGCAGAGGAATTTGCTAGATTGTACCTTTATGAGATTGTATGTTTTCATGGGATCTCTTTGTCTATCATCTCGAATAGAAGTGTCCAATTCACATCTCGTTTTTGGAGGTCATTCAAAAAGGAACTAGGTAATAAAGTGAAACTTAGTACCATTTTTCATCCTCAAATGAATGGCCAAGCGGAACACACCATCCAAACTATAGAAGATATCTTATGATCTTGTGTTATTAACTTAATGGGAAATTGGAACGATCACCTACTGTTCATGGAGTTCTCCAACAATAATATCTATCATTCAAGTATTTTCATGGAACCTTTTGACGCACTCTATGGTAAGAGATGTAGGTATTCAGTTTGGTGGTTTTAGGTTGATGAGTTTACACTTCTTGGTCCCGAGATAGTTTATGAGGCTATGGAAAAAGTTCGAATGATACGGGATAGGTTTAAAAAAGCCTATAGTTGGCAAAAATGTTATGCTGACAATACAAGAAGAGACCTTTTGTTTGAAATAGGTGATTGGGTCTACTTGAAGACTTCAGCTGGAAAACTTAGTTCCCAACTTGTGTGTCCTTATGAGATATTCAAATAGGTCGGGAAAGTTTATTAAGAGTTAAAATTACAAAGTGAATAAGCCCCAGTTCGCTCAGTATTTCATGTCTCGATGATCAAGAAATGTAAAGGCGACCAGGTGTCTATTCTCCCTATTGAAGGGTTAGGGGTGAATAAGAACCTTTCTTATGAAGAGGTTTTGATCAAGATCCTAGATCGTCAAGTAAAAAAGTTGAGGAACAAAGATGTAGCCTCCGTAAAATTCCTAAGGAGGAATCATCAAGTTGAAGGTGCAACATTGGAGGCCTAAACCGAAATGAAGCCCCGACACCCTCATCTCTTCCCTCTTACTCCTAGAAAAAGTTTAGTTTAGTAATTCCTCTTAAAATAAATATTATGAATAAGTTGGAATTTGTGTTTTTTTTTAAGTATGTGCATATCATGGTAAAGGCTCACGCTAAAATGAGTTTTCATGAAAATGGCTCATATGTTCTACTTGAACTTACATGAAGTGTGTATATACTTTTTCATGAGATTCTACTAAGCACACATTGATTTTTTCTTGAAAGAAGGTATGCATGGTAACTCTTGATGTCTTAGTTGAGCTAATTTTGATATTGAGAAGGTAGTTCCTCATTATGTGATGAAATATTGGACTCTTATATGTGGTGAATTTTTAATTGAGTTGCTATGTGTAATGCCATGATTAAGTGTTAAATGGAGTTGGAAAGTACTCCAATGAACTGTGATTCATGATGATTGTATGTTGTGTCTGTTTGGTTTGCTAGTATTGAGTCTCTTTCTCTCACTATAAAAAGATTTATGTGTCATGCGGGGACGAATGTTTCTAAGGGGGATAATGTAACATTACGGAAATTCCATGAGATAGTATAGAGCCTCACTTGATAAAATAAGACTTAAAACAGTGTTTCTAAGCTTAAAAAATGTAATGAACTTAATAACGAAGCATCAGAGTTAAAACGTCAAGAAATAACCACGACGTCCGGTGATCTAGTAACTTAAACTAGTGTAGTGCTAGTGGTGCTAGGATAGTTTCAAAGAGGTGTCTAAAGGTTTTTCCATGGGAAGGTTATGGGAGTGGGCATAGGTACCTAAAATTGGTTTAAGTAATTAAGTCCAATGGAGGAGTGCCAACCTTGAGGGCCAATGGCCAAGTCTGCCCCCAAAAGGGATGCTACTTCCTCAACCTTCACGAGCATTGGCCACAACCAAGTGGTGAGCTCGTGAAGATGCCTTGTACATGGAGGGGAAGTGACATCTTGTACTAGAAACAGTCCAAGGTACCGCAAGCCACTTAAACACTCGTGGTGCACATGACAGAAGGAGAGGATTGTTGTGATCTTGACTTATGCGTTTTGGGGAAAAGGGTAGAATTTTGAGGGGCTACTACCTAGAGTACTACGAGCCACTTGAAGGGTCGTGCTGTATTTTCACTGAATTTTTAGCGTGGCACATTTGGGTGGAAACTGGTTCACCATTCACAACCACAACCACTAAACGTTAACCACTTCACGACTCGTGAAATGGTGTGTAAAGGGGGGCAGGCTTTCACTGCCAAGGTAAAGTTGGCCTTCACTTTTTGAATTCCTACTTAATGAAGTGTAGTTTGGGTATTTTCGGGGTTAACTATCTTTTTGTTTCAGGTCAATTATCAAACATATCCCATTTCATAATTCACACACAAATTGAAACCCATTTTCTCCCACTTCTCTCTACATTCTATTTCTACCTCACCCTCCATTGAAGAAATAAAGAAGCTTGAAGAAGAAGACCTAATCTACAAAGTTCTAACTCAAATTTTGTGACAAAGATTTCCAAGTTATGGTTTTTTTCACTCTTGGGATTCTTTCTTCATGAAGTCCACTCAAAGTTGATTTCAAAAATCACCCAATTATAAGGGTTTTCTCAACAAGTGGGTTTCCTTCTAAATTCAAAATTGATAATTTATTATGAAAAATAGTGATTTCTTATGGGTAATAAAGTGTATGTAGATAAATAATTGATGTTTATTATGTGGAATTTCATTTGACTTCTTCCCGAATATCCCCAAAATATTTGTCCTTGCTCATGCATTGTTAGAAGTGATGAATGTATTGATTGATAGACTTGTATTAACTATGTTGTTTCATTCCTTGACTACGTATTTTCATGTATTGTTTGATTTCAATCTACTTTTTAAAGAGTTCATGGTTTTGATCCTAACCCTGTATCTTACTATCATGCTATTGTTGAAATATCCTTAGATATGTTGGTTTATTTGATATGCATGATGAATTTATGAAAGTATAAACATGATATGAATATACTGATTTGTGTGATTATGATAGGGGTTTTGATATGTGTAATTGAATGTAATTTCTTGTATTCCTTATGACTCTGAAATGAATTAATGATCTGACACGATGTTGGTTTGATGAAAGGACATCTTCAACACATAACCTATGAGTTATGAGCATGTATATCAGGGATTAATTTCCTAGGACCTACCTTATGAACTAATGTTTAAGAAAGACTCCAACTTTCTTAAGAAAGAAGAGTATCTTGATAAGAACGCTTCCCACAATGTTCTTACGACGTAGAGAATACAACACTACTAAGCATAAAGTTGTTTTCTAGTCACAACTTTTTAGTTCCTTAAGTATGTACCCCCATAGAAAGAGTAGCTATTCGACCCATCTAGATGTTATGATAATGTTGATGTCTTACGTTGGCAAGTATGATTCCCTCCTTTCGGTTTGACGGGATAACAACAGATCCATGTTTAGTTCACATTGTCTATTGTCGGTTATGGCAAATGATCCCTAAAGTAAAATGAATTAATGAAAGAAATAAAGATGGGACTAACTAGGTTGACTCAAAGGGTACTACTTAGTGTAGGTAGGGGTTTTGGACTTTACCCATGCATTTCATAAGTTGGACTTGAGGGGAGTCATAGGAGGAGTTCTTATGCATTAATGTTATGAATGAAAGGTTACATGTTGATTCTATATAATGTGGCTCTTATATGATGATTGTTTCATTTAATGAACATGATATTTGTGTTAATTTCATTGTATGATTATGACTATACATGATGGTATGATATATGAGGTGAAGGCATTTCATTATGATGTATTTTCAAGTTTACTTGATTGTGTTGGGTTATGGGGCTCCACATGTGTATTGCACTTATAGGCTTGGGGTGGAATTGTGTGTAACAGTCTTTTATGCAATAGTGATGTACTTTTGAGCAAGAATATTTATATGTTTCATTGCTGTTTTGTTATGGAATTTGATATGTTGAAATGTGAATAAAGGGTTTCAAAAGTGAATTTAGCATTGTTATACTAAAACTTCCTTTTGTGCATTTTTCCTCATGATTTGCTTGCATATATCCATATTTAGTACATGTGGGTTGTACTAACTCATATTCTCTTTACTTATAAATATATGGCTTCGGGCCATTGAAGAGCATTCAAGGTTATTTCAAAGGAAAACTTAGATAATATCCATTGTTTTTTTATAAGTCCTCATGTTCTAGGATGATGCAACTATTCTAAATTATATTGTCTATGTCTAAGACAATTCTTTCTTTATATTTGAGACATTCTTGTAAGCTTATAAGAGGCATATGGTAATAATGTAATGGCTATATTCCAAACATTATTATTCTCTAATAGATGGTTATGAATGAGACAATATAAGACTACATTAATCGATTTGGCTATGTCGCTACGCGAGAAGTCTATTCAAACTTCACATATGATAAGTCAGAATTCTAAGAATACTTCATGTTTAAATTTTTTTAGTATTCATCATTTGTTGTATCTACGATATGCAATGATGTATGCTAGGACCTTGTCTAAGTTTTCTTCGAGAACGAAGACGCCGGTTACGTCTAGGGTGTGCTCCCTGGTAGCTATAAATGTTAATTATGTAAGTTCTTCTTGAATCACATTTTTTGTATATTGATTATTAATTCTTAGGCGATTGAAGTATGAGGTCCCATGAAAAGGGCAAGAAGGTATGAATGTTTGTTCTTTCTTGAACTCAATTGTGTAACAGGAATTACTGGGAAAGTAATAATGTTGTAGCTAATATGTTGTTGTTGTTTTGATGTAAAATTTCCATCATCTTTTACCCTATATTCTTGTTTTATATATGAAGTATGAGCGCATGTTATATTAAGTTCGTTATATGATTGAAGGGTAGTTCTCATGATAATTATAATATGGTAAAGTTAAAGGTTTACTCACTTGCTAGTGTGTCTAAAGTGAAAGGATTGTTCTCACTAATGATCACCAATGAGCTACTATGGTAAGATGTATACCTAAGGGTCTAGTAAAGAATAATTCTAAATTATGTGATTACTAAAGATGAGTACTATAGTGAATAGATGCTTAGCATCAAAATGGCATGTAAATGAGATGGAGTCTCATGTTTAGTAAGTCTGGCTCCACACATGGGTTCCTCATGTTTAGTATGTCCAGATGGCCAATATATGGGTCATATCATGAGATGGAAGCCCCCAAATTTAGAAATTAGGTTTTTTTTGTAACAAAATCCTTGATCCATGACTCTACCTTAGTGAATCCAACTAGATAACTCTATACAAAAAGTTAAATTTTAGGCAAGTGCTAAACTTCTCTTTTCGGTACGCGAGTAGAACACCGGATTCCAAGTGGCTAACATAGTCTAATGTTGTATATTGTAACGTCTTTCTATTATAAAAAAGTAACTTAAAAAATTAAATAAATGAATTCTTTTAGGGCTTTTCTTGAAGGGTTTTCTACATTGTGTGAGGGAGGGTATGAGACTTCTCTTACAAAGTGCATATGTGGGATCCTAAGAGACGATTCTGCTAGTGTTCTTTATGATTATGTTGATTATGACTCATGTATATCAATTGATATATAATACCTATGAATATAGCAAATTATGATGAAATATAATATTGAGAATGTATGTACGAAGTAGGTTTCTTAATGTGATGCTTATCTTTGACTAGGATTATGGGGTTCTATTCTTTGCATTGCACAAACACTGCTTGGGTTATTTACATGTTGGTATTATATTATATTGGGTTGTGTATTTACTTGATGAAAAGTATTTTTTGACATCATTTTTTCTCGAAGACTAAGATATGACCTTACCTGGATCTATAAACACACAAGCTTGGTTGACCCTATATACATAACAACGCATTATATAACCATCTGAACCATCTCGTAGAGTAAGACTGAAGTTGTAGTAAACCTAGTATTCAGTTTTGAGATGTTTTTCTCACACTCATCTGACCACGAGAATTTGATATTTTTTAAAGTCAACTTTGTCAATGGGGAAGCTATGGATAAAAATCCTTCGACAAATGTCCTATAATTACCATCTAAAGCAAATACACTCTTGATACCTATTGTAGATGTTGGTCATGTCATTTCTCTCCACTTAGATCCTTTTTCTTAATACCACATTACCAAGGAAAGTAATAGACTGTAAACAAATTCTCAATTCCATATATTAGCAATAACTAGTGTTGTTTATGTGTTTGCACAACCACTATAAGATGAGTTGGATGCTCCTCCTCAAATTGAGAATAAATGAGGATTCAATCGATAAGACGATGATGGACATGTCCAAATAATATTTGAATACTATGTTTTTAATGTCCATGAGTATTTGGTAGTCCAAAATACAAACATACAAATTTATAATGACCATGCTGAGTCCTGAATGATATCTTAAGAATGAACATAACATGTAATGTTCTTATGAATGTAACTCCAGAAGGATCTCACTATCTAGAACATAGAGCTGATAATCCAAGGATCTTAGGTCTATATTAGAAAATCAAAAAGGACCCAAAAGTTTCTTAAATAATTCATCATTCCCGGGGATTGGATACTTATTCATGACTTTGACTTTGTTGAAAAATCAATCGTCGATGCACATTCTGAGAGATCCGTATTTCTATTTAACGACAATATTGGAGTACCGCATAGAGATATAATAGGTGTAATGAAGTCCATTTCTAGAAGGTTTTTCAACTGCTCTATGAATTCCTTTATCTCGGAATAAGACATTTTGTAAGGAGGAACCAAAATAGGTTTGATATCTAGAAGTATATCTATTCCAAAGTTAATTTCCCGCTCGTGAGGAACTTAAGGAAGATCTTATAGAAAATCATTTTCTATTTGATTGGCTCAAGATTTTAGGATCGTAGTTTGAATCCTTAACCCAAAAAAATGATTTATATATGCTTTGGACATAATTTTTCTGGCACTAAAGTAAAAAATAAATCAACCCCTAGGAATTGAGTTCATACCCTTAAATTTTAATATTAAATTATTTTATGAAATGAAAATGAACGATCCTAGTTCTACAGTTAACTAAGGCATACAAGAATGTAACTAATCCAGGACTAGAATGATATCGAGATCTACAATTTCTAATTCTACAAGGTCTGCAAAGGTGACTATCTAAGAGACTGTGATATGTTCAATTTTTGGCATACCTTTGTAACAATAAATTGGTCAACAACTGGAGTGGAGACAAAGAAGGGTTCTGAAAGATTTTCTGGACAAACACCAAAGTTGACTACAATATTTGGATTTACAATTAATCAATGAAGCCAGTATATAAACTTTAGACACTGTTTTATGGTCAGTATTAATTATTATAAGTCTTTTAATAAGTCTAGAAACAAAAACGTCCAAGAACATCTATGACGTCCTTAAACTAGTTCAATGAGGTATGAGTGTGCCTTAGCCTGTTATACTAGCTTTTAGAAGTTGGAAAATGATGAAAATTAGTGGAAGAGTGTATAATATGTCCTTAAGTTGATCTATGGTCGAAACTTCCAGGCACTACTCCCCAAGGACAAACAAAGGTCCCTTGAGGAGGACTCTTGCAAATCTTGTCAAAAGTTGTCAAGAGACAGTGTCACCAACGGATGCCAAAGACGGACCATTGGTAAATCGATGGGGCATCGATGCAACTCATCGATGGAAACTTTGAAAAAATCATGGAGGTTCATTTTCCATAGTCTCTTAACTCATCGACAGATGATCAGCACTGAAGGAGGGACAAGTCGTCGACTCATAGATGGACAGTTAATGGAGGTCTCTTCTATGAGGTACTAACTTTCCTACACCTTTTTAGTTGGTCCCAATTAATTATTTAATGGGTTAGGTCACTAGTTAGAGGTTAAACTAAGTCTAATAAATTTAATTAACACCCCATATGATTACCTCAACCACATTAAACTAATCTAAACTCCTATAACTCACAAAACTCAAACTCTCTTTCTTCTCTCTGTCTTTCTCTGTCTAGTGAAGAACACCATTGAAGACCAAGCTATGGGAGGTTATAATATGTTCAAAGTGTCAAGTTTCACCATAAATTTTAATAAATTATCAAGTTATGGGATCTCTTTCACCTTTGAGACTTCTTTCCTCAAAGGGTTCTATCAATGGATTCCAAAAGTTGGGTTTTCAAGTGGGTCTTTTCCAATTTAAAAATTTATGTTGTGAATTGATTTTTAATGATTAATTTTTGATATTCTGAATATATTAATATTTATTCTAACATAATTATGTTATACCTTTATGGTTTGGTCTAGTTTGTAGACGATGATATTTAACCCTTAACATTAGGCTATTATCTTTATATGAAGTACATTGTATTGGTTTAATTAACTTTGATACTAGTTTAATTACTACTAGATGATGTTTTTATACTTATGATGAATGAATTGGGGTGATTTATAGTCTTCTCATGCTAGTTCTTGACAATTGATTGAGGCTAGGACTTATTATGTGAGTTTAACCTAAGTATCTTGTCTTAAACTATGAACGAGTATTGAATTGTTATGTAGTGATTCTTTTACCGTTACTATCATGTTTGTCAATGAACTATGATGATTTTATACCCTAATTGGGTTGAATTAATGGATGATGGTAAGACGTTGATGATAAATTATGAAGGAGACTTCCTAATCTTATGATCCTTATTTATTACTTCAAATTATGATTAATCGTGATTAACTCATGATGTTGTATTAAAGTATGCTTTGTATTAGGATTTATAGAGTTTGTATGATGTTGAATTTAAATGTCTTTACTATAATATGTGATGTGTTAGCTTAATAAGTTAAAATTTTATAAGGATGGTGAATGATTTACCAATGTGCCTTATCATGAAACGATAAGTAAATATGCTAACTTCACTTATATGAATTGTAATTAAATGATTACTACTAATGCAATTCTTATTTATCAATGATTATGATGATTATGGTTATATAAGTGTTAGGCCCTATGACTTAAATTAAGCTATGATTAATAGTAAATACATTAAATACTTTTCAAAAATTTACTCTAAAATAGCACCGAGTGAACTAGAGTGAGGCATGTCCTTTTCTCACATAGGGAAGGTAGGATTAGTAATATTCTCTTGAGATTGGAGACTAAAATTCATGTATCATAAAAAGGGTCCCAAAAATATCTCCTATTTCTTGAACTGTGTTGCCCCTATACGAATACTAACTAGTGGATTCACGTAGTTACTATGTTAATGTTTTTGTACTACCATGGCAAGTAGTCCTCCTTCATTCGGTGTAGGGTTTCATGAAAAAATATTCCACATTAGCTCATGTGGTCTATGTCGGTTAGATAAATATGTTCCCAAAAGGTAAAACGAACTAAAAGATTGAACTCTAACTAATATGACCAAAGGGGTTTAGCTTAGTCAAGGTAGGGATATGGGACTCTACCTATACATTGACTAGTTAGAATTATGGGAAGTCTTAGGAGGATGTTCTTAGTTATGTATATGCTTATACATGTTAAGGCTATGTATATGATGATTTTACATGTTAATGACCCTATATGATTATAATTACTCTTATGAATATCTCTTTGGTCTATAATGGCAAAGTATGATGTTATGCACTTTTAACATTATGTTAGGTGAGGTTAGACATTGGTTATGGTTCTTGATACGTTTAGTTGATTGAGTAAGGTTATGGGTCATTGATTAGTTATTTCAGAAGTGAACTTAAAGAGGGTCATGATTGATGGTCTTACATTGGTTATGATATGATGAACTGTTATTCATGTTTGTTGAAGTTATGACTTGATTGTATAGTTGCTTTGACTATATGTCTAATTACATGGTATGCATGTTGACTTTAGTAGTTTTTATGTTGCTGGTCTAGTGATGTACATGCGTAGGACTTAATGAATATATCTTATTGATTTGGTATGGTCTTGTTGAATGTGCATAGAGGTTCTTAAATGAAAAGTGCATAGTTATTGAAATGTCCCTTTTCTTGGCATGATTTCAAAGTATGTGCATATAGTCTCATACTTAGTACAAGTGGTGTGCTAACACTATTTTTTCCTTTTCCCCAACATTTTAGGTTTCGGTCGTTTAAGGGCCTTTGTAGACGACATTAAGAAGACTTGGTCTTTTATACTTCCAATTAGGGTAGGTCCTCAATTTTTGATGGCGATGCCACTATCTAGCAACAGAGTCATTTTTAGTTTAAGACTTCTATGGTTCTTTATTTTTCATTTAGTATGAGCATTGTATAGCCCATTTGAGACGTTCCTATTTTGACGTATGGGCTAGGATCATAATAGTCTTATTAGATGTTTATAAGATGGGATGACTATTATGAATATGTTATGTTTTACATATATATATATATATATATATATATATATATATATATATATATATATATATATATATATATATATTTGAGTGTAATATATGAAAACGACTGTATAATTTTTCTATACGAAGGATCTATCTATACTCGATAGATATATCTATTACTTGTAAGTAGAGGTCTATGTAAATTTCAATGTAGAAGTAGTAAAAAAATTTAATTTTGCGCTCAATTTGACCTATAAATGTAATGATGTAAGCTAAGACACTTATATTAGTCCTCAAAGAGAATGACGACGCAGGTTACATCTAGAGGGTATTCTCGGATGTTACAAACTTGGAATTAGAGCATCAGGTTTCTTATCTTTTTTCCGATGTCTCTTTAAACAACATCTATACAGGTTTGTACACACTTATGAATAGGGATCTAGGAGATGCTTACGAAACTCTAACTTTCTGGGAAGTCAAATATCGTGCCTTTACAGAGTAGCTATATGTGCTTTTGCATCTAATCCTCTTTTTGTTATTACAGGCAATGAATACTCGAAGGAATGCAACACGAAGACTTGAAGAGGAGATTGCCAATGCGGGAGTTCATCCATGTGGTGATCAAGTTCCTCCTCTTGAGAAAGATGTGAATGATGACCAAACCCCGGTCAATCCTTCTTTTTTTATATATGGTAACATGATGGATGCTATTTTCCAAATGGCCCAATCCATTACTACACAAGAACAAGTCACCACTACTCAAGCCTAAACCATGAAGGCCCAAACTAATCGGGAGGTTGTACCATGAGCAAACCAACAAGTTTCTACCATGGACTCTCGTTAAAGTTATTCTAGTAGGATGAATCCCCTACCTTCTATGGGTCAAATGTTGAAGTGGACTACTATGAGTTCATCGATTAAATTTACAAGATCCTTTATGCTATAGGGTTGTCCACTAGCGAGAAGGCCGCGTTAGGAAATAAAGAACTCAAAGATGTAGCCCAAACTTTGTATGTCATATGGAGGGACAATAGGCCGTTAAGTGGTGGACCGGTGCCTTGGCAAGATTCAAGAAGGCTTTTCTTAATACGTTGTTTCCTAGGGAGAAGAGGGAATCGAAGGTGGTGCAGTTCATCAACCTTCGCCAATGAGGTATGAGTTTTCTTGAATACTCTTTGAAATTCATGAAATCGTCAAATTATGCTCCTTCTTTGGTTTCCATTTCTAGGGACAAAATGAACCGCTTTGTAATGGGAGTTTCGGATTGCTTGCAAAAAGAGTGTCAATCCTCTATTCTACATGACAATATGACTAATTATCTTATCATGGTTTCATTCACAACAAGATGAAGAGGCAACGACTAAATGTAAGAGAAAAGATCCTAAGAGGGCAAGATCTTTTTATGGTGTTTCTTCAAAGAGAAGGCCTGACACTCAAGACAAGCCTAGGTTCAAGGGTTTCTAATCGAATTTCTTCTATGTTTCCTAAGTCTAGGGATGATAGGGTGTATAACCCTAAGCCTAAAATAGGAAAAAGTAGTAGTTCACCAAGAGAGAAGCCAACTCGTGAAAAATGTAGCATGAAGAATTATGATGACCGTCTTAAAGGAATGGATAATTGCTTTGGGTTTGGTAAAAGTGGGCACAATGTTCAAGAATTCCCTAATGAGAGGGGTCAATACAAGGGTAGTGTTCAAGCTCAAGCAAGTTCTTCAAATGACACTCCTAAAAATAATCGCTTTTGTACTCTCCACTCTAGGGGTGAACAAGATACTTCTCCCGATATGGTGAACGGTATGTTGAAAGTCTTATCTAATGATTTATATGGTTTACTTGATACCGGTGCTAAATTATCTTTTGTTACTCCCTTATTAGCTAAGAAGTTTCGGGTTTTACCCGATATTTTAATTTAACCTTTTATGTTGTCTTCCCTAGTGGGTGAGTCGGTTGTTGCAAAAAGGGTGTATCGAAATTATCATATAATGTTATCCAATAGAGTTATTTATATTGATCTAGTAGAACTTTATATGTTTGGTTTTATGTCACATTGGGTATGGATTGGTTGCATACTTGATTTTCAGTTATAGTATGTAGAACGAGGGTGGTGATGCTAAATTTTGCAATGAGCCCGTTTTAGATGTGAATGAAGGAAATTTTATTCCTAGAGGTCATATCATCTCTTTTTTGAAAGCTTGTAAAATGATCTATAAAGAGTGTTTATACCATGTAGTAAGAGTGCAAGATTTAGACTCCGAAATTCCTTCTATTGAGTGGATCTCGTAGTGAGGAAATTTCTGGAGGTCTTTCCTGATGATCTTCCATGTATTCCTCCTCAACGAGAAATTGATTTTGGTTTTAACTTGTAACAAGATGCCAGTCCCATCTCAATTTCTCCTCATCGGATGTCTTCGGCCGAATTGAAAGAGTTGAAAGCTCAACTCAAAGATTTACTAGTCAAATGCTTCATTAGACCTAGTATTTCTCCATGAGGTGCTCCTATGTGTTTGTGAAGAAGAAGGATGGGTCCCTTAGAATGTGCATTGATTCTCACCAACTCAATAAAGTCATTATAAAGAATAAGTATCCTCTTCCTTAGATTGACGAATTGTTTGATCAATTTTAAGGGGAAATCTACTTTTCTAAGATTGACTTGAAATTGGGTACCATCAGCATAGGATGATAGGCGAGGATATACAAATCATGGCATTTTGGACTAGATATGGTCATTACGAGTTATTAGTAAGTTGAGGTTGATCAAAGTAGAACCGAAGCGATCAAAAATTGCCCTAGACCATTGAATCCAACTGACATTAGGAGATCTTGGATCCAATGGGTTATAATCAGAGGTTTGTGGATGTCTTTGAGTCAATTGCATATCCCTTGACTATGTTTATCCAAAAAAGCATGAAATTTGAGTTATCGGAGGCATGTGAGAGAAGCTACAAAATTTAAACAGATAGGCTTTTTCTTCTCCGTGGTTGACTCTAACTGAAGGTACAAAGGGCTTCATTTTATATTGTGATACATCATGAGTGGGTTTTGGGTGTGTGCTTATCCAACACAGGAAAGTGGTAGCATATTCTTCTAGGTAACATAAGGTGGATTAGAGGAACTATCCAACTCATGATCTTAAGTTAGTGGACGTGGTATTTTTCTTGAAAATATGGAGGAATTACTTGTTTTGTGTCAATTTTGATGTATATACCGATCACAAAAGTATCCAATATGTGTTTTATAAAAAGAAGTTGAAACTCCAACAATCAAGGTAGTTGGAACCGTTGAAGTATTAGGACATGAGAGCTCTCTTGTTTTATCAAAAAATGGTTTCGAAAAGAGTTGTTTGTCTTTCGACTTTTTGAGTCGCCACTTAATTTTGAGAAAATTAAGAAAACTTATTTTCAAACAATTTAAACAGAAAAATTGTGTTGAAAATATTTAAATGGGTTCGGGATTCCTATTAGCGTCTTAGGAAGGTTTCGAAAAAGCACATAAGACGCTCCGTTAACTACGGTTTTCCAACGATTAACTTATTTGACTGTTTAGTTTTAAAGACTTGCGAATTTTGAACTTCTTACGATATCTAGGCAAACTTTACAAGTTTCGAGATATTTAGCTTGCAATTTTGCTAGTCTATTTCTGAGTTAAACTTTCTTATGATTTTATCTAAACAAGCTCTAAAAATTAGGAACAAATAATCATTTAGAAATTAGTCTTAATTTTGACAAAGTTTGAAAGGCGCTTCGATGGGGTTCGTAATTTTCTAATCCTAAACTATACGAAATTCAAACACGCAAATAACTAACAAGGAGGAGAGAGAGAGAGAGAGAGAGAGAGAGATTTGGGTCCAAACTCGGGTTCTGTTCGCCTTGACCGAGTTTTGGACCCACCTGTTTTTTTCGGTTTTGACCCATTCCTCTTTCGTACCTGTCCTAGTCTAAACATAAAAAATAATACAAGAAAGTAAAACAATAAGGGCTTATGCCCATTACAAATAAAATACAACGCATAAAATAAAGGAATTTCTAATCTATTTCTTCAAGTTCTTCAATCTTTGTGACATTGGGGTCCACACTTTGCCTCGACTCGGTAGAAGAATGGAGCCTTTACGGCTCCTCCAAAATGCTAAAAGAAGAGGGGAATACCAAAGTACTCGAGAGAAAGATTTCCATGCAATGAAGGAGACATACATTAGCATACTAAACGACAGAATGAATCAGATGTATTTCGAATGAAAAAAAATAAATAAACATACGATTCTGAAGAAAGCCGAATAGATTAGCAAACACACTATCCTTTTATGACTCATTAGATTTCCCAACATGCAAAAGCCATACCAAATACCAACAGCAAGTAATGAAACATTCCAAAACGTGAATAAATTAACATTCAGGGATTTCCATCATGCTAAAGTAGCAAACAAACAGTAGCCTGAAATCACCAAAATGACAACTATGCTCTTTCATCCTCAACTATACGTAAAACTTTACTACCAACATCAAGTGAGATCTCCATAAGTTTAAACCAATCCAAATAAACATGAGAATCTGATCCGAGCCACAGATAGTTCAAACTCACAAATTTGAAAGCGATAAACGCCAAACTCACCGGAGCCAAACAAAGCATTGAACAAGCCTAGTTGGTATTCCATAATGAGTAGCTTGCAAGAAATAACACAGACTACAAAAGCTCCAACATAAAGAATGAAAGCGGGCAAAAACAGAAACGGGATCAAATTGGAAAACTATAACACGACGAACTTGTATAACAAAAACTCCACAGCAACTCATTATGATCATGCGATTAATGCGATAACCTCATGCTAATAAACCATTAATTTTGAACGTTCAGGTGCTGGAAATACAAATTGCGTGAACTAGTAATGAAAACGATGAGAACTTGAGGCTGTAGCACTTTACAAATTTGCAGAAAACAAAACAAAAAAAAGGTTTAGATAAAGGGAGGGAAGCCGAAGGATGAACAACACTATGGCTGGACTCGACTAACCCATTTAGATGAATCACGAAGCAAAAAAAAAACATGGATCATATCAAAAACATAAATCATAACATCATACAACTCAGAAAAAGGGGGGCAGGGAACAACATGAAGACGAGTAAACACAACGAAACCAGCCATAATACAACAATCACATTAGCAAAGCGAGACATGAAGAAATCGACACAAGAAGAGCACTCTCCATCGAATGTTCCGTTCATTTTATTTTTCTTACTTTTATAGCAGTCAAAACATGATATGTATTCTGTCAAGTCGATTCGCACACCTCCGACAATACCGGAACTAACAGCAACAGACCAGCCAGCGGCATTCAAAGCACAAAGCGATGAAGAAACATTTTGAAACAAAAGAACGAGAAGATAGTAAGAGGCAGGGGAAGTTTACCTGTTCGGAAGCAGCAAACTGGGACGGTGAGCAGCAGGCGACAGCAGCGAACTCCACCACAACGCGAGGATTCAAGAGACCGTTCAACAACGACCCAAACAGCGAAACAAGACGGAAAAGGAAACGAAAGCCAGGCGGAGTCTATCGTCGTCTGCGAATCTCTTTAACACAAACGGCAAGGGAAACAGAGTGCTCTCTCAAACTTCGTCTCCAATCTTCGTGATAGAACTCTCCAAGTTTTCTAACGATTTTCAACTAAAATATTCATCCGAAATTCCAAACCCAAGTTCTACCTCTCTGAAATTTTGATAAAAATCTCTAACCCCTTTTCTTGAGGACGAAAGGAGTTTATATAGGGGATATTAGGATTTTTTGGAAGAGGAAGAGCGGGAGATTTCAGGCCCATTTTGAATTTCAAACTCAGAATCCCTTTCCCTAAACAGAGCAGCACCCTTTTTCTGCAAATTCGACTCCATTCCGAAAGAAGAAGGGGAGAGAGACGGTCGAGATCAATCGAGTGTCCTAGGCGATGCGACGTGTCCTCATCTCTCGTCTCAAGGACGAAAACGCAGGTCTGCTTGCCGAAAAGCACTGTACACAGTACAGTGTGTTGAAGAAAGAGACGTTGGGGGGGGGGGAAGAAGTCGCGTGGAAGTTGGGGAGAGAGAGGAGGAGAGCGTGGGGGAGACGCGGGGTTTCTGGGAATTTCGACGTTTTCTGTGTTTCTGTTTTCGCGTGGGGAAGGGTGTCGCGTGAGGGAGAGATGGGGAGAGACACGTGGGGGGAGGGAGAGGTCGCGTCTGTGTTTTCTGGGGAATTTCCGGAAATGGTGCCTGTTTTCCTTTGCATTTTCTGGCGATTGTTGTTCTTTCTCCTTTCTGGAAATGGCGTGGGTGTTGGGAAAACGAGTGGGGAGAGATCGAGAGAGCGTGGGGGGTCGTGTTTTCCGTTTTGGGGTTCTGTTTTTCTCTGCATTTTTCTTTTTGGTTCTGGGAATTGTTCTGTTCTGGGAAACGTTTGGGGAAGAAGGAAGAGGGGATAGGGTCTGGGTCGGGTTAACGGGTGCTGGGTCGGAGCGGGTAAGGGCTGGGTTGAAGGGTTTTTTTTATTTAAATGTTTTGGGACGTCTGAATGGGAAGAAGTGGGCTGGGATATTTAAGTTAGTGTTAGGTTGAGGGGTTTTTATTGGGTTGAGGGGTAATTGGGTCTGGGGAGAGTGAACGAAGTGGGACTGGGGATGTTGGGATTAATTTGGTTTGAAGGGAATTAAGTTTAGTGGGTTGGAAGAGGGATTAGGTGGGCCTGGAAATTAGGAATAGGGTGAGGGGCCCAAATTTGATGCAAGCAATTCGAGGAAAATGAAATTGACCAAACCAATTTTGACCAACCTCATTCATTTTAAATGGAGGATTCGACAAAGGGTTTAGGAACTATGGCCGAACCCTTGAAAGAGGTTTCCTACATATCTCAGGCTATATGAGAATTCAGGCCACTTGTAGTTCGATAAGCTTGATTTATTGCATGATTTTGGGAGAATCAAAAGCCACCTCGACACCGAATTATGAAGGCGCCGAAATGCTCGAGAATAGAATTCGAGAGCGAATATTGGGATACCGCCGAGTTTCAACATTGAATCCGCCTACATATCCCTAAACTTTCGGAATCAGGCTGTGTGTAGTTCGACTCAATCGGTGGAAAAGGAAATCTATTATGCTAGATAACCTTTGGTTTTGGACAAGTGACAAACTAACGAGTATGAAAAGGAGGCTTGTAACCTCTTAGCCATGAATGTGGAGCTCTTCATATCCATAGGTAAGAACTTACATGGACATAATTTCCAAAGCTCTTGGCGCATTGTCACTCAGATTGGAAACTTGCCTCCGATAAAACAAAACTTCCGGACGCGAGACGGAAACTGACAGAACTAAAGAAAAACCCGCATGCTTCGAGAGAGTGGTTCGATTGTGGTGGAAGTCGCTCCTCTGCTCACGTCCTAAGAGTTTGACATTCCTCTTCGGACTATGTCCCAGTTCGCTGCTAAGAAAAAGTTCCATGTTGTGCTGCATCCTTTTTGATGTCGTCCGCACCTGTGGTATTTTTGGAGAATTCATCCTTTTCGAATGATCTCGACAGAGACTGACATAAAACTCGTCAGCTTAAAAATACAATTAGGATGGGAGACAGTGTCTTTTTACCGTGTCGACACTTCATTGTTCTCCTCCATATTTGACGTCGACTCGATCAGTCTGACGTCTAGCAAATAAAGATTATGCCTTGTGCTTTGTAAATAAAATCTTCAGTGTACTCTTCATTTGATGCTAAAATAAACAAATAAATGTTGATGCGATATTGATGTCTCTTTTGTTGCTATCTTCGATGCTCTTCTTGATGTTTTCTTTTATTAAAATAAGGAATGCGGCTGAGGCCGATGGATAAATATTGCTCTTTCTTTATCCGTGTACGTCCTCTTGCGGGGCATGAATATCTTCCCGCGATACGTAAAATTTCTGCGAGAAATGAATCTTCTCGCGATGCATAACTTTCAGCGAGGAATAAAATCTTCTCGCGATGTGCAAATTTTGACGAGGCATGAATTCTTCTCGTCGTGCATAAATTTTGACGAGGCATGAAATCTTCTCGTCGTGCATAATTAATGACTCGCGATGCATGATTTCCGCGATGCATGATTTTCAACGAGGCATGGATTCTTCTCGCGATGCATAAATTTCAGCGAAGTATGAAGTCTTCTCGCAATGCATAAATTTTGACGAGGCGTCAAATCTTCTCGTCCTGCATAATTAATGATTCCCGATGCATGTTTTCCGCGATGCATGATTTTCGCTATGCATGAATCCCAGCGAGGCATAAATTCTTCTCGCGATGTATAAATCCAGCGAGGTATGAAGTCTTCTCGCGCTGCATAAATTTTGACGAGGCATGAAATCTTCTCGTCGTGCATAATTAATGACTCGCGATGCATGATTTCCGCGATGCATGATTTTCGCTATGCATGAATCCAGCGAGGCATAAATTCTTCTCGCGATGTATAAATTCCAGCGAGTTATGAAGTCTTCTCAAGATGCATAAATTTTGACGAGGCATGAAATCTTCTCGTCGTGCATAATTAACGACTCGCGATGCATGATTTTCGCTATGCATGAATTCCAGCGAGGCATAAATTCCTCTCGCGATGTATAAATTCTAGCGAGGTATGAAGTCTTCTCGCGCTGCATAAATTTTGACGAGGCATAAAATCTTCTCGTCGTGCATAATTAATGACTCGCGATGCATGATTTCCGCGATGCATGATCCCGTGATGCATGATTTCTGCGATGCATGATTCCTCTATGTATGATTCCGCGATGCATGATTCTTCAGTGTATAAATTCCGCGATGCATGAATATTTATATCGCCCCCGTGAATAGTAATGGTAAGACGATCTCCAAATAATATATCAACTTGATCGATAATGACAAAATAATAATTGCATTACTGTTTCTTCTGAGGTAATGCCTGGTCTTGATCGACAATAATAATCTTGCTTTGATTCCTGTTTGATTCACCTTTGAATATGGCTGGATACTTTGTAAATTTCCCATTGTTGAGAATGGTTTGAAATAAACAAACACATTCATAAGCATCCTGACACAAACGATATTCCTTCTTTCAATAAAATCACTGGTTTTGGAGATAGTTTTCTCCTTCTTCGTATTCATCACTCGAAAGAATTCGGCCGATTTCGAAGCGAAGCTATAAACCTGCATCCACAGAAAAATTGTCAGTTTTAAACATACTGATCTGTGTCGATCCATTCGGTTGTTTGCTCCTTGTCTTGATGTCTCCGGTTGATTTCCTGATTTCCCGACTCTTGATAGATAAGAAAATATCTTATGCCAAAACATATGAAATATAAAAGAGAAATTTTTTAAGAGAAACAAGAATTTTTTTAAGAAATAGTATCTTGAAAAAGTCACTGCCAAGTCATGTCATGTCAGGCTTAACGAGCTCTTTAGAGTCCGACGCTTGTCGAATGAATTTCAGAGGCATTACGGACTTGTAGGGAAGTCCCATGACGAAATTTTGAGGCCATCCTCAAAATTTCTGTCCCAGTTTAGTATCTTGCTCATCTTTCCATTGTAACCGAACAGATCGCGGAAATTTTGAGATCTTCTCAAAAATTCTGTCCCAGTCGCAAATTCGAAATGTCTTTTGTCTGGCTTGCTGAAGAGGAGGCTTCTTCTGGAGAATTTTTGAGTTCCTCTCAAAAATTCTGTCCCTGTTCTACTGTAAAGGGGAATAGAAATCTTACGAGAGATATGACCGAGCCCTTGTGGCGCCTACGTATCCCGTTGAGGCAGGAATCAGGTCAAACGTAGTTCCCCTTACAGGTTAACAAGAATAAATTTTACAAAGAAACCGACATAGGCCGACAAAGGCCGTCTACGTATCTCATTATTGAGAATTCAGGTCGCACGTAGTTTAGATACAAGGAAAATAATTAAACGGGGTAAATGGGGTGACCGAAGCCGACATTGGCCGCCTACGTATCCCGTTTTTGGAGAATTCAGGTCAGACGTACTTCGTTACAAGAGGGATATGATTTCAAATTCGAACCAATACAAGCAAACAGAAGATTACAAGTAAATGATAGAAAATGCAAAACGAACTTCACGTGTAGTATCTCTTAACAGCATCTGAGTTGATAGGCTTGGGCCATACAGCGCCATCCATCTCTGACAAGACTAAAGCACCTCCAGATAGTACTTTACGAACCATGTAGGGACCCTGCCAGTTTGGTGTGAACTTTCCTTTGTGCTCGTCTTGATGAGGAAAAATACGCTTAAGGACCAACTGACCAACTTCAAAATTTCTGGCTCTTACTCTTTTGTGAAAAGCGCGAGTCATTCTTTGTCTATACAACTGGCCATGGCAAACAACGACCATCCTCTTCTCATCAATCAAAGTTAGCTGATCAATCCGTTTGCTAACCCACTCAGCATTACTTAGCTCAGCTTCTTGGATGATCCTCAGTGACGGTATCTCGACTTCAACAGGTACGACTGCTTCTGTTCCGTATACTAGCAAGTATGGAGTAGCCCCAGTTGATGTTCTGACCGTCGTTCGATAACCCAGTAGAGCATATGGCATCATTTCATGCCAACCTCGTTGCTTGTCAATCATTTTCATCAGAATCTTCTTGATGTTCTTGTTGGCAGCCTCTACAGCTCTGTTCATTTGAGGGCGATAAGCAGTTGACCTTCGGTGAATAATCTTAAATTGTTCACATATCTCTTTCATTAGATGACTGTTGAGATTTGCACCGTTATCAGTGATGATGGATTCTGGAACTCCAAATCGGCAGATCAGATTGTTGCGGACAAAGTCGGCCACCACTTTCTTGGTTACCAATTTGTAAGAGGCTGCTTCCACCCACTTGGTAAAATATTCAATGACAACCAAAATGAATCTGTGCCCATTGGAAGCGGCTGGCTCTATAGGACCAATGACATCCATTCCCCAAGCTACAAATGGCCAAGGTGAACTCATAGCATTAAGTTCGTGAGGCGGCACCCGTATCAAATCGCCGTGCACTTGACATTTGTGGCATTTTTGCACGAATTTGCAACAGTCGTTCTCCATCGTCATCCACAAATAACCGGCTCGGAGGACCTTTCTTGCAAAGGTAAGCCCATTCATATGTGTACCACAAACTCCAGCATGTATCTGTTCAATAAGCCTCACAGCTTCAGTAGCATCTACACATCTTAAAAGACCCAAATCTGGAGTCCTCCTATACAGGACTTCTCCATTCAGAAAGAAATTGAGAGGCATACGACGTATCGACTTCTTCTGATTAGATGTAGCGTCTTCTGGATATGCTCCAGACTCCAAGTACTTCTTTATGTCGAAATACCAAGGCAAACCATTTGGTTCTGATTCAACATGTGAACAATGAACTGGATGTTCCTTCAAGTCTATATCCAACGGGTCAATGTAATCAGTATCTGAATGTTTGATCATTGAAGCGATGGTGGCAAGAGCATCAGCTAATTCATTCTGTATTCTGTGAGTATGTCTGAACTCGATCTTGCGGAATCTTTTGCACAGATTTTGCACGTACTGTACGTAAGGTACAATTTTTGGGTTCTTCACAGCCCATTCTCCTTGAACTTGATGAATCAAAAGGTCTGAATCTCCAATAACCAGTAACTCGTAAATGTTCATGTCAATGGCCATTTTCAAACCGAGAATGCAAGCTTTGTACTCAGCCATGTTGTTTGTGCAGTTGAATCGCAGTTTGGCTGCCATAGGATAGTGTTGACCAGATTCTAATACCAAGACTGCTCCAACAACTTTACCCTGGTGGTTTGCCGCTCCATCGAAGAATAATCTCCAACCTGGGTACGCTTCAGAAATATCTTCACCCACAAATGACACTTCTTCATCGTGAAAATATGTCTTGAGAGGTTCATACTCTTCGTCAACGGGATTTTCCGCAAGATGATCAGCCAAAGCTTGTGCCTTTATTGCTTTCTGAGTCACATACACGATGTCAAACTCACTCAACAGCATTTGCCATTTAGCTAACTTCCCGGTCGGCATCGCTTTCTGGAAAATATACTTCAATGGAACCATTCTGGAGACAAGATATGTAGTATACGACGACAAATAGTGTCTCAGCTTCTGGGCAAGCCACGTCAGAGCACAGCACGTTCTCTCCAGCAAAGTGTAGCGAGACTCGTACGGAGTAAATTTCTTGCTGATGTAGTAGATAGCCCTTTCCTTCTTCCCTGTCTCGTCGTGCTGACCCAGTACACATCCAAATGCGTTGTCTGAAACAGACAAATACAGCAACAATGGACTCCCTTCTCGCGGAGGAACCAATACTGGTGGATTAGACAGATAGCTCTTAATAGCGTCAAAAGCGGTCTGGCACTCCTCAGTCCACTTAGTCGGGGCATCTTTCTTCAACAATTTGAAAACAGGATCACACACCACTGTTGATTGTGCTATAAACCGGCTGATATAGTTTAGCCTCCCCAAGAAACTCATCACTTCTTTTCTCGTTTTCGGCGGAGGTAACTCTTGAATCTCTTTGATCTTGGAAGGGTCGAGCTCAATACCTCTTCTGCTGACTATAAACCCCAACAACATCCCAGCTGGGACTCCAAAAGCACATTTGGCGGGGTTTAGCTTCAAGTTGTATCGACGCAAATGTTCAAAGAATTTACTCAGGTGCGTCAAATGATCCGAACTCTCGCGGGATTTGATTATGACGTCGTCCACGTATACTTCAATTTCCTTGTGAATCATGTCATGAAAGATAGTCGTCATGGCTCTCATGTAAGTAGCACCGGCGTTCTTGAGGCCGAACGGCATTACCCTGTAGTGATATACCCCCCAAGGTGTGATGAAAGCCGTTTTTTCTGCGTCTTCTTCATCCATCAAAATTTGGTGATAACCCGCGTAACAATCCACAAATGACTGCATCTCATTTTTGGCACAGTTGTCAATCAGGATATGGATATTTGGCAACGGAAAATTATCCTTTGGACTAGCCTTGTTGAGATCTCTGTAGTCGACACAAATCCTGATTTTTCCATCTTTCTTGGCGACCGGAACGACATTGGCCAACCAGGTTGGATATTGTGTTACATCCACCAATCGAGACTCTATCTGCTTGGTGATTTCCTCCTTAACCTTCAAACTCAATTTGGGCTTGAATTTCCGAGTCCTTTGCTTCACTAGTTCGAACCCTGGGTTGATAGGCAGCTTATGAGATACGACATCGGTACTCAACCCTTGCATGTCAACGACTTCCCAAACGAAAACATCCCTGTATTCGGAAAGCAGATGAACCAGGCTCTCCTTCTGAGTCTCATTCAGGTGGGTGCTGATCTTAACCTCTTTGACACATTCTGAATCTTCCAAATTCACCATTTCCGACTCCTCCAGATTCGGTTTATGTAGATTCTCGAACTGTCGAAATTCTTCTGCAACATAGTCTGGTTCCCCACTTTCTTCGTAGTCATCAACCTCATCGTCATTTGCCTCATTTTGCTCGTTTAGCTCATGACATGACATGACATTGGCAGGTTTGTAACTTACGTTATTTAAATCATAAACAGACAAAATTAGAAAAGTAACATATAACAAGCAATTTAATAAACAAAGTCAAAATAAGGAGGCTTTCATTTAAATGAAACAAAATGCGAACTTGGGTCATGGCACAGGTCCATGTCGCTTTTTCAAACATCACAACAAAATTCAAAATCAAGAACAATGCAGAAATGATGGGTCTCGGGCCTCTTCCGGACGACCACCAATTTTTACTATGCATGAAATAATTCATTTCTACCCAAGAGTCCGGGACATCAGGATTGGCGTAGAAGTCCAATTCTGCAGCATCTCCCCTGGTTCCGCATCGCAAATGGCAGCTGGGTTGACCTCCTCCACAACAACAACGTTAATCTCCCTGAAAAGGCCACAGATTCCTTCCCCGTTGTTTTCAAGCTCGACACGCTCCTGGATCGGAAAGGATTGATAGAGAGGCGGGATCGGCTTAGTAAACTTTTGGTCCTTCTTCCTCTTTATCTTCAAATCATCATCTATGGGTATGTACCCGAAACGATACTTTGATCCTGTAGCAAGGACCGGGATTGGCTCGATGATCCTTTGTGCAGTCCTCCCTAATCCGAAACCTGGTTCGAATCCACTCTGTAGCATCACCGTGGTGATCATTTTGTACACGGCCGGCATGGGAGTCTGTGGGGCCAAGCTCTCATCGGTGGCATTTACCAACTCCACCGTGTAGAAATCCGAATTTTGCGGTGTTTCGTCCAAGATTAGCACCTGCTTTCTTGAGTGGCCCTTTTCGCCCTGAATAACCAGTTCTTCATTTTTCCACACCAGCTTCATCATTTGGTGGAGAGTGGAGGGGACAGCTCCAGCCATGTGAATGAATGGCGTTCCCAAAAGGAGGTTATAGCTGGTGTCGATATCCAACACCTGGAACTTTGCCTCGAATTCTGCGGGGCCCATTTGGATGGTCAAGTTCAACGCTCCTAACGTCTCTCTCTGCACACCATCAAATGCTCTCACATTGACCTGGTTTTTCTCAAACATTCCGAGGTGAAACCTCAGCTGCTTCAGCGTAGATAAGGGGCATATGTTTAGGCCAGATCCGTCCTCTACCAAAACACGGTTGACGATCTTTCCGCGACATACAACGGTGATGTGTAGAGCTTTGTTGTGGGCCCTCCCTTTTGCCGGCAACTCATCATCGCAGAAGCTGATGCGGTGTCCCTGAATAACTCGGTGAATCATAGCAGCTACATTGTCGCTGCTTGTGCCTGAGGGCACGTACGTATCATCAAGAGCTTTCAGTAAGGCCTGCCTGTGGGACTGAGAGCTCATCAGCAGGGCCCACACAGATATCTGAGCCGGAGTGTTCTCTTAATGTTTGACGATGGAATAGTCCTTCGGTTGCATCCTTCTCCAGAACTCTTCTGCTTCCCCCTCGCTTATCGGCCTCTTAGCATGGTCCTTCTTCTGTCCTCCGAGAGCAAGCTCATCAGGATTGTAGCATCTGCCCGATCTAGTCATGCCTTGAGCTACGGCCGTTTCTATCACAAACTTGGGTTTGGGGAGAGTCTTTGAGGGCACCAAGGCAACAACCTTTGCAGGTGTCAGAATGACGAACTCTCCCTTTTCCCTGACGCTTAAAGAAGCGACAGCTCTTTCCAAGTCTTCCTGAACGACAGGAGTAATTCTCTTGGCTTCACGCTCATCTTCTTCAATTTCTATCATGTTGGTGTTTCCACCCCCATGATTTGGCAATGGATTCGTGTTGACGTTTGGTGCCGCAGGCTGAAGGGAGACCACTTCCTAGTCAATCAAGTCCTGGATCCTGTGCTTGAGATTGATACAGTCTTCTGTATCATGTCCAACACTGTTGGAATGATAAGCACATCTCTGCTCAGGTCTGTAGAATCTGGAATAGACATCCAAGGGCTTGGGCCCACAGAGTGGATGTATCTGGCCTCGGATAACCTTTCAAACAATTTAGTTCTGCTTTCAGCCAACACGGTGAAGCTTCTGGAGGGCTTCTTCTAAGACCTGGGGCGAGGGGGATCATACCCGCCCTGCTGTAGGGGAGGGACTTGTTGATAACTGCGGGCATTTGGTCGTGGAGCTTGGGCTCTGGGATGGGGATTTGTTTGGTAGTTTGGCATTGGGGCTTGGTAATTTTGATGGGGGCTTTGATATGCTGGGGTCTGTATTTGATATGCGGGGGGCGGTGCTCGATAGCTTGGTTGTACATTAGCGCAGCTGGGAGCGACATTCTGGTAATGGCAAGGGACTTGATGAGCTTGGGGGTAGTTTGGATATATGGAGGGAAAATTTTGGGGAATCGGGGGTGGATTCTGATACGACACAATATGGGCCTCTTGATAAGTGGGGCCGACATTGTAGTGGCCGAAATGATTTAAGTGTGGACGGTAGGCTTGATGAGGCTTTGATAGAGGGTAGGAGCGGCCATGGGGACGTGGTAAGTTTCTGGGGGCCTTTCTTCCCCCGTGTGAGATAGCGTTAACCTCCTCTCTTTTCTTACTTACCAGTCCGGAAGATCCAGGCGATGCAGACACTCGGGCTATCTTTCCCGACTTCAGGCCATCTTCAATAGTCTCACATACTTTGACTATCTCGGTGAACTTGGCACCGATTAATAAGATGACTCTGTCATAATACTCGGGTTCCTGCACCCGTATGAACACCTCTACGATCTCTTTCTCTGTCATCGGAGGCCTAACCCTCGCCGCCTCTTTCCTCCATCTGTACGCGAACTCTCGATAGCTTTCTGTGGGCTTCTGTTTCATCTTCTCCAAGGAGTACCGATTAGGAACTATCTCGACGTTGTATGCGAATCTGTCGATGAAATCCTTAGCCAGTGCGCTCCAACTGGACCATTGTCGAGTCTCATGTGACGTGAACCATTCCAGGGCCTCACCGCACAGGCTCCGGCTGAACAACCTCATCAGCAACGCTTCATCTTTGCCAACTCCTACGAGTTGGTCACAGTATGCTCTTAGGTGTGCCATGGGGTTGCCCACCCCTCCGAAGGTATCAAACTTCGGGATCTTGAACCCTTCAGGCAGGTTCAAGTCTGGGTGGATGCATAGTTCCGCGTAGCTTAACCCGGCGAAGTCTGGAGTGCATTGCAATTCTTTTATTGCCCTTTTGATCTCCTCCTTTATGTCTACCTTTGTTTCTTCCCTCACCCTCCACTCTCTCTCTGTCTCCTCATAATGGTCGAACTCCGAGCCGTACACCTCATGCTTGACTAGGACAGGGACTTGAAAAGTGGTTCTTTTGGGGAGGGGTGGAGCTATAGAAGGGCTTGGGATGTTCTGTGTGGTTTGATAATTTTGCGGATAATTTTGGGGACTTGTATTTTTGTTTAAGTGGGGATGCGGTGTTTGGGAATTGAAGGCGGTGGGATTTTGGGTTTGATTTTGGGGTAGTGGGGCTGTTTGAGTATTTTGGGGATGTGGTGGCATTTGTGGAGGATTGTTTGGAAGTGGTGAGGGAGTTTGATAGGAGACCGATGCGTATTGGGGGTTTTGGGTTGCCATATCTACCCCAGACGGGTTGTGCACGAGTGTCGATGGACGGTGCTGAGTAGGATCCGAGTTGGACGAGGGGAAGTATGTAGGAGGTCTCGCGTCGAGAAAGTTGGGACCAAACCCGGGTGGAGGCGTATCTTGCCTTTGTTGCATTTCTACCCTCAGATCTGCTATCTGCTGTATTAGCTGCGCAATAAGCTCATTCTGCTCTGCCGCGGTGGGCTGAGCCACCACGACGTCTGTGAGGCTGACTTGTTCATTGTTATCTCCCATGTCTGTATTTGTGTTTGGTCTGGGGAAGGAATCTGCCGGACCTTTTGATCTGGTAAAGTAGTGGTGATATGCCAGCTTTATCGACACAGATCAGTAAGAGGTACCTGAGAGGTAAAAACAACTCAAAGGCAAATTTGTTAGTGCATATCCGGAGTACAAAATGCATAATATCGCACATACAACAGATAAACACACAAGTCACTTTGTTTGAGCATATCTTAACCCACGAATGAGGACGGAAATATATTTCGAACAAACAGGAATTTGTTTGTTTTGACGTCATCTTGGGAAAGCTGAATCACGTTGAGCTATGGTCTTCTTGCAGCTGCTTTTCGACGTCCGTTGATCTTATCTTCGTACCTCCAAAACATGGAGGAGAATGAAAATTTTCTGTGATAGGGGCCGGGCCGGGAAGGCTGCCTACGTATCTCACCGGGAGAATTCAGGCCCAACGTAGTTAGGATTTTAGGATATTGCGATTACAAGGGAATTGAAAAACAACATTGAAATTTCTAGAAGACAACATTTGGCGATTTCTTATCTTGAGGCTGCTTCATTCCTTTCCTTTCAGACAGTCAGGAATGGAGGCTTGTAGACGATTTCTTCTTCATCGTCCTCCTCAACTACTTTACAGCCGGGACCACTGTCATCTGCTCCCTGATCACGGGCGAGGTATTTTCCGCCCTTTTAGTTGCTATAGGTCGCCAATTCCTTGTCGAGTGCCGCACTTCTGGCCGACAACACGACAGTCTCTATATCTATCTTCGCTTCTCTCACCTTTCCTTCGTGTATCTCCAAACTAAGCAAGTTTAACCTTTTCCTTAGTCTTTCGGTTTCCATCTCAACCTTCTTCTTTCTTTTCATCTGCGATGCCAGATCTTCATCCAAAGTCGTGACCGCAGCTTTGTAGATTGCCGTGGTCATGTCTACCTTAAGCCCTTCCTCTTTAGTCTTCTGAATTTCTCGTGTGACTCGCTCGATTTTTCTTCGCACTTCCTCCTCAATGAGCTCCGTCTGGACGTTCTTGCCTTTGTCCATAGTAGTGATTCACCTTTCCTGAGAGGATAGAGCGGTATTTAGGATTTGTGGTGGGAGATGGATTTTGCGTGAGAAACTTGAGACTCGGGAATTTTGGTCGGACATTTGTGATAGTAGCTTCTGTATACTCTTTGGGATTTTGGCTAGGAGTGGGTTTAAGATATCCCCATTCAAAGCAATGTAACACATAAGCATACACATAGATAACGTGTCCTAATCATGCATGGGGACCCTTTTTGTGCCAAGGGTAGGCCTAACGCATTCAAATGATGTACGTGTGAGTTTAAACCAATTAAATGATTCCCCCCCAAAAATAATATTTAATAATGATGGAAATGTTTTAAAAGGGAAATAAACAAACCCACGCAGGGGCTATTTAGAATGTGCTATAATATCAGGCCCACACAGGGGCTAAAAAAATGCGAATAAAGACAAGAAAAACCCGCGCAGGGGCGATATCCACTATGCGACTCCGGATGGTCCCGCTCCATCGCCGTCTTTCTGGTTTTTGTTCTGTTGGAACATGTACCTCAGCATCAACAGAAAACATTCACCCAGACGACCTTTGTCTTCCAGACCCTCGTATCGCATCCTCTCGATTTTCTGCTGGATCCAGTTGTCGAACTCGTCATACCCTTGCTTTAGTCTCTCGATCTCTCGAGTTTCCCTCTCGAGTGCGTCTTGATTCTCTACGAATTTGGCATAGACCTCATTAGCCTCCTCCTTTAACTCTCGCAATTCAGCCACTGCTTTGGCCTCCTTGTCTTTCACAGTGCGAAAGCTACGAGGGATTTGAAAGGAGATATTTTGTATATCTCTTTTCAACCATGCTTTGTAACCTTCGTCATATCAAGCGTCGAATCGGTCTGGAGCGATAGTGTCTTTACCCATACGCTTGGCGTTCTTCCATTCTCTGAGCATTTCTGTAACGTCGTCCACCCTGTCGTCCCCAATGTCGTACACGTAAGCGCCATAATATGCTTCTCTGGGCACAGTCTCTTTTCTTCCAAACTGTCGCAAGACTCGGAATGGTGCGTAAGGACGAATTCCTCGAATGCCGGGTAGAGGGAGCACAGCACGTCTACGACCCTCCACGACAACTTCCTTGAATATGAAGCGGTCGAGCATCCATTGAAGGTCCTCTTCTCTCAACTCAGAGAAAATTTGGGCCCACTTTCCTCTCGTTCTCCGATTATTCAGGTTGGCCCAGAATAGCAAGTCGTTCAGGTCTTTGAGAGTGTTCTTGTTTTCGAGAGTGTGCAATTCTCTAGTTCCATCACCCTTCGCCAAGTGGCTGAGAATCCACCATTGGAGGAGCAGATTACACCCCTGTAGTACCGATGTCCCTCTTTGCACTTACCCAAAGCGCGATATATGTCCGACAATATGACCGGGGCTAAGGAGTAGTACTTCGTCGTTCCTTGATTCTCGTACCCCTTGAACAGCGTCTTGACGAGTGTTATGACTCTGGTGTTGATGCTCAGGCTCGAGCCGTGCGGGAAAACCATTGTTCCCAACAAGGCTATGGCAAACGCCAACGGGCGGAGCTCGTTCCACTCCCTGTAGGAAATTCTAAATTCTCGATTATACGCAGCATTGAAACTCGCATGTCCAAATCTGACGTACAAATCCCTGAACATTACGTGAGAGTCTTGAAACCAATAGGTGAAATCCCTTCTTAGCCCTAACCAATCCGAGATGTTCTCAACGGAAGGTTTGTTGGGGATAAACACGTCCTCTTTCTTTCGGGCTCTTCTTTCTAGACCGGTGCCCACGGTGTCTATACAATCTCTTATTTCTTCTAATGTAGGGGTGATATCGGCCGTTCCGAAACGAAAGACCATTCTTTGGTTGTCCCAGTACCCGGTAGGAACCTCGATCAACTCTGGCCAACCGTCCATGTTGATTAGCTCGGTCAAGGCCCCTATATATTTGTTGAGAGTTCACTTATGATCTCTTTCTAAGTCGTTGTGCCACATAGTAAGTTGGGGTGGCGCGGAAATGACCATGTCGAATTTCGGAAAGCGGTCCATATCTGCAAAACAGAAACCCGTTAGACTTTCCCCTACCCCCAAGTTGGATTTTCACACATACACATTCGAATGTCAAATAACATGATGCGTCGTGAGGTCGAAGACCTTAGACGCGATTTTGGTGGTTTTCTACTAAAATGGACTTAATACGCCTTGGGTATTAAGTCGTCCTAGGCTAATGCCTAATTTTGGTTTTGGTTTCGCTCTAACTTAGGTTTTTCTAGAATAGTTTTCAAATAGACGGTTACCCGAGTCGGACAAACATCGGGGTGGAGCTACCGAATAACGTTGGATGACCGCATTCCGACTATTTATTCGATACTCCCAAATGAGTTCTTTGGGGTATTTCTGAGAGAAGTCGCGGTAAGCCACATAACTTCCGTTTCCTAATGCAACTAGTTGCCGTTTGGCGGAATTTATGCCATGAGAAAAATGCATTTCTAAAAACTAAGTAATCTAAGCAATTAAACAATTAATTACAAGTTAGTCAAACAAAGTTAGTCTTAAGGTTAGAATCCTCCTTCCCCAGCGGAGTCTCCATTTCTGTTTTATCGAAAAATGGTTTCGAAAAGAGTTGTTTGTCTTTCGACTTTTTGGAGTCGCCACTTAATTTTGAGAAAATTAAGAAAACTTATTTTCAAACAATTTAAACAGAAAAATTGTGTTGAAAACATTTAAATGGGTTCGGGATTCCTATTAGCGTCTTAGGAAGGATTCGAAAAAGCACCTATGACGCTCCGTTAACTACGGTTTTCCAACACTTAACTTATTTGACTATTTAGTTTTAAAGACATGCGAATTTTGAACTTCCTACGATATCTAGGCAAACTTTACAAGTTTCGAGATATTTAGCTTGCAGTTTTGCTAGTCTATTTCTGAGTTAAACTTTCTTATGATTTTATCTAAACAAGCTCTACAAATTTGGAACAAGTAATCATTTAGAAGTTAGTCTTAATTTTGACAAAGTTTGAAAGGCGCTTCGACGGGGTTCAGAATTTTCTAATCCTAAACTATACGAAATTCAAACACGCAAATAACTAACAAGGAGGAGAGAGAGAGGGTGAGAGATTTGGGTCCAAACTCGAGTTTTGTTCGCCTTGACCGAGTTTTCGACCCACCTGTTTTTTCGGGTTTTGACCCATTCCTCTTTCGTACCTGTCCTAGTCTAAACATACAAAAAAATACAAGAAAGTAAAACAATAAGGGCTTATGCCCATTACAAATAAAATACAATGCATAAAATAAAGGAATTTCTAATCTATTTCTTCAAGTTCTTCAATCTTTGTGACATTGGGGTCCACACTTTGCCTCGACTCGGTAGAAGAATGGAGCCTTTACGGCTCCTCCGAAATGCTAAAAGAAGAGGGGAATCCCAATGGACTCGAGAGAAAGATTTCCATGCAATGAAGGAGAAATACATTAGCATACTAAACGACAGAATGAATCAGATGTATTTCGAATGAAACAAAATAAATAAACATACGATTCTGAAGAAAGCCGAATAGATTAGCAAACACACTATCCTTTTATGACTCATTAGATTTCCCAACATGCAAAAGCCATACCAAATACCAACAGCAAGTAATGAAACATTCCAAAACGTGAATAAATTAACATTCAGGGATTTGCATCATGCTAAAGTAGCAAACAAACAGTAGACTGAAATCACCAAATTGACAACTATGCTCTTTCATCCTCAACTATACGTAAAACTTTACTACCAACATCAAGTGAGATCTCCAAAAGTTTAAACCAAGCCAAATAAACATGAGAATCTGATCCGAGCCACAGATAGTTCAAACTCACAAATTTGAAAGCGATAAACGCCAAACTCACCGGAGCCAAACAAAGCATTGAAAAAGCCTAGTTGGTATTCCGTAATGAGTAGCTTGCAAGAAACAACACAGACTACCAAATCTCCAACATAAAGAATGAAAGCGAGCAAAAATAGAAACGGGATCAAATTGGGCAACTATAACACGACGAACTTGTATAACAAAAACTCCACAGCAACTCATTATGATCATGCGATTAATGCGATAACCTCATGCTAATAAACCATAAATTTTCAACGTTCAGGTGCTGGAAATACAAATTGCGTGAAGTAGTAATGAAAACGATGAGAACTTGAGGCTGTAGCACTTCACAAATTTGCAGAAAACAAAAAAAAAGGTTTATATAAAGGGAGGGAAGCCGAAGGATGAACAACACTATGCCTGGACTCGACTAACCCATATAGATGAATCACGAAGCAAAAAAAAAACATGGATCATATCAACAACAGAAATCACAACATCATACAACTCAGAAAAAGGGGGGCAGGGAACAACATGAAGACGAGTAAACACAGCGAAACCAGCCATAATACAACAATCACATTACCAAAGCGAGACATGAAAAATCGACACAAGAAGAGCACTCTCCATCGAATGTTCCGTTCATTTTATTTTTCTTACTTTTATAGCAGTGAAAACATGATATGCATTCTGTCAAGTCGATTCGCACACCTCCGACAATACCGGAACTAACAGCAACAGACCAGCCAGCGGCATTCAAAGCACAAAGCGACGAAGAAACATTTTGAAACAGAAGAACGAGAAGATAGTAAGAGGCAGGGGAAGTTTACCTGTTCGGAAGCAGCAAACTGGGACGGTGAGCAGCAGGCGACAGTAGCGAACTCCACCACAACGCGAGGATTCAAGAGACGGTTCAACAACGACCCAAACAGTGAAACAAGACGGAAAAGGAAACGAAAGCCAGGCGGAGTCTATCGTCGTCTGCGAATCTCTTTAACACAAACGGCAAGGGAAACAGAGTGCTCTCTCAAATTTCATCTCCAATCTTCGTGATAGAACTCTCCATGTTTTCTAACGATTTTCAACTAAAATATTCGTCCGAAATTCCAAACCCAAGTTCTACCTCTCTGAAATTTTGATAAAAATCTCTAACCCCTTTTCTTGAGGACGAAAGGAGTTTATATAGGGGATATTAGGGTTTTTTAGAAGAGGAAGAGCGGGAGATTTCAGGCCCATTTTGAATTTCAAACTCAAAATCCCTTTCCCTAAACAGAGCAGCACCCATTTTCTGCAAATTCGACTCCGTTCCGAATGAAGAAGGGGAGAGAGACGGTTGAGATCAGTCGAGTATCCTAGGTGATGCGACGTGTCCTCATCTCCCGTCTCAAGGACGAAAATGCAGGTCTGCTTGCCGAAAAGCACTGTACACGGTACAGTGTGTTGAAGAAAGAGACGTTGGGGGGGAAGAAGTCGCGTGGGTGTTGGGGAGAGAGAGGAGGAGAGCGTGGGGGAGACACGGGGTTTCTGGGAATTTTGACGTTTTCTGGGTTTCTGTTTTCTCGTGGGGAAGGGGGTCGCGTGAGGGAGAGAGCGGGGAGAGACGCGAGGGGGGAGGGGGAGGTCGCGTCTGTGTTTTCTGGGGAATTTCCGGAAATGGTGCCTGTTTTCCTTTGCGTTTTCTGGAGATTGTTGTTCTTTCTCCTTTCTGGAAATGGCGTGGGTGGAGGGAAAATGAGTGGGGAGAGATCGAGAGAGTGTGGGGGGGGGTCGTGTTTTCCGTTTTGGGGTTCTATTTTTCTCTGCGTTTTTATTTTTGGTTCTGGGAATTGTTCTGTTCTGGGAAACGTTTGGGGAAGAAGGAAGAGGGGATAGGATCTGGGTCGGGTTAACGGGTGCTGGGTCGGAGCGGGTATGGGCTGGGTTGAAGGGTTTTTTTTATTTAAATGTTTTGGGCCGTCTGAATGGGAAGAAGTGGGCTGGGATATTTAAGTTAGTGTTGGGTTGAGGGGTTTTTATTGGGTTGAGGGGTAATTGGGCCTGGGGAGAGTGAATGAAGTGGGCCTGGGGATGTTGGGATTAATTTGGTTTGAAGGGAATTAAGTTTAGTGGGTTGGAAGAGGGATTAGGTGGGCCTAGAAATTAGGAATAGGGTGAGGGGCCCATATTTGTCTCTTCCAGATTAAATGGAAAAAGAGTCCAATTTAAATTAATAGCCAATTGATTTAAAAACAAATTTGGTATAAATTTGTTGACGAGCTTACTTATTTGGTAACACAACTATTTAAATTATAAAATAATGATTCAAAATATAGTCGTGATTTAAAGTAAACTAGTTTAATACAATACCTTCTAAACTTAAGATATACATATATACGTATACATATACATATATATGTATATATATATATATATATATTTTAATCTTCGCAAGATTTATAAAACTAATTAACTTAAATGATATGAAGCTCGATAATTAATTTATACCAACGTGGGTCAAAAATTGAATGTCAACATCTCTATCACCCCGGCAACGCAAATGTGGTTGCGGATTATCTATGTCGTTTATCCATGGGTAGTGTGTCTCATGTAGATGAAGCCCAAAAAGACCTAGTGAAAGATGTTCATACGTTGGCTAGATCGGGTGTAAGGTTGGAAGATTCTCGTAAATGTTGTTTAATGGTCCATCATATCTATGAGTCATCATTGGTAGATAAGGTGAAATCCAAACAACACATTGATCAATTATTGATGGAGTTGAACGAATCGGTTTTTGGCAAGCTTAATAAGTCGTTCTCCTTAGTGGGAGATGGTGTCTTTAGGTATCAAGGATGGTTGTCTGTTCCTAATGTAGATAGTTTGAGGAACCTAATTTTTGAAGAAGCTCATCGGTCCCGTTTCTCTATTCATTCGGGTTCAACTTAGATGTATTATGACTTTAGGGAAGTATTTTGGTGACCAAGGTTTGAAATGGGACATAGAGAAACATGTTGCAAGGTATCCAAATTGACAACAAGTGAAAGTCGAACGTCAAAAGCGTGGTGGTTAACTACAATAAATCCTAATTCATACTTGGAAGTGGGAAGATATTAATATGGATTGTAGTAGGATCGCCTTTGACTCAAAGGAAATATGACTCTATATCGGTGGTTGTGGATAGGTTGACCGCTCATTTCAATCCCGTCATGTCTACCTATACCGCGGAAGGTTATGCAAGGATCTTCATATATGAGTTTGTGTGTCTCTATTGTATTCTATTATCTATCAAATCGGATCGGGGTGAACAATTCACATCTAGGTATTGGAGGTTATTTCAAGAAGGGTTGAGTACTAAGGTGAAGCTAAGCACCAATTTTTATCCCAAAACGGATGGCAAAGCGGAGCGTACTATTCAAACCGTTGAGGATATTCTTAAAGCTTGTATTATTGATTTCAAAAGGAAATTGAGATAATCATTTGCCTTTGGTGGAGTTGCTTCATCCATATCCATGGCTCCTTATAAAGCCTTGTATGGTAGGTTTTGTAGGTCTCCTATTGGATTTTTTTAAGTGGTTGAGTGTTTGCTTCTTTGTCCCGATTTAATTTATAAGACATTGGAGAAGGGATTTAGAGATTGAAGAAGGTGATAAGGTGTATTTGAAAATTTCACCTATGGAAGGGGTGGTTAGATTTGGCAAGAAAGGGAAATTGAGTCATTATTATGTGTCTCTTTATAAAATCTTGCAAATGGTTGGTAAGGTTGCCTATGCATTGAAACTTCCTAGTGAATTGGTTTCTGTTCATACAGTTTTCCATGTTTCTATTGTTATGAAGTGTATACGTGATCCTGAATCTATTTTTCCTATTGAAGCTCTTGGTGTGAAGCATAACCTCTCTTATGAGGATGATCTGGTTCAAATCCTTGACAGGCATGTAAAGAAATTGAGGAAGAAAGAGGTGGCTTCCGTAAATGTGTTATGGAAGAATCACCTAGTTGGGGGTGCAACATGGGAGGCTGAGGCTGACATGAAGTCCCGTTACCCTCAACAATTGGATAACTAAGGTTACTTGTTCTTACTTATAATGAAAATAATAACTAAATATAGAAGCTTCTTGATTTTTGTGAGGTTTTGCAAAATGTAAATTTTTTGATGTTATATTAATTTCCTGTGAAATGTGCATTTAGACTTAAAATTTTTCAATATTTCTTGTTTTGACTAATGTTGTGCAATTTGATATGGTGAGTCTTTATGAATTGATATGTAGCAGGTTGGTAAGTTGAACATTGCCATAATGGACTCATAAATGACAAGGTGAGCTCTTATTGTAACAGAAAGATATTACTCATAATGCAATGTCGAGCCTTGTGTGGTAATTAAACCTTTTTTCATTGCCTTGTGTAAATGATATGGTTGATGATGTTATTTATTGTTTTTGGTTTGGATGCTAGTCTTGAGTCTATTCCTTCCTTCAAAAGATTAATTTTGTGTCATTTGGGGACGAATGTTCCTAAGGGGGAGGGGGGATAAGGTAACTAGGGTTTACGTGTTCCCCAAAGGTTCATAACTTGATAATTCTAACTATAACAATTCTTTCCTAGTATCTTGCATGCAAAGTGATAAGTTATCTATTTCTAAATCCTTGGTCCGGCATCAAGAAAATCTCACTCCACACCTTGGTCCGGCTACATGTGTTGCTATCCAAACCCTTATCCTTACCTCATATTAAGCATCGTATTCGATATTTGACTAAGTTAGTACCTCGTACCAATCAATACTAGCCTATTAGATAGTATACACTAAATCTATGTTAATAATTATTTTCCTATTATCTACCTCCTTGTTCCGGCAAGTAGAATTAAGGCGAGTTCTAACGTTGGCAATCCGTTAAAAGGACTTCTAAGCGAAAGAATTATTAATGCATGCAAGACACTATTCTAGAATTGTTATTTTAGTTAGGGTTTATCTCATTATTTGCCTATGTTCCCACAACCCTCGTTATGGAGTTTAGTTACTCATAGCCATAAACACAATATTCAAATATAATAGATAAGAATTCATGTACTTACTTCAATGAGAGAGTAAAATCCAAAACTTTGCTTTATTAATCACCAAAAGTCACTTAGAAGATTCTCAAAGTAATCAATAATCTCACAAAATCTCCAAGTAATTTAATACTAATACAAAGGGTCTTATATTCTGATGTCAAACCTAACAGAGTCTAACCTCAAAAATGAGGTTTTTTGACCTATTTATAAAAAATAAAAACCTAATTAAACAAGGATTCTAATTGCTGAAAATCTCCCAAAACGAGGCTGGGTCGACGGACCTCGAGACGAACAGTCGTGGTCACGACAGACCGTCATGGACTCTGTCATCCCATACTTGTTCAATTTCTTCTGCTGCTCTCTTCATTCCCCTCGACGGCAAGTATGATGGACCTTCATAGGCACAACGGTCTGTCGAGTGTCTTCGTTCAAAAACCCTTCAACTCTTGGAAGCTGGGTACTGGGATCACTTCTATGAACTTCATGACGAACCCGCAGGACGGACCGTCATAGACACGACGAACCGTCACAAGCTTCGTAACCCCACACTTGGTCAGACTTCCCCATCTTCCTTCAGCAGCTTCACTACGCTGCCACCTACGGACCGTCACAAGCACGATGGACCGTCACAAGCTCCGTAGGTGGTCTCTTCTGCATTTCTTTGCTCAAAATCTCCGCATTCAGCTTAGGACAAATTTCCTGCAAAACAAAGCGAAACTTATATAAAAATTAGCACAAAAAGACTTTCGGACACACTAAACTTAAGGAAAAAGTATTAATTATACCGTGAAACTACGTTATATCAACACCCTCAACTTAAATTCGTTGTTTGTCCTCAAGCGACGCACTATGACTCACTACACAATGTTTGTACAATAGTATCCATGTTTTATCCTTTGAAATCATTTGGCTATCAATCCCGATTAATATCATTAAATCTATGCATGTTATCACTATTAGGCTTGGATTTTGTGGGATCAGAACATGACACAGAGTCACCATGCACTAACACATATCCTCTTCAATTTCTCACCGAGGTGCTAACAATTCCGGTATTGCAACTAGTGTCCTCACATTAAAACAAAATCCTCCCTTTTCATACAATGATTTCAATTTGAGTATAAGGATTACTTTTCAACACTCGCTCTCAGAACAAAGTTACACTCATTCATACCTATTGCCATAAGCTTGCCCTTATTTTCATTGCCTTAAGTTCGCTGTACAACCCTTAGGATCACGATAGGACTTTTTTTAGCTTGTAACATAGGCTCGGGGTCAGGTAAGGTATATTTTTGAATACTTTAGTGACTTTTTGCCCTCCTTGACATATCGGCTAAACCTTCCACTTTCTATCATTTTATCTCGCCCAGTTTCTCATATTCTTTCACCTTGCTATTTTATCTTCTTTCTTCAGTTGTGTAAGTGACTCTTTTCTTTTCTTGGTTGTATTTCTTGTGTATTTTTCTTTTTCTTTACTTTTATTTTCAACTAATTCTTTAGTCACTTTACTTTTGTTCTTTCTCTCTCTTTGTTCTTTCAACCCCACTTTCCAGAGAATTCCTCATAGTAGCCACCCTCAACTCATGGCTTAGGCATGAGTCAAGATACACAATACCGAAAGTTGGGTCAGGGCCATAACGAAGGTTGTTTATGCATTAGCCACCCTCAACTTATGCTTTTGGCATAAGCTGAGGTGCTCATGTCCAAGGAGGAACCAGGGCCAACACATTGTTCCTAGAAAAGATCAATTGGGGTCAAAAGAGAAAGATCTAATTTTAAGCTCAGATTATTTGGATCAAAGAAGGATAAATTTCATTTGGTTTCTTTTATTTAGGCTAGAAATGGGCTATATTGAATAAGGTCATATGATCCTTTCCTAATTGTCTATTATAGCTTACTTTTATCAGGACTAACCAGGCAAGTTCTAGGTCAGTACCAATAGTGGACTATTCAAATTTCCTCACACTCACTTGACCTCTCATCACTATACCTGATTATAAGACACCTAGTTTGAATTTAAGACATAGGGTAATGCAATGGTGTAACTCTATTTAATGCTTAGAGGAACACAATTATCAGTTACTATGCCTAGTCATGCATTATTTTCTAGTTTATCAGGATATGATTTTAGCCATCATGCTCAAGAATTAAAGTATGTACAAAAGATATAAAAATGCCGGTTCAACAGAAAAAGTAATCATTCTCTTGGGGAAAAAGAACACATGCAAGAAAACCCTAACAAAGGATAGTGAATTGGGCTACTCAGACTTCACCCTAACACTCACTATCCATTTACCCCACCCCCAACAAAAAAGCATGCAATTGTCCCCAATGCATAAAAATCTAAATACTAGAGTTGTAGGTCAAGCAAACATGTGGAGCAAAGCGCCGTCGATCAGCAAGATGGTGGGTCTAGTTTCCCGCAACCCACGTCCTCATCAATCTGGACACCCTCATTGGTGTCCTCAGCAACAACAGCACCATCAGTAGTGCCTCCTGCTATATCTACAGTGCGGGAGCTAGACGCCCCAGCCGCTAACTCTGTTGCTCTCATCTGGTGCGCCGCCTCCTCAGCAAGTGAGGCTCTCCGCAGCCTCCATCTCTCGGCGCTCCTTCTTCCTTGCTTGCGCCTTGTCCTCAACTCGACCCCTACGCCTCTTGGCACTCTCTCGAGGGGGAGGTGGTGAAATTTCTGAAGTAGCAAAAAGGTCCACCAACACGGTGTCCTCAGCAGGCTCGACAGAAGGGGCCTCAGACTCCGGCACCCTAGCCTCTAAGATCGTGTCGATGTCTGCATGAAGACTATCGACGGCAGCCTGAAGAGTCGACACGTCCACCGAAAGAGATGGTCAGTCTAGCACTCTCAACTCAATGGCGTCCAGGCGCTGGTTAACCTTAGTGATCTTCCGCTCTGTAAACTGCACCATTTTCCTCTCTAGGCGCTCTTCGGACTCAGTAATCGAATTCTGCATCCACGACTGGATATGATGCAGAAGAGTGGCCATTTGTGCCTCTAGTTTTTGGACCCTTGATAGCGGGACCAGTGCCGGTAGAGGGGCTGTGCGAGAGGGGCTCTGGGCTTTGTTACTAGCCGGAATAGACTCGACCGGGGTAGTGTCAGTGGATGCCTGTGTAGCTGTGTGGGCCTGGGCTACCATATAAGCAAGATCATCAACAAGTGGGGGCAGCTCTGGACGGGGCCCTCTGCGTGGAGCATACTCATTGGCCTCGTCTCTGATGAGGTCGACGTCAACAGTGCCCTGCGGGGTCTTACGCTGATCTACGTGCCATATGGGCACACCTGCAGACCTACAACGGGGAAAGATTATGCACGGGAAAGGGTAGGTAGTAGTGACCTTTAATGCCCTCTCGTGCATGACTGCCTGGAGAAGTCATGCGAAGTCCACCTCGAATCCGGCTATCATCGCCCTCATTAACACTGCTCGATCCCAGGTAACGATATTATCAGCAACTGTGGGGGAAAGGCAGTGACAGACAAGCAACCACAAGAACTTTGCTGTGAACGTGAGGTTGGCCTTCTTGATGGCCCCCTTCGGCTAAGTCACCCAATTGGCACCCTCTCCATCTACTGACAGGTGCAGGACCATCCACCTCTTGGTGGTCTCTCTTAGTGATGGCTCGCGCAAGAATTGGCCATCCTTAACTATCTGCCAGCGGTAGTCAAACTCATCAGTGAGGGGGGTCCGAGTAGCATCAACACTCTCGCCGTATCGAAACCGGCGGATGGCTTGTAGGGAAACGTCAACCTATACGCCGCGGACTCGTACCTGCTCATGTGGGGCCTGTTTAGCGGGGGCAGCCCAACTATCAATCTGTGATCGGAGAGTCGCTACGTAGGATGCGTAGAACTCTCGGACCATTTCTTCGATGTGTCGTCCCAACGGACGTGCTGTCCACTCCAAGCGATGCCTGGTGAAGAGGTTGTGGATCTCCGACATCGTCGGGAGACTCCCTCTAAGTACCCGCCTCTGCAAAGTGAGTGTTCGAGTCATCACTCTTTTATCAGTCAGGAACTTGGCGTCGGAGTAGACTTGAAACTGCTCGTCGACACACCACCGGTTGGGCTGGTCAGTGGCTGGAGTGGGGACATGAGCTGGTGAGCCAGATGTAGAGTCTGAACTGTCAGCCTCATCAGACAAGGACGACGCTGCAGCGGTGGTAGGTGCGGGAACCTCAGCAGAGCCAGAGGCTTCCTCGGACCATGATACTCCTAAGGAGCAAGATGCTCCTTCCTCATTTGTGGCTGACCCAGAGGGTGTTCCGGTCAGTGTGCGCTCCTTATCAGACAGGGAGGCAGTGACCACGCCGGACGCCACTTTTTTCGGTGTGGCTCTGGGAGCACGTGCAGCACGGGAAGGTGTAGAAGTGCCTGGGGGCACATACTCAGGGTCACGCTCATCATCAGAGCCGATGACCATGCATGCAGACGGGGCGACATACTTTGATCGCCCGCGTGCGTAGATTCGGTCTTGCTTGGGTGTCATTGTGGATAGTACCTGCCAAGGATCAATATTAGTACGAGTAGTGGAAAACAAGACAAGCGAAACCATACGAAATAAAACATTGAAAATAGTATGTCATTGCTGTAGAAACTATGACACACGACGGGCCTGGTGACGGTTCATCGTGACTATGACGGACCGTCGTGAGGTCCGTTTTATTTTACTTAGACTATGCATATATAGAGAACCCTGAAGGAGAGTCTATGACTAGCATGACTGTATGTGCAGGATGGACCGTCACAGGTACGACGGTCCGTCGTAGAACACTTTAAAAAAATATGGAGACCCTTAGTAGAGGGGTCTCTGACCGTCATGATGGTCATGCAGGATGGCCCGTCGTGGGTACGACGGTGCGTCACATGTGTCTGTTAAAGGAAACTTGGAAAAAAAATGAGAGACCCTTAGAAACAGTGTCTTTAACAACCAGAACGGTTTTGCAGGAGGGACCATCGTGAAGATGATGGTCTGTCACATGTATCCATTGGGGAACACTTGGGAAGAAATGAGAGACCCTTAGAAACAGGGTCTCTGACAACCAAAACGGTTATGTAGGACGGACCGTCATGAGTACGACGATCCGTCACATGTGTCAGTTGGGACAGGGTGCTAGGGCTTTTGCAACGGACCCTACGACGGTCCATCATTGGTACGACGGTCCTTCATTGGGGTCTCGTTTTGAATAACAGTAACAGAACTGAGGGCACCCTAAGCATCCCCGATGAACCCACATCAACCATCTAGTGTTTTGGACCTACATTTGTCTAACCCAACTACCTAGGAAACTAGCAATGCAAAAACACCTATGTTTAGGGTGGTAAACATGGCAATTTTGAACATTTGTAACCTAGGTTAGACAGAATCGTTTAAAGTAAACAACATACAACGAGGAACTAAGATTAATACTAACTAGTAAACAAAAAGGCAAGATAAATAAGTATAAATTTAGAGACACATACCTTAGAAATGGAGAAAAATCAAATGGACAATTACTCAGTTGGCAAAGTAGACACCCACAGCAGCAGCTCAAACTAGTAGATGATAACTCTAGGGCGTTGGAGAATTTTAGGGGGCAATGATCGGTGGGAGGGAATGTGGAAGTTTAAAAGAGAGGGGAGATGAGAGGAATAATGAAAGAATGGGGTGAAATGAGGGGTTGGGGGGTTTAAACGGTCTGATTTTGAAAAATGGTCCAGCCGGGTCAGGTCGGGTATAACTCATTAATCACGCGACGTTTCCCCGACGACGATCCCTCGCAGTTGTGATGACCCGTCGTTGGTTCCATCGTATGTGCCCTAGTTTCAAAATAACAGAAAAACGTACCTGGTACGACGGATACATACAACGGTCCGTCGCAGGCGTAACGGTCTGTCGATGTGTCCGTCAGTGACTACTGCAGATTAATTTTCTGCAGAATATCCTGGCTATGTCCCCGCAAATTTAAAAACCCAGTAGTAGAAAAATGCTACCATTACAAAAAAGACGATAAGTATTGGGATGCCTCCCAACAAGCGCCTGATTTAATGTCGCGGCACGACTGGGGACCCTTTATTACTTAGACTTCATCAAGATGGAATGCCTCTATCACTTCAATCCCCGATGCTTTATGCCCAAAATAGAGTTTTATTCTATCTCTATTCCTCTTACACCGCACTCCCTCCTTGGATTTTAACTCAACTGCTCTATGAGGAAATACTTGGGTAATCAAGTAAGGGCCACTCCATTTGGACTTGGGCTTGCCCGGAATACAAGGCGACCCAGAACAGTCTAAAAGCACCAAATCCCCAACCATAAACTCTTGTTTTTGCAGTTTTTTGTTCATTCTCCTTCTTCATCTTTTCTTTGTAGGATATGGCAGATGCCGATTGGAGATCACCACTCTGCCTCATGGTCCTACAAATGTTGAAGGTCTCTTCTTCATTATTCAACCAAAATGTCATTTGTCGCTTCTCCATATCAACTAAGGCTCTACCTGTAGCATGGAATGGCCTACCAAGAATAACAGGCACTTCAAAATCGACCTCACAATCAAGAATAACAAAATCAGCCGAAAAGATGAATGACTCTACTTTTACTAGCACATCATGGAGTATCATTATAGGCCTTTTCACTGTCCGATCGGCCATCATTAGACGCATCGCAGTGGGTTTTGGATCCCCCAAACCCAACTTCTTGTAAATTGAGAGGGGCATGAGATTTATGCTTGCCCCCAGATCACATAATGCTTTCGCAAAATGTAATGACCCAACTGTACAAGGAATAGTGAAGGCACTCGGATCTTCTTTCTTTTGTACTAGGGATCTTGTAGCAATAGCACTACAATGCTGCAATCTATCATCATCCTCAAAAGTGACCGATCTTTTCATGGTGACCAGATCTTTCATAATTTGGCATAACCGGGCATTTGTTCTAGAGCTTCTACCAAAGGAACATTGATAGAAAGCTGCTTCAACATTGTTATGAAGCGCCGGTATTTACCATCCTCGGTCTTTTCCCCTAATCTCTGAGGGAAAGGTGGTGGTGGCCTGGGCATGGGGATTACTTTCATAAGTACTTCTGCATCTTTTCCATTACTTTCCTCTGCTTCACCACTACCCTTTTACACATTATCATTATCCTTTTTAACATTTTCCTCAATAGATGGCATATGTGGGTCAATGGTTTGCTTACCACCCCGAGTAGTGATTGCCATATAGTGCACATCATTCTTTGGATTTTGGACAGTGTTGATAGGAAGAGTACCGGGTTGCCGTGTGTTCACTGTGGCAGAAAATTGAACCATATGCAATTCAATCTGTTGATTGAAATTGCATGTGTATCAACTTTTTTCCCAATACTAGCTAAGACACCCCTTAACTCTTTAATGTGCTCATCACTAGCATCAATTCTCCTCATCATTTTGTGCAACATATCCTCAACTCGCGCCATACTATCTCCTCTATCCCTAGGAGTAACTTCACGATTTTAGGGAGGGACATAGGGCCCATTCATATCATTTCTGTTACCGTTGTTACCCCTGTTGAAGTTTTTGTCGTGCTTGTACTTACCATCTCGGACATAATGACCCTCACGGTTTTAATGACCATAGTTCCGACCTTGGTTCCCTTGACCTTGGTGCCAATTATCCTTATTTGCGCCTTGGGCGCTTGGTCGGAAACCCCTCATCTGCTCATTTACTACATAAGTGTCCTCCGCATAATAGCATTCATTATTAGGAGGTGGTGGTTAAGCCGAGTAGTTGACTACATTTATCTTTTCTGCACCCCAGTGACATGTTTTAGTACCAACCCAAGCTCAGTTCTCATCTGAGCCATTTCACAAATCTCATCTGTGGATGGGTTGTGAGTGGACTTCACTACGAAGGTGTTTCTCCCTGTATCAGACATCCTAGTACTCCAAGTTTTGTTATTTCAGGAGATTTTCTCTAATTTTTCAGCGATCTCAATATAAGGGCATTTTCCATAAGATCCACCTGCTATAGTGTCTAACACCGCTTTGTTGTTATCATCATGTCCCTAATAGAAGTATTCATTCAGTGACTCATCATCTATACGGTGATTTGGAACACTTATCAAGAATAAGGTGAATCTATCCCAAGAACTACTAACTGACTCTCCTGGTAGTGCCACAATGTTGGTCACTATGTCTTTGTGGTTTAGTTTCTTGGAGACCGGATAATAGCGTGCCAAGAAAACATCCCTTAATTGGTTCCAAGTGAAGATTGAGTTGTATGGGAGCTCATGGAACCATATAGCAGCCTCTCCCGTCAGTGAGAGAGGAAACACTCTAAGCCCTATTACATCTAGATCCAAATCAGGCCTCCCTACACAACTTTTACACATTGCCCTTACCTTAGATATACATGCATGTGGATCCTTAGAAGGTAGACCTCAAAACAAACCTCTGGTAGTGAGCTTTTGCATCAGGCTACTAGTTATCACAAAGGTGTGGCCTGTGGGTAGAGGGGGCAAGCCAAGTGGCCCATCCGAGTCTGCTGTGTTATCATACCCTCTGTAGTATGCTTGGGGTTGTGGAACGGGATTTTGTCCCCTCTGTTGATGTTCCCCCGGAGCATCGGGTAACATCTGACCATGAACATCAACCAGAGCTGGGATGTTCTGGTTCGGATCATCATCATTTATTCCCAAGTTTTGATTCACATTGCGCAGCGTACGCTCTAACTCGTGATCGTAGGGAAACAAGGGTTCTCTTCCTCTCAGTGTATTTGGCATACAAGGAGGATAGTTCTTAAAAGAAATCAAAAAAAAATAAAACAATGTAAAATCAAGAAAATATCAACTAAACTATAGTAATAAGTTTAAGTTAATCTAAAATAAAGATTCCCCGTCAGAGGCGCCAATATTTGATACGCTCAGACTTACTTTTCGAATAAGAAGTAAAGCGGTCGTGTCAAGTAAATATACCAACTATTGAGGTTGGGATCGTTCCCATGAGGAAAATAGTCTAGACTTAACTTCAACCTGTTATTACTATTGTTTGGTCAATGACTTCCTTGGAAAGTAAAAACATAAAAAGATGGGTTTCTATTTCTAAATGAGTGTAAATAAATAACAAAATTGAAATAGACACTTAACAACTTTGACATTTGAATTTTAATCAATTAATCAACGTAACTAGGGTTTACGTGTTCCCCACAGGTTCATAACTTGATAATTCTAACTATAAAAATTATTTCCTAGTATCTTGCATGCAAAGTGATAAGTTATGTATTTCTAAATCCTTGGTCCGGCATCTAGAAAATTTCACTCCGCACCTTGGTCCGACTACGTGTGTTGCTATCCTAACCCTTATCCTTACCTCATATTAAGCATCGTTTTCGATATTTAAATAAGTTATTACCTCGTACCAATCAATACTAGCCTATTAGATAGTATACACTAAATCTATGTTAATAATTCTTTTCCTATTATCTACATCCTTGGTACAGAAAGTAGCATTAAGGCGAGTTCTAACGTCGGCCATTTTATTAAAAGGACTTCTAAGCGAAAGAATTATTAATAGATGCAAGACACTATTCTAGAATTGTTATTTTAGTAAGGGTTTATCTCATTATTTGCCTATGGTTCCCAAAACCCTAGTTATGGAGTTTAGTTACTCATAGCCATAAACACAATATTCAAATATAGTATATAAGAATTCATGTACTTACTTCATTGAAAAAGAGTAAAATCCAAAAGTTTGCTTGATTAATCACCAAAAGTCACTTGCAAGGATCTCAAAGTAATCAATAATCTCACAAAATCTCCAAGTAATCTAACACTAATACAAAGGGTCTGATAATATGATGTCAAACCTAACAGAGTCTAACCTCAGAAACGAGGTTTTTCGAACTATTTATAAAAAAGAAAAACCTAATTAAACAAGGATTCTAATTGTTGGAAATCTGCCAAAACGCGGCTGGGTCGATGGATGTCGTGGTCACGACGGACCGTCATGGACTCCGTCGTCTTATACTTGTTCAATTTCTTCTGCTTCTTTCTTCATTCCCCTTGACAGCAAGTATGACAGACCGTCATAGGCACAACGGTCCGTCGAGGGTCTCCGTTCCAAAACACTTCAACTCTTGGAAGCTGGGTACTGGGATCACTTCTCTAAACTTCTTGACGAACCTGCGGGACGGACCGTCATAGACACGACGGACCGTCACAAGCTTCGGAACCCCACACTTGGTCAGACTTCCCCATCTTCCTTCAGAAACTTCACTACACTTCCACCTACGAACCATCACAAGCACGACAGACCGTCACAAGATCCGTAGGTGGTCTCTTCTACATTTCTTTGCTCAAAATTTCCGCATTCAGCTTTGGACAGATTTCCTGCAAAACAAAGAGAAAATTATATAAAAATTAGCAGAAAAAGACTTTCGGACACACTAAACTTAAGGGAAAAGTATTAATTATACCGTGACACCACGGTATATCAGGAGTCTAGAAACCAAAACGTCCAATGACATCCATGACGTCCGGAAACTAGTTCAATGAGATATTAGTATGCCTTAGACTATTTAACTAGGTTTTGGAAGTCGGAATATGATGAAAATTTTTTAAGGGTGTCAAACATGTGTTTATGTTGATTCACGGTCGAAAATTCTAGGAACGAATCTCCAAGCACCAACAAAGTTCACTTGAAAAGGACCCTTGCCAATGTTTGCAAAAGCTGTCAAGAGACAGTGTCACACAATGGATTCCACAGACGAGCCGTTGGTAAATCGATGGGGCATCATTGCAACTCGTTGATGGACGATTAGGACTAAATTTGGAAGGTTAATTTTTCATCATATCTGAACTCATCGACAGATAAGCTGCACAGAAGGAGGGATAGCTCGTCGACTCACATATGGACCATTGGTCAAGGACTCGTCTGTGAGGGCGTGACTTTGCTGCACTTTTGTAGTTGGTTCCAATTATGTAATTAAAGGCTTACGCTATTATTTGGGGGTTAAAGGAAGTCTAATTAATATAAATAATACCCAATATATATATCTCAACCCATTAAGCTAATCTAAACTCTCATAACACACAAAACCAAAATTATTTTCCTTCTATCTTCTTTCTCTCTCTATTCAAGAACACCATTGAAGTCCAAGCAAGGGGAGGATCTAAGGGATTAAAATATTAAGTTTTCATCATCAATTTTAATCAATTAACAAGGTATGGGATCTCTTTCAACTTTGAGACCTCTTTCCTCAAAGGGTTCCATAAAATTTATTTAAAAAGTTTGATTTTCTAGTGCGTGTTTTCCAATCTCGAAATTTATGTTATTAATTGATTTTTGTATGATTTATTTTTGATATTATTAATATAGTAACATATATTCTAACTTAAATATGATATATCTTGATCGTTTGTCCTAGTTTGTAGAAGATTATCTATACCCCTTAACCCTATGTTATGATCTTGAGATGAAGTATAATGTTTTTGTTCAATTGACATGGTTATTGGTTGATTTAGTACAAGATAATGTTTTTATAATGATCTTGAATTAATTAGGGTGATTTTTAGGCTTTTCGTGCTAGTTTTTGAGAATTGATCTAGGTTAGGAACTATGATGTGAGTTTGACCCAATTATCTTGTCTTAAGCAATGAACTAGTATTGAATTGTGACGTAGTGATTCTTTTAGCATTACTACAATGTTTATCATTAAATTATGAGGATTTCATTCTCTAATTTGGTTGAATTAGGGGTTGATGGTAAGACCTTGATGATGAATTTTGAAGGAGAATTGGTAAGTCTTGTGATTCCTATTCTTTACTTCAAATTATGGTTAATAGTGATTAAATCATGATGTTGTATTGAAGTATGCCTTGTATTATGACTTATAGGGTTTTTATTCCCATGAACTTAAAGAAACCCCTAGTAGTTAGGGAGAACCCTTTGGGGTCTTGCACAAGCCCTTAATTATCATTCAATATATAAGACATGAAAAGTAATGCGGAAGTGAAAATTATAAAGACATTTAATATAAAATGGAATGGGTTCATAAATACATAGATAATCTCATCGTCACAAGCCAAGATAAAGACATGACATGATATATCAGGGACACGACCATTTACATTGAAAGAAAATACATAATAAATATTAATATTAATAGTAATAAAAACATTAACTATGTCCTCAAATATATGAGTAAATACCAAATCTTTAGAGAGTAGATTTCCCAAGTCTCGCCTTCAAATCTTCCAAAAGCTTCAAACCTATAGTTATAGAGTATAGAAAATTATGGGGTTAGTACAATAATGTAATAAGTATGGCATATGCAAAAACATGCAAAAAGGGACATTTTAGTAATGTAACCTTTAATGCAATGTAATTAAAACATTCATGAATTTAGAAGCAAAACATCACAAGAAACATCATTTAACACCTAGAGATTGATTTCAATAATTTCAAACCAAAGGACCCATTTACATAAAGTAACCAAAATGTTACAGTGAACTCTTACAGCTTTATTGTAAACAATTTTTTACTCAAAAAATAGTGAACTTCCAAGTTATTTCAAATGAGGAAGTGAACTCGCATCCAGAGGAGTTTCCCTACGAAGGTTATCGTAAGACTCACCAAGCTAAGACATTAAGGAAGTACACATATACATCCTTCTATATACACCAATGGTCTTCAAGACTACCCCTATTTTTTGCATAATCACATCGTGAGAACAAGCCCCCACTCATTGGCAAGACGATAGAAGAACACCCAAATAACACAACAAGACTTCCCATTCGGAATTCCTACTAATTTCAATGACTAGATGGCGTCCCATACCACCATATAGCCTATGTTGTACACTCTTTTATAAGCCTTGGCTCTAAGACTCCCCTTCCAGAAGGCCCCAACTATTGCAATAGATAGATAGCGTCTCATACAACCACCTACCCTAAGTAGTACATTCTTTTAGGAGACTTAGTTAATTGAATTCATAAAAGACTCACCAATAATTCCCTATCGAAATGCCTACTTTTTTCAATGGATAAATATCATCCCATTGCACTACCTACCCTAAGTAGCACACTATTTTAGATGACTTAGCACATTCATTTGTTTTGTGGGAGGTTAGCTTGACCTACATAGACTATGAGAGCTATACATAGAATCCCGATATTAACCCCTATCGTATGAAGGATCCTTACATGTCTAAAATAAGACCATTCTCTTTGTTTTTACATGACTTGTCCAATAGTTACACCTATTCTTGCGCATAGTTTAGGGATAAGGAGATTGGTACTTAGTAACTCATTCTCTATTAATGTTGATTACTAATCGCAAGAGGTACATTGGGATACAACATCTAAACTTACAAAGTGTAACCACCTCTTCTTTATATCCTTCCAGTGCTAGACATAACCCCCACAGATTCTAAACATTATAAACTATTGGTTAAGGATAACTAGTGAACACCACATCTCAACTAACGAAGGGCATTTATCCTATTACCTATCTTATAAATCTCATAGGATGTTATGAGGTTGCTAATAAACAATTCATCTCAACTCAAGCAGAGTGCCCACCTTAAAACTCCTCTATTTACTTAGCTTTGCTTCATTCATTTATTTAAGAGTGTGTGTGTGTGTGTATGTGACCACACCTTGCATATAAGTATCATTTCATTTACATTATTTTCTATACATTCATTAGAGATTCATTCAGGAGATCACACGTATTACATGCTTCACATAGTTGTATACTTCATTTAGGCATAATCTAAGACAAACATGCAATTCAAGCTTCACAAAACACAATAAAAGAACCATCTTCATTATCACATCGTTTCACATATTTTGCTTTGTAATCCACACTCTCCATATGTACTAAGTATAATAAAATTCATCAAGTAATTAACGCCGCAAGAAGGTGGACCATACCACTCAAAAGTAATTTATAATAAGAACTATACACTATAAATAAATCACCATTTATAAATGTGATCACTACGTACAATTAAATTACTCAATATTTAATTATACTAAGTCCCTTAGGTTAGTAGGTAAATCATAATAATGACATGAGAAAAAAAAAGTTCATATCCTAAACAAACATATTCATTTAATCCATTTATTAAACTAAAAGTTTGAAATATTCATAAACCTGAGTTTATTAAGGTTTTAACATTAAAATCACCAATTAATACTATATGAAAAACATTTGAATCATTGAAACACTTTTACAATAAGACTCGTGCTTAAAATAAAAGATAGAAGAAAGTAGAGTTTGAAAACCCTTTTTGAATTCTTTTGGAAATGACTCCTTGAATGGAACAGGGTTCAAGGATTGATACCATACCTCAATGATAATAAAAAAACGCTAATTTTTGTGAAGAAAATCGTCCAAGCCAGCCCTCCTAGTTCTCATTGAGTTTTAGTTCCAGTGGAGACTTCTACAGAGTTTTCTTTAGAGATGGAATTTGAAAATTTCAAGTGAGGGTCTTGTCTAGATATAGGACTTCAAATTAATATAATATAAATTTAGAAAGCTAAAGATATAATCCTAGGGTCATAAAATACTTTGGGTGAATTACAAAAAAACCCAAGTCAAGGCAGCAGGCAAGACACGTAACATCGACGACCCTCAATCAATGCACCGTTTGTCAAATGGCGCCCTGTTGGTGAGGTTTCATTGGTTGCGTATGCAATCCTCAACAACAAAAATCCATCAGGTCCAATCGACGCAAAAAGTCAATGATCCATCGAACTGTCGGCTAGACGTTCACTGGTCCCGTTAGTGGACACTGCCATGCAATTTTGGACTTAAGTCTTGGGCCCTTCTCTAGGGTCCTTTTGTGGATCATAGGTGGGGTTGTTCCTGGATGTTAAACCCATATACAAATTCATATAGATCTTAAGAACATCCTACGCTAACTTTGAGAAAAACAAACAGGTAAATCACAGAAATCAATCAAGACACACAAGTACTTTGTAAGGTGTATCTTCCGAACGTCACAAATTATCTTGGATGTTTGACCTGCAAAAATCAGAAAACTTCACACACCGACTAAGAACACTAATTTAAATCATTTTAAATTATAATAAACTATAGAAATAATCACGAAGATCTAGTTCACATGAGTTCATTTTAGGGCGTTACATGTATGGTGTTGAAATGAAATGTCTTGACTATGGTATGTGAGGTGTATTCACTTTATCATTCTTTTTGTTCTCTAGGTTTATTCTATTTATCATCAGGAACCTCAGGGAACTTTGATAGAACTTGATTAGAGAGCGTCTTGGTAAATCTATGCTTGTATTGTATCTCAAGACTATTCTTTGAAGAACCTCTGTCAGAAGATCTTGCCCTCTAACAATTTCTAATATTCCTCTTAGCTCTTGACATTTACACATGTTTCGCATGAACGAAAAGAGGGGAAATGTTCATTTTATCTTGTAGCATATCCTAATGAAACTCCTCTTGCAAGTCATCCAACACATCTATCACAATGTGGCTCATTTTATCTCTAGGGTCGAAACCAACGAAGGAGTATATTTTGACAATTTAGTGAATTTCAAAGAGTAAAAATGAACACTCATACCTCAACTTTAGTTTCCCTCATCTCCCTAGGAAAGAACAGATCAAGAAAATCATTCATGAGGATCTCCGAATTCACCAGACCACCTCTTAAAGGACTATTATCCCTCCAACTGATATACACACTTGAGCCACATCCTCGAGTATAAAGGTGGCTAACTCGGCCTTCTCACCAATTCATAGCGTTATACCTAGGAGTATCTTCTTGATTTCATCAATGAACTCTTGGGGATCTTCTTAAACCTTGGAACCATAAAAGGTAAAAGGATTCATCTGAGTGAAGTCCCTTAAATAGGATGCCATAGTAACAACTTGTTAATAAGAACGGGGTACAACCTCCAGGTTAGCTTAGGCCATCATAGATTGGGCCTATGCGGTCGCATCTTGGGTAACTGGATAAGGGAAGCCATTCTGTAACCATCCATCAAATGTATGGGATTGGCCGGAGCTTTGTCATCATTCAAAAATTCCTCAAGAGGAGGAACTTGATCACCACGAAAGGAAGTCCCTCATTGGAAATCTTCTTTTCGAGCCTTCGTACCACATTTCTTTGGGTGTTCAATTCCTAGAATCACAACAATAGGATTAGATGCAAAATCATACCATAAGTATACTCTAGTGGCACGATAATACATTTCCAAGAAAGTTATAGTTTTCTAGGAATCATTTAGGTTACTATCTATGAGTGTGGCGCGCATTACAATTATAAATATAAACAAACATAAACATGGTTGAGAGAGACATCGACACAAAGATAATTCAACCTGATGCTTTGATACAAAGTTTGTCACATTCTGATTTACCCCTTACACATAACGGCCTCGTCATCCTCTTTAAGGAATAAGACTAGTCTCTTAGTGTACATCATTACATTAATAGGTAAAGTTTAGTTGAAAATTTAAAACCTTTCTTTAATTCTACCTGGAGGTTTACATAGACCTCTACATACACATAACATATATATATATCGAGTGTACATAGACCCTTCGTATAGGAAGTTTACATAGCCTTCAACTTTCATTGCAGATAAATATAAATATAAGGTAAAAAATAGTCTTCAAATATTGTCTCATATCATAACAATCTATCACGATTAGCAATTTGGGCATATCAAATACATCAATGTAAAGAAAGCCACATAAAGCCTTTATACAATCCGTACTCAAATAAAAGGATATAGAATAAAAGAGTCTCAAAACTAAAATAACGTAAGCTCTATATTGGCATCGCCTTCAGATAATAAGGACCTACCCCTACTCGGATGATCGATGATCCAAGCCTTCTTTAAGTTTCATTTTAAAACACTTCAACGACCAGAATCTAAAAATTTTAAGAAAAGTTAAGAAATGGGGTTAGTACACCAGTTACACTAATATGCACACATACTTTGAAATCATGCCAATGAAGAAGGACATTAATCAGAACATGCTATTGTATGCTTTGAAAAGACGTATGCATAATCAATGAAATCATACAAATAAAAATGGCATATTCATCAAGTAAAAGAAAATAACATATTAGTAAACATACTTTAACCCATAATCCAATATAACCCTCCCATCAAGTAATTACATCACAAGCATGGATAAGAGTTCATCATATAATAATAATGTAAGACAACTACATGTGAATACTCATAAAGCCAACAAGTGAAATAACCAAGAAAAGCTCCATAACCTTACTCAATCAAGTTACCCAACAGTAATCATGGCTAATATTAAACTTCACTTTACATAACCTTTTAAGGATATACAATATCATACTTTTAACATCATAGACCAATTATATTTTCATAAGAGTATCAATCATCATATAGTATCATTTACTTGTAAAGTCATCATACTATCATATTTTGCATTCATTATCATATACATACATAATATAAACCTTCTAGATCTTCCATCAAGGACTACTAGTACAAGGCATAGGTAGAGTTCCATACCCCTACATAGGCTAAGTCAAACCTCTCAAGTCACCTTATGTAGTAGATCTTCATTTATTCATTTTAATTTAGGGAATCCTTTCGTTAACCGACATAGACCACATGAGCTAATATGGAAGCCAATGTTGTAAAACCTTAAGCCGATGGAAGGTGGTCTACCGGCCAAAATAAAAACTAAAAATAAACATAGCTTTCTAGATTGAACCACTATCTAGTCTTCCTATTGGGACAACATAGTTCAAGAACTAAGATATAGGTATTCTCCCTCTACATACTACTTGGAAATTTGGGCCTCCTCTCATTGGAATCCATTGGATGATTATCCCTCTTGGGGGAGTCAACAACACATTTACAAATATAGGTGAATCTTGCTCTATGGGAAGACATCACCTCCCATTTTCAAGTTCACTAGGTATTAGCTAAGTCCCTTTATTGAAATTTCTGTAAGCCTTTATTCTCAATCATAGCTTAGTTTAGGTCATAGGTTCTAACCTTTGTATAGCATCATCATCATAAAAAAATAAGAATTGCATGAGTATAAGTCATTTCATTACAATTAATATAAGCGAGGTTAGCATATTAGCATTAAATATCATAATAAGGCACATTGGTAGTACATACCCTCATAACTTATACACCATAATAAACCTCACAATATAGTCAAGACATTTCAATTCAACATCATACAACCCTATCAATCCTAATACAAAGAATACTCCTATATTACATCATGACTTAATCATAATTAACAACAATTTGAAGTAAAATATAAAGATCATAAGACATACCAAGTCTTCGTTATAATTCATCACCAAGGTCTGACTATAAACTTTCATTCAACCCAATTCTTAGGTATACATAATCATAGGTCATTGATAAAAGTGATAACAAGGCTAGGAGAATTACTACATCATAATTTGATACTAGATTATAACTTAAGACAATATACTTATGTCAATTCACTTCATAACATAGGTCATCTTCTCCAGAAAAAGATTGGAAGTCTAAAATTCAATCTTACTGGTTATTATTAATATACCAACATCATGAAATAGTAATTCAATCCATAACAAAGTTAATTGAAAAATACAACTTACTTTATATCTAAATCAAACCTAGGGTTAAGGGTCGTGGTTCATCTTCTACATCCAAGGCTAAACGATTAAGATATATCAATATTAGGTGAGAATATATGTTAATTAATTCATATTATCGAATATAAAACATAAACAAACCAATTCATAGTATAATTTCGAGATTGAGAAAGACCCACATGAAAACTCTCAACTTTTGAATTTTTTTTAAGGAACGCTTTGATGAAAGATGCCTCAAAGGTGAATTAGATCTCATACCTCAATGTTTGATGAATATTTTATGGTGAATTCTTCCCTTTAAATCCCCTAACTACCTCCCTAGATAGTCTTCAATGGTATATTCTAATAGAGAGAGAAAGAAGAGACAAGGAAGAGAGTTCATTTTTAGAGTTGTAATTAATTTAATGGGGTTGGGGTATTTATATGGGGGGGGGGGTTAATTAATTTAATTAGGATTCCCTAAACCTAAATAACAACCAAAACCTTTAATTAATTAATTAAAACTAACTTAAGCATGTGTAGGAAAATGGAGTGTCATAGATGTGACCCTGATTGACGGGTCGTCTGTTAATCAACGGTCACTGTGCCCTTCTGTGCTGCACATCTTTCGATGATTTCACAGAGTGTGAAAATGATACTCCTCAACAAGATGGATATTTTTTGTTCTAAAGTTAGAATCGACGCCCCGTCGATCAACACACACCCCGTCAACTGACCGTTCGTGGGTGCACACTTCCCAAGTTGTGTTGACACCAACGTACAAGGGTCCTCTTCAAAGGACTTTGGATGGTCCTTGGAGATTCATAACCGGATATTTCAACAATGTTTAAACTTAAAAACCTGTTTACTACCCTTCCACAAACTTTATTGATTTTGGACCCCGAAAAGTTTGTTAAATAGTCTTAGACACGCTAGCAACTCAATAGAATTAGTTTTCTTATTCGTGGACGTTCTTGGATGTTTTAGTTTCTAGACTTCCTAAATGGCATATAAACATTAAAATAGGCCTTAAAACAGTATCTAGACCTCATGACACCTTTGTTAGGCTTTAAGATACGTCTTGGATTTTTGAAGTGTTACAATTGAGTACCCGTTATCTGGGTCCCTAAAAGATTTTGCAAAGGGTTGTAAAGGTTTTATATAAGTTGAGGTTGCCTATTAATTGTCATTGTTTCATCCGGTGTTCCATGTACCATGTTTAATAAGTGCATCGGTGATCCGAATATAATCTTCCTATATAGGGTCTAGGTGAGGAAGAGAACGTCTCCTATGAGATGGTTCCTGTTGAAATTGTTGATACACAAGTGATATTGTTGAAGAACAAGGAGGTGTCTTCCTTGAAGGTGTTATGGAAGAATCACCTAGTTGAGGGAGAAATATCAAAGACCGAGGCTGATATGAAGTCTTGATATCTTGACCTCTTTGCTAATTAAGGCCAGCTGTTCCTATTAATAACTAAAATAATGAATGAATTGAGTTTGGACTTTTTTAAAAATATTTGCATATTTTTACAATAGGTTGTTTCAAAACGAGATTCATGAAAGAAGCCTTTTGTTTTAACTTACACTCATATGAAATATTTGTTTTTGCCTTCTTAAGATTTTTGGTCCTTTAATGTTGTCTTGAAAAGAATAGCATGGTAACTCTTTGGTGTCGATTTGATCTTATGATCGGTGTTTAGAAGGTATTTACTCAATATTTTTTATGAAATTTGAGCTCTTATGTGAAATAACATGTGATTTGAATTGCCATGTGTAATGACATGATTATGTGTTTAATGGAGTTGTGAATTACTCCTACGAGTGACTCATGATGATTGTATGCATGTTCTTGATTGGGCTGCTAATATTGAGTTTATCCTTTCCCTACAATATATTTTAGTGTCATTCGGGAACGTATGTTCCTAAGGGGGGCATAATGTAATACTCTTAAAGTCCATGAACTAAGATAGAGCCTTACATGATGAAATAAACTGTAACACACAGTTTCCAAGACAATAAAAATTATTGTAACCATTTAGGATTTTTCAGAGTCAAGGCGTGAAGAAACGTCCATCACATTCTGAAACTAGCGAAATTGAACTAGTTTACGTACCTATGTTTGATAAAGGATTGGAAGGGTCAAATGAAATCTAAAACTAGTAAAAACACTTTAAATAGGTAAAATATAGTACAGAGGGTCCGATTTTCTAGTAACGACTCCCCAAGGACCGCCTTAAGGGTCCGTGGGGAGGACCCAAATCTTTGCAAGAAAGCTGCCAAAGAAGCTTGCGGCTGCCTAGGATTGAAGGTCACTGCGCGATGTGCAGCAAACAGGTGGGGTGGAAAAATTTTCCTCCAAACATATGAACTCCATGAGGCTCACTTCCTCAACCCGAATTTCAAAAATAAAATATGTAATCAGCACCGCGACACGCAGCCAATTCCCAGCTACGTTGAAACCTATTTTATGCATTTTGACTTTACAAAAGACCCATTAAAGTGAGGGGTCGTTTGGGTAATTTAGGGGGTGACTATACATTGCCTAAGGGTCAGTTTTTTTTAGTAATTTTGCACTCACCTTAACCAAACTTCCAAAACAAAACCAAAAACCTCTAACCTATTTCTACTTTCTCTCTTCCTATATCCTGCATTGGAGAAGCAAGAAATCTTGGGATTCCTTTACCCAAGAGGTCCTTTCAAAGTTCATTTCTAAATCACCTAATTCCAAGGGTTTTTCTATTCTAATGGGTTTTCTTCTAAAATTCAATTGATGATAAATTATGATTGCCTATGACTATTTAAGTGTAGATTGATGGTTAACTGATGCAATTTCATGTATATCAAGTCCTCTTCCCCAATATCCCCAACCCTTGGATCATTCTCATAATATGATGGAAATTGATGAATGTATCGATTTTTAGACTTGTTTCATATATTCTAATTGATCAATGTACTTCCTAGGGTAACATATTGTTGGGATTTGATCTATTTCTTGAAGAATTCAAAATGAACCCTTTCCCCAAAACCCTAGGTTATAAGGTAACTTTTATAGTGATGATAGAATTGACTTAGTTGTTGTATTTATTACAATTGATGATGTTACTACACCTATTATTTGATGAAATTGGTCAATTGATGGTAATACCATGATGATGGCTTTTCAAGGATATTGGGTATGTCTTATGATCCTAACCTTTACTTCAATTATTATGAGTTGTGAGTGATAATGTAGTTCAATTGAAACATGTCTTGTGATTAGCCTAAGTAGGTGTTTGTATGATGTTGAATTGAAATGTCTTGATTATGTTAATTAGATATGATGCTTTAGATGTAATGATATAATCTTGGTTATGAAGTACCTATGTGCCTTATTATGATGTAATTAGGTTAATGTGCTTATATCACACATAAAGGTCTTATTGAAAGGATGTTCTCATAAATTTCCTATTGATCTCAGGTCAATGACTATAAAAGAGTTTAGACCACTATGACCTAAACGAAGTTACGATTAGTTACAAAACATATTTCAAAATGGTCTCTATCTTACCACTGAGTGAACTTGACGATGAGGGGCGGCGCCTTCCCAATTTTATCCCATACATAATTATGGATGAATATTTCATGGTGAAATCTTCCCTTTCTAGCCCCCAAAGACCCCTCTTAGCTTGTCTTCAATGGTGTCTTCCAATAGAGAGAGAAAGAACAGAGAAAGAAGAGGATTTGTTTTTAGAGTTTTGTTTAATATAATGAGGGTTTGGGTATTTATATGGGGGTTTCATTAAATTAATTAAACTCACTTAAACATCTAATTTATCATCTAACACCCTAACTAATTAAATTAAACTAACATAAAATGTGTAGGGAAATTCGATCCTCACAGATTACACCCCGATTGACGGTGTGTCTGTGAGTCGACAGTCAATATTACATTCTATGCTACACATATGTCAATGACTTCACAGACTATGCAAATTGAGCCTATTTAATAAAATTTCTATGTGTTGTTGACGGTTGGCGTCAACGCCGTGTCTATCAACACAAGAGCCATCATTTTAGTTTCGTTGGTGCACACTGCCCATGTAGTGTTGCCTCCTACGTGCAAGGGTCCTTATCAATATAATTTTGTTTGTCCTTGCGGTGTCATACTTGGATATTTCGACCACAAATCCTCTAAAATACATGTTGTACACCCTTCCACCTAACTTCATGAATTTTCGACTCCTAAAACCAAGTCAAATAGGCTAAGGCATGCTAGTTTTTGCTTGAACCACAAATTTCCAAATGTCATGGACGTTCTTAGATGTTTTGGTTTCTTAACCTCCTAAATAACTTATATCCATCAATATAGGTCTTAAAACAGTGTTTAGACCCATGTCACTTATGCTAGGCTTTAATACTCGTCATGGAATTTTTAAATGTTACATTATCCCCCATTAGGAACATTAATCCCAGAACTACACTAAAATCCTTTGAAGGAAGGAATATACTCAAGACTAGCAGCCCAACCAATTAGCAATATCTAAATAACATAAATCATATTATTTTCAACAAGGCAATTAAAAATTTGCAATAACCACACACAAGGCTTAACGATTTCATAATGAGGTATTTTATTCTCACAACACACATGAGTTCAACATACATAACATGAGTTAATTAGAAAAAAGTTCAACTTATCAACATAATACATAACTTTTCACTAAGACTTACCATGTAAAAATGCACAAAATAATAGTATGCTCCATTTGACCATCCATTTGGGGATGAAAAGCGGTACTCAACTTCACCTTAGTACCCAAACCTTTTTGAAAAGACCTTTAAAACCTGAATGTGAATTGTGCACCCTTATCCAATATGATGGATAACGGAATTCCATGGTGACACACAATATCATCTATGAAGATCCTAGCATAGTCTTTTGTCGATTAAGTAGAATTGATGGGAAAAAAGTGAGTGGACATGGTCAACCTATACACAACCACAAATATAGAGTCAAATTTCCTTTGATTCGGAGGGAAACCCACTACAAAATTCATATTGAAGTCTTTCCACATCCAACTAGGAACTTTGATTTTTTTATAGTACTACACCTAGATTTTGATTTTCGTCTTGTACTTTTTTGGAATTTTGACACTTAGATATGATCTTTAGTTTGTCCTTCTTCATACCTTCACACAAATATATTTCCCTAAGGTCATGGTACATTTTTGTCAAACCTGGATGAATCGAGTAGCGGGACCCATGGGCTTCTTCTACGATCCTGTCCCTCAACCCATCTATATCGGGGAAAAACAATCTCCCTAGGTACCTTAACACACTATCTTCCCCTAAGGAGAATGACTCATATAACTTGCAGACAACCGATTCATTAAACTCCATTAATGTTTCATTATGGTATTGTTTGGACTTTACCTCCAGCACTAATGATTACTCAAAGTTGTAATGAACCATAAAAATACCATTCGAAGAATCTTTAATTCCACCCCCAACTTAGCCAACCTATGTAAATCCTTCACTAGGTATTTCTTGGCTTCATCAATGTGAGATACATTACCCATTGTCTTAAGACTTAGGGCATCCGCAACCACACTAGCATTGAGGGGGTGATAGAGGACACTCATGTCATAATGTTTTAACGATACCAACCACCTTATTTGTCGGAGATTCAACTCCATTTGGATAGTATATTACCTCTTTTTACCACTTGGTAATAGGTGTCTCCTCCCATGGGAATCTATTGGATGAGTATTCCTCTAGGGAAGTCAACATGTCATGTAAAACTACACGGTGAATCTTCCTCTTTGGGAAGTCATTACCTTCTATTTTCAAGTTCACTCGGTGCTAAGCTATATCCCTTAAATGAAATTTGTTTAGGCTTGTAATTATCAATCATAGCTTAGTTTATCTCATAGGGTCTACCACTTGTATAATAATTATCATCAATAGCTTATTAAAATTTGTACGAGCAGAAGAACTTGTATTACAATACATATAAGTGAGGCTAACACATTAGCATTTAATATCCTAACAAGGCACATTGATAATCGTCACCATCCTCATACCACATACACCTTAATTAACCTCACAACATAGTCAAGACATTTCCATTCAACATCATACCATCCTAGAAATCCTAATACAAGGCAAACTCTAATATTACATGATGACATTACACAATTAATCATAATTGGAAGTAAAGATAGAGATCATAAGACCTATTAGGTCCATTTTAGATTTTCAACATCATAATAAAATATTCCTCAGGATAACAAGAATATAAGAGTCACTACACCATAATTCAATATTAAATGAATGCTTCAGACAAGATATTTAAGTCAATTGTCATAACCTATATCACTTCTCAAGAACTAGTATGAAAGACTAAAAATCCTCTTGATTTGTTCATGATTAGTGTAACAACATCATCTAATTGTGTTAAGCAATAATCAAGTCAATTGAATCATTCACAACCCAATTTACCTCAAGATCAAACCTAGGGTTAAGGGTTAAGGATCATGCTCTTCAATTAAGACAAAACCATCACAAATTACCATAATCAAGTTAATATAAATGTTTAGCTATCCATTATATCCTAAAGAAACCATAAACAACTCAGTTCATAGCATCAAATTCATAATTTAATGAAACCCACTTGAAAACAAAACTTTTTTGAAATGCTTTGAAGCAGCCTTTTGAAGAAAGAAGTCTTAAAGGTGAATTAGATCACATTCATAAATGTTTGATGAAGATTTGATGGTGAAATACTCCTTTTGAAGCCCTCAAATCTTCCCGATAGTTTGTCTTCAATGGTGTCTTCCAATATAAAGAGAAAGAAGGTAGAAGGAAAATGATTTTTTTAGAGTTGTCTGTAATCTAATGAGATTTGGGGTCTTTATATGTGGTATTACTTTAAAATAATAAAGCTCCTTAAACCCCTAATTACTAATCTAACCCCCCTCACTAATTAAATGAAACTAACTTTAAATGTTCAGGGAAATTTGATCCTCATTGATGAGACCCCAATCGACGGTCCGTTTGTGATTTGACAGTCCCTGTGACTTTCCAAGATACACATCTTTCGATGATTTCAGACACTATGAAAACTGAGCCTCTTTAACTTAATGGCTATGTGTTGTTCGATGGTTGGCATTGACTCTCCGTCGATCCACAAACAAGACGTCGTTGTGTTTCGTTGGTGCACACTGCCCAGACACTGTTGCCTTCTATGTTCTAAGGTCCTCCTCAAGGGACCTTAGTTGATATTTTGGAGGTCGTACCTGGACGTTTCGACATTGAATCACCGTAAACACATTTTGTACACCTTTCCACTAAACTTCATGATTTTCCGACTCCTAAAAGTCATCAAACAGGGTAAGGCACTCTAGTACGTCCTTGAACGAAATTTCAAAATGTCATGGACTTTCTTGGACGTTTTGGTGTCTAGACCTCCTAAATGACTTATATCCATAATAATAGGTCTTAACACAATGTTTAGAATCCATGGAAACTATCTTTGGCTTTGATACTTGTCTTGGATATTCAAAATGTTATATTATCCCCCCTTAGAAATATTTGTCCTCGAACGACACTAAAATTCTTTTGAAGGAAGGAATAGAGTCAAGACTAGAAACCCATTATATTAACAATTTCTAAACAAGATAAATTATATCATTTTCAACAAGGAAATTACAAAATTTCAATTACCACACACAAGGATCAACAACTTCATCATGACGAATTTCCTTCTCACAACACACATAAGCTCAACATACATTACATGAGTCAATTAAAAAAAAGTTGAACTTATCAACATGGCACATAATTATTTACTAAGACTTATCATGTCAAAATTCACAATGTAGCTCAAAAAAACCATACAAAGCTTTATAGGGAGACATGAAAATGGATGAAAGAAAACTATTATTATCCAACGGCAAATACTTATCCCAATATCCCTTGAATTCAATAGTACAAGCCCTAAGAATATCTTCAAGGATATGAACAGTACGCTCCGTTTGATCATTCGTTTGGGGATGAAAAGGGGTACTCAACTTCACCTTGGTACCTAACCCTTTTTTAAAAGACCTCGAAAACCAAGATGTGAATTGTGCACCCCGATCCGCTATGATGGATAATGGAATACCATGGCGACACACAATCTCATCTATGAAGATCCTAGCATGAATATGTAGACTTTATGGGAATAAAGTGGCGGAATTTGTAAACGTATCCACAACCACCCATATAGACTCATATTGCCTTTGTGTCCGTGGCAAACCCACAACAATATCCATATTTATGTCTTCCAACTATCAAGTAGGAACTTGGATTTCTTGTAGTAAGACACCCAACTTTTTATTTTTGACTTATATTTCGTAGAAATTTGGACACTTAGTGACGAACTCCGCTATGTCCTTCTTCATTCTTTCACACCAATATATTTCCCTAAGGTCATGGTACAGTTTTATCATACGCAAATTAATCGAGTGGCAGGACCCATGGGCTTCTTCTAGGATGTCATCCCTAAACTCATCTATATAGGGAACATACAATCTCCCTTGGTACCTTAATACACAATCTCCTCTAAGGAGAGTGACTCATTGAACATGCCGATAACCGATACTTTCAACTCCATTAATGGTTCATCAAGGTGTTGTTTGGACTTAACCTCCACAACTAAAGATTACTAGAACTGTTATTAACTATAAAACTACAATCTGAAGAATCTTCCGACCACACCCCAACCTATCCAACCTATGTAGTTCCTTAATGAGGCCTTTCTTTTCATAATAAATGTTAGATACACTATGCATCTTACGACTTAGGGCATCTGCAAAAATATTAGCTTTGCCAGGGTGATAGAGGACACTGATGTTATAATGTTTCAACAATTCCAACAACCTTTTTTGTCGAATATTCAACTTATTTAGGGTAAACACATATTGGAGACTCTTATAGTCAGTAAAGACATCAGCATGAACACCATACAAGTAGTGCCTCCATATTTTCAAGGCAAACACCACAACTTCTAAATCAAGGTTATGAGTGTGATAGATTCGTTCATGTACCTTAAGTTTCCTTGAATCATAGACTATCATTTTCCAATGTTGCATAAGCACACACCCCAAACCCACCCACGATGCGTCACAATACACAATAAAACCTTTTGTGCCCTACAATAAGGTAAACACCAGAGCGCAAGTAAGCCTATCTTTTAATAAGTTAAAAATTCTCTCACATGCCTCTAACAACTCAAATTTCATAGTATTCTGGGTCAAAGTAGTCAAGGGATACGCAATGGATGCTAAAAAATTCACGAACCTCCAATAATAACCCGCTAAACCATAGAAACTCCAAAAATCAGTTGGAGAAAAAGGTGTAGGCCAATATTACACCACCTCCTTTTTCATTGGATTAACCAACTCCTTAACTAGATATGATATTACCAAGAAATGTCGCCGACCTCAACCAAAACTTACACTTTCTGTATTTGGCAAACAATTGATGTTCTTTAAGGCTTTGCAATATCTCCCTCAAATGATTCATATGATCACCCTCATTCTTCGAACATACAAAGATGTGTCCAATTAAGACAATAAAAATGAATCTAGGAAATTTCAAAACACTATTATTTAGGTCGATAAACGCCGCGGGAGAATTAGTGATACCAAAAGATATTACTAAGAACACATAATGACCATGTCTAATACCGAATTCCTTCTTTGATATATCCTCACCTCTCACATTATGTTGGTGATATCCCTACCTTAAGTCAATTTATAAAAAATAACTTGCCCCTTGGAGTTTGTCAAACAAGTTGTCAATCCGAGGAAGAGGATACTCGTTCTAGATTGTGACCTTATTTAGTTGGTAGTAAACGATACACATTCTTAAGGACCATTCCTTATTCTTCAAAAATAAAACCGGAACACCCCATTGAAAAAATACTAGGTCTAATGAAGCCTTTGTCATTTAATTTTTTGAGTTGAGCCTTCAACTCTTTCAATTCGGTGGGAGTCATACGATAAAGAGGAATTAAATGGGACTTTAAACCAATAGCAAATCGATACCAAAATAAATTTCCCATTCGGAAGGAATATTGGGAAGGTCATTAGGAAAAACTTCTGGAAACTCACTCACTACGGGGACCTACTCAATTCGAAGAATTTAAGATTCTAGATCTTGGACTCGTACAATATGGTATAGACAAATTTTAGAGATCATTTTGCATGCTTTTAGACAAGAGCTTGTATAACATTTAGGAATAGAGTTTCCTCCTACCACTCAACAACGGGTTTATTTGGAAAGTTAAACTTCACCAACCTTTTCCTACAATCAATAGAAGCAAATCTAGCATGCAACCAATCCATTCCCAATATAATAACAAAATCTAGCATATCTAGTTCTACGAGATCAACAATAGAAACTCTATTGGGAAATAATATAGGATAATTTCTATACAACCTTGTTGCAACAACCGACTCATTCACCGGTGTGGACACTATAAAAGGTTCAGGCAATGTATGATAAAATGTAAAACTTTATAGATACAAGAGGTGTAACAAATGACAAGGTAACACCCGGATCATTTAAAGCATATAAATATATGGTAAAAACTTTCAATATACTGGTCACCACGTCGGTAGAAGTCTCTTGATCACCCCTTTAGTGGAGAGATCCTTATTTGAAACACTCCCTTTAGCTTGACTACCCTTCTCTTTACCCTTCCAATTTTGACAATATCTCACCTTGTGACAACTCTTACCACAACAAAAACAATTTCCAGCTCCTACTAAGCGTTCACTAAGATGACCCTTTCCACACTTGGAAGATGTAGGCTTGTCATATGGATAGTCCCCACTCCATCACCTTTTGGATCTAGGCATAGGCACCTTATAATCCCGAGCCTTAGCAAATTTGGATGGTACTTGATTAGAAGTCTGCTTCTTATATCTAGGCTTGTCTTTTATATCAAGCATATTAATTGAAGAACCTCCCTCAAATGATCCTTCCCTCTTAGCATCTCTACTCTTTCTCTTAGCCGTTGCCTTCTCAACCCTTCTAACATGCACCATAAGAAGAGAAATTTTCATTTTGTCATGTAACATGGCTGAATGACACTCCTTTAGTAAGTCATCAGATACCCCCGTCACAAAGCAAATCATTTGGTCTATAGAATCGAAAACAAATTAAGAAGCCTATTTTGACAATTCAATGAGTTTCAAGGAGAATTCGTGAACACTCCTTCATCCTTGGCGGAGGTTGACGGACTTGACCACTTTTTCCTCCCTCATCTCCCTAGGAAAGAACTGATCTATCAAAGACTTCTTATAGATTTACCAAGTCAACGGACAATCCCTCAATGACCTATTATCTCTCCATTGCACATATTATCCTTGAGCCACGTTTTTCAGTTGATAGGTGGTCAACTTTGAGTTTTCAATTGTGGTTAACCCCGTAGCTAAAATTATTTTACAGAATTCATCGATGAATTCATTGAGTTATTCATCAACCTTAGACACGTAAAAGGTAGAAGGATTATTTGCAGTGAAGTCCCTTATACTGGAAGCCATAGTAGTGACTTGTTGATGAGGACGGGGTACAACTTCCCTGTTGTCTTGGGCCGTCATTGATTTGTCTTGATTGATGGAGTCTTTGTCCAATTGAATAAGGGAAGCCCTTATCTCTATCCGTAAAGGGGGGGGGGATTGACCTTATCTTGGTCAAAATTAGCATCTTCATCAAGTGGAGGAACTTGCTCACCACGGGGAGGAGCTCCCACATTGGCATTTTCCTCTTCAAGTCTTCCTGCCCATTCTTCGAATGTTCATTATTTTATAAGCACAATAATAGGGTCAGATGCAAAATCACACCATATGTATACTCTAATGGAACGATATATGATTTCCAAGAAGTGAGGGTTCTTAAAAATCAGGTATGTTCCCATTCATAAGTTTGGCACGCTTCACAATTATAAACACCAACTTACATAGACGTGGTAGAGAGACATCGACTCTAAGATAATTGGACTTCATTCTCTAGTCCCAATTTTTTCACATCTGGGTTACCCCCTAAACGTAAACGGCGTCGTCGTCCTATTTGAGGGCTTGGACTAGCCTCTTAGGTTACATCATCACATTCATAAGTTGAAATTAGCAGAATGTTTTGAACTTTTTATTATTTCAACTTGGGAGGTTTACATAGACCTCTACTTACACATAATTTATTTATTTATATATATAAATATATATATATATATATATATGTATGTATATGTATATATTGAGTATACATACACTCTACGTATAGAAAAGTTACATAGCCTTATACTTTTATTGCAAATAAGAATATATAAGCTAGAAAATAGCTTTCAAAGATTGTCCCATCTCATAACCATATAACAAGATTAAAAAGATTGGCATAACCCATGCATCAATGTTAATGTATTACCATATAGGCTTTATACAATCCCTTCTCAAATAAATTGAGATAGAAATAAGAGTATTAAAACTAAGAAAACAACATAAGATCGATATTTGCATCACCCTTGGACAATGAGGAAGGATCCAAGCCTTTTTCAAGTCTCCTTCTAAAACACTTCAACGATAGGAACCTTAAATTATTGGGAAAAGGAAGAAACGGTGTTAGTACGCCACCTGTACTAAGTATGATACTTGATGAACATATACTTTAAATCATGCCAACGAAGAGGGACATTTATTAAAACATGTAATTTTTATCTTGGAAAAGCCTTATGCATAGTCAAGGAAAATCACTCAAATAAAAAAGTCATATAAATCAAGTCCAAAAAAATAACATAATTGTAAAGATACTTTAACCCATAAACCAATTTATCCCTACCTTTAAGTAATTCCATCACAAGCATGGATAAGAGTTCATCATATCATACTAAAGAAAGACTAATACCCATGAATCCTCATAAAGACAACAAGTTCAACAACAAAGCAAAGCTCCATAACCTCACTCAATCAAGTTACCCAACAAAAACCATGGCTAATATTCAACGACACATTACATAACCCTTTTAAGAATATGCAACATCATACTTATAACAACATATACTAATTACATGTTTATAAGAGTATCTATTACCATACAATATCATTGAAATGTAATGTCATCAAACTATTGCCATTTGCATTCATTATTATATGCATACATAATATAGGTCTTCTAAAGTTCCCATCAAGCAAAACTATTGCAAGGCATAGGTAGAGTCCCATACGTCTAATAAGGCTAAGTAAAACCTCTCAAGTCACCTTAGGTAGTTCATCTTCATTTGTTCATTTTCATTTAGGAAACACTTGCCTTAACCAAAATAGACCACATGATCTAAGTGTGGAATCCGGTGTTGAAAAACCTTACACCGATGGAAGGTTGTAAACCAGCCAAAGTAAAACCAAATATAAACATAGCTTTCTAGGTGGATCTACTATCTAGTCTTCCTATAGGGCAACATAGTTCAAGAACTAAGAGATAGTATATACCCTTTGCATACCACCTGATAATTGGGGTATGCTGTCATGGGAATATATTGGATAAGTATTCCTCTTTGAGAAGTCAACATCTCATGTAAAACTATAGGGTGAATCTTCCACTTTGGGATGTCATCACCTCCCGTTGTCAAGTTCACTCGTTGCTAAGCTAAATTGTCTTTATTTAAATTTCTTTAAGCCTTTAATTATTAGTCATAGATTACTATAGGTCATAGGGTCTACCCCTTATATAATCATCATCATCAATCTCAATAATAATTGTATGTGTACAAGTTCATTCATTACAATTCATATAAGTGAGGTTAACACATAAGCATAACATATCATAACAAAGCACATTGATAGTCATCACCATACTTATATAACATACACCTAAATAAACCTCACAACATAGTAAACACATTTAAATTCAACATCATATCATCCTATCAATTCTAATAAAAGGCATAGTCCAATATAACATGATGACATAACAACAATTAATCACAATTGAAGTAAAGATAGAAATCATAAGATATACCAAGTCTTCCTTATTGTTCATCATTTAGGGAATACCATAAAACCTCAATTCAATCCAATTTATATGTTCAACATCATAATTCAATATTCAACATGATACAAGGACTAGAAGAGTCACTACACCATAATTCAATACTAAATCAAAGCTTTACACAAGATACTTAAGTCAATTCTCATAAATCACTTCTCAAGAACTAGTATGAAAGACTACAAATCATATTGATTTGGTCATTATTAGTGTAAAAACATAATCTTATAGTGATTTTTCCGATAATCAAGTCAATTGAATCAATCACAACCCAATTTACATTAAGATAAAACCTAGGGTTAAGGGTTAAGGATAATGCTCTTCAGTTAAAACCAAACCATCACAAATTACCATAACCAAGTAAAAGTAAATGTTTATATGTTAATTATATCATAAAGAAACCATAAACAACTCAGTTCATAATATCAAATTCGTAATTGAGTGAATCCCAACTGTTTTTGAAATATTTTGAAAGAGACCTTTGAGGAAAGAAGTCTCAAAGGTAAATCAGGTTCCATACCTTAAAGTTTGATGACGATTTGATGGTGAAATCATCCTTTTCCATCCCCAACGCCTCCCCATAGCTTGTCTTCAATGTTGTCTTCCAATAGACGGATAAAGAAGAGAGAAGGAAGAGGATTTGTTTTTAGAGTTGTGTTTAATGTAATGATTTTTACAGTTCTTATATGGGGGATTAATTAACTTAACCCCTCTAAAAAATTAAATGAAACTAACTTAAAATGTACAGGGAAATTTGACCCTCACTGACGAGGCCCCAATCAATGGTCCGTTTGTGAGTTGACGTTCACTGTGCCTTTCTGTGCTACACATTCGTCGATGATTTCAGAGACTATGAAAACTGAGCCTCTTCAACTTTATGTCTATCTGTTGGACAACGGTTGGCATTGACTCACCCATCGATCAGCACACAAGACGTTGTTTGTGTTTCGTTGGTGCACACTGCCCAGGATGTGTTGCCTTCTATGTTCTAAGGTCCTCCTCAAGGGCCCTTGGTTTATCATTGGGAGGTCGTACGTAGACGTTTCGACCAAGAATCACCTTAAACACATGTTGTACACCCTTCAACCTAACTTCATTAATTTGCAACTCCTAAAAACTAGTCAAATAGTCTAAGGCACGCTTGTATGTCCTTGAACCAAATTTCAAAACGTCGTTGACGTTCTTTGATGTTTTGGTTTCTAAACCTCCTAAATGACTTATATCAATAAAAATAGGTCTTATACAATATTTAGACCCCATGGAACCTATGTTATCTTTAATACTTATATAGGATTTTTTAAATGTTATTGAAACACATAACATAACATTTAAACGAATAATCACATTTTAATGTAACGTTATATTGAACCCATTTCACTTACAGTGAAATTCTTTACTATTATAGTAAAGCGCTTTCTTTAACATTTTAACTCTTCCTAAGAATGTAGTCTTATCAGTAAAAGATATACTAATACTCACTTAAGAATCACAAAGAGAGACCGCCCATATAACCACCCTAAGCATATCTAAATTACCCTTAAGAATACATTAAATGAGACCCATACAAAATTAAAAGACATACAATTATCAACACATAGATAATATGACATTATTCTTTCAAAGGATATCAAAAATACTTAATTAAGTAATTCAAGAAGATAACGTCCATGCTTGACCTTTTCAAGACTACATAAATAATTGTTAAGACTACCTAAGGCTACATCATGCCCACATAATCAACATTTTCCTTAACTAGACAACCCTTAATTAATCTGGGAAATCATTTATTAAATTAACATACTTCATAACATAAGTCATTAGTTCACTAGTTCATTGAGACACATACATCACATAAAGGACATTCTAGTAGTGGTGTTGGACAAGACCTAGGGACTATGTCTAACAACTTAAAAGCCTATTGTCAAATGTATAGATAGCGTCCCATACTACAACCTAAACTTAATAAAACTTTTTAATGCTTGTAAGTATCCCATATTGATGAGAATAGATAATAACTGACAAAGATGGTGATAGGTAGACATGGAATTCGGACTTTTAACCTACTTCGATGAGGGTGTTCTACTTGCCAAAGGTAGAACAAGGACACATCCCATGCATGCACATGGTTAAGGAATATGAAAAGCTTTTATGCACTCTAGTCTCATTCTCATGTAGAGGTACACAGAACTCTAGTCTCATTATCAATTAGAGCTACTTCCCATAACATAATCACTCGGTTCTTGCCTTGGTTCTAATAGAGTAATTGACATTAAAAGATCACATGACGAGGTTCCTTATCTAGATCATAACCCAATCACATTCACACTACCAAAGAGGTTCACTAGGGTATCTTTCAATGGAGACTAAGATAGCTCATTATGACTTTCCTAAGGATTAATATCATGTCGTTCCAGACAATTAACCTTAATTAAATCATTCCATTATATAAAGGATACCATTATGTATCTCGACTTCAAAATTTATAACCTTACCACAAGGTTTTAAGGTTCCACGTACATGACCTTCATATATCCTCTAAGATCTCACATATCTTTCATACAAACATGGAAAATGTGCAGTAAGCCTACCTAGTCGATACATATCATGTTATCATAACATTCACATTACATAAAGTAATGTTCACAAGTCTACAAAACAATACATAATATTCTTAAAACTTATCACATATAACATATCATCTTTAAATAATTTAAGATGACCTTTATAATCTTTATGTCACCCTATACATTACTACAACATCAGCAATATAACCATTATCGACTTATGTACTCAAGTATGAACAATCATGCATCAATTTAAGACTACACATATAACCACATAGTCATAGTCTAAGATGATCTACTAATATACATCAAACTTTCACATTACTAGCATATACGTAGATATGATCATACTTCACATAATCAACTAAACATTTCATCATAATACTTCAAGTAGTTTGCCAACAAGGCCATGATCATCATAATACATAAAGTAATGTCCAAGGCCACATCAATTGCAAGTAAAGAACATAACACGACCACCATAAGTGGATGATGTACCGTGGTTTTTCTTTAAATTTATGTGTGTCTATGGACTTTTTGTATTAATTCTAATGTATTTTTATTTGTTTTTGCAGGAAAACTGACAAAAATGGAAACGCAGAAGACTGTGTTGAAATCAGTGCATAAGTGAGGATATACATAGCAACCGACTAAATAGCTAGGTATGGAGGAACGGAGGCATCGATGGACCATAAGACCAATGAAAATGTTGTTGGTCCGTCGATTGTAAAATAAAGGATCCAAAAGTGGAGAATGAAAAAGACTTTAGTATAAACTAACTAATATGATAGTTTCAATTGGTGTAAAGTAGTAACTTAGCCACACATTGAGTATGATACATTATATAAGGTAAAGGTAAGTTTTAGTAAAGTAGAAACACGTAGCAAGACCAAGGTACGAAGTTAAATTCTCTAGGGTCGAACCAAGGAATTAGGGATACGTTACTTACCACTTTGAATTCAAGACACTAAGAAGGTATTGTTATCATTAGGATTACCACGCTATGAATCTATGGGGAACAGTTACACCCTAGCTTTTCTAATCACTTGATAAACACAAAATTTATAAACTTGCTATTTCTCTTACTTAGGAATAATTAAAAAAATTTGTTATACAAAGCTCCACCTTTAATTAATTGTTTTTGGAAAGCACATTACTAAATAGATTTAATCATAGATAAAAGTTAAGTCTAAACGATTTTCCTCGTAGGATCGACACAAACCTAACAATTGGATTCTTTACTTGATTCGACTGCTTATACTTCTACCGAATTTTAGTCAATAATTTCCTAATTTAATTTTTTTTTTTGCATTAGTGTATGCCATATACACGGAGTCGAGGTAACACAGTGCTTCCATTTTATCCAGAATTGAACCGTGCACTCCAAATAATTTGTGAGCCACACAACCCTAATAATAGTGGTGATGGGATCAACCGTAAACTTTCTTCATCGATTGCTGCTCATAACCAGGTGATCCTGGAAAACCCTAATGAGGGTGCTTAGAGTAGACAACCTCATGCCCCATGCCGTCAAGAGTATTATAGGGGCAATGTTAACATCTCTGATTAGGATGTACCTCTTTTCCTACCTCCTCTACCACAAGGTCATTTATTCATGGTAACAAGTAGATTTATGCAGATACTCACCAGTAGAGGTTTGTTTTTGGGGCTCACATCTGAGGATCCACATGCTCACATCACCAAACTGAGGTTGATTTGTAAGAGTTGTGTATGGAGGCCGGACATGGACATGGATACAATTGGGTTATGGGTATTCCCTCTCTCCCTGATCAGAGAGTCCGCAATTTGGTTTACTAAGTTACCTTATAATTCGATCTATACTTTGGAGTAGTTGAGGAATGTGTTCCTTGAAAATTAATACCAGTTTCTAAGAAGCATAAAGATAGAGTGAAAAACTTTGTGGCATTTACTGGGGAATCAGTAAGTAGTTCTTGGAATAGGTTCACCTCATTTCTTAGAAGTGCCCCAAAAAACTTCATTGATGATGAGTAGTTGAAAAAGTACTTCAATAGGGGGCAAGATTGTAACAATAAGGAGGTACTCGATACTATTGCGGGTGGTTCTTATGGTGAGTGCACTTATGAAGAGATCACTGAAGACATAGAGAAAATTTCCGAAAACAACAATGCTTTGAGCAGTAGGAAGTTGTACACTGGGAGAAATACCTTTGCAGCGCAAGATACACACAACCCGGCCGCAGATGAGATTCTTGAAGAGATGGATCAAATGAGAATAAAGCTTTGGTTGGTTTCGAATCATATCACAGGGGGTGCAGAGAAAGTGTATGCATTAAATTATTTTACTAAGCCACTACAACCGCTAGATGAATTTTACTATGAGGAAGACTCTTATGACATGAATGAGCAGGCGGGGGTTCCTGAGCGAATGTCCAAGGCTCCAATCAGTTGAATTAGCACCAGGGTAAAGTAAATAAACGTCAGAACTATGGGAATTACAACCGAGAGGATCACTATGTTCGACATGGAAACTATAAACATGACAAAATATTCAACCTGGTTTACTATGGTACTAGAAACGATCAATTGGTCCCTATGTTACAACTCAAAATTCGGAAGTTTTCCAAGGGATGGCAAAGGTAGAATGGCGCGAGTTGGATATGTTCAAGAAAATTATGAGGACGTTTGATACAATTGATGAGCACGCCAAAGAGTTGAGAGGTGATTTAGCGAATATTAAGCAAAATATTGATGCACATGCAGTCTCAATCAAGCATCTTGAGTTGCAAATTGCCCAATAATATTCTACTGTGAACCCACACTATCCGGGTACTCTTCCTAGAAATATTGTTCATAATTCAAAAAATGATGGACATTGTATGGCATTCACTAATCGAGGGGGTAAGAAACCCATTTACCTACCTATGCCATTTGGCTTAGAAGATGAGATGAGCAGACGATGTGGTAGATAAAGTTATTGGTGAGTTGGTAGATGAATTGGGGAAAGATGCTAAGATACCCCAAAAGATGACTACCACTCTAGTCCACCCCCTCAATTCTCGCAAAGATTGGTGAAAAAGTTCAAGGATGGTAAATACTACCATTTAAATACCATATTGAAAAAACATTCCATCAATGTCCCTTTGATAGATGATCTTGAACAAATGCCCAGTGACGCCAAGTTAATGAAAGATATGGTCACTAAGAAGAGATCGCTCAGTTTTGAGGATGATGATCGGATGCAACATTATATTGTTATTGTTCCAAGGTCTCTTGTGCAAAAGAAAGAAGATCCAGGCACTTTCACTATTCCTTGTACAATCAGGTTGTTACACGTTGCTAAAGCATTATGTGATCTTAGAGTAACTATAAATCTCATGCCTTTATTTATATACAAGAAGTTGGGTTTGGGTGACCAAAATCCCATTGACATACGGCTACTAATGGCCGATTGAACGGTGAAGAGGCCTATTGGTATACTCCTGTATAAGCTAGTGAAAGTGGAGTTTTTTATTTTTCCGGCCGATTTTGTGATTCATGATTTTGAGGTGGACTTTGAGGTGCTTATTATTCTTGGGAAGTCTTTCCTTCCTATCGGTTGTGCCGTAGTTGATATGGAGAAAGGGAAAATGAAGTTTTGGCTGAACAATGATAAGCAATTTTTAACATTTGTAGGTACGTGAGGAACAGTAGTGAGCTCCAATCGCTATCTAAGATATGCTACTAGGTTGAAAGTTTTTTCGAGATACAAATAGAGGAGCGTCTTTGTGTTGACGCACTAGCGGCAGTGATCATGCATTTTGAGAGTGATTGTTTCAAAGAGTTTGGGTCATTAGTTGTGTCACTTTATAGAAGTGATGTTCAGTTCAAACGAAATAAATTGGATTTAGATATGAAACATCACAAATCTCCACCAGCGAAACCATTCATTGAGGAGGAACCAAAATAAGAGATTAAGGCTCTACCACTTTAAACTGAGGAATGTTTTCTAAGGAAAAGGTGACACTTTGCCGGTAATCATTGCATCGGATTAGAATTTGAAGCAAGTGGAGTGTCTTATAGAGATGTTGATGTGGTTTAAACAAGCCATTTGATGGACTATTGCTGACATTATTGGTATTTCAGCCGATATTTGTTCACACAAAATCCAACTCATGCCCTATCATAAAACAAATATGGAGCATAATTAAACAAACATAATTAAATCCACCTATTCAAGAGGTAGTTATGAAGGAGATTATTAAGTGGTTGGATGTCGAAGTCATATATCCGATCACTGTAAGTAGTTTGGTTTACCTTGTTCAATGTGTGCTTAGGAAAGGGGGAATGATTGTGGTCCCTAATGAGAAAAATGATCTTGTTCTAATGAGGCCGGTGACTTGATGGAATGTGTCTATGCCCTTCATGGATCAGATGTTTGATAGGCTTGTAGGAAATGGGTGGTATTTTTTCCCTGATGGTTATTCGGGGTACAACCAAATCAAAATTGCACCGGAAGATAATGAGAAAATGACCTTTACTTGACTTTATGGATTCTTCGTGTTCGAGAGGATGACTTTCGAGTTGTGTAATGCACCGGCTATTTGTCAGAGATGTATGATGTTTATATTCTCCGATATGGTAAAGTACACCATTAAGCTGTTTATCGATGATATTTCTGTTATTGGTGACTCCTTTGATCATTATTTGAGCTACTTCGACGAAGTTCTCAAGTGGTTTGAAGATTGCAACCTTGTTCTAAACTGGGAAAAATGTCACTTGATGGTGAAAGAGGGTATTGTATTTGGCCATCTCATTTCATAGAACGGTATAGAGGTTGATCGAGTTAAATTTGAGGTGATAGAGAGACTTCCTCCACCTATCTCTGTAAAAGGTGTGAGTAGTTTTCTTGGCCATGCGCGATTCTAGCATAGGTTCATCAAGGATTTTTCAAAACATCCACATCCTCTGTGAAAGTTACTTCAGACAAAGTGTAAATTTTATTTTGATGAATCTTGTCTGAAGGCATTTGGAGAGTTGAAGGAGAAGTTGGTGTCTGCTCCCATCATTATTTCCTCTGTTTGGACCAAACCATCTGAGGTGATATGTGATGCTAGTGGGGTTGTTCTTTGTGTAGTATTAGTACAAATAAGGAATTAGATCCTTCACCCCATTTATTATCCTTTTAAGGCCCTTAATTAAGCTAAAAAGAATAATATTGTATTTGACCAAGAGCCCATTTCAGTGGTTTTTGCGTTTGAAAAAATTCTCTTCCATTTGCTTGGCACGAGAGTCTTAGTGCATACTGATCATTCTTCTTTGAGATATTTGATGGAAAGGAAAGACATAAAAGGGATTGAAAATCAAGTTGCAGATTACTTGTCCCTATTAGAGGATTATTCTATGCGAGAATTGGGTGAAAAGGCTAAAATTGCGGATACTTTCCCTGATGAGCATGTTTTTACCACTTATCATGAATTGATTCCTTGGTTCGCTAATTTAATATGTAATTTGGCTTGTGATATAGTACTATCTGACTTGTTCTTTCTTCAAAGAAAAAAGTTCATGTTTATACGAGTTGTGCTTATAGTATTATTCGACGTTGTGTGCCGGAAGTTGAGATGTTAAATGTTTAGAGGCATGTCACTCCTTGTCTGTGGGAGCGAATCATACTGGTATCCGTACTGCCCATAAAATCTTGCAATGGGGATACTATGGACCAGCCATCCACAAAGATGCTCATGAGTTATCCAAGGCATTTTATAGGTATAAAAAAGATAGAGGTATTTCTAGAAGGAAATAGCTCCCTTTAAATCCCATTATTGTAACTGAGTTGTTTGATATGCTGGGCATTGACTTTATGGGCCCTTTTGTATGTTCTCATTGGATGAAGTACATTCTTGTGGTGGTTGATTAAGTGTAAAAATGGGTGGAAGCCATACCACTTGAAAATAATGAAGGGAAGAGTGTCACCGCGTTCTTGAAAAAGAACATATTTTCCAAATTTGGCACCCCAAGGGCAATTATTACTGATCGGGGAACCGATTTCTGAAACAAGCTGTTCAAAGGGTTATTGGAGAAATATCGGATTCACCACAATGTAGCCAGTCCTTATCATCCTCAGACTAGTGGGAAAGTTGTAGTGTCAAACAAAGAAATCAAGTAGATTCTGGCTAAAACGGTGAATGCTAGTAGAAAGGATTGGTAAAGGAGACTTGTTGATGCTCTTTGGGCCTACCGGACTCCATAAAAGACTTCCATAGGTATGTCTCCATAAAAACTTGAATATGGGAAGGTTTGTCATGTGCCGGTTGAGTTACATCATAAGGCCATGTGGGAAAAGAGGAAACTTAAAATGGATTGGAATGAAGCTGCGGAACAGAGATTAAATGGGTTGATTGAGCTTGATAAGTTTCTCTTGAAAGCGTATGAATGTTCAGCCCTCTACAAAGAAAAAATGAAGATGTACCATGAACAAAAGATGGAGAAGCGCAACTTTGTGGTTGGGGATTTAGTACTTTTGTTCAACTCTAAGTTGCGCATGTTTTCAGGAAAACTCAAGTCCAAATGGAATGGTCCATTCTTGATCACTCAAGTGTTCAATCATGGTGCGATTGAGTTGGAGAACAAGGAGGGTGCACAGTTCAAAGTAAATGGGCAACAAATTTAAATCTACCTTGGGCATGCAAAAAATGCAAATGAAGTGGTTGAGGCATACCATCTTGATGAAGTCTGAGTAATAAAGTGTCTTGCATCATACCAAGATGTTAAATCAAGCATAAATTGGGAAGCAACCCAATATGTATTCTCTAGCCAACAATAGGTTTTTCTTGCCTTTATACGAGTAGTTGAACTATAATTGTTTTTACTTAATGTCATGTGTGGATTTTCTTTTATTTTCTTTTAGAAGTGTTGGATAGAGAGTAGACTAATGTCTTTGTCTAAATAGTGTCAAGAAAATACAAAAAGAATGGATTATTGGGTGCTAAATATGCAGGGATCAAATCAACAAAAATCTACAGAAATTGGTCTAGTGCAATGATCGACAGGCCGTCATCCTGTCTACGGAATGTCGATGGGGTCCATGGATTCCAGGTTTGTTTTTCAATATTGTCTAAGTTAGAACAATAAATGGAGCAGTCAACAGACCGTCGATGTACTTACAGTCCATCGACGGGGAATCGTAACTTCCCCAGATTCGAGGACCCGACCGACTATAAAATGATTTTAAGATCTCAGTTACTTCAAAACTTTTAAAATTCCCCTTTACCGCTTTTCTAGCCACATTCCCTTACACCTACACTCATTCACACAGTAATTCACCCAATAATCCTCTTTATGTTTATGATTCTTTCACCATTGCCATATTCCCAAAACCCTCTCTCCCCAACTATTTCTGTTAGGTGTTCGAATGCGTGATCGGTGTTGTTCTTGCTATATTCATCCTCCCATTTACTCCACTATAATATACAATTACAAATGGCTCCCAAGACCATTATTGACTACTCCCGAGGACGTTCCAAGTCAATCTCCCCTTCACGCCAGATGGTTATTGGTTCGGATGATGAGATTGATCCTTAATATAAGGCACGAGGCACCCAAACACAGACACCTTACCTTGGACAACTTGGGGTATACCCAGGAAGGTGGCGTCCGGCGTAGTGAGTGCCACCCTGTATGATAAGGAGAACACACTAATTGTAACACCGTGTGGGTCTGCCTCAGGTTCTGAGGGATCGTGTGGCTCTTAGGAGGCTTCCGGGTCTGAGGGAGCGTCAGGATCGCATGGTGGCACTGCTCCTGCTACACATGTCCATTTTTTCTAGTCTTTTGAGGCCGAATGTGTGGATTCTACTCCAGCTCCCCAGTTCGACGTCCCTGCACCAGTTGCTGATTAGTCGAACTCGTGGTGCATAGAAGGCCAATACAAGGTGTACATGGATGTGAAGCTGCTCAACGATAAGGGGGTCATGACTCAGACTCTGAAAGTTTAGCGGTGAGTTCTTACACGAAGTTTTCACATGATGTTGTCTATACATGAGCACTTTACCACCATAATCTTAAGTGGATAGCTAGGAGCGTGGGACGCTATAGTGAGGAGTTGGTGCGAGAGTTGTACTCTTAATATGTACAAACTCTCAGGCCTTCTTTGGATATGTGGTCTAATCCTTCTAAACAGGAACCACTTACACATGTTCGGGTCCTTGGCCGCAGTGTGGACATGTTTACCCACTATTTGTTATTTCCTATACTTTGCTTATTCAGATCCTACAAGGGAGTCCCTTACCCCATGTTTTACTATTGGTGGAAGATGATTAAGGAGGGTTAGTTTCAATGCGATACTAGTGTGAGAGAGACTAATAAATAGCCCAGCACATTTCCATGGACCGTGAGGGTGCAGATTAGGTATTGGAGCCTACAAGTCTTACTAAGAAGGAAAACCTCCATTTTCTGCGAAGTTCATCTGGCTATAGGTACGTCATTCCCTATCCCCCACTGCTTCATACAACATTCTTACATGGAATAGAGAAGTATTGGTAGTTGCTATGGTTGCGGGGTTCGAGGTGGATTTTCTAAGGCTGTTGGTAGAAGTCATGCATGAGAGGTCTTTGCAGGCCTCGACCACTTACCCTTTTCCCTGTATGATTTTTGAGTTGTGCAAGTCTATTGGAGTGCCCATTTGGCACATTGATGTTCTCAAGACTCATACTGGGATAGTTGATATCGGTCTCATTCGGGATAAGGTCTATGAGGAGGCACTCAATAAAGAGCCTAGAGTAGAGGTGTAGCTGATAGGTGAGAACATGGTGGACACGATAGAGAATTAGCAGAGTTTCGAGTTCCTTCTGTTCAACATCATCAGCAACATTGGTCCCGATTATTATGATACAGAAGCTAAAGGGCAAGATTTCGACACTACTTCATTATATCAAGCCGTGGATGCAGAGTTCCATTGCTTAGGCGGAGGATCGAATTGAGAAGAATATTACCGAGCAAACTAAGAGGTTGATTATGGCAGTCCACCAGCGCCTTGATACATTCTTGTTTAGAGTTCTCGCCTGGACAATCGCTACTATTGTTTTTATGAATCTCTAGGCTATGATGTTGAGTTTAAGGGCTGATGTGTATGTCATTTTGGACGTACGGGGTCGGGAGTTAGAGGCCACATCTTCAGAGCCTGCTGAGAATAAGTTGCTAGTTTCACTATTAACTACCTCCACTGTACCACCGCCTCTACCATGTGAGCATGCCAAGAGGAACTGGTCCAGAGAGAGAGAAGACGGAGAAGGTTAGGGAAACAAATAAGGAGCGCCTGAGTTGGACGCCGCGAGGAGAGCCTCTTTTGTAGATGACGAGGCCCAGCAGATGAGGGCACTTGAGTTGGCTGCGGGTCCATCTCCGTCCCAATTGGAAATTTTTGAGAGGATAACCACTAAGGGTGTTGACGTTACTTTCGACACTACTTATGGTGTCCCTACTACTCATTGAGCAGTTTTCGGGCAACCGTACCCGCCATATTGTTGATCTTTGACGTTTTGCGCTTCTTGTTTGCTTTACCTACAACCTTGGTTTATATTTTTTATGCATTGAGGAAAATTGCATGCTTTCTTGTTGGGTTGAAGGTTAATGGAAAGTGACTGGTAGGGTGAAGTATGAGTAACAAAATCACGATCCTCTTTTGTGGTTTTCTTGCATGCATTCTTTTTCCCTAAGAGACAGAGTGTTTAACTGTTGAACCGGCTCTGTTAGTACCTTGTACAAAATATGAATGTGAAATTTGAAGCATGATGGCTAAATGCAATGACATGCCGTTATAAAGATAATGCTTGCATGAATAGGCATAGTGAATCTTTAATGTGTTGGCTCTAAGCATGACATAGAGATACACCATTGAATTACACTCAATCTAACACTCAAACTAAAGTGTCCAAAAATATGCTTGGGCAATGAGGCGTTAAGAGAGTGTGAGGAAAGTTAATTAGTTTACAGTTGGTACCTTGATAGATATTACCAGGTTAATCCTGGAAAAAGAAATCTGTGTTAGACAATTAAGAAAGTATTATAGGTAGTTGTTACAATTATCCTATCTTTAGCCCATATGAAAGAAAACCAAATGAAATGAATCCTTTTTTGATTAAAATGATTGTAGCTTACAATGCACCTTTCTTTTCTAACCCAACTCATCATTTATGGGTATAATGTGTTGGTCCTGGTCCATCTGTGGACATTTGCACCTCTACTTAGGCCAAAAACCTAAGTTAATGGTGGCTAATACAGAAACCAATCTCGTTTTGTCAATGAACCAACCTTGGGTATTGTGTACCTCGACTAATGGCAAAGCCATGAGTTGAGGGTGTCTCTTATGAGTAATGTTCCGAAAAGTGGGATTGAAAAGATTTCTTTTAAAAAAACATAAACATCAAAGAAGAGTCATTTGAACAAAATGATAAAGAAACGAGAAAACTAAGGCAAAGAATATAAGAAGATTAAGAGTAGGGAATAAAAGACGATGAATGAGGTATTACGCTTACCCGTTATGTCATGGAGGGCAACAAGTAACTAAAATGTAACCATATGTGTCATACCTAACCCTGAGTCTATGTTAAAAAGGCATGAAGTCCCTACCGTGATCATGAGAGTCTAATATTGTACACTTAAAGTACTGAAAATAAGGACAAGCCTATGGCGACAAATATCAATTAGGTGTGAAGTTGTTCTGAGAGTGAGTGTTGAATAATAATCCTTATAGTCCAATTTCATATCACTTTGTGAAAAAAGAGAATATTGTTTTTAAAGTGAAGAGACTTGTTCCAATATTGGAAAGTTGGTACCTTGGAGAGAGGTAAAAGAGGGAGGTGTCGGTGCGTGGTGAGTCTGTGTCATGGTCTGATCAACATAAATGAGCGTAGTGAGCCTAAGAGTAATGTCATGCATAAAGTCAATGAAAATAATAGGGATTGATAGCCAGAATATTGCAAAAGCTTAAACAAGGATACTTTTGTAAAAAGGTGTTGTGGTTAGTCATACTACGTCGCTTGACGACAAACAACGAATTTAAGTTGAGAGTGTTGATGTACCATGGTTTCACGGTACTTTAAATGCTTTTTCATTTATTTTAGTTTCTGTCTAAGGCCTTTTTGTAGTAATTCTAATGTATTTTTATCTGCGTTTGTAGGAAAACTGTCCAATTCGAAACAAAAAAGACTATGCTGAAATATGTGCAAAAGTGAAGACCTACGGAGCCATCGACGGCCCATCAACCCATCGATGGTCCATAGGTAGTGATCTTCGACTGGAGGTTCAAACTTTTGAAATTAAATCAGGATATTTTGAGAAAGTGTGGGGCTACTAAATGATTGACGGTCCGTAAACTAATCGACATATTATCTTGGCAAACCTTTGATTGTAACAGAAACTAGCCCTAGTACACGACTTGAAGAAATCACTAAGTATGGAGGAACCGAGACATCAACAAACCATTAGTACAACGACGGACTGCGCTGTTAGTCTGTCGATTATAGAAGAAAGGATGCAAAAGTGCAAACTGAAAAAATTGTAAGTGTGGACTGACGGAGGCAGTCGACGGTCCGTCGTTCCATTGACGGACCGTTACTTTGGTCGTCCATTCGAGACACATTTTGGAAATATATTTCCGTATCTAGAAAACCTTTTATTTTCGGTCTTTATTATGATAAATAGGGTTAAAAATTGCATTTTTGGGGTTAGAGTTTTGTTATTTTTTGTACTCTTGTTATTGGAAGCTGAACTTTTGATTTTGGGAATTACTAAAATTTCTAGGAATTGATTCTCAAGATATTTTTGTTAATTCAAGTGTTATTTCTGGATTTTGTTCAAACTTGTCTGTAAGTACATGAGTTCTTGTTTAACAACCATGTATTGTGTGTTTCTAAGCTTGGGTTACTCAATCCACAACTAGGATTGTGGGAACCATTGGTAATTAACAAGGTAAAACTAGATAAATATCAATTCTAGAATAGGTTCTTGCATTTATTCATAACTTTTTCGTTTAGAAGTCTTTTTAACGAGTTCACGCATTAGAACTTGCCTTATTTCTACTTTCCGGACCATGGAGGTAGTTGATAGGAAATGAATTATCAACATAGGTTTAGTATACACTATGAAATAGGGTAGTTTAAATTGGTGCAAAGTAGTAACTTTGCCATACATTGAATATGATACTTAATATTAGTTAAAGGTAAGGTTTAGTAAAATAGTCACACATAGCCGGACTATGGTACGGACTAAAATTCTCTAGTTTCCAGACCAAGGAATTAGAGATTCATAATTTACAACTTTGTATGCAAGTCACTAACAAAGAATTATTATAGCTAGGATGACCAAATTATGAACCTACGTGAAACACTTACACTCCAGTTTCTCTCATCACTTGAAAAACACAAAAGTTATAAACTTGCTATTTGTTTTACATAGATATAACTAAATATTTTTGTTACCCAAAACCCTTCATATATTTAATTGTTTTCGGAAAGGACTTAGTTAAATAGATGTAATCATACATTAAAGTTAATTCTAAACCATTTTTCCTTGTTGGATCCACCCCAACATAACAATTGAGTTCTTTACTTTTACGACCAATTATATTTTTTAGGGAAGTATAATTTGAGCGTATAAGTGAACCATACCAATCGCAACATAATTGAAGTCTAATTATAATCATAATAGAAATAGGTCATTTTAGCACCACTCAATCCTCAACACCTTAAACCAATGTCAAATCATCCAATTCCATATCACAAGGTCGTTACCCATGGCCATAACCAAAATTTCACCATAATTATATCTATATTCATGAAACTATGTCAAATTACAATATATTTTTCAATACAATACAACCTAGATATCAATTCATCACAATTATTACATCATTAGAAAGTCCATAGAAATCTACACCATAATTCCTCAACATTAGATGAATATCAAGTAACCCATAACATAGTCAAAATCTAGTGTTCATCCAATTCATGGGTTCATAGGTAATAAGGTTAGAACGGTCAATAAAATAACAATAAAATCATTATTCAATGATTAGAATTCATTAATGGAAGAACCCATGGTAGGATCATGAAATTTGGACCATTAAACTTGAAAACATTAGAAAACTTCTTAATAGTTAGGCTTCTCGATGAAGAGAGTTTCAAGGATAAAAATCCATACCTCAATGAAGATAATTTTTCACTTTGATGAACAATCTCCACTAAATTTATCAATACAAGCTCTTCCGTGACTTTGGAATTCAATGGAGTCCTCAAGAATTTCTAAGGGATTATGGTGTTTTGATTTGAAAGAATGAATTCTTCTAAGTGCCAATAACTTATAGACACATTTAATATATAAAAAATACCCTTAAGTAACTGCCAATACTCTTATTTGGAAGTGAGGTGGAATTACATTTTCACCCCTCTATTAAAAGAAGCCAACGAAGGAACATAGACCCCAAAGTACGGTTGCTTATCGACGTGGCGTAGGTCCACACATGATCCGTGTTGTCCTCTCTTGATGGCTTAAGAGACTATAAAATGGAAGATTTGATCCATATTCTAAGAACAAGAAGAATACCACCACCTACGGGACGTCGACCAGGCCACAAACCGTCGTTTTCCATCCTTAGGTTGGACTGCCCTTGGCAATTTTGGCCACAACCATGGGTCTTTACTCAAGGACCCTTGAATGTTCCTTGGGGATTTTTGGCTGGGATATTCCATTCCAAACATTAATGTATAAGACTTTAGCACCTCTCTAATTAATTTCTTCCAAAACGAACACGTAAAACTCAACGAAACATGCTTAGACACATAGGTCATTTCAAGGAACATCTTTCGAACGTCATTCATGTACTTGAACGTTTGACCTACAAATTCCACAAAAATCAAACACACTGATATACATAATAATTAATCATTTAAGGACCTTATAACCTCATGAATCACACATAAGAACATAGAATTATATATGAGGAACATAGGTTAGTTGGTCCTCGAACGTCTGAGTTGCCCCTTGACGTTTTAGTTCCAATGCAACTAAAATCTTTGAAACTACCTCCTTAACACATAATAGACCCATTTAGGACCTTAGACCACCATGACAATAATGTTAGTCTCTACTTCACCTAATTCATTTCGGGGTCAAACAAGTAGCTAGTGAATCAACCTAGACGACTTGTTTATGTTTGATTCTAATTTGGCTTGTGTACAACATTCTATCGGTGTAAGGTTTTTCCAATATTGGATTCCACCCTTAGCTATTGTTGTCTATGTTAGTTAAGGCATGTGTTCTCAGAAGTAAAATGAAGTAATAAAGTAAAAACTAGGGTGACTTAAGATGTTTGTCTTAGTCTAGGTAGGGGTATGTGACTCTACCTATTCCTTGCACTAGTTTCCCTTGTGGGAAGCCTTAGGAGTTTTTCTTATGTTCTTATGATCTTAATATGTGAATCTTGTGCATTTGTTGATTTTATAGGTTAATGATCCTATATGATGTTAGATTTATTTATAAACATGCTATTGGTTTATACTACTAAATAAGATGAGTACTATAATTGATGCTATGTTATTTAGAGATAGAGATTAATTATAATCCTTTGTTTAGTTTACATGATTGAGTAAGGCTATGGGGCTCTGCTTTGTCATTGGACTTGTAGGCTAAAGTGTGGGTTATCAATAAAGTTCTTTCTTCTGTCATGAAGTTATGAACTATATACATGTTGAAGTTGGTGTTGTGTTAAAAATTCTATGTCATAATGTGTGTGTGTGTGTATATATATATATATATTAGCTTATATGGACTCTTAAATGTGCATTAAAGACTTTCAAATGACTTGGCATGTCTTCTAAAGTAAATGTCCTATAAAGCACGATTTCGATTGTTTTATACGTATATACTCATACTTACTACAGGTGTGTGCTAACCCATCTTATGTGTTTACTACAACTGTAGGATCCGGCCATTGATCGTATAGGACACCTTTGAAGACTACTTGGATATTTCTCAAGTGTAAGGTAGGTCATCACATTTCAAGGACGATGCCATTATAAAAATATTGATGTTTTTCAAATTATAATACTTATAGTGTCTTTCCTTTTCGTTTGAAGACGTTTGTTGTACAACCTCTATGAGGCTCTTTGTTGTAACGAAATTTGGGCTAAGCGCAATGTTGTACTAGTTTTAGATGGTTTAGTATAAGACGTATCATAGACATTCTTATGAATCTATATTTCTATATTGTGTATGTGAAATAAAAGTAGAATACTATGTAATCTTCTTATATGAGGAATCTATATATACTCGCTAAATATATATTATGTGTAAGCAAGAGATCTATGTATGTTAAAAATGTAGAAGTTGTTAAAAAGTTTTAAATTTCTCGCTAATTTGAACTATGAAATGTAATGACATATTCAAAGAGGTTAGTCTTATCGCTCTTCAAGGAGGACAACACTAGTTACTTATAGTGGGTGTTCCTCAAATGTGACATTGTGCCATAGAACTTAACTCCATAAGGTCTCTCTCTCCTTTTCCCTTTTCCAGTAATTTTCTTTATGTGACTGCTTGGTAGGGCCAACGATTCTAAGTATGATGGAGATAAAAGTGAGTTTTGATTCTTATGATAGTTTTGTGGCTAGAAGAGTATATGAGAAGGTGAGTTTTGACGATTGAAAGTGATATGATGTCAAATTGCATGGTAATGTAGTTCTTAGAAAGGTAATAGCAATGATGGTTGAATGAAGTCTTTTTTAGGGTAATGAGTTATGATGTCAGCTATGTGCTTTGATGATAGTAAGGAAATAAGGTGTAAATATGAGGATTGTGGAAGAGAATCTTTTTATTTTTTAAGGTTTGAGGCTTATCCTCTTGTGTTGGTGATGTTTTATAGTTTCCGCAGTGATTATATTGAAGTTCTTGTGTAAGTTTACTCTATGGAAGAAAGGTAGTATGTTTACCTAGAAAATTATGGAATGTATATAGTATGTTTTGTTTGTTTCAAAAAGGAATCTACCTTAGTTGGTAAAAAGAGAAAGGAACGAGTTTATTCCATGATTTTGAGTTATGTGGTGCCCAAGAATTGAATGAAGTGAAGTCCTAGAGAGTTTGGCTAAGCTTGAATTCATAAGAGGAGGGTTTATGCTTGACTAGTAAGGTTTATGTTTAGTCTTGATGTTCATAAGATGAGGGTAGTATGAATTCCTACCTAGTGAGAAGTATATTGGTAGTTTCAAGTATGAGACCTTGAAGATGAATTTACCTTATGTGGGGGAGAATGATTTTAGTAGAAAGATAGGTGATATCCTTATCCTTACTTCTATTCGTATTCAAGCTTGAGACCAAATCCTTGGTAGTTAGGTAATAATTAAATGTCGTGCATGTTTGTATTATTTTAGTTTCTCTATATGCTATGAGTGACTTGATGGTGTAATGTTTTGCATGCTCCTCATGATATCATGATTAGATAGAGAGATTGGCAGTCAAAGTATATTTCTCATGTTAAGGTGTAGCTAATGATAGGGCTTAATTGTTTCAAAGTTGTGTTGTTATGTTATGATGTGAGTTAGCATAGTATTTTCTTTATGTTGTCATGCCTTCATGTAAAAATTTCTTGAAAGGTGAATTATTCTGTTTTAAGCATGCTTCATTATTAATGCTTATGCATTCACCGTAAACAATTTAAAAAATTTAACTCAACTGTTTTTGCATGAATTGTAGTTTAAGTGTATGTAGACATGGTATGTATGAGAATGTATAATGTTGGATAAGGTAATTCCTGCATACACGAAATGAAAATGATGAAGTATGTGTGCACTTTGAATTGTGGAAATTGTTTCAAATTTGATATGTTGCTTAGAGTGCCTAAGAATTGAGTAGTTGGTGTTCCTTGTAAATTTGGTTCATTGACAATGAATGATATGACCTTGAATATATATTTGATATGCTTCTATTTGAGTCCTTTATTTCCTTGAAAATGTTTAAAGTCATTCCAGGACAAATGTTGTGCCAAGTAGAGGAGAATGTAACACCATAAAATGATTTAGGTTGAACTAGAACTTCACATGTGTGTCATAACTTAATTTTATGCTAAAATGGTTAATAATAATGTTTTGAAGCAGTTTCTAATGTTTGAAGGTCAAACGTCTAAGAACATTCATGACTTTGGAAGATGTGTCTTGAAATTGCTTGTGTGTCTTAGTATATTTTAGAAAGTTTTACGTGTCAATTTTTGTTGAAATTGATGGTGGGAGTTCCTGACCTAGATGACCATGCATAGGGGTTTTAATTATAGGTACGACATCACTACGACCCACAAGTGGTCCTAAAAGAGGATCCAAGACTTGGCAATCAAGCTGCCAAGAACTGGGAAATCCACGCCCCTCTCCTACGAATGGTAAGCTAGACTATGCCCCGTCGTTGAGGGACGTATATCCACACTCATTCATGGAATCTTAAACGCTCTTTTGGAATCCTTGGTCACAATCAACACCCTATAAGGATAGGTCGTCGACCAGGTGACACCCAGTAGCTAGGGCCCGTCGATTATGGTCCTGAAAAGCTTTCAAGGAATCTCCAAAGGCTTGGGGTGTTTTTAAATTCACCCTAGGTGTTCAGGGAGCCATGGATTATTATTTTAGGTTCTTTTAGATATTTTAAGAGGATTCAAATACTAATACATGATTTTAGGCTTCATTTTAAAACACTTAAAACCCCACCGTTAAGGAAGATTCTTTCAAACTCCGCAGATTCTAGAACTCAAGGAAGGGGTAGAAGGGGATAATGGTGGACGTTTGATTGATAAAAAATCAGTGGTTTTCTTCTCATATAGATATTGTAGGCATCCTTGGATTTTCTTTCATTCAAAGATCCACATCAAAGAGATTTCGAAAGAGTTCAAACTTTAAACTTCTTTATTCCTTGGCTATAACTATCAATCATTGCATGAAAATTTTTAATGATTAAGATGAGTTGTTCGTAGTGTTAAATAATGATTTTTTATTTCAAAAAACCAATATAATCATGTTTATGCTTGTTATCAACTTGTAGCTTATGAAATGGGTTTAGTGAGCATGATTAGAACATGTTAGATTTATGATTTCTTTAAGGTAATATTGTGATTTTTCTACTTACCTGAGAGATATTTTAAGATGAATTATTTGAGAAATTGTGAATTAGTGGTCAAAGCTTGGATGAATGGTAAGTTGGTCAGATTGTTTAGTTCTGATTGTGAAATGATCGAGTTATATGGTCCACCATTGGTGGAAGTGTTTACCTGAAGTATATGACTATTTATTTACATGTGTATTCTTAATCAGGCCATGAAATCATAGTATGTGAAGTAAAATGATTATGATGATGTTCTTGTTGATGTGTCTTGTGAATCTTTTTATGTATTATTTTTACAGACTGTCTAAGCGAATTAAATGTTTATGTGAAGTATGATAATGTGTGTAATGTGATAAATTAAGATGTAAGAATATTTAGAAGTCAATGTTATGAAACAATGGTTATATTAAAGGTGTGCTCATATGTACACACACTCACACCTTGAGTGAATGAATGAAGTTAAATAATATGAATGAAGAGTGGAGTTTTGATGTTAACACTCATTGTGAGTTGCGATAAAGTATTTAGTAGCAACCTCACTATTCCCAAGAAAATCCTAAGATAGGTTGGAGGTCGGATACCCATTTTGAGTTGAGATGTGGTTTTCCAATGTGACCTTTAAGGATAAGTCCCCTTTGTGAGTTTACATGTGATGCTAATTAGCTATCATTTGTCCTATATCAATGAATGTTTAAGACTCCGTGGGGGATTTATGCTTAATTAAGGGTAAAGGGATGGTTAATTTTGTTTTTTTAGGGAATATATATGACCTAAACCTTATTAAACTAACCAAGCACCCCATAATTCCCAAACCCAAATTCTGTCAAACTTCTCTCTTCTTTCTCTCTCTATTACAAGACCCCATTGATGATCAATTAAAATCAGGAGTAGAACTCAAGAATTAAATTTTTATCCATCAAACACTAAGGAATCCTAATGTATGTAATCTTTTAATTCTTGGGATCTTTTCCCCCAAAAGTCTTTTAGAAATTAATATAAAAAAAATGTCAAAAACATGCTTTTCTTTTCAATTTTGAGATTTTTCTTTCAATCGGATTTGATGTTTATTTCCTTTTATTATTAATTATAGATTATGATTTTATGGGTTAATTGTTGTAGTTTTTAGTCCTTCACCTAGTATATGATAAAATATATGTATTTAATCCTTTACCCTAACCCTAACTGTGAATTGGATATTTAGATGATTACAGTCATTCAGAGTGGTTATGTTATTCTTTAGTTCACTTTATATGACAATGATGAATGTTTTAATTTTTAATTTTTATGTATTGATTGTTAGATTCTTGATGAAGACCATCGAGACTATTTGGTAAGACATTGTGATTTTGAACACTTAACTTTAATAATGATGGATTATATCTGGTGGTGATGTTGTGAAATTGAATTTATATATGTGATTATATTAAAAAAAGGATTATATGATGATTATGATTACATGTTTTGATTTTTTGAATGTTGAGATCATTATTAAGTGTATGATAATAGAAGTTTTCTTGTGAATGATTTGTGTGCCTCACTATGATATGGTTATGATGTGCTGATGTAACAAATAAAGGTTTGTTATGAAAGGACATTATCATGCAATAAAATGAGATTATGACATGATATACAAGTGATTAGTCTCTTATGTCCTAAATGAAGTTATTACAATTAAGAATGACTTAAAGACATTTCAATAAAGACATTAGCTTAGCACCGAGTTAACTACTTATGAGGGGTGTCCGTTTCAAATATGGGAACGTACGTTCAAAATATTTCTCCTGAGATGGAGATAAAAATGTAATTTTTAATAAATAGGGTTTCTAGTATGTCTCCTAGTTCTTGAAATATGTTTCCTTAATAGGATTACTAGATAGCGGATCGACATAGAAATATATGTTTGTGTTTTGGTAGTACCTTGGAAAGTTGACGACCTTCTTTTGTGTAGGGCTTCATGACAGCAGATTACATGTTTAGCTCACATGGTCTATGATAATTAAGTTGATTATACTCGAAAGTAAAATGGAAGTAATAAAGTGAACACTAACTACAGTGACTTAAGGGGTAATACTTAGTGTAGGTAGGGGTATGGGACTCTACTAATGCATGGAACAAGTTGACCTTTAGAGATGTCCTAGGAGGTTGTTCTTATGTACTTTTAATATGAATCAAGGGTATATGATGACATTATATGTTGATAATCCTATAGGATGTTACTTTCATTAATGTACATGTTTTTTATCTAAATTGATGTATATGATGAAGAACATGTATTATGTGAAGATATATGAAATATTAACATTGTTCATGATACTTATGTGGGGTAATGGGACTACACATAAGCATTGCACTTGTAGGATTTGGAAGGGGTTTTGAGTGAGGATCTTATACATGTTGTCATGTAATGAACTCTTGTATGTGAATTTTCATTATAATGTTATGTTGGAGTTATTCATACCTATATGATCTTAGTATGTGCTATTCATGTTGATATGACCTATGATGATAATATCCATGATGACTTAATATTATGATGACGTTGGTCTTGTGATTTAATACATAATGTTATATCTATTGGCTTATATTTGTTCTTTCTTGTGCATAAATCCTTTTGAAAGTTACTTTGTATGGTTTTTTACTTAACTTCCCTTTAAGCATGATTTCAATGGTTTGTGTGAATATGTTTCCATACTTAGTATATTTGGTTTTACCAAGCCATATTCTTTCCCTTTTCCCAAACAATGTAGGTTTGGACCATTTCGGTATCAAGGTCGTTTTGCAAAAATACTTGGACTTTTCCATATATTTTTGTAGGTCCTCTAGTTCGAGGTGGTGCAACATATTCTACCTTTGTAGTATTGCTATCGTATAAATACATTCTTTTATTTCCTATTATTGAATACATTATTATAAGACATGTAATACCTCGAAAATAACATAGAAGAAGCTAGATTCTAACTAGTTTTTCATGAGGGTCTAATGTTTTAAATGATTTATAATGTGGTATTGAGGCAGTGTCTAAATATTTAGGTGCATTTAAAGTCAAACGTCAAGGGACGACTAAGTCACTTATGTGCCTCATGAGTTGTTCTGTACATTTTATGTGTTTCATGAGCCTATGAGGTTCTTAGAAGAGTTACTATAGATTTTAAAGTCAGTTTTTTGAGTTTCATGTATTTTGGAGGTCAAAGGTCCATGACATTCAAAAAGTTTTCCTTGAAATGGCCTTGTGTGTCTTAGCATGGTTAGTCGAGTTTTACATGTTCGTTTTTTGTTAAATTGTAATGGGAGATCCTAGAATTGTATACAAACATATTCGGGTAGAAAACGTTCGGGAAAACATCCCCAAGAACAATCCAAGGGTCCGTGATAAAAGACCCAATAAGGTGGCCAAATCTTCCAAAAAGCAATCAAACCTACCGATGGCAAATGACGGCAAGTGGCTTGGTCATTGCACTTGTTTATTTGATAAGGACTTGTGAGTAGTTGTCTTGCTTATTATGAAATGACTTACTTGATTTGTATTAAGATCCTAAAGGGGTAAAATGATATGTTTTGACTAAAAAGTTCTTTTTAGCATGTTTTTCTTGTGTAAGTGCAGGAGATCTCATACATAGTACATGTGGAGTACTAACCCCATGTTCTTCCCTTTCACCAAATATTTTAGGTTCCGGTCATTGAAGAACTTATAAGGTGACATTGTTGAAGGCTTGGGTTTTTCCTTTCATTCATGTAGGATAGGTCCTCATCTTTCGAGGGAAATGTGATCCTCTAGCTTTTGATTGTGTAATGAATTTATTGACTCTATCATTCCTTTCCTTATTATTTGAATATTGTACTTTTAAATGACCTATGCATGTTCATGTTTAATTGATGTAAGGGCTATGAGTATATTGTCATATTCCTTTTGATACTATGAGATGGGACAATCATTGAGACTATTTTTATATTTTTATAAATGTATGTGGAATACAAGTAGAAAGTCTACGTAACCTTCCTAGATGAAGGGTCTGTGTATACTCGATATTAATATATATTATGTGTATGTAGAGTTCTATTTAAAGCTCTAAATAATGAATATATATTTTGAATATTTTTTTTGTGTTTGTCAACCTATGAATGTAATGATGTGAGACTAAGATGCTAGTCTTAGTACTTAAAAAGGATGACGACGCTCATTACGTCTAGGAGGTAAACCCGGATATGACAAACTTGGCATCAGCGCACCAAGTAGAATATAGTTGAGTTATGTGTCTCTTTACCACGTCTGTGTAGTTTTGTATTCATCATTGTGAAGTGCACCGCAGATATGAGTAGAAACCTATAAGATTGTTAGGAATCTCTCTTTTTCTTGTAAATCTTATATCATGCAAATAGAGTATATATATGGTGTGATTTTGCATCTAATACTATTGTTGTGCTTAAAGAAATCATGAACAGTCGAAGGAATGTTGCTCGAAGACTTAAGGGCAAAGTTTCTAATGCGGAATCTCCTCACCATGATCAGCAAGTTCCTTCACTTGAGGAAAATGCTAATGTTGATCAAGCCCCGGCTAACCCTTCACCTATGATGGAGGCAAAGAAGAGGTCTATTATTTATGAAATGGACCAAGCCATGACTACTCAATCACAAGCCGCGACAGTTCAAGACCAAACTATAACGGCCTAAGACAATCAGGATATTTCTCCCCGTCCTCATCAACAAGTCACTACAATGGTTTCCCGTCTAATGGACTTCTCCTGAATGAACCCTACTACTTTTTATTGGTCTTACGTTTTATGAAGACCCTCAATAAATCATTGATGAGGTGTAAAAGATATTATATGCTATGTGGGTGCCTTCAAGTGAGAAGGTTGACTTGGCCACATAACAATTCAAAGAAGTGCTCAAACTTGGTACGTCTATTGGAGGGATAATAGGTCTATGAGGTGTGGTCCGGTGACTTGGGAGATTTTTAAGGCAACGTTTTTAGATCGGTTCATCCCTAGAGAAATGAGGGAGGAGAAAGTTATGGAGTTCATCAATATTCGCCAAGGAGGGAAAAGTGTCCACGAGTACTCTTTGGAATTTATTAAGTTATCCAAATATTCTCCTTCTTTGTTCTTCGGTCCTTGACACCAAATGAGCCATTTTGTGACAGGGGGTGTCCGAGGTCTAACAAGAGAAGTGCCAATAAGCCATGCTTCATGTGAACATAAAAAAATATCCCGTCTTATTGTTTATGCTAGAACCGTTGAGGAGGCAAGGGCTAAGTGAAAAAGAAGAGATGCTATGAGGAGAAGGTCATTAGATAGAGGTTCTTCAATGAATAGGCTTGAGATACAAGACAAGCCTGAATTTAAGAAGTGCGTTTCTAATCAAGTACATTCACAATTCCCAAGAAATAGTGGTGATTTGATGTCCAACTCTAAATTCAAGAAGAGAAAAGGTACTAATTAACGAAATGAGAAAAAAACATGTTGAAAGTGTGGTAAAAAGCACTATGCTGATTGCCTTAAGGGGATTCATAATTTCTTTATTTTTTGAAACAGTCGTGACAATATAAGTGATTGTCCAAACATGAAGAGTAAAGACAAGTGTAGTGGACAAGCTCAAGAAAGTGGTTCTAATGATGCTCCAAAGAAGAACCTTTCTATGCTCTCCACTGTTAGGGTGAACAACAGACCTCTACCAATGTGCTGACCACTATGTTGAATATTTATCTCTTGATTTATATGCCTTACATAATCCCAACACTACTTTATCATTTGTGATTCCTCTAGTAGCTAAAGAGTTTGAAATTTCACCCTTTTTTTTATGAACCTTTTATATTGTCTACTCATGTGGGTGAGTCGGTTGTTGCAAAAAAGGTGTATAGAATTTTTCCTATAATGTTGCCCAATATAGTTTCTGATGTTGATTTAGTAGAACTCGATATGCTTGATTTTTATATTATAGTGGGTATGGATTGATTGCATACATTTTTTGCATCCATTAATTGTAGGACAAGAGTGGTGAGGTTTAACTTCCCAAATGTACCCTATGTTGAGTGGAAAGGGGGAAACTCTATTCCTAGAGGTCGTATTATTTCTTTTCTAAAATCATGAAAAATGATCTAAAAAAGTTGCCTTTATCATATAGTAAGAGTCCAAGATCTAGACTCTGAAATTCCTCCCATAGAGTTGGTACCTGTAGTGAGTAAATTTCCAAAGGTGTTCCCTAATGACTTTCTCGGTATTCCTCCCAAATGGGAAATTAACTTTTGCATTGATTTGATACCGGATACAAATCCAAAAGCAATTCCTCCCTATCGTATGGCTCCAGCCGAGTTGAATAAGTTTAAGGCTCAACTTATTGATTTACTAGATAAGTATTTTATAAGGCCTAGTATTTCTCGGTGGGGTGAACCAGTTTTATTTGTGAAGAATAAAGATGGATCCTTGAGAATGTGCATCAACTGACACAAACTCAACAAGGTCACTATTAAGAATAAGTGCCCTCTCCCTCTGAATAATGACTTATTTTACCAACTCCATGGAGTGACTTACTTTTCAAAGATAAACTTGAGGTTGGGGTATCATCAACATAAGGTGAGAGGGGAGTATATACCAAAGACAGACTTTCGGACTAGGCATGGACATTATGAGTTCATGGTCATGTCTTTCGGTCTCACTAATGCTCTAAAGGCATTTATCGACCTAATGAATAGGGGGTTTTCAAATTACCTAAATTCATTTGTCATTGTCTTAATTGACAATATCTTGGTATATTCGAAGAATGAGGATGATCACATGGGTAATTTGAGGGTTGTATTGCAAATTCATAAAAAAAAATAGTATGACAAATATAGTAAGTGCGAGTTTTGGTTGAGGTGGGTGACTTTTGTTGGGAACATAATCTCTAGTAAAGGAGTTGAGGTAGACGCAAAGAAAATGGAAGCAGTACAACTAACCTAGACCATTGACTCCGACTGACATTAGGACTTTCTTGGGTTTAGCGGGTTACCGTCGAAGGTTCATGAATGCTTTCGCGTCCATTGCACTCCTTTGACAACTTTTACACAAAAGAGTAAAAAGTTTGAGAGGTCGGGGGCATGTGAGAAGAGTTTTAATTGGTTAAAGATAGGCTTACTTCCGCTCCAGTGTTGACCCTTCCGGAGGGTACAAAGGGTTTTGTGGTGAATTGTGACGCATCTCAAGTGGGTTTGGGGTTAGTGGTATGCAACACGGGAAGGTAATAGCTTATGCCTCTAGGCAACTAAAGATACATGAGAGAAACTACCCCACTCATGACCTTAAATTAGCATCCATGGTGTTTGCTTTAAAATTTTTGAGGCATTACTTGTATGGGATTCGTGTTGATTTGTTCACCGATTGTAAGATCCTCCAGTATGTTTTTTCCCCAAAGGAGTTGAATCTCCTACAAAGAAGGTTGCTAGAGTTGTTGAAACATTATGATATAAGTATCCTTTATCACCACGACAAGGCTAATGTAGTTTGGGATGCCCTAAGTCCGATGACTATGGGTAGTGTATCCCATCTTGACGAATTCAAGAAGGACCTAGCAAGGGAAGTTCATAGGATTTCTAGGTTGTGGTGATGTTTGAGAGTTCTCCGGGTGGGGGTGCCATAGTTCATAATAACTCCGAGTCATCTTTAATTGATGAGGTGAAGTTCAAACAACACCTTGATTTTGCCTTAATAGAGTTGAAAGAATCATTTTTCGGCAAGTTGAATGAATCGTTATCCTTAGGGGGGATGGTGTTTTAAGTTACAAAAGAAGATTATATGTTGCAGATGTAGATGGTTTGAGGGATCGGATCATAGAAGAAGCACATGGATCTTGGTACTAAATTCATCCAGGGTCGACAAAAATGTACCTTGACCATGACATAGCAAAGTTTGTCGCTAATTGTCAAAATTGCATACAAGTAATGCCGCACACCTAAAGTCGAGTGGCTTACTACAAGAGATCCTAATTGCTTCTTTGAAGTGGGAAGACATCAATATGGACTTTGTAGAAGGTTTACCTCGGACACAAAAGTCATGGATTTTGTTTGGGTGGTAATGGATTAATTGACTAAGTCCGCTCTCTTCATTCCCATCAAGTGTTCGTATTCGGCGGAGGACTACGCAAGAATCTTCCTAGATGAGATTGTGTGTTGTCTTCCATTATCCATCATATCGGGTTGGGGCGAATAGTTCACATCTAGATTTTGGAGGTCCTTCAAAAAAGGGTTAGGTACTATAATGAAGTTGGGCACCACTTTTCATCCCCAAATGGATAGTTAAGCGAAGCATACGATATAAACCCTTAATGATATGCTTAGGGAGTGCATCATTGATTTTAAAGGAATTTGGGATAGACACTTACCTTTTGTGGAGTTTCCCTAAAACAATAGTTTTTTTTTCATCCATTTCCATGGCTCGCTATGAATCCTTGTATAGTAGGAGTCGTAGTTCTCCTATTAAATGGTCTGAAGTGGATGACCTGTCACTTATTGGTCCCGAGTATATTTATAAGACTTAACAAGGTTCATATCATAAGGAACCAGTTTTAAATGGCCTATAGTCGGAGAAAGCCTTATAACGATCATATGAGGGAGGATTTGGAATTTGAAAAAGGTGATAAGGTGTATTTGAAAATTTAACCAATTAAAGAGGTAGCTAGATTTGTCAAGAAAGGGAAATTAAGTCCTCGTTATGTGGGTCCCTATGAAATCTTGCAAAGGGTTGGTAAGGTTTCCTAAGAACTGAAACTTACGAGTGAATTTTGTTTGGTTCTTCCGGTTTGCCATTTTTCTATGTTGAAAAAGTGTATCGTTGATCACGAGTCCATTCTTTTTATTGAGGGTCTTAGTGTGATGGATAACCTGTCTGATGAGGAAGTTCTGTCTCAAATTCTTTATAGGCACGTCAAGAAGTTGAGGAATAAAGAAGTTGTTTCCGTATAGGAATTACGGAAAAATCATCTAGTTGAGGGTGCACCATGGGAGGCCGATGCCGACATGAAGTCCTGTTACCCTCATATTTTTTAGAATTAAGGTTAGTAATTCCTTTTAATAATATAAAATAAGACTAGAAATTGATGTTTCTTTATTGTTGGGTGATGTGTTTCACGTTATGCATTTTTGAAAGAAGTTATAGTGAACTTATTGTAGTATTGCTCTTAAAAACTTGAAATTTTGATTTTTGCTTATTTTTAGTTGTGTTGTGCATTTTGATATGGTAGGTATTAATGAAATGATAGGTAGCATGATGTTAAGTCGAACTTTGTGCTAATTGACTCATGTAATGTATGTTGAGCTCATAAGTGATTTGATGGAAATGCCGCATGATAAAGTGTTTTGAGCTTTATCTATGTTAATATGAATTTTGATAATTGACTTCTATAAATGACATGACATGTTGAATTGATATTTTTGATTGGTTGGGCTGCTAGTCTTTAGTCTGCTGCTAGTCATGAGTCTATTCCTTCCTTCAAAGGAGTTTTGGTGTCATTCGGGAACGAATGTTCCTAATTGGGATAATGTAACACCTTGAAAATACAAGACACATCATAAAGAAAAACATTGGTGTTATAAAATCAATACACTATTTCTACGTTCATTTTTAATGAATATAGGTCATTTCGGAGACTTAAGAATAGAAACGTCCAAAACATAAGGGAAGTTGGTTTAAACTGATCTTATTGTGACTTATCCTATTTTACTAGATTTTACAAGTCAAAATGTACAAAACTTTGTGAAAATGTATCTAATAGGTGTTTCAATTGTTCCATGATTTAAACGTCTGGGTATGACTTCCTAAGGACAAACCAAGGGCCTTTAAAGAGTACCCTTGTAGTTTGATGCAGCACTGCCTGACACTGTGCATCAACTAGACATAATATTGTTGTGTGTGGATTAACGGGGCGTCGATGCCACCATAGGACCACAATTAAGTTTGTGAGAAGGTTCCGTCACTTGCACAGTCTCTGGATGGATCGAGATAGTGCAGAGGTGCAGGCCATGGTCCGTGTGTGGATCGACGGGGCATCGATGTCACCGTCATCCCACACATAGACAAATTGGAGGAAGCCTTCGCCTGCAAAGTCTATGACCAAGACGACGGAGTTCAGGATGGGGGGGGGGGAGGTTGTCCGTCGACTCACAGATGGACCGTTGATCGGGGTCTCGTCTGTGACGGTCAAGTTTCACTGCCAAATTTTAAATGATTTCATTTAGTTAATTAAGTTTTTAGGGGTTAGTTGGGGATGAAAGGAAGAGTAATTAATTTAAATAAGCCCCACTTTAAATACCCTCAAACCTCATTAACTTAAAGACAATTCTAAAAAAAACTCTATTCCTTCTTTCTTTTTTCTCTGTCTAATTTTAAGACTCCATAAAAGCTTTTCTTGGGAGGTGAATAAGGCGATGAAAAATGCTGGATTCATCTTAAATTCTCCACAAACCTTTAAGGTATGGGTCATATTAACCGTTGAGATTCTTTCCTCAAAGTTTCCTTTAATATAAAATCAAAAAAGTTAATTTTTCTTATGGGTTTCATTCAATTATCAAATTGAAGTTATTTATTTAGTTGTTAATGAAATCTTAGTGTTATATTGATTATATTATCATTTAATTCAAAAAATTTATAGTAATTCATTATGGTTGGGTCTAAATTGAAGAATATGATCCTAAACAAAAGGTAGTCATCTTGACCTATATTGTATTATTATCATTCATATGACCTGGTTGTTGATTAGATTACTATCCTATGGTGTTAGTATGATTAAATTAAGATGGATTATAGGCCTATAATTCTATTTCTTGAAATGTGATTTAGGTTATGAATTATATTGTTAGATTAGCCTATGTATTTGTCTCAAGTTGTTATATAAAGTTGAGTTGTGTGATAGAGATGCAATTGGCCTTGATAGTCTATTGGTTATTGTAGTGTGATGATGTGACTCTAAGGTTGGTTGGGTTATGCCTTGATGGAAAGACCTTGATGACAAACTATGAAGAAGACTTGCTAAGACTTAGAATCTCTATCTTTACTTTCTATTGTGATTAGTTGTTGTTAAGTCATGATATTACATTGGATTATGCCTTATACAAGTATTATAGGATGGTATGATGTTGAATTGAAATATGTTGACTATTTTGTGAGGTTGATTAAGGTGTATGCGATCTTGGGATGGTGAAAACTATCAATGTGCCTTTATATGCTATGAAATGCTAATGTGTTAACCTCACTAACATGGATTGTAATAAAAGGAGTTATACTCATATAATTTCTTATTGAGCTATTGCTGATGATGATTATACAAGGGGTAGACCCTATGACCTAATCTAAGCTTCAATTGAAAATTAAATAATTAAACACATTTAAAAAAGGAACTCTAGCTTAGCACCGAGTGAACTAGATAAAGTAGTGTCCCTTCAGACATAGGGAAGGTAGGAAAACTATGTTACTATTGATATTGGAGACTACAATGCATGGCATATAAATAGAGTCCCAACTAAATCTCCTAGTTCTTGAACTATGTTGACCAATAGGAATACTAGCTAATGGAGCCACGTAGATGCTATATTTCATGTTTTGGTACTACCTTGGCAAGTACTCCCCCTTCTTTCAATGTACTGTTTTATGGTGCCGGATTCGACACTAGCTCATGTGGTTTATTTAGTTAGGGAAACATGTTCACAAATGATAAAATGAATTTAAGGACTTGAACTCTAACTTATATAACCTAAGGGGTCTAGCCTAGTCTACGTAGCGGTATGACACTCTACCTAGAAATTGCACTAGTTAAACCTTTAGGGGAATCGTAGGAGGAACTTCTTATATAGGTTTATGTTATGACAACATATTATGTATATATGATGACATATGCACATTGTTAATAGTATATGTTTATTAGTTCATCTATTAATATGCCTTGGATTAAAATGATAATACATTATAAAATTCAACACTAAATGCCATGATATGTAAATTTGGACATTGGTCACGTTTTCTTGTTGAGGATACTTGATTAAGTAAAGTTATGGGGCTTTTCTTGGTCATTGCCCTTGTTTACTTTATAATGACCTGTGACAAGTTGTCTTGCTTATTATGATAAGACTTACCTGATTTTTCATTAAGTCCTTAATGGGTTAAAATTACATGTTTGACTAAAAAGTCCCTTTTAGTATGTTTTGCTTGTGTATGTGCATAAGATCTCATACTTTGTACATGTGGAGTACAAACCCCATTTTCTACACCTTTCCCAAATATTTTTGGTTGCGGTCGTTGAAGAGTTCGGAAGGCGACATTATTGAATTCTTGGATTCATTCTTTTATCCAAGTAAGGTAGGTCCTCATCTTTCGAGGACAATGCGATCCTCTAGCTTTGGATTTTGTTATGAGCTTATTGACTCTATCATATCTAACTGTTGTATATTCATCATCATCATAGCTCAACAATAATAGCATGAGTGTTGGAGTTTCATTACAGTGTATGTAGGTGAGGGTAGCACATCAACATTCTCATATCATGATAAGGCACATTGGTAAATCATTCACCATGCTTATAACATATATCTTAAGCTAACACCTCACAACGATACTCAAGACATTACAATTAAACATATACCACCCTATCAATACTAATACAACGCATACTCCAATAAAACATGAACACTTAATCACAACCAACCACAATTTAAAGTAAAGGATAGGAATCATAAGACCTACCAGGTATCCTTCATAGTTCATGTTCAAGGTCTTACCATAAATCCTCTATTCAACCAAATTTGGGTATATATCAATTTAAACCAATAATCAATATTATAAAAAGGCTAGAAGAATCACTACAGCACAATCCAATACTAGATCATAGCATAAGACAAGATACTTAGGTCAATTCACAACATACTTCATAATTTATATAAAAATATAAGGAACTAGCATGAAACACTACAAATAACCCGAATTAATTCATAATTAGTGTAACAACATCGTAGAATAGTAATTCATCTAATAACCAAGTCAATTGACGCAATACAACCTAATTCATATGTAGATCAAAAATTAGGGTTAAGGGTTAAGGGTCATCTTCTACGAACTAGACCAAACCATCAAGATATATCATAATTAGGTTAGATTAATTGCTAATTTATTACAATTATAAAAAAATAAAACATGAACAAATCAATTCATAACATTAATTTGGAGATTTGAAAAGAACCACATGAAAACTCAACTTTTGAAAATACTTTGAAGAAAACCTTTGAAGAAAGAGGTCTCAAAGGTAACTTAGATCACATATATTAATGTTTGATGAATAATTGACGATGAAATATTACCTTTATATCACCCAAAACCGTCCCCTATCTTGTTCTTCAATGGTGTTTTCCAATAAAGAGAGAAAGAAGAGAGAAGGAAGAGAGTTTTGTCTTGTGACTTGTGATTAGTTTAATGGGGTTGGGGTCTTTATATAGGGATTTTATTAAGTTAATTAGATTTCCATTAATCCCAAAATAACCACCAAACACCTTAATTAATTATTTAATACTTAGTTAAGATGTACATCAAAAACAGGTCACACACCCTCAAGACCCCGTCGACGACTCGTGTCTCAATTGATGGACTAGCGCCTCTTCCAATCTGCACATACGTCGATGAGTTCAGAGAATATGAACAAGTGACACTTTAATGAATTGGCTATGTTTTGGTCGACATATGTCATTGACGCCCCGTGTATCAACACACGCTTCCTCGTTTTCCTCCGTAGGTTAACAATGCCCAGATAGTCTTGATAGAAAAATTCAACTGTCCTTATCAAGGGCCCTTTGTTGGTCTTTGGGGAGTCGTACACACATGTCTCGACCATGTATCAACTTAAAAACATGTTATACACCCTTACACAAATTTTTATAATTTTTTGACTTCTAAAAGCTAGTAAAATAGGTTGTGACACGCTAGTACCTCATTGAACTAGTTTCCAAACGTCAGGACGCTCTTGGACATTTTAGTTTCTAAACTTCCGAAATGACTTGCATTCACTAAAATAGACCTTAAAATAGTTTCTAGACATTTTGACACTTATATTTTAGGCTCTACAACACGTCTTGGATTTTCGAAGTCTTACACTAGGTTCCCCTACTATCATTTTGACTCCAAAAAACACTTCAAAAAAAGGTAAAAATACATGGAGACACTAGCACACAGAAGACTAGTTTCGAACATCTTGGTCATCCTTTTTTGTTTGACTTCGAACCTTATCAAGCAAAATATTTCAATTTGTTTCATCCATTATTAATGTTTCATTAAGTCTTAAAACACACATGAGGCTCTAGTTATTCCTATTTCATTTTGAGGGTTCTTACACCGAGAAGTCGTGGGATTGCCTATAGGGCATAAGAATTATCCTGACGAAATTCTCTAGACTAACTGAAATTCTAGACTCAAACTTGATGTCTTGAATATAGTCTAAGGAGCTTACAAAGATTGATTCTTTGTAGGAACAGTTTTTTCAAAATTTTGTTAGATGTTATGTTTCTTGTATATGAATCGACAGGTTGACAAATATGGACCATAGAGTTATACATAAGTTTTTAAATAGGGCAATTTGGTATTTTTATATGTAGTAATTTTAAGCACGGGCATAAAGTACAATGATTTTGTGAATGCAGTTTTTGACCTGTTAGGCATTGATCGTTCATGTACAATTTTGCATTCATAACGAACTTCGATTTGTCCGATTTAATATGGATGAGGAACAAAAAAGTTATTGGTACCCTGTTATAATTAAATAACGGTTTTGTTCATGTTTATGTACAAAGTTTTGAGAAATAACCTTATTCTATAACTCCATCAAGTCTTTCCGATAAAACTTTACTTGTTAGTTATGTTGATTCAGAAGACATAAAACACCGGCACGTGATAATTAGAATTAATTGGACAGCCCTCTAAATACGGATGGGTTCCAGTATTCTAGAGACACTAAGTCTCTTAATAAAGCATTACAAAATAAGTCAGCGGAAGATGGAGAGTGTAAACCTTGTTAGAAAAAGAGGGGTGATTTACCTTCTCAAGCTAAGGCTAACTGATTACGGTGTCTTTCGTCATAGGCTTTCATCTCAAGCATACATGAACTGTAATTTTTGAGAGGGCTTGTCTATTTATTCTTGTTATCACCAGTCGAAGTTGTATCTACTTCTAAATTTGAATAACCGACAAGTATAACTTTTTATTCATGAACTCATGGCGGCCGAGAATTAGATTCCTCCTCAAAACATGAGATATAAACATAACGAAAATAATTAGTAAATTTTAACAGGGTACCAATGCCTTTTTTGTTCCTCAGTTGTATTAAGTTAGACCTATAGAAGTTTACAGAAAATGCTAGATCCTACCTGAAGGATCAATGCCCAATCGGTCAAAAATTCAAGTCATAAAATCATTGTACTTTATGCCCTTCTTTAGAATAACATGCTCAATAAACTCTACACTATGTTATTTTGAACGAATAAGTAAAACTCCAACTAATTTAAAGCTTCAAAAATACATCATTTAATCATATATACTCAAATACTAAAATTCCCTCCATGTTCATCCACACCAATTATATCTCAAGCTCCTAGGTGAAATGTAAGGTTTGAAGCTTAAGGTTGACGATCAAAATTTCATTCTTAGGATTGTTTTATCAGGTTTTTGGTACTCCATAATGGATCCCTTCCATCCATATATTAAGTAACAAAAGAACATAAATCTCCAATTAAATTTCACCCAATTCAATTATGATTTACACAATATCCATGGGTCCTTTTTATTACATTCAATCGATGAAATTATATGTTATCATACATAATTTAACCTAGTTACATGACTAAAATTTGTCTTCACATACACCCATGATTTGTTCTTAGATTTTTAATTATGAGGTACGAACTACAATCATGAATTGATAAGTTGTTTTATGCATATTATATAAAATAATGAAGTCATGATTTAAGGATGCTTACTAAAATATAAATTGTTTGTAAAAAAATTTCTCCTACTTTGGATAGAAATCATGATTTTATATTCTATGAAGGGTAAGTGTCTATGCAAATAATGTTTATGAAAACACTGTTTTCAAAGGAGTTAATTTTATTCTATTTTATGACTTATATTAGTATTTTGGTTATTGAATTTCCTAATGTTATTCTTTATTAATTGAATATTTCTATTCCGTTGGGATTTTACTTAGACCTAAATAACATTGAGGTCTAAGCTCAAATAGGATAGTTTCTAGTAGCAAACTCTAGGTCAAAAGGACATGACCCCATAGGATGTATTAAACAACTTAGCTAGTTGATTCACATATCATGAATAAATGTATGGAGTTCTACCTTTGAAATTAGATTCCCTCATTTTGTGTAAGTGTTACACAAATTTAATGTGAGACTTCACATAGTTTATTGTTAGTCAAAGATAATATCACACAAAATAAACCATTATTTCTTAAAGCTTCCCCTATACTTTTTATCGACGCATGAATTATCTAATTTCTATAATGACTATGTTTTATGTGATTTTATATGACTTAATTGGTAATGTATTACATTTGCAAAGCCTACTACATATAATGTCTACATTTACGCATTTCCCCACACATAGTATATTTAATCTACTAATATATATTTGTACTTTATTATCTTAGAGTATAGGGTCCGACACTCCATCTCCTCCCAGTCATGTCTATCTTAGATTAGTAATAGCTATTGGATTGGTGATTGCTAATACTCTAAGGGAAAAGCTAGGAAGACGATTTATTACTTTTTTACCTAAAACATGAGACTTTTTCTGTTAGGTATGGGTGACGTCCCACCATTCCTTTTTTATTTTATAAGGTCATGTCAAATAATAATGATTTTGCTGTTATGTCCAAGCTCTTTATTATGATGAGTCGACTTAATTAAACCCTCTCATTTAAATCATATTTTGTTGCATGTATGTTAGATGGCTTGTGTGGGGCCTCTGGAGCCCTATACACCATCTGTTATCTAAAGTTAGCTCCAGACCGTGATAGTATTAACTACCATTCTATGAGAGGTTACCAATTCTTTATTCCTCTAAGGAACATAAAAGTTATCAATTATATTACCAACTAAAATGCTTTTGAATAATCCAAAATTAAAGATCTACTTCCTTTCATCTCCAAAAAAAAGGATTATTGAAATCATCAAAGCTACTAGGAATTGCCTCAATATAGCAGTATAAATTCCTCCACATCTTGGACTTTGATACTTGCCCCTTTTGTCTCCTAGACATGAACACTATTTATTTTCCTCTTTTTGGAATACTTTACTAGATTTATGGAGTTTTCTGTTCGTGATCCAATGATCCATATTCTTTACCTTCAGCTCAGGAAATTTGATAACAAGTTACCACTACATTCCCCTACACCTTCCCTCAACCGAAGACATGATACAATGCACCATCACTAACCAAAGCTACAAGGGATATGTAATTAATTAAGATGTAACAGAAAAAATATATACTAGAACTACTTAAAAAAGCCTAGACTATAGGACTAAACTACTCTACTAAAAATCCTTGAAAACAAAGAAATAATATAATGAATGAACTTAAGAAATCTTAGAATATGAACACACACAGTATACTAACACAAGATAATCCACAAGATTTATTCAACATATGACATTATGGATCCTAAGAGAATGAGATATGAAATAGTATACTAACACGAGAGATCAACTATTAGACAAGAAAGATACATTTGAACACTAGCTCACAAAAAGAACTCCAAATTTTCATCGAACAATGGAAAAAAAACTAAAACAAAAATACAAGCTAATATATTTTAAATAAATCAAATATCATAGAAATATTGAACGTAGGGGTTTTGAAAACGAGTTTCATACTAGTACAATATAAATAATTGAATCTAAAATAAAATCATGAATACAATATGTTAGACCTTTACTCATACTCCACGTGTTAGACCTTTACTCATACTCGATCTTATGTCAATGCATGTATACAATATGTTGCCAAATAAAAGAGATGATGCAACATCTTAATAAATAAAATGTCGCTACGACATATAATCACCTTAATCATCACAATAATACGGGTTTAGTAAGAACACAATCACACATAATAAATCAAATCAGCAAATATATTAGTTAATGCCCATATGTTTTTGCATTCTCGAATTACAACCCGCATTCGACATTGAAAAACATTCCATTATTATAGCGATACTGCTATCATTCTCAACACACCATATAAGAACAATTAACAACATTGTATTTTGTTACCCTTCTTTTTTATCATTAAAATTAATCAAGGTGTACAATTCAACCCTTTCAAATCCCATTACTCACAAACACACGCCACAAGGAAATCCACGCATTTCATACACTTTTTAAGAGTTTAGAAATACACTTGCCTGAATAAAATAAGAATTTACTACGGAACATGAGCCTTCTGCATTGTGTTGAACTTCAAAATCAAAGAAATCTATTCAAATAAATAATTACAATATGATTTTAAGACTAACAAAATCGATATTACTATATGTCTAACCTAGACCCATTAACTCACCCAAATCTATAAAATATGCATTAGATCGTAAATAAATTACCCTATAGACAACCACATTGATATACTTTTACCTCGTACTCCAAAAATCACTTAAAACCCCTTAGAGTCCACATTTATAATCAAGTTCTTACTCTTGATACAAGTGAATGTACGAACTCTCAAAATTACGAACAAGCCTAGGGTTAAGTCTTAATTCCTTAAAAAATAAAAGTCTATTTATATTCATGGACCACAATGCACCTACTATTTAATTATGTATCTTAATATGTAAAACCTTGAATTTAAAACGATAGCCATATGAAAACTTTGATAATCGAAGATAAAAACATTCCTAGTAATTTAAGACACAATACAACACCTACTCCACTTATATAACATAAAATCTAGTGACCGTAACAATGACAATCTATCTAATGTGTATAGTTAGTTAAGTATGTGAAATACTGCAATATCTAAAAGGGATCTCATTCATCTTTTTACTATTATACACAAATTACAAATATATTCATACCAAATATAAATTATACCACTTTCATGCAATTGGAATATATTGTTCCTTAAAATTCTGGTAAGAGCAAATTGAATAAGACATTAATAAAACTAACACATGTCATATCATCATTCTACCTACACATATATCACATGTACTTTATTCCAAAACCGCTTTTTCTAATAAGTTATAATATAATACTATTATATAAAAATATATATGCATCAATTATGATAGAATATGCACTATAGGGAACAATTGATGCATGCCTAAGAGAACATGAAAAAGAATTGTCCTTACAATGATGCAATATGTCCTTCTTTCATTCATATTCGCATCGCTGGAAGGTTAGTTTTCTGCTCCCCTCTATTATCTTTTCTTAATAAATTAGGTATTAAAAGTGACAAAATCTATTAGATTATTTTGTCAAATAATTTGTCAAAAGGTTTAGGGTTTAAAATAAATTATTTAATAAAAATACTTCATTTGATTAACTCTAGTTAAATATGTAGTTAAAATTTTCAAATCATCTTAAATGACTATTTCAAATGACTCGCGACATATATCAGGTGGGGTAAAATAATAATTTTATAATAGTTTCAGAAATTACCTTGCGGGTTAATACATTTACCTTGTATAGAGATTGAAGGACCCACCATCCATAACCTCACAAAATATAGATACTTGTTGTCGTAGGATTTAACATATTAAATAATTTAGTTTTGCTCATAAACTCTGTTAAATAATATCAGTGTCGCAATATATTGAGGGCATAAAAATTTGAATAAAATGTTACTTCAAGTGCAAATTATTCTAGTATCAAATTATATTTATCACTTAAAAATCATAGGTAATTTTCAGCTATTGTAATGCAATATAAAATTGTACTATCTATTTGTGAACTAAGTAACATAATAAGAGTTGAAGAATGAAAATTATATCCTCTATTTTGAGAAATTAGCACATATGTATGAACTAAATATTACAAATTTTTCAAATCTACAAAAATAAATCAAACTGAAGCCTTCTTCATTAACTGAGAAGGTAGGAAAACAACTTTGTATAGATTCTCATATTAGATGTATTTGAAAAATATAAATCACATAATAACACAAAATTTATCTTTCATCATTCAATAAGATATGTTTCAATTTGATATACACCAAATATAAATTTATTATATGGATTTAGAAAAATTAATTATTTAGCAAATTATTTTAACAACTTTACTCAAGAAAATAAAAGCGTATGTCAATATATAATTTTATGGAACACCTAAGTATGTAGAAATTTTTTTTAACAAGGACAAAGCGTACATACAAATAATCAAATTATAAAGATAAAATATATATAAAAAAATCTATCACATGCAATAAAAAACTAGATAAAATACACGCAAAAAAAAACATAATGTCATACAACACACAACTAGGGAGTAGTAGTGAATAGAGTAACAAAACAATGAAAAGTCATCATGATATCTAAAGTTATTACATACATTAAAAAATCATGAAAAAAAAATCTCTAAGGAATTCCAAATTCAGCAACCTAGTCTTGATGGGAATGGTTTGAACTTATATATGGTCATTATCACAGCAATAAAAATCAAGACGATCGATAGTAGGAGAAAGAAGACACTCTCAAATCTTTATAGGGGATGGATACTTACTATGAGATAAATTTGATCATAAATCTTCTGACGGGTTACGGGCCGTACTGGTGGTCGTGTGAGTTAAGCCTCCCTAGGCTATGTTTTGACCTACGTGGCGTCACCTGAATTGAGGGGGGTAAATCTTAGTCGTAACTCATTAACTTATTGAGCCTTGGGGTTTAAACTTACGTTCGTCCTCAAGGACACTTAGCATGGTCCATGGGCACTCATACACGGACGTTTTATCTCTAATAACTTCATTCTAGATGGTAGGGTCTCCCCTAAAATTTTTAGACCTCAAAAGCACACCAACTGCAATGAAAACACACTAAAATACACTAGGACCAAAAGACTAGTTTCCGCACGTCTTGGACGTTCCTCAACGTTTCACCTTAAAAATCTTCAAACCATACTTTAAATCTATATCTCATCATTTTAATAAGTTACCTACTTATAAAACACATGTTAAGCTCTAGTTCATTCGATTGAATTTTTTGGGTCCTTACAATATCCCCACTTGGAAACATTCACCCTTTAATGATACATAAAAAATATTTAAGTGGCAAAACTAATGACTACCTTCCCACAATCATGCATTCAATGTTAAATAGGATTCACATAGCTAGGTGGCAAATTTACTCCACATAAAAACGTTCAAACAACATCAAGCAATTCAAGAAAGTAGGATCACATCTACCAACTCCTTATACATCAAACTTTACCATTTCTCATTTCATCAGAGGAACATCTTTCTTCATGTCACATAATTCTCATATCAACAACATTATGCAATATGACTTCTCATAAAAGAACAAATTTTGTAATATTTTTCAAGAAGAACTTCAAGCATGCTCAACGTTTCCACTCATGCAACACTTAGGCATGTTCACAATTTAACCTCATAAAGCAAATATACAACTCATACTATAGGGATATTACCATGATTTACATGAGGAATATATAAAATGGGAAGTAATTTAATAATTTAACAAGAATTCAATTCGAACATGTATAAAATAAGGACAACATGCAAATTCATACATTCCTCAATAATAACAGATAGTATTAAATAAATAGTATTAAATAATATTAGTATTTACTGTGTACTAATCCTAGTCCTATTAGGATTAGTACTCCTTAATCCTAGTCCTATTAGGATTAGTACTCCTTCCTATATCTCCTATATATATCTCTCATGTATTCCCTTATTAGGTTAACACTTCAATACAATCAATATTTCTTCATTGTATCAAGAGCCAGAAAACCTAGATCTTCTTTTATCTAGGTTTTTTTCTCTCTTTAGGGCACCGATCGTTCCCTCTCTTCTATTGGGCGGCGGAAGACATGAAAACCGAGGTGGATCCTCTCGATTCACTTCCTTTTGGCGTTAAACTCCTTCTCAGGAATCTTCATGCCTTGATTCCAGAAAAATTATCAGACATAAATTACCCTAAATGGAAAATCACCGTTCTTACAGCCCTTTAGGCCAATTACCTTCTCAAATACGTCGATGGAAGCACAGAACCGCCGCCGGCAGTCATCACCGCCACGGATAAATCAGAAAAAATCAATCCGGCCCATGTTGCCTGGAAAGCCGTGGATGGCCAGATCCGATCATGTTTGATTGCGGTCATCTCTCCCACGGTTCAGAAACACGTCCGATCCTACACAACTGCTTCAGCCCTCTGGACGGCCCTCGCAACATGCTATGCATCAATTTCTCACTCTCATATTTTTTTTATTGCGTGATCGTCTCCACACAATTACCAAAGGCACGAAAACTATGGCGGAGTATTTAGACGAGGTCTCCACCATCATCACAGCCCTCGACACCGTGAATGAAATCATTCCCGAAAAAGATCTCGTCATGTGCGTCGTTCGGGGGCTCCCATCAGCTTACTCCTCCATTAAACAGGCGGTTCGCATCAGTCCAACGCCCATTCACCTGGCTACTCTCTCCTCATGGCAAAAAAGTGAAGAAATCAACGTGGATCTAGAGAGCAAACTTCTTCTCTGAGAAGCCGCTGTTATGGAGCCAGCCACCGCCCTCACCGCAAGCCAGAACTATCGCGGGGGGCGTGGTGGCGGCCGGCAGGGGAGCTGCGGCGGCTACAGCAGAAACAGCGGAGGCCGCGGGCGCGGCGGTCGACAGGGCAGTCGTTCACCGTACGACGGTCAGCAGCAGGGCAGCAACAACAGCCTGCACTCCTTCGGCTGCGGCGGGCAGTCATCTTCCAGCGGCGGGCAGGGCACTTACGAGCGGGATCGTCCAACTTGTCAAATCTATCAGAAAACAGGACACACCGCTGTTCGTTGATTTTTTCTATATGAGGAGAGCCGAAATAGTTATAACCGTGCCAATTATGTATCACAAGCCGGCCCTTCCTCTGAATGGCTGTTGGATACTGGGGCCAACATGCACGTTACTTCTGATCTATCCAAGCTTAACGCTCCAAATCCATATCATGGCTCCAATGGTATTACTGTTGGCAACGGTGAGTCCCTTAATATTTCTCACATTGGCACGTGTACCATTAAAAACCCCACCGCTATCTTTCACCTAGGTATCCTTACCCAAGTCCTTTCTATTAAAACCAATCTCCTTTCAGTTCACCAATTCACGAAAGACAATAATTGCTCACTCTTGTTCACCTCTAATGATTGTCAGATCCTAGAGAATACTACCAAGAGGGTGATTTTTCAGGGACCCTGTGAGCATGGTCTGTACATTCTTCCTGGCACAAGTTAAATGCCCACGCCGATTTGAAAGCGTTCCTGTGGCTCCGGTGGCTCTTTCGTCTGATGGCCACAGTCTGTTGTAGCACAGTCGTCTGGGTCATCCGTCTACTCAAATAATAAATTCTTTAATGTCTCAATTAGGTTTTTCTTCCATTCATGTAAATAATTGTGACTCCTATTCAATTGCTAAATCTCATAAATTACCTTTTACTTTATCTAAGAAGCGTACAACTGCACCTTTTCTCTTTATTCATTCTGACCTATGGGGTCCTACTGCTGTTCATTCATTTGCTGGTTTTCGCTATTATATTTGTTTTGTGGATGATTTTACAAAATACACTTGGTTGTACCCACTAAAACACAAATCACAGGCATACACCACCTTTGTCACTTTTGAAAAAATGGTCAAAACACAATTCAATTCTCATGTTAAACTTTTTCGAAGTGACAATGGAAAGGAATATGTCAATAACATCTTTGGCCAGTTTCTGCAATCCCTGGGAATTATAAATCAAACCTCCTGTCCATACACTCCAAAATATAATGGGGGTGGCTGAGCGTAAGCATCGCCATCTCATTGAAACGGTGGTTACTCTTCTACATCAATCTCATCTCCCTGTCTCCTTTTGGGTAGAATCTCTAGCCACCGCAAACTACCTCTTTAACACAATGCCCAGTCACACTCTCTCCAACAAATCACCCTATCAACTCCTTTACCAAGAACTTCCCAATTATACCAATCTCCGCATCTTTGGGTGTCTTGCCTTCCCTTGGCTACGCCCTGATATTACTCACAAATTACAACCCCGATCCCGTCCTTGTATTTTTTTGGGCTATCATCCTACCTCCAAGGGTTATCGCTGTCTTGACCCACAAACTCATAAAGTCTACATATCTCATCATGTCAAATTTGTCGAAAATGAGTTTCCCTACGAGTCTATTTCCTCCTCCATAAATACATCATTCATTGGCGTCCTTCCCCTTTTTCCAACTTACTCAGAGGGTACCTCACCACCTTTCCCCAAACCTCAACCCACTACCCAACCACCCCTCATTACCCCTTCGACCTTCACCCACAATACACCCGCAACCACCACCCACACTCACAACCAATCCAAACAACCCCATACCCACAACATCTCAAGCCCGATCCGATTTAGGTCCTTTCCGGCCACCCCCGAATCACCATCGCCCATGCCACCCCCTAATACTCATCCCTTGTTAACCTGTGGTAAAGCCGGTATCTTTAAACCCATAATCTTTCAGTCTACCATACTACAAAATACACCCCTTCCCGATAGTGAACCAACAACCTACTCTGTTGGCTCAAAAAATGCTTATTGGCGTCATGCTATGGATGACGAGTTTAAGGCTTTGACTGATAAGAAAACTTGGGTTCTCGTACATAAGCCCCATGGGCGGCACCCAGTGGGCTGTAAATGGGTGTACAAAAATAAACACAATGCAGATGGCAGTATTTCAAGGTACAAGGCTCGTTTGGTTGGTAAAGGCTACAATCAAGAGTATGGGCTTGATTACCACGAGACATTGAGTCCTGTTATTCGGCAGGAAACCAATTGCCTTGTACTGTCACTCGCCGTGTGCAACAATTGGCTCATCAATCAGTTGGATGTTTCCAATGCTTTTCTTCATGGCATGCTTGATGAAACTATCTACATGACGCAACCACCGGGCTGTGTTGATCCTCGCTTCCCTCAACCTATTTGCAAACTCTAGAAGTCTCTGTATGGGCTAAAGATAGCCCTCCGTGCTTGGTACACTCGTCTGAAAATGTTCCTCCAGCGACTCGGCTTCACGTGTTGCGTACACGACACGAGTCTATTTACTCGACATTCAGCACACGGAACAGTCATTCTTTTTGTCTATGTAGATGATATCATTATTACAGGCTCTACTGCAGCTCTCATTCAGGATGTCACTCGAGCTATGCATACTACCTTCAAAATGAATGACCTTGGCCCGTTACATTATTTTCTGGGAATGGAGGTTTCTCGGACAGGCAGCGGCTTGTTTCTTCATCAATCAAAATATGCTCGAGATCTGCTGCAGTAAGATGGACTGGAAAATGCACTAGTCAACCAACACCGATGGCAGTATCTTTGTCTACGAATGGAGCCGACACCCCCTTTGCCGATATCACCCACTTCTGCAGCCTCATTGGGGCTCTACAGTATCTGGCCATTACCCTTCCTGACATCCAGTTTGTTGTCAACCGAGTTGCTCAATGCATGCATCAATCAAGTGAACATGATTACCATTGTCTAAAACACATTCTCAAGTACATTTTTGGCACTCTTGGTCGTGGTTTACTCATTCGAAACGGGGACTTCGAGCTTCGGGGTTTCTCAGATTCAGATTGGGCGAATTATAAAAATGACAGAAAATCTACATCGGGGTGTCTCATTTTTTTGGGGCCGAACCTGATCTCTTGGTGTACAAAAAAACAACCCAAGGTCACTCGGTCCTCGACTGAAGCTAAATACCGTGCCCTTGATCTTATTGCTGCTGAGACCATGTGGGTCACATATATTCTTCACGAACTCCGCGCCACTCACACTGTTCCTGCTCTCTATTGTGACAACAAATCAACCATCAGTGTGGCCAAGAATTCCGTCCTACACACCAGAATGAAGCATGTTGATACCGATTGTCTCTTTGTTCGCGATGAAGTTCAGGCCGGCACCATGACTGTGCAGTATGTACCCACTGAAGAACAACCGGCTGATATTCTCACCAAGCCTCTCCCGAGCCGACAACACGATTACCTCAGTTCCAAGCTTCCGTTCGCTTCCGCTCAGCTCAGCTTGAGGGGGATAAAAACAAATAGTATTAAATAATATTAGTATTTACTGTGTACTAATCCTAGTCCTATTAGGATTAGTACTCCTTAATCCTAGTCCTATTAGGATTAGTACTCCTTCCTATATCTCCTATATATATCTCCCATATATTCCCTTATTAGGTTAACACTTCAATACTATCAATATTCCTTCACTCAAGACTCCAAAATATAATGGAAGATACTAGGAACTTTTCCTTTAAGGATTTAATAGGCACATAATGAAGAGGTAATGATACAACACTCTCAACAACTATACTACTCAACAAGCCATCAGTCACTTGCAGGCAAACCCAACTATGGTCAACATGTCACAAGATAGGGACCTCTTTCTAGAAATCATCAACAAATTGGAGCCTTTAAACTAGGAATTTCATCATTAAATAACTCTTGCCAACATAAATCTTACTTTAAGCACTCCAAGTTCATATTTGAGTCTTCCATACCGCGTCTTAAAGCCTCAACTCACCACACAATTTGAAATGGAAACATAAATAAGCCCTAACTCATGAATATAAGAGACATCTCAAAAACCTTACTATCTAGTCATAATATCCCCCATATAGGAGAAAACTCATTCTAGCACTTTCTAACTTCACTCCTTCTTATTCTATGGTGAGATCAAGAGAACATTAAACCTTCATGCTCATCAAACCTTTACATTTCTAAAAACCTCATTCAATCATCTCTTTCAATTTACCTCAAATATAATAAAATCTAAGACGGATTCTACCAACTATACACATAACCATAAGGAAATTATTCAACATAAAGTCATCATAAAAAGATTGCACCTCACATTTTTAATGCCGCAAATTCATATTTTGCATTGTAGCCAACTTTTCTCTCGCTCAACCCTTACGACAAAATATATCATGAAGAGGGGGAGGGGGTCACACTCTAAGGACCATCACATAAGGAATAAGGATAAGTTATTATAGAGGGAAATTCTATCGCACAACTGGATGAATGAAGAAATTAAAATTTCTTAGAACCCAATAGCCTCCTAATAATAATGTGGCTTGCATCATATTATTAAAAACAACTTACTACATGTTCTTTGAGACAAACTACGACCATTCCAACCACCTTATACTCTAATACCAAATTTGTCACGACCTGAGAGCACCCCTCCTCCCAAGTCGAGACGCGGCGTACTCGACCTTTAATAGGTCTTATACAAGACTCATAAACCATTCACTTCATAAGATACAAAAAAATAAATAAGAACTAAAAGTTTTCTTCACACACAGAGATACTTTCATGAAATAGCAAGCAAAAGGCTTCAAACTTCACACACTTATAACTCAAAATCAATCTAATACTTTATAGTATAATATTTGGAACTAAGTTCATACAAAACTAAATAAAAATAGTAAAAGACATAACATAAAACATAATGGGTGTTGTATTTGAATCTAGGAGGACTCACCAAGTCTTCATCTTCAAGCACCTTAGAAACCTATCCATCTAACATAAGTATGGAAGCCATCTAAAAAGATGCAAAATGGGACATTTATTGGAGAAACATGCCTTTATGCCATTTAGTAAAGCTTCATAACAAAACAAGTATAAGATCCATAACATTCATACATAGACAACATACAAGTCATAAAACAATTTAAAACATAGATCATTTGTAAACCATTCCTTTACCTTCTCTTTAATCCTTCACTTCAAGTAAACCCTTAATATATTCCTTGTGCAACATAAGGATAGTGTCCCATACCATTATCCACTCCAAGGCACAACCTTAGGATCACCCAAGTGTATTTAACATCAAACCCTTCATATTTGCATAACAAAGCATTGAGAGATATGAACATCACATAAATCAGACTATCACATTAAGACCAACATCTAAGACAACCCAAAGTCACACTTGTGAGATGTGCAAGCTCATCCCATAAAACTACCTACAACAAGAACTTCATTGAAGTCACCCTAGAAAAGGGCCATTTATCTACATTAAGACATGACATAAAAGTAACTCATAATAAAATCCAAGTACACAATGCATCTTTACATTAAGTACATGTTAACATTGTTCATTAGCTTTAAGTACATTACAAACACCTTCATTGATAAGAGATAAGATCACATTATCATTAAGGTCATTATAAGAGCCCGTTAATTTTATTACCATCATATGGAACACAACAAGATGTCGCTTGAATGTCAACTTGAGTAATGCATAGTTACTGTGGCATTCAACCATCCATACTAAGTATAACACCCTTAAGAAGACCTAGATGATACATTCTTATGTGGGGGTATGCCATAACCAACCTAGACAATGAGAGGTTAACACGGAATCTCGGACGCCTTACTTGATGAAGGTGAAGGATCCTTACTTGCCTAAGGTAGGGTAATTCTTCCTAGCTTAAGCGGATTCACTAGTTATAGACTTAGGAGGGAACATAGTTATTGGATAGGGAGATTGCTACAAGTCACCCAAGCTCTACTCACGGCTGGGCATCAACCTCAAAAGATTTGTACAAGGTACCCACCTCAACTCATGGGAGAGAACTCATTTATATCATATCATATGGATGATTAATCCCCATGGAGTACTTTATATTAGTTCGTTGTTGGATATGGAATTTATACTAGATACTCTGTCTCAACTCACGAGAGAGCATCCATGCCAACATATCGTTCATTTATTTATTGGAAAACTCTTAGTAATATTAAGATATCTACAAGACACTCTGCCTCTACTAACGTGAAAACATGCATATCAAATCTGTCATTCATTCATTAGAGTACAATTGAGATGTACTTTGAATAGATTCCCATTCATTACATCATCAATAAGTTTTATTCATTTATTTATTCACGTGTGTGTACATATTTGAGAATATCCTTTTACATAATAACCAAACTTCAAACGATTATCTTTTAAATATAGTCACATTTCATTCATTGAAATCCACACAAAATATAATTCACATTAGCATTGTACATTAATCCTTCTCATTTAATTATAAGACATAATAATAAAAATTTTATTCTTCCCAATGTTCACCATACATATACAATAAGTCTCCAAAGCCCTCTATTCGATTTCTATCCAAAATCATGTCAATTGTGAATGGATCAAATATTTAACTAATAACGAGTATAAATAGAAAGAAAGACAGTAAATAATAAGAAAAGGGAATCCAAAAAGTTTGAGTCATGAGATATAACGAAAGTCGCTGAACTAGGACAAGATCCTATAATAGTTATAATCTGGAAAGGTAAAGAAAACTAAAAGATATATTTTTTCTTTTTCTATGCGAAAAATAAAAAATCAAAGTGAATATATTTTTATTATAATGGACAAGTAAAAGTTAACGTTTAAAGTACTTATATTGAACTAGTGTTGTAGTGCTTTCCTAGTTACCAATAAAGGTACGAAGATTTAGAATAAGGGAAGAATTTTTTTATTAAACTCGTGTTTCAATGTATATGCCAATATTTATTTAACTGAAATAATTTTATGTATATCGTTAATGAGATACACCGTGCCCCATTTTAATTTGAATGAGATATCAAGTACATTAGATAATTTAAGTAGTAACTTTTTTCTTGTAATGAGAGGGGTTTCTTTTTTAAAAAATAAACATATTTTGGTAAGAATAATATCCTACTATAGTATATTACATGTGAGTTAAATCAAAGATAAAAGTTAAATATTTTATATTTACCCATTAAAAATTGTTTTACTAGTTAACCATATAAAATACTTTTTTGTCCAAAGGTGAAATTCTATCAATTTAGCGAATAGAAAATCCCCAAATCTCTTTGATACAATGGGAACAATGTGGAATCACTTCTCGTTATCAACATCCCGTTAGTTTTTACGAAAAACAGATCAAAAAATTTTCATCCATGTTCATCGTAATGGAAGGACGAAGAGGGCACTAACATGACCTTACATAGATGTAGATCTTTATTTGAGTATCTTTGATTATTAAAGAATTGAGTTGTTTAAGGGAGTGCCTCTACTTTGGAAAATGTTAAATTATAGTTAGTAAAAAAAATATGTGCTTCTTTAACATTTCTATATGTATTTATATCTGTAATATTTCGTGAACATATTTTCTTAATAACTTTTTTCTATAATAAGAGGTACATGTGTAAGAGACATATATTTCTGACTTTCCACTTCTTATTCATCTAGAATAACCATATTAAAGTTCATATTCTTTACTAATATTCTAACGTGTATTTTAAATTTTTTATGTTAAGCATGAAAATAAAGTAAATGTTCCTCTGCAAAAATAAATAATGTAAAAAAATTCTAAAAGAACACGGTTATGAAAAAAATTACTAATAGTTCACATATTTCCGTCCAAATAAAATATTCAAGGATATTAATAAAAATTCATCCTCGTTATTTAAAAAAGAATATAAGTAATATAATTTTTTGAGGTAGAGTTATGAATTCTTACATTGTATAGAGATTGAAGGAACCACCATCCATAATCTCACGAAATATAGGTACTTTTTGTCGTTGGATTTAACAACTCAAATAATTTAGCTTTGCTCGTAAACTCTACTAAATAATATCAATGTTATATTATTTTTAGGTAATAAAAATTTGAATAAAATGGTACATCAATTGAAGATTTTTTTTGTATGTAATTATATTTGTCACTCATAAACCATATATAATTTTTTTGGCAATTGTAAATAAACATAAAAGTGTTGTATCTAGTAGTGAACTGAGTATCATAACATGATATGAAGAATACAAATTTTATCCTTATCATTGAATAATTAGCATATTTAAATTTATGTAATAAAAATTAAAAACTCATCATATTTATAAAAATGAATCAAGCTAAAGACTTCTTCATTAAGTGAGAATGTACCAAAAAAAATAAACTTATATATTCTCATATTAGATTTATTTTAAAAATAAAAATCACATACTAACACAAAATTCATCTATCTCACGACCCAAAACCGAGCGGCGACTGGCACCCACACTTACCCTCCTATGTGAGCGAACCAACCAATCTAAACCCCAACATTTTAAACATAATGAACAAAATACAATGCGGAAGACTTAAACTCATTAATGAAAACAAATACAATAACTTCTAAAATTTAACAACTATTATTCCCCAAAATCTGGAAGTCATCACCACAAGAACAGCTATGATCAAGTTGCTAAACTAAGAGTACTCTAAGAAGCTAAAACAAGTAAAAGCTAGTCCATGCCGGAACTTCAAGGCATAAAGACATGAAGAAGAAGATCCAGTCGAAGCTAGAAGCATTAGCTCACCCTGAAAATCTGGTGTAAAGACTGGCTAGAATTGCAGTTGAGTTGAAGACGACGGCACGTTTGCTGCACTCCACATAAAACAAAGAAAGAAACATACAAGTAGGGGTCAGTACAAAACACGGGTGCTGAGTTTGTATCATCGGCCAACTCAAAATAGAAAACAATATATTTATCAAGTAATATTATAAAATCAACTACAATACTCAACATGTAGCAACAACAAGTACTATAATCATTAATAAGTACCGCCAAGTTGAAACATGAGGACTCAAGCCTCCATACCATACTCATTTGGGAATTAGGTTCATTAGATTGAGTATATTAACATCTTTCAAGATTCATCATCTTTATTTCTCTCGTGTCGGGACGTGACACTCCGCTCCCCTACTACTATGTGTCGGAACGTGAAACTCCGATCCCCTAATTCTATGTGTCGGTTCGTGACACCCGATCCCCTAATTCTATGTGTCGGAACGTGACACTCCGATCCCCTAATTCTATGTGTCGGTTCGTGAAACCCGATCCCCTAGATCTATGTGTCGGTTCGTGACACCCGATCCCCTAATTCTATGTGTCGGAACGTGACACTCCGATCCCCTAATTCTACATGTCGGTTCGTGACACCCGCTCCACTAATCTCATTCTATCAATTCATCAATCCTTCTTTTTTACCAAGGCATCATCAATCTCATTACTTTAGTTTATCAAGCCTTCTCTTACACCAAGGCATCATCAATCTCATTACTTTAGTTCATCAATCCTTCTCTTATACCAAGGCATCATTATTAACAAAGAGATTAGGGTTTTTTCAAGATTTATTATTCAATAGCTTCATCATGCTTATTTTATCACAATTATATAATCACATTCATGCAAGAATACAATTAAGCATATAGCAGGGTTTACAATACTACCAATACATATCATTCGCTATTAAGAGTTTACTACGAATAGCATAAAAACCATAACCTACCTCCACCGAAGATTCGTGATCAAGCATGAAAATTCCCCAAAGCTTTTGTATCCTCTTCGTTCCTCTCTCTCGATCGTTTCTCTTTCCCTCTCTTTGTTCTTTCTATTTTTCTTATTTCAAACCCTCTTTCTATTACCCTAATTAGCATATAATTAAGTATAAAAGATGATGAATTAACCCACTAATTAACTCAATGTTATCTCTTTTAACCCCCAAGTAATTAAACTATTAACATTAACCCACTACCTTTATAATTAAAGCAGAAATAGTCCAAAACGCACCTTAAATTACTTAACAGATATCCGACCCAGCCTGGGATTACGTAGCGTGTGACGGCCCGTCGTGCCTGCGACGGTCCGTCCTGCTGCCCTTTCACAGAGTTCAGAGACTCAATTCCACAAAAGGGTCTATGACGGCCCATCGTGCCCACGATGGTCCGTCCTGCCATTCCGTCACGAAGTTCAGAGAGTCGATTTCAGTACCCAAAATTCAAAATTTCTAAGTGTTTTGAAACGAGACCCCCTTGACGGTCGGTAAGGCCCATGACGGTCCGTCGTGGGGTCCGTCTTCTGAGCTAGTATTTCCAGAAATGAAATCTGCTGGTCAAAACGACTAAACAGGTCGTTACAATATATACCAATTTACCCATCGTTCATCCTCAAACAATCACAAGAAGAAAAACTAGTGCGAGAAGGAGTACCTGAATCTGTAAACAGGTGCAGGTATCTTTCTCGCATATCACCCTCCTTCCCCCAAGTGGACTCTTCAACTGGTCGATTCTTCCATTGAACCTTGATGGATGCTATCTCCCTCAACCTCAACTTGCGGACTTCTCTATCTAAAATAGCAACAGGTTCCTCCTCATGAGAGAAATTCTCATCAAGCAGGACTGAATCCCAACAAATGATGTAGTTTCCATCCCCATGGTATCTTTTCAACATAGACACATGAAATACCGGATGCACTCCGGACAGCCCTGGAGGCAAGGCTAATTCGTAAGCCACCTCCCCTACTCGTTTAAGTACTTCAAATGGTCCAATATACCTTGGGCTTAGCCTACCTCTTTCACCAAACCGCATAACCCCTTTCATGGGCGAAACCTTCAGCAAGACTTGCTCACCCTCCATAAACTCCAAGTCTCTAAGCTTTCGATCTTCATATTCCTTTTGCCTACTTTGAGCCGCTAAAAGCTTTTCTTGAATAGATTTCCCCTTTTCTATTGAATCCCTCAAAAGGTCAGTACCTCAAGGTCTAACCTCAAATGCATCAAATCACCCAATGGGAGACGTACATCTCCTCCCATACAATGCTTCAAATGGGGCCATATCAATGCTTGAGTGATAGCTATTGTTGTACGAAAATTCTACTAAGGGTAAGAAGTTATCCCAATGACCACCAAATTCTATCACACATGCACGAAGCATATACTCCAAAACTTGAATCGTTCGCTCAGACTGACCATCGGTATGAGGGTGAAATGCGGTACTCAGATCCAACCTAGAACCCAATTCAGCATGCAATATTTTCCAAAACATAGAAGTAAACTGCGTACCCCTATCTGATATAATGGAGAGTGGAACTCCATGCAATATCACCACTTCCGAGATGTAAAGTTTGGCCAACTTCTCCGCATTGTAAGTCACCTTGACCGGAATGAAGTGAGCAGACTTAGTTAACCTATCAACAATAACCCAAATGGAGTCATACTTACCCATTGTCTTTGGAAGACCAACCACGAAGTCCATTGCAATTCTCTCCCACTTCCATTCCGGAATGGGCATTCTCTAAAGTGTTCCTCCAGGCCTCTGGTGTTCATATTTCACTTGCTTACCGTTTGGACATTTGCCAATAAAGTCAACTATGTCACGCTTCATTCTACTCCACCAAAAGTGTTGCTTTAGGTCAAGATACATCTTGGTTGCACCAGGATGTATAGAATACCTTGAACTATGATCCTCTGTAAGAATAGTGTGGATCAACTCATCGACGCGGGGTACACATACCCTTCCGTTAATCCTAAAAACACCTTCCTCATCGATAGTTGCTTCTTTAGCCTCTCCTCGCAACACTTTATCTCGGATCCGAACTATTTCTCATCATTAAACTGTTTTCCCTTAATCTTGTCAAGGAAGGAAGATCTTGCCTCCACACAAGGCAAAAATCCTCCCTTCTCATTTACTTCTAACCTCATAAGGTCATTAGCCAGAATCTGAACTTCTCTAGCCAATAGGCGTCTAGAAACTTGCAAGTGAGCTAGACTTCCCATGCTTCCTGCCTTTCTACTTAAAGCATCTGCCACAACATTAGCTTTTCCCGGATGGTACAAGATTGTGATATCGTAGTCCTTCAGTAGTTCCATCCATCTCCTCTGTCTCAAGTTCTAATCCTTCTGAGTAAAAACATACTGTAGGCTACGATGATCCGTATAGACTTCACACTTCACCCCATAAAAATAGTGCCTCCATTGTTTCAATGCAAACACTACCGCAACCAACTCCAACTCATGGGTCGGATAATTACGTGCATGCACCTTTAATTGCCTTGAAGCATATGAAATTACACTCTTCTCTTGCATTAGCACTGCACCCAAACCAGAATAGGATGCATCACAATAAACAATGAAATTCTTACCTTCCACTGGCAAGGTAAGAATTGGTGCAGTAGTCAACAAGGTCTTTAGCTTCTGAAAGCTTTCTTCGCACTCGTCCGACCATACAAATGGAACATTCTGCTTAGTCAAGCTTGTCAACTTGGAAGCAATAGAAGAGAACCCCTTGACAAATCGGTGGTAGTATCTAGCTAAACCAACAAAACTCCTTACTTCTGACACATTAGTAGGTCTCTCCCAATTCTTCACTGCTTCAATCATAGATGGATCCACCATCACTCCATCCTTAGAAACCACGTTCCCTAAGAAGGACACTAAATCTAGCCAAAACTCACACTTGGAGAATTTGGCATAAAGCTTTTTCTCCCTCAACATTTCCAATACAATTCTTAAGTGCTCCTCATGTTCCTTCTTGCTCTTTGAGTAAACCAAAATATCATCAATGAATACAATGACAAAGAGATCCAGATATGGCTTAAAAATCCCATTCATCAAGCTCATGAAAGCAACAGGGGCATTCGTAATCCCAAAAGACATTACTAAGAACTCAAAATGCCCATACCTGGTCCGAAAAGAAGTCTTGGGCACATCCGTTGCCCGTATTTTAAATTGATTATAACCAGATCTCAACTCGATTTTTGAGAAGGTACAAGCACCTTGTAACTGATCGAACAAATCATCAATACGAGAAAGAGGATACTTGTTCTTAATAGTTACCTTATTAAGTTGTCTATAGTCTATGCACATCCGAAAAGTTCCATCCTTTTTCTTCACAAACAAAACCGGAGCACCCCAAGGAGATGCACTTGGTCTAATAAAGCCTTTGCTTAAAAACTCTTAAAGTTGGGCCTTTAACTCTCTTAACTCCGTGGGAGCCATTCTATAAGGTGGTATAGAAATGGGGCGAGTACCCGGTTCCAGATCAATGCAATAATCGATATCTCTATCCGGTGGCATACCAGGAAGGTCTGCAGGGAACACATCCAGAAACTTATGGACTACCGAAACTGACTCAATGGAAGGTATTTGGGTAGTGTCATCCTTAAGGTGTTCCAAGAACGCTAAACACCCTTTACTAACCATTCTCTTAGCACGAAGAAAGGATATTATACAAACTGGAGTGGAAGTGTAGTCACCCTCCCACACTAACGGATCTGTCCCAGGCTTGGCTAACGTCACAGTTTTAGCATTACAATCCAAGATCGCAAAATTCAGAGAAAGACAAGTCATACCCAGAATTACATCAAAATCAACCATTTCTAAGATAACCAAATCTACATAAGTATTGCTCCCCACAAAATTCACCAAACAAGACCTATATACCTTTTCAACTATCTCAGACTCACCACCGGAGTAGAAACACGAATAGGCATGTCAAGTAATTCACAATGTAAATTAAGACCATTAGCAAATGAAGAAGATACATAGGAACATGTAGAGCAAGGATCAAATAATACGGAAGCCATGAAATCACAAACCAAAAGATTACCTGTGATAACAACATCAGATGTCTCCGCTTCCGACCGCTCGGGGAAAGCGTAACAATGGTCCCTATCACCTGTCTGCCCGTTGCCCCTACCATGTTGTGCTGTAGGGGCTGCAGTTTTCCCGTTACCCCGGCCGTTTTGGTGACAACCATTACCTCAGCCACCACGTCCTCCAGAATAACGGCCTCTACCATGACCACCTTTTCCCCTAGCTATTGGGGGTCTATAACTCTGTTTTGGACAATTCCTCCTAATATGTCAAGTCTCCCCACATCCATAACACTTTCTGGAGTCAAGCATAGGTCTCTCAGAGAAGTGTTGACCGGTCTGAGGTGGACCCCCAACTACAGTTTGTAGTGACGACTGAATTGGTCGGACTGAGTAACCTCCGGAACCCTGTCCTCTAGAGTAAGAACCATTAAACTCACCTCCCTTTCGAAACCTTTTTGACGTCGATGTCATGGTGAAGTCACCTAGCTTCACTCCTTCCACCTCTATCACGAAGTCTACTACTTCTTGAAAGGATTTTGCCGTAGCCGCTACCTGTAAGGCTGAAATCCGCAATTCTGACCTCAACCCTTTCATAAAACAGCGAATCCGCTCTTGTGGACTGAAACAAAGTTGGGTGGCATACCTTGATAATGCACGAAACTTAGCCTCATATGCAGTAACCGACATCCTACCTTGCTCTAGGCTCAAGAACTCATCTCTTTTCCTATCCCTCAAAGTCCGAGGGATATACTTCTCCATAAACAAGCTAGAGAATGATGCCCAAGTCATAGGTAGTGCCTGTGTTGGTTGACACTCAACATGTGACCGCCATCACATTTTGGCGTTCCCTTGAAACTGATAAGTCACAAACTCAACACCAAACCGTTCTACTATACACATCTTGTGTAGTAGCTCACGACAGTCAACCAAAAAATCGTAGGCATCCTCAGATTCAACACCCTTGAAGACTCGAGGTTTCAATTTCAAGAACTTACTGAAAAGTTCATGCTGATCATTTGTCATTATAGGCCCTGTAGTCAGACGAGGAAACGTGCCTATTCCCAATGAGGCATCCACGCGGGGAGCCATAGTAGCTGCATGTTGTACCTCCGGAACCTGAGGTGCTGGTGCAGAAAGCACTTCAGGTGCCTGACCCTGATCAGATAACCCGCTAAGATAAGCAAGAACCTGATTGATCATCTCTGGGGTAGGTTGGGGTGGCAATTCCTCATTCTGCACTTGTTCATTCTCTCCTTCCTCACCCTATCTTACCACTTCCTCAGTCGGTGGAGGAGTCACCGACCTAGATTCAGATGGGCTAGGTGCTTGTCCTCTTCCTCTAGAGGACGTCCTCCCACGACCTCTTCCACGGCCTCTTGCCGCTACTCCTCTTCGAGCTACAGCCCCAGTGGCTGGCACAGACGCTTCTTGTCTTGCCGGTGTCGGTGTTGGCGGAGTCATTGCTCTAGTTCTTACCATCTGCGAAATAGAGTGAAGATGGTTAGATACCAATTTGTATAACCTAGATACCAATTGGACCCAAGTAATAGCACGAAAGAAAGAAAGAAAGAATGGAATTTTCCTAAAGTCTTATAGCCTCTCAAAGAAAAGTAAAGGCGTCCCCCTACCGTTCCTTAAGACTCTACTAGAATTGTACTTGTGTGATGAAACCAACGAACCTAACGCTCTGATACCAAGTTTGTCACGACCCAAAACTGAGCCGCGACTGGCACCTATACTTACCCTCCTATGTGAGCGAACCAACCAATCTAAACCCCAACATTTTAAACATAATGAAAAAAATACAATGCGGAAGACTTATACTCATTAATGAAAACCAATTCAATAACTTCTAAAATTCAACAACTATTATTCCCCAAAATCTGGAAGTCATCATCACAAGAACATCTATGATCAAATTACTAAACTAAGAGTACTCTAAGAAGCTAAAACAAGTAAAAGCTAGTCCATGCCGGAACATCAAGGCATCAACACATGAAGAAGAAGATCCTGTCCAAGCTAGAAGCATTAGCTCACCCCGAAAATCCGGTGTAATGAAGACTGGCTAGAATTGCGGTTGAGTTGAAGACGACGGCACGTTTGCTGCACTCCACATATAACAAAGAAAGAAACATACAAGTAGGGGTCAGTACAAAACACGGGTACTGAGTTGGTATCATCGGCCAACTCAAAATATAAAACAATATATATATCAAGTAATATTATAAAATCAACTACAATACTCAACATGTAGCAACAACAAGTACTATAATCATTAATAAGTACCGCCAAGTTCACGCATGAGGACTCAAGCCTCCATACAATACTCATTTGGGAATTAGGTTCATTAGATTGAGTATATTAACATCTTTTAAGATTCATCATCTTTATTTCTCTCATGTCGGTACGTGACACTCTGCTCCCCTACTACTATGTGTCGGAACGTGACACTCCGATCCCCTAATTCTACGTGTCGGTTCGTGACACCCGATCCCCTAATTCTATGTTTCGGAACGTGACACTTCGATCCCCTAATTCTACGTGTAGATTCGTGACACCCGATCCCCTAATTCTACGTGTCGGTTTGTGACATCCAATCCCCTAATTCTATGTGTCGGAACGTGACACTTCGATCCCTTAATTCTACGTGTCGGTTTGTGACACCCGCTCCACTAATCTCATTCTATCAATTATCCTTCTTTTATACCAAGGCATCATCAATCTCATTACTTTAGTTTATCAATCCTTCTCTTACGCCAAGGCATCATCAATGTCATTACTTTAGTTCATCAAGCCTTCTCTTATGCCAAGGCATCATTATTGACAAAAATATTAGGGTTTTTCAAGATTTATGATTCAATAGCTTCATCATGCTTATTTTATCACAATTATATAATCACATTCATGCAAGCATACAATTAAGCATATAGCAGGGTTTACAATACTACCAATACATATCATTCGCTATTAAGAGTTTACTACTAATAACATAAAAACCATAACCTACCTCCACCGAAGGTTCGTGATCAAGCAAGCAAATTCCCCAAAGCTTTGCTATCCTCTTCGTTCCTCTCTCTCTATCGTTTCTCTTTCCCTCTCCTTGTTCTTTCTATTTTTCTTATTTCAAACCCTATTTCTTTTACCCTAATTTGCATATAATTAAGTATAAAAGATTAGGAATTAACCCACTAATTAACTCAAGGTTATCTCTTTTAACCCCCAAGTAATTAAACTATCACAATTAACCCACTAATTTTATAATTAAAGAAGGAATAGTCAAAAACACCCCTTAAATTACTTAATAGAAATCCGACCCAGCCTGGGATTACGCAGACTGTGATGGCTCGTCGTGCCTGCGACGGTCCGTCCTGCTGCCTCGTCATAGAGTTCAGAGACTCAATTCCACTAAAGGGTCTGTGACGGCCCGTCGTGCCCACGACGGTCCGTCCTGCCATTCCATCACGAAGTTCAGAGAGTCGATTTCAGTACCCAAATTTCAGAATTTCTAAGTGTTTTAAAACAAGACCTCCTCGACGATCCGTCGTGCCCATGACGGTCAGCCGTGGGGTCCGTCGTCTCAGCTCGTTTTTCCTGAAATAAAATCTGCTGCTCCAAACGACTAAACAGGTCGTTACAATCTATCATCATTCAATAAACTACGTTTCAATCAATTACACATAAAATATAAATTAATCATATAAATTCAGAAAAAATAATTATTTTGCCAACACAGATTTAGAAAATAAAAGCATATTCCAATTTATAATTTTAAAGAGCACCTAAGTGCAAAGAGAATAAATTTTAACATGTACAAAAGCATACATACCACTAATCTAATTATAAACATAAAATATCTAAAAGAAACCTATCGCATGCAGAAAACAACTATAGAAAATATAGGTAAATAAAAGTATAATGGCATACATACAACACACACCTAGAGATTTTATGTGGAACGAGAAACAAAACAATATAAATACATCCTGATATCTCAAGTTATTACATACAAAACAAATGCCTCAAGAAGAATATCTCTCAAGAAGAATTTCAAATTCCATAAACTATTCTTTACAGGCATCGCTTGAACTTCTTAATGGTCATTATCACCCAAAAAAAATATCAAAACGATCGATAGTAGGAGAAAGAATAAACTCTCAAATCTTTGTTGGGGATCGTTACATTCAATAAGATAGATTATATCAGACATTCGTACATGTAATAATTGAAGAAGGTATCAATGATAACAAATCTGGGAGAAATCACGTTGGGAGGTTGAATTGAAACAAAAAGTTTGAAGACGAACGCAACATAAATAGGGTTTCATAGATCTATAAAGATACTTTAGTGTGTGTTTTTAAAATTTATACTTGCATTCTTTTGGACTAGGTCTTTTTTGGGCCTTGCAACTATATTATGCTCTACTATAATTGTGGATCGGAATTTTCGGGCCCATTTTTTGTTACTTTCTTTTATTTTTTTCTTTGATCTTTGATTTAAATGCATATAAAGATGGTCCATGGACCAAATTTAATTTCAAAATCTTTTCAAATAGATGTTGCGAGATGATTTTAAGATATTTTATATATTCTTTTTTTTACAATAGAGTATACACATATTACAAACACAATTAAAAGTATAGATATTATTTGTGTGCTGCCATAAGTATACGGTAATTCATATTGCTAATAATGAATTGCAAGAAATATTTACATTAGTAGAGATAGATCATATCGTCAATGTAAAAACTATTTTTAAAAAAGTGAAAATTTATGTTTATCGATTTTTCGATAGATAAAAGATTCAGAAGCATTATCACCTTACGATTGTGATCACCATAACCAAATCAAGCAGTCCAAGATATATTTTTAAATTGTATCTTTCAGAAAATATAACTACCCTTCAATATCAACTCCATATATTTCAATATTTTATAGAGAATCCTTTAGTACTGTAATTTGTCCTTCATGGTTTAGTTTTGCATGTTTATTATTTTTTTTTCTATATATATATGTATATATTTAAATATATATATATATATATATATATATATATATATATATATATATATATATATATATAGTCACTAATGAATTGCTAAAATAAGTAGCTACTTATTTGAAATGACTTAAATTACTTTATATATTCTACGAGGGGATGTTCCCATATACTTTATAATTTGTTTCTTGCATTGTGTATTGCTAAAATATTAGGTAACTCATTAATTTAATATTACCTTGACGAACAAGTGAAAGAAAAGGACGCAACACACAATTTTCAAATTTTATGGGACACTCTGTGTAACGACCTGTTTAGTCGTTTTGAGCAGCAGATTTTATTTCTGGAAAAACTGGCTGAGTCGACGGATCCCACGACGGACCTTCATGGGCTCGACGGACCATCGAATGGGTCTCGTTCCAAAACACATAGAATTCTGAAATTTGGGTACTGAAATCTACTCTCTGAACTTCGCGACGAAGTGGCAGGACTGACCGTCACAGGCGTGACGGGCCATCACAGACCCTTGGTAAAAGTTAGTCTCTGAACACTGTGACGGAAGCAGCAGGACGGACCGTCGCAGGCACGACGGGCCGTCACAGGCTGCGTAATCCTAGGCTGGGTCGGATTTCTGTTAAATGTTTGAAGGGGCGTTTGGGACTATTCCTACTATAATTATATATTTAGTGGGTTAATGTTAATAATTTAACTACTTGAGGGTTAAAGGAGATAACCTTGAATTAATTAATGGGTTAATTCATCATCTTTTATACTTAATTATATGCTAATTAGGGTAAAAGAAAGAGGGTTTGAATAAGAAAAATAGAAAGAACAGAGATAGAGAGAGGAGAACGCACGAACGACAAAGAGGAGAAACGAAGAGGAAAGCAAAGCATTGGAAAAGTAGATTGCTTGAATCACAATTCTTCGGTGGAGGTAGGTTATGGTTTATGCTATTCGTAGTAAACTTTTAATAGCGAATGATATGTATTGGGTAGTACTGTAAACCCTTCTATATGCTTAATTGTATGCTTGCATGAATGTGATTATATAATTGTGATAAAATAAGCATGATGAGGCTATTGAATCCTAAATCTTGAAAAACCCTAATCTACTTTGTTAATAATGATGCCTTGGTATAAAAGATGGTGAACGAAAGTAGTGAGATTAGGGGATCGGGTGTCACGTTTCGGCACCCGAATAGTAATAGAGGATCGGGTGTCACGTTCCGACACAAGGATAGTATATGGATCGAGTGTCACGTTCTGACACCAGGATAGTATATGAGGATCGGAGTCACGTTCCGACACCAGGATAGTATATGAGGATCGGAGTGTCACGTTCCGACACCAGCATAGTATATGAGGATCTGAGTGTCACGTTCCGACACCAGGATAGTATATGGATCGGGTGTCACGTTCCGACACCAGGATAGTATATGAGGATCAGAGTGTCACGTTCTGACACCAGGATAGTATATGAGGATCGAAGTGTCACGTTCCGACACCAAGATAGTATATGGAGTGGAGTGTCATGTACCGACACAAGAGGTATAAAGATAATGAATCTTGAAATATGTTAATATACTCAATTTAATGAACCTAATTTCCAAATGAGTATGGTATTGAGGCTTGAGTCCTCATGGGTGTACTTGGCGTTACTTATTAATTATTATAGTACTTGATGTTGCTACAGATTGAGTATTGTAGTTGATTTATGATATGATCTGATATATACTGTTTTCTATTTTGAGTTGGCCGATGATACCTACTCAGTACTTGTGCTTTGTACTGACCCCTACTTGTATGTTTCTTTCTTTGTTATTTGTGGAGTGCAGTAAACGTACCGTCGTCTTCAACTCAACCGCAACTCTAGCCAGTCTTCATTACATCGGATTTCAGGGTGAGCTTATGCTTCTAGCTTGGAGTGGATCTTCTTCCTCATGTCTTGATGCCTTGAAGTTCCGGCATGGACTAGCTTTTTATTTTAATAAAGCTTTCTAGACACTCTTAGATTTAGTAATTTGAGGATAGATGTTCTTGTGATGATGACTTCCAGATTTTGGGGGATAATAATAAGTATTGAGTTTTAGATGTTATTTAATTGATTTTCGTTAATGAGTTTAAGTCTTTCGCATTATATTCTGTTATTATATTGAAATGTTAGGTTTTGTATTGGTTGGTTCGCTCATATAGGAGGGTAAGTGTGGGTTCCACTCACGACACGTTTTGGGTCATGACAAAATTGGTATCAGAGCATTAGGTTCGTTGGTCTCATCACAGAAGAAAGAGTCTAGTAGAGTCTTAAGGAACGGTAGGGGGACGCCTTTACTTTTCTTTGAGAGGCTGTAGGACTTTAGGAAAATTTCATTCTTTCATTCTTTATTTCGTGCTATTACTTGGATCCAATTGGTATCTAGGTGATACAAATTGGTATCTGACCATCTTCACTCTATTTCACAGATGGTTAGAACTAGAGCAACGACTGCGCCAACACCAACATCGGCAAGACAAGAAGTGTCTGAGCCATCCACTGGGGCTATAGCTCGAAGAGGAGTAGTGGCAAGAGGCCATGGAAGAGGTTGTGGGAGGACGTCCTCTAGAGGAAGAGGACAAGCACCTAGCCCATCTAAAACTAGGGCGGTGACTCCTCCACCAACTGAGGAAGTGGTAAGAGAGGGTGAGGAAGGGGAGAATGAACAAGTGCAGAATGAGGAATTGCCACCCCAACCTACCCTAAAGATGATCAATCAGGTTCTTGCTTATCTTAGCGGGTTATCTGAACAGGGCCAGACACCTCCAGTGTTTTCTGCACCAACACCTCCGGTTCCGGAGGTACAACATGCAGCTACTATGGCTTCCCGCATGGATGCCTCATTGGAAATAGGCACGTTTCCTCGTCTGACTACAGGGCCTATAATGACAAGTGATCAACATGAACTTTTCAGTAAGTTCTTTAAATTGAAACCTCCAGTCTTCAAGGGTGCTGAATTAGAGGATGCCTACGATTTTCTTGTTGACTGTCATGAGCCACTACACAAGATGGGTATAGTAGAACGATTTGGTGTTGAGTTTGTGACCTATCAGTTTCAAGGGAACGCCAAAATGTTGTGGCGGTCACATGTTGAGTGTCAACAAACAGAGGCACCACCTATGACTTGGGCATCATTCTCTAGCTTGTTTATGGAGAAGTATATACCCCGTACTTTGAGGGATAGGAGGAGAGATGAGTTTCTAAGCCTAGAGCAAGACAGGATGTCGGTTACTGCTTATGAGGCTAGGTTTCGTGCACTATCCACATATGACACTAACCTTTGTTTCAGTCCACAAGAGCGGATTCGCTGTTTTGTGAAGGGGTTGAGGTCAGTGTTGCGGATTTCAGCCTTACAGGTAGCGGCTAGAGCAAAATCCTTTCAAAAGTGGTAGACTTCGTGATAGAGGTGGAGGGAGTGAGGCCAGATGAATTCACCATGGCATCGACATCAAAAAGGTTTTGTAAGCGAGGTGAGTTTAATGGTTCTTACTCCAGAGGGCAGGGTTCAGGAGGTTACCCAGCCCGACCTATTCAGTCTTCACTACAGACTATAGTTGGGGGTCCACCGCAGACCAGTCAACATTACTCTGAGTTTGGTGGTTATCCCCAGACTTCGTCATTCTCACAGAGGCCGATGATTGAATCCAGAGAGTGTTATGGATGTGGGGAGACTGGACATATTAAGAGGTTTTGTCCAAAACAGAATTACAGACCTCCAATAGTCAGAGGTAGAAGTGGTCATGGAAGAGGCCGCTATTCTGGAGGACGTGGTGGTCGAGGTAATGGTGGTCACCAAAACAGCCGGGGTGACGGGCAAACTGGAGCAACTACATCACAACATGGTACGCGCAACGGGCAGATAGGTGAGAGGGCCCATTGTTATGCTTTCCCCGAACAGTCTGAAGCGGAGACATCTGATGCTGTTATCAGAGGTAATCTTTTGGTTTGTGATTTGATAGCTTCCGTATTATTTGATCGTTGCTCTACTTTTTCAAATGTATCTTCCTCATTTTCTACTGGTCTTAATTTACCTTGTGAATGGCTTGACATGCCTATTCGTGTTTCTACTCTAGTGGGTGAGTCTGTGATAGTCGAAAAGGTGTATAGGTCTTGTCCTGTGACTTTTGTGGGGAGCAATACTTATGTATACTTGGTTATCCTAGAAATGGATGACTTCAATCTAATTCTGGGTATGACTTAGCTTTCTCCAAATTTTGCAATCTTGGATTGTAATGCTAAGACTGTGACGTTAGCCAAGCCTGGGAGAGATCCGTTAGTATGGGAGGGTGACAACACTTCCAGTCCGGTTCGTATCATCTCCTTCCTTCGTGCTAATAGAATGGTTAGTAAAGGGTGTTTAGCTTTCTTGGCACACCTCAGGGATGATACTACCCATGTACCTTTGATTGAGTCGGTTTCGATAGTCCGTGAGTTTCTGGATGTGTTCCCTGTAGATCTTCCTAGTATGCCACCGGATAGAGATATTGACTTCTGCATTGATCTTGAAGCGGGCACTCGCCTCATTCTATACCCCCTTATAGAATGGCTCCCGCGGAGTTAAGAGAGTTAAAGGACCAACTGAAAGAGTTGTTAAGCAAGGGATTTATTAGACCAAGTGCATCTCCTTGGGGTGCTCCTGTTTTGTTTGTGAAGAAGAAGGATGGAAATTTTAGGATGTGCATAGACTACTGGCAACTGAATAATATAACTGTGAAGAAAAAGTATCCTCTTCCTCGCATCGATGATTTGTTCGATCAATTAAAAGGTGCTTTTACCTTCTCAAAAATCGATTTGAGATCTGGTTATCGCCAACTGAAAATACGGGCAACGGATGTGCCCAAGACTGCTTTTCAGACCAGGTATGGGCATTATGAGTTCTTAGTAATGTCTTTTGGGCTTACGAATGCCCCTGCCGCTTTCATGAGCTTGATTAAAGGAATTTTTAAGCCATATCTGGATCTCTTTGTCATTGTATTCATTGACGATATATTGGTGTACTCAAAGAACAAGAAAGAACATGAGGAGCACTTGAGAATTGTATTGGAAATGTTGAGGGAGAAAAAGCTTTATGCCAAATTCTCCAAGTGTGAGTTTTGGCTAGATTCAGTGTCCTTCTTGGGGCACGTGGTTTCAAAGGATGTAGTGATGGTGGATCCATCTATGATTGAAGCAGTGAAGAATTGGGAGAGACCTACTAATGTTACAGAGGTAAGGAGCTTTGTTGGTTTAGCTAGCTACTACCATCGATTTTTCAAGGGATTTTCCTCTATTGCTTCCCAACTGACAAATTTAACTAAGCAAAGTGTTCCATTTGTATGGTCGGACGAGTGTGAAGAAAGCTTTCAGAAGCTCAAGACTTTGTTGACACTGCACCACCTTGCCAGTGGAAGGTAAGAATTTCATTGTCTATTGTGATGCATCCTATTCGGGTTTGTGTGCAGTGCTAATGCAAGAGAAGAATGTGATCGCTTATGCTTCGAGGCAATTAAAAGTATATGAACGTAACTATCCGACCCATTATTTGGAGTTGGCATCGATAGTGTTTGCATTAAAGCAATGGAGACACTATCAATATGGGGTTATGTGTGAAGTCTATACGGATCATCGTAACCTACAGTATGTCTTTACACAGAAAGATTTGAATTTGAGACAGAGGAGATGGATGGAACTACTGAAGGAATACGATGTTACCATCTTGTATCACCCAGGAAAGGCTAATGGTGTAGCTCACTTGCAAGTTTCTAGACGCCCATTGGCTAGAGAGGTTCAGACTCTGGCTAATAACTTTATGAGGTTAGAGGTAACTAAGAAGTGAGGATTGTTGGCTTGAATGGAGGGAAGATCTTCCTTTCTTGACAAGATTAAGGGATAGCAGTTTAGAGATGAGAAATTGATCCGGATTCGAGATAAACTGTTGCGAGGAGAGGCTAAGGAAACAACGATCGATGAGGAAGGTGTTTTGAGGATTAAGGGAAGGGTATGTGTACCCCGCGTCGATGATTTGATCAACACTATTCTTACAGAGGTTCATAGCTCATGATATTCTATACATCCGGGTGCAACAAAGATGTATCGTGACCTAAAGTAACATTTTTGGTGGAGTAGAATGAAGCGTGACATTGTGGAGTTTGTTGCCAAATGCCCAAATTGTCAGCAAGTAAAGTATGAACACCAGAGGCCTGGAGGAACACTTCAGAGAATGCCCATTCCGGAACGGAAGTAGGAGAGAATCGCAATGGACTTCGTGGTTGGTCTTCCAAAGACAATGGGTAAGTATGACTCTATTTGGGTAATTGTTGATAGGTTAACTAAGTCTGCTCATTTCATTCCGGTCAAGGTGACTTACAATGCAGAGAAGTAAGCCAAACGGTACATCTCGGAAGTTGTTTGGTTCCATGGGGTTCCACTCTCCATCATATTAGATAGAGGTACGCAGTTTACTTCTAAGTTTTGGAAAACATTGCATGCGGAATTGGGTACTAGGTTGGACCTTAGTACTGCGTTCCATCCTCAGACCGATGGTCAGTCTGAGTGAATGATTCAAGTGTTGTAGGATATGCTTCGTGCATGTGTGATAGAGTTTGGTGGCCATTGGGTTAGCTTCTTACCCTTGGCAGATTTCTCCTACAACAATAGCTATCACTCAAGTAATTGTATGGCCCCATTTAAGGCACTGTATGGGAGGAGATGTAGATCTCCCATTGGTTGGTTTGATGCATTTGAGGTTAGACCTTGGGGTAGTGACCTTCTGAGGGAATCGTTAGATAAAGTGAAATGCATTCAAGAGAAGCTTTTAGCGGCTCAAAGTAGGCAGAAATAATATGCTGATCGAAAGGTTAGAGACTTGGAGTTTATGGAGGGTGAGCAAGTTTTGCTGAAGGTTTCGTCCATGAAAGGGGTGATGCGGTTTGGTAAGCGAGGTAAGCTAAGCGAAAGGTATATTGGTCCATTTGAAGTTCTGAAGTGCGTGAAGGAGGTAGCTTATGAATTAGCCTTGCCCCCAGGACTGTCAGAAGTGCATCCGGTGTTTCATGTGACTATGTTGAAAAGATATCATGGGGATGGAAACTACATCATTCGTTGGGATTCAGTTCTGCTTGATGAGCATTTGTCTTATGAGGAGGAGCCTGTTGCAATTTTAGATAGAGAAGTCCGCAAGTTGAGGTCAAGAGAGATTGCATCCATCAAAGTTCAATGGAAGAATCGACCAGTTGAAGAAGCCACTTGGGAGAAGGAGTCTGATATGGAAGAAATATACCCACACCTATTTACAGATTCACGTACCCCTTTTCGCCCTTGTTTTTCTTCTAATGATAGATCGAGGATGAACGATGGGTAAACTGGTATCTATTGTAACGACCTGTTTTGTCATTTTGAGCAGCAGATTTTATTTCTGGAAAAACTGGCGGAGTCGACGGATCCCACGACGGACCGTCATGGGCACGACGGACCGTCGAGGGGGTCTCGTTCCAAAACACTTAGAATTCTGAAATTTGGGTACTGAAATTGACTATCTGAACTTCGCGACGAAGTGGCAGGACGGACCGTCACAGGTGTGACAGGCCGTCACAGACCGTTGGTAAAAGTTAGTCTCTGAACTCTTTGACGGAAGCAGCAGGACGGACCATCGCAGTCACGACAGGCCGTCAGAGGCTGCATAATCCCAGGCTGGGTCAGATTTTTGTTAAATGTTTTAAGGGGCGTTTTGGACTATTCCAGCTATAATTATAAATTTAGTGGGTTAATGTTAATAATTTAACTTCTTGAGGGTTAAAGGAGATAACCTTGAATTAATTAATGGGTTAATTCATCATCTTTTATACTTAATTATATGCTAATTAGGGTAAAAGAAAGAGGGTTTGAATAAGAAAAATAGAAAGAACAGAGAGAGAGAGAGGAGAACGCACGAATGAGAAAGAGGAGAAACGAAGAGGAAATCAAAGCATTGGAAAAGTAGATTGCTTGAATCACAATTCTTCGGTGGAGGTAGGTTATGGTTTATGCTATTCGTAGTAAACTCTTAATAGCAAATGATATGTATTGGGTAGTATTGTAAATCCTTCTATATGCTTAATTGTATGCTTGCATGAATATGAATATATACTTGTGATAAAATAAGCATTATGAGGCTATTGAATCCTAAATCTTGAAAAACCGTAATCTACTTTGTTAATGATGATGCCTTGGTATAAAAGAAGGCTTGGTGAACGAAAGTAGTGAGATTAGGGGATCGGGTGTCACGTTCCGCCACCAGGATAGTAATAGAGGATCGGGTGTCACGTTCCGACACCAGGATAGTATATGGATCGGGTGTCACGTTCCGACACCAGGATAGTATATGAGGATCGGAGTGTCACGTTCCGACACCAGGATAGTATATGAGGATCAGAGTGTCACGTTCCGACACCAGGATAGTATATAAGGATCGGAGTGTCACGTTCCGACACCAGGATAGTATATGGATCAGGTGTCACGTTCCGACACCAGGATAGTATATGAGGATCAGAGTGTCACGTTCCGACACCAGGATAGTATATGAGGATCGGAGTGTCACGTTCAAACACCAGGATAGTATATGGAGCGGAGTGTCACGTACCAACGCAAGAGGTATAAAGATAATGAATCTTGAAATATGTTAATATACTCAATTTAATGAACCTAATTTCCAAATGAGTATGGTATTGAGGCTTGAGTCCTCATGGGTGTACTTGGCGTTACTTATAAATGATTATAGTACTTGATGTTGCTACAGATTAAGTATTGAAGTTGGTTTGTGATATGATCTGATATATATTGTTTTGTATTTTGAGTTGGCCGATGATACCTACTCAGTACTTGTGTTTTGTACTGACCCCTACTTGTATTTTTCTTTCTTTGTTATTTGTGGAGTGCAGCAACCGTACCGTCGTCTTCAACTCAATCGCAACTCTAGCTAGTCTTCATTACATCAGATTTCAGGGTGAGCTAATGCTTCTAGCTTGGAATGGATCTTCTTCCTCATGTCTTGATGCCTTGAAGTTCCGGCATGGACTAGCTTTTTATTTTATTCTAGCTTTCTAGACACTCTTAGATTTAGTAATTTGAGGATAGATGTTCTTGTGATGATGACTTCCAGATTTTGGGGGATAATAATAAGTATTGAGTTTTAGAAGTTATTTAATTGACTTTCATTAATGAGTTTAAGTCTTCGGCATTATATTCTGTTATTATATTGAAATGTTGGGTTTTGTATTGGTTGGTTCGCTCACATAGGATGGTAATTGTGGGTGCCACTCACGAAACATTTTGGGTCGTGACAGTCTGTACGTCAAAAGTAATGTGGAGCATCTATTAAATATATTTAAGAAAATCTCGAATATCAATGGAAGATTCTTTTTTTAAAATGAATTCATTTTTTCTACGGGTAGGACAAGGTAGAATATATCCAATACTATTATATATGAAAAGATTATAAGTAACTTTTTATTTATATTCATAATAATATTAAGAAATTTAAAATTATAAATAATTTGTAAATTGGTACTCCCTTCATATGAATCATAAGAAAACTAATTTTTTAATAATTAAAACAGATATCAGTTCTCAAGTCCCAATTTATTTTATTTTTAAGTTTATTTTAATTTATCCTTTAGGTAAAACCATTTCTCTTTATTCGTCATTTTTTTACTTTTTCCTCAACCATTCACTTTTTTCAAGAAAATATCATTTTTTCTTTATTTTTCAAATATTAAAAATAAACAAAGAGACTCAAAATCATTGAAGATGTGTGTAAACAATGAATCTTAAATCATTAGTGAGGTGATACAATTTATGAAATTGATTGACACTAAGCTTTTTGAATTTCTAACACAAAATATTTTTGATTATACATATTCCGTTCATAAATAATAAAAAGTTTATATTGTACGACAAATAGAAAAATGTCGTTAGGCGAAAATTGAAGGAAGTTTTTCCCCACATCAAGCTATATAGTATATTCCAACTGTATAATTATTGTTAAATAAATTATAAACATATTATTTACATCCAATTTTGGCCTAACATTTTAAAAATTCGTGATTCCTTTCCCACATTGTCTCTGAAAAGATTTTCAATTTTGCAATAGTCCCACATCGGTATTTCATCCTTTTTGAGGATTTTTGGGTTTCTATATAAGCCCAATTCATTCACTATTTTTATGAGAGGATTTTGAAGGGGAAGACCAAAGAGTACCCATAAAAATTTGAGAATTCTTGGTTTCATAGTTCAAAATTTTAGATTGTTTTTTTTTTTGTGGTTTTTAGACTTGAGGAGGTGGAGTCGTCTCGTTCAAACTCGTAGTTTCGGATCGCTGTCCAGAACCAGGTAATTTTTTTTCTTAGCATTGTTTTATTTAATTCCCACCTCTTTTATGTTTTCTGTTTATTATATGTAGCTTGTTTTGTTTTTTTTTAGTTTAATGTAGTTCTAAAAAGTCAATTCATATTCGTGTTTATTGTAGTTTTAATATTAGCACTATTTTACGATTTGATGTTTATTTATTTATTATTATTATTATTTTAAAATTGTTAGTCAACTATTTGCTATCTTAACTTTTCAGGGTTCTGTTATTATTTTATTTTAATGTTATTTTTATTTTTATATATTACGTTACTGTAGTTCTCATTTCTAATTATGTTTTTTCAGTTTGGTAATAATTTTCCATATTCCCTTGGCATAAGTTTGTTATGCTTTATTGATATTCAAGTTTATATATAATTTTAGTTGTTTGATCTGGCCGATGAAGAAATTACCGTCGATTTCCAAGGCCTCCCATGTTAATAAGACGGATTTTTATGATTTGAGTTATTCATTTTTATTTATATTTATTTGGTACTAACTCTTTTACTAAATGTTTATAGGTAGCCGGAGGTGCTTCTCCTTGAAATTATTCGAATGAAGTTCGAATCATACTTTTAATTTCATTATCTTGTGAATATTGACGTTAGGCAAACTTTAGGTCGATTATTATTTTATTTTATAGTATATATTGCATGTTTATTATATATGTACATTATTTTATTTTCCTCCTCAATTTGAAACATATGAACTCAGTGGGGAACCACAATTGTGGATTTCGAAGGGTACCTAACCCCTTCCCTTCGAAATAACTTGAACCCCTTACCGAGAATGAATTTGGTTTCGTAGATTAATAATTGGTTTCCTTGTTTTCCTAAAATTAGGTGGCGACCCTTTTTAAAACTCGTTTATTTTTAAAACTTTCTTAAAATTAAAACAATTAATTATTTTTGAGTTGCCGCGAGTTTCGCCCTATTTTGATAGAGTAGGGATGTTAAAAAAATGGCGACTCCGCTGGGGAGTTTAGAGGTTTTAACCAATATGAAATTAATATTTTTTCAAATTGAGGAAATTTTTGTTGTATTGTTATGTTATATCTTGTATTTTATATCTTGCTAATTTGTATATTGTATTTATTCATTATTCATTTTATTGTGTGTATATTATCATTACATTTCATTGCATAATTTTCGTCAATTGACAAATAGTTTCCATTCGGATAAAGGAAGTAACGTGGCTTACCACGACTTTCTTCAGAAAAACAAGTCTAATCTTTGGAAGTAATAAACGAATAATTGGCTTGCGGTCATCCAATGTCGTTTATTAGCTTCACCCTGTTGTCTGTCCAACTCGGGTATCCGTCACTTCTATACCAATTCTAGTCACCCTAGGATAGAGCAAAACCAAATCCAAGTTTAAGCATCAGCCTAAGATGACCACACCCAAGGCGTGTTGTGTCCATTAGAAAGACCACCTTGAGTCCATAATTGCTTCTAGCCTAAAAGGACGATCATAATTGTGTGTAATTTGAAGGATGTATACGTTGTTTGAGAAAATCATTGTCTCATAGGGTAATGATTAGCTTATAGTTTGTTTAGGTTAAAGAATGAGCTTCACCAGCTACTTGTCTATTCGAAGATATTGGCACCCGGAGATGACAACAAATCAAGAAAGCAGAAGGATCTTTCTTGGAGGCATATTTAGGGTCGTACCGCTGTGTGGGACTGATTATTTTGTATACATTTCCCCTATTATGTATCCCCATTAAGTTTTATATATAATTTTTGTATAAATTTGAGTTTTTGGGCAATGAAATATTTCAAATCACTTATACATCCTTCGAATCGATAGGCCTACCCTAGGCATAAAAGGGTCACATATTTGTATAGGACGCGCAATAATTGTTTGTATGCTATGTGATATATTCAGTTTGTCTTTAATTAAAACAGTATTTATGTGTTTTATTCATTATTTATACATATTTTGCATTATCCATTATGTACAGGAACTAAAACTTTTACATTTTTGAGTTGTTCTTCTTCAAAGCAAAATGTTGATTTATGTCGGAATTCAGAAATCATTATTTGTTCAATGTTGAAAGAGACAAGAGGATTAGCGAAATTAGATTCCTTGCATTTCTCAATTATATAAGGTCAAAACGATAAAGCAGGGGAGTATTTGACTATGAGGTGACACCTACTTATTTTTATTATTATTTTGCATGATGGTCTTGCTCTCACATATTTCTCATATTTTAGTAGGGATACCATCCCCGACATCAGTCGGGGATGGTCATAACAGTGTCTGGATCTCGTTAAAATTTAAAGGAGACAAATGTCCAAGAAAACATCCAAAAAGAGTACAAAAAATCATTACTGTAGAAATTCGTAGGTTACATTCAACACACAATATAAATTTTAACGAATAAGATGTTATAGAACATATTTTTGAAAAAAAAAATCAACTTCATGACTACAAATTTCAGTTGCGTTAGACCTAGGAATTTCTTTAAGTTGTCTAAATCTTTCAATTTGTATATGCCTTATTTGCACGAACTACGCGTACCTGATTGTCATTTTAATGAGATACGTAGGAAACCCTTTTTTGTTCCGGTATCATCTTTAAAAAAATAATTGTTTGTGCATATTTTTCAAGTCATATCTGGCCGAACTACGCATACCTGATTCTCATTTCAGTGAGATACGTAGGCAACCCTTATTGGGTTCTGTATTACCTTCTAAAACAAAATATTATAAAATAGTTTATTCATATTTTCCAACTCATATATGCATGAACTACGCACACTTTATTCTTATTTTAATGATATACGTAGGAAACCCTTCTTGGGTTCGGTATTATCTTATAAAATAAAATTATAAAATAGTTTGTTCATATTTTCCAACTCATATCAGCATGAACTACGCACACCTGGTCCTCATTTTAATGAGATACGTTTGCAACCCTTCTTGGGTTCGGTATTATCTTCTCAAAAAAACAATAATAAAAAAAATAGTTTATTCATATTTTCTAACTCATATCTGCATGAACTACGTACCTGATTTTCATTTTAATGAGAAACGTATGCAACCTTTCATGGGTTCGGTATTATCCTTTTCTTAAAAAAAAAAGTAAGATAAAAGTAAGAAAAAATTGTTTGTGCATATTTTCCAGGTCATATCTGCACGAACTACGCGTACCTGATTCTCACGTTAATGAGATACGTAGGCAGCCTTTCTCGGGTTCGGTAATCAGTTTTCAAAAAAATAAAAATTATTTGTACATACTGTTAGAGTCATTTCTTCAGCTCGGTCGGGACCTATGTAGTTAAGAGCATGTAAATATATTCGATATGATTGAAAAGACTGACTTTGCGGTAAACCATATATTTTCGTGGTACCTCTTATTTGTACTTTTGTGATGCTTGAAAATTTTCTTGCATGCAATGAAGATAAGAATAAAACTAACCTTATGTTTCATGTGCATTGTGTTGTGAGATTTTTATCAAAGTTCAATTGTGTTACACTGTTGACCTACAACTTGACCTGAATGTTTTTCAAGGCGAAATCATTATTAATGTTTTGTTTGAGAAAGGATTGTAGGACTTTTTTGACCCGATTGTTCCTTCCAAAGCCTAAAAAATTACATTAATCCCTAGTTTTTCCATTTTGAGCCTGATACCTTTATTTGGACAACCACATCTTAACACTACCCTTTTGAGTGCTTACAAGCACTATCCTCTCTTGGCCCTACCTTCTTGAGTGCACAAAGAATGTGCAAATTAAAAGAGGATACCCATGTTTGATATTTCAAAAAACAAAGACATTGAGTCTCTCAAAATCAAGAAAGCAAAGACTCTAGAGTAAAAGAGAGAAAGAAAAAAAAGGTGGAAGAAATACAGAAAGACAAAAATTTCCTTTACAGGATCAGTGAAAGGTAAGAAGGAAAATACTCCAACAAAAAAGGAAAAATTATTATAATAAAGAAGTGAACAAAGAAAAGCTCCAACGAATAAGGACTCAAAAGAAGGAAAAGAAGAGAAAAAGAGAAAAGCTCAAAAAAAAGAATAAAAAAGAGAGAGCTCAAAAAAGAAGAAGAAGGGAAAAGTGTTAAAAATGAGAATTGAAAAAAAGAAGATAAAAGGTGGGAGAACAATGAGGATCTGACGTCAAAGGCGTACCAATTATTAAGAGCACAAATTATGTGTAACGCTCAAGGAGGAATTTAGTCACTTTTACCTCAAATAAATATCCTACCCATCCCTAAGCCTACGTTACAAGCCAATGTCAAGCCCTACATGATCTCATTCAAAATGTTCTTACATTAGTGGAGATCTACATAAGGGTCAAGGATATGGTATTACAGTTGTGTGCATTGAACATTCTTGTGAGTGTGATTGCATTGTGAAAATGTCATATAATCAAATGTTTCAAATATGTGTGAAATAGAACTATCCTTTGTCGTGAGGGCACTTGAAACACGAGGATTGATACAATTCAAAACCTTTTTTTGAAACAAGATGAACGGATCTTGTTAATCCTTAATTATATTTGAGGTACCACTTGAAGCTGTAGGAATTACCTTAATTCAATATTTTTTAAAAAAAGAGATTTACATGCAATCCTTATTATTGGTACCAATCGTGGTGAAGATTTGACTATCTCATCACATTTATTTTATTTTTGAAAAAAAAAGAGAAAAAAATTGTGTTTTGAGTTGTTAATTATAAAAAGTGTTATTAAGTTAGTCTTATATGTGTGAGACGCATATTTTACTTCATTGGATTGTCTATCCCCAAAATTTGATATGTCTTGTTTTAGGCTTTGAATATAGCAAAGGATACAATTTGCATATTCCATCATGTTCATATTGTGCATTTTCTATTGATAATCTTTCTGATTCTTTGCAGCAGTCATCATCCACGAGATTCGAATTACATTTGACCTGATTCTTGCCTCAACAGGATATGTAGGCGCCACGATGGCTCAGTCATATACCCAGTGTGATTAATACTTCTCATTACAATAAAAACTGGGATAGAATTTTTGAAGATATTTCAAAAATTCACAATAGAGATAGCCAAAAAGTCAATATTAAAGATCATTTTGAGATTTTCCAAAATTCTAACTAGGACAGAATTTTGAGGGAAACCTCAAAATTCTGCTAAGTGTTGCGAGAAGCTTGATAGTAACTACAAAGATCATGCATTGCGAGTTAATTCATGCATCATTAGTTAATATTCATGCATCGCGAGTTGATATTCATGCATTGCGAGTTAATATTCATGCATCGAGAGTCAATTCATGCATCACTATTTAATATTCATGCATCGTGAGTTAATTCATACATTGCGAGTTAATATTCATGCATCGCGAGAAGATTTCATACCTCGCAGAAAATTCATGCATCGCGAGAAGATTTCATACCTCGCAAAAATTCATGCATCGCGAGAAGATTTCATACCTCGCATAAATGTATGCATCGCAGGAAGATTTCATACCTTGCGAAATTCATGCATCACTAGTTAATGTTGATGCATCGCGAGGAGATTTCATACCTCGAAGAAAATTCATGCGTCGCGAGAAGATTTCATACATCGCAGAAAATTCATGTATCGTGAGAATATTTCGTACCTCACAGAAATGTATGCATCCCAAGAAGTTTTCATACCTTGCGGAATTTATGCATTGCGGGAAGATATTCATGCCCTGTAAAATATCGTGCATCGAGAGTCAATTCATGCATTGCAAGTTAATATTCATGCATCGAGAGTCAATTCATGCATCACTAGTTAATATTCATGCATCGAGAGTTAATTTTCATGCATCGCGAGAAGATTTTATACCTCGCAGAAAATTCATGCATCACGAGAAGATCTCATACCTTGCAGAAATGTATGCATCGCAAGAATATTTCATACCTTGTGGAATTTATGTATTGTGGGAAGATATTCATGCCCCGCAGAAGATAATGCATCGAGAGTCACTTCATGCATCACTAGTTAATTCATGCATCGAGAGTCAATTCATTCATCACTAGTTAATGTTCATGCATCGCGAGAAGATTTCATACCTAGCAGAAAATTCATGTGTCGCGAGAAGATTTCATACCTCGTAGAAAATTCATACATCGCGAGAAGATTTCGTACCTCGCAGAAATGTATGCATCGCAGGAACATTTATTACCTTGTGCGAAGATATTCATCCCATACATAAGATCATGCATCGAGAGTCAATTCTTGCATTGCAAGTTAATATTGATGCATCGAGAGTCAATTCATGCATCATAAGTTAATAGTCCTGCATCGAGAGTTAATTTTCATGCATCGCGAGCAGATTTCATACCTCGCAGAAAATTCATGCATCGCGAGAAGATTTCATACCTCGCAGAAATGTATGCATCGCAAGAGATTCCATACTTTGCGGAATTTATATATTGCGGGAAGATATTCATGCCCCGCAAGAAGATCATGCATCGAGAGTCAATTCATGCATCTTTAGTTATTTCATGCATCGAGAGTCAATTCATGCATCGCCAGTCAATACTCATGCATAATAGAAGATCATGCATCGCTAATTAATATTCATGTATCACGAGTTAATATTCATGCATCGCTAATTAATATTCATGCATTGTGAGTTAATATTCATGCATCGCGGATTAATAATCATGCATTGCGAGTTAATATTTATGCATCGCGAGAAGATTCAATTCCTTGCAAAAGTTTACATATCGCAAGAAGATTTAATACCTTGCAGAATTTATGCACTGCGAGAAGATTTCATCTCTCGCAAAATTTTATGCATCGCGATAAGATTCCATCCCTTGCAAAAGTTTACATATCGCAAGAAGATTACATACCTTGCGGAATCATGCATAGCGAGAAGATTTCATCCCTCGCAAAATTTTATGCATCGCGAGAAGATTCAATTTTCCTCACAAAAGTTTACATATCGCAAGAAGATTTCATACCTTGCGGAATTTATGCCTCGCAAGAAGATTCTATCCCTCGCAAAATTTTATGAATTGCGAGAAGATCCCATCCCTCGCAAAATTTGCACATCGCGGGAAGATATTCATGCTCCGCAAGCAATCACGCACCACCAGAAAATGAATCGTGCATCTCAAAGGAAATATTTTTCCCTCAACGTCAACTGACGTTAAATGCCGAGGAGAGAAATTGATTGTCGACACGGTGGAAGACACTGTCTCCCATTTAATTAGCATTATAAAGCTGACGAGTTTTATCTCAGTCTTTGTCAAGAGCATTCGAAAGGATGAATTTCTTCAAAAAAAAAAATAATCAAAAAAATATTAAAAAAAACAGGTGCAAACTACTTCAACAAGGACGGAACGCATCATGGAACCTTTTGGACACAGGTCTGGGATTGACTTCCACCACATGCAACCGCACTTTTCTACAAAGGTCCACAATTTCTTTCATCAATCATACACAACGAAAGGGATATCTATTGACACTCAATTTTGGCCTAACATTTTAAAAATTTGTGATTTTGAAGCTTTATTTATTTCATAGTAAATTTTGGTCCGATGATTTTAAAATTCATACATTATGAGTAGAATACAAAAAAAAATTAAAAAAATCGGCCTTTCCCACATTGTCTCTCAAACAATTTTCAATTTTTCAATAGTCCCATATCGATATTTCATCCTTTTTGAGGATTTTATTGGGTTTCTATATAAGCCCACGTCATTCACTATTTTTAGGAGAGGATTTTGGAGGGGAAGACCAAAGAGTACCCATAAAAATTTCAGAATTCTTGGTTTCATAGTTCAAAATTTTAAAGTGTTTTTTTCGTGGTTTTTCGAGTTGAGGAGGTGGAGTCGTCTCCTTCGAACTCGTAGATTCGGTTCGCTGCCCAGAACTAGGTAATTTTGCTTCTTAGCCTTGTTTTAGTCAATTCCCAGCTCTTTTATGTTTTCTGTTTATTATATGTAGCTTGTTTTGTTTTTTTAGTTTAATGTAGTTCTATAAGTCAATTAATATTCGTGTTTATTGTATTTTTAATATTAGCATTATTTTACGATTTGATGTTTATTTATTTATTATTATTATTATTATTTTAAAATTGTTAGTCAACTATTTGCAATCTTAACATTTCAGGGTTTTGTTATTATTCTATTTTAATGTTATTTTTATTTTTATATATTACATTATTGTTGTTTTCATTTCTAATTATGTTGTTTTAGTTTGGTTGTTGTTTTCCATATTCTCTTGGGATAAGATTGTTATGTTTTGTTGATGTTCAAGTTTATATATAATTTTAGTTGTTGGATTTGGCCGATGAAGAAATATTGTCGATTTCCAAGGCCTCCCATGTTAATAAGACGGATTTTTATTTTTTGATTTATTCATTTTTATTTATATTTATTTGGTACTAACTCTTATACTAAGTGCTTACAGATACCCGGAGGTGCTTCTCCTTGAAATTATTCGAATAAGGTTCGAATCATACTTTTCATTTCATTATCTTGTGAATATTGACGTGAGACAAACTTTACGCCGATTATTATTTTATTTTATTGTGTATATTGAATGTTTATCATAGTTGTACATTATTTTATTTTCCTCCTCAATTTGAAAAAAATGAACTCAATCGGGAACCACAATGGTGGATTTCGAAGGTTGCCTAACCCATTCCATTCGAAATAACTTGAACCCTTAACCTAGAATGAATTTGGTTTCGTAGATTTATAATTGGTTTCCTAGTTTTCCTAAAATTAGGTGGCGACTCTTTTTAAAACTTGTTTATTTTTAAAACATTGTTAAAATTGAAACAATTAATTATTTTCGAGTTGCCGCGAGTTTTGCCCTTTTTTGACAGAGTGGGGATGTAAACACATATGTATTAGAAACTAATGTACAAAAATAAGAATATCTTTTGATGGTTCCCAATCTATTTATAAGGTTTATACATAATCTAAAACAATCTTCCAAATTTTTGCATGCAATGCAAGAAAAAATAAAAGTAGAAATAAGAAATCAAAAGTACAATTTTAAATTTAAATGCTTTATCATTAAAAAAGTAAGTCTATGTAACTAAAACGTTCAGTCATACATATCTTATATTTCACCTGTGAAGATGCATCCTTCATTACTTTAAAGTTGATAATGTTGTATCGTTATTGGTCATAATGGACTTGAAACATTCCTCAAATTCTATCTGCCTTTGACATGATGTTTTCTAAAATGTGAAGGGAAGTGTAGTGACTTTTTCAAAGAGATGCGACATTGATTAAAAATTGTGACTTTATGATGAGTTGATACTTTTATAAGTAGTTGTTATAATATATCAAATTCGAGAAGATTGAAATATTTAGCTTTCCATGATCTAGTGTCAAAACCAATGGGAGCCACCGACTGATAAGATGTCAGATAGTGCATTCTAGGTTGTGGGGTCATTGGGTTCCAGACTTAACGGTCTCTGATCTAACCCACAACAGACAAAAACAATCCCTGGTTGGACGTACAGGTCATAGGTGAGGGTCAACAACTATTTGGAGGAAATTGGATTTTGGGTTTGTCATGACCCAAGTCTACTGTCATGACCAGGGTCTAGACCTTAGCCGAATCTAGCGTCGTTGACCTCTTGAATGTTTCAGACAAGTCTACATACATCATCATTATATTCGTTAGGTTAATTTTAGCGGAAATATTGAAACTTTTTGTTTTTATTTGAAGCGTACGTAGACTTCGTAGTTATAACATGCATATGCGTATATAGAAGTTCATTGCTCATGTGTTTCAACAATCTAATAAAGAATCATTCCATCTTGAAATAAATAGTCTTATAATATATGTAACAATTTCCAAAATGGAACAATTACATAAGTCTAAATAAAATAGTAAAGAATACTACTGGAACATACTCCACTAGCCTAAACCTTTAAATAAGCTCGAAACATGACCGAAGGCATCCTCAAATGCATGAGGAATTGGCAAGCTCGGATGAAAAGCTCTGATGTCCGAACAGTTGCAATCAATGTCTTCAACACCCTCTTGAACCAGCACCTAAAATAGTAAAATGTATGAGATTAGTACACACATGTACAAAGTATGGCCTATGTAACTACACACCAATGACATGCATGATTAAGAAGAGGTCTCTCCTAAGGATATGAGTTATGGAAAGCCAAGTCAGCTGGACTTGCCAAATCAGATTAGAAAAGTCATGCTATGAGAGTAACATGCATAATCATTCTTTTCATATTGTAGACCACACATAACATATTTCATATATCAAATACATATATTACATATCATTCGTTCATATGTTGTGAAATAAGGGCTCAACATATGGGACCTGAACTAGGGAGCCTTCTTAAGCAAACACAGAGTCTGCTTCATTCATTCATACGTACTTCATTTTCATTTGTTCGAAGGCCGGTGGGAACACCAACTATACCTAAAATGTTGTTTAATACTCACTTCAGGTTCACCGTGCAATGACCAAGAATGACGTAGTCTCATTTGTTCCGTCTAGTTCACTTCTTAATTATCCTATCCAATCATATTTGGTATCATTCAATTCATTATCTTCCATATTTTGAGTAACTTCAACTTTATCCACATAGATAATGTGATAATCATGAAATCCGATGTCTTCCCCACAGTGAAAGGAGATTGAGTCACTGGCCAAGGTGAAACCAAAAACATCCTCCCTAACTAGCTAAGGTGGAATACTACTTGCTAGTTCCTTATGTTGGCTGCATAGTTCAAATACTTGGAGATTTAGGGAGACCCACACCTACCTTGGTGGAAAGTCTCATCTCATGAGAATTATGTGAACCTCCGCCTTTCCCAAAATATGGCACAACCACTCATTCTAGCCTATCGGTGCTAGATTTAAAGTTCCTATTTACATTCAACTCATACATCGTCAAAGCTTGCTTCTAGTATGAGGTATTCATAGCTTATTATATAATTTTTCATCTCTTCTTAATGTACTAAGTGAGAAATCTCCTTCAATTACATATAAAGTGTTATTTAGACTTGTCCGTTAATATTCAATACTCTCTTAGGGGAGTTCTTTTGGTGACCTTATATTGGTGTAGGTACAACTTGTTTCACTTGCACTAGCCTCATATGGTGGTGTCACCCAATTCTTTCTTGACATATTTTCATTTCATCTTTACTCACCATTCCTATTTTGTTTAGACTTACGTAATGGTGCTATTATGGAAATTGTTACTTATGCGATAAGACTATTTACGTCAAGATTTAATAATCCATTATTCGATGGTTGATACACATGAGTAATGAACTTTTTCATACGTGCATGCATGTTATAACTATGAATTCTATGTAAACTTCAAACAAAAGTTTCTAATTTTCAGCTAAATTTAACCGAACGAATGTTATGATGACGTAAGTAGGCTTGCCTGCGATCTCCGAGAGGTCAACGATGCCATTTTGGCTAGGGTCTAGACCCCGGTCATGAAATCTACAACCTAGATGTGGCCGAACCCTTATCCTGGTTGAATTCAAGCGAAACACTAACTCTAATATACAAAATCTCAAAGCTTAAATAAATTTCACTGATCTCAATTACATAGCCCTTTTAAATGTCTGTAGAATACTATAAACTCGTCAACTCTCTATATATATGAAACTCTACTATTACTAACACACATATAGAGATAAGAACCACAACATCCTAACAAACTAAATTAAAAGTTTAACCCTCTGAAATTAAGGACGCTTATAATAGATGCCTGGGAGTGCAAGTGGTATCAACGAATCCTCTATTAATGACCCTAATACCTGTATTGGCATTATAAAATATGCAGACCAAATTACTTCTGTACATGGAATGCATGAATATGTAATTGGAATTGTAAAACATAAACATAAGCATGAATAGATGGAGAAGAAACATACTTACCTCTTCTCAACTCACTCAACTGAAGTGAACTGAACTGAACTAAATGAAATAGGGCTAAACTTAACAACGTGGTACTCAATTGTGTGAAACGTAGGTCAATTCAATTTATACAAATAGATCTCAACTCAATAAATAATAATATACTCAACTTAGTGGAACATAGTTAAACTCAACTTATAGAAATAGGGCTCAACTCAATAATGATATACTCAACTCGGTGGAGTAAACAACTACAGAACTCAAGGACTTAATAATAATACTAATAATAGGAACTGCTCAACTTACTGGGTCCATGTAAAATTATGAGCATGATAAACTATACGCAATGACCTCCATGTATAATATATGGTAATCCATAGTTATGAAATTTAGTATTAATAAGGCTTAGGAATTCCTCTAAGATACACTCAATTTATGGTGTTCATCTAGAGTTATGGACATGAACAACTCGACTCAAGTGTCTCAATGAAAATATAGAACTCGTGGATACAACCATCATAATCTCAAACTTACTTCCTCAATAATAGCTCAAATTGATTGTTAATATCAAATGTTCGACAATTTAACTCAAGGACAATGATGAATTCTACTTTTCACTTTTTCTTTAATTTTAATTATGAATTCAAGAGTTATATCATTGATAGGAATGATCTCTCAAGGATTAGATGAAGATTTTAATTGTGAATATCATTTGGAAAGGATAGGCATGATTCGAGGGGACTCACACTGAAAGAATGGTGAAGGTGGTGGGTGACCTAGAAACCCTGGAGCAAAGAGGTGTGCTGAGTGAAAGATCCTATATGACAAACCAATTGTTGGGGCGCACTGAGTTTTGTTAAAAACAGTCTCCAAGCCTTTAAAATCGATGGATTTTCCATCTCAAATTTGTGCCCTAACTAGTCTTGAATCTAATGATATCCGACAACCTCTTTTAAATCCTTAATCCTAACATAAATAAAGAGAATTCTACACCAAAATCCATCAAGAACAATCACAACTCGAAACTCAATATCTAAACAACAGCTTGATTATCAAAAAACAAAGCACAAAACCTCAAGAACTCAGCAAGATTATCAATATACTCAATCTAATGGAAGAAATTCATAAAATAAACTAATAATTGGGGTGTGAGTGAATAAATTCAACCCAATCGACTCTTACAAACCTCAAAGAACTATGTTATTGGCAAAATTTTGAATTTCTTGAACGAATGCTTGAAACATTGAAAATTTTCTCCCCTTTGAATCTTCTCCCTAAAAGACTGAACAATTTTGAGGTTAAGAGATTGATTCTAACAATTTTATAATTTTTATTTGATTTTATTCACGATTAGACTAAGTGGGGTAAGTAATAGTCTAAAATATCTTTCCATACTTAAATTATAAATGCCCTATCTAATGAGGTTATATTCAATCCTTATATCACCTTTATACCAGCTTGAAATTTAGAATAGTCAGTGCATTGAAAATAAGAGTAAGAGGTATTTTTTCGATCTATAATGGGTCTCCTAACTAATATTGTGCTAAAATTTATGGTTATTTGAAGTTCACTTAAGACATAGAAGAACTTAGGGATAACTTGAATGAACTTTATTTAGGTTTTTTTCAACTAAAGGTTATACACCTAGCGACCTTATTGCCTAAAATTTTTTTAAATTACTTTGTAAAGTCCTACTCACTATATAGAATGGTGTGAGTCTTAGCTCAAAAATTTTATAGGCTGAAACATTATCTTCCCATTTGTATCATTCGTCCTTTTATGTTGTAGGTTGAAGCTTTTAGAATTCATATCGTGCTTATATCGATCCTTGTTCCACATTCAATAGCTTCAGTGGTGAGTTCTCATACTCAGAGGACAGTCGACATGCTTTCATTTCAAACTATTATAGTTTTACTTTTGTCAAGAGTTAGATAGAGAAAATGTCCCAACAACTTAACTAAGATAAAGGCTTTTCAGACATAGTAGTAGCATCATGTTGGATTGATAAGTTCATAATAAAGTTATTACTTAACTATTATTATGTTTGATATACTCATATTAGTTGGATTTCTCTTTATTACAGATAGCCCCTGTTTTAGCTTTTGTACTGTTCATATCAATTTTGTTATCTTTCGACATGATTATAATATGCCAGACACAGGGTTAGATTGGGGTCACTTTTGATCTTAGGTTATGTGTTATGTCAAGGGGATAGCCTTGGGGCGTGAAAAAATTGGTATCATTCCATTATGTATGATATCCTTCGTAATCTGTCGTTATGCATTTTAGATCATGACTCCACGTAGAGCTAACTCATGGAATGATAATCTAATACCTAATTAGTTTCTCCAGTCCTAGACAAGAGGTTTTGAATGCAGAAGTTCTCAATGAATTCGAGCTATTGGCTTTGAGTATGTGAAACCGTAACAATAAACATACCTTAGTTACTAAAAATACTAACGATGGATAAGTTGTAGATAAAGGGAAAGAATTCATGCATATGAATCCACCTGGGTTGCAAGGGTCACAAGTTGGTGAGTACCCACAAACTTCATCTATCTGGTTAAGAAAATCTTTAAACTGATGCAAGTGACTAGTAGTGATAGGGTGGAGTTTTAATCCTACCACCTTAAGGCTATAGCTCATATTTGGTTCACTTTGTTTAAGAAATATAGCGATGTGGATGCAACTCTTATCATTTAGGAGTGTTTTAGTGAAGCATTTCTTGATCGGTTCTTCCATGAGAGCTTAGTGACGATAAGAAACAAGAGTTCATTAATTTGAAGAATGGTAGCATGTCATTCAAGGAATACAAACTTACGTTCACCCAACTCTCTAGGTATGCTTTACATATGGTTATTTATCTGAGGGCCCAAATGATAAAGTTTCTGCTAGGGGTATCTGACTATTGGTAGAGAAAGTGCAAGAATGTTATACTGTTAGAGGATATAAATATCTCTATGCTTTGAAGGTTGAGGGAGGCAAGCTTAGGGAAATGGTTAAGTAAGACAAGAAGGATAAAATAGGTTACTATGGAAACACTAAAAAAAAATTCAGGCAATGAGAATCACTCATAGTTTTAGCAGTTTAATATACACAGACCTTCATCATCTAGTGCTTTGTCCCCCTGATTTAGATAGGAATCGGAATATAGTTATGCGGGCTCTAAGTCTTAGAGGATTGCTTCAGGTAACAGACTTTACAAACTTACACAATGTGTCTTAAGAACCATATTAGGGAGTATCTCACAAGCAAGGAAGGGTATTTATGGTGTGGTCAGTCCGGCTATAGGTTGAAGGATTTCAGTTATGTCAAACAGGGTCAATAGGTATCAACAATAAGGCTCAATATGCAGCAGTAGAAACACTTGCATGGCGCCAAACTCAGCAGGCTACTTCATCTTGTATAGGAGGGGGTTAGCGCAAGAACAAGTTGTATGCTCTCTAGGCTCGCTATGACAAGGAAGATTTTCCTAATGTGGTTGTTGGTAATTTACGAGCCTTTCTTTAGATATTATGCATTGTACGACCTAGGGGTTACACTCTCTTTTGTAAATCCATATAATGTAGTAAATTTTTGTGTTTGTCCATAAAATCTTTCTAAACCCTTGTTAGTCTCTACTCCAGTTTGTGACAAAATCATTGCTTGACCGATATGCAATAATAAACCTATCACAGTCTCTTAGATAATCACCTTTGCAGGCCTTGTAGAGTTTTAAATGGTAGATCTCGATATCATTCTAGTCATGGATATTTTACATTCTTTTTATGCCTTAGTTGATTGTTGAGCTAGGCTAGTTTGTTTTTAGTTTGTAAATGAGAGAGTATTCAAATACAAGGATAGGAATTCTCTTCCTAGTTGTCGATTCTTTTAGTACCTTATGGCCAGAAAAATTATTTCGAAAGGGTATACCTATCATCTTTTATGGGTTAAGGATCCAAACTCCAATCCCAAACTCTTGAGCCAATTCCATTAGTAAATGAGTTTCAAGAAGATCTTCCTTGAGTTCCTCACGAGAGGGAAATCGACTTTGGAATTGCTTTGCTTCCTGATGTCCAGCCTATTTCGTTTACTCCTTAAAGAATGTCTCATGCCGAGATGAAGGATTTCAACTAGCAGTTGGAACATCTTTTTAGATAAGGACTTCATTAGACCTCGTATCTCTCTATGGGGTGCACAATTCAACAAAGTCACCGTCAGGAATAAGTATCCAATCCCCAAGATTGATGACTTATTGAAGCAAATTTTGGGTGCTAATTTTTTTTCTAAGATAGACCTAAGATCTATGTGTCATCATCTCTAAGTCAGAAATAATGCTATTCCAAAGACATTATTCGGGACTCGGAATGGATAATATGAATTTGTAATTTTTTTTGTACTAACAAATACTCATGAAAATAATGAACATGGTGTTGACATTGAATGAATTTTGTCTTGAAATCCTTACAAAATATGACATGAATGTGCTTTATAATCTTGGTAAGGCTATTGTAGTATTTGATTCTCTTAGCATGTTATCGATAGGTAGTGCAGAACATATTGAGGATGAAAGGAAAGAGTCAACCTAAGATGTTTACCGACTTAATTTCTTAGGAGGTTGTCTTACTGAAACATCATATAGGGAGGTGATAGTTCATGATGGATCAGAATCTCCATTGGAAGAGGATATCAAGAATAATTAGGACACTGATACTAAATTACATTAATTGAAAGGGGTAGTTTAGTAACAATCTAGGAGAAACCCCTAGATTTTAGCGGTGTATTTGTCCTCGAAAAGGACTTAGACAAGCCCTTAGCATTGAGTATAATATGTATCATAAATAAAATTTGTAAAATCAAAAAATTTACTCTTGAAGTTCAACTTTTCTTAATATATGAAAAAAATAAAAAATTATGACTTAACACCATCTAAAAAAAGGAATATAGAAAATTAGGAGTTAGCCCATATATCAATGAGAACATCTTGAATTAGATGTTACAATATTGTCTTTAAAACATAACATAACTAGAAAGGTGGAATATGGGGTTCCGTTCTCCAACATGTGGACTCAACAATTTGGAGAAGCAAGTTCCAAGTATCCTTGACAAGCAACCTTGATATTTCGATGGCTCGAACCTTACTTGTTTGGGAAAAAGGAAAGAAAATATGGGTTAGTAAATCACACGTACTACGTATGACTCCTATGCGTAAAAATCATCAATGTATGAATAAAAGGAAATTTTAGTAAAAACTTGCTTTTTACAAAGTAAATACAATATAAACCAACAAGCATCATATCCACACGACATGTAGACAACCTAAGAAATACTTGTGCAATGCAAAGAATAGAACTCAATAATCCTAGTAAAAGCTAAGTATCACATTAAGCAACCTACTTCATACATACATTCATAATCTCATATTTAATCATAACTTGAATTATTCATAAAGATCATATATAACATGACATACATGTGTCATAACAATAAATTCATAAAGAACACTACCAGAACTGCCCTGAGGATCCCACATGTGCAATGTGTAAGAGAAGTCACATACCCTCCCTCACACTCTTAAGAAAACCTCTCAAGAAAAGACATTGTATTAGTTCATACATTTAACTTGTTTGTTTACTTCTACATTTGTGAAAGAGGTTTCAATATACGACATTAGACCATGTCAGCTACATGAAATTCGGTGTCCCTGAGATGTAACTTTTCGTATATAGCCATTTAGGTAGATCCACTAATCTAGAGTCCTATGTGGGAACACAGTTAAGGGTAAAGCAGATTGTTACTAAAAACCTTAACTTTATAATGTGGGGATATCCATCTCATGAGAAAACACATATATTGGGCATCTTGACTTACACAACATATTAGCTACAACAACATTACTATCCAAGTAATTCATCTTCCACAATTGAGTTCAAGAAAGAGACAACTTCCACACCCCGAGCTACCCCCGAGAAGCGGACACGAAACCTAGGACCACAAGTGATACCAAGATAACCCTTCTAGCATGATGATGAGCATGCTAAAGATAATAAACTAATGGAGAAACTAAATCATAATTATATCTTAATAGATTGGGAATACAGATATTCTATAACTGAGATATTTGAAAACAATAAGTTTAATACAAAGGAGATATTAACTCAATACTAATCTTAATCTAACTATGTCTGAAATTAGTCTCTAAACTAGACAAGAAATACTGGGACAAGCCCCAGCTAAATGTAGTATAAAACTGAAACTAAATGACTAAAGACTAAAAGGAAACTCATAATTGTTGTCCTCGTAGAATGAGGACTCACTACTGGATCTGCTGAACTGAAAATCGAAAATCGATCTATGCGTGATATGGATATTGAGAACCTTAACCTACATCACGAGAAGATGTAGCGGACGTATGCGTCAGTACTTGAAAGGTACTAAGCATGTAGGATTGAGTAAAGCAAAAATAAAACATAACTGAACAAGCATAAAAGCAAGTATAATAATCTTCTCATAATATGTTGATTTCTTAGCTAACTTGATGCAATGGCTAATTTATAACATGTTGAAATTAAATACTGAATATACTATAAATGGTCGTTGCAGAGAATCTGAATGAACTGTGAGAGCTACTAATAACTGATAATAAAACCACATGAAGTAAATATGGAGGTTGATGTATACGCCTCATCGAGAGGACCCAATATACCCTACCAAAGGAATAAAGGCATGCAGGCGTGATAACTAAACTTATTTCCCAAAGAGGGGACTTACAACTTACTTGGCTAGTAGTTTTTGAACTAATTGGGTACGTTGAACCCTAGTCCAACTCGGTATTATATTACTTCCGTGGATTTATATAGTTAACTGATTTTGTCTGAATTTTCTGTAAATACTGACTAGCTCAAAACTGAACATGCAAACTGAGAATGCAACATAAAATCTGATAATGATGCATTAAAAAATGAGGCATGCATAATTGAATAACTTAAATATCTTATCTAGCATGAGTAGTTCATGGACTAAAGAAATATATAGCTAGAGTTCTCAAATTCATGCGATAATTTGAGTGATAACATGATAATCTGATTTGGCACATATATTTTAACTAAATCATGAAGTTCTGCTGTAATTCTTGAAACCTTACGTCTAATCATGATATGGGAATAAGGAATCTGGTTGAGAACTAGGGAAACAATGGGTAAAAGGAATCCACTAGTGAAACCCCCCCATACTTTGTGATGAAATCCACAGAAAAATACATAAAACTTTCGGGGCTGGAACTGCTGGAACTTGTTGCGTTCTTGAATTAGGGTTCTTGAGCCTTTTCTCCTCTCTTGCTTCTAGTTTTCTATGTTTTGATTTAATGATTTGACTTAGATATGTTTTTGTTAAGTTTCTAGGCTGAAACTGACTAAAATATGATTATTTAGGGTCAAAACAACGTAACTTATGGTTTAAACAAAGTGGGAAAAGACCAAAGACCCCTGGGTATGCTGTTATTGGACAAAACGATAGCCGGGACTGACGGTTCATCGTCTCACCGACGCCCCGGCGTTGGGTCTTTCAACTAGGCCTGTTCGACAGGTCTTTACTAAAATGGGCATAGACTTTTACTCGGAGGTCTGATTTTAGCAAGGTCAGTGGCTATTGAAAGATAATTCAATTATCTATTTGTGGGTTGGTATTGGGACACCTTATTAATTTTTTGCTAAGAGTTATGACCGTTTGAATTTGACCCAACGCCATTTGCCCTTGATTGTCTGCATTTTTTCCACCTACGGTCACACGTCTACCTACGGACTGTGCTGGTCATCCGCAGCTCTTCTCAGAGATTGGGTGAATGAGGGTATCAAACGACGATCATGGACTACGAACCATCTTCTGACCTATGGACCGTAGATCGTTCCGTCGATCAAGACTTAGAAAATTTTTATAGGATGTGTTTTTGGGAGTTTCTGATCCTATCGACGGTTGTGTAGGACAGATCGTCGTCTGACCTATTGACAGTCGATGCCACTGTTGGTTACCTATAGATTTTTTTTCCTGTAAAACTTGTCTATGGTCTGTTTTGGCTACGAGGTGTTACATTATCTCCCCCTTGGAAACATACGTCCTGGAATGACGACTAAACTAGATGAACTAGAGTGAGAGAGTTCCAAACCCTACTACTTAACACTAAGAACTGAGTTTCCAACTGAATTGAGTTTCGATAACATGCAAATATGCTAAAAATTAGAGTATGAACTAAAGGAACATGATTCTAAGACTGAATTCATGAATGAATGGGTTGAAACAGAAAAAAAACTATTACCTTAAGCTGGAGTCGAATCAGAAGGAAAGAGGTGAAGATACCTGGCTTTCACGACTGCTTCTGATTCCATGGTAGCTCCTTCTACCGACTGACTCCTCAACGAAACCTTGACTGAAGCGACTTCTTTATTTCTTAACCTTCTAATTGACAGTAAAGAATCTCAACTGGTACATCCTAATAAGAAAGACTATCTATCACCGCCACACTCTTTAAGGACATCATCGAGGCTCAAACATCCACACACTTCGTCAAGAGTGAGATGTAGAAGACCGGATGCACTGTTGCTAATTCTGCTAGCCACTCTAACAAATATGCCACCTTGTCAACCCTTTTTCAGGATCTTGTAAGGGCATACATATCTAGGACTGAGCTTCCCTTTCATTCCAAATATCATCACCTCTTTCATAGGTGAGACTTTCAGAAAATCCCAAGCATCAACTTGGAACTGTATTTCCTTTCTCGTTACATCTGCATAAGATTTCTGACAACTTTGGGATGTCGTAAGTATATCCCTAATGAGTTGCACTTTCTCAAAAGCATAAACGACAAAATCTTGACCTATCAAAGCTGTGTCACCTACTTCAAACCAACCAACAGGAGATCTACATCTACGCCCATGTAAATCCTCATAAGGGGCCATCTGAATGCAAGAATGGTAGCTATTATTGTAGGCAAACTCAATAAGAGGAAGGTGATCATCCCACCTTCCTTTAAAATCGATCAGACAAGCTCTCAACATATTCTCTAAAGTCTTAATGGTAATTTGTGCCTGCCCATCCGTCTGTGGATGAAATTTTGTACTATGGTTAACTTCATTAATAAGACCTTTGTGTAATGACTTCAAGAAATGAGAGGTAAACTGAGGACCACTATTTGAGATTATAGAGAAAGGAACCCCATGTTACCGCACAATCTCATTAATGTAAAGCCTTGCATAGTCTTTTGACGAAAATGTAGCCTTGACCGCCAAGAAGCGAGAAGAATTAGTCATCCTATAAACTATAATTCAAATGGAGTCATGTTGTCTACAACTACAGGGTAATCATGTGATGAAGTCCATATTCATAACCTCCCACTTCCAAGTGGGAATATCGATCTCTTGAGTCATACCTTCTTTTTTCTAATGTTCTATCTTGACTTGCTGGCAATTTGGGAACTGACTCACAAAATATACTCTATCTAGCTTCATGCCATTCCACCAATAGGCTTCTCGCAGATCGTGGTAGATCTTAGTGGCACCTCGATGAATAAAATACCTAGAGTTACGGGCTTCTACAAGAATATGCTGTCTCAACTCGCCCGCATCAGGAACACACAATCTATCCTGGTAGCGAATAACACAATATCACCCTAGGGAGAAAACCTCTACTCTCTGATGATGGACTACACCTTTAAGTTTAAGCAAGGTTGGATCATGTCTTGCTTTTCCTTAACCTCCACCACCAAAGAAGATTTTTCCCTATTCTAAACCTTTACACCATTGTTTGATATGCTAATAAGGAGAACTCCCAAGCGAGCAAGTCAGTGGACATCCTTCACTAGCTCCTTCCTTTATTCCTCAACATGGGCTACTATACCCATAGATAATCTACTAAGAGCATTTGCCACTACATTCACCTTACCTGAACGGTAATGCACACTCATATCATAATTCTTAAGGAACTCCAGCCATCTCATCTAACAAAGATTGAACTCCTTCTGGGTGAACACATACTGAAGGCTCTTATGGTCAGTGAGCACATCTACATGAACACCTTACATCTAGTTCCTCAAGATCATGAGTGCAAACACCACTTCTGCAAGCTTGAGGTCTTCAGTTGGGTAGTTTTTCTCATGAACCTTAATTTATCTAGAGGCATAAGCTATCCCCTTACCTCGTTGCATCCACACACAACCTAGGCCAACTCTAGTTGCATCACAATATATCACATAACCATCTGAACCCTCTGGTAGAGTAAAGATAGAACTTGTAGTTAATCTAGTTTTTAATTCTGGGAAACTTTTCTCACAATCATTTGACCATTGGAACTTGTCATTCTTTTGAATCAACCTAGTCAATGATGAGGCTATAGATTAAAAACCTTCTACAAACCTTATGTAATAACCTGCTAGACGTAAGAAACTTCTAATATCTGTAGTAGAGATAGGTATGGGCCACCGTTTGACTACTTCTATCTTCTACAAATCCACTCGGATCCTTTCTCTAGATAAAATATGCCCAAGAAAAGTAAAAGATTGCAATAAAAACTCACATTTACTAAACTTAGCGAATAACAGGCAATCGTGGAGAATCTGCAGCATAACTCTCAAATGACTTGCATGTTATTCCTCACTCTTAGTGTAAATGAGGATATCATCAATAAAGAAAATAATGTCCGATACCATTTTATACTCTGTTCAATAAACCCTTGAAAGTTGCAGGATCATTTATTAGTCCAAACGACATAACTACAAATTCATAATGACCATAGGGAGTTTTGAAGCTTGTTTTTGGAATGTAACTATCTCTGACTTTGAGCTGATGATAACCCGATATGAGATCTATCTTTCAGAAATGTCTACCACCCTAAAGTTGGTCAAACAAGTCATCAATCCTTAGGATGGGATACTGATTCTTGATTGTGACATTGTTCAACTTTCTATAGTCAATTCACATTCTAAGAGAACCATATTTCTTTCTTACGAACAACAGTACTGCACCCCATGGTGAAATACTAGGTCTAATGGAGCCCTTATCCAGAAGGTCTTTCAACTGCTCTTCTAATTCCTTAAGATTTGCTGGAGCTATTCTTAAAAGAGGAATAGAAATATGTTAGGTATCTAGAAGGAGATCAATTCCCAACTTTATTTCCCTATCAGGAAAGACTTCGGAAAGATCTTCTGGAAACACTTCTGGAAATTCACAGACTACTAGAAGTGACGCAAGAGTTGGGAGTTTCAAAGCTAAAATCCTTAAGCCAAACTAGATAATAGAGATAACCCTAAGATATCATCTTTTTGCCCTTTTGGGGAGAAATAAATTGACCCATAGGCGCTAAGCTACTACTCTGCCATTCTAATATTGGTTCGTCTGGAAACATAAAACAAACAATCCTAGTTCTACAATCGACTAAGGCATAACATGAGAGTAACCAATCCATGCCTAGAATTACATCAAAGCCTACCATTTCTGATTCTACTGGATTTTCTGAGGTGACTTTCTAAGAGACCGTGACAGGGTAATTTTTGTATACCCATCTAGCTATAACGGGGTCACCGACTGGAATAGACGATGAGAAAGGTTTTGAGAGAATTTGGATTGATGTTTAATTGTAATGCTATGTTAGGAGTTACAAATAAAAAGTAGCCCTGGATGTAACAATGCATAAATATCAATGTCAAAAACACATATCGTTCCAGTGACGGCATCAGGAGAACCTTCTTGATCCAAGCGATCCTTAAGAGCATACAACATGTTCAGCCGCTGAACGCCACTTATGCCATATCAGTAACACTGGTTAGTTCGATGACTTGCTAGTGCTGCTAAAGTTGTAGACTGAGCTCTACCATTACCACCTCCTTAACCTTTTCTAGAAGAATGATCCCTCAACATATGACCATACTGACCGCACCCAAAACATCCTTTTTTTCTCGCAGGTCACTCGCCGAAGATTTAGAGCCTGGTGCTCTAAAATTCTGGTCATACATGTTCTTAGAGGATTGAACACAATCTCATAAAAGGGTTGAGCCAAAAAGTTCTGCTGACCTTATGAGCGATTTAAACCACCCGATTACTGCGAAGAATAGTCATACTTTCCATTCCTAGCTTTCTTATTTTTTTTCCTGAGCGTGTTCCCTAAGCCTTTCACCCTAAAGCTGCTGAGCATGAGACATAAGCCTAGAGATGATTATATATCCATGTAACATCACATTTCTGCACTCAGTTTTCACACTATCTGACACTCTATAGAAAACTTATTCATCTGAGCCTTGGAGTCAAAAACCATGTGAGGAGCATACCTGGAGAGTTGGTTAAACTTGAGTCTATACTCTTGGACTGTCATGTTACCCTGCCTTAAGTTCATGAATTCTTGGGCTTTTTCTTCTCTAAACTCTATTGTGAAAACCTATGAAGATAGGAGCCGCATTTGCACCCCTATTATCCTTCCAGTGAGTACCAAGTATGAGCAACATCTTTCAACAGGTATGATTCCAACTCAACCTGATCATTCCTAGTGACTTGCATTACTTCCATGATTTTGTTGATCTCATCCAAGAAATTCAGAGGATACTCAATCGTCTCTGTTTCTATGAAATGAGGAGGATTCATCCTAACAAAGTCACGGACCCTTGCTGCCACTGATCCACCATTTTCTTTCACATGATTATGAACTCGATTGTTCTAGTTAGTCATACTTAGGCCAACATCTGTATGACATTTCTGAACTCTACATTAGAGATTTCCTGATCAGGGAATGAGGATCTGCGGTTGCAAGCATGGAGTTCATATTCCTAGCATTAGCTCTACGAGAAAGCATGATCTAAAACGTAGAACATCAAGTTAGAATGGCATATGATCATACCTCATGCATGAAAAGAATACCAAGAAAGTGAAGTTTTTCCAAGAACACTTCATAGTATCCCTCTCATTACATGAGATGCACCTCACACCCATGAAAAGGACTCTAATTACTGCGGCTTTTCAGACATCCTATGACACTTAAACCTAGTACATTGATACTAAGTTTTGTCACGCCCCGAGCTACCCCAACTCGCGCGAACAGAACCTAAGACCACAAGTGATCCTAAGCTAACCCTATTGCATGATCATGAGCATGCTAATGAAAATAAACTGATGCGGAAGCAAAATCATAATTAAATCTGAAAAAATGTGGGATACACATATTCTATAACTGAGGTACTTGAATATAATGAGTTTAATACAAAGGAAATAATAACTAAATAAGCTAAATCGAACTATGAGTGAAATAAGCCTCTAAACTTGACTAGAAATACTGGGACAAACCACAACTTAATCTAGCAAAATTGAAACTAAATGAATAAAGGCTGAAATGAAACTCATAACTGTTATCCTCACAGAATGAGGACTAACCAATGAATCTCCTTAATTGAAGAACCAAAATCAATCTATGCCTGATCTGAATGCTGAGAAGCTGAACCTACATCATGAGAAGATTTAGTGCACGTATGCGTGAGTACTTGAAAGGTACTGATCATGTAGGATAGAGTAATGATGAAATAAAATATAACTGAACAAGCACAAAAGCAAGTATAATAATCTGATAAAGATATGTTAATTTGGGAGATAAGTAGATGCAATGACGAATTTATAACATGCTGAAACTCAATACTGAATATATTGTAAACGGTCAATGCAGAGAGTCTGACTAAACTGTGGGAGCTACTTATAACCGATAATAAAACCACATGAGCTAAATGTGGAGTCCAATGTATAGACCTCATCTATAGGATCTAAAATCCCTGCCAAAGGTACAAAAGCATGTTGTCGTGATCGCTAAACTGATATCCCAAAGAGGGGACTTACAACCTACTTCGCTAGTAGTTTTGGGACTTATTGGGTACGTAAAACCCTAGTCAAACACGATATTATGCTACTCCCATTGATTTATATAGTTAATAGATTATGTCTGAATTTTTAGTAAATATGGATAGCTCAAAACTGAACATGCAAACTAAGAATGAACCATTTAATCTGATAATGATGCATCAAAAACTATGGCATGTATAATTGAATAACTTAAATATCTAACCTAGCATGTGCAATTCGAGGAGTAAAGAAATTTAAATCTAGTATTATGAAATTAATGTGATAATCTCAGTAATAGCATGATAATCAGATATGGAACACATATTTTTACTAAATCATGAAGTTCTATTGCAATCTAGAAACACTAGGTTTAACCATGACATGAGAATCAAGAATCTGACTGAATACTAGGGACTCAATGGGTTAAAGGAACCCACTAGTGAAATCCCACATACATGGTGATGAAATCCACGAAAAAATACTTATGTTTTGGGGCTGGAACTTCTGGAACTTGTTACTTTGTTGAACAAGGGTTTTTTAGCTTTTTCACCCTCTTGCTTCTAATTATATATGTTTTGATTTAAATATTTGACTTAGATATATTTTATTTATGGTTTTAGTCTAAAACTGACTAATATTTTATTATTTTGGTTCAAAACAATGTAATATAAGGTATAAACCAAGTGGGAAAAGACCATATACCCCTCGGTCAGTTTCTGTCGTACCAAATAAAGGCCAAGACTAACTTTCTGTCATCTGACTAACGCCCGTTTGTTCTGTCCGTTTACCGGGTTTTTTTGACAGGCCTTTACTAAAATGGGCATAACTTTTTACACAAAGGTGTTATTTTAGCAACGTCGGTAGCTATGTAAATATAATTCAATTATATATTTGTGGGTAGACACCTTATTCATTTTGTGATAATAGTTATGACCATTTAAATTTGCCCCAACTGCATTTCCCCTGAATTGTCTGTAAATTTTTGACCTACGGACCATGCTGGTCATCCACTGCTCTTGTCATAGAGTTGGCGAATGGGGGTCACGGACTACGGACTGTCATCTGACCTATGGACCGTAGTTCTATCTGTCGATAGAGACTTAAATAATATTTATGGTCTTTGATTTATGTAGTTTCTGATCTCATAGATGGTTGTGTAGGACGGACCTTCGTCTGACCTGTGGACTGTCGATTCCACCTTTGGTTGCACATGCACATTTTTTTCTATAAAGTTTGTTTTTGGTCTGCTTTGGCTACAAGGTGTTATACCAACATACCTTCTTGCCCTTTCCATGGGACGTCATACTTCAATCACCGAATAATGCATAATTAATATACTAAACAAGGTAATTCAAGAAGCAATTACATAATTAACATCTGTCGTGAATGGGGAGCACCACCTAGACGAAACCGGCATGTTCGTCCTTAAAGAGGCCTTACACAAGGTCGTAACATACATCATTGCATATCATAGGTAGAAAAATGCAAAAAATTACAAACTTATACATATAAAATATATTTAGACTTCTCAATTTTCATACATGTGTTAACATAGAGTTCTAGCTTAACGACATAGACAAAACCATGAAAGTACTTTAATATTGTCTCATGCATAACAACCTATTAGATAATTAGAATGTTGGGACATAGACCTTACATTAATACCTGTCACGACCCAAAACCGAGCCGCGAATGGCACCCACACTTTCCCTCATATGTGAGCAAACCAACCAATCTAAACTCTAACATTTCAATATAATGACGACAGAAAGTAATGCGGAAGACTTAAACTCATTAATAAGAACCAATTTAATAACTTCTAAAATTCAACATCTATTATTCCCCTAAATCTGGAAGTCATCACCACAAGAACATCTATGATCAAATTACTAAACTAAGAGTTTTCTAAAAAGCTAAAACAAGTAAAAGCTAGTCCATGCCGGAACATCAAGGCATCAGGACATGAAGAAGAAGATCCAGTCCAAGCTAGAAGCATTATCTCATCCTGAAGATCCGGTGTGACGAAGACTGGCTAGAATTGCGGTTGAGTTGAAGACGACAGCATGTTTGCTGCACTCCACAAATAACAAACAAGAAAACATAAAGGTAGGGGGTCAGTACAAACAGAAGTACTGAGTAGGTATCATTGGCCAACTAAAAATAGAAAACAGTATATATCAAGTAATATCATAAATCAACTACAATACTTAACATGTAGCCCAACAACTACTTTAATCATTAATAGTACCGCCAAGTTCACACATGAAGACTCAAGCATCAATACCATTCTCATTTGGAAATTAGGTTCATTAGATTGAGTATATTAGCATCTTGCAAGATTCATTATCCATATTCCTCTTGTGTCGGTACGTGACACTCCACTCCCTCATCTATCTTTATTCCTCTTGTGTCGGTACGTGACACTCCGATCCCCTACTACTATGTGTCGGAACGTGACACTCCGATCCCCTAATTCTACGTGTCGATTCGTGACACCCGATCCCTTAAATCTACGTGTCGGTTCGTGACACCCGATCCCCTAATTCTACGTGTCAGTTTATGACACCCGGTCCCCCTAATACTACGTGTCGGTTCATGACACCCGATCCCTTAATTCTATGTGTCGGAACGTGACACTCCGATCCCCTAATCTCATTAAGTTCGTTCATCAAGCCCCCTCTTATACCAAGGCATTATCATTCTCATTACTTTAGTTTATCAAGCCTTCTCTTATACCAAGGCATCATCATTAACAAAGAGATTAGGGTTTTGCAAGATTTGGGATTCAATAGCTTCATCATGCTTATTTTATCACAAATATATAATCACATTCATGCAAGCATACAATTAAGCATATAGCAGGGTTTATAATACTACCAATACATATCGTTCGCTATTAAGAGTTTACTACGAATAGTATAAAAACCATAACCTACCTCCACCGAAGATTAGTGATCAAGCAAGCAATCTCCCAAAGGTTTGTTTTCTCTCTTTCTCGTTCGATCGATCCTCTCTCTCTCTCTTGTTCTTTCTATTTTTCTTATTCCAACCCTCTTTCTTTTACCCTAATTAGCATATAATTAAGAACAAAAGATGGAAATAATAACCCACTAATTAACTTAAGGTTACCTCTTTTAACCCCCAAGTAATTAGACTTATTAACATTAACCCACTAACTGTATAATTAAAGCAGGAATAGTCCAAAACGTCCCTTAAAACATTTAAAGAAATTCGACCTAGACTGGGATTACGCAGCCTGTGATGGCCCGTCGTGCCTGTGACGGTCCGTCCTGCTGCTCCGTCACAGAGTTCAGAGACTCAATTTCCTTGAAGGGTCTGTCACGGTCCGTCGTGCCCACGACGGTCCGTCCTGCCATTTCGTTACGAAGTTCAGAGAGTCGATTTCAGTACCCAAATTTTAGAATTTCTAAGTGTTTTGAAACGAGACCCTGCGACGGTCCGTCATGCCTATGACGGTCCGTCGTGGGGTCCGTCGTCTCAGCCAGTTTTCCAGAAATAAAATCTGCTACTCAAAACGACTATACAGGTCGTTACAATAGATACCAATTTACCCATCGTTCGTCCTCGAACGATCAGAAGAAGAAAAACAAGGGCGAGAAGGAGTACCTGAATCTTTAAACAGGTGTGGGTATCTTTCTTGCATATCTGCCTCCTTCTCCCAAGTGGCTTCTTCAACCGGCCGATTCTTCCATTGCACCTTGATGGATGCAATCTCCCTTGACCTCAACTTGCGAACATCTCTATCTAAAAATGACCCCATCCCTATGATATCTTTTCAACATAGACACATGGAATACCGGATGCACTCCAGACAGCCCTGGGGGCAAGGCTAGCTCATAAGCCACCTCCCCTACTCGATTATGTACTTCAAAGGGACCAATATACCTTGGGCTTAGTTTACCTCTTTTACCAAACCGCATCACCCCTTTCATAGGCGAAACCTTCAACAAGACTTGTTCACCCTCCATGAACTCTAAGTCTCTAACCTTTCGATATGCATATTCTTTTTGCCTACTTTGCGCCGCTAAAAGTTTTTCTTGAATAGATTTCACTTTCTCTAATGAATCCCTCAAAAGGTCTGTACCCCAAAGTCTAACCTCAAATGCATCAAACCAACCAATGGGAGACCTACATCTCCTACCATACAATGCTTCAAATGAAGCCATATCAATGCTTGAGTGATAGCTATTATTGTATGAAAACTCCGCTAAGGGTAGGAAGTTATCCCAATGACCACCAAATTCTATCACACATGCACGAAGTATATCCTCCAACACTTGAATCGTTTGCTCAGACTGAACATCGGTCTGAGGATGGAATGCAGTACTAAGGTCCAACCTAGTACCCAATTCCGCATGCAGTGTTTTCCAAAACTTAGAAGTAAACTGCGTACCTCTATCTGATATAATGGAGAGTGGAACTCCATGCAATCGAACGATTTCTGAGATGTAAATTTTGGCTAACTTCTCTCCATTGTAAGTCACCTTGACCGGAATGAAATGAGCAGACTTAGTTAACCTATCAACAATCACACAAATAGAGTCATACTTACCCATTGTCTTTGGAAGACCAACCACGAAATCCATTACAATTCTCTCCCACTTCCATTCAGGAATGGGCATTCTCTGAAGTGTTCCTCCGGGCCTCTGGTGCTCATACTTTACTTGTTGACAATTTGGACATTTGGCAAAAAAATCAACAATGTCGCGCTTCATTCTACTCCACCAAAAGTGTTGCCTTAGGTCACGGTACATCTTGGTTGCACCCGGATGTATAGACTACCTTGAACTATGAGCCTCTGTCAGAATAGTGTTGATAAAATCATGGACGCGGGGTACACATACCCTTCCCTTAATCCTCAAAACACCTTCCTCATCGATTGTTGCTTCTTTAGCCTCTCCTTGCAACACTTTATCTCGGATCCGGATAAATTTCTCACCATGAAACTGCTTTCCCTTAATCTTGTCAAGGAAGGAAGATCTTGCCTCCACACAAGTTAAAAATTCTCCCTTCTCATTTACTTCTAACCTCATAAGGTCATTAGCCAGAATCTGAACCTCTCTAGCCAATAGACGTCTAGAAACTTGCAAGTGAGCTAGACTTCCCATGCTTCCCGCCTTTCTACTTAAAGCATCCGCCACAACATTAGCTTCTCCCTGATGATACAAGATTGTGATATCGTAGTCCTTCAGTAGTTCCATCCATCTCCTCTGTCTCAAGTTCAAATCCTTCTGAGTAAAAACATAGTGTAGGCTACGATGATCCGTGTATACTTCGGACTTAACCCTATATAAATAGTGCCTCCATTGCTTTAATGCAAATACTACCGCGGCCAATTCCAAATCATGAGTTGGATATTTACGTTCATGCATTTTTAATTTTCTTGAAGCATAAGCAATCACATTCTTCTCTTGCATTAGCACTGCACCAAAAACCAGAATAGGATGCATCACAATAGACAATGAAGTTCTTACCCTCCACGGGCAAGGTGAGAATTGGTGCAGTAGTCAACAAGGTCTTCAGCTTCTGAAAGCTTTCCTCACATTCGCCCGACCATATAAATGGAACATTCTGCTTAGTCAAGTTCGTCAATTGGGAAGCAATGGAAGAGAATCCCTTGACAAATCGACGGTAATAGCTAGCTAAACCAACGAAGCTCCTTATCTCTGACACATTAGTGGGTCTTACCCAATTCTTCACTGTCTTAATTTTAGAAGGATCTACCACCACTCCATCCTTAGAAACTACATGCCCCAAGAACGACACTGCATCTAGCCAGAACTCACACTTAGAGAACTTGGCATAAAGCTTTTTCTCCCTCAACATCTACAATACAATTCTCAAATGCTCCTCATGTTCCTTCATACTTTTAGAGTATATCAGTATATCATCAATAAATACGATCACAAAGAGATCCAGATATGGCTTAAAAATCCCGTTCATCAAGCTCATGAACGCAGCAGGGGCATACGTAAGACCAAAAGACATCACTACGAATTCGTAATGCCCATGCCTGGTTTAAAAAGCAGTCTTTGGCACATCCATTGCCCGTATTTTCAATTGATGATAACCGGATCTCAAGTCAATATTAGAGAAGACACAAGCACCTTGTAACTGATCGAACAAGTCATCAATGCGAGGAAGAGGATACTTGTTCTTAATAGTTACCTTATTCAGTTGTCTATAGTCTATGCATATCCGAAAACTTCCATCCTTCTTCTTCACAAATAAAAGCGGAGCACCCCAAGGACATGCACATGGTCTAATGAAGCCTTTGCTCAACAGCTCTTGAAGTTGGGCCTTTAACTCGCTTAACTCCGCGGGAGACATTCTATAAGGGGGTATAGAAATGGGGCGAGTACCCGGTTCAAGATCGATGCAGAAGTCAATATCCCTATCCGGTGGCATACCAGGAAGATCCGCAGGGAACACATCCAAAAACTCACGGACTACCGAAACTGACTCAATCAAAGGTACTTGGGTAGTATCATCCCTGAGGTGTGCCAAGAAAGATAAACAACCCTTACTAACCATTATCTTAGCACGAAGAAAGGAGACGATACGAACCGGATTGGAAGTGTAGTCGCCCTCGCACACTAACGGATATGTCCCAGGCTTGGCTAACGTCACAGTTTTAGCATTACAATCCAAGATCGCAAAATTCGGAGAAAGCCAAGTCATACCCAGAATTACATCAAAGTCAACCATCTCTAAGATAACCAAATCTACATAAGTGTTGCTCCCCACAAAAGTAACCAAACAAGACCTATATTCTATTTCAACTATCACAGACTCACCCACCGGAGTAGAAACACAAATAGGCATGTCAAGTAATTGACAAGGTAAATTAAGACCAGTAGCAAATGAAGAAGATACATAAGAAAATGTGGATCCAGGATCAAACAATAAAGAAGCCATGAAATCACAAACCAAAAGATTACTTGTGATAACAACATCAGATGTCTCCGCTTCAGATCGTTCGGGGAAAGCGTAACAATGTGCCCTATCGCCTGTCTGTCCGTTGCCCCTACCATGTTGTGATGTAGTGGCTCCAGTTTGCCCATCACCCCAGCCGTTTTGGTGACCACCATTACCTCGACCACCACGTCCTCCAGAATAACGGCCCCTACCATGACCACCTCTACCTCTAGCTGTTGGGGGTCTATAACTCTTTTTTGGACAATTCCTCCTAATATGTCCAGTCTCCCCACATCCATAACACTCTCAAGAGTCAAGCATAGGTCTCTCAGAGAAGTGTTGACCGGTCTGAGGTGGACCCCCAACTACAGTCTGTAGTGAAGACTGAATTGGTCGAACTGAGTAACCTCCGGAACCTTGTCCTCTAGAGTAAGAACCATTAAACTCACCTCCCTTTCGAAACCTTTTTGATGTCGATGCCATGGTGAATTCATCTGGCTTCACTCTTTCCACCTCTACCACGAAGTCTACCACTTCTTGGAAGGATTTTGCCGTAGCCGCTACCTGTAAGGCTGAAATCCGCAATTCTGAGACCTCAACCCTTTCACAAAACGGCGAATCCGCTCTTGTGGACTGAAACAAAGTTGGGTGGCATACCTGGATAATGCACGAAACTTTGCCTCATATGCAGTAACCGACATCCTACCTTGCTCTAAGCTCAAGAACTCATCTCTTTTCCTATGCCTTAAAGTCCGGGGGATATACTTCTCCATAAACAAGCTAGAGAATGATGTCCAAGTCATAGGTGGTGCCTCTGTTGGTTGACACTCAACATGTGACCTCCACCACATTTTGACGTTCCCTTGAAACTGATAAGTCACAAAATCCACACCAAACCGTTCTACTATACCCATCTTGTGTAGTAGCTCATGACAATCAACCAGAAAATCGTAGGCATCCTCAGATTCAGCACCCTTGAAGACGGAAGGTTTCAATTTCAAGAACTTACTGAAAAGCTCATGCTGATCATTTGTCATGATAGGTCCTGTAGTCAACCGAGGAAAAGTGTCTATTTCCAATGAGGCATCTATACGGGGAGCCCCAGCAGCGGTATGTCGTACCTCTGAAACCGGAGGTGTTGGTGCAGAAAACACTGGAGGTGCCTGACCCTGATCAGATAACCCGCTAAGATAAGCAAGAACCTGATTGATCATCTCTGGGGTAGGTTGGGGTTGAAATTCCTCATTTTGCACTTGTTCATTCTCCCCTTCCTCACCCTCTCTTACTACTTCCTCAGTCGGTGGAGGAGTCCCCGCCCTAGTATCAGATGGGCTAGGTACTTGTCCTCTTCCCCTAGAGGACGTCCTCCCACGACCTCTACCACGGCCTCTTGCCGCTATTCCTCTTCGAGCTACAGCCCCAGTGGCTGGCTCAAACGTTTCTTGTCTCGCCGGAGTTGGTGTTGGTGCAGTCGTTGCTCTAGTTCTAACCATCTGCGAAATAGAGTGAAGATGGTCAGATACCAATTTGTATCACCTAGATACCAATTGGATTCAAGTAGTAGCACGAAAGAAAGAAATAAAGAATAGAATTTTCCTAAAGTCTTATAGCCTCTCAAAGAAAAGTAAAGGCGTCCCCCTACCGTTCCTTAAGACTCTACTAGCCTCGTTCTTGTGTGATGAGACCAACGAACCTAATGCTCTGATACCAAGTTTGTCACAACCCAAAACCGAGCCGCGACTGGCACCCACACTTCCCCTCATATGTGAGCGAACCAACCAATCTAAACTCTAACATTTCAATATAATGACGACAGAAAGTAATGCGGAAGACTTAAACTCTTTAATAAGAACCAATTTAATAACTTCTAAAATTCAACATCTATTATCCCCCAAAATCTGGAAGTCATCACCACAAGAACATCTATGATCAAATTACTAAACTAAGAGTTTTCTAAAAAGCTAAAACAAGTAAAAGCTAGTCCATACCGGAACATCAAGGCATCAAGACATGAAGAAGAAGATCCAGTCCAAGCTAGAAGCATTAGCTCACCCTGAAGATCCGGTGTGACGAAGACTGGCTAGAATTGCGGTTGAGTTGAAGACGACGGCACGTTTGCTGCACTCCACAAATAACAAAGAAGAAAACATAAAGGTAGGGGGTCAGTACAAACTCAAGTACTGAGTAGGTATCATCGGCCAACTCAAAATAGAAAACAGTATATATCAAGTAATATCATAAATCAACTACAGTACTTAACATGTAGCCAAACAAGTACTTTAATCATTAATAGTACCGCCAAGTTCACACATGAGGACTCAATCCTCAATACCATTCTCATTTGGGAATTAGGTTCATTAGATTGAGTATATTAGCATCTTTCAAGATTCATTATCCATATTCCTCTTGTGTCGGTACGTGACACTCCTCTCCCTTATCTATCTTTATTTCTCTTGTGTCGATACGTGACACTCCGATCCCCTACTACTATGTGTCGGAACGTGACACTCCGATCCCCTAATTCTACGTGTCGATTCGTTACACCTGATCCCCTAAATCTACACGTCGGTTCGTGACACCCGATCCCCTAATTCTACGTGTCGGATCGTGATAGCCGGTCCCCCTAATACTATGTGTCGGTTCATGACATCCGATCCCTTAATTCTATGTGTCGGAACGTGACACTCGGATCCCCTAATCTCATTAAGTTTGTTCATCAAGCCCCCTCTTATACCAAGGCATTATCATTCTCATTACATTAGTTTATCAAGCCTTCTCTTATACCAAGGCATCATCATTAACAAAGAAATTAGGGTTTTGCAAGATTTGGGATTCAATAGCTTCATCATGCTTATTTTATCACAATTATATAATCACATTCATGCAAGCATACAATTAGGCATATAGCAGGGTTTACAATACTACCAATACATATCATTCGCTATTAAAAGTTTACTACGAATAGTATAAAAACCATAACCTACCTCCACTGAAGATTAGAGATCAAGAAAGCAATCTCCCAAAGCTTTGTTTTCTCTCTTCCTCGTTCGATCGATCCTCTCTCTCTCTCTTGTTCTTTCTATTTTTCTTATTCCAACCCTCTTTATTTTACCCTAATTAGCATATAATTAAGAATAAAAGATGGCAACAATAACCCACTAATTAACTTAAGGTTACCTCTTTTAACCCCCAAGTAATTAGACTTATTAACATTAACCCACTAACTGTATAATTAAAGCAGGAATAGTCCAAAACGTCCCTTAAAACATTTAAAGAAATCCGACCTGCATCGGGATTATGCGACTGTGGCGGCCCGTCGTGCCTCTGACGCGGTCCGTCTCTGCTCCGTCACGAAGTTGAGACTCAATTTCCTTGAAGAGTGCTGGCGATGCATCGTGCCCACGACGGTCCGTCCTGCCGTTTCGTTACGAAGTTCAGAGAGTCGATTGCAGTACCAAAATTTCAGAATTTCTAAGTGTTTTGAAATGAGACACTGCGACGGTCCGTCGTGCCCATGACAGTCCGTCGTGGGGTCCGTCGTCTCAGCCAGTTTTTCAGAAATAAAATCTGCTACTCAAAACGACTAAACAGGTCGTTACAATACCATATGACTCATATATGCTTACAACAAAGGCTCCCATATAACATAAGAACAATTTTCTTAGACATAGTCAATAGTAAATCTAAAATAGTTACATTATCCTCTAACATAATGACACACACTTGGGAAAATATTAAAGTCATCCTTGCATATAGCCTTGAATGCTCTTCAATGTTCCAAATAAATATATTTATAAAAATAGAAATAATATGGGTTAGTTAAACCTACATGTACTAAGTATGGATATATCCAAGGAATGACAATAAGCTAGATAAACATATCCATGTCCATAACACAACCACAATTAACAATATCAATTTTCGTGCTCAAAAGTACATCATTAGAGAAACAAGAACCATACTACAATCCCACCCGAAGGTTACAAGTGAAATACTCATTTGAAGACCATAACCTCACATAATCAAGTAAACTTTAAAATAGATCATATTTAATGACTTCACATCATATATCATTGAATCATTGTAGTCATTATCATACGAAGAAATTTAGACCAATATCATGTTCATCAAGTGAAACAAAAATAATATAATAGAAACATTACATGGAATCAATATATTTAACCTTTCATTTATAACATAAGTTCATAAGAACTACTAGGACTCCCCTGAAGTCCACCTTGTGCAATGCATCGGTAAAGTCCCATACCCCTACCTACATTAAGTAGTACCTTTCGAGTTACCCTAATTAGTGTACATCTTTATTACTTCCATTAATTCAATTTACTTTTGGGAAGATTCAACATAAAAGTCATAAGTCCTTGTCAGCGAAACACTGAATCCGATGTTATCCCCTCACACCTAAAGGAGGGCGTCCTACTTTCTAAGGTAGGACATTAACATCAGCAGAGCATCTAGGTAGATCCAATAGCTATTCTTCCTATGGCGACACATATTTAAGGAACTAAGTGGTTGGGACTAGAAACCCACTTTATGTTTAACGCCATTTTATTTTTCACGTCATGATAACATTTGAAGAAGCTTCCTCGTGAAGAGACTCATCTGATTGTCAAGTTCACTCGGTGCTAAGTTAAATTTCCTTTTTAATAACCATTAAGTCTTTCTCACACATTAGTTCATCAGGTAGGTCCTAGGGGATTAGACCCTCATATACATTCTCATAGCTCATAAATTATGTGTTGAGGATTTCCTTTTATCAAGCCAACATCATGTGAGATCATTACTTTATTGCATAGTCATTAGGAATACAAAAAAATTACCTTCAATTCCACATATTTAAACACCTATGATAATCTCACAAACCAATACATTCATAACATGTTCGTACCTCCATAACTTCATCATGCATATCAAATTAACAAATATATCCAAGGATTATATAACAATTGCATGACAATAAGGTTCTGGGTTAGGGTAACAGCTATGAACTCTTCAAGAACTAGATTCAAACAATACATGAAAATAGGTGGTCTAAGAATTAAACAACATAGTTAACATGGATCAAACGAAATTCCACATAATCAATATTAATTACTAAACAATATACAATTAATCACCCTAAGTAACCAATATTCGTCATAATCAATCATCAAATTTGAATTTAGAAGGAAATTCACTTGTAGAGAAACCCTTATAATTGGGTAATTTTTGAAATCAACTTTGAGTGGATTTCTTGAAGAAAGAAACCCAAGAGTGAAAGCATCCATGACTTTGAAAACTTTATCCACAAAATTTGACTAAAAACCTTGGATATTAGGTCTTTTTCTTCAAGATTCTTTGTTTCTTCAATGGAGGGTGAGGTAGAGAGAAACAGTAAAGAGAAGTGGGAGAAATTGGTTTAAATTTGTCTTTGAGTAATGAAATAAGAATGAGTGATAATTGACCTAAAACCAATATATATTCAATTCCCAAAACACCCAAACTACCCTTCATTAAGTTTGAATTCCAAAAGTGAATTGGTTTGTTACATTGGATGTGAAAGCCTTCCCACTTTCAATCCCACATCACGATCCGTGAAGTGGTTAACGCCCTGTGGTTTTGGTCGTGAAGGGTGAGGCAATAGCTCCCCAAACGTTCCACCCTAAAAATGTTCTATGTGAATTTCACGACCCCTCTCCCCTTCCGTGAATATGAACCATGACCCATCAATTGGCTCGTATTGCTCTAGGCAATAGCTCCTCAAAACATTACCCTTTTCCCCAAAACGACTACGGAAAGACCACAAAAGCCTCTCCTTCATTCATATGCACCACGAGTCGTGAAGTGGATCCTGGTGTATGGGACAATTGCTAGTTAAAGATTTCACTTCACCTCCATGGACAAGGCATCTTCACGAGCTCCCATCTTGGTTGTGGTCAGCTTGTGATGGGTGAGGCAGTAGCCTCCTTTGTTGGTGCAGTCTTGGCCTTTGTCCTTCAAGGTTGGAACTCCTTCCTTGGCCATAATTCCTTATACTCTTTTTTAGGAACCTATGACCACTCCCATCACCTTCCCATGGAAAATACTGTAGACACATCTTTGAAACCATCCTAGCACCAACAGCACTACACTAGTTTAAGTTACCATATAATCGTACGTCGTGATTGTTTCTTAACCTTTTAACTCTATGTCTTCCTAATTAAGTTCATTACCTTTATTAAAGATTAGAAACATTGTTTTACGTCTTATTTAATTAAGTGAGTATCTATAAGTGCAACTATCGTCCTTAGAAACATTCATCCCCGAATGACACCTGAATCTTTTTATAGGAAGAGAATGACACTAAATACAGGCAACCCAAAAAACAACATACAATAATCACGAGTCACTGTTCATATGAGTACTTCTAAACTCCATTACATGTAGCAACTAAATTCACAATTCACCACATATAAGAGCTCAATATTTCATATCATATAATAAGGAACTACTGTCTCAATATCCAAAATGATATCAACATGGACATCAAGTTTTACCATGCATGCCATCTTTCAAGAGAACATCAAAGTATGCTCACTACAATATCATGAAAATATATATACACACTTCATATAAGTACAAGTAGAACATAAGAGCCATTCACATGAAAACACATTTTAGAATGAATATTTACACAGATATGCACTTACCTAGAAAACAAGCCAAATTCCACATTATTCATAATTTTTATTTTTAGAGGAATTACTAAACTAAAATTTTACTAAGAGTAAGAGGGAAGAAATGAGGGTAGCGGGACTTCATGTCGAGCTATGCATCCCATGTTGCACCCTAAACTGGATGGTTTCTCCATAGGAATTTTACGGAGGTCACCTCTTTATTCCTCAAATTTTTTACTTGAAGATCTATCATCTTGACCGAAACCTCTTCATAAGAGAGGTTCTTATTCACCTCTAACCCTTCAATAGGGAGAATAGACACCGGGTCGCCTATATATTTCGTGAGAATAGTATTGAAATACCACAAAGACTCACAAACCGAGGACTAAGTTTTCCATTTACACCAAATCTAATCACCCCTTTCAGAAGTGAAATCTTCTAGTAGACTCAATCACCTATTTCAACAAAAGGTCTCTTTTTCTATTGTTAGCATAAGATTTTTGCCGACTATAGGATTTTTTCAACCTATCCCTTATCATTCCATCTTTTTTCATAGCCTCGGAGACTATCTCGGGACCAAGAAGTTAAAAATCACCAACTTCAAACCACCCAATTGGAAACCTGCATCTCTTGCCATAGAGTGCGTCAAAAGGTATCATGGAAATACTTGAATAATAACTATTATTGTACGAGAATTCTATCAACGTACGTGATCATCCTTATTACTCTTGAAATAAATAATACAAGCTCATAAAATATCTTCTATTGTTTGAATGGTGCGTTCCATTTGGCCATCCATATGAGGATGAAAAGCGGTACTAAGTTTTACATAGTACCAAGTCCCTTTTGTTAAGATCTCCAAAAACGAGAAGTGAACTGAGCAGCTCTATCTCGCATATTCCTCCGCAGAATAAGTAGATTTCACAAGGATAAAATCGGAAAATTTCTTCAATCTATCAACAATAACTCATATGAAATCACTTTGCCTCCGTGTAAGGGAAAATATACAACGAAGTCTGTCAAATCTCTTTTTTTCCCTCAAAATTCGAATTTATTAGTTTGAAAGAAAAATAGTTAAGAGTTTTCCACTTGAAGTGACATTACTAAAAGAGATTATTTTATTATTCAGAGTCGCCATTTGAAATAAGGTTTTCATGTTCCAAGTCACCTTATATAAATCTCTAATAAAAAGGAAATTTGACTCAATTTTTTATGTTATGCGAATTAGAAATTCGGGTAAAAGATTATGTTTATCTAGGATAAGGTGTTATGCACCCCTCAAATCCCGTGATTCTAGAACGGTCGCTTTATTTTCTTTAGTGTGACTTGACTTAATTTCTTTTTGTGGATATTATATTATTAGATTAAGAAATATTATCTACCCTCACATTTATTTTGAACTTAAATTGTTTTATTTATTTTAGATATTTTTTTTATTCTTTTTAGGTGTGCATCCATTAATTTGAAACTTGAAACATCCATGTTTTTTTTTTGTTTATTTATTTTTCTCTTTTTCATTTATATTTTTTAAAATGCTATTATAGATAGAATATATATTTGTATCTGGTTTCAAAGAATTAGAATATTTGTGGAAAAAATATATTTAGAGTTAAGGTTCATTTAGCATTCTATTTTTTTAATTTTAAATCGTAAATATAAAATGTTATGAGATTTGAAGTTAAATTTATCCACAAATTCTAAATAGATTTGGGCTATTGTTTAGGAAGATTTTCCTTTATTTAGTTATTTTTATTGTTTTTTCTGTTTCTTTTCCACGTTATTTTAACACATTCTTTTGAATTTTTTTATTTTTAAATTTTACGTTATTTTTGCAGGTATTTCTTTTTCCTTTTTTTAACTTTTCAACGTTCTTTTCTTTTCCTTTTTTTTTTTTTTTATTGTCATTTTTATTATTTTCATTTTAAACTTTCTGTGTTTTTTTCCTCCTTTGTTTTCTTTTAGATTTTCTTTTTACGTTTATTTTTTAATACTTCTTTTTCTAACTTTTCAAAGAAAAAATAATCAGCTATCACGACTGCATTGTAGCATCCACAAATAATAGTATCTCAATACTACTTAATATATCAATGTTGTTATTATTTTCTGAAACATTACAGGTAATTTGTCCATCATTTTATTATCAATAAACTCTATGCAAAGGGTAAAGAACAAAACCTGAATATACTTGGAGTACTATTGACCTGAAGAAAATCTACTATGTTTTCCCTTATCATTAAGTAGTATTTGTTCGACACGGAACGACAAAAATATTCTTTCGGGAGAATATTACAACACATGGATACCTTTTAAAAAAAAATTATAATTTTATAACTAAATACGAAACCACAACGAAGGAATACAAAAACATTATACATTTATTCAAACTGATCGTCAACTATAAGAGGGAATTGAAAGTAAACTCTTTGAGAAAAATAATTTCACAAAAAATAACTAATGTTTATCTACTAATTTTCAATGTTAATAATTGTAAATTCAATTTTAAGGGCTACAATACCGAAACCTCAAACGAAACTCGAACTTATTTAATTTTCAAAACAAAACTTACTTTTTGTTATGTTTTTTCTCTTGCTTTTTTTCTGTGTATTTGAATCTCAATATGTCTTTCTTCTTTACTGAGCGTAAGCTTATATAATAGTTTTGGGTGAGAATTTGGTGCTAATTAAAAGGAACGTGATGGAGTCAGACTAGGTTTAGTTTGAGATTTAGTTGACAATATTAGTATTGATATAGAGGCATAAAAACAATAAAAATAGTATCAAAACAATTAATTAATAAAAAAGTAATAAAATGAAACAACCAAAGAGAAAAAAACAAGTAAAAGATTAAAAAAAAATTAAGAAAAAGTGAACATAAAATATTGAGAAAAGAACCTAACAAAATTCACCCAAAGAACGTGCAAGAAGAAGATCAATAAATAGATAAAACATAAAAAAAAACTAAATAAGAAGAGGATTTTAAAGAATACTTCTTATGGGAGTTTAAGGCTTATTAGGATAAGGTAAAACAATTTCAAATTTTTAAGACTTCTCTTTTCTTTTCTTTTTCCATACTATCCTATTATTTATTCTATTATTATTATTATTATTATTATTAGACTAGATACAATTAACAAATACCTTGAATTCACATCTTCTTTTTATCATTTTTTTAATTATTAAACTATGAATGATCTTATAAGTAGTAATTTACTTTTTTTTAAAAAAAAAATATAACCCCTTTAAAATTCTTGTAAAATCTTTATGTTTTGGTCAAAAATTAGGTGTTAACAATATGCCCATCTTTTGCTTGGAAACATGAAGAGTTTTCATGCAAATATGTGAAAAATGTGACTAATTTTTTTGACTAAAATATATATCCAAAAATGTGAAAAATAAAAGAGAAGTGGTTTGACTTCGCGTAACTTTTGAAAAATGACCAATCCTGAGTGGATGATAGGAGTCAGGTATGGTTCCAATGCGTTAGGTAGTCGAGTGAGGTTTTGTCGAGGTTCCAATTCATAACTCAAATCATTAGATTAAAAAGGCAAAATACAGAAGGCCAGAATCGAAAGGTACAAAATCGTATCTATTCCAATAGTGTTGAATATTCAATTTGAATATTTGGTTATAGCTTCACCATGTTTAGTAGGTTCATCGATTTCGAATATTGATCTGAACATCTGAGTTAAAGACTTGAAACTTTATGACTTGACAAAAGCCATGGATGTTCTTCCGCATTATATTCTTGAAAAGTTGTTTTATTGAAAAGATGATTCTTTATTCTTGAACTTCAAATCTGTGTACTAGGTAAAAAATTTCACACCATAATAAAAACAAAACATTTCAAATATTTCTGCCCAGTTTACACTAGAAATATTTTGTGAATTATTGATGAAAATTATAAAAGTCTATACTAAGCATAAAAATAATGTTTTAGTCACCAATATAAAATGTTAAATTAAATAAAATGCAACTACGGGTTACTGTGCCCTGTAAAAATATTAAAATAAAAAAGGGGTTATTGTACCCTACATGCAACAAAGGATTATTGTGCCCTATGAAGATATGAAAAATAAAATAGGGGTTATTGTGACCTACATGTAACCAGAGGTTATTGTGCCTTGTGAAGACATGAATATAAAAGAGGGGTTATTGTGCCGTATATGCAAATAGGGGTTGTTGTGGCATGTGAAGATATGAAAAATAAAATTAGGGTACTATGCACTATATGCAACTTAGGGGTTATTGTGTCATACTACGACATGAAAAATAAAATAGGGGTTATTGTGACCTATATGCAAGCAGGTTTATTGTACCTTTTGAAGACATGAAAAAAATAGGGGTTATTATGCGCTGTGAAGACATGAAAAATAAAATAGTTGTTATTGTGCCCTATATGCAACAAGGGAGTATTGTGCCTTATAAAGACATAAAACTAAAATAGCGGTTATTGTTCCCTATATGCAACTAAGGGTTATTGTGCCGTATAAAAATATGAAAAATAAAATAGGGGCTATTGTTTCCTATATGAGACCAGGGGTTATTGTGTCATTTGAAAACATGAAACATAAGATAGGGATTATTGTGCCCTATATTGCAACCAGGGGTTGTTGTCTCCTCTGAAGATTTGAAAAAATAAAATAGGGGTTCTTGTACCTTATATGCAACTACGGTTATTATTCCCTGTGAAGAGATTTTATATATATATATATATATATATATATATATATATATATATATATATATGTATGTATAAACATGCATACATACATATTCATTTCACTTACATTATTATTAAATTTATTATTAGTTATAATTATTTTATTTTATTTTTATTTGTACAATGAACAAACTTAAAATAAAATACCCTAGATTATGTTAAGAAAAAAAATACTTTTTTATTGTTATTATTATTTTGTTGTGAATATTGTATTAGAAACAATTATTAAAGAACTTACCATCGTAGCGTTTGTCTTTTGCAAACCACTTGCACAATTCTGCTTTACACCTGTTTCGAGACAAAGAATATATTGTTAATATTTATAAAAGTTGGTTGTTTTGTGACTTCAAGTATCATGTGAATCTTGAATTTTGGCTCCGTTCCACTTGGGAGATTCATTCCACTGAATATTGCGCGAATATCTTGATGATGTTTTAAGGAAAGTCATTTTCTTTCCTCGATACACTTCTGATAAACATTATGAGCCATTACCATTTTGTGCTTGCTGTGTGGTTCGTTCGTTCCCAAGCAACTCTGTTGCTTTATCTAATTTTCACATGGTATAGATTGATGCTATTTATTATCTAGATTGGTTCACGTCCCTATTTTATATAGTGAACGCCCCCCAACATTCAACCAGAAATACATTAGTCAATTTGCGGGTTTTATTTTATTTCTCACTTGACATTAGTTGATGCTAAGAGAGACTCAAAGAATAACGAACACAAGTGCACATGACACTAATGAAAGGGTTATGGAAGAAAAATTATACATTTAGAAGGAGAAAATACATAAGTAGATGTTTGAAAGGTTTGAAAAACAATCTTACTTGAATGTATGTGACTACTGTAATGAATCATGACATGCATTTGGACTGCACATTTGATCTTTTCGAGTTTTTCAAATTTCACGAAACAATGTTGTACCTTTAAGGCTAAGCTTGAATTTTATGTTGTTTGAACTCATTTCAAGACAGAATGTCATCATTTGAGCCCGTTGTTATTATCTAACAATAAAACATTCTAATCTTCTTCTCTCAACTATTCACCATCTTATGGTTCCCGTGAGAGTTTTCCCTCATAAAATTCTCTCATTTTACTTTATTTTGTTCTTTGTAATGCACTGTAGGTCACAACATCATGTCTCAGCCTTTAAAGAATTCAAGATCATGATTTTCGTTTTATTGAGTGATTAGACTGAACCCCAATAAGGGGTTGCCTACGTATGCTCTTAGGAATCAAGTCAACCTTAGTTAAATAACTTCTTTTGTTTCTTTTTTGTTTGGTTTTTGTTACAAGTGGTGTTTGACATAACTAAGGATAAATTTTTATCCTCAAATCTTGAGAATGTCAACCATGAAAAGCAATACTAAACATAGTATCTTTTGATCGAATCTGCATTGACAATTGTGTCGATCGCCCTTCCCTCCATATCTCCCACTTACAAAGCTCCTTTGGCTAATACTTTCTTAATATCATAAGGGCCTTGCCAATTTGGGGAAAACTTTCCCTTTTCCTCGTCTTCATAAGGAAGGATGTGTTTCACGATAAGTTGTCCGACTTTAACATTTCTTGGGTGTACTTTCTTATCATATGCTCGAGCATCCATTGCTGATATAATTGACCAAAATAAATTGATTTGAACCATTTTCCGTTGATCCATTGTAATTGTTCTAACTTTGATTTAACCCATTTTGTATTCTCGATTTCTGCTTCAACAGTGGTTTCACGAAAAGGGATTTTAATTTCTTCGGGTATGACAACCTCTTTCAGTAAACTAATAAGTAAGTAGTTTCACCGATTGACATACAAATATTCGTGCTATATCCCAAGAGAGTGACATGTATTTTTTCATGCCACTATCTAGAATCTTGCACAATTCTCCTATCAATATTCTTGATGTTTTTATTTACCGCTTAAACAACCCCATTTTCTTTGAGTTGATAGGGATTGAATGATGATGACCATTTTTAAATTGCTCACAAACTTCCTTTATCAAGTTGAGATTCATTGCATTGTCTGTAGTAATGATTTTTGGTACGCCGAAACGACATATGATGTTGGGAATTAATGAAATCCACAACTACTTTCTTTATAACTGATTTGAATGTGACAACTTCTACCTATTAGGTAAAGTAATTGATGGCAACAAAAATAAACTAATGGCCATTACATTCTTTCTATTGAAATGGCCTAATAACGTCCATTCCCCAAGCAATAAAAGGTCACGGAGCAGACATAGGGTGAAACTCTAATAGGGGTGTGTGAATCAAGTCACTATAAATTTCGCTTTGTTTGCACTTGCAAACAAACTAGAAGAATTCTTCCTCTATGGTAAACTAATATTATCCTACCTTGATAATATTTTTTGGCTAGAACGTAAACATTCATGTGTGGGCCACATACCCCTTGTTGAACTTGATTCATAATTGTTTATGCCTCTTTAGTATTCACACATCGTAATTAATTCAATTTTGGAATCTTTTTATATAAGATCTTCAAGCTAAAAATATCCCATTGACAGGTCGCCTAATAGTTAATTTTGATATCTATCAGTGTGTATTGGATATTCTCTAGATTTTTTAAAATGCTTGATGTCGTGATATCATGGTTCACCGTTTTCCTCTACTTAAATGATAATGCTATATCAATGTTGATCCTTACGTAGATTACCAACGGGTCAATATAGGTATTACCTTGGTATGGAAGCATCGAGGCTAGGGTGGCCAAAGAATCAGACAACTCATTGTTAAACCTTGAATATATCTAAATTTAATTGACTTGAACCTTTGATGAGTACATGAGCTTAATGTCTCGAGTTTCCCATTTGCCTCGACCATGTCGAATGAGAAAGTCAGAATCCCCCAGAACAAATAGCTCATGAACATGCAAATTTTACGGACATATTTAAAACCATGATGAAAGCTTCATATTCTATTGTGTTGTTGGTAGAAGAGAATCAAAGTCGTGTTTTTGCAAGATAATGATATTCGTTTGGTGTGATAAGAACTTCCCGAATTCCTACTCAATTTTTGTTAATAGCACCATCATAATATAATTTCTAGATGGGATCATCATCAAGAAATTCTTCCTTTGTACAGTTGACATCTTCATCTGGGAATCATGTCTTTAGGGGCTTGTATTAATCATCGATCAAATTCTCTGCCAGATGAGGGACCAACGCTTGTGCTTTCATGGCGGTGCGAGTGACATACAAAAAGTAAATTTCTTGAAGCAAAATCTTCCATTTTTCAAATCCATCCGTTGTCATGGATTTTTGAAATATATATTTCAAAGGATCCATTCGAGCTATGAGGTACGTGGTGTAGGACAAAAAATAGTTCTTCAATTTTTGGGCGACCTGAGTTAAATCACATGTATTTTTTACTAGAGTGTAGTTTTCCTCATAGCTTGTGAAGTTTTTGCTCAAGTAATAAATATCTTGTTCATTTTTAAAGTAACATCGTGTTGTCCTAGAACTCAACCAACTGAATTGTCCGTCACCGTGAGGTATAAAAACAAAGGTGTACCGGGCTCTAAGGGACCAGCATCGAAGGATTTAGTAGATATTCCTTAATTTTTTCAAAAGCTTTTTGGCACTCACTTTTTCATTTAATAAAATCATCCCTTTTCAAAAACTTCAATATCGGCTCATATGTGGTAGTGAGTTAAGAGATGAATCGGATGATACAGTTTAACATTCCAAGAAAATTTAATACTTCTGTTTTTGCTTATGAAGGTGGCAATTCTCGAATGGACTTTACCTTAAAGTAGTCCAATTAAATGCCTCTTCGACTAACTATAAAACCCAAGAGCTTTTAAGATCGAACACCAACTGCACAGTAAGCTGTATTAGGCTTGACATTGTACTTTCTCAACCTTTCGAAGAATATTCTTCAACCACACACATTGTCAATTTGTGTTCTAGACTTAATGATGATAGCATCAACATATACCTCAATTTTGGATGCGTCATTTCATGGAATATGGTAATCATATCTCTGATGTAGGTTTCTCCATAATTCATTAGAACAAATGGCATGACTAGTTAACAACATGTACCCCAAAGGGTGGTGAAAATAGTTTTTTTCCATCTTTTCATCTATGAGAATTTTGTGATATCCGGTGTAACAGTCCACGAGAGATTGGATCTCCTCTTCTAGATTTGAATTTTTTGAATTTCTTTAATTAACACAAAGTATGATATTTCTTTCATTCTTTGGCATTGGCACAACATTAGCCAACCATGTAGTGTATTGAACGACACTGATAACATCTGCACTCAGTTTCTTCATGATTTCCTCTTTAATTTTATTAGACATGTTTGTCCTAAATTTTCTTTGCTTTTGCTGGACAAGTGTAAATTGAAGTTGCATGAGAAGTTTGTGAACCACCAGATGAGCACTTAACCCCGCCATGTTATCATATAACCAAGCGAAGATATCTTTATATTCAAATAAAACTCGAATTATATCGTCTCGAATATTCGGATCGACATGGATACATATTTTTTTTCCTCAATTTTTCATGAGTTCCTTTCTTAATTGACTCAATTCCACTTACATTAGGTTTAGGCTTATTTTCAAATTCATTCATTCCCTTTTTCTTTTTTCGTCAGCTTTGTGTTCAATCACATTCCTTAGACTTAAGATTCATTAATTTGAGATTAGACATATCTTTAGAATCTAACTGTAAACTCTGTATGCATGTCATATTATTACAGTTAATAAAACTGAAATAAAAATAAGCTGACAAATATTAGAAAGAGTAAGAAAAGATAAGATCACTAAAATTCTATTGCATTTAATAGGAAAGGATAGAAGGGTTAACAAAAAGCCAAATAACTAGAATGTTTGAATGACAACCCAGAGAATGATCTAGATAATCAAAAAATAAAAACAAAAAAATATAACTACCATAACTCCTTCCTTGTAAGGAGTGGAATGGCTTTGAAGTTGTTGATTTGGACATTCGGGCCGATAAACTTCACATGGATATGACTAGTTCCCTCACCAATCTCTGTCATGCTTACCTCATAATATTTCCTATATTCATTGACAAATTTCATCCACATTATTTTGTATAGGTAAGTTTGGACTCATTTTACCTCGAGAATTAATGAAAGGTTGAAAAGTATGGGGGATCGGCTTCAATAGATTCCAAGCATTTCTTTTACGATCTTTTGTCCATTTTCTAGAAAATCTAGTTGAATCAATACCCAAACAAAATGTCTCTTGATTAACCATTTGATTAATAGTATTAACAATTTCTTGCAACGACAACCCTAATCCCTTCTAGGTTCAGTTTTGTACCATTTGAGACACCACCATGACTAAAGTAGAGGATAGATGAGGTTGGAGGATAGGCTTTCCTTCAAAAGGAAATTTTTTATCATTGAAAGCGATTGTATTTACCTCAAATATTTGTATGGCCATTCTTTCCAAGTGACCTACCGTGATATATACTTAGATATGTAGCTCATTTAAGATTCTGGTCAAAACATCATGATGTTGTTTAGAATGTATGAGTAATGACAACATTGAAAATTAAGCCGGCATTTTCCTCAACTGACCCATAACATAATAATCTTGAGCTTTTATCTATTTCTGAAATTGTTCAGCCTCTTCCTTAAAGACGAGTTTTTTTATCGGTAACTGATATTCTTTGATTTGTTTGTCCCTCTTTAATTCTTCTAGAGCATAAAACCATACAGAAAGGGTTACAACTCTTTTTTCATTTGTTTCTATAACAATCTTCTTTCCCTTCTGAGTAACAACGACTTTGTTGTAGTTCCAGGGAACAACCTTGGTGTTTGTGGTCGGAAGATGTTTTGCAATTTGTATCACAACTGGATCTTTCACACTCCCTAGTTTTTGATTAAATGTTTAAAATTTACCAGGAATGTAGAATTTTGGTCCATTCAACGATACATCTCCTCTTTTTATAGCTCCAGATACATACAACTCTAGCTTTCGGAGGATTTTATTATGTATCATTATGTTTATAATTCTATATGATATGTATATGATAAAATATTAAAAAATTTTGGTAATATATGTTGATTGGTGTCACTTATGAATATGTGATGGTCTATATGGTTAAAGTATGATGTTATGTACTATTAAATGTCATGATATCAGAAGTATGATGTTAGTCATGATTCTTGTTGGGTTACTTGATTGACTAAGGTTATGGGGGTTTGCTTGGTCATTGCACTTGTTGAATAGATAGGGGTTCATGACTCATTGTCTTCCTTTAATTATATTGAAATGTACTCTTATTCGTGCTTGTTACTATTATGGATTGATGCTAGAGTTATTTGTTTATGTATTGAACTATAGGTGATGCATGTTTACTTGACTAGACCAGATGTTGTTGTTCTTGTGATGTGCATGCAAATGACCTAGTGAACATGTCCTATTGTTTGGTATAATTTCTATCAATGCATATAAAGGGTTTTATGAAAAATGCACACTTATTGAAATGTGCCTTTTCATAGAATGATTTCGAAGTTTGTGTACATATAGTCTAATACTTAGTAAAAGTTGTATACTAACCCCATTTCTTGTTCCGACATGTAGCATTAGGGCGACGTTGTCCTTCCGTTAAAAATACTTCTGAACGAACGAATTATCAATACATTCAAGACACTATTCTAGAATTGTTATTTTGGTTAGATTTTACCCATGGTTTCACAACCCTAGTTATGGAATTTAGTTACTTAAAGTCATAATCACAATATTCATACATATAATATAATATTTCATGCACTTACTTCAATGAGAAAGAATAAAATCCAGAAATTTACTTGATTAATCAACAAAATAACCAACAATAAACTCCAGAGAAAAGTGTAACACTCCAAAGTCTAAAAAATAATCTACTAACAAAGAATCTAACATAAAAGTGTCTAATCACCAAAAATTCTAACCCCCAAAATGAGGTTTTTCAAACTATTTATAAAAAAGAAAAACCTAATAAAAGAAGGACTCTATTTGCTTAAAATCTATCTAAACGCGGTTCGATCGCTTGACCTCGTGACGGGTTGTCGTGGTTATGATGGGACGTCATGGACTTCGTCGTCCCATACTTTGTAAATTCTTCTGTTGCTCTCTTCATTACACTCGACGGCAGGAATGACAGACCGTTCCAAGTAAAACGGTCCGTCGAGGGTCTCCATTTCATAACACTTGAAGTTTTTGGAATTTGGGTACTTGGACTACTTCTCTGATCATCACGACGAACCAGAAGAACGGACCGTCATGGCTACGACGGTCCGTCATGCACTTCGTAACCCCACAATTTGTCAGACTTCCCAATCTTCCTTCAACAGCTTCACTACGATACCACCTACAGACCGTCACAGGAACGACGGACCGTCACAAGTTCCGTAGCTTCTAACTTTTCTGCATTTCTTTCTCAAAAACTTCCATGTTCATCTTCAGACAGATTTCATGCAAATAAAGAGAAACTTACATAAAAATTAATTCAAAAGGCTTTTGCACACAAACTAAACTTATGGAAAAAGCATTAATAATACTGTGAAACCACGGTATATCAACACCCTCAACTGAAATTCGTTGTTTGTCCTCAAGTGACGCACTATGACTCACTACAAAGTCATTGTACAATAGTTTACATGTTTTAGCTTTCACAATCAATTGGCTATCAATACCAATCACTCTCATCATATTATGCATCTTATCACTATTGGACTTTAATTATGTGGGATCAAAACATGACACAGACTCATCACACACTGACACCTCTCTTCTTCAATTTCTCAACGAGGTGATAATATTTCCAGTATTGCAACTAGTGTCCTCACTTCAAAACAATATCCTCATTTTTCACAAAATGATTTAATTTTGAGTATAAGGATTACTTTTCAACACTCATTGTAAGAACAAATTCACCACTCATTCATACATATTGCCATAAGTTTGCCCTTATTTTCACTGCTTTAAGTTCGTTATACAACTCTTAGGATCACGGTAGGACTTTCTTAGCTTGTAACATAGCCTTCGGGTCAGGTAGGGTATATTTAGGTATACTTTAGTGACTTTTTCCCTCCTTGACATATCATCTAAACATACCACTTTTTATAATTTTATTTCGCCAGTTTCTCATATTCTTCATTTGTACAAGTGACTATCTTCTTTTCTTGCTTGTGTTTATTGTATTTTTTTATTCCACTTTTCTTTCAACTGGTTCTTGAGTCACTTTAATTTTGTTATTTCTCTCTCTTTGTTCTTTCAACCCCACTTTCCAGAGCATTCCTCATAATACCCACCCTCAACTCATGGCTTTGCCATGAGTCAAAGTACACAACACCCTAAATTGGGTCAAGGCCATAAAAGGGTTGTTTACTTCATTAGCCACTCTCAACTTATGCTTTTAGCATAAGCCGAGGTGCAGATGTCCAAGGAGTAACCAGGGCCAACACATTATTCTCCGAAAAGTTCAGTCGGGGTGAAAAAGAAAGGTCTATTTTAAGCTCAAATCATTTGGATCAAAGAGGAATTAATTTCATTAGGTTTTTTATTTAGGCTAAAAATTTGCTATATTGAACAAGCGCCTATGATCCTTTACTAATTGTTTATTACGACTTACTTTTAGCAGGACTAACCAGACAAGTTATAGCTTGGTACAAATAGTGGACTGTTCAAATCTTCCTCACAGTCACTTGACATCTCATTACTACTAAATTATCAGACACCTAGTTCGAACTTTAGACTTAGGGTCATAAAGTGTTGTATCTCTATGTCATTCTTAGAGCAACACATTTATAAATTACTATGCCTAGTCATGCATCATTTTCATTTCATTAGGATATCATTTTAGCCATCATGCTTCAGAGTTCACCTATCTACAAAAGATATAGACATGCTAGTTCAACAGTAAAAATAATTAGTCTCTTTGGGAAAAAAGAGCAAAAGTTAGAAAACCCCAAAAGAGGATAGTGAATTGGGCTACTCAGACTTCACCCTAGCACTCACTTTCCATTTACCCCACTCCCAACTAAAAGACATGCAATTGTCCCCAATGCATAAAAAAATTTGAAATATGAGAGTGGTAGGTGAAGCAAACCTGGGGCGCAAAGCACCGACGATTTGAAAGTTGGTGGGTCCGGTTCCCCGTAGCCCACTACCTCTGTAGTCTGGACACCCTCAGTAGTGTCCTCATCGGCTATAACAAGTGCCTCCGCCTATCGCCATATCTCTGGAGCTAGATGACCCAACAGCTGACTGTAGAGCCTTGATCCGACGTGCTTCTTCATTAGCAAGCGAGGCTCTCCTCGCAGTCTCCATCTCACAACGCTCCTTCTTCCGTGCTCTAGCCTCATAATCTTCTCAACCCTTACGCCTCTTGGCATGCTCTCGAAGGAGAGGTGGTGGAACCTCTAAAGTGTGAATAAGGCCGCCATCACTATGTCCTTAGCAGGATCTGCAAAAGCGGCCTCAAAATCAGGCACCCTAGCTTCTAGGATCATATAAATGTACGCTCAAACACTCACGACGCAGCCTGAAGCGTCGACATGTCCATCAAAACATCAAAACATAGCCGTGAAGGTCAAGTTAGACTTCTTGATTGATCCCTTCGGCTCTGTCACCCAGTCGGCACCCTCTCCATAAAAAGACAAGTGCAGGGCCATCCACCACTTGGTGGTCTCTCAGCGATTGCTCACGCAAGAATTGTCAATCTTTGACAATTTGCAACCGGTAGTCGAACTCGGAGGTGAGAGGGGTCCGGTTGGCATCAACATCGTCGTCATATAGATACATGCGGATGGCAGGCAGGTATATCGACCTGAATGCCACGTACTCATTCATGCTCAAGTGGAGCCTGTTTAGCAGGGAAAGCCCGTGTATCAATCTGTGATTTGAGAGTAGCCACGTAAGAGGCGTATAACTCTTTAACCAACTCTTCACTATAACGGCCCAAGGAACACGTTGTACATTTCAGTAGTTTTTTGGTGAAGAGATTGTGGATCTCTGGCATGGTAGGGAGACTTCACATAAGGACCCGCCTCTCCACTGTAACAGTCAGTGTCATGACTCATTTATCAATCAAAAATGTTGCGTCTAAATAAACTTTGTATTGCCCGTCGACACACCACCGGTTGGGTTGGTGGGCTACCCGGTTGAGAGCACGAGTCGGTGAGCCGGTAGTGGAATCAGAACTATTATCCTAATCAGATCAGGCAGACTGTGCAGCTTTGACGGGTGAAGGGACTTTATCAGACCCGGAGGCTTCCTCTGACCACGGAACTCCTAATGAGCCAAACGCTTGTTTTTCATGAGGAGATGACCCAGAAGGTGTGCCGGTCAGTGTGTGCTCCTCATCACACTAGGATGCAGTGACTACATCGGACGCCACCTTTTTGGGCCTAGCTCTTGTAGCACGTGCAACTACATATGGAGTAGCAGTGCCTGGGGAACGTACTCGAGCTCACACTCATCATCAGAGCCAATGACCAGGCAGGCAGATGGAGCGACAGACTTTGATCGCCTACATGCGTAAACTCGATCTTTTCTTGGTGCAATAAGAGATAGTACCTGTAATGAATCAATATTAGTACGAGAAGAAGCAAACATGGCCAGCAGAAAAAAAATAAAATAAATATAAGAGCTAAGCATTAATGAATTTTCTGCAGTAACAGTGAAACCCGACGGGCAAGGTGACGGCTTGTCGAGAGTACGTCGGACAATCATGGGGTCCTTCATGTCTTAGTTAAACTATGTTTATGTGGAGACCCCTGAAGAAAAATCTCTGGAAAGTATGACGAATAAGCATGACGGACCATTGTGACAATGATGGTCTGTCGTCGATGTCCGTCGTGGAGACCCTTAGGAGAGGGGCCTCTGATCGTCACAACCATAGTGCATCACAGACCGTCGAGGGTGTGACGGTCTGTCGTAGATGTACGTAAGAGGACACTTAGAAAAAGTGTTAGACCCTTCAGGTAAGGGTCTCTGACAACCATGAGAGTTGTAAAGGACGGACCATCGTGGCAAAGACGGTCTGTTGTAGATATCCGTCAGAGGACACATAGAAAAAGTAAGGAGACCCTCAGCAGATGAGTCTCTAACTTTCACGATGGTTGTGTAGGACAGACCGTCGAGGGTATGACGGTCCGTCGTAGATGTCCGTCAGAGGATACTTGGAAAAAGTAGGAGACCCTTAGAAAAAGGGTCTCTGACAACCCGAACGGGTGTGCAGGGCAGACCGTTATTGCTACGACGTTCCATCGCATATATCCGTTGGTGGACACTTGGAGAAAACGTATAGTTGAATGTTACAAAAGACCCTATGACGGTCCGTTATTTGGGTTTCATTGTGTCATTAAGTGACATAACTGGGTATGCCAAAATAATCACCTATGACTCAAATGGAATTTTTAGGGTTAACCTATATATGTCTAACCAACATACTTAGAAAACTAGCAATACTAAAACACATATTTTTAGAGTTTGAACAATGCAATTTAAGGATTCTTAACCTATGTCAAACAAAATTGGATCAAATCATGAAGACCCACCAAAAAGAAATAGGCTAATACGAACTTAAAAAACAAAAATGCAATGTAAATAGGTAGATATCAGAGACATACTTAAGAATTTGAGAAAACAAGCAAGGAAGGTACTTGGTTAGCAAGAACAAAACCAAAACAACAGACTCCGACTATTAGAGTGTAGATTTTTGGAATTTGGGGAATCGGGGAAGTGTTCAGTTGATAGAGAACAGAAGTAGGAAGTAGGAAGTTGAAAAGAGAGGAAAATCGGAGAAAGAAGATAGGAAATGGGTGAAATGTATGGGTGGGGATTTTAATGGTTGCCAATTTTTTTAAATTACCCCTACCGGGTCTGGAAGGGTATGCTCATTAATGACGCAACGAGACCCCGATGGCGGTCCATCGCAGATGTGACGGTCTATCAATGGTTCTATCACGTGTGCCCTAGTTTTAAATTTTTTTTGAAAGACTTACCTGGAACGACGGATTCATGCAACTGTTGTTATCCGTTTACCTTAAACCTCACACCCTCCTTGGTTTCTAACTCAATTTCTCCATGAGGGAATAATTGGGTAATCAAGTAAGGGCCAGTCCATTCGGACTTGAGCTTTCCCGGAAACAAACGCAACCTAAAATTGTATAAAACCACAAATTCCCCAACCATAAACTCTCGTTTTTAACTTTTTAGGTCATGGTGCTTCTTCATATTTTCTTTATAAGATATAGCAGATACCGATTGGATCTCACCACTCTACCTCATGGACCTACAAATGTTGAAGGTCACTTCTTCATTGTTCAACAAAAATTTCATCTGCCCCTTTTCCATATAAACTAAGGCTCTACCCGTAGCAAGGAATGGCCTCCCAAGAATAATAGGTACTTCAAATTGACTTCACAATCAACGATAAAAAAATCTTCTGTAGATATGAATGACCCCACTTTTACTAGCACATCGTGGAGTATCCCTATAGGCCTTTTCACTGTTTGATCGCCCATCTGTAGTCGCATCGCACTTGGCTTAGGGTCACCTAAACCCAACTTCTTGTATATCGAGAGAGGCATGAGATTTATGCTTGCTCTAAGATCACATAATGCTTTCGCAAAATGTAATGACTTGACTATACAAGGAATAGTGAACGCACCCGAATCTTTTTTCTTTTGTATGAGAGATCTTGTAGTAATAGCACTACAATGTTGCATTCTATCATAATCCTTGAAAGTGACAAATCTTTTCTTTGTAACCAGATCTATCATAAAATTGGCATAGCCGGGCATATTTTCTAGATCTTCTAGCAAAGGGACATTGATAGAAAGTTACTTGAACATTTTTATAAAACGCTGATATTTACCATCCTCGGTCTTTTTCACTAATTTTTGAGGAAAGGGGTGGTGGTCTAGGCATGGAAATTTCCTTTATAGGCACTTTAGCATATTTTCCAGTGTTTTCTTCTACTTCACCACTACCGTCTACCACCTTATCATTATTTTTTATATCATCTTTTCCTCCATAGACGGCCTAGGTGGGTCAATTGTCTGCTTACCACCCAGAGTAGTGATTGTCATACAGTATCCGTCATTTTTCAGATTTTGGACAGTGTTGCTAGTAAGAGTGCCCGGTTGCCGTGTGTTAACAGTCGCAAATAATTAGGCCATTTGTAACTCAATATGCTTAATCGATATTGCATGTGTATTGAATTTTTGCCTAATACCCGCTAAATCACTCCTTAACTCTTTAATGTGCTAATCATTAGCATCGAACCTCCTCATCATTTTGTGCAACATATCCTCAACTCGTGCCATACTTTCTCCACCATCACTAGGAGTAACTTCACAATTTTGAGGTGGGACATAGGGCACATTCCTATAATTTCTGTTACCATAGTTACCCATGTTGAAATTGTTGTCGCGGTTGTAGTGTACATCTCATACGAAATGACCCTCACAGTTATAGTTACCATAGATCAGACCTTGGTTTCCTTGACCTTGGAGCCAATTCTCTTGATTTGAGCCTTGAGCACTTGGTTGGAAACCCCCCATCTGCTCAATTACCGCGTAGGAATCCTTCGCATTATAGCATTCATCATTTGGTGGTGGAGGATTAGACAGGTTATTAATTGCATTTAACTTTTCTACACCCCAGTGATATGTTTTAATACCAACCCAAGCTCAGTTCTCATCTGAGCTATCTCTTCACGAATCTCATCTATGGCTGGGTTGTGAGTGGATTGCACTGTGAAGGTATTTCTCATAGCATCTTACTTCCTAGTACTCAAAGCTTTATTGTTCCGGGATATTTTCTCTACTTTTTCAGCAATCTTGGCATATGGACGCTCCCCATAGGAACCACCCTCTAATTATCCAACACCACTTTATTATTATCAATATGTCCCCGATAAGAAGTATTCCTTTAGTGACTCATCATTTAGATGGAGATTTGGGACGCTTCTCAAAAATAGGTGAATCTATCCAATGAACTACTCACTGACTCTACTTGTAGTGCCACAAAGTTGTTCAATCTGTGTTTATGATTTAGTTACTGGGAGACCGGTTAGTAACGTGCTAAGAAAACATCCCTTAGTTGGTTCCAAGTGAAAAATGAGTTTTGAGGGAGCTCAGTGAACCAAATAGCAGCCTTTCCCATCAGTGATAGAGGAAATACTCCTAGCCCTATTACATCCAAATCCAAATCAGGCCTCCCTACACAGCTTTTACACACTGCCTTTACCTTAGTTATATGGGCATGTAGATATTCAGAAGGTAGCTGGGATGTTTAGGTTTAGATCATCATCATTGATACCCAAGTTTTAATTCATGTTGCATAGTGTAGGCTCTAATTCGTGATCATAGGGAAAAAAGGGTACTCTTCTTCTCCCTGTATTTCGCATTCAAGGAAGATATTTCTTCAAGAATAAAAAATAATAAACAAAATAAAATTAAGAAAATATCGACTAAACTATAGTAATAAATTTAAGTTAATCTAAAATCTACTTTCCCCGATAACGGCACCAATATTTTGAACGCTCAAACTTACTTCTCAAATAAGAAGTAAAGCGGTCGTGTCAAGTAAAGAAACCAACTAATGAGGTTGTGAGAGTGCCCACGAGAAAAATAGTTCAGACTTGACTTCAATCTATTATTACTATTATTTAATCAATTATTTCCTTAGAAAACAAAGACAATAAAAGGGGGGGGGTATTTATTTCTAAATGAATGAAAATAACTAGCTAAATTAAAGTAGGCAACTAACAAATTAAAATGTTTGAGTTTATTCAATTAATAAAATTAACTAGGGTTTAAGTTTTCCCCAAAATTACTTAATTTGATAATTCTAACTGTAATAATTCTTTCCTAGTATCTTGCCTGCAAATTTATATGTTATGCATTTCTAAATCCTTGCTCCGGCATCTAGAAAATTTCACTCCGCACCTTGGTCCAGCTACTTGTGTTGCTATACTAACCGTTACGTTTACCTCATATTAAGCATTGTATTCGATATTTGACTAAGTTATTACCTTCTACAATCAATACTAGGCTATTAGATAGTATACACTAAATCTATGTTGATAATTCTTTTCTTATTATCTACCTCCTTGGTCCGGCAAGTAGCATCAAGGCGAGTTCTAACGTTTTCCATCTGTTAAAAAGACTTCTTAGCGAAATAATTATCAATACATTCAAGAAACTGTTCTAGAATTGTTACTTTAGTTAGATTTTATCTTATTATTCACCCATGGCTCCCACAACCCTAGTTATGGAGTTTAGTTATTTATATTCATAATCACAATATTCATATATATAATAAAAGAATTCATGCACTTACATCAAAGAGAATGAATTAAATCAAGAAATTTACTTGATTAATCGACAAAATCACCAACAATCAACTCCAGCAAAAAGTGTAACAATCCAAAGTCTAATATCCAAAATAATCTACTAACAAAGAATCTAACATAAACGTGTCTAATCACCAAAAAGTCTAACCCCAAAACTTTGGTTTTTCGAACAATTTATAAAAAACAAAAACCTAACAAAAGAAGGACTTTATTTGCTGAAAATCTATCAAAACGCGGCTGGGTCGACAGACCTCGAGACGGCTCATCGTTGTTATGACGGGCCGTCATGGAATCACTCATCGCATATTTGCAAATTCTTTAGCTTCTCTCTTCATTACCCTCGACGCCAGGTATAACAGACCGTTCCATGCATGACGGTCCGTCGAGGATTTTCATTTCATAACATTTGAACTTCTTGGAATTTCGGTACTAGGATAACTTCTATGATCATCACGACGAACCAGAAAGACGGAGCGTCATGGCTACGATGGTTCGTCATTCACTTCGTAACCCTACACTTGGTCAGACTTCCCCATCATCCTTCAGTAGCTTCGCTATGATGCCACCTACGGACCGTCAAAGGCACAATGGACCGTCACAAGCTCCGTAGGTAGTATCTTTTATGCATTTCTTGCTCAAAAATATATGTGTTCATCTTTAGACAGATTTCCTGTAATTAAAGAGAAACATACATAAAAATTAATAAAAAAGTCTTCTGGACACATATTAAACTTAAGGAAAAAGCATTAAAAATTTCATGAAACCACGGTATTTCAGCGCCACACTTATGAGTAGGAATCTATGAGTTGCTTAGGAAACTCTGACTCTCTTGGAAGTCCAATATCATGCCTTTAGAGTGTTAACTCTATATGCTTTTGCATCTAATTATCTTATAGTGATTATATGCGATGAATACTCGAAAGAATGCGGCACGAAGACTTGAAAAAGAGATTATTTTAAAATTCCTATGATCCTATGCAATTCATGAAATCATTGTTTTAGCTCAAATATTTGTGCTTTGATTATGGCTTGATTGTATTGGGTTATTGTGTAGATTAATTTGGGATATTGAATTATGTAAAGACCGTGTTACAATTATATATTGTGTACCAAAATTTGATGATTTTTTTATTTTTTATTAATGGATCGTGGTGTAATTTAGATATTGGTTTGGATTGGTGTTTATGACTATTAATAAGAGCCTTTCTAATTTAATTTGTTGCAATAAGGATTGAAGGTGTTGATGATAGAATGGTTGTAAGACGACCTAATCTACTCATATTGATAGTATAGGTATTGAATTGTGTTTTAAGTTATGGTCAGTTATGGTGGCGATGCTTATGTGTTATAATTGTGAAGAACATGGTCTTGTCGGCATTAATTTATGAATTGTGATATAATTATGTTATAGGATTTTTAGGTGATCATTATGGAGACTTATATGATATATGTGTATAAATTAATTTGCAGCATGTTGTCTCCTAATTGATTTGAAGTGATCATTATAGACTATGAATATGCCTTTATATGTGTATACTTGATGTTAAAGTATGATTATTCCTAACGTACTATATAAGACTTATGATGGACTATGTTAATTATTTTATAGTGACATAAATGGTGACTTTTAGTACACTTAATTATCCTTATGTGGTGCTTGAATGTTGTTGTACGTGTGATAAGATGATGATGTGTGTGTCTTGTTTTTGTGGAACTATGTCCCTCTACTTGTTACATTTCAAGGACTAATACTAGCCTCTTAATTTCATGTCATTACATTAATAGGTTCAAAAGTGCGGAAAATATTAAAACATTCGTTATCACTACTTGGATGTTTATATAGACCTTTACAGACACATAATATACATTCATATCGATTATACATGGACCCTTCAAATAGGAAATTTACATAGCCTTCTACTTTTAATGCACGTACATACATACATTAAAAAATTGAATTATTCTCAATGATTGTCTCATCTCATACAATCTAAAAAAGTATCACAAAATGGGCATAGACCTTACATAAATTCAACATGATTATGCATAGGTCATAAGAAAGTAAAATATTCAATTAAAAAGGAAAGAAATAATAGAGTTAATAATCTTATAACAAAATATGCAAGCTAGATGATGGAATTGCCCTCGAAAGTTGAGGACCTACCAAACTTGGATGAAAGGAAGAATCCAAGCCTTCAACAATGTCGCTTTCCAAACTCTTCAACGACAGAAACCTAAAATGTTTGGGAAAAAGGGAAGAAAATGGGGTTAGTATTCCACTTGTACAAAGTTTGAGATCTATGCACATAGACAAGAATAACATGCCAAAAAGCACTTGCTGTTAAAACATGTCATTTTACCCCTTTAGGGACTTAATGCAAAGTTAAGTAAGTCATATCAATCAACCAAACATGCTTACTATCTCAACAAGTAATACTTCTCCCAACATAGTTGAAAACATGATTTACTACAACCCTAACCTCAAGGAATAATATCACAAAAATGAATAAGAGTCAAACATATCATAATAAGCAAGACAACTACTCACAGGTCCTTATCAAGTCAACAAGTGCAATGATCAAGTAAAGCCCGATAACCTTACTCTATCAATTATCCCCAACAAGAAAAGATGGCCAATGTCCAACTTTACATATCATGGCATTTAGGTTTACATTTCATAATTTTTTAACCGTATAACCCAAGAAATATTCATAAATGAACTAATCCACATATAGTATCAACAATGTCCAATTGTTAATCATATAAAATATATATTATCATATCATAAACATATATAAAATATGTTTAGGTAGAGTGTCATACCCCTACCTAGACAAAGCTAGACCCCTTAGGTTATCAAAGTTACAATTTAAGTCCGTTATCAATTTTACCTTTTTTGGATCATCTTACCCTAACTGACATAGACCACATGAACTACTATGGAATCCGGTGTCATAAACCCATACACCGAAAGAAGGCCGACTACTCGATCCTTCGTATTTGAAGGTTACATAGCCTTCTACTTTTATTGAACATACATAAATAAAAATATAGAATTAGTCTCAACGATTGTCTCATCTCGTACAATATAAACAAATATCACAATATGGGAATAGATCTTACATCAATTAAACAAGAGTATATATAGGTTATACGAAAGTACAATGTTCAATTAAAAAGGAAAGGAATGATGGAGTCAATAATCTCATGACAAAATCTGTAAGCTAGATGATGACATTGCCCTCGAAAGTTGAGGACCTACACAACTTTGATCAAAGGATGAATATAAGCCTTCAACAATGTCTCTTTCAAAACTCTTGAATGACCATCACATAAATGTTTGGGGAAAAGAGAAGAAAATGGGGTTAGTACTCCACATATAGTAAGTATGATATCTTATGCACATACACAAGCAAAACATTCTAAAAAGGACTTCTTGTCAAAACAAGACATTTTTATACCTTTAGGGTTTTAATGTAAAGTCAAGTAAATCATATCAATCAACGAAACATGCTTACTATCTCAACAAGTAATAGTTATCCCAACATACATGAAGACATATTTACTACAACCCTAATCTCAAGGAATAATATCACAAGAATGAAAAAGAGTCAAACATATCACAATAAGCAAGACAACTACTCACAAGTCCTTATAAATTAACAAGTGCAATGACCAAGGGTAGACCCATAACCTTACTCAATCAAGTATCCCCAACAAGAAAACATGACCAATTAATATTATAACCGAAGGCATATTCATAAATTAACTAATCCACAAATATTATAAAAAATGTACCATTGTAATCATAAATAAATCATATATTATGATAAACATATATAAGAACCTCCTCCTAGGACTCCCCTCAAGCCAAACTAGTGCAATGTTTATGTAGAGTACCATACCCCTACCTAGACTAAGCTATACCCGTTAGGTTATCCGAGTTAGAGGTCAAGTTCTTTAATTCTTTTTACCCTTTTGGGAACATGTTGCCCTAACTGACATAGACCACATGAGCGAGTGTGGAATGCTTTGTCATAAACTCCTACACCAAAAAAAGGCAGACTACTTGTCAAGGTAATACCAAAACATGAAACATTGAAAGTATGTGGATCCACTAGCTAGTATTTCTATGGGGGAAACATAGTTCAACAACTAGGAGATTTAGTTGGGACCCCCTTTATGCGCAATTAATTATAGTCTCAAATCTCAAGAGTAATGTAGTAGTCCTACCTTCCCTATATAGGAAGGGACACTACTCTATCTAGTTCCCTAGGTTCTAAACTAGAGTCCTTTTTGAAATGTCTTTAAGCCTTTATTTGTCAATCATATATTAATTTAGGCCATAGGGTCTACCCCTTGTATAATCATCATCAACAATAGTTGAATAAGAATTGTATGAGTATAAGTCCTTTCATTACAATTCATATGAGTCAGACTACCACATTAACATTTCTTAGCATATTAAGGCACATTTATAGTTTTAATAATCAACATCACAATATAGTGAAGAGATTTTAATTCAACATCATACCACCCTATCATCCTAGTAAAAGTCATACTCCAATGTAATATCATGACTTAACAACAATTAATCACAATTTGAAATAAAGGTGGAGGTTCTAAGACTTACCAAGTCTTCCTCATAATGTATCATCCAGGTCTTACTATAAACCCATAAATCAGCCCAACTTGGGGGTTTACATCATCACATAATTAAAATCAATAGAATAACAATTCAATTTAATCTCTATAACACAATTCATCTTTAGATCACAACTTAAAAGAAGATTCATAGGCTAATTTCACATTATAATTCATAACCTAAATCACATCTAAAGAACTAGAATAATAGGCCTATAATTCATCTTAATATAATCATAATATAACCATAGGATAGTAATCAACTCAACAACAAACTCAATTGAATGATTACATTACAATGTAGGTTAAGATCACTACCTAGGGTTAGGGATAAAAGATCATATTCTTAAATTTTGACAAAAAAATTAACAATTACCTTAAACAAGTTGAATTGCATGTTAAATATACTCAATATAACCTTGATAAATCATCATAAACTCAATTCATAACTTCAATTACGTAACTGAATTAAACCCATAAGATAACTTAACTTTTTGAAATATATTTTGAAAGAAACCTTTTTGGAAAGAGTCTCAAAGGTATATAGAACCCATACCATAATGTTTTGTCAACAATTTGATGGTTAATTAGTCCCTCTCCAGACCCCAAACCCAAGTCCTTGCTAGTCTTCAATGGCAAGTTCATGTAGAGAGAGAAATAAAAGAAAAGGAAGAGAGTTTATTTGAGAGTTGTCTTTAGGATAATGTGTGTTGAGTGTATTTATAAATGGTCTTAATAAATTTAATTAAATCCCTCAACCTCTTATTAAACCTCCTAACCCCCTAACTATTGAAATGAAATCATTTAAAATGTGGGAGTGAAACTCCACTCCCACAGACGAGATCTTGAACGACGGGCCGTCTATGAGTCGAGAGGGACTACCAATCTCGTCCTACATTCCGTCATCTCTGTCTGAGACATGTGCAGTCGGGGGTTCCTCAAATTGCCTAACTGTGGGATGACGGTGGAATCGATGCCCCGTTAATCCACACACACCTCATCCCTTTGGTCATCGATTGTCCATTGCCAGACAATGTTGTCTCTAACATTAGGGTCCTTCTCAAGGGACCTTTGTTAGTTCTTGGGAAGTCATACCCGAATGTTTTGACCATGAACCATCCGTAACACGTTTTAAACCTACTTTTATACCATATTTTGTCACACTAGCACTATTGTGAACCAACTTTCCGAATGTCATGGACATTCCTGAACACCTTGGTTCTTAAACACCTTGAATGAACTAAACTCATTTAAATTGACTTATATATAGTTTTTAGACTTTGTTACACAAATGTTAAGCTTCACGACACATCTAGAATTTCTGAAGTTCTACAAAGGATGTCAAGATGAACTCTGAAGATAGTATGGATTTTTTATTGAAATATGACATTGAATATGGTTAAAAGAGGATAATTAACATGGAATAAAACTTTAAACAATATTATGATATCCTTGAAGTTGATAGTTTAGATGGTATCCTTCTCGTCTGAATGATGGATTGAGGGGTAAGTTTTCTTGAATTAAATGATAGTATGTCTAAGAAAGTAATTGGGCTATCCTATTTTACCATTGAGTGGAAGCCCTAGTGGAACATCCTCCGTGAGGTGTAATATGATTTTGTAGTGACTAAAATATCCTACCTCTTCATATTCCATTGTGATTGATCTTATTCTATCATAACTAAGCTAGCACCGAGTGAGTATAATTTGGAAGTTACTATACTTAAGTTGAGACTATAGTACAAAACTTAATATTCCTTAACCTTGTTCCTAAATGGAATGTGTCCTAGTTCTACCCTTGGCAAGTAGAACACCATCCATCAGATTAGGGTAGACTTTGGATTTCATTCTTATATAGTATGGTTTATCTCGGTTAATGCATGTTCTCATCTTTTTGGATACATTCAAGTGTTAGAGAAGTTCTATAATGTTAGGTAGTGGAATGGGACTATATCTAGGCATGACACGAGTAGGCTTTGAAGATTCTTGTATGTTTGTTGCGTAGGTCTCTTCCAAGACCATTATGTGAAGTCCTCTAAATGCTTAGTTAAATCTCGTTGACTTAATGAAAGATTATGACATAAGATAAATTAATTTTAATGGAATGATCCCAATCTAGGGTAGGTTCTATGGTTTCTAGGCTTGAAGAGGTTGTATTGTCAATATCATCATGTTTTACTCAAGTTTATCTTAGAGTTACCTTAGGTGGCAAGTTGAATGTTAAAAAGAGAATGATCTTATCCTAGGTAGTCTTAAGGAATTTTTAGGTGTGCTTAAAGAGAGTGTATGTATGGTCTCTTCTTGTCTTACTTAAGTAAGTCCTAGGATAACTTTTGGTAGGAGGGTATATGTTTATTTTAACACTCCGGAAGACTAAGACCTAATCTACATCCTCACATGTTGAACAAAGTCTTATAACTCTATTTTCCGACTTAAAACAATTAATATAAATCATTTAAGAAGTTTTACAGTATAACTATCAAGGAACGTCTATGACGGCTGAGTATATATGAGATAGAGGTTAGTGTTTCTTGTTATTTTTCATGGTGTTATAAGAATCGTAATTTAATGATATATGGTTTAAAGGGGTTTTAAAATGTATTCTAATATTTTTAGGGTCAAAACTTACGGATATGACTCCCCAAGGTCACCCCTAAGGGTCCTTGAGGAGGACCTTTCCAAAAATTACCAAAGGTTGTCATATGACAGTAGCCATCTACGGTTACAAGAGGACGAGCCGTCGTCTTGTTGATAGGGTGTCAATGGATACGTTTTCCCAACCTTATAAACTTCCAAATATAGTCCAAAAAACTTGTCTCTGACACCATTGTCGATTTCTGAATGGAGCAAAAGGGCTAAAATCGACTTACCTATGGACCGTAAGTCGGAGTCTCGTAGGTCAGGTCTGGTTTTACTGTGTAATATTTAATGAAGTAAAATAAATTATATAGTTGCTTAGGTTTTTAAATAATTATTAGGGGTGTATAATTAAGTTAATTATGGGACTATATAGACACCAAAAACTAATTAAACTAACACAACTCATTTCAATTCCTAAACTCAAATCCTCTTCCTTCTCTCTACTTTCTCTCTGTATTTACCAAGATTCCATACAATATCAATTCAAGGTCATAAGGTCTCCAAGATTCAAATTTCTTGTGGAAGTTTCTTCCAATTTAGTTCATGATCTTTCAAATTTATTTGATGTTGAATTCGTTTGATTATTATTGATAGATTGTGATTTTTTATGGGTTAATTATTTTAGTTCTTAGTCTTGTAAATAGTTCTACGAGAGAATCCATGATTGAACTCTTTTCTATAAACTTAGGTCATGAATTGAGGTTAATTTTATTAGTGATGATGAAATTGACTTAGTTCTTGTATATACTACAATTATATGATGATACTTAGTGAATTATGGATGAATATTGTTGGATTTATGATATGATATTGAAGGAGTCTTATGAAGGCTATTTGGTAGGAATTTAAGATTATGAGATCGTTTCTTCAAATAAAGATGGTTTATACTTGATGATGATGCTCAATTGAAGTATTCTATGTTAATACATTAATAAGATGGTGATATGACGAACGTGATGGAAAGTAATGAATATTTATAATTGTGAGATCATGTTTTGGGGTATGATGATACAACTTTGACTATGAATCAATTGTGTTCCTTATTATGATATCATTATGATGTGTTGATCTCACAAATCAAGAGTTGTATAGAAAGTAAATTATCATGCAATATCTAATGAACTAATTATATGATTATCCAAGGGGTTAGTCTCATATGGTCAACATTAAGATATGATTATTATGAAAGGCTTAAATATATTTTAAAAAATGTACTTTACCTTAGTACATAGCGCAATAGAAATGAGAGGTGCCCTTACCAATGTGGGAATGTAGGTTCAAAATGATTGTCATGAGAGGTGGACTCCAATTCTAAAGAATGTATAGGGTCCAACACATGTATCCTAGATCCTTAGCTATGGTACCCTTATATGAATACTACCTAGTGGATCCACCAAAAAAACTATGTTCATGTTTTTTTTCTACCTTGGGAAGTATACCACTTCCTTTAAGTGTAGTGTTCCATGACACCATATTCCATGTTTAGCTCACATGGTCTATTCTCGGTTAAGGAGATCGTTCCCGAAAGTAAAATGAAAGTAATAAAGTGAACAATAACTTGGGTGACTTAAGGGGTTCTACTTAGTGTAGGTAGGGGTACAAGACTCCATATATGCATTACACAAGTTGTGCTTTATAGGAGTCCTATGAGGTTCTTATGTACTTATATAAGAATTAAATACTTATTTGACTTTACATGTTGATGATCCTATATGATGTTTGTTTCATTGATGAACATGATATTGGTCAAGGTTTATATATATGATGATTAATATGCATGATATTAAGATATATGAAATGAGGAAATTGCTTATTGTCTCTTTTCTAGTTTACTTGTTTATGTGCGGGTTATGGGGCTTCATATTAGAATTTCACTTGTAGGCTTGGGATGGGATTGTGACTAAGGGTCTTATATGCTTTGATGTTATGTAGTACATGAATTGTTGCTATGACATTATGTTGGAGTAATTCATGTTGGTATGACCATAATATGAACTTATTGATAATATTGGTCTTTGTGTTAGATATGACTATATCATAATGATTCTATTCTTATTGACTTGTATATTCTCTTTTATGTGCATAAAAGACATTCAAAGTCACTTCGTACGTTTTTTTTTAAAATGTCCTTTTAAACATGATTTGAGAGGTTTTTTGTGCATGTGTTACCATACTGAGTACATGTAGTTTGTACTAACCCTTATTCTTTCCCTTTTAAGAAATAATGTAGGTTCAGGCTATTGAAGTTAAGGAGGCCGTTATGAAGGAAGACTTGAATATATTTCCCAAGTTATTGGTATGTCGTCAAGTTCGTGGATGTTATCATTTCCTGTATCTAGCTATGATATTGCTTATGTCATATGAAACTTGTTCAATCGTTTATCTTTTAAGATTTTTGTAGTTAGACTATATGTGGCATATTGTATTGAAGTAAGGGCTATGCCCAACATTGTAATTCTCTACTATATTGTTTATTGTGAGACAAATTATTAGACTATTTCATATGATTTGGTTGTGTTACATAGATGAGAAGTCTATGTAAACATCAGATGCGAGAAGTCTATGTAAACTCCATACATGATATGTGAGAAGTCAAAGTATACTTCACAATGTAAATGTTTTTAATTTTCCTCATTTTTGACCTATGATATGTTATGACGAATGCTAATGTCTAGTCCAAGTCTTCTTCAATGGAGACGATGTCGGTTACATGTAGGCGGTTCTCTTATGTCGGGAAAACTTGTTTTATATTTTGGATATTTTGCAACAAACTTTGCTTTATCCTTCTTTAATCTATTTCACCCATAGACCTTTTGTAGATCACGATACATGTTTTATGAGTACACAACCGAAACCTACTCGATAAGTGAAAGGTGCACGAGGAAGCGATGGATGAAAACCCGTCAACAAATCTCCTATAATACCCGGCTAAAACCAAGAAACTTCAAACACATGATTAATGGACTAATGGGAACCATGAGCTTTGCTTTATCCTTCTTTAATCTATTTCACCCATAGACCTTTTGTAGATCACGATACATCCTTGTGTCACCCTGATTAATTGACTAATGGGAATTATGAGCTTCTTAAATAAGTTTGACTCCTTAATTCAGCCATATCTGGTACACACAACCTTCCTTGGAACCTAAGTACATCATGTTCCACCCTTGTTAGACTTGCTCATTGAATTTACTAAGAACCATTCCTTCATTTCCATCAATAGAGGATACAAATATTGCTTAGACTCCACCTCAACCACTAAAGATAAATCAGAGTTATAATGAATTTTGAAACCCCCTTATGGTGAATCTTCTAACTGGAAACCCAACAGGGTCAATCTATGCACATCTTTCACTAACTCTTTCTTACAATCCTCAATATAAGATACACTACTCATAGACATTCTACTCAATGCATCCGCGACAACATTGACCTTTTAGAGTTAGTAAGGGACATTTATATCATAGTACTTTAAATTCTCTAACAACCTTCTTTGATGAAGATTTATCCCTTCTTGAGTGAACAAATAATGAAGACTCTTACGGTCAGTGAACACATCTGCGTGCACCCCATAGAGATAATGTCTCCATATCTTCAAAGCAACTAGTACAGGCGCTAATTCAATATCATGTGTTGGATAGTTCATCTCATGCATCTTTCACAAGCTTCTGACCAGTCCAACTTAAATTTATTTTGTGTTAATGTTTTAAAGGGAGAAGCGATGGATGAAAACCCGTCAACAAATCTCCTATAATACCCGGCTAAAACCAAGAAACTTCAAATATCAATTGGAGTCAAATATCTAGGCAAATTTTAACTAAACCTATTTCTTTTGACCAAATTTTGTACCTTCAATTGAAACAATGTGTCCAAGAAAAGCAACCGATTTAATCCAAAATCCACACTTACTACATTCAAGAAAGAGTTTATACTTCTTCAGGATTCGCAATACTATTCTGGAATGACTCATATGTTCATCCTTACTCTTAGAATATACCAAGATATCATCAATAAAGACAAGTACAAATGCATCATTATAATTTCAGAATATTGCATTCATATGGTCCATAAAAGTTGTTGGGGAATTGATTAGCCCAAAAGACATGAATAGGAACTCTTAATGACCGTACCTAGTTCAGAATGACGTCTTGGGAATGTAAACACCTCTCACCCAATGTTTGCGATACTCTGACCTCAATTAAAATTTTGAAAAGTAACTCGCACCTTAAAGATAATCAAACAAATCATCATCCTAGGAAGAGTGTACTTATTCTTTATTGTGACCTTATATAATTGTCGGTAGTCAATACACATTCTTAGAGACCCATTTTCCATTTTAACAAAAAAAACTGGAGCATCCCTCAGGAATATGATGTGTTGAATAGAACCCTTATCTAGTAATTCGTTGAGCTGAGCCTTCAATCCTTTCTACTCGGCCGGAGCCATTCGGTAAGGAGGAATTGAAATTCGTTTGGTATCAAGCGTCAAATCTATGACAAAATCTACTTCCTATTGGGGAAAAATGTAGGGTAAGTCATCAGAGAAGAATTAAAAAAAAAAGTATTGCACTAAGGGGACTACCTCTAAATGAGAAGCCTCGGACTCAAGGTGCTTGACACTCACAATGTGATGAAACATCCATTAGAAATCATCTTATAGTCTTTTAGACAAGAAATAATTTGACCCCTACGGATTGAGTTTCCCCCCTTCTATTCTAAAACATGTTCAAAAGGAAAATGGAATTTTACCGCCCTTGTTCAACAATCAATTGAAGAAAAACAAACATGTAACCAATCCATCCCTAGATCACATTACTGTCCAACATATGAAGTTCTATCATATCAATTATAACTCTATTGGACATAATATAGGATAACTCCTATACCTCTTTTAGCAATAACAGAGTCACCCACCAGGGTAAAAATTAAAAAAAGGTTTAACTAAGACATCAGTGAGTATATCAAACTTCATAGTAAGTAAAGGAGTTACAAAAGATAACGTGGCACCTGGATCAAACCATGCATAATATTAAATTGAAAATCATTGTAACATACCGGTGACAACATTTGAAGAACCCTTTTCATCACCCCTAGCTTTGAGAGCACGAAATCAGTTCTTCTTAGGATCATTGAAACTAACACCACTTACTTGTGTTTGATTATTCTCCTTCCATGCTTCTCATTCATTGGAACACCCCTAAACATGTTTCCACTCTTTCTAAAAACAAGACAAGTGTATGTACCCCTTAGACATTTACCCATATGCTTCTTCCCACCAGCTCAACTAACTTTCCCACCTTGTGAACTACAAACCTTTCCTCCTTTGAGGCTTAGGGTCAGACACTCTATCCTTGTTAACCCTTGGGAAATAAGAAGGAATTTGGTTGGAGAATCTCTTCTTAAACTTTGGTTTGCCTTTGATTTTAATCTTGCCTTAGAAGTTCCTCCATCATTTGGACTTTCCCTCTTAGCATCCATATTCTTCCTCTTGAGCCTACTCTCCTATGTTTTTCGAGAATTCACCATCAAATGAGAAATTTCCATGTTTTCATGAAGCGTTTCCGCACGACGCTTTTCCACAAGATCATCGGAAACACCCATCCAAAATGACTCATCTCATGTCTAGGTTTAGACACAAAAAAAAGAGTCATACATGGACAACTTGATAAATTTTAAAGAGCATTCTTGAACACTTATACCTCCTTGACGAAGTTGGATTAAATATTCAAGTTTTGTCTCTCTTTTCTCCCTTGGAAAGAACCTACCATGAAATGCCTTCCTAAGAACTTCCCAACTTATGGGACCTACTCTCAAAGCCCTATTGCCTTTTACGTTAAGTGTACAAAGTTTGAACCACATCCTTGAGCTGGTAAGCGGTTAGCTTGGACATCTCTTTTGTACTAAACTCATAGCATACAAGATCATATAAACCTTATCAAAAGAGTCTTTGGTATCTTTATTCTTCATAGACCCAAATAATGTTGTAGGATACATCCTTGTGAATTCTCTCAAACGAGAAGACATGGTACTAGAATTTTGATTTGCCTAGGGTCCAACTTCCTAGTTTTCTTTAGCCTTAATAACTTGATTTTTAGTAGTTACAACTTGAGCTTGTGTAAACATAACTTGGGTCATGTTTGGTAAAACCTCCCTTATTTGTCCATCCGACAGGACTGGATGATTGACCGACACTTGGACACTTAGAGGAGCTTGCTCTTAAGGAGAAGCTTGGTTGTCTTACGGAGTAAATCCCACATTAGATATATCCTCTTCAATCCTTCTTGTGACTTCCCTTGTAGTAGTCATAGGCAATAACTACATAAAAAAATTTAGAAGAAAAAGGACGCATAGAGTTAAGACTTTTGGGAACGACATAGTAATACCAATGAAGTGAGAATCTACTAAGCATCACTTAGCCTCTAATTCATAAGACTCTACGTAGACATGTTTTTATGAGACATCATTCCTACGATTATTAAACCTCATGCGCTAATACAAATTTTTCACGACCAGGGAGCACCCCCTAGACATAACCGGCGTCTTCTTTCTCGAAGAGGCCTTAGAAAATACCTTAGCACACATCATTAAATTTCATAGGTCAACAAAAATATGGAAAAAGTTAAACTTTACATATTGAGTTTATATAAGCTTCACATTATCGAAAATAGTCTACAAAGTCTCATATATATCCATTTGACATAAAAGTAGAAGATTTGTCACATATCCCTTACAACATTACAAAAGTCTCATAAGAAAATACAACATATTATTTACAATTTAGGAAATGGAACAATGTCATTAGATTAATCAAATATTAGTAACTAGAATAATGGGGTTCATCCTCGGACTTGAGGACTCATCAATTTTGGAATATATCCAATCTTCTTCAAATTTAGCCTTTAAATTCTTAAATGGCTCAAACATACATAAGTGTTGAAATACAGAGAATATGGGTTAGTAAAAACAACATGTACTATGTTTGATGTATGCATGTAATTTATTTCAACAAAATGCACGTAGGGATATATTAATTATAAGCATGCCAAGAAACTTTAAAGGATTTCATGCACATTCAAAAAATAGTCTAGTCCACAACATAATCACAAAAAAACATTTTGATATTTCATGTTCAAAAGCAACATCAAATTAAAGACATGAACAAAATTTCATCAATACATTACAATACCTTACCCATAATCCCAATTCAAGTAAATTAGTGCAATGTCTACTTGAAGCCCCATAACCACACATAAAAATAAATAAAGTAGAAAAGAGACCCTATGCATTGACTTTACATCATAAGAAATCATAACAATTGTAGTCAACCTCATACATACAAATTTAGACCAACATCATGTGTACCATAGGTAAGGAACTAGGAGGTTCTTACTAGAAACGCTCTTTATGTTAATTAGCATTGTAGTTTCCACCTCATGAGAGACATAGTCCGAACCTCCCTTCCTCTGTGAAGGAACACCTCTCATTGTGAAGTTTACTCTATGCTAAGCTAAATTCCCTTTTTAAAGAACCTTTAAGTATTTCTTAAACATTAGTTCAAAAGAATAGGCCCAAGGGGATTACCCCCTTATATAACATGTTCAGAACTCATATGTTATATGATAAGAATGTGCTTTCATCAAAACAAACATGCATGAGAGATCATAACTTCATAACATCGTCATAATATGTTACAGGAGAATTACATTCAATTCCACATAGTAACACACCTATCATCATCATCTCACAATTTCTCACATTCATAACATGATAATACCTTAATAAATTAATCATTAATATTTAAATTAACCGGAATTACAAAACTTATACCAACAACAACGTAATAGCAGTAATGTTTCATAACATTGAAGGTCTTACCAATGGTTTCCATGAAATACATTCAAGACCCCCCCCCCCCAAGATCATCGATATAAGCCTAAATTCACCTCCCAATCCATTATCATCATAATACCATAACCAATTACACATGAAAATCCTTAATTTAATTTTAACTAGATATCAATTTACAAAGTTCAAATGATTGGGTTAGGGGAAAAGGGACATCCATTAAATATTCAAGAAATAGATCAAAACTTTTCAATTGAGCATCAATATATTACTAAAAATCCTAAGGAGTCACAATTCTTCATAATTATTCAACAATTTCATTTTAAAAAGGAAACCCATAAGTAGAGAGAACCCTTGAATTTGGGTAATTTTTGAAATTATCTTTAAATGGACCTTTTGAGGAAAGAATCCCAAGAGTTAAATAATTCATACCTTTCACAATACTTTATCCAAGAAATTTAGTAAGAATCATAGAGATTGGGTTTTCATCTTGAAGCTTCAATGTGTCTTCGATGGAGTTTAAGATAGAAATAGAAAGTAGAGAGAGGTCGCAGAAATTGGGTTTCAATTTTTTATTGTGTTTTGAAGTGGAAATTGAGTGATAAATGACCTAAATCAATATGTAGGAAAGCCCCAAAATTCCCGTCCATATGTTGGAATTTTTAATTAAAATCCATACATGACCTTTAATTGGAAAATCCGTCCATCCTTCACGCCCCACTTCACATGACGTGAAGATATAAACGGCTCGTGGTGGTGCTCGCGATATGTGGGGCAGTAGCCTCCCTTAAGGAGAAATCCCAAAAGATTCTCAGTAATCTTCACGACAACTCCCCATTGTCCGTAAACATGCACCACGAAATGCAAATTTTCTCATGGTGCTTTGGGTAGTAGCCCTTCCAAAGTCTCCATTTCACAAAATGCATAAAGGCAAGACCACGACCAAGCCTCCTCTTCCGTCCAGGACACCATGAGTCTTGCACTGGCTCGTGGTGCCTCGAATAGTAACTATTTAAATATGCCATCCTCCTTTCATTGACAATGAATCTTCACGCTCCCCCCTCATTGCCTTGGAAATTGCCACCAGTCGTGGTCATGGTCGTGAAGATTGAGGCAGTTGCCTCCCTTCTTGGGGCATCCTTTGCATTTAGGTTTTTTCAGACCTTTTAAGGGTTGGAAATCCTCCAGTTGTCTTGACACTTAATCCCCCTCTTAGGCACTTATTTCCACTCCTATCATCCTCTCATGGTTAACCCGTTAGACACATCTTTTGTTTAATCCTACCAACACTAGTACAACACTGGCAAAGGTTACCAGTTCACCGAATGTCATGGTACTTTTCAATTTACTTTTAACCTATCTTTCCAACTAAGATAAATAACCTAAATTAAGACCTCTAACATCTTTATAACCCTTGAAAACTAATGGAACTGCTCATTGAGCCCTAGCTTGAGTTATTTAATATACTATGTTTAACAGACATGAAGAGACTACCCATACAACCTCTTAAATACACATCTAAATGATCCTTAACACTACTTAAGATAACGATACATCATCTCAATTGAATAAGTCAACATTCATTAGTGGAGTAAACATTAATGCATTAAAAAGCATCATCTAAAGACCATCTTCTATGACAACCCCAAAGTTATATTAGGAACCACCTTAGACTAGGCAAATGACTTTCAAACATTACAAAGACTTCATCAACAATAAACATAAGATCAACATGTTTCATTAACATTATGTAGTAACCAATTCATTCATTATTGTTACAAGGACATAACAAGACTTCCTAAAAATGTCTACTAGTGTAATGCAGAGATGGTGTCTCATTCCACCTCCTACCCTGAGTAATACATCCTTAGAAAGACATATTTCATTGCATTCAATTGTAGGCGAATCTTTAACCAACATACACCATGAGGGCTTTACATGGAATCCCTATATTAACCCCTACATGATGAGGGATCCCCACTTGCCTAAGGTACGATTATTCTTTAGCCTTTACATGGATCTCTAGTAGCTAGTGCCATGCGGGTTCATAGTTAAAGCATAATCAGAATCCTTCTATGTACTACATCTCAAATCACGAAGAGTACTCACCTGAAGAGGTGCACTGTACACTACATCTGTACTCACAAAGAGTTTCCACCCAGTAGTCAAATTCTCTCGGTTCTAAGAATGAATCACCATTTAATTTTTGACATTCATTATTTCATCACCTATAGATTAAGAAAATGCAACTAATAAATACATGTCAGCTCACGAAGAGTACTCATCTCTAGGGGTTCTTTTTAGATACTACATCTTAAATCACGAATATTATCCAACCCCAAAACTATCATTCATTCTTTTGGAATCTCTAAGGAATAGTGAGGTTTCTACAAGACACTACATTTCAACACTTGTATAGTGTCCACCCAAAAATTCCCCTTCTTCATTCATTATAAGAATATTGAAAAAACCCTTCAATAGACTCTCATTCATTACATTTTGATTAGATTCATTCATTCATTCATTGTGTGTGTACATGTTATAAAGCCTTTCACATATCACCATCATTCATACAACGTCTTCTAAACGTAATCATTCTATATTCATCATAATCCACACACAATCATACTTCACACTAACCTCATACTTTAGTAAGACGTGATATCTTGAAGACACATATTCATAATTTAATAAGACATCTCTAAGCATATACATAATAACACCACCTTACTTCACATTCAATGCATTTAAGGCCATAGTCACAATTCACATAGACATATTCATAAACATTAAGTAAACACCGCAACCATAAGTGTACCATACAACATAAGACCAATTCAACAAAACATTAACCAATTTGGTCAACTTACCTTTCATCCAAGACTTAATAAAATTATCTCAATTCTCTAATAATTCATCATTATTAGTCATAATATGTAGAACATAATCATAGTAAAACATAGTACATACACAATTCCACCAATATCCAATCTCTTTGATCAAGCCCACTTCATATGAAAAAATTAGAAGGTTAGGATGCAGATGATTCCATAGTGTTTTTATGATAAATTTATCAATTGACATTGAAAACATCATAATTCATCCATTAAAATCTTTTAACACAAGAACCCATGCTTCAAATACGAAATAAAAGATTTTAGGATTTTGAAACCTTTTGAAAAGCCATTGGATTGGATATTTGAATGATAAAAGAAACGAGGATGAACTACCATATATTATTAGAATAAAACCTATGAAATGTTAGAAGAAACGACCGAAAATATTGAATACTAGCTTCACCTTGAGTTAAAGCACCAATGGAGTATTAGGAGAGAGGTTTTGATTTTTAATGGTGAAGTCTAATTTGGGTTATAGGTGTATAAACTAACTAATAATTCATTAACACACCTAAAATAACCGCAAATGACATAATTAGGACCTTGGATGAATTTACAAATTAACCCCTAAGTTGGCGCAAATTATGCAGAATTTGCAGGTGGCAAATGACGGCCGCCATCTACTATGTGTCATGTTTGGCTTTGTTTTTGTCAGAGATTACTCATTTGGATGCTTATCTACCAAAACTAAGGGTGGATCCAAGCCATTTTGACTGGAATTCTTTTAAACTATGGTGCGTCAACTTGGGTGTCAATCAGGACTATTTTTAGCATCCTTGTGTCAATCATGTGGGACCTCTTCAAGGACCCTTAGGGTGGTCCTTAGGAAGTCTTACCCAAACGTTTTGACTCTAAACATGAACATCTAGATTCTAGGGTCCTTTAAACTCATTTTAGGCTCCAAACTACACATTAAAACACAAAAAGCATGCAAAGGAACACTAGCACACAAACGATTAATTTTTAAACATCTTGGTCGTTCTTTCATGTTCCACTTCAAAACTCTCTAAAAATAACTTGTAAAGATATTATTAATTATTTTAAAAAGTTATTAACTCATAAAGTTCATGTGAATCTTTCATTTATCCTTGTTGATTTTGAGGGTTGTTACAGATCTCTAGTACTCAAAATGACAAAATGAGTCTTTACATTATGTATCAATTTACCCATCGATTGTCCTTGAAAGATCAACAGAAGAAGAGGGAAAGAAAGGGTACAAGAATAAATAATAATATGTTAATATCTTCCATTCATATAATGCTCAATATCTCAAGGTCTTACCGCAAATGCATCAAAACATCCAATGGGACAACTAATTTTTTATCATACTATGTCTTAAATAGGGTCATATCAATATTCGAGTCGTAGCTAATGCTATATATAAACTCAACTAACAACAAAATGTATTATCCATAACAATCGAAGCTAATTGTACATATATATGCAAAACCTTCTTAACGACGTTGACACAACCATTAGGTGGAATCTTTTATCACATTACCATGATAAAATGTTGCATAAATAGTGACTCCAATCTGAATTGAACCTAATCAAACAACCACACAATCATAATGCATAAACCATCACAAATCATGTAAATATTTCATTCTCTCAACTTACAATTTTCATGAGTTTAGGCTATAAAAATTTATCTTTAGACATCATTTAATCATCAAGGAGAATCGAACAAATCTGATCCAAAGATGGAAATGATCAAGTAACGTGAAACAATCAAAAATACAAAACCTAACAACGCTATCAAAATGCTTGATTAATAGCTATTATAGAAAGACTTTAAGAACGAGAAAATTATACCTTATTTTACCCACATTAAACAAAAGCATGGTGCGATTATGATATAAATCTTATGTCTATCAAAAAAATCTGAATTTTCAAGGTAGATCTCCTAAAATTCTCATAAGTAAAGTTGTGTGTGTAGAATCACTAGTATACATCACAACTATAAATTTTCATGGTAGATTTTCTACAAATTATATTAAGCAAAGTTCTTTGTGTAGAATAAATAGTATACTTCAACTATAAAAAGCATCACCAATTCTTGCATAACTGAAATGAAAAAGACTAACCAAGAATGCCACCCTACCAAGAGGACAATCACAGAATCGATACACCTGATCACCTTCTAGGAACTCACCCATAGATGCAAAAACACGTAGACGTGTAAAGTTAATCATACTCTAAAGAATGCTCAAAGTGAAGTACTTGGTGAAATTATAATTTTCATAACCAAGGTTGAAGAACTCTAGATACTCCTTACATACTGTCCATATCAAACATTTTCATTCATTAGGCTCTATGTCATTGATTTTTTAGCAACGTAGAATCACCAATCTAGTCTATATTATAATTGAATACATAATTTGTTTATTGAACGCCCCTTCCACTTAAGTCAAAAATCTTAATACTGGCAATACATTAGAACCACATTGATCATCTAATTTACTCCCAAACCCTAAGTAGTAATAAATTATTCCTGTCAAGTACATGTTCAAGTTTTGACTCTCTCTCTTTCTATTTAAATATTTCATGACATATACGAGTCTCAAACAAGGTGATAACACTAATTTCAAATTTGATAGCACTTTTTTATCAAGATAAAACTATTAAATCATACTAAAAGTCAACTACGCACTACTTTCCCATAACATTCTTTAGATACCATTCTAAATCATCACATTCCTTACGTCAATAGTTGGGGAATTTGTTGGTCACTTAAATTGTTGTGTTTCCATAATCTCACAACCTATATTCACCATAAAATGTATATGTGGCGCATCATAACATCCTTTATAGTCGTATCAATAGATTAGTATTTATCCTACTCTACATTTTTAATCACCAAGTATAATTATATCTGACCTTGTACTTCATTCTTTAGTAATCTATCACAATTTGAGAAATCTAACCCCACGTAAATCTTAAATTTTTTGGTACCTCACTAAATGTTACCAAACCAAAAATCAAAATTTCTAAAAGTCAATGATAAACTCCTAGAAAGTTTTTACTAAAGTACTTCACATCTAATAGTCATATCTAAACTCATAGGCAAAAATAAATATAGCATTCAACTACACTGCAAGGGTTTATACGAGAAGTCTTACTCCTTCACTTTTTTCAAATTCTTGTCATGGTGCAAATTTCTAAATATATCGAGCCTCTAAGACTCATTATTACCGTAGCTCGCTTACCAATCACTTTTTTTTACCAACAACCCATGACGTTTTACTACACACCCTATATAAAAACTTTTAGAGAAACCCAAAAGTACCAAACTTTATGAACCAAGTCATGCATAAGTTCTTTCAGTCAATACTAATGCAATGAAGCATTTATTATCTCACCACTACATATATTGAAGTTTTTTTTAGGATTTATTGTATATTATCTTATAAATGATCGCCTCTTCCTAGATCTCACCATATCCTTCGCTAAAAATTTAACTGTACCATTACTAAACTCAAAACCACAAAAGAACATATCGTCACACTCAAGTAGAACATATTTACATTCTTTTCTTAATATTTTCCAATATTTTTTAACCAATATTATGAAGAAGTGGCACTCTTTTCATAACTAGAGCAAGATAGACGAAATCACGCATCTGAATCTATTTTGCAACTCTTCTAAAGATACTTTTTTACACCTTACAATTGGAGAAAAATATTTTTGCTCTCCCCTTTTTTGAAGGTTACTCTTCATTCCATTAATTATTAATATTTCTTATTATTACTCTATCTCCTTTCAATTAAATTCAACGAGTCCCCAACATCTCTGAAAACTTTCCATACAACCACGTCACTCACAGAATAGTACAAAATCACAACCTTAGATAATCACAAGTCATTATTACATATAAAATTTGTGTAACAAACAATATGTATTCTATAGTTGTACGCCAAGAAAAATCCATCACTAACTCGTATTGCTAGTATGCCCAGCAAACCTATGTCATCACTACGAAGTGAACCTTTTCCTTGACGTGACAACATTAATCGGGTATACCAATCAAATTCAAGGGACAAACAAAAAATTTATACACACTTTCTAACTAAAATCATAAAATGCATTCCCTAAACTATACTAATTGACTTTCTTTATCCATAAGTTTTTCATTTTTGTATCAATCCTCTCATTTGGATCTTAAGATAATATGATTTGTTCTAGAACCCTCAAAATAGACTTAAGTACCTATTGCATTAAAACCTTACCAGCGATTCAACAATAAGAACTTTCTTAAAAACAATGCTTCACCAAGCATCCATAGTAACACACTAGTTGCATCCTCAAATATGAATGCTACACCAAATCTTATTATCTAGACTATTTCATACAATTAGTAACTCCTAAAATAGATAGTATTCACATATCAAAATTGACACATTCATTTCCACGTAGCCCTAGTACTGTATGCATCATTCACATTACTAAATAATAATCGTCATATACATAATCAAATCTCATTAATGAAAGAAACAAAAATACATTGAAGTTTACTATAAGTCATACCCAAAACCCAAAAGTCATCATATTGCTATCTAATGTTCCAATACTAAGTCTGAATGTATCATAGACACAAAAATAATTTAATAAAATAGTTTATAGATGAAAACTAAGGACATCATGTCATATCCGAGAGAATACAACACGAACTTGAATGACTAGCTCAACCTTGAACCTGATATGCTTAAGACAGGCTACAACGAAGGGAGAGTCGAGGACACGGGTACATTCATGTATTCAATAAAAGGAAAACAAAGGAAACACAAGTAAGGCTCAGTACTAGGAAATATGTACTAAGTACGTACAATCGGACAACTAAAAATAGAAACTAATATATAACGAATATTAGTATAAACTCAACTATCACACTTCACTGGTTGCAAGCAACTAACAACATGGACCACTGACAATAACACTAAAGTAAATAAGAAATCAATCATAATATCAAGCGCTCATATGGGTACTCATGTCTCCACACCATAGTAATTTTGGAAATAGATTCTTTAAGATTGAGTGCAATAAGTTAATTCAATATTTTTTTCCTTTAATGTTACCGTGTCTACACGTGACACTCCATTTAAATCATACTAGGTCGGATGATGACACTATGATCCAACATATCCATTACAAAATGTTAGAACTCGATCTATGATACCATTTCTGAATGTGACACTCCAATTTTTACGACCAGGATGTACCCCCTAAAAGAATCACGACATACTTGACCTCTCGGAGGTCTTATACAAGCCCTTAGCATTCATTCATCGCATTGTCATTAAATTTGCAAAAATTAAAACTTTTTCACATCATAACAAAACACTAAAACTCCATTCGATTTAAAAACAATAAGTACATAGTTATTACTCTATGTCTTTTGTTGCCAACCTAGAAACAACTCCAATATCATAGGTACACGAACCTTATAAATATAAATGTAAATTCTATACTCTTACATGAACTTAATTTAAACTCTTGAAATGATGGTCCTTGAATCATTAAGGACAAACTTGAATTTGGGAAGAGTAATCCTAGCTCTTCACTATGAGAAAGATCCTCTAGCCATCACAAGCTACACTCTATGCAATATAATGAAGAAGAATGGTATTAGTACAAGAATATAGTAATTATGATAACCATGAAAAACATGATTTAAAGAGGACATTAAATTTGAAACCATGCATCATGTCTTTATAGAAAAACTTCATAAGAATTTTATACAATAAGTACAATATAGCTCACATACATCATCTAAACATGAATATCATTCACAACAACACATAAAGTCATTGATCACATTGAGACACATTCAATATCTTCAAAGCATTACCTTTACTTTTTACTCTACCTCTTTTTCCTAAAGCAACCCTTGAGTAATACTTAGTGCAGTGCATGAATAATGTCTCATTCCACCATTCATACTAAAGTATCACCTTAATTTCACCAAGATGAACATTCATAAAACTTTCACCCATTCAAGCACATACATTCATAAGAACATAACGTATCATGAAACACAAGCTTTACATAAGAACAATCGCCTAAGACAACCCCAAGTAACACTAGTGCAATGTCCAAGTAGTATCCCAAAATACTATTATAACCATGTTTTCTTATGAAGTAACCGTAGACTAGGCACATCACATTCAATAAGATAAAACACATGCATTTAACCTTAGATTTAAGACAAGCATACTTCATAGACCTTGTATAAGGACTCATTAATTTATTATATCACAAGACCTTACGCATAACATCAATCTATGTCTTCTAGTGAGAACTATATGTGAAGCCCGATAACCTCACACTTACCAGGTAATCCAACAAGAATATCATATGCATTTCCCTTGACCTCATTCATTATCATGACAAGTATAGCCATCAACATGCATCCAAAGAAAGACATTAATTATGTAAATCAAATAAGACTAACATCATCCATATTAGTTGTGACAGATGTGTTAACAGAATGATGTCATGCATAAGATATATATATATATATATATATATATATACACACACACATATAGACCTAGAATTTTCTTCAAGATCTACTTGTGCAATTTATAGGTAAAGTTCGATTCCCTTGCCTTGAGTAAGCAACATCTCTTAGGTAGTCCTAGTTTAATCTTTTTGCTTCTATTGTTCATTTTTCAATTGTGAAACTTCAACATAACCAATATTATCTATGTGTTTTAAACATGGAATCCGATGTCACACCCTTAAATAGAAAGAAGGGAATCGTACTTTCCAAGGTAGAATATATACATCGTCATATAATGTAGGTAGATCCACTTTCTAAGGTTCCTATGGGGGCACATACTTAAGAAACTAGGAGGTTTTTACTAGAAACCCTCTTTATTATAATAGCATTGTAGATTCCTCCACATGATAGAACAGTGTGAACCGGGCTTTCTTTTGTGAAAAAGCACCTCTCATTTTAAAGTTCACCTGTTGTGACGCATCACTTATTTAAAACATTGGATCAGTATAAAAATATAGTAACATAATATTCCATATATATGAGATATTCGATAATTAAAAATAATCATTATGTGAAACGTAACGATTCAATACCTCGACCACACTACAGTACTGTCCTATACCTTTTCGGGTTATAGGGCACCTCTACTAACTAGATCAACTAAGTTGTGACAAAAAATATGCAGATTAGTAAAAAAAGTATAATCCTTTACATTCATTCGTACATGGTTATTGAGAAATACATGTTTTCTAAACATATTGTTACCATTTTACAATACTTCTCTCAATAATACATAACTCATGCTCAAATATAAACTTATTTATAAGTTGATGTTTCTCTCATTTATATGTAAGAGTATAACAATTTTGGAATACTTAGCTCCTTTGTAAACTTTTTTAAGTCATAAATCCATATCTTCTAATTCACAAACTCATTTACTCGAGAATCAGTTCAAAGCATTAATTCATTTTGAGAGACCTTAAAATATGCAAAACTCATGAAGAATCTAATCACAAAGAAGAGAACTCTAGCCATCACAAGCTACACTCTATGCATAACAATAAAGAAGAATGGTATTAGTAAAAGAATACAGTAACTATGACAATCATTAAAAAACATGCTTTAAAGAGGACATTTAGTTTGAGACCATGCATAATATCTTTATATTAAAACTTCATAAGAATTTGATACGATAAGTAGAATATAGCTCACATACATCATATAAACATGAATAGCACTCACAACAACACATTACGCAATTTATAACATTTAAGACATATTCAATATCACCAAAGCATTACCTATCCTTTTTACCATAACTCCTTTACCTAAAGCAAACTTTGGGTAAAATATAGTGCAATCCATGCATACTGTTCCATTCCACCATTCATACTAAAGTATCACCATAATTTCACCAAGGTTAACTTTCTTAAAACTTTCATCAATTCAAGTACATACATTCATAAGGATATAATATATCATGAAACACAAGCTTCTCATAAGAACCATCTCCTAAGACAACCCAAGTTACATTAGTGAATGTGCAAGTAGCATCCCATATTACTATTAAAACCAAGTGTTTCAACGAACTAACTATAGAATAGACACATCACATTTAATTAGATACAACACATGCATTAAACCTTAGATATAAGACCAACACATTGCATCGACCTTGTATAAGGACTCATTCATTTATTAAATCACAAGACCTTACTCATAACATGAATCTATGTCTACTAGTGAAATATATATGTGAAGCCCGATAACCTCACACATACCCGACACAGTATTCTTGGATCGAAGTGTCACGTTCCGACACTATATTATTTGATCGGAGTGTCACGTTCCGACATGGTATTCTTGGATTGGAGTGTCACGCTCCGACACGGTATTCTTGAATCGTAGTGTCACGTTCCGACACGGTATTCTTGGATCAGAGTGTCACGTTCCGACACGGTATTCTTGGATCGGAGTGTCACGTTCCGACACGATCACATTAAAGGAAAAACATGTTGAATTAATGGAAGGTACTCAATCTCAAAGAATTCAATTCCCAAAATGGTTTGGTTTGGAGGCATGAGTCCTCATGTGTGATCTTGATATCATTGACTTATTACGAGTTTACTTTAATGTTGTTGATACTTGTTGATGTTGTTTGTTGTTTATCACCTATTAAGTGCTATAGTTGAGTTCATACTAATATTTATTTTATATTAGTTACTATTTTGGGTTGCCCGATGATACTTACTCAGTACATGTTGCCTCGTACTGAGCCCTACTTGTTTTCTTCTTTGTTTTCCTTTTATAAAATGCAGCGATTGTACCTATGACTTCTGTTTTCCCTCTGCTCTAGCCAGCCTCCCGCATATCAAGTTACAGGGTGAGATATCCATTCAAGCTCATGTTGGATTCTCTCGGTCATGAAATGATGTCCTATTCTTTCGGACACATACTATTTTATTATTTATTTTAGTGTATTCGATATTCTTAGACTTAGTATTGGAGATTAGATGTCCTTTATGTGATGACTATCAGATTTTGGGATGATAAGTATTAAACTTTAGAAACTTATTTAAATTGGTTGTTAGTATCTTTTGAAGCTTCCGCATTATTGATATTATTTGTAGATGAACTATTGGTATATGTTGGGGTTTAGATGTGTTGGTTCGCCCACTTAAGGAGGTAAGTGTGGGTGCCACTCACGACTTATTTTGGGTGGTGACATATTCCCATATCTCGTCACGATACTTCTCTCAATAATAAATACCTCATGCTCAAATGTAAACACATTTAGAAATTGATGTTTCTCTTTTATTTGTAAAATTATAATATTTTTTGAATACTTAGTTCCTTTATATACTTTTTCACTCATAAACCAATATCTTCTAATTCTCAACCTCATTTACTAAAGAATTAGTTCAAATATTAGTTCCTTTTGAGAGACCTTACAATATGCAAAACTCATGAAGAAGCTAATCACTGAGGAGAGAACTATAAACATCACAAGATACACTCTATGCATAACAATAAAGAAGAATGGTATTAGTACAAGAATGCAATAAGTATGATAACCATGCAAAAACATGCTTCAAAGAGAACATGTAGGTTGAAACCATGCATAATGTATTTATAGTAAAACTTCATACGAATTTGATACAATAAATACAATATAGCTCACATACATCATTTAAACATGGATATCATTTACAACAACAAATAAAGCCATTTATGACATTTAAGGCACATTTAATATCTCCAAAGCATTACCTTTTCTTTTTACATTAATTCCTTTACCTAAAGCAACCATTTAGTAATACTTAGTGCAATGCATGAATAATGTCTCATTCCACCGTTCCAACTAAAATAACACCTTAATTTTTCCAAGGTGAACATTCATAAAACATTCATCAATTCAATAACATACATTCTTAAGGACATAACATATCGTGAAACACAAGCTTCACATAGGAACCATCGCCTAAGACAACCCCAAGTAACACTATGGAAATGTGCAAGTAGCATTCCATTATACTATTAATACCACGTGTTCTTGTTGATTAACCGTAGACTAGGCACATCACATTTAGAAAGATACAACACATGCATTTAACCTTTGATGTAACATTAACATACTTCATAGAGCTTGTATAAGGACTCATTCATTTATTACATCACAAGACACTACTGATAACATCAATCTAAGTCTACTAGTACAATATATATCTTAAGCCTGATAACCTCACAAATACAAAGTAAACCAACAAGAATATCACATGCATTTCCCTTTACCTCATGCATTATCATGACAAGTATAGCCAAAAACATGCATCTTATGAAAGACATTAATCATGTAGATCAAGTAAGACTAACATCATGCATATTAGTTGTGATAAGTGCGTTATCAAGAGCTAGTTGTGCAATGTGTGCGTAAAGTTTCATTTTCTTACTTACATAAAGTAACATCTTTTAGGTAGTCCTAACTAGTGTTTATCTTCTTTATTCAATTGTTCATTTTATATTTGAGAAACTTCACCATAACCTATATCAACCATGTAAGATAAACTTGAAATCTAATGTCACACCCTAAAATAGAAAGGAGGGAATCTTACTTTCCAAGGTAGAACATATATATCGTCATATCTTCTAGGTATATCCACTTTCTAAGGTTCCTATTGAGGCATATTAGTAAGGAACTCAGAGGTTTTCCTAGAAACCCTCTTAATGATAATAGATTTGTAGTTTCTGCCACATGATAGAATAATGTGAAACCTCCCTTCCTTTGTGAAGAAGCACCTCTCATTGTAATGTTAACTCGGTGCGACACATCAAATGTTTAAAACATTATACATCTACTCAAATGTATAAAATATAGTAACATAATCTTTCCTTATATATATGATATTCTCTAACCAACAATAATCATTATGAGAAACGTAAAGATACGATGCCTCAACCACACTATCGTACTGTTCTATACCTTTTTGGGGTATAGGACATCTCTACTAACTGAATCCACTAAGCTATGACAAAAATAATACGGAGTAGTATAAAAAGTATAATCCTTAACAATCTTTATTACGTGGTTATTGCGAAAAACGTGTTTTCTAAACTCATCCCATATCGCTCCACAATACTCCTCTCAATAATAAATAACTCATGCTCAAATGTAAAATCAGTTAGAAATTGTTGTTTCTCTCTTTTACATGTAAAATTAAAATGGTTTTAGAAAACTTAGTTCCTTTATACTCTTTTTTTCAATCATAAATTTATATCTTCTCTTTCTCAAACTCCTTTACTCGAGAATTAGCTCAAAACATTAGTTCATTTTTAGAAAACTTACAATATGCAAAAGACATGAAGAAGCTAATCACAAAGAAAAGAACTCTAGCCATAACAAGCAACACTCTATGAATAACAATGAAGAAGAATGTTATTAGTACAAGAATGCAGTAAGAATTATAACCATGAAAAAACATGCTTTAAAGTTAATATTTAGTTTGAAACCATGCAACATGTCTTTAGAGTAAAACTTCATAAGAATTTGATACGATTAGTACAATATAGCTCACATACATCATATAAACATGAACATCATTCACAATAACACATTATGAAAATTATCACATTAAATACACATTCAATATCTCCAAAGCATTTACCTTTCGTTTTTACCATAACTCCTTCACCAAAGCAAACCTTGAGTAAAACATAGTGCAATGCATATATAATGTCTCATTCTACCATTCATACTAATGTATCACCTTAATATCACCAAGGTTAATATTCATAAAAGTTTCATAATTCCAAGTACATATATTCATAAGGACATAACATATCATAAAACACAAGCTTTACATAAGAACCACCGCTTAAGAAAACCCCAAGTAACACTAGTGCAATGTGCAAGTAGAATCCCATAATACTATTAAAACCAACTGTTACTATGAACTAACCATAGACTAGGCACATCCCATTCAGTTAGATACAACACATGCATTTAACCATAGATATAAGACCAACACACTTCATAGACCGTGTATAAGGACTCAGTAATTATTAGATCACAAGACCTTACTCATAACATCAATCTAAGTCTATTAGTGCATTTTATATGTGAAACCTGATAAGCTCACACCTACAAAGTAAACCAACAAGGATATGACATGCATTACCCTTGACCTCATGCATTATTATGACAATTATAGAAAAAAACATGCATCCTAATAAACACATTAATCATGTAGATCAAGTATGACTAACATCATGCATATTTTTTGTGATAATCTATAGGTAAAGTTCCATTCCCTTACCTAAAGTAAGCAACATCTCTTAGGTAGTCCAAGTTAGTGTTCATCTTCTTGCTTCCATTGTTCATTTTACAATTGGGAAACTTCAGCATAACCGATATTAACCATGTGACTTAAACATGAAATCAGATGTTACACCCCTAAATAGAGAGGGGGGAATACTACTTGCCAAGGTAGAAAATATACATCGTCATAGAATCTAGGTGTATCCACTAACTAAGGTTCCTATTGAGGCACACAAGTAAGGAACTAGGGGTTTGTACTAGAAACCCTCTTTATGATAATAGAATTATAGTTTCCTCCACATGATTGAACAATGTGAACCTCCTTTCTTTTGTAAAGAAGCACCTCTCATTGCCAAGTTTACTTGGTGCGACGCATAAAGCGTTTAAAACATTGGATATCAACTCAAATGTATAAAAATATAGTAACATAATATTTCCTTATATATGAGATATTATCTAACTAACAATAATCATTATCTGAAACGAAACGATACAATGGCTCGACCATACTGCAGTACTATCTTGTACCTTTTAGGGGTATAGGACACCTCTAGTGACAAAAATAACGAAGAGTCGTATAAAAAGTATAATCCTTTACAATCTTTGGTGCATGGTTATTGAGAAATACACGTTTTTAAACATATTCCCATATTGCTTCACAATACTTCTCTCAATAATACATAACTCATGCTCAAATGTAAACCCATTTAGAAGTTCATGTTTCTCTCTTTTATTTGTAATATTATAACATTTTTGTCATACTTAGTTCCTTTATACAAATTTTTCAAGCTTAAATCAGTATCTTCTAATTCTCAAACTCATTTACTCGAGAATTAGTTCAAAACATTAGTTCATTTTGATAGACCCTACAATATGCAAAACTCATGAAGAAGCTAATCACAAAGAAGAGAACTGTAGACATCAAAAGCTATAATCTATGCATAACAATGAAGAAGAATTGTATTAGTAAAAGAATGCAGTAAGTATGATAACCATGAAAAAACATGCTTTAAAGAGGACATTTAGTTTGACACCATGCTTCATGTCTTCATAGTAAGAATTCATTAGAATTTGATACTATAAGTACGCTATAGCTCACATACATCATTTAAACATGAATATCATTTGCAACAACACATAAATCCATGTATCACATTTAAGGCGCATTCAATATCTCCAAAGCATTACCTTTCCTTTTTACCTTAAATCCTTTACCTTAAGCAACCCTTGAGTAATACTTAGTGCAATGCATGAAATAATGTCTCATTCCACCATTCCTTCTAAAATAACACCTTACTTTCACCAAGGTGAACATTCATAAAAATTTCATCAATTCAAGAACATACATTCATAAGGACATAACATATCGTGAAACACAAGCTTCACATAACAACCATCGCCTAAGACAACCCCAAGTAACACTTGTGAAATGTACAAGTAGCATTCCATTATACAATTAAAACCACGTGTTCCTGTGAATTAACCGTAGACTAGGCACATCACATTTAATAATATACAACACATGCGTTTAACCTTAGATGTAACATCAACATGCTTCATAGACCTTGTATAAGGACTAATAAATTTATTACATCACAAGACCTTACTGATAAAATCAATCTATGTTCACTATTTCAATATACATATGAAGCCCGATAACCTCACACATACAAAGTAATCCAACAAGAATATGACATGCATTTCCATTCACCTCATGCATTATCATGACATGTAAATCCAACAACATGCATCCTAAGAAAGACATTAATCATGTAGATCATGTAGGACTAATATCGGGCATATTAGTTGTGATAACTATTTTAACACTATAATTTTATGCATAAGATATATATATATATATATATATATATATATATATATATATATATATATATATATATATATATATATATATATATATATATATATATATATATATACACACATATAGCCCTACAATTTTCATAAAGTACTTGTGCAATGTATAGGTAAAGTTCCATTACCTTACCTACAGTAAGTAACATCTCTTAGGTAGTCCTAGTTAGTATTAATGTTCTTGCTTCCATTTTTCATTTTACAATTGGGAAAGTTCATCATAGACGATATTAACCATTTGAGTTAAAATGGAATCCGATTTCACACCCTTAAATAGAGAGGAGGGAATCCTACTTTGAACGGTAGATCATATACATGGTCATAGAATCTAGGTATACAACATTCTAAAATTCCAATGGGGGCACATAAGCAAATAACTAGGAGGTTTTTACTGGAAACCCTCCTTATGATAGTACCATTGTAGTTGCCGCCACATGATTGAACAATGTGAACCTACCTTCCTTTGTGAAGAAGTACCTCTTGTTGTCAAGTTCACTCGGTGCGACACATCAAACGTTTAAAACATTAGATATCAACTCAAATATATAAAAATATAGTAACATAATATTTCTTTATATATGAGATGTTTTCTAACCAACAATAATCATTGCGAGAAACGTAATGATAAAATGCATCGACCACACTGAAGTACTGTCTTATACCTTTTCGAGGTATGGGATACCTCTCTTAACTGTATCCACTAAGCTATGACAAAAATAATATGGAGTTGTATAAAATTATAATACTTTTTAATCTTTGGTACATGGTTATTAAGAAATACGTGTTTTCTAAACTCATTCCCATATCACTTCACAATACTTCTCTCAATAATACCTAACTCATGCTCAATTGTAAACTCATTTAGAAATTGATGTTTCTCTCTTTTATATGTAAAATTATAACATTTTTGGAATATTTAGTTCATTTATACACTTTTTTCAATCATAAATCCATATCTTCTCATTCTCAAACTTATTTACTCGAGAATTAGTTCAAAACATTAGTTCATTTTGAGAGACCTTACAATATGCAAAACTCATGAAGAAGCTAACCACAAATAAGAGATCTCTAGAATGTTAAATAATTGAGATACCTCATAGTGCAACGCGATAATAACTAAGAAGCTCACCCCAAAAAGGGAAGATCGAGGGGATTTTATCATTCCTTGAACCATTGGAATCCCCCAATTTTAAAGAGTCGTGCGACCTTGGATAAAGTATCACCCTTATTCCTTACGCAATATACAAGCAACTTTGATTGGGGAAACCAAAAGCCACAACAATGAGATTCCTCATGGCAGACAGATCCATCAATCATCCGTTTGGGATCCCCTATATCATCTTGGTAAAAGTAGATAAATTTATTCCCAGTCAAATTTGTAATTTGAGATTCTGATGTAGATGAAGAAATACCTGTCATATTGGGAATACCTTCTTAGCAACCGGAAGAGCACTGGTGGATGTTCAAAGGGGCAAGTTAGAGTTTTGAGTGAATATTGATGAGCTGATGTTTAACATTTCAAAGCCATGTAGAAAAAAGTAATATCCATGTTGTATCAATTTAAGACAATATATATGAATTAGTTACAAGTGTAAGTAGTCTAATGCGAGTCAGTCGTTGCTAATTATGATGAATCAAAAGTCAATTATCACGAAGAAATAGTTGTTGCTGTAACAGTTATAATTGTACATGCAACAAATCCGATCTAACTTGATGTTTATTTCAAGAATTGATAAAGTCAACCTTATAAACCATCAAAAGAAGAACCCCCAGTTTTGGAGCTCAAAAGACTGCCATCACACAATAAATATGCCTTCTCGAGAGCTAACAACACTGTAACAGCTCAATAATTATTTAGGTGAAACTAGAGCCTAAAAATTTTTTCATGATGTTTTACAGTCGTAAAATAATTTATAATGACGTTACTATTCATAGTCTAAGGTTTTTGGTGAAGTTTGGACGTCGCCCGTCCTAGAATTTCAAAGACGTACTAATGTTTTGCCTTGAAAAGTGCTTGTGTATCTTAATTTGTTTCATCCATTTTTATGTGTTTTTTGAGTTAAAAATGATGTGAGAAGTTCCTTACATGTATAAAAGAGTATTTTATTTGTAAACGTCCGGTAGAAACTCCTCGAGGACCGATAAGAGGGTCCATGAGGAGGACCCAAGCCTTGGACTAGCAAGCTGCCCAAGTAGCATGATTTCTTCATGATACGAACTAGCCCCTCGCGGACTACGTTCATTCAAAGAAAAATGTTTCTCTACATAGTGGACAAATGGTGGAATCAACTGTTTCCAAATTTTATTTTCAAAAATGATACGGGAATAGCTTCGCATCTAGAACTTGTTTTGCGATGTTATTTTCAGAAAATTAAATTGAGTTTTAATTTGTAAAATTATCCTATAAGTTCAGGGGTGTTTTGGGTATTTTAGTGACTAATTATAGGCGGTTATTGAACTGTTTAAACCCCAATTCATCCTTCAAATCAAAACCCTCATGTCTAAATCAAAACCTCTCCATTGTTTCTCTCCAAAAAACTCCTTTGATGAAGCTTTGAAGCTCCAAGGAAGAAGATGTATTTTCCAACTTTTTTTCCGAAATTTAGTGGAATTTTCATCTCAATTAATGTACGATTCTTCAACGTTGGATTCCCTTCCATTCAAAGTGTCAATTTGAATGATTTGAAAAATGATCAAAAAGATGAATTCTCTTATTTTTTTATCTAAACATGGATTCTTGCAAAAAAAAATTAAATCAATACGATATGATTGAATTGATTTCAATTTTATTATTTGGATCATAAACTCCATGAAACCATGCTAATCATGATTTCCTTATATTTACCATATTATGGGTGATTTGATCATGTCTCATTGTATTGATTTCTAAGTTAGATTGTATTAAGATATTGAATTATGATAGAATCATATGTAGGGTGTCCTTAAGTGATAAATTTGTATTTTATTATTTCGGATTACTTGTATATTGAGATTATTGGATTAAATTGACGGTCAAGGCTACGGTTAAAACCTTTGAGTATTGAGTTGATTGAATTGTCTATGAATTGAAATTGTGAGATTGGATTGGTGGTATGTTGTACTACCTTTCTCTATGTTGTATAATATAAGTCTTGAATTATAGTTATGATTGGTATACTCCATTTATGCTGGCGGTGATTATGTTCTATACTTGTTAATGATGTGCCTTCATCGGCATTACTTTATGTATTATTATATTATCATGTTATGACTTGATTACGTGAGTTATGTGAAGGTCTTGATGACTTATGTGTTTTGTGAAGTCAAAGGAGGAGTTCTCCTAATTTATGACATGTGTCTCTAGTATGATATAGTGAAGTCTTTGTGTGGATGCCTTTCTATTGAAGTATTATGCTTCTTGAAGACTGATATGAGTATTGTGATAGTTTATATTGATGAATCTGTAGAAGTGTGTAGGATTTGTACGTATTGCTAGTTTTCTCTATGTGCTTCTTGAATGAGATGTTATATGTGATACTGTAAAGTCACATCTATCTTGTCAGGTAGACCATTGTCCCTTACTTGATACATGAATGGACATGAATCCTTGACTTAGTAGATTAGATCACCCTTTTCATTAATTTATGTGTATGAATTGAATATGATCTTTAATATTGTAAAGAAGGTTTTTTATGTGGAGCCTTTTAGAAAGAAGGTTATCATATCCTTGAAGTCGAAATCGGTAATGGTATTCTTCTTGTGTGAATGATGGACTTAGGGTTTGGTTGGCTGGAATGGAATGAAATTACCTTAGGAAAGTCGTTGAACTATACTCTTAACCCTTGTAACGCAATCCTGGAGGACTATTTTGGTAAGGTGTTATGTGATTTACTTATATACTATATATAGAACCTCTTCATATACTCATTGACTGAATTACTCTATGAGAACAAAGCTAGCACCGTGAAAATATGTTAAGGGTAGTATATCTAGTTAAAGGTGAGTCTAGACTACAAATAAGCCCTTCATATTCATTAACCAAGTGCCTACATGAGATGTGTCTTAGTTCTACCATTGGCAAGTAAAACACCCTCCATCAGAGTAGGTTCATGACTCCAGACTCCATGACTAGCTAACATGGTCTATGTTGGTTTTCACATCCCGAAACCGCACACTAGAAGTTAGGGGAAATCATTGATTGCAACCGGCGTACTTTACCTCTCGGATGTCTCGTACAAGCGCTTACATATCATTCATCGCATAAATATAATGAAAAGCGGTGAGGAATTAAAATTTTCACAGAACATATCATAGTCTTTAAAAATCTATTTCATATAAAGTCATATGAAATACTAAGTATAAATCTCATCAAGCTTATGACACAAGAGTACTTGCGACACGGTCCATACTTAAAAATATTGAAATACTTAGTCTAATACAATACTTCAATTGAAAACATAAAAGATATCCATGCCCTCGAATCATATGAAGAAATACTTCGAATTCTCTTAAATGATGCTACGGTTGAAGTATTCCTTCCCAAATTCTCCTCACCTACCAACAACTATAGAGATAGATAAAAGCATGGAGCTAGTACAAACAGATTTACTAAGTATGGCATAATACATGAAAAACATGAAAACGGACATTTATTCAAAATATGCATAATTCCATTTAAAAATAATACTATAATCATAAGAACAACATTTAACTACTTAGAAACACATAACATAACATTTAAAAGAAAGTCACTTTACAGTGATGCCATTTCATTGTTACAGTTAAATTCCATCACTTCACTCTAGACATCTTCTAGCATGTAAATATCCAACTTATATCCATCGTAAGACTCACTTAAGCAACACAAAGAGAGACCGCCCATGCAACCTCCCTAAGCATGCCTAAATATTCCTCAAGACTACTTATGATGAGTCACATATACACTTACGTGATATAAACATATCAACATAGAGATAACATGACATTTCCTTATCAGAGGCTATCAAAAGACTTACTTAGGTATATTAAGAAGATAACATCCATGATTGACCTCTTCAAGACTACCTAAATAATCCTTAAGACTTCCTATGTTTGGATCATGTCTACATAATCAACCATCTTCCTTAACTAGAGTAATTCTTAAGACTTATCTAGGTAAGATACGAAGTGACCATTCCTATAACCCCTTCACACATTAACTAGACAACCCATAACTACTCTAGATAAGTACTTATTCATTTAATATAATTTCTTAAGTTTAAGACATTAGTTCATTAGTTCATTTAGGAGACATGAAACACATAAAGGACATTAATGTATTGGTTTTGTACAAGACCTAGAAACTCAAAGTAACACCTTCAAAGCCCATAGTGCAATGTCTAGATAGTTTCCCATACCAACACTTTAACTTCATAGAACTTCTCTAACGCTAATAGGTATTCCATATGATGAGAATAGGGAATAACTGACATAGACCAGGATAGCAAGACATGGAATCCGAAGTTCTATCCTACTACGATGAGGTTGTTCTACTTGCCAATGGTAGAACTTAGACAAATCCTATTTAGGCCCATGGTTAAGGACTATAAAGGGCATAATTTATAATCTAGTCTCAATCTTTAACTATAACTACATCCCTTACAATAATCAGTCGGTGCTAGCCTTCTTTATCATAGAGTAATTTACACAAAAGGTTCATATAAAAGGGTTCCATATGTAGTTCATAACCTTATTATATTTACCCTAAAAAAACATCCTTTAGGGTTACCATACAATGGCGATAAAAAGCTCATGATGAATTTCTTAAGGATTACTATGTTGTTGTTCTAGCCAAATAACCTTAATTCCATCATTCCTTTACTTTGAGGAATATCATTACGTCTTCCTACTTAAACATTCATAACCTTACCACATGGTTCAAGGTTTTCACATAACACTTTCTTAACTTCATTTAAGGTAACATCTCATTCATGCATTCAATACTAATATAATTTAGCATCCTATGTGAAGACATCACATATTCACATTCATATATGCATCAAGTAAGGGACAAAAGGAAACCAAGACGAGACACCACATACTTCACTTTAACTCATAATACATGTTATTTTAGAAGCACATAGAATTATTCATTATCATATTTAAGTCATCATATATACTATCATATCAACATAGTTATAACCATCATAGAATCATGTAGTAAAGTAGGATAACATACATTCACCCTACGACTATACACATAAAGACACATTTATTGTCTAACATGATCTGACAAAACATCTATATATCACACATATATTTTCACATTGCTTAACATATAGATAGATATAACCTTACTTCACAAAATAAACAAAGAATAGCCAAATTACTTCAAGTAGTTGCCGTCAACGGCATAATCATTACATTATTGAAAATAACGCAGACAAGACCACATAAATTTAAAGTTAATCACATAACACCGCCACCATAAGTGGACCATACAAATAGCAATAGAATTGAAGTCTAATTAATCATAAAACAAAGTAAATAGGGAAACATAGAAACAAATTATCCTCAACACCGCAATTCAATGCGAAATCATCAGATTCGATATCACAAGGCCCTAAACCATTGACATAACAAACAATTCAACATAATTATAACAATATTCATTAAACTAGGTCAATTAATACATATTTATATGTAAAAACAATACAACTTATATATGAAATTACTACAGTTATTACATCATTAGACAGTCGATAGAAATGTACACCATAATTCATCAAGATTAGGTCTATATCAAGTAACCCATAACATAGTAAAAAAACTAGGGTTTATTAAATTCATGGGTTTGTAGGTAATTTATATTGAAATAATCAATAAAAATTTAATCATTATTCAATGTTTAGAAATCATTAATGCAAGAACCCATGGAAGAATCATGAAATTTTGACAATTCACGTTGAAAACTTTAGAAACCTTCTTTAGAGTTTGGCTCCTTGATGAAGAGAGTTTCAAGGATAAAAATACATACCGTGATAAATCTAATTCTTTACATTGATTAAGAATCTCCACTCAATTCGCCACACAAAGCTTTTCTTGAATATGGACTTTAATAGAGTCTTAAGGAGTTTCTAAGGGATTTTGGGATTTTGATTTGAGACAAATGAGGTTTTCTAAGTGTTAAACACTTATACTCACACTTAAAATACTCAAAATACCCCTTATAAACAGCCAAACTTCTTATTTGGGAGTCTGGGTGAAATTATCATTTCACCCCTCATCTTATAGTGATTTGCACGCAGGGAGGCACTCCACCAATGGTTGGCAGTTGACGAATCATTTGTACACACACGAACCGTCCGGTCCTTCCTTTGGTTATCTCAAAGACTCATGTTTTGTCTCCTACCTCCCAATACTAAGTCCTAAATGATGATACTCTACCAACGGGGCATCCATTGACCCACTGGCGTCGACTACCTCCGTGGTTTGGGCTGCTTGACACCTATTCTGGGCCTTTCCTCATGGACCATTTGTTGGTCCTTGGGGATGTTTTCCCAGACTTTTCAAACCCAAACATTATCTTTTACAAGTTTAGCACCTATAACATGAATTTCATCCAAAGAACACATAAAACTCAACGAAACATGCCTAGAGGCACAAGGTAATTTCAATGAAACACTTTCAAACGTCATCGACGTTCTTGGAGGTTTGACCTCCAAAATCCACAAAACATGACACACTGCCTACATGTGCTATAATAACTCATTTAAAGAACTCATAACCTCATGAATAACAAATAAACACATATAACCACATATGAGGCACATAGGTAACTTAGTCCTCGAACGTCTTAGTTGTCCCTCTGACATTTGAAGGCCAATGCACATAAAATCTTAGACACAGCCTCAATACAAACTTATAGACCTATTTAGTACATTATACCTCCATAATAAATATTTAAGGCTCTAATTTATCTAAGTTATTTTTGGGGTCTTACATCGGTTATTGCCTATTGTCATCATGTGGTGTACATGCTAGTATTGGATAAGTTATATGACATTTCGGTAGTGGTATAGGACTCTATCTAGACATTGCAAGATTTTGATTTTAATATGGTTGTGTTTTAGTCCCTAGGTCTCATTCAAGACCATTATGTAAACGTCCTCATATGTTGAATGACTCATAAAGGGGTTAATGAAGATAACGACTTAAGTAAAGATTTCATAATGAAAAATACATGTATCTACTGTCGGTTTGAGGATTGCTTTGGTAGGCTTGAAGAAGATGTATGGACGTTCTCTTTATGTCTTACTTATCTTAGTCTTAAAGTAATTTTCGGTATGGGAGTTTAATTAATGGAATGGAAATAAAATTATCTTAGGTAATCTAAAGAATTCCTTTGGTCTGTGTGAATGGATTGTATGGGCATTCGCTTCATAACTCACTCAAATGAGCCTTAAATTCACATTTAGTAAGAGGGTCTCATTCTTTTTTTTTAAGTGATCTTATGTAATATATGTTGTGTTTGTGTTATATGTGGTTCTTATACTTATGATATGATATTTTACTCAAAAGAGCATGTTTTATAAAAAATTCCTTTTATCATGATTTTATGTGTTACGCCATACTTAGTACATACCATATATTAATTCCATATGTTTTATCGATCTCTAAAGGTGTAGTTGGCATTTGAGAGGAGACTTGAAGTGAAGCTTGGATTAGCATTTCCATTTAAGAAAGAGTTGATATGTCCTCACTTGATTCAAGGAAACTATGGTGTTTAGATTTCCTTATTGAAAGTACTCTAATAGACGTAGTTATTTTCAATATGTTAAAGTATGGGTCGTGTCTCAATATATTCGTATGTCTAATATGGTGACTTTGAGATTTATTGTTTCATTTTGTTTTTCTATAAAAGAGATATTTTGATGTATTTCTATTTGGTGTGAAAAGTTTTAATTCTGCACTACTTTTCATACATATATTCAATAAACAATGTCAATGGGCATGTAAAAGACCTCTGAGAGGTCAAGTACACCGTTTGACGCTCTGAGAGTGTCATATCTTCTATGGTGTGCTCTTGGAATTTTAAAATGACTTTGTGAGTAATCATTGCAATTTGTTATATTTATTACCATGTTGAAATTCGCATATAAATACTACGGAAACACATTAGAGATATTGGCTAGACAATAGTTGACAGTGTAGGTATTCCTCCAAATATATGCACTTATAATATTTGGCTGAACAATGAAAGCTAGACAAATATAGATCAGCGACAGAGATTAAAACCTCTAATGCAAGAGGTGGTAAAAAAGGAAATTTTCAAGTGGCTTGATGCTGGAGTAATTTATCCTATCCCAGATAGTAAGTGGGTGAGCCTAGTACTATGTGTCCCAAGAAAGATGGGATAACAATAATCCCTAACGCAAAGGGAATGCTTCTTCAAACTAGACCTGTAATAGGATAGATGGTTTTCATGGAATTTTAAAAGCTAGATTCATAGACAAAAGTATTGTTTTTCAATGCCCTTCATAGATCATATGATTTATAGGTTTTCAGAAAGAAGATGGTATTTTTTTTGGAAGACTACTCAGGATACAATCATATTTGTATCACTCCAGAGGATTAAAAGAAAACCACTTTCACTTGTACTTATGAGATATTTGCATTCACAAGTTTTCCTTTTAGGATTTGAAATGCACAAGAAACATTCCCACCCGGCATGTTGTCTATCTTCGAACACATGGTAGAAGATTCATTGGAGGTTTTTATGGATGATGTTTAAGTTGTGGGAGATACATTCGTAGGTTGTCTACTATATTGGGCAAGTTATCCAAAGATGCGAGGACACCAACTTGTCCTAAATTTTGAAAAACGTCATTTCATTGTAAAGGAATGCATTGTTCTTGGGAAAAAAGTGTCACAAAGAGGGTTAGAAGAAGACAAGGTAAAGATTGAAGTTATCAAAAAGTTACCCCACCGCTGTCGACAAAGGGTGTTCGTTGTTTTCTATTTCTTGCCAAATTCTACAGAAAATTCATCAAATATTTCAAAAAGATATCGCTTTAACTATTCAAATTGTTATAAAAGGAAATGAAGTTACACTTTAGGGAAGCTTGTGTAACAACCTTTGAGTGCTTAAATAGTACTAATTGGACAAAATCATTCGATGTAATGTGTGATGTTAGTGGTATAACTATGGAAGTACTTTTGGGGTAGAAACTCAACAAATTCTTCCACCAAATCTATTATGCAAGCAAAACCCATAACAACACGGTGCTGAATTATACACTCACCGAGAATGAGCTGTGAGAAGTAGTTTACGCATTTGAAAAGTTTCGAGAATATTTATTGGGTACAAAAGTTATCGTGCATACACACCATCCTACACTTTCTTACCCCAAAGCAGGGTGCAAAACAAAGACTTATAAGATGTGTACTGATGTTGCAGGAATTTTACATTGAAGATAAAGATCGAAAAGGATGTGAAAATCAGGTTGCAGATTATCTCTAAAGATTAGAAAACCAAGGGATCATCGAGCAAGGAATGGATATAGATAACTCATTTCCAACCTAGCAAGCTCTATCTGTCTCATACATGCCATGGTACACTAACTTTTCTAATTATGTTGTGTGTGTACTAATGTTGGTAAAACCATTACCAACAAAAATTTTCTTTTTTGATGTCAAAATGTATTTCTCTAATGAGCCATATTTGTTTCGTGAGTGTTCTAGCAATGTAATAAGAAGGTGTGTTTCACTAGAAGATGTAGCAAAACATCCTTTATGCTTGCCACACTTCACAAGTTGGAGTTCATGACATTGGGAACTGTAAAGTAGCCGGAGTACATCAAAGTGATTATTACTGGTAGTCACTTTACAATAATACTCGAGAATTTTCAAAGAAATACCCCCAATGTCAACCAACAAGGAGGATTATCGAGCAGGCCTGAACTACCCCTCACACCTATCTTTGATATTGAACATTTTTATGTTTGGGGGATTGATTTCATATGCCTATTTATCTGCTCATTTGAAAACAAGTACATCTTAGTAGATGTGATTATTCCTCCCAATGTGTAGAAGCTACTGCACTTCCAAATAATGAAAGAAGTCGTGCTTTCGAGTTCTTAAGGAAATCCATCTTTCACGGTTTTGTACTCATTGAGAAATTGATAGTTATAGAGGGTTACAATTTTTCAATAAGTGGTTCTCTAATGCATTGGGCAAATATGGGGTGAAACACAAAGTTGCTACTTTATATTATCCTCAAACAAGAGACCAAGTTGAGGTGTCATATCGATAAATCAGGAGTATTCAAGGAAAAATGGTGCACAACAATAGAACATACTTGTTTAGAAAGCTTGATGATGCACTATGAGTATATCGAACCGGTTACAAAACAAAGAAAGGAATGTGTCCATATCAACTTGTTTTTGGGAAATTATTCAATCAACCTGTTAAGTTAGAACACAAATCCTTATTGGCCTTGAATGTTTTGAACCTTGACCGGACAAAGGATTCAAATGAGCGACAGAAACAATATAATTAATTTGATGAGTTCTAGCACATATCGTATTAATGCTCGTCCATTTACAAAGAAAAACTTAAGAAATTTAATGATGTGCAAATTGTGCAGAGGGAATTAGTTGTAGGGCATTCTGTATTGTTATACAACTCCCGAATGAGATTATTCACTGGAAAGCTCAAGCCTAAATCGTCCAGACCATCTCGTGTTTCTGGTGAATTGACAAACGGTGGCAAAGAGGTTGTGGGCAACGAGGGACCTCGTCCAAAGTAAATGGTCAGCGTTTGAAACGTTACCTCAAGGATTATCAAAAAATATCTCTGATTTAATAATTGAACCTACAAGGAAGTTGCTAAGTGGTCTAGCGTCGTGCCACAACATTGACTAAGGCGTTATTTGAGGGGCGATCCAAAATGATTTGGTATATCTGATGTTACGATAGGATAAATACTTATGATTGCAGTACAGGTTTATTTACTGAAGGTACAACTTAAGAAATTTCCCCAACTATATAGTATGTTCATTCTGAAAATCACCAAGTCACTTGGCGCTCCACATTCCAACAACCAATTGTTCGTAAATGTCCCCCAAGATGGACCATGTAAAGATCAGCGAGCTAGAGAATATATAGGGAAATCCCCAATAGTGCTTGCAATAGAAATGGAGACCACTGTTAGTATTCTTGTAAAACCTAATGATCTAATTTATTCGGCGGACAGGTGCATTCGTTGTCAAAGAACACGTTAGGAACGCGAACTTAAGTATGTTCGCTGACTAAAAGCTTCCCCAAAATGGCATATGCATCTACCTATTTTGAATTAGTGACTTACGGTTGTTTGTATTTGAGGACAAATGCTTGTATTTTTGTGGAGTCAGACCTTCCTTTTTTCTTACTTGTTTGTTGATTTTAATTTTGTAGGTTCATATGTGGGTTATCAATTTTAAATTATGTTTTAAAATTTTCATAGGAAAATGTTTGAGCTTTTGGCTATCTTTTTGGTCCTACTTCCATATTAATTTTTACCCTTCCAAAACCTTTTCACTTTTGAAAGATTTTCCACCTCTTATGTTGAAAGTGGTTGTTCTTCTACAAATATAAGTCTCAGTTTTGATTAATAACGATGACTTTTGTCTCAATTAAACGGATATGAATGTGTGGATACAATAAGAACGTATGAAGTTACATAAGAAATATGTGAACACTTTGCATCCCGTTGTGATAAGACAATAATCGAATTGACTATTTTGTAATGACCATTGCACATTAGAGAAAGTGTGTTGTCTTGTTTGACATACGTGTCACTGCCTTATGTGGTGAGCTTATTTTGAGCCGTGCATGAATTAACCTAGAATTTTGTTCAGCTTGTATGATCTATTGTGAAGTGTATCATCTTGACATGATCTTAGGTAATTCTTAAGAGTCTGACAAACATTGACATATATCTCTTTTGTGTCTTACCAGTGAGTGTCGGAAACTCTCTTAAAAAACCTTTGAGCCTTACCTCTTTCTTTGAAAAACCTTGTTAAAATCTAAACCTTACATTAGATGTTACCAATAAAATGCCAGCAAACCCATGGTATTGCAACGAAATAGAAAACCTCCATACAAAAGTAGGAAAAATAAAAATAAAGAGAAAAGTAAAGACAGGAAAATAAAAGGAAACAAAAAGAAAAATTGAAAAAAAATCGTGAAATAAAAGCACAAAAATAAAAAGCATTGGGGTTTCATATCAATCTATGAAAGGCAATAAAAGATTACTTAGAATCACATGACTAAGGATTGAGATAGGAAGATAGGCGATCACATATAATTGGAGAAAAATTCATTGAGCCCAAATGACCATACTTTTGAACTCAGCCCCTTTAGAAGCGTTAAAAAGACATTTATTATCTTTAGGGAACCGAACCGAAGGTCAATTAAAAAATAAGGGCGAACCTACGGGTGAAAACATGCATTTTGTTCCACTTTATGAGTATGAGCTTTGCTTCAGATTCCTGATCCTAAGTTGATAAATTTATATGTGTGAAAATTTAACATTCTTTGTGTGAGGGTATGTAGATATTGTTATTGAGCTTGAACTTGCACTAGTAACAAGTATTGTGAGCTCAAGAATCCTTTGTAATAGTGTGTCACAACTTTAATCTGAGCATATAATAGAATGCATGAGTAGTTTGAGTCTAGTTATATATAGTCATGATTGGGTATTGTGTATTACTATATTGATATATCTTATTTGAACTTTCAAACATGAGTTTTACTTGAGTAAAACAATATTTTAAGTTTTGGGTGTTGATGAGTGCTCCAATAGGGCTCATCTGGGGCCTTTTTTTAAAAGGAAATTATGTCCTATATTGTATATTTTATCTCGATATCTGATAAACACTTCTTAGTTTCAGGTATTTTAGGATTGTTAGGAGCACGAACACTTAGGCGTAAAATGGAATCGAAACGGAAGAAAAGAGCTCAAGATACAAAGTAGGCTTCGCGGAGGACACTTTGTCATATGCCGTACAACAAAGTTCCTCCTTCTAGTTAATTGCACCTTATAATTCCTTTAGAAATAACTAGGAAATTAGTAACAAATGATCAATAATTTGTACCCCAAAAACATATTACCCCCAATTTCAAACCTAATGCTAACAACAAGTAGTTCTCACCTACAATTTCACCACCAATTACAAATTATAATAATTATTTAACTAGTATGCATTAATTAGAAACCAATGTATATGATTTAGAACTATAAATATGGGAAAGCCCACCCCATCCGGGCTAACCCATACATGTTTTGACATTTTACAGGCCAGGCCAGACTATCCAATTTTTTGTATCAGCCAGAAAATGATTGGCCCGACCCACAAGTTCGTAAGCTAAAAACATCCCGGGCCAACCTACTTTATTAAAAAATATATTTTTAAATAATTATGAAATTAAATTATAACTTAACAATGTTATCGTAAATATTGACAAAACAATTTTACATGATTTTAATGTTATTACTTGCTAATCAAATCCAAAAATAAAATTATCTTTATAACATTTATTAAGTTTTTATAAATGTAAAAAAATAAATATCTAAATAGAAATTTTAAGCTAATTGTTCTGAGTTTTGACTCTCTTTAATTTGAAGTTTAATATCATATTATTTTTTTGATTAATTTTTATCTAACACGCTAGCCCTATCGATATTTATCAAGCCCCACAAACCAGCAGGCTTATTGAGGTCGGGCAGAAAAGACCTTTTCTTAAATGGTCTTCATAAATCTTACACCAGCCCTATAAAATTATGGGTTAGGCCAGGTCGTCCTCATGGGCCTAAACCATATAGCCTTTCTAATATGATTAATTATTGAATGCTTCTGATGAAGATTTTTACCTAGGAACTTAGCTGCTTTAATTTCCTTTCTTCTCCACTTTTTTCTCTCTACAAATTATTTATTTCCCTAATTGTTATATGACTAATTATCAAAATGGTAAAATTACCCCCTTCTAATTTTAATGTTATCTTCTTTAACTACTAATCAAATTTATTCTTAAAACTGTCCCACTAAATTCATAAATGTAACTACAAATAGTTCAAAATATCAATTCAGAATATGTCAAAATGTATTTTATGAAATAAAAAGCATGTCACGACCCAAGAGCACCCCGAAGTCGTGATGTGGGGCATACTTGACCTCTTGCAAGTCTTGTACAAGCCTCTTAGCATTCATTTATAATAGATGCGAAAAGTAGTGCAAAATTTAAACTTTTTCAAGATATAGTCAATGAGTAACTCTTTTATAAAACGTAAGGAAACTAATTGTCATTATCGCAATCCATCTTAGACACATCATATTATCATAGAGACACAAATCGTACATAGGAAAGAAAGTCAGACCCTAATAAAAGACTTTAATAAAAAGAAACTAGACATAACATCGAACATATAAGGACATACAAATACACTTGAGAGAGAAATATACTTCCCAAGCTTCACCTCTAAGAAATCTTCACTTTCCGTCTACCTATACTATTAGATATAGAGAAGAATATGGAGTTAGTACAAAAAGTGTACTAAGTATGAAGATATGCAAAGCAAGCTTTAAAGAGGACATTTTCATTGAAACATACTTCTCATTCTATTTTGATAAAACCTTATGAACAACTGTACAAGACATCATATAAGTAACCATTAACATAGAAGGTCATAATTTCTAGATTCCTAAAACATAGCCTCATTAATCAAGTAATCAATTAATCACTTTTCAACTCTAAACAAATACATTTGAGTTCTCTCTACATTCTTTTGTTTTGAATGCCAAATGTTCAAACCTTTCACCGTGTATCACTGGCGTGACTTGCCAGTGACCACTGATACGCCAATGCTGCATTGAATTTTTCACCTATACTATTCGTAATTATGTTCTCCCTTTAATCGTGTATTCATTCCCTTTTTTATTTTAACTCTTAATGTTTTCGTGAACCTATATTAATCAAATGTCTTGATTGACATTTCAAACTAAAGTGACGTTATGAGGATTGTTTAAAAGGTCTTTTTAGTCAAAATTGTGAACCCTTTTTCTAATTAACAAAAGTTTTGAACTATTTCTTGAGTAAATAAGTTTGAAAATTAGAAGAGTTTGATTTATGATTGAAAATAAGTGTACAAAGGAAATAAGTAGTCCAAAAATGTTATAATTTTTATATAAAAGAGAGAAACATCAAATTTTAAATTCGTTTGCAATTGAGCATGAGTTATGTATTATTGAGAGAAGTATTGAGAAACGATATGGGAACGAGTTAGGAAAACTTTTATTCCTCAATAACCATGTAACAAATATGGTACAGGATTACACTTTCTATATGACTCATTAATTTTAATCATAGCTTAGTAGATCCAGTTAGCCGAGGCTTCCTATACCGCAACAAGGTATACGACAATACAACAATGTAGTCGAGGTATTGTAGCATTATGTTGCTCATAATGATTTTTGTTGGTTAGAGAATATATCATATATATGGAAATATTATGTTACTATATTTTTATATATTTAAGTTGATATCCAATGTTTTAAACGCTTGAAGCGTAGCACCGAGTGAACTTGACAATGAGAGGTGTTTCTTCAAAAGGGAATGGAGGTTCACATTGTTCTATCATGAGGCGGAAACTACAATTTTATTAGCACAAAGAGGGTTTCTAGTAACAATATTCTAGTTCCTTACCTATGTGCAGGAAACAACCAGTAGATCAACCTAAATTATATGGCAATGTATATATTCTACCTTGGAAAGTAGGATTCCCCCCTTTCAGTTTAAGGGTGTGACACCGGATTCCATCTTTAACTCACATGGTTAATATAGTTTATGCTGAAGTTTCCCAAATGTAAATGAACAATGGACTAACTAGGACTACCTAAGAGATGTTGCTTAATGTAGGTAAGGGAATGAAACTTTACCTTTAAATTGCACATGTAGCTCCTCAAAGGAAATCTAGGGTTAGTTCATATGTGTGTGTGTATGTATATATATATATATATATATATATATATATATATATATATATATATATATATATATATATATATATATATATATATATATATATATATATATATATATATATATATATATATATATATATAATGTGTGTGTATATATATATATATATATATATATATATATATATATATATATATATATATATATATATATATATATATATATATATATATATATATCTTTTGCATGATATTATAGTGTTAACACATGTCATAACTAATAATCATGATGTTAGTATTACTTGAACTACATGATTAATGTCTTACTTTGGATGCATGTTGTTGGCTATACTTGTCATGACAATGCATGAGGGGAAGGGAAATGCATGTGATCTCCTTGTTGGTTTACTTGGTATGAGTGAGTTTATGCGGCTTCACATATAGATTGCACTAATATACTTAGATTGGTGTTATAAGTAATGTCTTGAGATGTAATTAATAAATGAGTCCTTATACAAGGTTTGTGCTGCATGTTGGTGTTACAGCTAAGGTAAAATGCATGTGTCATATGATATTGAATGTGATGTTCTTAGTCTACGGTTACTTCATAAGACAACATGCTTTAATAGTATTATGGGATGTTACTTGAACATTGTACTAGTGTTGTAACACCCCTAAGATGCTAGGCGATGATTTACATATCCATTAGTTACTATAATTTGTTTTGTTCTCATTTTGGGAACTTTAAATATTGTGATAATTGTAAACGTGCCTTACAAAAATATAATCGTAATTTAAGGTATTGTATGGGTGTATTTATGTAAATTGAGTAATTAGAATTTCAATTAATTTGAATGTTTTGGTATGAAGAAAATATATATATGAGTATATGTATGCAATTTTGGCAGCAGACAAATTTTTGGGCAACACATTTTGGTGATTTGTCCATGTGATGAGGATATTTTGTGTATCTATATATTTCACACATCCTCTTGTGAATTTCGTATGAATTCAAGTATAGGAACCTTTGAACATTATATATAGAGTTTTTATTCAAAATCAAAATAAAAACTAGCTCCTTTTGGGTGAATTCGACACTCAACTTCTTTTGGTAAGTCATGAATTTTTTTTTTCTTGACAGGATAGTCTTTTGTATTTTAAGATAAAAGTTTCTTATAGAACTTTGTTTGCAATGAATAAATATGATTTAGAAAGAAATTTTGTATTTCTACAACTCTTATTCATATGGACAACTCTAATTTTTCTGTTATGGATTCCAATTATGGGACGGAACATACGAAGAATTTTATTCAGCTGTGGAATTATAAATTTGTATGTACAAGTGTTGGTGTTTTTATTATATCTTTTTGTAAAAAGTATATTTTGAGGTTATTATTGATTAGTTGAAAGATTAGGATATGTTATTACATCTTTTATTAAAGATATATAGTCCAGTTTTATTTTATTTTTCTGTTTCAAAAGTAAGGTGCAACATGAAGTACTTTGTTGGACGAATCACTGTTTTTGGAGCTTAGTTGTAAATTTGAAGGCTAGGCTTACTTGTGATGATTATATGTCTTACTTCAGCATTTTTGAGATACTAGAAAATAAATAAGTTATTTAATCATATTTTTATAGTTGTATATGCTTGTGAAAAAAATGAGGATCTTCATACATTTGTTGGTCTACAATTTTAACTCTTGAAGTCGTATTGTACTGTTTCTTTGCCAAAGCATTGAGGTTTGTGTATAAACTTCTACTTGAACCATATTTAGCTGCGCGTATATGTAAAATTTTATATTGGTACGTTAATTACCTGTTTTCACTTTGCACTGTTGTGTTTTTGTCGTTTAGGACGTCAAAGACTCTTGTGTAACTCGTCCACTAGTACGGATTGTTTAGTAACTTGCAATTCTGATTGGGACTCTGTCCTTCTTGTTTTTTGACCTTGTCACAATTATAATGCCTCATGATTCGTATAATTATCAATCTTGACTTATGATTTTTTAGTTCATCTTATGTATGAGAGTTGTCCATTTTAAATACGAACTGGAAATCCACTTTTAATATGGTTCTTGGTTCTCTTATTTATTTGTCTTTGACCCTTCATGATAGAGGGCGTTGGCCCTTCTTGACACCTGCTCGTGCTTTGTGTGACTATATAATGTGTATATTAGGCATGTCTTGTTACTGAACCTCTTGAAAAATTGTTCTATGAACGTTATTGACATTTGGAGCATTAATTATCCAACTTGATACTCTTTGTATGGTATTTTATTATTTTACTTATTATATGACAATTACGATACCCTTGACTTGAGAATGATGACTTGGTGAATTTAAGAGCACTGGATATATAGTTTTTAAACCACTAAGCTTTATGCTTGTCCACAATTGTTTCGTTTGTAGGGAAAGTTAGAGAGGGCGGTAGAAGTTTCTCATTGAAGATGGAGGTTTTGAAAACCTTAAAGGAAGATCACATTGCATATAGGAATAGATATATTTTATATAAATGTTGGGACTTGTACATGATCTATGTATTGTATATCCACAAGAGATTGTGAGAGCTTATTTGGTCATGTCATCATGGGTTGTAATATAAGTACAGTTATACATTTTTATCTTTTGGGGTGTGTGAACCCATCCTTGTAAAATAATAACTTGCTTTATGTTATCTAAGTTTGTTTGAAGCATGAATCAGCTGATTATGGTACTCGGAAGCTGGTAATATGATTGCTATTTCATCCTTAAGTGTGAAGATAATATATGCATGAAAAGCTTGTCAGTTTTGCTTAACATATTTTCAGAGGCTTTTTCATGATTAGTTAAAATTTTGTGCCATATAAATTTTTTACCTGAATTAAATCTTTAAAAATGAGCCAGATGCACATCCTTAACTAAATTATGTGTTATGAAACTTATCCCTCAACTAGATTAGAGAAAAGTATACTTTCATTAATATCTTTTAAATATCACAAGTATTAAACTAGGTTTCTTGTCAAGTTATAGTATCCCTCGGAAAGGCGCGCTACAAGTGTTTGTATCAAAGCCTAGGTTTGTCGTTCTAGGATTTTTGTTGTGAATTACTTGATAGTTATTTGTTTTCAAAAATGTTCTATTTAGAGTTCAGGTTCACTTACATGGTTTTCCATATCCTTATTGCATGTAGAGTACACAAACATCATGAACATGTCCCTAATGCAGTATGATATTAAATTTTGAAGGAACTATGTTATGACAACTTCTTGCAACCGACCTATGGAAGTTGCTCGTGAATGTTTGGGTGCCTCTGTTCTAAACCTTATGCACTGGAAGAAGTTGGGGAACATATATCGAGTGACCATGTTCCGCACACTAGTGTGTCTGAAGGTGGAAACCATCAACGTATAAGAGCTAGTTCGAATCCTTATATGAGTCATGGTACACAAGCCATGAATCCTCATTTTCAACAAATGGCTGAATTCTTCCACCACATGGTTGAATCGATGCAAGACCCCAATGGGATTAACATTAAGAAATGAGGAAAATGGGTGGTGTAGAGTTTGAAGGAATGGTTGATCCTACTGATGTTGAACAATGGTTAGATTGCATGGAGAGGGTGTTTGAGCAGTTAGAGCATTCTGATGTTGCGAAATTTAAGTATGTGATTTCAATATTACAAAAGGATGCTTATGATTGTTGGGTAACTGTTCCGAATGCAAAGGTAAAACATTCTTTTTTTAATTAGGATGATTTTCATAAGGAATTTTGCATAAATTATGTACCACCAGCTTATTGTGATGCAATCCTACTTGTACGCAATGTGGAAAGAATCATTTTGGTACATGAAGGAGAGACTCTGGTGCATGTTTTAATTGTGGGAGCTTTGATCCTAAAGTGAAGGACTGTCCTAATCCTAATTATGCTCCTTCCTCGAAAATAGAAGGTTAGGCTCATAAGCATTCTATTAATACTCCTCAAACTAATAAAGGTGAAAGTACTTGAAACACCCAAGTAATAGGTGCAAGTGAAGCTAATCAAGCTAGTGGACAAAGGAGTACTGCACATGCTTATGCTATGAGGCAGAGGGATGATCAAGATTGACAAGATGTGGTTGTCAGTAAATATCACTTATTTGACTTGTGTATTTTTACATTATTTGACCCTGGTTCTACACATTCCTATATTTGTTCATCAATTGTCCTTTCTGAAAATATGAAATTCATGAGACTTAATTATGATGTGCTGGTTGAAAGTTCATTGGGTTAGCCGATTGTTTGTAATCGAATATATAATAATTTTCCCCTCGTGATTCAAAATCTAGTATTTCCTGCTGATTTGATTAAAATGCCCTTCAAGTATTTTGATGTTATTATCGGGATGGAATGGCTTTGTAAATATCATGTAGTCACAGATTGAAGGTTAAAGCTTGTTACTTTATAATAAACTACATGTTCACATATCATCATACAAGGTGAAAGATCTTTGACATCTAGTAATATTTATGCGACCTTAGCAAGAAAGTTGCATTAAGGTTGTGGGGCATACCTTGCTCACTTAGTTGATGCACAGTTGGAGATTCCTTTTATCAAGGACATAGATGCGGAATGTGATTTTCAAGAAATCTTTCATGAAAACCTTAATTTATTTCCTCGAGAAAGAGAGGTTGAATTTCCAATCGGGGTTATTCCTAGATCTAACCCTATTTCCATCAGTCCTTATAGAATGGCTCTAGCAGAATTAAGAGAATTGAAATCTCAATTGCAAGAACTTATTGAGAAAGGTTTTATTAGATCTAGTGTTTCTCCTTGGGTTCCCCTGTTTTTATTTGTATTGAAGAAAGATGGCACTCTTTGGCTTTGTATTGACTATAGAAAATTCAACAGTATAACCATAAAGAATATATATCCATTACCAAGTATTTATTATCTTTTTTACAAACTTAAGGGTGCTAAAGTATTCTTGAAGATTGATTAAAGGTATGATTATCACCAACGGCGTGTTATTGAGAATGATATTCCAAAAACAGCTTTTAGAACACGTTATGGTCATTATGAATTTTTGGTAATGGCATCCTGATTAACAAATGGTCCTGTGGTATTTATGGATCTAATGAATCGAGTATTCAAGACTTATCTTGATCTGTTTTTGGTTATTTTTATAGATGATATCTTAATATATTCCAGAAGAAGTGAAGACCATGATAAACACCTACGAACTATTTTACAGATTTTAAAGAAGAAAGATCATTATGCTAAACTTTCTAAGTTTTGTCTTGATGAGGTGTCTTCTCTACGACATGATGTATCAAGTGAAGGTGTGAAGGTGGATCCATGTATGATACATGTAGTTATTAAATTCAAACCTCCCAAAAGTCCGACTAAAGTAAGCAGTTTCTTGGGCTTAGCAGGATACTATAGAAGATTTGTGAAAGGCTTCAACATTATTGCCTCCTCTTTGACTTTACTCTGACAGAAGGACATAAAGTTCATTTGTGATGAAAAATGTCAAAATAGCTTTGAAACACTCAAATCCTTGTTGACTCAAGCTCCTATAATTAGTCTATAAATTGAAGAAAAACAATATTTAGTGTACAATGATGCTACTCACAATGGTCTAGGATGAGCTTTGATGCATGAAGGGAAGATGATATCTTATGCCTCTCAGAAATTAAAACTGGACGAATTGAATAATCCTACTCATGATCTTGAACATGCTTCTTTATTGTTTGCTTTAAATATTTGGCGACAATATTTGTATGGGGAGAAATGTTAAATATTCACTGATCACTAGAGCATAAAGTACTTGGGTACTCAAAAGAAGTTGCACCTAAGACAAACAAGATGGCTTAAACTTGTCAAGATTTATGACTGCACGATTGATTATCATCCAGGTAAAGCTAATATGGTTACGAATGCTTTAAGTCGAAAATCATTCTCAAGCATTTCTGTGAGTCCTTTAACGTTAATCTTTGAGTTAAGAAATATGAATGTTTGCATTACGCCTGATTCAAATGGTTTAGTTATTGCTAATCTGAGTGTAAAGTCAATATTACCTGAACAAGTGAAGGAAGCACAAATGGTAGATGATAAAATTGTAAAATTAAATAGAGAGGTACAAAATGCGCACAAGCTTGATTTTACATTAACCAAGGGTAGTGTCTTAGTTTATCAAAACAGGTTATGTTTACCTAATGATGACAACTTTAGGAGAGAAATATTGTAACAAACACATACTTCATCATATGCAATGCATCATAGATGTACAAAGATGTGCCAGACTGTCAAAGAAAATTATTGGTGGAATGGTGGAAAGAGAGTCATTGCGAAGTTCATTTCAAAGTGTTTGGTTTGTTAACAAGTAAAAGTAGAACACCAAGTCCCATTTTGTTTACTACAACCCTTTTCGATTCAAAAATTTAATAGGAGATGATGGCTATGGACTTTGTTTTTCTATATTGTCGCACTCAGAAAAAACATGTTGCCAATGGGTGATCGTTGATCGGCTAACAAAGAGTTCTCAGTTCCTATCAATTAGAATAGATTAATCACTTGAGCATCTAGTCGAGTTGTACATTAATAAGATTGTAAGACTACATGGGATCCTTGTGTCGATAGTATCTTACTGAGACCCAAGATTTACATCTTTATTTTGGGGCCACTCTTAGGAAGCCTTGGGTACTAAGTTGAAATTAACCACTTCGTTCTATCCTTAGACAAATGGCCAGTCGGACAGAGTGATACAAATTTTGGAGGATATGCTTCGAGCTTGCATTATGGAGTTTAGTTGGAGTGCAAACAGTGAAAGAAAGCTGATTGGTCTTGAAATAGTGCATCAAACCGTGGACAATGTGATAGAAAAAAGGATTTCTTCGGATATAAAAAATTCATACGGTGATCTAAAAAGGCGTGAATTGAATATCACATTGGAGATAAAGTATTTTCAAAGGTATCTCCATGGAAAAATATTATGAGATTTTGCCAAAAATGACTTAGTCCCCGATTTATTGGACCTTATTACATAGTTGAAAGGGTTGGACCCGTTGCATATAAATTGGTTTTACCATCGGAGTTAGACAAGATCCACAATGTCTTCCATTTTTCTATGCTTAGAATATACCGTTCTGATCCATCTCATGATCTTCTAGTTGAATCTATTGAGGTGAACCCTGACTTGACGTATAATGAAGAACCTATCCTAATTCAAGATCGGGAGGTAAATCAACTTAGTAACAATATAATTACCTTATTAAGGATACTTTAGATGAACCATTCTTTAATAAAAGATATACGGGAGAGAAAAGAAGACATGAGGACTCAGTATCCGCATTTGTTTCGGGAATAACTTAAGGTAATTTTGAGAAAATATCTCTTTAAGGGGGAGAGATTTGTAAAAAACCAAAGATACTAGACCATGATTTACATATCCATGCATCACTATAATATGTTTTGTTCTCTGTTTAGGAACTTGAAATTTTCTGATAAATGTAAATGTGCCTAACATAAGTGTTATAATAATTAAAGATATTGTATGGAGGTATTTATTTAAATTAACTAATTAGAATTTCAATTAAGTTTAATTTTTTTGTATCAAGTATATATATATAGGATTATATGTATGAAATTTGGGCAGCACATAATTTTGTTTGCAACACTTTTTCATGACATATGTCCATGTGATGAGGATAATTTGTGTAGCTACATATTTCACACCTCCTCTTGTGAATTTCGTATGAATTCAAGTATAGGAACCTTAGAGAATTATCTAAAGTGTTATTCTTCAAATAAAAAGAAAAACTAGCTCCTTTTGGGTGGATTCGAGATACAACTTTTTTTTGGTAAGTGATAAAAAAATATGTTTCTTAGCTGGGTGGTCCTTTGTATTTTGAGCATAACTTGTCGTATAGAACTTCGTTTGAAATGAATAAATATGTTTACAAATATATTTCATAGTAATAAAATTCTTATGTTTATCGAAAACTATATTTTTTCTTTTATGGATTCCAAATATGGGACGCAACATAGGAAGAATTCTATCCAGCTTCTTTAATTAGAATTCATGTATGTACAATTGTTAGTGTTTTTATTATATGTTTTTGTACAAAGCATATTTTGAAGTGATTCTTGATTATTTTTAAGATTAAGAGAAGTGCCTACATCTTTTATCGTGGATATAAAGTTCAATTTTGTTGATTCATGTTTCAAAACTAAGTTGTGACATGAAGTACCTTTGTTGGACAAAATCACTATTTTGGGAGCTTAGTCATAAATATGTAGGCTAGGCTTACTTGTGATGATTATCCTGTCTTACTTCAACATTATTGAGATACTCTAAATTAAATAAGTAATTTAATTGTATTTTTATGGTTGTATATACACGTGAAAAAGTTGAGGATCTTCATGCGTAGGTTGGTCTACGGTTTGAACTCTTGAAGTCGTGTTGGATCATTTCTTTGCTAAAGCATGGAGGTTTGTATATAAACTTGTACTTGCACTATTTTTACCTATTGGTATATCTGAAATTTTATATTGGTAAGTTGATTACCTCTTTTCACTTTGGATTGCTGTGTTGTTGTATTTTAAGACGTTAAAGACTCTTGTATAACTCGTCCACTTGTACGGGTTGTTTGATCACTTGGCATTCTTCTTGGGACTCTGTCCTTCTTGTGGTGGTGACCTTGTAACTATTGGCATGCCTCTTTATTTGTATCATTTTCCATCTTGACTCTTGTTTTTTTTGGTTCGTCTTATGTATAGGAGTTGTCAATTTTAAGTACAAACTAGAAAGCCACATTTAATATAGATATTGATTCTCTTGTTTATTGGGATTTTACCCTTCATAACACATGGTGTTAGACCTTCCTAATACCTGCTCGTACTTTGTGTGACGACTTGATGTATATATTGGGAGAGTCTTCTTATTGAACCACTTGAAAAATTGTGCTATGAACGTTATTGACATTTGGAGCTTTAATTATTCAACATGATACTCTTTGTGTACTTTTACTTGTTTTATTGATTATATTTCAATTATGCTACCCTTGAATTTAGAATGATTACATGGTGAATCGAAGGGAACCAGATCTATAATTTTTACACCACTAAGATTTATTCTTAGCGGTAGTTGCTTCTATCGTAGGAAATTTTTGAAAGAACGGTTGAAGTTGGTCATTGAATATTGAGGTTTTGAAAGGCTTAACGGAAGATATCACTTGCATACAGGAAAATATATATATGGTATAAACCTTAAGAGTTATACGTGATTTACGTACTGAATATTTACATGAGATTTTTAGAGCTTGTTTGGTAATGTCATTGTGGGTTGTAATATAAGTAATGTTATACATTTTTATCATTTGGGTTGCTGAACCCATGCTTCTAAAAATACTAATTTTCTTTATGTTTTCTAAGTTTGTGTGAAGCATGAACCAGGTGATTACAGTACTGAGAAGCTGGTAAAATTATTGTTATTTCATCCTTAACTATGAAGATAATATATGCACGAAAAGCTTATCGGTTTAGTTTAACAGATTTTGTGAGTTTTTTCGTCATTAGTTAATATTTTGTGCCATATATATTTTTACCAGAATTATATCTGTAAAAATGGTCTACATGCACATCCTTAAGAAAATTATGTGTTTTGAAACTTATCCCTTAATTAGATTAGAAATAAGTATACCTTCCTTAATCTCTTTTAAATATCGCAAGTATTAAACTAGGTTGCTTGTCAATTTATAGTATCCCTCAGAAAGGGGAGCTACAAGTATTACTTGGGGTTGTCTTAGGCTATGGTTCATATGTGAAGCTTGTGTATCATGATATGTTATATCCTCATGAATGTATATGCTTGAATTGATTAACATTTTATGAATGTTCACCTTGGTGACCTTAAGGTGATACTTTAGTGTGAATGGTCGAATGAGACATTATTCATGCATTGCACTAAGTATAACTCAAGAGTTGATTTAGGTAAAGGAGTTAAGGTTAAACCGAAAGGTAATGATTTGGATATATTGAATTTGTCATAAATGAGATAAATGACTTTAAGTGTTGTTTTGAATGATATTAAAGTCTATAAGATGTATGTGAGCTTCATTGTACTTATTGTATCGATTTTTTGTGAAGTCTTAATATAAAGAAATGAAGCATGGTCTTTAACTAAATGTCATCTTTAAAGAATTCTTTTTCATGGTTATCATACTTAGTGCATTCTTCAACTAATATCATTGTTCTTCATTTTATACACAGAGTAAAGGTTTTGATGGGTAGAGGATCGTTCCTAAAATGAAGAGCTTGGATGATTATTCCTAAGTTTAATTGTGTGCTTAATGATTGAAGGACGTTCATTTCAAAAGTTAAATTAAGTTCTTGTAATAATATAAAATATACTGTTGTATTGGGATATGTAGTTATTCTATTGGAGTTGTTTCTAATATGGCAAGACGAGTCTTTGTGTTCTAGCAGTGTACTTATGGTTTTTAAATGGAATGGATTTTTAGTTGTGTGTTATGAAGTGATTTTTTTTTTAATTTTTCACAAATTTTAAATCAATTCTACGAATGAATGTGAAGGGCTTGTATATGACATCCGAGAGGTCAAGTATATTGTGCTGCTTCTAGGGGTACTACCTGGTCGTGACAATCGGAGTGTCACGTTCCAAAATTGTATTATGGATGAGGGTGTAACGTATTGAAATGAAATTATTGGATTAGAGTGTCACGTTCTGACACGGTATGATTAAATTCGAGTGTCCCGCTTTTACATGGTAATATTAAAGGAAAAAATTATTGAATTAACTTAATGTACTCAATCTCAAAGAACCTATTTCCAAAATGAGTGTGGTGTGGAAACATGAGTCCCATATGATTTCTTGATATTATGATTGATTGTTTACTTATTTTAATTTTGTTTGTTACTGCTTAGTGTTGTTGGTTGCTTGCAACCAACTAAGTGTCAGAGTTGATTTTATACTATTATTTATTGTATATTAGTTTACTATTTTTAGTTGACCGATGATACTTAATCAATACGTGTTTCCCCGTACTGAGCCCTACTTGTGTTTTCCTTTTATTAAAATCAGTGAGTGTACTATTGACATCGACTCACCCTCAGTTGTAGCAAGTCACAAGGATATAAAGTTCCAAGTAAATCTATTCATGAAAGCTCGTGTTGGATTCACACGGACATGACTTGATGTCGTTAATATTCGTACATGAACTATTTTATTTAATTCTTTTTGTGTCTTTGGTACTCTTAGACTTACTATTTGAACATTAGATGCCCTTAATTAGATGACATTTGGGTTTGGGAAAGACATATAGTAAACTCTAATGTATTTTTGTTTCTTTAACTAATAAGATTTAACTATCTGCATTACGATTAGTATTTCGTAAGTTGAATGATAAATATTAGTTAGGTTTGGATTCAATGGTTCTCCCACCTAGGAGGTTAAGTTTGTGTGTCAGTAATGACTCGATTTAGGTCGTGACAAAAATGATTTCAGAGTATTAGTTTCGGTGATCTCATCACACAAGGACATGTATAGAACAGTCTTGCGTATTGGTATTAGGACGCCTTTAATTTTTTTTCGAGAGACTATAATACTTTAGGAAAACTTCATTCCTTCTTTATATCATGCTGATACTATAATCTAATTGGTTTTAGGTGATACAAATTAGTATATGAACTTATTTATCTATTTCACATAGGATTAATACTGGAGTATTAGATGTTAAAATAGCAACACTAGAAAGACGAAGAAAATGTGACCTTGGAAATAAGTATATATTTCTCGATACACAATAGGGCATGTAACGACTAGTGCTCAACATGTTTTTTTATTAAGTTCATAAAGTTGCAACCCTTATGAATCAGAGATTTATTATGAAGATATTTATGATTTCATTGTGAATATTTTGAGTTGCATCGTCAAATAAATATAGAAGAGAGGCTTAGTGTTAAATTTATGCATACTATTTTTGGAGAGACACAAAATGTTGTAATAGTATCATGTTGAGTGTCGATACTAAAGGAACTACCTATAACTTAATAAATATTTTCTAATTTTCTTATGCAATTATATACCGCAAACTTTAAGCGGCAGTAAAGAGATGATTTCCTTAGAATAAAGAAACGGAAGATATGTATTGCAACCTATGAGGTCAAATTTTATACTTTTCTATATATCGGAAGATCTGCAAGAAGTTTCGTGAGGGAGTTTTCATAACATTAATTTGTTAGCAGAGTTTTCATAACATTAATTAGTTGTTAGCGAGTAAGGAAATCAGGTTGTGCAAATTGAGGTTATAAACATTACTACATTTCCATAGTTTTTTATATGTTAATGATGGTCATTATATGACTACTATAATAGTATGCTTACTTTTTTAGATTTATGAAGTTTGTTACGTTTGTTATCGACCTTATCTAGGAAAGAATGCAAATTTCTTTGTATAGCAGTTCTTTAAGGGGTAGAATTGTGTGAACTATTCGGGTACGATGATATCGATAGGTATGATTTGTTCAATTGAGGTGTCTAACATATTTTATGGTGTCTAGTATTAGGTCTATGTGGAAAGGAATGTGTCGATTGTAAAATCTGACTACTAACTACTTTAGAAGTTCCCAGTTGTATGACATGGTCTCGATAACAAAAATTAATGTTGCATTCAAATTTGAGAAATCAACTAGTTCTTTACTATGGATGCTTGGTGAAGCATTATTTTTAAAGATGCTTTTAGCGATGAATCATTTGTATGGTATTAATGCAATAGGTAGTGAAATCTATCTTTTGGGTTCTACAACAATTGATTTTATCTTAAGCTCCGAGTTAGAGGATGGATATCGGAATGACAAACTTATGGATATAGAAAGTCAGTGAGTATACTAGAGTGAATGTATTTGAAGATTTTCATAAGAGATTATGTATAAATCTTGGGTTAGTCCCTTTAATTTTATTGGTGTACTAGTTAGTGATGGATTGTGATTGGGATGTAACTATAAAATACATATTGTTGGTTAAACAAATTTTATATGTAATAATACTTGTGAGTATCTAAGGTTCTAATTTTCTACTATTCAGTGAGTAACGGGGTTGTGTGAAAAGTTTTTAGAGATTTTGGTTGACCGCTCAAAAATAATTTAAAGGAGATAGATCATAATACCAAAAATATTAATTATTAATAGAATGTAGGGTAATCTTCAAAAAGAGGGGAGAGCAATAAAAATTTTCTCTAATTGCATGGTGTAAAAAGGTAGGTTGAGAATAGTTGCGAAATATATTCAGATGTGTGATTTAATCAATTTTTGTCTAGTTATGATAATAAATTCACTTCTTTGTTAGATTGGTCAAATTTTTTTGGAAAAGACTAGAAAACAGATTATACATATGTTCAACTGGAGTGTCACGATATGTTCTTTTATTGTTTTGAGTTTAGTAATGAGTCTAATTGAATTTTTAGTTAAGGATATGGTGACCTCTAGGAAGTGGAGATAAATGATAAGTTAATATACAAGAAATCCTATAAAAAAAACAACATATGTAGTGGTAATATATGAAATACTTGATTGCATTAATATTGAGTGAAAGGACTTATGTATGATTGGATCATAAAGTTTGTTATTGTAGGGTTACTCTTAGAGTTTTGATTTAGGGTGTCCAATAAAACATCATGGGTTGTTGGTAAAAAAAAGATATCATTAAGCGGGCATGGGTAATTAACAAGTCTAAGATGGTCGAGATATTATGAATTTTGCACCGTGACAAGATCTTGTGAATAGTGAAGGAGTAAGACTTCTCTTATAAACCCTTGCACTGTAGTAGAATGTTGTGTTTATTTTACCCTATGAGTTTAGATATGACTGTAAGATGTGAAGTAGTTAAGTACAGACTTAGTAGGATTTTATCATTGACTTTCTTAAATATTGATTTTTTGTTTGGGGACAAATAGTGAGGTAAAAAAAAATAGATATTTACGTGGGGTTAGATTGCTCAAATTATGATAGATGTCTTAAGAATCATGTACAAGGTTATATATAATTCTATCTTCTGATTATGAACTTAGTGTTTGATTAATACTACTCCATAGATAGGACTATATAGGATGTTATGATGCGCAAAATTTGATGGTGAATAGAGGTTATGAGATTATGGATACATAATAATTTGAGTGACCAATAATTTCCCCAAGTGTTGACATCGAGGTATGTGATTTTTTAGAATGGTAGATAAAGCATGGTTTGTGAATGTTGTAAGTAGTTAACATTTATTTTGATTTAATAGTTTAATCTTTATGAAAAGGTGTTATCAAATTTGAAATTTGCGTTATCACCTTTTTTGGAACTCGTATATTACTACTGAAGGTTTGGGAGTAAGGTGGATGATCAATGTTGTTATGATGTATTTTAAGTATTAAGAGTGTTTACTTAAGTGAAAGTGGGGTTCAATAAACAAAGCATGTGTGAAATTATAATAGGGACTAGATTAGTAATTTTGAGTGGCTAAAAAATCAAAGACTTAAATCCAGGTGAATGAAAATACTTTATATGGATAGTATGGAAGGAGTATATAGAGTTATTAGACCTTGGTTATGAACATTATTATGTGACCAACTACTTCATTTTGAGCATGCTTTATAATATAAGTCACTTTACACGTTTGTGTGTGTTTTCGCTTCTAAGAGTAAGTTCGTAGGAGTGGATAGTGTGTATCTATTTTCTGATTGGCATCTTGATAGAGTGGCATCCTTTGTTAGACTTGTGCATTTGACTTATTAAAGAATTGGTGATGTTTGGTATAGTTGAAGTATACTAGTAATTCAATACACAAAACATTGCTTCTGAGAATTTATAGGAGATATACTATGAAAATTCATAGTTGTGAACTATACTAGTGATTATACACGCACAAACTTGCGTATGAGAATTTATAGAAGATCTTCCTGGAAAATTCACAGTTTTTTTTATAGACATAAGGTTTATATCATAATCGGTATTATGCTTTGGAAGAATGTGGGTACAATTGGATGTAATGTTATAATTATTACGGTTTATCTATAATAACTACCAATCTAGCATTTCGACAATGTGGTTAGGTTTTGTATTTTTTTAGTGTTTCCATCAAATGTTGTTACTTTATCGTCTCCATCTTCTGATCAGATGAGTTCGATTCTCCTTGATGATTATTTGATGTCTAAATATATATTTATATAATTTAAACTCATGAAAATTTTAAGATCGGAGAATGAAATATTGATAGGATTTGTGATTGTTTGTGCATTATGATCGTGTGGTTCTATTTTTAGGTTCACTTGACATTTGAGTCGCTATTGATTCAACATATTATCAAGTTAATGTGAGAAAAGATTCCACCTAGTTATGTAAAGTGCATTGAGAACATGTTGCATATATGTGTACAATTAGCTTTAATAATTTCTGAGAATACATTTTGTTGTTAGTTGATTTTATATACAACAATAACTACCACTTGAATATTGATCTGACCCTATTTGATACATAGTATGATAAAAGATGTAGCTCTCCCATAGGTTTGTTTGATACCTTTGAGGTATGACCTTGGGATATTGAGCATGATATGAATTAAAGTTATTCATATATTTTGTCGGTTCTCGTACCCTTTATAGCCCTTTTGTTCTTTTGATTGTTTTCGCAAGAGCCATATGTGAATTGGTATCTAATGTAATGACTCATTTCATCGTTTTGAATACTAGAATTTTGTAACAACCCCCAAAATGAAAAAGTTTAAATTATAGATTAACATGAGTTTTATGAGCTAAATTTTTTTAATATAATGAAAAGATGTTTATAAGTTAGTTTTAAAGAGTTTTGAAGTGGAATGTCAAAGAACAACAAAAACGTTTAAAAATAGCCTTATGTGTGCTACTGTGCGTTGCATTTTTTTATGTATTTTAACGTGTCGTTTGGATTCTAAAAGATTTTGTAAGAACCTAGAATAAGGATTGTAATATTTTGAGTCTTAACATCCGGGTAAGAATCCTCAAGGAGCACCGTATGAGTCCTTGAGGAGGACCCAAATGTTTGACATAAAGCTGCCAAAAACAGTCCCAATTGACACCCTAGTTTATGCACCTTAGGTCAAACAATGGATAGTCAAAACGGGGTGTGGGTGCACACTTATTTGTGGGATATAAGCCCCCAAATGAGGGATCTATGACCAAAATAGCGCAAAGTAGGATTGGTCGTATACCAAATGACACCTAGTAGATGCACCCATTGTTTTGCACCTGCAAATTCTTCAGAGTTTTGGCCAATATAGGGGTGAATTAGTAAATTCACCCCAGGTTCTAATTATGTGAGTGGTGGTTTTCGTAGGTGTTTTAATGTATTATTGGTTAGTTTATACACATTAAACCTCAATTAGAGTTCATCTTTAAAAATGAAAACCTCTATCCGAAGTAACACTCTCTCAAGACTCCATTGGAGTTTTGACTCAAGGTGAAGCTAAGGTAATAAGAACATGGCCATGTACTTTGAATCTCCTATTTTCCAATAGAAATGTAGGCCTACTTCCACACCGAATATATCGTATGACCCTATTAGAGTACAGATGGAACAAGATTGAACTTTCATATTACTCTGCCCTCTGAAAAAATCAAACTTAAAAGAAATTTTTTTTATTCAACCATCTCTTAGTCTACTTGAGTAAGATATTTTGAATACCAACTAAGATTTATAATACTAATAAATCACATTACATCCCAAGTTATTTTAGTCTTTTTTTGAAAATTCAGAAATAGTAAGAGATTTCATAAGGGATTTCTGAAGTAAGTTTTTTATCTTATCATGTTAGTATTAATCAAGGATTTCTTATATAGCTAGATCGACCCTCACAAATAAGACATGGGAATTCATCCTTGGGTAATTTAGCATTCAATTAGCAAATCCAATGTCTTTCTACAAGGTTTTAAATTCCTAAAATCATCTATTTCGAATTCTAAGCATGGGTTCTTACATAAAAATGTTTTAATGGATGAATTATGATGTTTTCAATATACCATCCACAATGGGAACACATAGTCTCCCTTGGAACCTTAAAATACCATCCCTCTTAGGGATAATATCTCATAATGTTTTCCAAGAAATGATTCTTTTAACTCCATTAATGATTTGTCGAGGTGTTGTTTGGATGTCACATCAACAATTAGTGATTACTCAGAGTTGTTAAAAACCACGAAACCACCATTCGAAGAATCTTCTGACCTCACCCCCAACGTAGCAAACCCATGTAAATACCTCCATAGGTCATTATTGGATTTATAAATGAGGGAAACACTACCAATAGTGATACGAATTAGGGCATCCGCAACCACATTAGCCTTGCCGGTGTAATAGAGGATACTCATGTTATAATCTTTCAACAATTCTAACCACCACTTTTGCCGGAGATTCAACTCCTTTTGGGTAAACACATATTGGAGACTCTTATGGTCGGTAACGACATAAACATGAACCCCATACAAGTAATGCCTCCATATTTTCAAAGCAAACACCACGGCCACAAATTCAAGGTCATGAGTGGATAGTTTCTCTCATGTACCTTATGTTTCATAGAAGCCTAGGATATCACCTTCAAATGTTGCATAAGCACACACCCTAAACCCACATGGGATGCATTACAATACACGACAAAACCCTTTTTACCATCCGGTAGGGTCAACTGGATGAAAAGTGAGACTATCTTTCAACATTTAGAAATTTTGTCACCTACCTGTGACCACTCAAATTTCTTACACTTTTGGGTCAAAGTAGGCAAGGGAGATGTAATGGATTCAAATCCATCCATGAATCTCCGATAATAACCCATTAAACCCAAGAAACTCCTAATGTCGGTCGAAGTTAATGGTGTCGACCAATTCTTGGCCACCTCAGCTTTCCTTGGGTCTACATCAACTCCCTCACTTAAGATGATGTGCCCAAGAAATGCCACTGACCTTAACTAAATCTCGCACTTTCTATATTTGGCAAACAATTAATGATCCTTAAGGGTATGGAATACTACCCTCAAATGACCCTTATGATCACTCTCATTCTTCAAGTAAACAAAGATATCGTCAATGAACACAATGAAAAATTAATCTAGGTAATTTTTAAAAACCCTATTCATTAGGTCCATAAAGTTCACCATAGCATTAGTGAGACCGAAAGACATTACCAAGAACTCATAGTGTGCATGCCTAGTCCGAAAGGCTGTCTTTGGTACATCCCGACCTCTAACCCTAAGTTGGTGATACCCCAATCTCATGTCAATTTTTGAAAAGTAGCTCACCCCTTGGAGTTGATCAAACAAGTCGTTAATTAGAGGGAGAGGTTACGTATTGTTAATGGCAACCTTTTTTTGGAGGCGGTAATTAAGACACATTATCAAGGATCCATCCTTCTTCTTTACGAACAAAGCCAGAGCACGCCATGGAGAAATATTAGGCCTTATAAAACCCTTATATAGTACTTGAGTTTGGCTTTTAACTCCTTCAATTCAGCCGGAATCATCCGACGAGAAGGAATTGAAATGGGATTTGTACCGGTAGAAAATCAATGCCAAAGTTAATTTCCCATTCGGGAGGAATACCGGAAAGGAGGAATAAGGCTCCACATAGGATCGAAAATATACTCCAAAAGCAAGACCCCAACTTAGAGTTCAACACTGCCAGGCAATGCCAATCAACGACACAGACGATGACAATTCGACAAGGCGACAGTTCGTCATTGGGTGGCGATGGATACTAAAGGGTGGAAGTTTGGGGATCAGCAGCATCAACCATGAGACCCTATTAACGGGGCGTGGTTGAAACCGCTGACTTTCAATCTGAGCGTCGATGGTGCTTGTGTGTCCTACCAGCTTTTCTGTTAAGTTGAGTGTTGAAGTTATAATTTCACCCTGAGTCTTATTAAGTGTGAGGACGGTTGTTTTGAGTGTTTATGTATATTTTAATAGTAGATAAGTTATTATACTCACATTATAACTCTAACGCCTAAATCAAAACATATTCCCTCCTATAGTTTGTCCAAAAACCTCTATGTTAGTTAAATGTGAAGATGGAGCTTGAAGATGGTTCTTCAATGCAGTATATTGTTATTTAGAATTAGGTTATTCTAATAAGATATGGGAGTTCTTCATATAAGGCTATCTATCACCTTAAATCCAATTTCAAAAATGATTTTCAAAGTTTTCAAAAAGATGAATAGTCCAATTTCTACTCTATGTCATGGACTCTTGCATAAATGATTTTGAAATGTTAAGATATGATGTTATTGAGTTAAATTTATTTTTTCCAATGATATTCTCCATGAACCTTTGGCATTAACAAATCTGTATATTTGACAAAATTATTGGTTATGTGTCATGTTGTGATATTGATGAAGTCATGTGTAGATTGTTATGAGCTTTTGATTCATGTTTAGATTATGGTCAATTGGGTTATAGGTTGTTTCAACTTGATCAATTGAATATTGTACATTCTTAGATCTTTTGAATGTTAAGATTATTGAATTTATATTGACTTAAGGTTTATGAATTCTAATTTAGTTTCATATAAGCTTCTGATGAAGTAATAATTATAGTAAATTGATATCTAGGTTACATTAGGTATGTGAATATGTAGTAATTTGACCTAATTTCATTAATATTGTGTAATTATGTCGAATTGTTTGTTTTGGCCATGGGTAAGGTCCTTGTGATGTTGAATTGGATGATTTAACCTTGAGATTAAAGTCGTAAGATGGAGTGGGATATGCTTTCCTAATTAATTTTATTTTATGTTAATTTGACTTCAATTATCTAGTGATTGTGATAGTCCATTTATGGTGGTGGTGCTATGTGAATTGATGTGGCCTTGTCGATGTTTCTTTAAGAAATATGATGATCATATCCTTATCAGCACTAGTTGAACTATTATGATGATATGTGTAGTTCATTTTTGTAAGGAATGAGCATATGTATCTACATGTGAAGTCATAAGTAAGTATGTGTTTTCTATGTATGATAGTAAATCATGAAGACGATTAATATGTTCTTATATGTGTAGTATTCGATGTTGATACATAATTGTCCCTACTTGACTATATGAGTTGTGATGGTTTTATTGATGATGATATAGTAATGTATAGGATGACATAAAGATGATAAGGGTCATTGCTAAGTGCTTAAAAGAACGATATGCTATATGTGATAATGGAAAGGAATGTCGTTTATTCTTTGGTAGAATTGTGTCCCTTACTTGATGCATGTATGAATATATGTTAATATTAGATGTCTTGACTAGGAAGGCTTAGTGCAACCTTTCCTTGTATGAGTGAATGATCTGTCAAACCTTAGAGGATGTTAAGAAGGTCATGTACATGGTAAAGGTTGTGTTATCAATGTTGAAGTTGAGAGTCGTAATGGTATCCTTCAATGTAAAAAATGGTGGACTTAGGGTTGATTGGATGGATCGGTATCATATCATCATTATGAAAGTCATACTGACCTATCTTACTTGCCATTGAAACGTAGCCCTAGTTTACCGTTATGGTAGGGTGAATGTGATTGAGTTATTAACTAGATAAGGAACGTTTTCATGTGATATTTTAGTGTCAGTTACTCTATGAGAACCAAGGATAACACCGAGTGATTTTGTTTTATAAAGTAGGTCCACTTTAGATTGAGACTAGAGTACAATGTATCTCTACACGAGTATGAGACTAAAGTGAATAAAATCCCCTCATATTCCTTAACCATGTTCCTACATGGGATGTGTCATAGCTCTACCCTTAGCAAGTAGAACACTCTCATCGGAGTAAGTTACGACTCCGAATTCCATGTCTAGCTTTCATGGTCTATGTCGTTTATTGCCTATTCTACAGATGTGGGATACTTATTAGCATTAGAGAAGTTTTATGAAGTTTAGGTGGTGGTATGATATTCTATCTAGACATTGCACAATAGGCTTTGAAGATGTTAGTTAGACTCCCTAGGTCTTGTCGAAGACCATTACTTGAATGTTCTTTATGTGATGAATGAGTCTTAAATGAACAAATGAATGTAATGGCTTATGTGAAGAAAGTATGTTAAATAAAGTAGTACTTATCTAGAGTAGTTAAGGGTTGTCTTCTTAAGGAGTGAAGGGGGCATAGGAATGGTAACTTTTTATCTTACCTAGATAAGTTATATGAATGACTCTAGTTAGGGATGTTGGTTGATTAAGTGGACATGATCTAATCCTTAGGTAGTCTTAAGGATTTAATCTTTAAGAGGTCAATCGTGGATGTTATCTTCTTGATTTACTTAAGTTAGTCTTTCGATAGCCTTTAGAAGGAGAATGTCATATAATCTGTGTTTATCTATTAGGTGAGCATGATTCTATTCTAGGAAGTCTTTAATATTAATAGAGTGTATGTGTAAGGGATTGTATGTGCGGTCGCTTCACAAATGACTCAAGTGAGACATAGAAGTACATGTGGCAGGATAATATCATGTGCTTATGTTGATGTCTTGTAAGTGTGTATGTGACTCATTATAAGAAGTCTTGAGGATCATTTAGGCATGCCTAGAGAGGTTGTACAGGCGGTCTCTGTTTGTGTGACTCAAGTGAGTCTGAGGATAGCTTTAAGTGGGATAAATACATGCTAGAAAATGTCTAAGTGGAGTGGAAGACTTCACTCTATAGTGAATTGAGTTCACTGGAAAGTCCTCTTAAAATGTGACTTTTTACTTAAATGATTTCTTATGTGTTTTGTATGTTGATAAATGTTGTTCTTATGATTATAGTATGATGTTTTAATTAGAATTCATGAAATGCATTTTATTACTAAATGTCCTTTTTTCATGGTTTTTGCATGGATTCCATATTTAGTACATCTAATGTGCTAACCCCTTCTTTTCCCTTTTTGACTAAAGTGTAGGGAATTAGATGTCATGATGTGCCATGGAGAATGGATAGGTTTCTAAGTCATTGAAGATGAAGTATTGGTGAGTCCTCATCGATTCTAGGACAATATCCTCATGTCCCTTATTTCTTAGTCTTTATATTATTATCTTGTATAGGATTAGTACAAATTGTTGTAAACTTCAAAGTTTAGATGGGTCAAGTAGATGATATAAAGATTTAATGTGTTAAATGCAATTCTTCCGCTTGCATAATGTTTATTAAAGAGTTCTTTGTGTGTGAAGAAAATTTTAAATTCTTACCTATTTTAGTAGTTTTATTAGGCAGTGAATGATACAAGAGATTAGTTGAAACATCTTTAAGTCTGATTTGCTGTGTTTTGACGACATAAGGATGCTCTAACTTCTATGGTGTACTTGTGGGTCGTGAATGAATTTCATTGATTCCTTGTATGGTGCATTTAATGATGTTATGATTATGTTGTAAATTGAGTTTATGTGGTTATATCTCTTATATTATCATTCTTTTATCATTATTTGCCTAAAAATGTATTTATTAAAATTGTTGCATAGTTCACCATAAATTTGTCATTTCACTATAACATTTTTAAAATTGTGGCTAAATTGTTCGTTGGGTAAATATTGTTGTAATGTTTATAGAACTGATGTATATGATCATGATAACTAATATAAAAATAGTTCTTGATATTTGTAATGAAGAATGTGAGTCTTATGACATGACGAGTTGTACATTAGTTTGTAGATTCTTGTTGTGTTTAGATCTCTAAATGAATCTGAAATTGGTGTTCTTCAAAATTTTATATTGTGTATTGTGTGATATGGTTATGTGCTGTTAGTCTTGAGTTCATATATCTTGAATGTGTTTAAAAAGAAGCAAGTGTCATTCGAGGACGAATGTTGTCCAAGTGGTGGAGATTGTAATACCTCTAACACGACTTATGCGTAACTATATCCTAATGCTTTTGTATTGACTATCTGATGTCCTTAAATGAGTTATAATGATGTTCTCAGGCAGTGGTTAAAGTTTCATGATGTTTGGAGGTCAAACATCCAACAACATCAATAACGTTTGGAAGGTTTTGCCTTAAAATGACCTTGTGTCTCATAGCATGTTTCGTTGAGTTTTACGTGTTCATTTTGGATTAAATTGATGTGAAATTTCCAAAACTAGTATACGATCATATTCAAGTTTGAAAAGTCACGGTAAACATCCCCAAAGACCAACCAAGGGTCCTTGAGGAAGAACCCTTCACAAGAGCCAAAAGCTATCAAACCAGCCCAACCTATGGTTGGCAATCGACGACCAGTAGGTTAAGCGATGCGCCGTATGTGAGGGGATTAGGTTGAAACTTAGGAATGTGAGGTTTCCATATCTTTGGCCCAGTCTCTCACCCAAACCACCGACCAACAGGACGGTCCATTGGTTGGGTGACGGTCTGTAGGTGACCAGGCGTCGATTGTGACTGCAATTTTGCAGTTCACTATAAGTGAAGGGGTGAAGAGGTAATTTTGTCCCATGTCCAAATAATTAAAAGGGAGGTTTCCTAAGGGTATTATAGGTATTTTAAGTGCGTTTATAAGTCCTAACAACTCATATGAATTAATTATTCCAAATCAAAACCAAAATTCCTAAAAGAGGTCTCTTGAACTCAATTGAAGCTTGAAGGTTGATTTCTCCACCAAATTCTCTCAATTTTTGTGGATTAACTTCTGTTAAGGTATGGTTTTTCATCCTTCAAATTATTTTCATCAAGGAGTCAAACCTGAAAGTGATCACCAAAGTTTTTCAAAGATGAACTTGTCCAATTTTGTAATCTATCGATAGATTCTGGCATTAATGGTTTTGAATTATTATATATTTATTGAATTGTGGTTAATTAGATGATTTTAACACAAAAACTCTATGAACCCATGTAATACATATAACCCTAGATTTGACTACATTATGGGTGAATTCATTATGACTTAATGTTATTGAATTCTTCTGTAGTTTGATAAGAGCTATTGGATTATGATAGAATCATAATAGAATTCTTAGTATTCTGCCCTAAATTCATTAATATATGTTGAATTAATTTATTGTATATTGTAATTATTGTATTTAATTGTAAAATATAACATTGGTAAGGGCATTGGTATATTGTGTTGGATGAATTGGCTATGGATTGAAGTTGTGAGGTTGGATCAATGGTATGTTGACTTAAATTTCATTATATTGTTTACTAGTATTAGATGATAATTATTCTAGGTATGTCCATTTATGATGGCGATGATTATGTGCTATACTTTTGACTAATGTGGCATTGTCGGCATTACCTTACGAAATGTGAATATGTGGCGTCGTCGGCGTTACTTTATGAATTATGATGATCATGTCCTTTTAGGCATTACTTTATATATTATGACCACTTTTGTAGTTATTTATGTAAAAAATATGATCATATCTATCTACTTTTGAGTAATGTGAAAGTATGTATTTCTTATATTAACTTTAGGTGATCATGTTAGAATATGACTATGTCATTTTGTATATAGTCTTAGGTTTTAAATGTGTTTCTTACTAATTGGTTATGTGAGTCTTATGATGGTTATAATAATGATAATATAGTAGTGAATAGGGTAACCTATACATGATGTTGGTTATACCTATATGCTTATAGAATGACTTGTTAGATGTAAAGTATGTGTAATACCTCAAAAATGACTTTGGTAAACTAGAGCCTAACATTTTTTTCATGATTTTCTAAGTTCCAAAATTGGTATATAATGTGGTATTGAGGCAGTTTCTAGAGTATTAGGTGATTTAGAAGTGAAATGCCAACGGATGACTAAGACGTTCGAACACTAAGTCACCAATGTGCCTCAATGTGGTTCTATGGGTTTATGTATGATTCATGAGATTATAAGGTCCGTAATGAGTTATTATTGTTTATATAGGAAGTTTTTTGAGTTTTGTGAAGTATGGAGGTCACATGGCATAAACGTCTATGACGTTCGAATGGTTTGCCTTGAAACGACCTTGTGTGTCTAGGCATGTTTCGTTGAGTATTACGTATTTTTTTTGGATGAAATTCATGTGAAATGTCATAAATTTTGGGTTTGGAAGGTCCGTGAAAACACCCCCGAGGACCATCCAAGGTTCCTTGAGGAAGGACCCTTCATGGTGCCCAAGACTGTACAAGAAAGCCTAAACCACGGAGGCAATTGACTGCCATTGGATCAGTTGATGCCCGATAGGTGAGGTATAATCAATGGAAACATAGGGGTGGGAGATAAGAGAAATAAGAGCAGCCTCAATCCCCAACCATGGACTAACAGGACGATCCATTTTCAAGGGACGGGCCGTCGATGGCCATCCGTGTGTGAGCCATTTTCTATTGTAGGTTCACTGCAATGTTAGGGGTCAAATTATAAATTTACGCCACATCGAAATAAGATAAAGGGAGGTTCCTAAAGTGTATTTTAGGTATTTCAAATATGGTTATAAGCCTAAAACACTTAGAAAATTTCATTCTTTAAAATCAAAACACAAATTCCCTTATAAATTCTCTAGAACTCCATTGGAGCCAAAACATAAGGAAGGACTTGGATTAAAGAATTAAGTAGAGATTATAATAAAATTAGAGATTAGCTTTATAGAGGTATGGTGTTTGATCCTTGAAACGCTATTCATCAAGGATCCCAACTTTCAAAGATATTTTCTAATGTTTTCAAAGATGAATTGTCAAATTTCATAATCTATGTTTGGGTTTTTTCATTAAAAATTATCAAGAATTGAATATTGATTGAATTTTTATTAATTAAATGATTTTATATCAATTAACCGATGCACCCATGTAATTGATGAACCCTAGTTTTTGACTACTTTATGGGTTAAATAATATTCATATAATGCTTGTGAATTCTACTGTAGTTTTATATGGTCTATTGATTGATATAATAGTTGTATTTAAATGACATCTAGGTTGTCTTACATTGATTAAAATATATTTAATTAACCTAGATTAATTGAGTATAAGAGTTTTTATATTGAGTTGATGTTCATGGCCATTGGAAAGGGCCTTATGGTATTGAATTGAACGATTTTTCACTGTATTGAGGTTTTGAGGATGGAATGCTCCTACGCTTCCCTAATTCGCATAATATTATGTTAATTATACCTAAGTTATGTTCTTTTTGGTATGGTCCACTTATGGTGGCGGTGCTACGTGCTTTACTTGCAATTGGCATGGCCTTGTCTGTGTTACTTTATGAATTATGATGATCATGGCTTTGTCAACAACTACATGAAGTATTATGATTATTATGTAAAGTTGGATAATTTTTCTGTACATGATAAGTAATGTGAAAGTATATGTGTGCTTCTATTGATGTTTTAAGGTGATCATGTTAGAGTACAACTATGGATTTATGTGTATTCTCTTAGGGTTGATGCATGGTTATTACTACTTGACTATATGAGTTTATGATGATTATTTTGATAATTATAAGGTAGAATATAGGATGACTTAAAGATTATAATGGTAATTGCTATGTGCTTCTAGAATAACTTGTAATATGTGTTAAAGTAAAGTATGTTATGTCTTTTCTTGGTTGACTTATGTCCCTTACTTGATGCACGTTTGAATAAAAATATGAGATGTCTTGACTTAGGATGGTAAAGCCTCTTAGTCCTGTATTGATGTATGACAAGACATTAAATGATGTTACGAGGGTCCTTTATGTTAAAACATTAACCTAGTGGAAAGGCTATGAAAGTTGAAGTCGAAAGTCATAATAGAATCCATCAAGTAAAGGAATGATAGACTAACGGTTGGCTGGATGGAATTGCATCATATCAAACCTCGGGAAATTCATTATGAGATTATTCTTGTCATTGTAAGGTAACATTAATGAACCTCTTAGATAGGGTAAATTTGATTGGGTTATGAACTTTATATGGAACCCCTTTATATGAACCTTTAGTATAATTACTCTATGAGGAAAAAGTCTAGCATCGAGTGAGTATGGTAAGGGAAGTATTTCTAGTTGAAATTTTATAATAAAGTACAAAGCACCAACTTCGTATTCCTTAACTATGTGCCTGCATGGGATGTGTCAAAGTTCTACCATTGGCAAGTGGAACACCCTCATTGGAGTAGGTTAGAACTCTGAATTCTATCTCTAGATATCAAGGTCTATATTGCTTATTGCCTATTCTCATTATAGGGGATACCTACTAGCATTATAAAAGTTCTATGAAGTTTAGGTGATTGTATAGGACGCTATCTAGACATTGCACAATAGACTTTGAAGGTGATAGTTAGAGTCCCTAGGTCTTGTCCAAGACCATTACTTGAATGTCTTTCTGTGAAGAATGAGTCATAAATGAGCTAATTGATGTAATGACTTAAGTTGAGAAAGTATGTTTATTGAATAAGTACTTACCTAGAATAGTTAAGTTTGTATTGCTTATTGCCTATTCTCACTATAAGGGATACCCACTAGCATTATAAAAGTTCAATGAAGTTTAGGTGGTTGTATAGGACGCTATCTAGACATTGCACAATAGGCTTTGAAGGTATTAGTTAGATTCCCTAGGTCTTGTCCAAGACCATTACTTGAATGTCCTTATGTGATGAATGAGTCATAACATAATTGTTTATTGAATAAGTACTTACCAACAATAGTTAAGTTTGTCTAGTTAAGGTGTGAAGGGGGCATAGGAATGGTCACTTTGTATCATACCTACATAAGTCTTAAGAATAACTATAGTTAGCGAAGATGTTGATTGTGGGGACATGATCTAGGCCTTAGGTAGTCTTAAGAATTATTTAGGTAGTCTTGAAGAGTTCAATCATGGAGGTTATCTTCTTGATTTACTTATGTCTTTTGATAAACATTCGAAAGAGAATGTCATATTATCTATATGTTGTTGCGTTAAGTGAGATTTGTTAAGTGTGTTTGTAATTGATTGTATGGCTTGTGCTTCACAACTCACTCAAGTGAGACTTAGAATCACCTTTGGTAGGAGAATCTCATGTTCATGTATATAGTGTGTTATAAGTGTGTATTTGTCTGCTTATTATTATTATTGTTGAGGATATTTTAGGCATGCTTACAGAGTGTGTATGGGAAGTCTCTCATTGGGTTGCTTAAGTGAGTGTTAAGATAGATTTTAGCGGGATAATTACATACTAGAAAGTGTAAAAAGGGAAGGGAAGGCACTTCACTATTACAGTGAAGCAGTTCACTGTACAGTGATTATAGGTTATGGTAAAGTTGGTTGAAATTTTCGTAAATTGCATAAATGTTTTCATATGTAATTTTAAGGTGTTAAATATTATTTTTATTATTATAATATATTGTTTTAAATGAAAATATGCATATTTCTTGTAAATGTCCATTTTCATGATCGTATGGATAAGGTCATACTTATTACAATTGTTTGTACTAATTCCATACTTTTTGTTATCTCTAAAGCTATACATGAAAGGTGAGAAGGATCATGAAGGTGACCTTTTATTCGATATCCATTCAAGAAAAAGTCTAAGTATGTCCTCAATTGAATTGAGGGCATATATATATATATATATATGTCTTTTATTTCCTTTGAAGTATTGTAATAGATTAAGTGTTTCTATATTAGTATCATATGGGTCATGTCCCAAAGTATTCTAGTGTCCATGTTTGATAAAATTGAGACATAGTATTTCTATGATTATACATGAAAGATATTTTATATAACTATGAAATGTTTAGTGAAAAATTTTAATTCTACACTACTTTTCACTAATTATATGCGATACATGATATGTAAGGGTTTTTATAAGCCGTCCGATAGGTCAAGTGCGAGAGTTTTGTATCTTCTAGGGTGTGGCCTTGGGATGTTACAAGCTTAATATCACAGAACAACTTATGAAAGTAGTCTTAGGAATCGAAAAGTCTCATCAAGTCAAGTTTAGTAGAGTGTTGATCATCGGTAAGAGTCGCGACACATCTATGGGCGAGAGGCTATAGGACGATAGGAATTTGCTTCTTTTCTACTCCTATGCGTGTTGTAGAGTAAATGTTACAAGTACTCTTTGATATGGTTTTCCTTGTGTTTCAAGGAAGATGAATTGGAAAATAACAAAAGATAGGAGAATTGAGAAAAATGATGTGCATAGGGAGATTCCTTCTCAAGTTGAGGAAGTTGAGAAAGTTTCTCAAGGTGCTCAAGATGATAAACTCCCTATTGTTGAAGGAGGTAATGATGTTCCGGTGGTTCCATTGAGTTGAGTAATAGTGATATTAGAGAGGCTTTGCCTGCATTAGCCCGAGCCATGACTACTCCAGCGAATTTGAGTATAGTGCCTACGGTGAAAGTCGTGGAGAGAACTTTGATGTCTAGGTTAAGAGACTTTGTGAGGATGAATCCTCCCATTTTTATTGGCTCTAAGGTGGGATAGTATCCCCTAGAGTTCCTAGATTTTGTGTACAATGTGTTGAGTGTTATGGGTTGACTTGTAGGGAGAAGGCAGAGTTAGCTGCGTATCAATAAATGGAGGTTTATCAAGTGTGGTACACACAATGGAAGGACAACAAGCCGGTTGTGTCGGGTTTTATTTAGTGGGAACAATTTAAGAAATCTTTTCCTTGGAACTACTTTCCCTGTGAGAGGAGTGAAGTCAAAGTAGTGGAGTTTATAAATCTCAAGAAAGGCAATATGAGCGTTGTGAAATACTCTTTGAAATTCTCTATTTTATGTAGATATGAACCATCCCTTGTGTCTATTCCAAGGGATTATAATAGCCCTTTTGTAATGGGTATCACCGATCTAGCGATGGAAGAATGTCGTATGGCCATATTACATGATTATATGACCCTAGATAGACTCATGGTGTATTCCTAATCAATTGAAGATTCTAAACTTCGTAGGATTTCTAGAAACCTGAAAAGGAGTGGTTCCACTAATCAAGGTCAACCTAGATTCAAGAAGAGGACTCAAACTTAGGAAAAACCTAGAAGTGTTAATGTGAAATCGGAGAAGGGAGGTGGTTTTCTAACTGACAAACCTATGTGTGTCACTTGTGGATAGAGTTACTATCGGCAAACCTCGTTCTTTCCTTATTTATGAATTAAACAGCTCCATGTTGAAATATATCAGTTATTTTAAATGTCCTAGTTCCCTTGTAGATGAGTTAAGCAAGAAACAAGAACCATCTTGATTTAAAAAATAACACGAGATCATTGAGAGCAAATTTGTGCTTGTCGATATTTTGATCATCTTACTTATTCAAATTTCATAGTACAAGGCTGAACATTTGGATGCTTTAGGCGAAACTCATCGAGCTAATTCATGAGCATTTTGGTTGATGGTAGCCTTGGTATACCCATACTGCAGAATTATATGAGCCATCTGAATACCACTATAGTGCATGCCGAGAGGTGATGAGTATCATTCCTCTAGTATACCATTGATCTCAACCTCTGGTTACAAGGATGAATAATCCCATCACACAAACAAGAAACAAACAAGGATCTTCCTAAAAGAATTTTATCACATCAGGATTGTATTTCTTTCATTCGAGAAATGACATATCAAGGGAATCAATTGGCAAATAATTAGCAAAGTCTACAAACAATGGGTCAAGGTAATAAGATATCAATATTTTCTCCTCATTGAATTCATCATCAATCTCAATTCAATCTTGTAGATTGATCATAGATTCCTCCTCTAGTTTGGACAAGTGACCGAGACTTGATTTTTTGTTCCTTTTCTATCCTTCACCTAAAAATCAAACTCATGCAACAAATTACTCCTCTAATCAATCTCGGTTTTGCATCCGTATTATCCATGAGATACTTCAATGCATAATCATTTGTATGCACATTAACTTTAGCCCCAAATAAATAGGATCTAAATTACTCGAATGCCAAAACCATAAAAAGTAATTATTATTCAGTCACAGTATATGTCTTTTGAATAAATGATTCAGAGTTTTACTCGCATCGGAAATTTTTTTCTCTCTCCTCTGCTCTAATACTATGCAAAGATCCACCAAACTTGCATCACATATCACTTCAAACAGTTGTTCCCAATCAAGTGAAATAATGATAAGCGTGGAAAATCAACTTCTCTATCAACTCCAAAAATGCTCTCAAAATAGCATCAACAAATTCAAACGTACACTCCTTCTAAATTATCTTGAATAATGTGTCTGCATTTTTAGTGAAATCTTTTAAAAACCTCATGTAGAACCTAAATGTCAAAGACAACTTATAAACCATTTTTACAAAGATGGGGTATGGAATTTTTGCTATTACTTCGAGTATTCCTCTATCAACATCAATATCTTTTTGTGAAATTCGATTACCTAAAACTAGGGGTGTCAAAATTGAAACCAAACTTAATAAATGCCCAACCCGCCCATACTTTTATAGGTTAAGTTCGACATATTTTAGATTTGGGTTAGTTTTAAACCCCCATCCAAAAAAATTCATTCTAAATTAATTCGGATTTAAACCAATACATTCTCCACTTCAGCCCTCTTTCTTAAACAAATATCTTATAGAAACCCATAGTTCTAACATCCTCAAAGAAAAATTACAGAATTAGCTAATTCTGAGTTCTTCCTTGATTTTGGTTCCCGCCATCCATCTTGCTTGGTGTAGTGAAAGTTCACGTCAATTTTCCTAGATTCATTCAATCTTCTTACCAGATTCAAGCTTTCTCTAACTTTTATTTTTGGGTTTCAAGTTATATTTAGATTCAAGCTTCCATGAGTTAAAATTTATCACTTTGGGACTTTTATGCTAATTAAAGGTTCATATTCTATATTATTCTTGTCAATTTACATTGGGTTTTCGTTATAATTCGGAGTGTCATTGTTTCTTGTTTATCTTTTGATATTGTTCCCTCTGTCATTGATGCAAAATCTGCCGACAAGATATGCAAAGCCCTCAAGTTCTTGTATCATGAGTCTTCGAGAGTCTCTAAGTAACTTGAAAAAGGGTAACCTCTCTATTAATTCATACCTAGAGAAGATTAAAAAATCTGTTGTACTTTAGCTTGTGATGGCATTTAGATTTCAATGGATGAGCTATTTCTTCATGCTTTTTATGGACTTCCATTCGAGTATGAAACTATCACTGCAGCTTTACGTTCTTGAGAAAGTCCATGGACATTTGAAGAAATTCATGAGAAGCTTTTTACCTTTGAGAATAATCTCATTAGCTCATCATCCTCTACCACAGTTCCGATCACAATAAATTTTTCTACTAAAACATTGCTTCAAAAAAACAAAACCGCTCTCGGACCAATAATGTTTCAAGTACTAAAAATAACTTGAATCATACGAATAGGCCCGGTTCTAAAATAATTGTTGCTCAACCTGCTAGTCAAAACACAAATAGAAACTGTCCTCGTGTTACTTGCAAATTGTGTAACAATCCCGGTCATCACGTGAAGAAGTGCCGGAAATTACTGTAGATTCACTCTCTAATCAATGGATATGTATAAGATGGACATACAAGAAATAATGCTCCGTCACAAACACAACAGCCATGTGCTAACTATGCAACTCACAACACTAGTACTGATGAAAATTGGCTTATTGATTTTTGTGCCTCACATCACGTCACACAGAATCTCCACAATTGGTCCCTTCACTCATATTATGATTGCACTGAAGACATTATGCTTGGTAATGGTAATGAACACAAATTCACTCATACAGGATCTGCATGTATACCTTCATCTTCTCAGCCTTTAACATTATCCAATGTTTTATGATTGCCTAAGATAAAAAAGAACGTTATATCTGTACATTAACTTTGTATTAATAATGATGTCTCTATCACATTCTCACCATATTCATCTGTTGTGAAAGGCTTTTGCATGGGGGTGCCTCTACTAGCAGGGAAACCTAGAAATAGTGTTTATCCATGGCCTTCATCTCTTTGATCGACAATGTGTCCTCAATCGCTCAAAACAACCACAACTGCAAGTTCTTTTAATTAGCATCGACGTCTAGGTCACTCGTCTTCTCCCACTCTTCGTCATGTTTTTATGATTTTAGTTATTTCATCTTCTTTACAAAATTCATTCTGTTGTAGTTCGTGTAAATGCAGTAAAATGCATAAGTTTCCTTTCAATAACTCTACAATAAAGACCAATGCTCCTTTGGAATATATTGTTTTGGATGTTTGGGGTCCTTTACCAGAAAATTAAATAGATGTTTTTTAGTATTATTTAATATTTGTTTATCGTTACACGATATATATCTATTTCTTTCCCATGAAACAAAAATTTGATGTATCCATTATATTTCCCAAATATAAGAAAGTTGTGGAAAAAGGTTTTTCAAAAGACCATCATCTCATTCTATTCAGACAATGGTGAAGAATTTATCCATTTTCGGTCCTTCTTTGAAGACAATGGGATTTTTCACTTTTCACTCTTCCAAATACCCCTAAACATAATGCAACCCCCAAACGTCACCATCCATATATTGTTGAAACATGTATGAGCCTACTACATAATGCAAGTCTCCCTTTAAAATTTTGCCCATATGCCTTTACTACCGCAACCTATTTGATAAATCATTTACCTACAAAAAATTTAGAGAACTAGTCTCCTTATTTTTGACTGTATGACAAACAACCAAACTATTTCAAGATTCGAGTCATTGCTTATTTTTATTACTCCTTGTTAAGTCGTTATAACCAGAATAAACTACAACCTCGTTCAATCCCATGTATTTTTCTTGGATACTCATAAAATCAAAGTACTTATCTGTGTCTGGATCCTGTGAAGTCTAGATATATGTATCCAGACAAGTGGACTTTTTGGAGCATCATTTTCAATACTCATCTATGGAAATTAAGGCCAATCAACTTGAGTCTAACACTACTGATGTATGGATTCCCTCGCAACACATTGTTTCTTTTACATCAAGACCATTTGGTAACTAATACCATGCTATATTTACAACATCAAATTCAGAAAGTACCTCTCACGAGGTTGCCACAAGTAATCATTCTTCATCAGATGAGCCTAAGAACTCCATCACATTTTTCCTAAGTATGTTTTATTCCACATCATCTTCTATCTCTTCTTCTTCATCCTCATTATAAGTAGAAACCCATTCCACTTCATCCATCCCTCCTTCTGCCCTTACACAAAATCGATCCATGTTTACCCATTCTAAAGACAATATTAGTAAACCAATTCAAAGACTTTGTGTTAATGCTACTTTATATTCTATAGTTGAATCATCTCCTACTGCAAAACCTTCTAAATGGCAAGCCACCTCCTCGAATTCCCATTGTATCATAGACTACCGATTCTTCGTTTCTTTCAATTTAATTTCAAAATATATTGAGCCTAGGGGTGTTAGTAAAGCTTCAAAAGATACTAATTGGTGTGCAGAAATGAATGAAGAGTTATCAGCTCTTAAGAGTCAAGGCACATGGTCTTTGTACCTGCATATCCTCCCATAGGGTCTAAGTGGGTTTTTCGAATTAAATACAGCTTAGATGAAAGTATTAGCCGCTATAAAGCATGAATTGTTGCTAAAGGTTTCATGCATTGTCCGGGTGTTGATTATGGTGAAACATATTGTCCTGTAGCAAATCATAGAAGAGTGCGTGTGATTCTCTCATTAGATGCAATATTTGACTGGCCACTTCATCAATTAGATGATAACAACGCCTTTTTTCAAGGGACTCTAGCTAAAAAAGTTTATATGTCTTAACCTCCTGGGTTTGTGAATGAGACATATCCCAATCATGTTTGTCGGCTTCACAAAGTAGTTTATGGGCTTAAACCAGCTCCGCGAGCATGGTATAATGAACTCCAATCCTATATTATTTCATATGTCTTTTGCCACTCTCTGTCAGATCACTACTTGTTTATGTATGTTTATTTGGAGTTATGCTCTAAGTCAGTGTCTATGTTGATTATCTAATTATCATGGGTAATCATCAATGTTCGGTGGAATGATTAATTAGGTGTCTTGTTAATCATTTTTCTATTAAAGATCTTCGTGATTTGAATTTCTTGGGCGTTCAAGTTATTCTCTTACCTTTTGGAGTTTTCTTAAGCCAGCGGAAGTATATCTATGAGATCTTTGACCGAGCTATGATGGTTTATGCTAATCCAATGGGTACAAAATTGCAAGTGGATCTTGTCCCATGAGTAGTGATGTTTGTTTCTTGAGGATCTTATAGAATATCAAACTATAGTTGGAAGTTTACAAAATCTTCATCTTACCAGACCTGATGTTTCCATTTTTCTATGCAAATTGTCTCATATTACAAGTTCTCCCACAACTAGACATTTGGTTATGGTCAAACGAGTTCTTCTCTCTCTTACTAGCACATCTGCTTATGGCTTGTTTCTTTACAAAGGTATGTCACTAAATTTAGACGTCTTCTCTAACTCAAACTAGGAATGTAATATCTTTCATCTCTATGAAGCAAAGAGTTGTTATTCACTTGTCAAAAAAATCTTAATATCGTGGTATTGCTTCAGCATCAATTTAAATTTGTTGGTTCCATAATTTGCTTCTGAAGTTATCTATTTTTCTCAAGGAACTGCTAGTTATCTATTGTGATAATATTAGTGCTACCTATCTGTGTGCTAAACAAACTTTTCACTCCAAAATGATGCACATCGATATTGACTATTATTTTGTTCGAAATCTCTGTCAACAAGGCCTGCTACGTGTATCTCATGTTGGTAACAAGATCTTCTGCGTTATCTTGTCACCACGCCACTTACAAAAGCTTCATTTGAAGCTTTAAGATCCAAGATTGGCATATCAGACAATTCTACTATCTTACGAGGTCATATTAGTGATATCTCTAGATTTATATTAGGATATCTCTTGATTGATATTCAATATTTTTGTATCTCATTAGTGATTTAGATTGTATTATAATTAAGTGAAGTTCAAAATCCATTTGTAGTGGATTCTTTCCTTGTTTGTAGTTTATACTGTTGTATAAAAATACACCTACATATTAAAAAAACTCATACTTCTCTCCAACAGTAAAACTTATACTGTATGAGAATCATAAAAGAATAATAAAGGATGAATTTGCAAGTATTTCTAGTAGAATATGTTTGACAACTTACGTATTTACTGCCATCACCTTTGATGGTAATATGTGTGTAACAAATCATTATGTTGATACAAATTTGATTTTTCCAAAGAGAATTGTGGTATTTCGTCATGTGTCTACTCCTCATAGCGGTTATATTCTAGGTCAAAAATTGATCATTATGTTTACTGAATGGGGAATCGAGAAGAACCTATATTAGATAACCCTAGATAATGCTTTCAATGATGAAGGGATTGAAGAGAGGTTTGATCGATCATTTTACGTTGATGGGTTCTCTACATTTTGTTTGAAAGTTTGTGCATATTCAATGTACAAATCATATTTTTGATTTTTTTGTGAAGGAATATCTGAATATTATTGAAACATTACATTTGGAAAGCATCAAATGCATTAAACGTTCAGAGGAAAAAAAATAAAATTTGTAGTGTGTATTAAGAACCTCAGCTTGAAGTTAATTTGAAGGTACGTCAACATATATGGACGGGATGGAATTCCATATACTTGATGCTTAATAGTTCCATTCCCTATCATCGTGTATTTTATGATTTTAAGGTATTTGATGCTGACTTTGGATATAGTCGTTCCAAAGAGGACTGTGGTAGAGCTTAAAGGATTTTTATGTTTTACAACTTTCTATGAGGTCCCTAGTTTGTTTACAGGAAATTACTTTCCTGGTGCCAATATAGATTTTTATAAAATTTGGAAAAGTCATATGATGATAATTGAAAAGAACCAAATTGAGGATCCTAGTATCAAGGAAATGGAAATTTAAATGGAAAATAAGTTTAAAAAATATTAGTATGAAGACTATAGACCGATTTCTTCAATGGCGGTAGTCTTTCACCATCCGTAAAAGTTAAAACTTGTAAAATTTTGCTTCCGAAAACATGATCCGCTCGTTTGTATTAAAAAGGTCAACACTATTGAGAATAATATGCATGCATTATTAAATATTGTTTGAAAAATTCAATTATTGATGTTGATATGGTGTAAAGTCATAGTCGAAGAGGTGAACGATGGAAGAAATGATGGATGATATGGAGAAGTATGATATTTTTGAAAGATAATAACAAGTTAGTTCAGAAAATGCACAACTAAATTTCTTCTTGGAAGAGCCCGTGTTGGTTCGCAAAGAAACAGAAGATTCAGATATAATTAAATTGGAGAGATAATAAAATTAACTATCTGGAACTTTCATTGATGGCACGTGATTTACTAAGTATACCTATCATCACAGTTGCATCTGAGTTTGCATTAAGCATTGGGGCTCTATTAGTGTTTGATATCAAAATTCAATATTACCAAAGAATGGAGAACAATGTTTTGTCCCCGATATTGGATTTATGGTCTTCATGGTAAAATCTTGTCAATTGTTTAATAAAACACTTTATGTATCTTGATAATTGGTCTCTAACATATATCTTTGTAGCTTCTTTTGACTCTGAAGAGTAAGATGATATTTCAATGGATGCGGATAAAGTTGAGACTAAAATATTTAAATGATTAGGTGAAATTTGCATCCTACAAGTATATGCTTAACCTTTTCCTTCTTGTGACCGATTTTCCAGCTATGTCTATGAGAAATTTATCATTTTTGCATTGGATGGTTTGTTTTTTGTGTATGTATGTAGCGTTTGCAGGTTTTCGCTTTGTGTATGTATGGAGTGTGTGTTTGTAGTGTAGGAAGGTTGCTCTTTCATGTATATATCCGGTGTATATTGCTTGAAGCCACCAAAACTATTCATACGCCCCTGATTTCGTAATAGTCTTTCTATGATGCTGAATATTTACCTTATCTCCTTCTTTGTTATTTGTGCACAGACTTTTGAATTAATGGGTTTTTTTTCAATTCTCTATCGATTTGGTCAGTTGAACTTGCATCTGATTATATATAGTTTCTATCTACACTTGTTAAGTCTTTATGTAGCTCATCTGCAGTAGCTAGAGATATCATAAGACTTAAGAGACGTAAAAACAATGAAAGATGGCTATCATGATGTTTTTGATTCCTAACCAACTCAACTGGACTTGTTGAAGAGGAATCACATTTATAGTAAGTAGAAACAGAATCTCCCATGAGCAGTCACCCTGAACTTTTACTAATGCACTACATTCAGATTATCTATTAAAATTGTTACTATACTTATTTTTTATCAGTGATTAACGTATAAGCTCTTGCCAGTAGTCCATACTTCTCCATTCACATAGAAACAGACCTGTTATTTTGCCAAAAAAAACAATATAAGATCTATGTATTTTTTGTTCTTTTTGTCCAAGAGAATCAATAATTTTAATGTCCAACCAAACCATCGTCGACTTTGATAAGTGGACAGAACATGTTGCTGGCGCTAGGATTTGTGATGTTCCAATATGAGGGATATCAGGTGGTGAATGGGCGAGAATTTCTATAGAAGTTGTTTTGAGTCATGATCTTGAGTGCTGATTATTGATGATCCAACTTCAGGACTTGACAGGGCTTCAGCACTGCATATCATTGACATGCTTAAATTATTAGATTGGGATAAAATTCAAGGGATTTCAGGTTGTAATGCCTTAGTAAAAAATATCATCATTGGGAACTAGTTAGTATGTGCTATGATCGGATCATGCATGTTAATCTCTTGATACATTGTCTCTATGATTGAGATGCCAAATTAATCGATTGTTATGCATAACGTATCACTTTTTATGAACCCTTTTGAAGGATTGTTGGTTGGTGAGTTTTTTGGTTCTGCAAAATTCTTACAGTACATGTTTGGGCTGTTATTGGCTAATGGGGAACTAGTACAAAAAGATGAAGGATATGGTGGTTAAGACAGTAAAAGGAAGAATTTGCTTATTATTGTTTGTTTTAAAATGATTTATAGGTTCATTTCTTATGTTATTCTCAGAATCACATGTACTTCTCATGGAGGATTCAGAAAGATCTTCATTTCAATTAGATGAATAAATTTTATGTACTTCACTAGACACAGGCGCAAAATACAAAGGGTTGTTTTTTTGTAATGTTATATAATCATGAATTTTCTTATAAGGACATGTATATTTATCCTTCTCTATTTGAATAACTATTTTCCATACATTCAGTTTACTTTTAGCCTTTATTAGTTGGAGATGCGTCTTAGATAATAGGATAACACTTCTTAGTTTGGAATTACATACTTGTATATGTTCTTCTCGTCGATTATTTGTCTTTTATTTTTCTCCGAATTTGCAACCTATTTTAATTGCAAATAACACCGACGTGATGCCTTTGTTAGAATGTCTTTTGCTATTAGTGTGATATTATGCCTTTAGTGGCATTGATATGTTTTACTTTTCTCAATGTATGTACAGTTCATGAGCTAGTTTTGGTTGTTATAAGTAATGCTACCTCTGGTTCAACTAAAAAGGGGTGTGTTTATATATTTCCAAGAATTGAAGATATTGATACATTGAAAAGGAGAGTACTGAATGAAAAGATTGTTCTTGTTACACCTTTTAGGAATTATTTGGGCCTTTGTATACATAATCCATAGATTAGTTATATATCATCTATTTGGAGGTGTTAGTAATATATGGTCTTTGAAAATGTTTCATCAATGAACCCATGCTTATATTATAAACGAAAAAAGGGTTAAAATACCCTAGATGTATTGGAAATTGACAAAACTACCCTTCACCCACCTATTGCCTCAAAAATGTCCTTTTCATCCACCTATTGACTCCAAAAAACCCTTATCATCCACCTTTGTTTTCAAAATTGATCTCTTATTTAACTGTTTTAAACATAAAATATTTAAATGTTTTTCAAAAATACTTGATGCTCAACTATTGGATAAAATTTAGTTTTATTATTATAATAGATGAATCAATCCATTGCTCGCCCATTACAATTATACAGACCCAATTAATAAGCCAATTCTTATAATTAAATCGCCTTATACACTACTAAAACACAACGAGATTATTGATTCCTAAAAAGGACATCCAATATTATTCGAGTACGAATTAAAGCCCCAATTAAATTTAGGTTGACCATTATATTTAAAAGGACACTTTTTATAGGATTCTCTTTCAAGATTGAATAAGAAATTTATGATTAAATGCGACGTAGTTTTACATTGCGAATAAATTCATGCACTTTTTTAATATAATTTTATAAGTATTCTACTTTTGTTTTAAATATTAAAACATTAATATAGTATTTTGTAAAAAGTTACTTTTTAAGTATCATCATATAATTTAGACAAATGAATAATTGAGATGAACATACTCGGACTTTTAAGTTTATCGGTAATTTTTATTTAGACAGTTGAATTATAATATGTTTTGATTGAACAATTGAATGTATCATAATACACTTCTATAGATATTTTTGCCTCAAACTTTTAGAAACACTTATTGGGTAATGGGGCGGGTTTATTAATTGGCTGGGGTTTAATTAGTAAAGTGTAGGTAGTTTATTGGTTTATAAATTATATTAATATGTTAAATTATAATAAAATCTTGAGTGTCACATAGTAAAAGAAATATTTAAATAATTTAAATGTAAAAATGTTAAATAAGTTGTCAATTTTGAACCGTAAGGTGGATGACAAAGGTACTTTGGAGCCAATACGTTGATGAGAAGGGTATTTTGAAGCAAATAAGTGGGTGAATGATAGTTTTATACCGATTCTAATACATAAGTGTATTAAGGACCTTTCCGTACTAAAAAATAGGATTTTTTTTTACTGTTGAAAAACTTTAAAATCTATTTTGATTTGTCTCTTTGAATGAAAGATTAATCAAGGATTAAGGATCAACACATCTCATAATTGAAAAATCTAACGAAATTGAAGAGCAATCATGAAATAATCAACCCTAGCTTGAGTTTGAACATGACCTCCTATGGAGTTCAACTGAGAAGATATTTTTGAAGAGATGGTTTTGTTTTGGTGAAAAATTAATAATGAAACCCAAAATAGATTTTTCATTTTTCAACTAATCTCAAAATACTTAAATAAATCCAAAACAGTCGTCCATAACATAACCAAGCAAAGGTGTCACAATCGAAAGTACCCTATAGAAGTTAGGTTGAAACCTCGATTCGTGGCAACGCGTAATTGACCCTTTGGGTTCTTGTACAAGCTCTTTAACTATCGCTCATCACATGAAACATGGAAAGTAGTGCACAATTAAAACTTTGCACAACAATTAACATAAAATTGAATATATTTCATAAATACATAAAGAATCTCATCGTCACAAGCCAATTTAAGACACGATAAAATATCTTAGGGACACGACCCTTTAAATTAAAAGGAAATATATAATAAGTCATAAATCACAAACCAAGAAAAGGACTATGCCCAAGAATATATGAGGACATACTTTGCTTTGAGAGGAACTTTCCCAAGCTTCACCTTCAAACCTTCAAAAGCTTCCAACCTATAGTTAGAGAGTATAGAAAAGTATGGGGTTAGTACAAAACAATGTACTAAGTATGGCATATGCAAAAACATGCAAAAAGGGAAATTTTAGTAAAATAAAATTTCATGCCACTTAAGTAAAATATTCATTATTTAAGAAGTAAAATATCATAAGAAACATCATTTAACTCTTAATAGAATAATATCATAATTTTTAGAATTTATAGAACACATTACATTTACATTAAAGACTTTACAGTGAACACATTACAATGAAGGGAATAGTTCAAGTCACGTGAACCTTTTTTCCCTTGAAGATTCCCTAACTCAAGTTATCCTATGATCCCCTAACGTAAGGCAAGAAGGGAGTGCCCATACACCCCATTTAAGCCAAACCAAAAGGATCCTTAAGACCAACAACCATAGGCTTACCAAGTATGGAATCAAATCCAAACTTCTAGCCGAACAAGTTCCAAACATACGTTAATACGAACTTCATTTAAGTTCCCTTATCCAATAGTACTTATATGTAACACTAAGTGCAACGTGAGAGTAGCGTCCCGAACTAGTACTCCCACTTAGTCCTCCTAATGGCTTCCCTTGGATTGATCACTTTACAATAACTTAACCAAAATTACAGCAAACTATACAAAACATTATAGTGAACTAAAGAGACTCCAAAGATAGTAAACTTCCATGGTATTGTCATTGAGGAAGTGAGCTTATTTTCAAAGAAGTTACCGGGCAGAGGTTATCCCAAGACATTCAAAGGTAAAACATGAACGAAACGTTTAAAAACATCCTTGAATGCACACCATGGAGATCTGTAAGACTACAAACCAAAAGCTTACTCCACTCGGAAGAACAAGTCACCACTCAATACAATACTTAAGAAGTACACTCAACAAACCAATAAATACATCCCTTTTGGAATGCCTTATTAGTTCAATAGATAGATAGCGTCCCATAGCACGACCTACCTTAAGTATTACACACTTTTAGAAAGTTTGGCACCATATCTTCCCTTTCGGAAGGTCCTACTTAGTGCGATGGATAGATAGCGTCCCATACCACCACCTACCCTGAGTAGCACGTTCTTTTACAACACTTAGTTCATTCAATTCTTTTATGTGGGCTAGCTTAACTGGCATAGACCATGAGAGCTATACATGGAATCCCGATATTAACCCCTATTAAATTAGGAATCCTCACTAACAAAGAGTACTCATCTCAAGATGTACATTGGATACAACATCTCCACTCACGAAGTGTAACAATCTCTTCTTTATATCCTCTTGGGGCTAGACATAGCCCTACGATTTCTAAAAATTATATACTAAAGGTCAAGGATAACTAGTGAACACCACATCTCAACTCATGAAAGGCATTCACCCTCCGACCTATCTTAGAAAGATCTTAGGATGTGTGTGTATTTGTGAGCACATATTGCATTTTAGCATCATTTCACTTACATTGACTTCTATACATGCTTGAGACCTAAATTTATCAATGCACAAACTTTACACGCTTCACATAATCATATAATTCATATAGACATAATGTAGGTCAAACATGCAATTCAAGTTTCATAATACAGAACTCAGAAACCATCTTCATTATCACTTCATTTAACATATTAGTCCATCAAAGCCACGCTCACAATACATGCTCAATAATATCAAGTTCATCAAATAAACACCGCCACCACGAAGGTAGACCATACCACTAAAGAACAATTAACAATAAGAATCGTAAAATATAAGCAACATGCCATATGATCAAGCCATCACCACCTTTAACCAATTTTCTCAATAATTCATCATAATAAGGACCTTAGGGAAGTAGCTAAATAATAATAATAACATAAGAAAACCGACGGTCATACCCTACATAAACATGCTCATATAACCCATTTCTTAAGCTAAAAGATTGAAATATGCATTAAGATTAGTTCATTAGGGTTTTGACATTAAAATCATCAATTCATACTAGAATAAACGTATTTTAATATTTAAAACATGCTTACAGGAAGATCCATGCTTAAATCAAAGATGGAAGAAAATAGAGTTTGGAAACCTTTTTTGAAATCTTCTGGAAACCATACTTGAAATACAAGACAACCCAATAATTTTTGTGAAGAAACACGTTCAAACCAGCCCTTCTCTCCCTTCATCTGCAGGCTTGGATATACTTGCAGGGCCAATCAACACCTATAGTCGATGGATAGTTGGATGAACAAAGGACCGTCCCTTGGGTCGTCATTTGGTCACTATTTGGGAATCTTCTTTCCAAGAAGTGGGGTCCTCTTGTAGGACAGCTCATGGGTCCTAGATGGGGTCGTACCTGAATGTTATACCCCTATACGTAGTCTTTTATGTCTTAGAAAAATACCACATCAATTTCAGTTAAAATGAACACATAAAACTTACTCAAACACCTCAAGAAACAATAATACTATCTACGACACACCTTCCAAACGTCATGTACGTTCTTGGTTGTTTACCTTCCAAACGTAACTAATCTTCACACACTGCCTAATAACACTAAAGTAACTCATTTTATATCAAAATTAACAAAAAAAAAACTCACTGGGATCTAGTTCACCTTAGTTGATTTAGGGGTGTTACAAATGGGGCCCTTTATCAAGTCACCCTTCACTTGATCATGCACATGACAACCTTTGCAGGTCGAATTTACGGACTCACACCCACGGACCAAGAACGGGTTCATGGACCACGTTGTTGAATCCTAATCTGTGACTTCAAGGTTGTTTTAGGCCCCTTGACCAATGGAGCTAGACCACGAGTTATAGATTAATCTACAGGTCGTGAAAATCCGTAAGTGGTTCAGAACTTTTTAGGCAGCCTAGGTTTTTCCTTGGTGTGTTGGGGGGTTAAACTTAGGATCCTCTTCAAGGACCCTTAAAGTGGTCCTTGGGTTTTCACACCTAGATATTTAACGAATAAGCTCCTCAACCATGGTTCGAAACAGCAAGCAACATCTTCAAATCTCAAGACAAACTCATACCAAACACAAACACACATACATGAGGATCTAGTTTCACTAGTTCATTTTAAAGTCGTTCTAGTTTACATTCTCTTTTCACCACACCCCAACATAGTATTTTAGCCTAAGTTTATTAATCATACAAAAAAAACTTTATGAGGATTGTGGGTGAATTGATAAAAAGGAGTCTTAATTGAATGAAGCTTCTCCTAAGAAAGGATAAAGCTATAAAGGGGTTAAGCAATGTTTACCAATCTCAAAAGGTTAGCCACATAAAGAGGTATATTATCAAATCGTTTCACTCTTCAAAATTCTCGCCTAAGATCATTTCAATAGCTTACATCACTTACAAAAAGGATTAGTAGGGAAAATTGTAGTCCTCATCATACAAGGTTCACAATAATCTTATCACACATGGAATTCACACCAATATCAAACGATACTCAACACTTTCGCTAGTGTGCACTGTTTATTACAACAGAATCATTCGACAATCATCTAGTTATAACGAGATGTAAAAAGTTCAGATATTGCCTTTCTAAAATTATTTGGTTTAATTGTTACTTCTCATTCATTTTTATTCGATTAAGAGAACTATTGAAGTCATAAATAGTTATCATAAATGATACTTATATTTTCACAAGAACAACCACATTAAAAAACCACAATTGGTAAAAAAAATTTAAATTGGTCAAAACCATTTTCATTCATAACAATGAGGCATAAGAACAAACACCCATGAAATAAATATCAACAAATGCTCTAAAAGAATAACAACTTAGTTTATAGTTAAAATGTAGACATAAGAGGTTGGTATTGAAACACATCATCCAACCACAAATAGAAACTCAGTTGTCCTCAAATGAAACAAAATTATAAAGAGTAAATATAAATTACGGAAAGGGAGGTAAATGAAGGTCTTGTCTGCGCAATCGATCCATATTGTTGGGGCATCAATGCCCGAAGAGATATCAGTCTAGTCTTGGGTATTAGTTCCAAGTGTTACATCACCTCTGCTCTAGTAGAGCTATCCATAAATGTCTTTTTCACCAATGTTTGTGACTGACTGTACAATTGTCTCTTGTATGTCCATTAAGTATAAATAGATGGTGTCACGCTCTAAAAGCACTCCGTTGATTTGACACAACATACTTGACCCCAAAAGGATCTTGTACAAGCCTTTTATAGCATTCTTTAATCACATAGGTATTAGAAAGTAGTGCGGAATAAAAATTTAAATTCAAAAACCATTTATTCAAAGAAAGAACATTTCGAAATCAAGTGGATGTCTAAGTCTCACATGGAAATCTTAGAACCAACACAAAAACACAATAGATACACAACCCTTTACAAACAAATTCTTACCAATAGTCTTAGAACATGAATGAACTAGAAAAATAAATTTTTTTGACCTCTATCTATGAGTACAAACCAAGTCATTGAGGAAATTCTACCCAAGCACCTCCATCCTTGCTAGAACCAATCATTTTCCAGAACCTACTCTTGTAGTAAAACATCAACAAATATGGGTTAGCACACAAAAATGTATTAAATGTTATGACCATGCAAAAACATGCTTTTAAAGGGGACATGTTGATTAAAGTCATCCATATGCCATTTTTATTTAAACTTCATGAATGTAACAACAACATAGATATATCCCGAAATCTAATATGCATGTCATAGTTGCATATTTGAACAATCACATGTAAACCGTTGCCTTCACCGTAAAACTTTACCTCAAAATCCCTTCTGGTATACCTTGTGCATTGTATAGATAGTATCTCATACAACCATCCACACTAAGGCATATCACTAAGGTAACCAAAAGTCAACTGACAATTTAGATCTTCCACCATTACATAATGAAGCATTGAAGACACAAAAATATCACATAAGTCAACTTGACACATTAGGAGTATTACAATCGACAACCCTAAGTCATACTTGTGCAATGTGAAAGAAATATCCCATAACACTACTCACAATAAGTACTCCATTTAAGTGACCATAAGCAAGAACAATTGTATAATATAAGACATTACAAGGAAGCAACTCATGATACGATTCAAGTATAACATGAATATCTACATTTAAGTATATATGAATCAACAATGTTCAATAACATCATTGAGAGGACTTTCACACGTCATCCATTTGGGACTTAGGGAACTCACTAAATCCATTTAAAAGCCTACTCATGCAATTTGTAGATATCATCCCATAAATCTATCCATACTTTGTAGTAACTATCACTAACTACCATTCTACAGTGCCATAATTCCCATAATTCAGTTCCCAATAATTCTATCATCACAGGAATTCTTACTAATAACTTTCCTGCAAGTCCATAATTCCCAACTCATCCATATACTAACAGTTTATTATCAATAGGTATAGATAACAAAAAGGAATCGACAATACAATTCAATCTAAGCATGATTCTATTAATTTCGAAACATTATCATAAACTTACTTCATAAGCTAAATTTAGGAATTTTTGGAAGATCATGGGTTCATGGAATGTTCATCTTGGAAACATCACTAATAACATATATAATCGTTTGAAATTATTCACACAAGAATCAACGACTTATAGTGACAAAGAGGAGTTTTCAGAAATGTTGAAATCTTTGGATCTCTTTTGTTATTGGCTTTAGGGTGATAGCTAACTCTACATAAAGAATTCCCACACCTTTACTAATAATTCCCAACCAACTTTGAGGATGAACCACCTTGAAATCGTCAACCCTAGCTCCAATGACCCTCTTGTTCTTCTTTTCTACTTGAGGGATTCTAGTGAGAGAAATCATTGAAAGGAAATGGGATTCTTTTAATTCTATGTTGATAGGCTTTAGATGAAAAAAATTATGTCATAATAAGTTTATATAGTTGCTATTAAAATAAGTGAATAGTGTAGGGTCTGTTTTAGAAATCCTACCGAAAGATCCCTATATAAAACCTAAAAACATACCTTCCCCACGCTGCAGAATGCCCATTAACACACCTTAGCTCACCAAGGTCACTAGGAGACTTACCAAATGGCCCTTGGTTCCGCCCATTTGAACAACAAGCTCATAAAATGATAACTGTTTCACTTTTTAATCATAACTTTTTACCCCGAGATTGCAATGAGGTATACTTGGTGGCGCTGGAAAGAGGACTCAAAGACCTTCCATGGGATATTTTATGGCTCACCTAATTATTTTTCTGTCTAAAATATCTCACATTTGAAGTTCACCCTGCAAGTTTTAGCTTAAAATTTGCCAATGCTCAATTGAGTTCGCCCTTTCGACATTTAGGCTCGCCAAGTGCACTAGGTGGCAAAGGCACACATGGTTTCCCAATTCTATAGTAGGCTCACTAAGTGGGCATTAAATTAGGAGAAGTGGGTGGGCGGGCATTGGATTACCAAATAACCCCATCGCCAAAAGTCCCACCTAAGGACGAGGCTTTGCTTCACCCTCTTTTGCTAGCATAGGTCCATACTTGAACCTTAGATTTCATCCTCAGTCCAAGAAAGTCCTAAGATATTGCATATTCTATTAAAAGTCACACTAATCCAAATACCAAGGATATAGGTCATCCTATCATTTTCTGAGTCCTTACACTTTAAGAATATAATGTCAACATTGTTCAATAATATTACTCGTAGGATTTTCACCCATTACTCAATCGAGACTTAGCGAACTCACTGAAGCCCTTTCAAAGCCTACTCGTGCAATGTGTAGATAACATCCTACACTACTACCTAATTTTTGTAGTAGTGTATATCCCACATGAAGGGTAAGAAAAAACTAAAAGACATAGACCGTGAGAGCTACTTCATCGAATCCATTTGCCTAAAGTTGACTAGGTGATATCCTTGGTTTTGTACATCAGCACTGTTTAGTATATACCCCTATGTTTGCACATTGTTATTGGGTAGGAAAATGTTCATTGGAACACTAGCCTAAAATTGGGAGAGTTTCGATATTACTCTATACACTCAGTACGTAGCCTACATTGACATAGAGTATTCCAATCACATCATAGTCTTGTACTTGAGAGGGTTACCAATATTAGGCCTATGGACCCATACCACATGCACATGAAGGGTCACAACCATTAGGTCTACCGATTAAAGGTATATAAGAATAGCTCACTGATATTCCTAGAAAGTGCCACAACTATTAGGTCAACCGCTACTAAGATCAGCATTTCACAAAAGAATAATACCATTGCCATTAGGTTTAAATTTTTACATTCACACTTGTTCCTAGACTCATCATGATTGGACACCACCATTTAGGTATATTGGTTCAAGAAATTGTCGAAAAACATCATTTGTCTTTCATAGGGATGATACTGCCATTAAGATTACAAAACCAAGATAGTTATTCATTAATTCCTCTAGTTCTAAAGTTGATATTAAAATTATATCTACTAATTCAAGACATTAAGGCAAGATACATTCATTATTCTTCAAAAGGATGCACTATCCTGCCAATTAAAGATACACATTCACCTTTAATTTATACAAGAATAGTGTTCCTAAGACTACCAATTCATGAGTTTTTAGTGAGAGTATACTTTAAATCGCAACACTTTGACATCCTCCACAAGATGATAATTCTATCATTACAATCACATGTACAGATAAACACTTCAAGACATGATCACCTTAACTTCAATGAATTCACAATAACATAAATAGGAAAAACAATATGTTCAGCTTTCAATTGGATAAAGATCATATTCACAGTCAAAATTCAACAAGATAATGATGACATTTTGCCTTAGGCCTTTAATCTTAACTTGCCAATAGATCAATATATAAATACATCATTAGTTCATCGAGATTAAGCATAGACGATGATACAATTCAATAATCTAAATCAATTTAAGCATAATTCCTCAATATTCATTCATAATCAATATAGCCACTTCATAAGGCAAAATTAAGAAAGTTAGATGCGTCATGGGTTCATAGAGTTTTCACCATAAATCATCAATCACATAGTAATTCAATCACACGATGCCATTAGAAGCCTTTTAAAATAATTTGATGAAAGAACCTATGAGATTGAGTGATATTGGTGTTTCTCTTGAACTTGGAAAAAGTGGAAATTGAGTCTAGGGGTGGATGTGTTCAGTATTACGACCCAAAGTACCCCATTGGTGTTACCGATGTCGTATTCCTCTAGGAGGACTAGGACAATCCCTAAGTGTTCATCATAGAACATCATAGGTAAGAAAATAAAAGATAACTAAAAGATTTTGTTTATATAACAAGGAGGGTTACATAGACCTCTACATAGGAAGCATAGATAAGCTTTTTGTATAAACAACATACAACATATAAGAATTTAGTCTTATACTTTCTATAACCTTAAACAATCTATAAAGCGAATCACCATAGTTTGGGTGTAGACCTTAGACTATTACAATATTCCATATTGGATACAATGAAAGTCTCAACACGAGAATGAAATAATTGTCTCAAAACATAGACAAAACTAATAAGGCTTGATGAGTGACTCTATCCACGAAACTCATGAGGACTCACCAGTTGACTTAGGAAAGAGACAAATCTTCGTATTCAATGCCACAAATCTCCCCAATGGCCCGAACCAAAAATGTTATGGAAAAAGGGAGAAAATATAGGTTAGTACAAACCACATGTACTGAGTATTGCTTCTATGCACACAATCATCAATGCATGAGACAGGTCAATTTAGTAAATATCATGTTTTTTATAAATTTAACTCAACATACATATAAGAAGCATAATAAGTCAATTCAACATAATAGCAACCCAACATGGAAATCACCCAAGTAATACTTGTGCAATGCCAAAGAGAGAACCCATAATCCCATCAAAGGTTAAGTATCACATTAAGCAACCCACTTCATACTTAAAGCATAGTTTCATAACATGCTTATATATTAATTCTTACTCATAGCATAATAATTATAATCATATTCATAATCATAATCATAAAAGAACACTACATAGAATCATCTCTTAGGATCCCACATGTACAATCAGTAAGAGAAGTCCCATATCCTCCCTTACTCTATGTAGAAGCCTTCAAGAAACCCTCATAACAGTTCACATACTTAAATTATTCATTTAATTTTACATTAGGGAAATAAGTGTGATGACCGACATGAGACCATGTGAGCTACATGGAATCCACTGCTCTACTCCCACACCGAAAAGTGAGGATTAACACTTGCCTAAGGTGTAACCATTCGTACGTAGCTATATAGTTGGATCCAAAATTCTAGAATCCTATGTGAGAACATAGTTAAGAGTCAAGGCGATTGTTGAAACCTTTACTTACTAATGTGGACGTTTCAATATCATGAGACAACACAATATTAGGTAATCCTGACTTACTAACATGCGGAAACACATGTTGGAGGCTGACTAACTAACGTTAGAGCTCCATCTCATTTACATGACCTTTCCGTGCTAAGAAATTTTTCCCTTTAGTGATCATCTAATGACATCACACAAGTTTTCATTATTCTCTTCTAGACCCTTATGTAATCATGCTATAATAATAGCTCGAAGTAGGTTATCATAAGTGAGAACTTTTCTTTAACTTTAGATAAATTATGATAATAATGAGAAACTACATCCAATCATATAATAATCATATCATAACATAATTACATACTTCATAGCCAATCTATGAATATATTGTTAGGGATAAGGTATCCTTGTCACCAACATCACAATAAAACAATTAGCTATAGCATGATTATCACAAAACTAGATTTCACCTTGCATAAATGTGATGAAAGGAGAATCAAGATAATACCTCGTTGCCCTTCTTGAGACTTTATACTTCATTTCCAAGAACTCACAACAAACATATAAAAAAGGGAAATTCATGAAGTATTAACATAAGTAAATTCAATGTAAACAAGGGATATGTTCATCACCTTCTACAAGTCTCCTTAATCAATCCATGAAATTAGGGATTTCGGGAAAAACATGGGTCAAGGGAAAACTCATAGGAGTTAATCAATTGACCATCAATTGATACTTAATCATTAATTCATCATATTCATCACAAACAGCTCACAATTCAATTTTAGAAAGAAGACCCATGTGATGAGAAAAATCCTTGTTTTGGAGAATTAGAGATCATCTTTTGAAGGACCTCTTGGGGAAAGGAATCACTATAGTGAATGAAATCATACCTTATTGATGAAAGAGCCAGGAAATTTGGTTGAAAAACTTGAAGGCTTGTTCTTCTTCTTGGAGCTCTATTGTTCTTCAATGGATTTTTGGAGGAAGAGAGAGTTTGGGAGAGAGAGAGTGATTTTTTATTTCAACTTGTAGGACTGGATTTTTGTGTTATAATGGACCTCAAACCGACCCTAATACATTCTATAGTCACCCATTACATTATCCAAATGACCCCTCATTTAAATGGGTTTATTTGTGATGACAAAACACCCAAAATACGACTTTTACGATATCTAGGAAGTAGGTGTGCATCGCGTGGCTAATTCCCCATTTTTTTTGAATTTTGAGCCGACAAAGTAGGATACGTTTCGTACCTGCATTACGAGGCAAACTACATATCTCCTCGTGATGGTGTGCATTGCGCAACAACCACCACAAATCTTCCTACACGCAGCCGCCTTGGTAGCTTGCTCGCCCATGTTCGGGTCCTCCACAAGGACCCATCCGTTGGTCCTTGGGGTATCGTTACTGCCCGATTTTACCCCCTATACTAAAATATACATATTAAAATCATTTTTCTTGCTATGGACTTCATATGATCCTCAGAAACCTTCACCAAACATATGGGCGTCAACTAGTTAAATATCGCAAATTTCAAGACGTTAAGGCTTTTCATAATCCTATTTTGCCAAAATTATAAAATAAGTTATTTATACTTATTTAGGTCAAAACCATCATTAATCAACATGTAAGGATATACTATAATTCGTGGAAATTTCCGGGTTTGTCAATACTCCACCCCTTAGGAGGATTAGTCCCCGAATGACACTCTAAAACTTTTTATAGGAAGAAAAGACTCAAGACTAGAAGCCAACCAACCAACAATACAATAAAATATGTCACAACTCATAGGAGGAAGTCTCAACTCCTTTTGACACATAACATCGCATCAACAATTGGGAACTTAATCCACACATACTTATAACAAAAGCTCAACATTTCATATCACATAAGGAGGTACTACATTCTCCATTTCAAATAAGCTCAAAATGAACATTAAGAGTTGACATGTTGATTTCTTATGAAAACAATATCAATTATGATCATTATATTCTTCCATGAACACTTATAGCACACAACACACTCAAGTGAAAGCCACATAATAAACATATTTAATAGAAAGACAAGAACTAAACTTAGGCATGAATTTCTACTATAATATGCACATATTTCTAAAAACATGATAAGTTTAACATTATTCATAATAGTAACATAAGGGATTACTAACCTTATCTTTGGTAGGAGTTAGGGAAAAAAATGAGGATAGCAGGTCATCATGTGAGCCTCGACCACCCATGTTGCACGCTCAACAAGGTGGTTCCTCTATAGAACATTTACGGAGGCAACCTCCTTATTCCTCAATTTGTTAACTTCGCGGTCCAAGATAACATCCGTCACATCTTCATAAAAAATATCATCTTTTACCCCTGAACCTTTTAGATGAAGAATGGAAACCGCGTCCTCTATACATTTCTTGAGCATGGAAACATGAATTACCAAATGTATCATGGCGAACTCATTTCACAACATCAACTTAAAGGAAACAATCTCAACTCGCTTAAAAATTTCTACGGAACCACATAACGAAGACTAAACTTCCCTTTTATTCAAAACCTCATCACCCCTTTCATGGGTGAAATTTTACAATAGACCTAATCTCCTACTTAAAATTCAAGGTCCCTCTTTCTATTGTCGGCATGTGATTTTTGTCAAATTTGAGATACTATTAGTCTATTTTTTATATCTCAAACCTTCTCAAGAGCTTCATAGACCAAGTCGGGACAAAGTAGATCAAACTCACCTTCCTCATACCACCCAACCGGAGAGGTACACCTTCTCCTATAAAGTTCCTTGAAGGGTGCCATAGAGATAGTTGAGTGGTAGTTTTTGTTTTAGGAGAGCTATATCAAGGTTAGGTGGTCATACAAATTACCCTTGAAATCGATGCCAAATATCCTCAACATATTCTAAAGAGTTTGAATAATTTGTTCCTCTTGACCATCTGCTTGGGATCAAAAGCAGTACTAAGATTCACCTTCGTACAAATCCCACTATTGAAAGCTTTCCAAAAATATGAGGTAAATTGAGTACCTCTATCATAATTATGGATATAGGTATCCATGTAACTTCACTATCTATTTAACGTACAATTTGACGTAATCTACCGCCGAATATTTGGCTTTGATGGTAAGGAAATGTGCGGACCTGCTTAGCCTATCAACAATGACCCATCTCGAGTCATGTTGTCTTCTAGTACAAGGCAAACCCACTACAAAGTCCATGTTAATATCCTCCCATTTCCATGTAGGAATATCTATATTTTGAGTCAAGCCACCCGAACGATGATACTCGACTTTAACTTGTTTGCAATTTTGACACTTAGCAACAAAGTCTGCTATGTCCCTTTTCATACAATTTCACTAATATGTTTCTCATTAGTCGCAGAACATCGTTGTAGCACCCCGGTAACTGGAATACCTAGAGCCATGAGTCTTTTTCATGATCAAATCCCTTAAACCATCCACATCTGGTACACTGAACTTCCCTAGTGCCTAAGCACCCCATTTTCTCCTTGAGAAAAAAACTCATTAGACTTACTAAGAGACATTTCCTTCAACTCCATTAATATACGATCAAGGTGTTGCTTGGATTTCACCCAAACCACTTAAAATAACTCGGAGTTGTGGTGAACCACAAAACCACCCTTTGGAGAGTCTTCTAGTTGGACACCTAAATGACCAAACCCATGAACCCCTTTTACTAGCTCCTTCTTATAATCAACCACAATAATAACACTACCCATGGACACTCTACCTGAAGCAGCCGCTACCAAATTATCTATTCTGGGATTGTACTAGACAATCAAGCGATATTCCTTTAAAAGCTCTAACCATCTTCATTGACATAAGTTCAAATTTTTTGGTTAAACACATATTGTAAGCTCTTGTGATTGGTGAATACATTAACATGTACCCCACAGATATAATGTCTCCAAATTTTCAATAAAAATACCGCGGAAGCAAACTTGAGGTCATGAGTTGGGAAATTTTCCTCAGGTGGATTGAGTTGTCTAGAGCCATACGCTTTGACTTTCCCATGTTGCACTAGACCCACTTGGGAGGAATCAAAATAAACCACAAACACTTCGGTGCCTTTTGGTAAAGTCAAAATTGGAGCGGAGGTGAGTCTATATTTCAATAATTCAAAACTTTTTTCACTTGATTCCTAGTAAATGATTTTGGACTTCTTTTAAGTTAGGTATTAATAGATATGCGATAGCGGAGAATCCCTCAACAAACCTCTTATAGTAACCGGCAAACCTTATAAAACTTCAGATATTGGTAGGACTCAAAGGTTTAGGTAAAATTGTGACCACGTCCTTCTTCCTTGGGTTAACCTATACCCCTTAGCTAAAGTGAATGTCACAAAGAAAGGCAATCGATCTCAACCAAACCTCACACTTTTTATACTTAGAAAAAAGTTGGTTATCTTTGAGAAATTTCACACCTATTCTCAAGTGTCTCATATGATCATTTTCACTCCTAGAGTATATCAAAATGTTATAAATAAATATAATCATAAACAAGTCAATATACTCTCTAAAAACTCGATTCATAATGTCCATGAATGCCGCCAGGGCATATTTTAGAACAAACAACATCACAAGTAATACAAAGTGACCATATCTTTGTCGTAACGTCGTTTTAAAATATCAACCTCCCTAACTCTAAATTTATAATAATCCGACCTTAAGTCAATCTTAAAAAAATAGCTCGCTCGTTTGAGTTGATCAAACAAGTCATTAATCATAGGGATCGGGTATTTATTATTTATTGTCATTTGGTTTAATTAACGATACTCGATACGCATTCACAACGACCTATCCTTATTCTTTACAGGTAATAATTGATCACCCCGTGGAGATATGCTCGGTTGAATAAAACTGTTTGCTAACAAATCTTTGAGTTGAGCCTTTATCTTCTTCACCTCTGTCGGGTCCGTCCGATAAGGATGAAATGAAATAGGTTGTGTATCTGGCAACAAGTTTATGTTGAAGTCAATCTCCAAGTCATGATGAATTCTATGAAGTTCATCAGGAAAGACCTTTGGAAATCCACTCACTATGGGTACCGACTCTATTGGGGGGACCTCGGATTCAAAATCCCTAACCCTTACTATGTTGTAAAAATAACCCTTTTCAATCAATTTGCAAGCGTTTAGAAATGAGACGATCTACCCCTAGGATTTGAGTTTCCTCCCTTCCACTCAAAAATGGGTTCATCTTAAAATTGTAATTTCACTATCCTTGTCCTACAATCAATAGAGGAAAAAAAAGAATGATACCACTCCATACCCAAAAAAACATCAAAATCTAGCATATCAAGTTCTATTAAGTCAACTAATGTAACTCTGTTAGTTAAGGAAATAGGACAACCTTTATATAATCTATTAACCACCATGGAATCATCCATCAGTGTAGAAAGTAAAAAAGGTTTGTCTAATAAGACGGGTAGTATTTAAAATTTCATGGCTACAACAGGGGTCACAAATGAAAATGTAGGTCCCGCATCAAACAAAGCATATGCATCAAAGGAGAATAATTTTAACGTACCAGTGAGCTCTCTTGATCAATTTGGGATTGGAGAGCATAAAAGTGATTCATCTTAGGAGCATCCACATTTGGGGAACTTTCTTGAACTTTAATATTTTCTTTTCCTTGAGTCTTCATCATAGAGTAGTCTCTCTCCATATGACCACTCATGCTACAACCATATCCATTAGTCGTGCAAACTAGGCACGTACCCTCATGTCTGTTATCACATTTTGCACAAAGAGGTTTCTCTACATAAGATATTCCACATTGGCTTTTGACTAGGCACCTTACTCTTGTTTACACTTGGAGCATAGGAGGGCCTTGGTTGGAAAACCTCATTTTTAAATTTGGGTTGTCTTGAACCTCAAAACTATTCTTAGAAGAATTCCCCTCTTCGGTTCTCACTTGCTTAAGCTTTTGCTCCTCCATTTGTTCGCCATGAACCATTAGACAAGAGATGTCCATGCTAAGAATTAACATAGCCGACCTGATTACATTAACCATAAAATTCGATATCCCCATGACAAATTTGTTTGTCTTGGCTCTAGAATCCGCGACCATAGTAGGACAATGCTTTGATAGTTGAGTTAACTTTAACCTCTACTCTTTCACGCTCATACCCCATTGACGAAGGTTGATGAATTCTTGAATCTTCCTCTCCATTAGTTCAAGGGGAAGAATCTATCAAGGAAAACATTTTTGGAAGCTCCCCATCTTATTCGACTTTCTATAACCAGCCTCTCATCCTTCCATTGCTCATACTACACTTGAGATACATCTTGAGTTGGTAGGCGGCTAGTTCCGCGTTTTCTTGAGAAGAAACACCCATAGCATAAAGAACTTTGAACACTTCATCAATGAACCGTTGTGGGTCCTCCTCCACCTTAGAACCATAGAAACTTGGGGGATTCATCCTTGCGAAATCCCAAATTCTTGAAGTGGTGTTATTTGCATTGGGGTTTACTTACGCCCTTGCATTCCTATCAACTTTGATATCCAACACTTGATTCAAGCTATGAATGGCTGACCTTATCTTAACATTATGCATAGTCGTTCCTCAATAGGAGCTTGATGGTTTTGAGGATATAGAGGAGGAACCACCTCATTAAAATTCTCCTCTTCTACCCTTCGAGCGTTAATCATCCTTGTATTCATTACCTATAAGCACAATAAAAGGATTAGACGAAACGAATAGATAGAGTTAAGACTCTTAGGCTAGAGTTAAGACTCTTAGGCACGACTAAGAAATAACAAGACAGTGAAAGTTCCTAAGCATCACATAGTTTCTCATTCATAAGTGTGGTGCGCTTCACAATAATGGATAAGACCCTACATAGATGTGGTTTAGTGAAACATCATTCCTAAGAATACTTGACATCCTGCTCTTATACAAAGTTTGGTACAAAGCAAAGTACCCCTTTGGCGTAATCGGCGGTGGAATCCTCTACGATGACTAATACAATCCCTTAGCATTCGTCATAGCACATCATAGGTAAGAAAATGCGGAAAATTTTAAAACATTTTCTTATATAGAAAGGAGGTTTAGATAGATCTCTACATAAGAAACATACATAGGCTTCTCACATAAATAACATACATCATATAGGAATTTAGTCAAATACTTTGTCTCACCTTAACCATCTATAAAGTGAATCACAGTAGTTTGGGCATAGCCCTTAGTTTGTTACACTGTTCCATATAGGCTACAATTAAATTCTCAACATGAGAATGGAATAATTTTCTCAAAACATACACTAAACTAATAAGGATTGATGAGTGGCTCTATCCTTGAAACTCATAAGGATTCACCAATTGACTTAGGAAACAGAAAAGTCTTCTTCTTCAATGAACACAAATATCCTCAATGGACAGAACCTAAAATGTTTGTGAGAAGGAGAAAATATGTTATAGTACAAACCACATATTCTAAGTAGAGCTCCTATGCACAAAATAATCAATGCATGACAAAAACACAATTTATTCAAAATCATGCTTTCTACAAATTTAAGTTAACATATATATATATATAAGAAGCATAATAAATCAATTCAACCTAATAGCAACCCAACATGTAAATCACCCAAGTAATACTTTTGCAATGCCAAAGATAAAACCCCCTAATACCATCCAAGGCTAATTATCACATTAAGCAACCAACTTCATACTAAAAACATATTTTCATATCATACCTATATATCAATGCTTACTCAGGTCTTGTTAATCTTTACCATAATCATAATCATAATTTTAAAAGAACACTACTCATAAGCATCCCATAGGATCCCACATGTGCAATGAGTAAGAAAAGTATCATTCACTCCCTTACCCTATGTAGAAGCCTACAAGACAACCCTAATAAGAGTTCCCATACTTAACTTATTCACTTAGTTTTACATTAGGGAATGAAGTGCAATAACCGACATGAGACCATTTGAGATACATGGGATTCGGTGTTCTACATCCACACCGTAAAAAGAGGGTTAACACATGCCTAAGGTGTAACAATTTGTACGTAGCTATTAGGTGGATCCACTAAGCTAGAGTCTTATGTGGTCACATAGTTAAGGTTTACGAGATTGTTTCTAGAAAGCTTTACTTATTAGAGAGGTGTTTTCCATTTCATGAGACAACAGATTATTAGGGAATCCTGACTTACTAACGTTAGGAAACACATATGGGAGGCTGCACATACAAAGGTGAGAGCTCGATCTCACTTACATTCCCTTTCCGTGCTAAGAAATTATTCCCTTTTTTAATCATCGAATGACATCACACAAGTTTTCATTAGTCTCTTCTAGACACTAATGTAATCATCCTATCATAATAGCTCGACGTAGGAGATAATAAGTGACAACTTTCCTTTAACTTTAGATACATTTTGATAATAATGAGAAAGTACATTCAATCATATAATAATCATATCATAACATAATTACATACTTCATAGCAAATATATGAATCAACAGTTAGAGATGAGGCATCTTTGCCACAAACGTAACAATAACACAATTAGCTATAGCATGATTATCACAATACTACATTTAACTTTGCATAACTGCGATGAAAAGAGAATGAAGATCATACATCATTGCCCTTCTTGTGACTTTATACTTCATCTCCACGAACTCACAACCAACATATGAAATACGGCGATTCATAAAGTATTAACATAGATAAATTCAAAGTAAACAAGGGACATGTTCATCACCCTCGACAATTCACCTTAATAAATCCATGAAATTAGGTACTTGTGGAAAAACATGGGTCAAGGGAAAACTCATGAGAATTAATCAATTTACTATAAATTCATGCTTAGACAACATTAATTCATCACAAATAACTCACAATATGGTTTTTTAAAGAAGACCACTGTGAGGAGAAAAACCCTTGTTGTGGGTGATTTAGAAATCATTTTTTGGAGGACCTCTTGGCGAAATGAATCCCAAGAGTGAAATAAACCATACCTTATTGGTGATAGATCCATGAATTTGGGTTGAAAAACTTTGAGGCTTGATCTTCTTCTTGGAGCTCTATTTGTCTTCAATGGAGTTTTGGAGGAAGAGAGAATTTGGGAGAGAGAGAGTTATATTTGATTTTTACTTGTGGGACTGCATTTTTTGTGTTTTAACGGACCTAAAACTGACCAAAATAAATAATATAGTCACACATTAAATTACTAAAAATACCCCTCAATTAGAAGGGTTCATTTGTGAAGTCAAAAACAAAAAATACGACTTTTACTATTTGAGAAGAAGGTGCACGTCGCGGGGCTGATTCCCCAATTTATTTTTGAATTCTAAGCTGAGGCAGTAGGGTAAATGTCAGCCCGCATCACGAATTCAACTCCATATCTCCTCGTGATGATTGCACGTCATGCAACAGCCACCAGAAACCTTATTGTGCGCAGCTGCCTTGGAAGCTTGATCGCCCATGCTCGGTTCCTCCCCAAGAATCCTTACAGTGGTACTTGACTCTCTATACTAGACTATAGCTATTCGAATCCTTTTTTCAAGTTTTTGAATGCATATGATCCTCTGAAACCTTCACCAAACAAAGGGGTGTCAACTAGTTAAATTTCACTTGTTTCCGATGTTAAGGCTTTTCTTTAATCCTATTGCTCCAATATTTCTCAAACAAGTTATTTATAAATATTTAGGTTTAAAATAAACATTACTCAACATATAAGTCTCTAGTATAAGTCCTGAAAATTTATGGGTGTGTCAATCACCATACCTTACACTTTAAGAATCCACAAAATCAATTGAAAAGAGTAAGAATTTTACCTTGGAACCTTGAAAACCCCAACCCCATTTGAGGTTCCTTAAGAGAGAGTTTTGGAGACAGAGGTTTCTATATTTTTGGGTTTTTAAAATCATAATGTCCAAAATAGATTTAAACACTTTTAGTATTCTTAAAATATGTTAAAACTCTTTAAACAATCGTCCACACATTAATTTTGATTTGAGGTGAATTTACCAATTCAACCCTACATTTATTAAGATGACACAAGAAAACAGGTACCATAAAATGGCTCCCCATCAAATGACCGAGGAATAGTTGACGCACCGTGTTGTGTATCCAGGTTTGGTGGTTGTGGGGCCCCTTTAACCAATAGAGTTCATCCATTGGTTGTGGATAGGCTTATACTGCGTCGACCTCTTTCATTGGTCACCGCTTTGTGGCAAATTTTCTATGTTCAGGTGCGTCTTGCGGGTTAGTCTTAGGGTCCTCCAAAAGAACCATTAGGGTGGTTCTCGGGGAGACTTACCTAGAGGTTTGACCCCTAAGCCCCTCAACTATAACTCGGGACAACAGACAACACCATCAAACCTCATACAAAACTAACATGCACACACATTAGGGTCTTATGTCACTAGTTCAGTTTTAGGGTGAATAAATCATCTTCAAATGACACTTCAAACATATTGAGGGGTTAATGACTCAAGTAAAAATCCAAAAAAGCATGCAACATCATAAATAATGAATAAAAATAGGAGGAAAAAATACAACACCAATAAACTCGAACAATCTTGATGTAATGCTAGAAAGTAGGAACAACATCTAAAAATTCATTATGCATCAAAACATCACATTTATCATTTTATTGGAGTAACTTACTTGTCCATATTACATCATTCTCATAAAAATAACATTAGGTAGAATATGCAATTCATTCAAGAACACATTTAATAATGTCCAATATGTCAACTCATGAAACATTTGGAAAATTATCATAGATGCATGTCAACATGAGAATTACAGTAATGAAAACTAATTTTTCTCATTGAAGAAGGACTTAACAAAGACAACCATAAAATAAAGAAGCCATACAAAACTCATTAACACTTAAGGCTCTATAACAACGAAAAATATACAAGGAACTCTAGGTCCCAAGCCTTAATATGAATAGAAGCAAAAGACAAGGATACACTCATGATCTTACTCGTTAATATACCATCCCCCACTTACTAGAAAACTCAACTAGGACTAACATAAAGTCAATATAGGAACCTCAATACAACATAACCAACTATAAAAAATCATCAAATTATCAGTACCTTCATCAAGATTTGCTCTGTGGCCCTCTTTGACTTGAAGTGCATAAAAATTAGTCTTCTTTGGAACATAAAGATCCTTTCCACTAAGGGAAGCTTTCTTGGCTCTCTTCCCCTAGACGTATGAGTAGAAAACATCTTGCTTGTTGATCACTTTTTCTACAACCATAGCACCCAATAATACGAAATAGACACTTCCCAAAATGCTTTCTTGCACTACTATGACAATTAGGTTAAGAAACTTTGTATTATCTCCTCTCTCTTGATTAGCCTTAGAAGGACTTAAATAATCTTTCTTTTGAGCTCTCTTATTCAACCTAGGTTTACCTTGCTCATCAGTTATACACCTCTTCCTATCCTTCTTCTTTATCTTAATTTTGAGCTCCTAAATAGATTGAGCATACAACTATCACGACTTAAATTCTATTCATACTGACAAACATCCGATGCACTAAATGCCCGAGAGAACCAACTTGTAACTTGTGCATACTATGCATATAATTGTCATAATCATGACAAGTTCACATAGGACACAACGATACGAACAAACATAAGTAACCCCAAAAGTTATATACAAGAATTTGTCATTAAGGCCATAACTCTCTAAAAATCAACTAAACTATATACCCACGTCTAGAAAGCATCTATAATATATAAAACCTAAGGTAAGTTGGGACAGACCCTTCCTTACGTTTAACTATGATACAATGACAAAATGAATTTACCAAGGACTCAACAAAGATTTGAATCAACCTGGAGCTCAAAAAAAATAGTTGAGTGTCATGTGCTTCTACTAAACAGGTCTACTAGTTGGAGTGCCTTCATCATGAAATATAGTGTCCCCTATGATGGATGTCAACACAAATTTTTTTACTGAATATGAAAGTAAATAACATATGTAATACGAGGGCTCAAATGAAATCAAATATCGACATATGAGTGCATAGGTCAGGAGAAAGAACACCTTTGCTTACTCTTGTGAGATCATGTAAGTTACTATTTTATTATATTTTTTGTACGTTATATCCATTGTAGGGAATGTAATACAATGGATCTTCTGATCAGTGGTAGAATTTGATGACCCATGCTACGTATTTTAACCCTTGTGATGTGATCTCATAATTACACAAATTGGGATCGGCCTGTTCTAGAAATTCCCCTGACCTTCCAAACTTCTATACTAATAATAATCATCCCATGATAGACTTTCTCCTGAGAGGCCACCCATATGTACTAATTGGGATCGACCAATGCTAACCATTTGTCCCTAGGCTACTCTAAAACCTCAAAAAATGACTTAGGGATACTAGGGCCTGAAGTATGTTATATAAAGTCTTGAATTCCTAATATGGTTTAAAATTATGATGGAGGAAGTATATCAATATTATGGTGAAGTTTGAAGTCAAACGTCAAGGGACGACCAAGACGTTTGACGACTAGACACGTATGTGACTGTGTTTTCATGTGCTTATGAGTGAGTAATGAGTTTATGAGTTCCTTATATGATTGATAGTAGTGTTTAAAGTCATAATGTTGAGTAAGGTAATGTTTGGACGTCAAAAGCCCAAGAACGTCTGGTGACGTTCGAAATACTGCCATTTGACGTCCTTGTGAGATTTGATGTTTTTATGCATGTTCTGTGGATTTCTTGATGTTGAACTTGGTTGGAAATATTCCTAAACTTAACGTACATGTTAATAGATTTAACATCTAGGTACGAATCCACCTAGGACCTATAAGGTTCCCTAGAATGAGGACCCCAGCTTGAAGCTCAAGATTGCCAGGCAGTGGCAATGTACTACCCCTAACGACGGCCAATCGACCAGACGACGGCCCATTGATAGGTGGAGTCGATGAATCCATGTATTCTGTAGGTTGAGGATCTGTAGAATCAACCAATGAAACACATCAATGGGGCGTGGTATCACCCGCGGACAATCGATTCTAGGGCGTCAATGGTGTTGAAAAATCTTTGAGCTTTGTATTAGAATTGGTTTTTTTTGGGAAATCCACCCCAAGTATTATAAAATAGGAGGACGTTTATTTTGAGTGCTTATGAATATTTTTAGATTATATAAGTCATAAAATTCTAATTTAAACCGTAGCACCTAAATCAAAACCCATTCCCTACCAAAGTTTCTCCAAAAACCTCTATTAGAGCTCAAGCTGATGATGGAGCTTGGCGGTGGATCTTCAATGAATTTTCTTCTTCATATATCATTGGTTTATTTATATAGGGTGTGGGAGTTCTTACACTAATTCTTTCTATAACCTTAGAGTTAATTTTAAAGATTATTTTTAGAGATTTGAAAAAAATTAAAGAGTCCAATTTCTACACTAAGTCTTTGGTTCTTGCATGAAACATTATCAAGACTTAAGATATTATATTATAGATGTTTTCTTATGAAATTCTCCATAGACCCTTGACCTTCTCAAATCTCTCAATTTGACTAAAATATGAGTTATGTGATCATGTTTTGATATCAATGAGTTCATGTGTATATTGTTATGAGCTACTGATTTATGTGTAGATTATGACTGTATGATTTTTATGCTATTTCAATTTTATCAAGTGAATATTTTATATTCTTATATCCATTGAATATTAAGCTTATTGAATTGATATTGACTTAATAGTTATGAATTCTTGTGTAGTTTTCAATAGGCTATTAAATAATATAAGAAATGTATTCACTTGATGTCTAAGTGGTCTTATATAGATAAATCCTTATTGAATTGACCTAGATTCATTGAGGGTTATCATTTATTTATTGAATTGTTGTTCATGTCCATGTGTATGGGCCTATTTGTATTGAATTTGATGATTTAGCATTGGATTAAAGTGGTGAGATTGAATGGGTGGTATGCTTCCCTAACTCTCTGAGTATTATGTATAGATTTTTTATTAAAATAATGATTGGTATTGTCCACCTATGGTGGGGGTGCTATATAGTTGACTTGCAAATGATGTGGCCTTGTAGGTGTTACTTTATGTATTATGATTATCATGGCCTTGTCGGCACTACTTGATGTATGTGTTCTATGGATGTTAGTTGTATCAACATATTAATCTACATGTGATTAAGTTAAATTATGTGTTCTATGGATGTTAGGTGATCATGTTATAGTATGACTATGCCTTATTTTTGTAGTCTTAGAGTTGATGCATGATAATTCCTAATTGACTATATAAATCTATTATGGTTATATTGATGATGTTATCGTAATGTATAGGATTACACAAGGATGATAAGAATCATTCCTAAGTGCTTCAAAGAATGATATGATATATGGAATAAAGTAAATTATGTTGTGTCTTGTTTTTGTAAACTTTTGTCCCTTACTTGATACATATAGGAAAGATACCTGAATATGCAATATCTTGACTTAGTAAGCTCAGTGAACCATTTTCATGTATGAGTGAATAATATATGTAATACCTTAAATTTTTATAAGGAGGTCATGTAAGTGGAACCTTAAACCTAGTGGTAAGTTTATGAACTTTGAAGTCAAGAAATGTAATGGTATCCTTCATGTAATTTATGATTGACTTAGGGTTGATTCTCTAGAACGACATCATATAATCCTTAGTAAAGGAATGATAAGCTATATATGTCGCCGTTGTAAGGTAGCCTTAGTGGACCTCTTTGGTAGGGTAAATGTGATTGGGTTATGAACTAGATATATGACCTCTTCATGTGATCCTTTAATGTCAATTACTCTAAGAGAACAATGGCTAGCATGAGTGAGTGTGTTATGCAAAGTAGCTCTAATTTCGAAGGAGAAAAGAGTACAATGTAGCTCTACTTGAGAATGAGATAATAGTGCATAAATCCCTTCATTTTCCTTAACCATGTGCCTTCATGGGATGTGTCCTAGTTCTACCCTTGGCAAGAATAACACCCTCATCAGAGTAGGTGTTAACTCCGGATTCCATGTTTAGCTATCATGGTCTATGTCATTTATTACCTATTATCATCATGTGGGATACCTACTAGCATTAGAAAAGTATTAAGATATTTAGGTGGTTGTATGGGACGCTATCTAGACATTGCATAATAGTCTTTGAAGGTGTTAGTTACAGTCCCTAAGTCTTCTCCAAGACCATTACTTGAATGTTCTTTATGTGATGAATAATTCTTTATTGAACTAATTTATGTAATATTTTAAGTTAAAAAAGCATGTTACAAGAATAAGTACTTATCAAGAGTAGTTAAGGTTTGTCTAATTAATCTGTCAAGAGGGCATAGGAATTGTCACTTCGTATCTTACCTAGGTAAGTCTTATGAATGACTCTAGTTCAGGAAGATGCTTTATCATGTAGATATGATTTAATCCTTAGTTAGTCTGAATGAGTATTTAGGTAATCTTGAAGAGGTCATTTATGAATGTTAGCTTCTTTATTTACTTAAGTACGTCTTTTTGATAGCCTTTGGAAGGAGAATGTCATGTTATCTATGTGTTTATGTGTTAAGTGATAATGATTCAATTTTAGGTAGTCTATAGGATCTCTCAAGTGTGTGTGTAAGGAAATGTATGGGTGGTTTCTTCACAACTCAATCAAGTGAGACTTAGAATCGCCTTTGGTAGGAGGATCTCATGTTTATGTGTTTGGTGTGTATCTCATTATAGGTGGTCTTAAAGATCATTTAGGTATGCTTAGAGAGGGTGTATGGGCGGTTTCTCTTCGTCTTACTTAAATGAACCTTAGGATAGCTTTTAGTGAGGGCATTACAAGCTAGGAAATACCAAAGATAATGTTAAAAGACTTCACTGTACTGTGAAGGAACTTTACTGTATGTAACAGTGATATAGCTCACTGTAATGTATCCCTAAAAATGTGAACAATTCCTTATGATATTTATTTTGTGTTACATAGTTGTTAAATGTTGTTGTTATGCTTATACTAAAATGTTTTTATAAAAATTCATGAAAAGCATCTTATAAACTCAATGTCCCTTTTTCATGGTTTTTGCATGACTTCAATCCCTAGTACATCTAATGTGCTACACTATTCTTTTTCCTTTTTGACTAAACCGTAGGGAATTGGAAGTCTTGATATTCCATGAAGTATGGAGAGGTTTCTATAGGTTGAAGATGAAGTATTGGTTAGTCCTCATCGATTCGAGGATAATATCCACATGTTCTTTTATGTCTTAGTCTTTATATTATGTCTTGCATGGGCTAAGACCCAAGTTTTGTATACTTCAAAGTTTAAATTTTTCAATGAGATGACGTAAAGGTTTAACTTTTTAAATGAGTGTCTTCAACTTGCGTATTGATTATGGAAAGAGCTCTTTGTGTGTGAAAAAAGTTTTAAATTCTTACTCATTTTAGAATGTTTATTACACAATCAATGATACGAGTGGTTTTGATGAGACTTCTTGAAGTCTCATTTTCCGTGTAGGGACACCATGATGCTCTTAATTCTAGGGTGTAGTTGCGGGTCGTTACAGCTACCACCTGTAATTATTTTGATTTATTCACTTATATTCTTTAATATTTGATATTGTTGTTTATCAGTTCATAACTCTTTATGAGATTGTTCATTCGATAATCATAACTCTTTTGTGATGTCATTTTGGTGGTCATAATAATTTTTAAGATGTGGAAGTATGGACCCGTTGTAGAAGATATGATGTTAATATTCAAGATAGTAACAATGACATAAGGAGCTATGTAAAATCAACTCATTAATTTAAAAGATTAATGAAATTGACTTTAAATAACATAGAGGAAGATTCACTAGATATGCTTTTGCAAATACCATTTCTATACCAGCAGAAGCTTCTAGATTTTTTTTTATTTGCAGTTATACTTTATCTTGAATAACATGTTTCCTTATTATTTATGGGAGAATTCACTAAAATTCAAGTGTTTTTCCTTAGCTCGATTTGCAGATATGAGGATTTCTTCAAGAACACTAGAACAACTCAAGACTATTTTTTTAATCTTAAAGAGAAAAGAGGAAGAGAGAAATGGAATTAATTTTAAATATTATGTGTTAAATTTGGTGAAATATATCGTCTCGTATTGAATTTATATGGTGCTTTATTGACAATAAAAATATCCTTTACAACCTACCCTTTATGGTCCATTTTAAACCACTAATTGGTTAAGTATGTGATGCACCTGCTCATGTACATCAAACAGCTCTAAAGGTCAACCTAGGTAATGTAGCTACTTGCTTCAATTTGGGCTTTAAATATATTGGGCCTTGGAAGATTTTGCTACTGGGCTTTCTCTCATCTTAATTTTCTTCTGATAGGTTGGGGCTTCATGTGAGCCCATTAATATAATGCTAAATGTGGTCCGTCAAACTGGTGCCCTTTAACTATATCCATATAGCTCAAGTAGGTGATGCAGTTGGTAGCTTCATTAAGTCAAGAAAGCAGCTCATTAATTTATTACATTTTTTAAATATCAATTCCTTTTTCTTCAACTAAGAACTTAATTTTCAACTTTAAGCTCAATTACGATCTTACTATCTCTAGTTTATATATTTCCATCGGGAATAACTTACAGTACACACTCTGAAACATGCAAGACATCACATCACTTTCCTGGATAGTTCAAACACACTAATCATATAAGGAACATGGTCCCTCAGCTATACTATACGGCCAGTATCACGAGAATAGAACTAGCATATGCGTAATACGGGTTGCTACAACAGCATAAGCCTAGAAATTTTCATGTTTTCATGGAGCATAACCATATATGCAATAGGGTTATGCAATAGGGTAAACTGCAAGGAATACTCCCCCAAATTCATGCTAACTTGCTTAAGGTATATAAACTTCTCAACCTTACTCTCCCTCTTCTCACGAGGAAAGAACCTTAAAAAGAAATATTCCTTGAAAAATTTCAAATTAATAGACGTTTTTCTTTTATCCCTATTGTCTATTTCATTATGTAAACAAAGCATGGGAGATGTTCTTTAATTGATAGGCAGAATGTTCCGCCTTTTCAATTGAAGTAACAGCCATAGCATTCACTATCTTTTATACACCTCATCCAAAAAATTTTGGGGATTTTTTCCCTCCTTAGAACCTATGAAAATAAGGGGGATTCATCCTGACAAAGTCTCTTAATAAAGAAGACATAGTGCTTTCATTACAAATAATTGTAGACCCCACTTCGCAGTTCACTTTAGCCGTCATGGCTTGGGCCAAAGTTTGAAAAGCCATGCTTATCTCTTAATTGGACATGTATTGGAGAACAACCTTGAGTAACTTGTGGAGCTTGCTGTCCTTTAAGACCTTGAGGACGAACTCTCTCATTAAAAATCTTCTCTTTCATCCTTCTTGGGTTAGCTCTTATATTCATATGGTATAATCACAAGGGAAGGATTAGTAAAAGGACACTTAGAGAACTCAAATCTAAGGAAAAACTTCAAAAGTAATGAAAGAAGTGTAGCTTATAACATCCTATAGCCTTTCGCTTAGATATGTGTTGCAACTCACACCAATGAAAAAGAATCAACTTAAAATGGCATGTGAGACATCAGCCTAAAACCATTTCCAAAACCTTATGCTCTGACACCATGTTTGTCAGGCCCAGGAGTACCTTCTAGATGTGACACAACATACATAACCTTGAAAGGACCTTCTAATAGACTCTTAGAATTAATTCATCCCATAGGTAATAGAATGTAGTGTTTCATTTCAACATTTTATTCATAAACCATATATATCAAAAAGAAAGTTTCAAAAAGCAAGTGGAAGGCTAAATATCACATGTCCATCATATACCCAACTGAAAAACATAACAGGACACAACCCTTTACAATCAAGTTCTTATCATTAGTCTTGGAACATCAAAGTCCTTTTCCTCTATCTATGCGGGCATACAAAATCATAGAGGAAATACTATCTAAGAACATCAATACTAGCTACAACCACTCACTTGCCGAGCCTTACATGTAGTAAAAATATTTATAAATATGAATTAGCAAAAACAAAAATGTATTAAGTATTATGACCATGCAAAAAAATGGTTTTAAATGGGATATTTAGTTCAAAGTCATGCATATGCCATTTTTATCGAAACTTCATGTACGTATGCACAATAGACATGATATTCCATTAAACCCAACATGCAACTCATAGATTTACATTTGAAAAAAATCACATGTAATCCATTGGCTTCAACTTAGACCGTTACCTGAAGTAACTCTTTTAGTATACCTTGTGAAATCTATGGATAACATCATATACCAACATCCACTCAAAGATATATAACTAATAAGGTAACCAAAAATGAACTCACCATCAACTTTTAAACCTTCAAACAATGAAAAATTAAAAAGACACAAACATTACATAATTCAACATGTCACATTAGGAGCATTACTTCTGCAATATGCAAGTAGCATCCCATAATACTACTCATACTATGAACTCCTTTGAAGTCACAACAATCAATCATATTCATGTACAATAAGAGATGATAAGGAAGCAACTCAAGATATGATTCAAGTAGAATGCATCTTTACATTTAAGCATATATTGGGTCAACAATGTTCAATTACCTCAATAAGTGGATTTTCACACATAAGTCATTTGAAACATAGGGAACTCTCTAAAGCCCTTTCAAAGCCTACTTGTGCAATGTGTAGATACATTTCCATACTTCTATATAAACATTATAGTACCATAAAATAAGTAGAGTGCACATACAACATGATTGGAATAAGTGTTTAACCAACATAGACCATGAGATCTAGATCATGGAATCTGGTCTTCTACTCCCACATCGAAAAATGGGTGTCCACTTGGCTAAGGTAGACTAGGTGATGTCCCAGCATTGTAAATGAGCAGTTGAAAGTATATACCCCTATGTTGACACATATTTATGGGATATGACTATGTAAACTGGATCCTATGAATATCATTGGGAGAGTTTCCATTTTACTATATCCTCTCGGTACTTATCGTAGAGTCCCACAGAGTATTTTAAACATGTCATAGCATTTTACTTGAGAGGGATACTAACCCAAAGCACATACGCATGAAAGGTGACCACTAGTAGGTCAACCAATTCAATGTAAATAATTGTATCTCATTGATCTTCCTAGGAAGAGACACTACCATTAAGGCTACGCTTCCAAGGTTCATCTTTTCACACAAGAAGACAAACACAACCAGTATATCTATCACTTCAAAATTATTCATTCACATTGGTTCCTACACTAATCAATAAGGGACACCATCTTTTAGGTCTACCGGTTCAAGAATCGGTTTGAAAAATCTCATTAGTCTTTCATATGAAGGATACAACCATAAGGTCAACCACATAAAAGACATTTGTTCCTTCACTCATCTACTTATGTAAAGTCTATCAACATTCGATCTACCAATTCAAGAAATAAGAGAAAATACATTCTTTATTCTTGAAAAGGATGCACTAGCCTACCAATTAATGATACACATTCACCTTTTCATGCATTTGTAAAAGAATAGGATGCCTAAGCATACAAATTCAATAGTATTTTGAGAGAATATACTTTCAATCACATGACATTCAACTCCTCTGCAAGACGATTATTCTATCATTAGTATCACATGAATATATATATACATACATATATATATACCTATATATATATATATATCTTAACGTATGTATATATATACATACATATATCTATATATATGTATATATATATATATGCATACTTTAAGATATATATATATATATGTATATATATACATATATATATATATACATACATTAAGACATGATCGCATTGTCATAACTAGAAAATAAGCATCTCCACCTTTAAAGTGGATCAACACGCAGACACAATCCAAATTCCACTAAATTCACAATTATCCTTCATGTCCTTAAATCTTCTCTTACCAAAAAACTAATACATCAATATATTATTACATCATTAATTCACCATGAATAAGCACAGGTGATGACACAATGAACTAATGTTAAAATATTAAATAAAAATTCATCAATATTCATTCATAATCAATTGACCTACTTCATATGGCAAAATTGACAAATTAGGGGGAGTCATGGGTTCAGAGAGTATTCACCATAAATCATCAATCAAATAATAATTCAATCACCCAATTCTATTATAAACCTTTTACAATAATTTAATGGATGAACCCATGAGTTTTAGTAAAATTGGTGTTTCTCTTGATCATGAAAACACTGGAAATGGACTCTAGGGATGTAAGTTATCAATAGATGAAGGATCACCATACCTTACACTTGGAGAATCAACGAAAATCACTTGAATATCATAATTGTTTGCAAAATAATCCCAAGTGGAAAAAATAGAAATTGTCTCAACAAAGACATATCTCCCAGAAATCAAAATTATAACTTATATTTATAATATCTAAGTTCTAAAAAAGTAGGAATAGATTATAAGAAATAATGGGCTAGACATGTCTTCGTTCTACACATGAACGATGAACAAATCGATGGTCCCTCACAAAAGCTATTGGATATCATTTGCTTCTGTGTTTCTCAAATATTTAAACAGTCTCGAACTGACATCTATGTATGCCCACAAACAACACATAAAATGAATGACGTACCGTTGTTGGGCTTTGTCAACTACTACTTATGAGGTGTTAACACTTTTGTCACCCAGCCGCTCCAATCCTATTTTTTAGGAAAATTTACATAAAACACAATGAAATGTTATAATAAAATTCTCAAGACTCATACAAACTTCAAGTGATATACATCAATATTTTTGTAAACTTATGGTGTAACAGAAAGACTAAAAGACATTTCTTATGAAGATTGTGAATTCAAAGAATAATTGATATTCAAACATGATATAAAAGCTCTAAGTCTTGATTGAAAGTTAATACAGAATAACAAATGTATAAATTGCAGAAAAATGTCTATCATTCACACAATCATACAATGATTTAAAAAATAAACATAATTAATTAAGATAGAGTGTTAAAAATAACTCCTACTCGCAGTAAGAATGACTTGTCAGGGGACCTAATAGAAGCCACAATGGCTTGTTAACAATAATATGATATTTGATGTCGTTCGTGGATCTGCACTTAGACATAATGGGACTTCCTTCCCATGTATCCTTCAAGGGCACGAAGGCAACCCAACGTGAGAATCATGGGCCGTATAGAGTGAATTGATCTTGACTTTCCATCTAGGTCTTCAATGCTATTTCATCGATTTCTTTATGAGTATCACAACGACTTGCTGAAACCACCAAGACCAATATAGGGTCCCATGGTCTTCATTCAAGACTTAAATCCATAAAGTTTTAATTGTGTCACTGCTCATTAACCACCAGACGCTGCATTAAGAGGAACACGACTTGTTTGAGTTACGTGGTGTTCACTTTGACTTTGATCCCTCATTTCCACGAGCTTCAAGAAATTTCATCATGAATGAAACTACCCTGATGGGGCTCTATGGTGTTTCTTTCCATACATTCCTATCATGACTGTTTTAAAACTTTCCCTCACAAGTGTAAGCCTATCTAGACATTAAACACACATATCAACTCTAAACAAATAGACTTGAGTTCTCTCTACATTCCTTTGTTTTGAATGCCAAATGTGCAAAGCTTTCACCGTGCATTACTTGCGTGACTTGCCACTGACCACTGATACGCCAAGGCTGCATTGAATTTTTCCTCTATATACTTTGTAATAATGTGTTCCCTTTAATCATGTTTTCATTCCCTTTTTTATTTTAACTCTTAATGTTTTCGTGAACCTATCATAATCAAATATCTTGATTGACATTTCAAACTAAAATGACGTTATGAGGATTGTTTAAAAGGTCTTTTTAGTCAAAATTGGGAACCCTTTTTGTAATTAACTAATGTTTTGAACTAATTCTTGAGGAAATAAGTTTAAGAATGAGAAGAGTCTTATTTATGATTGAAAATAAGTGTACAAAGGAAATAAATATTCAAAAAATGTTATAATTTATATATAAAAGAGAGAAACATCAAATCTTAAATTAGTTTACATTTGAGCATTGGTTATGTAATATTTAGAGAAGTATTGAGAAACGATATGGGAACGAGTTTACAAAACTTGTATTCCTCAATAACCATGTAACAAATATGTTACATGATTACACTTTTTATATGACTGATTAGTTTTAATCATATCTTAGTAGATCTTGTTAGTCGAGGCTTCCTATACCCCAAAAAGGTATAGGACAATACAACAGTGTAGTCGAGGCATTGTATCATTAAGTTGCTCATGATAATTTTTGTTGGTCAGAGAATATATCGTATATATGGAAATATTATGTTACTATATTTTTATATATTTGAGTTGATATCCAATGTTTTAAACGATTGATGCGTAGAACCGATTGAAATTGACAATGAGAGGTGTTTCATCAAAAAGGAATGGCGGTTCACATTGTTCTATCATGAGGTGGAAACTACAATTTTATTAGCACAAAGAGGGTTTCTAGTAACAGTCTTCTATTTCCTTACCTATGTGCCCCCATAGAAAACAACAAGTAGATCAACCTAGATTATACAACAATGTATATATTCTACCTTGGAAAGTAGGATTCCCTCCTTTCTGTTTAAGGGTGTGACACCAAATTCCATCTTTAACTGACATGGTTAATATAGTTTATGCTGAAGTTTCCCAAATGTTAAATGAACAATGGATGCAATAAGATGAACATTAACTAGGACTACCTAAGAGATGTTGCTAAATGTAGGTAAGGGAATGAAACATTACCTTTACATTGCACAAGTAGGTCTTGAATGGAATTCTAGGTTTAGTTCATATGTGTGTGTGTATATATATATACATTTCTTAGGCATGATATTAGAGTGTTAACACACATGTCACAACTAATAAGCATGATGTTAGTCTTACTCGAACTACATGATTAATGTCTTACTTTGGATGCATGTTGTTGGTTATACTTGTCATGATAATGCATGAGGGGAAGGGCAATGCATGTGATCTCCATGTTGGTTTACTTGGTATGTGTGAGTTCAGGCGGCTTCACATATACATTGCACGAATAGACTTAGATTTGTGTTATAGGTAATGTCTTGAGATGTATTTAATAAATGACTCCTTATATATGGTTTATGATGCATGTTAGTCTTACATCTAAGATTAAATGCATGTGTCATATGGTATTGAATGTGATGTTCTTAGTCTACGGTTACTTCATAAGACAACTTGCTTTAATAGTATTATGGGATGTTACTTGAACATTGTACTAGTGTTTTAACACCCCTATGATGCTAGGCGATGATTTTCATATCCATTTATTACTATAATATGTTTTGTTCTCATTTTGGGAATTTTAATTATTGTGATAATTGTAAACGTGCCTAACAAAAGTATAATCGTAATTTAAGGTATTGTATGGGGGTATTTATATAAATTGACTAATTAGAATTTCTATTAAATTAATTGTTTTGGTATGAAAAAAATATATATATGAGTATGTGTATGCAATTTGGGCAGCACACAAATTTTTAGGCAACAACTTTTGATGATTTGTCCATGTGATGAGGATATTTTGTGTATCTATATATTTCACACATCCTCTTGTGAATTTCGTATGAATTCAAGTATAGGAACCTTTGAACATTATATAGAGAGTTGTTATTCAAAATCAAAAGAAAAACTAGCTCCTTTTGAGTGAATTAGACACTCAACTTCTTGTGGTAAGTGATGAAAAAAATCTGTTTCTTGACAGGGTAGTCTTTTGTATTTTAAGCGCACAGTTTCTTATAGAACTTTTTTCAATGAATAAATATGATTTAGAAAGATATTTCGTAGTCCTAAAACTCATCTTCGTATGGAAAACTCTAATTTTTCTGTTATGGATTCCAATTATGGGACGCAACATAGGAAGAATTCTGTTCAGCTGTGGAATTTGAAATCTATCTGTACAAGAGTTGGTGTGTATATTATATCTTTTTGTAAAAGTGTATTTTGATATTATTCTAGATTAGCTGAAAGATTAGGAGATGTGATTACATCTTTTATTAAGGATATATAGTCCATTTTTGCTTTTTCCTGTTTCAAAAGTAAGTTGCAACATGAAGTACTTTGTTGGACGAATCACTGTTTTTGAAGCTTAGTTGTAAATGTGAAGGCTAGGCTTACATGCGATGATTATATGTCTTACTTCAACATTATTGAGATACTAGAAATTAAATAAGTTATTTAATCATATTTTTATGGTTGTATATGCTTGTGAAAAAATTGAGGATCTTCATATATTTGTTGGTCTACAATTTGAACTCTTGAAGTCGTATTGGACTGTTTTTTTGCTAAAGCGTTGAGGTTTGTGTATACACTTCTATTGAACTATATTTAGCTGCGCTTATATCTGAAATTTTATATTGGTACGTTGATTACCTCTTTTCACATTGCACTGTTGTGTTTTTGTCGTTTAGGATGTCAAAGACTCTTGTGTTACTCGTCCACTAGTACGGATTGTTTGATAACATGGAATTCTGATGGGGACTCTTTCCTTCTTGTGGTTTTGACCTTGTAACTATTGGAATGCCTCTTGATTCGTATAATTTTCCATCTTGACTGTTGATTTTTCAGTTCATCTTATGTATGGGAATTGTCCATTTTAAGTACGAAATGGAAAGCCACTTTTAATATGGTTCTTGGTTCTCTTATTTATTGGGCTTTGACCCTTCTTGATACAGGGCGTTGGCACTTCTTGATACCTGCTCGTGCTTTGTGTGACTACATTATGTATATATTGGGAAAGTCTTGTTATTGAACCTCTTGAATAATTGTGCTATGATCGTTATTGACATTTGGAGCTTTAACTATCCAACTTGATACTCTTTGTATAGTATTTTCTTATTTTACTGATTATATGTCAATTATGCTACCTTTACTAGAGAATGATGACTTTGTGAATTTAAGAGCACAGGATCTATAGTTTTTAAACCACTAAGCTTTATGCTTGCTGATAGTTGTTTCGTTTGTAGGGAAAGTTAGAGAGAGCGGTAGAAGTTTCTCACTGAAGATGGAGGTTTTGAAATCCTTAAAGCAAGATCACATTACATATAGGAATTAATATATTTTTTATAAACCTTGGGACTTGTACATGATCTATGTATTGTATATCCACATGAGATTGTGAGGGCTTATTTGGTCATGTCATCATGGGTTGTAATATAAGTACAATCATACATCTTTATTTTTTGTAGTATGTGAACCCATGCTTGTAAAATACAAATTTGCTTTATGTTTTCTAAGTTTATGTGAAGCAAGAATCAGCTGATTACGGTACTCGAGAGCTGGTAATATCATTGCTATTTCATCCTTAAGTGAGGAGATAATATATCCATGAAAAGCTTGTCAATTTTCCTAATCATATTTTGAGAGGCTTTTTCGTGATTAGTTAAAATTTTGTGCCATATAAATTTTTTACCTGAATTAAATCATTAAAAATGACCCAGATGCACATCCTTAACTAAATTATGTGTTATGAAACTTATCCCTCAACTAGATTAGAAAACAGTATACCTTCATTAATCTCTTTTAAATATCACAAGTATTAAACAAGGTTTCTAGTCAAGTTTTAGTATTCCTAGGAAAGGGGCGCTACAAGTGTTTGTATAAGAGACTAGGTTTGTGGTTCTAGGATTTTTGTTGTGAATTACTAGTGTAGTTATTTGTTTTCAAAAATGTTCTATTTATATTTCAGGTTCAGTTACATGGTTTTCCATATCCTTATTGCATGTAGAATGCACAAACATCATGAACATGTCCGTAATGCAGTATGATCTTAAATTTTGAAGTAACTAAGTTATGACCACTTCGTCTAACCGATCTATGGAAGCTGCTCGTGAATGCTTGGGTGCCTCTATTCAAAACCTCATGCACCGGAAGGGGTTGGGGAAGATACATCGAGTGAACATGTTCCTTACACTAGTGTTTCTTAAGGGGTAAACTATCAAGGTGTAAGAGCTGGTGCGCATCCTTATATGAGTCATGGTACAGAAGCCATGAATCCTCATTTTTAACAAATGGATGAATTCTTCCACCACATGGTCGAATCGATGCATGACCTCAATGGGATTAACATTGAGAAATGAGGAAAATGGGTGGTGTAGAGTTTGAAGGAATGGTTGATCCTGCTGATGCTGCACAATGGTTAGATCGCATGGATAGGGTGTTTGAGCAGTTAGAGCGTTCTGATGTTGCAAAATTTAAGTATGTGATTTTATTATTACAAAAGTATGCTTATGATTGGTGGGTAATTGTTCCGAATGCCAAGCAAAAACCTTCTGTTCTTAATTGGGATGATTTTCTTAAATTTTTTTGCATAAAGTATGTACCACCGGCTTATTGTGATGCAAGGAAAAAAAGAGTTTTTTAATATAAGGCAAAGATGCATGTCTATTGCTGAATATGAACAAAATTTTCTAAGGCTCTCTCGTTATGTTGTGTGTATTATAAAAGAGGAAAAAGATAAGTGCAGGAAATTTGAAGATGATTTAAATGATTCCATTACGAAGAATGTGACGATCCTTCAACATGATAGCTTTTTAAAGTTAGTGTTTGCTGCTTTTACTTGGGAACGACTTGATAAAAAAGAAGTTAATAGAAATGAATACAAATTTTGAAAGCCTAGACCAGATTTTGGAGGTCCATCAATAAGGGGCAGGTTTGATAATTCTAAGGCTAGTAGTGATAATGGTCCAGCTCAACAGAAGCAAAACAAATCAGATTTTTCTTCAGCTAGCACTCCAAAATATGGCCAAGGCAAGCCTCACATTCCCACTTGTACGCAAGGTGGAAAGAATCATTTTGGTACTTAAAGGAGAGCCTCTGGTGCATTTTTTAATTGTGGTTGCTTTGATCCTAAAGTGAAGGACTGTCCTAATCCTAATTATGCTCCTTCCTCGAAAATAGAAGGTTCGGTTTATAAGCCTTGTATTAATATTCTTGAAACTAATAAAGGTGAAAGTCCTTGAAACACCCAAGCAATAGGTGAAAGTGAAGCTAATCAAGCTAGTGGACAAAGGAGTACTGCACAGGCTTATGCTATAAGGAAGAGGGATGATCAAGATTGACAAGATGTGGTTGTCACTAAATTTAACTTATTTTACTTGTGTATTTTTACATTGTTTGACCCTGGTTCTACACATTTCTATATTTGTTAATCACTTGTCCTTCCTGAAACTATGAAATTCATGAGACTTAATTATGATGTGCTGGTTGAAAGTCCATTGGGTTATCCGGTTGTTTGTAATCGAATTTATCATAATTTTCCCTTCGTGATTAAAAATCTAGTCTTTCCTGCTGATTTGGTTAAAATGCCCTTCAAGTATTTTGATGTTATTATTGGGATTGACTGCCTTTATAAATTTCATGCAGTCATAGATTGAAGGTTAAATCTTGTTACTTTTAAAGAAACTACATGTTCATATATCATCATACAAGGTAAAAGATCTTTGTCATCTAGTTTTATATCAGCGACCTTTGCAAGTAAGTTAATGCATCAAGGTTGTGGGGCATACCTTGCTGACATAGTTGATGCACAGTTGGAGATTCCTTTTATCAAGGACATAGATGCGGAATGTGATTTTCAAGAACTCTTTCAAGAAAACCTTCATTGATGCAAGAAGGGAAGGTGATATCTTATGCCTCTCAGAAATTAAAATCGGACGGATTGAGTTATCCTACTTATGATCTTGAGCTTGTTGCTTTATTGTTTGCTTTAAAAATTTGGCGACAATATTTGTATGGGGAGAAATGTCACATATTCACTGATCACAAGAGTTTAAAGTACTTGGGTTCTCAAAAGTAGTTGCACCTAAGACAACCTAGATGGCTTGAGTTAAGAAACATGAATGTTTGTATTACACCTGATTTAAATGGTCCAGATATTGCTTATCTGAGTGTAAAGTCAATATTACTTGAACAAGTGAAGGAAGCACAAATGGTTGATGATAAAATTGTAAAATTAAATAGAGAGGTACAAAATGCGGAGAAGCTTGATTTTACATTAACAAAAAATGGTGTCTTAGATTATCAAAACATTTTATGTTTCCCTAATGATGACAACTTTAGGAGAGAAATATTGGAACAAACACATACCTTATCATATGCAATGCATCATGGAGGTACAAAGATGTGCCAGACTATAAAAGAAATTTATTGGTGGAATGGTAGAAAGAGATACATTGCAAAGTTCATTTCAATGTTTTTGGTTTTGTCAACAAGTAAAAGCAGAACACCAAGTGCCGTTTTGATTACTACAACCCTTGTCGATTCAAAAATGGTAATGGGAGAGCAGACTATGGACTTTGTTTTTGGAAATCGTCGCACTCAGAGAAAGCATGTTGACAAATGGGTGATAGTTGATCGGCTAACAAAGAGTTCTCACTTCTTATCAATTATAATAGATTAATGACTTGAGCGTCGAGCCGAGTTGTACATTAATGAGATTCTAAGACTATATGGGATCCCTGTGTCGATAGAACTTACTCGGACCCAAGATTTACATCTTTATTTTGGGGAAACTTGTACGAAGCCTTGGGTACTAAGTTGAAATTAACCATTTCGTTCTATCCTTAGACAAATGGCCAGTCGGAAAGAGTGATAGAAATTTTGGAGGATATGCTTCGAGCTTGCATTATGGAGTTTAGTTGGAGTGCATGTGGTGAAAGAAAGCTTATTGGTCTTGAAATGGTGCATCAAACCGAGGAAATGTGATGGAAAAAGGATTTCGGATAGAAAAAATTCATATGGTGCTCTAAAATGGCGTGAATTAAGTATCAAGTTGGAGATAAAGTATTCATAAAGGTATCTCCATGGAAAAATATTATGAGATTTTGCCAAAAATGACTTAGTCCCCGATTTATAGGACCTTATCCAATACATTAAAGGGTTGGACCGGTTGCATAGAAATTGGTTTTACCACCGGAGTTAGACAAGATCCACAATGTCTTCCATGTTTCTATACTTAGAATATACCGTTGTGATCCATCTCATGTTCTTCCAGTTGAATCTATTGAGGTGAACCTTGACTTGACGTACAATGAAGAACCTATCCTAATTCAAGCTCGGGAGGTAAAGCAACTTAGTAACAATGAAGTTCCCTTATTAAGGATACTTTGGATAAACCATTCTTTAATAAAAGATATACGGGAGATAAAAGAAGACATGAGGGCTCAGTATCCGCATTTGTTTCGGGAATAACTTAAGGTAATTTTGAGAAAACATTTCTTTAAGGGGGACAGATTTGTACAAACCAAAGATACTAGACCATGATTTACATATCCATACATCACTATAATATGTTTTGTTCTCTTTTTGGGAACTTTAAATTTTCTGATAAATGTAAATGTGCCTAACATAAGTGTTATAATAATTAAAGATCTTGTATGGAGGTATTTATTTAAATTAACTAATTAGAATTTCAATTAAGTTTAATTTTTTTGTATCAAGTATATATATATATATATATATATATAGGATTATATGTATGAAATTTGGGCAGCACATAATTTTTTTTGCAACACCTTTTCATGACATATGTCCATGTGATGATGATAATTTTTGTAGCTATATATTTCACACCTCCTCTTGTGAATTTTGTATGAATTCGAGTATAGGAACCTTAGAGAATTATCTAAAGTGTTTTTCTTCAGAATAAAAGAAAAACTAGCTCCTTTTGTGTTTATTCGAGACACAACTTCTTTTGGTAAGTGATAAAAAAAATTCGTTTCTTAGCTGGATGGTCTTTTGTATTTTGAGCATAACTTGTCCTATAGAACTTCGTTTGAAATGAATAAATATGTTTAGAAATATATTTCGTAGTTATAAAATTCTTATGTTTATGGAACACTATAATTTTTCTGTTATAGATTCCAAATATGTGTCATGACCCAAGACTGAGCCGCAACTGGCAACCACACTTACCCTCCTATGTGAGAGAACCAACCAATCTAAACCCTAACATTTCAGTATAATATCAACAGAAAGTAATGCGGAAGACATAAACTCATTAATAAAAACCAATTCAATAACTTCAAAAATTCAACATCTATTATTCCCCAAAATCTGGAAGTCATCACCACAAGAACATCTATGATAAAATTACTAAACTAAGAGTTTTCTAAAAAGCTAAAACAAGTAAAAGCTATTCCATGCCGGAACTTCAAGGTATCAAGACATGAAGAAGAAGATCCAGTCCAAGCTAGAAGCGTTAGCTCACCCTGAAGATCCGGTGTGACGAAGACTGGCTAGAATTGCGGTTGAGTTGAAGACGACGGCACGTTTGCTGCACTCCTCAAATATCAAAGAAGAAAACATAAAAGTAGGGGGTCAGTACAAACATAAGTACAGAGTAGGTATCATCGGCCAACTCAAAATAGAAAACACTCTATATCAAGTAATATCATAAATCAACTACAATACTCAACATGTAGCAACAACAAGTACCATAATCATAAATAAGTACCACCAAGTTCACACAGGAAGACTCAAGCCTCAATACCATACTCATTTAGGAATTAGGTTCATTAGATTGAATATATTAACATCTTTCAAGATTCATTATCTTTATCCTCTTGTGTTGGTACGTGCCACTCCGCTCCCTCATTCTCTTTATTCCTCATGTGTCGGTACGTGACACTCCGATCCCCTACTACTATGTGTCGGAACAGGACATTCCGACCCCCTAATTCTACGTGTCAGTTCGTGACACCCGATCCCCTAAATCTACGCATCGGTTCGTGGCACCCGATCCCCTAAATCTACGTGTCGGTTCATGACACCCGATCCCCTAAATCTACGTGTTGGTTCGTGACACCCGATCCCCTAAATCTACGTGTCAGTTCGTGACACCCGATCCCTTAATTCTATGTGTTGGAACGTGACACTCCGATCCCCTAATCTCATTCTATCAATTCATCAAGACTTCTCTTATACCAAGGCATCATCATTCTCATTACTTTAGTTCATCAATCCTTTTCTTATACTAAGGCATCATCAATCTCATTACTTTAGTTCATCAAGCCTTTTCTTATACCAAGGCATCATCATTAACCAAGAGATTGGGGTTTTTCAAGATTTGGGATTCAATAGCTTCATCATGCTTATTTTATCACAATTATATCATCACATTCATGCAAACATACAATTAAGCATATAGCAGGTTTTACAATACTATCAATACATATCATTCGCTATTAACAGTTTACTACGAATAACATAAAAACCATAACCTACCTCCACCGAAGACTAGTGATCAAGCAAGCAATTTCCCAAAACTTTGTGTTTCTCCTCTTCTTTTTACCTTCTCGTTCGATTCTCCCTCTCTCTCTTTGTTCTTTCTAGTTTTCTTATTCAAACCCTCTTTCTTTTACCCTAATTAGCATATAATTGAGTATAAAAGATGGCAATAATACCCCACTAATTAACTCAAGGTTACCTCTTTTAACCCCCAAGTAATTAGATTTATTAACATTAACCCACTAATTTTATAATTAAAGCAGGAATAGTCAAAAACGTCCCTTAAAAAATTTAACGAAATCCGACCCAGCCTGGGATTATGCAGCCTCTGACGGCCCGTCGTGGCTACGACGGTCCGTCCTGCTGCTCCGTCACAGAGTTCAGAGACTCAATTCTATTAAAGGGTCTGTGACGGTCCGTCGTGCCCATGAAGGTCCGTCCTGCCATGTCGTCACAAAGTTCATAGAGTTGATTTCAGTACCTAATTTAAGATTTTCTAAGTGTTTTTAAAAGAGACCCTGCGACGGCCCGTCGTACCCATGACGGTTCGTCGTGAGGTCCGTCGTCTCATCCTGTTTGTAAAGACCTGTTTAGTCGTTTTGAGCAGCAGATTTTATTTCTGGAAAAACTGGCTGGGACGACGAATGTCACGACGGCCCGACGAGGTGGTTTCGTTCCATGACACTTAGAATTCTTAAATTGGGTACTGAAAATCGACTCTCTGAACTTCAGGACGGAGGTGCAGGACGGACCGTCACTGGTGTGACGGGCCGTCAAAGTTCACCTGGATTTTGGGAGGCTGCGACGACCACCGTGACGGACCGTCGCCGGCACGACGGCCCGTCACAGGTTGCGCAAATCCCAGGCGGAATGGGATTCCTCTACACGTTTAAGGGTCGTTTTGGACTATTCTTTCCTTAATTATAAGGATTGAGGGTTAATATTAATAAATCTAATTACTTGGGGGTTAAAATAGGTAACCTTAAGTTAATTAGTGGGTCATTATTACCATCTTTCATTCTTAATTATATATGAATTAGGGTAAAAGAAAGAGGGTTGGAATAAGAAAAAGAAAAGAAACGAAGAAGGAGAAGCGAGCAGTAGAGAGAGAAACGAAGAGGATAGCAAGATTTTGAGAAGATAGCTTGTTGATTCAATTCTTCGGTGGAGGTAGGTTATGGTTATTTCATGCTACTGGTAGTAAACTCTTAATAGTGAATGCCATGTGTTGATAGTATTGTAAACCCTACTATGTGCTTAATTGTAAGCTTGCATGAATATGATATATATATATATATATATATATATATATGTAATTATATGAGCATGATGAAGTTTTGAATCCCAAATCTTGAAAGAACCCTAATTCACTTGTTAATGATGATGCCTTAGTATAAAAGAAGGCTTGATATATTATATAATGAGATTGATGATGCCTTAGTATGAAAGAAGGCTTGATGAATTAGGGGATCGGGTGCCACGTTCCGGTACCAGGATAGAATGAATATGAGGATCGGAGTGTCACGTTCTGACACCAGGATAGAATATGGATCGGGTGCCACGTTCCGGTACCAGGATAGAATGAATATGAGGATCGGAGTGTCACGTCCCGACACCAGGATAGAATATGGATCGGGTACCACGTTCCGGTACCAGGATAGAATGAATATGAGGATCGGAGTGTCACGTTCCGACACCAGGATAGTAAATGGATCGGGTACCACGTTACGGTACCAGGATAGTATATGAGGATCGGAGTGCCACGTTCCGGCACCAGGATAGAAATAGAGGAGCGGAGTGTCACGTACCGACACAAGAGGAAGAAAGATAATGAATCTTGAAAGATAATGAATATACTCAATCTAATGAACTTGATTCCCAAATGAGTATGGTATTGAGGCTTGAGTCCTCATGTGCGAACTCGGTTGTAGTTATTGATGAATTCATGTTGTTATTGCTACATGTTGAGTATTGTAGTTGATTTACATTATTATTGATATATACTGTTCCCTATTTTGAGTTGGCCGATGATATCTACTCAGTACTTGTGGTTGTACTGACCCCCTACTTTCATGTTTTCTTCCTTGTTAATTGTGTAATGCAGCCAACATTCCGTCAACTTCAACTCAACAGTAGATCTAGCCAGTCTTCACTACCTTCGGAAATTCAGGGTGAGCTAATGCGTCTAGCTTGGACTGGGTCTTCTTCTTCAAGTCTTGATGCCTTGAACTTCCGGCATGGACTAGCTAGTATTTGTTTTATCTTCTTAGACAGTTTTATTTTAGAAATTTGACATAGATGTTCTTGTGATGATGACTTCCAGATTTTGGGGATAATAATAATAGTTTTGAATTGTTTTATTAATGAGTTTAGTCTTCCGCATTATTTTCTGTTGTTATATATATTGAAATGTTAAGGTCTATATGGGTTGGTTCGCTCACATAGGAGGGTAAATGTGGGTGCCAGTCGCGGCCCCATTTTGGGTCGTGACAAACTTGGTATCAGAGCATTAGGTTCGTTGGTCTTATCACACAAGAACAGGTCTAGTAGAGTCTTAAGGAACGGTAGGGGGACGCCTTTACTTCTCCTTGAGAGGCTATAGGACTTTAGGAAAATTCCACTCTTTCATTCTTTCTTTCGTGCTACTACTTGAGTCCAATTGGTATCTAGGCGTCTGGTGGTATCTGACCATCTTCACTCTATTTCGCAGATGGTTAGAACTAGAGCAACGACCGCACCAGCAGCAACAACGGCACATCAAGAAACATCTGAGCCAGCCACTGGGGCTGTGGCTCGAGGGAGAACAATGGCAAGAGGCCGTGTTAGAGGTCGTGGGAGGACATCCTCTAGAGGAAGAGGACGAGCACCTAGCCCATCTGATGCTAGGGCAGTGACTCCTCCACCGACTGAAGAGGTAGTAAGAGAGGGGGAGGATGGGGTGAATGAACAAGAGCAGAATGAGGAATTTCCACCCCAACCTACCCCAGAGATGATCAACCAAGTACTTGCTTATCTTAGCGGATAATCTGATCACGGTCAGGCACCTCCAGTGGTTTCTGCACCAACACCTCCGGTTTTAGAGGTGCGACATGCGGCTACTATGGCTCCCCGCATGGATGCCTCATTGGAGATAGGCACATTTCCACGTCTGACTACTGGACCGATAATGACAAACGATCAGCACGAACTTTTCAGTAAGTTCTTGAAATTGAAACCTCCAGTCTTCAAGGGTGCAGAATCTGAAGATGCTTATGATTTCTTGGTTGATTGTCATGAGCTACTACACAAGATGGGGATAGTAGAACGGTTTGGCGTTGAGTTCGTAAGCTATCAGTTTCAAGGGAACGCCAAAATGTGGTGGCGATCACAAGTCGACTGTCAATCGACAGAGGCCACACCCATGACTTGGGCATCCTTCTCTACTCTGTTTATGGAGAAGTATATCCCAAGGACTTTGAGAGATAGAAAAAGGGATGAGTTCTTGAGTCTCGAGCAATGTAGGATGACGGTTAACGCATAGGAGGCTAAGTTTCGTGCTTTATCAAGGTATGCCACTCAACTCTGTTTCAGTCCACAAGAACGATCCGCCGTTTTGTAAAGGGGTTGAGGTCAGAATTGTGGATTTCAGCCTTACAGGTAGCGGCTACGGCAACATCCTTCCAAGAGGTGGTAGACTTTGTGATAGAGGTGGAAGGAGTGAAGCCAGATGACTTCACCACTACATCGACATCAAAAAGGTTTCGAAGGGGAGGTGAGTTTAATGGTTCTCACTCCAGAGGACAGAGCTCCGGAGGTTACTCAAGTCGACCAATTCAGTCTTCACTACAGACTGTAGTTGGGGGTCCACCTCAGAACGGTCAACACTACTCCGAGTGACCTATGCATGAACCCCTAGAGTGTTATGGATGTGGGGATGTTGGACACATTAAGAGGTATTGTCCAAACCAGAGTTACAGAACCCCAATAGCTAGAGGTAGAGGTGGTCATGGTAGAGGCCGTTTTTCTGGAGGATGTGGTGGTCGAGGTAATGGTGGTCACCAAAACAGCCAAGGAGATGGGCAAACTGGGGCCACTACTACGCAACATGGTAGGGGCAACGGACAGACGAACGATAGGGCCCATTGTTACGCTTTCCCTGGGTGGTCTGAAGCGGAGGCATCTGATGCTGTCATCACAGGTAATCTTTTGGTTTGTAATTGTATGGCTTCCGTATTATTTGATCCTGGATCCACATTTTCTTATGTATCTTCATCATTTGCTAATGGTCTAAATCTACATTGTGAATTACTTGATATGCCTATTCGTGTTTCTACTCCGGTGGGTGAGTCTGTGGTAGTTGAAAAAGTGTATAGGTCTTGTTTGGTGAATTTTATGGGGAGCAACACTTATTTAGTTTGGTTTTTTTAGAAATGGGTGACTTTGATGTAATTCTGGGTATGACTTGGCTCTCTCCGAATTTTGCAATTTTGGATTGTAATGCTAAAACGGTGAAGTTAGCCAAGCCTGGGGCAGATCCGTTAGTGTGGGAAGGTGACTACACTTCCAATCCGGTGCGTATCATATCCTTTCTTCGTGCTAAGAAAATGGTTAGTAAAGGATGTTTAGCTTTCTTGGCACATCTCAAGGATGACACTACTCAAGTACCCTCAATTGAGTCGGTTTCAGTAGTCCGTGAGTTTTTGGATGTGTTCCCTGCAGATCTTCCTGGTATGCCACCAGATAGGGATATTGACTTCTGTATCGATCTTGAACCGGGCACACGCCCCATTTCTATACCCCCATATAGAATGGCTCCCGCCGAATTAAGAGAGTTAAAGGATCAACTTCAAGAGTTGTTGAGCAAGGGCTTCATTAGACCTAGTGCATCTCCTTGGGGTTCTCCGGTTTTGTTTGTAAAGAAGAAGGATGGGAGTTTTCGGATGTGCATAGACTACCGGCAGTTGAACAAGGTAACTATCAAGAAAAAGTATCCTCTTCCTCGAATTGATGATTTGTTCGATCAACTACAAGGTGCATGTGTCTTCTCGAAGATCGACTTGAGATCCGGTTATCATCAATTGAAAATACGGGCAACGGATGTACCAAAGACTGCTTTTCGAACTAGGTATGGACATTATGAATTTGTGGTTATGTCCTTTGGTCTTACGAATGCCCCTGCTGCGTTCATGAGTTTGATGAATGGGATTTTTAAGCCATATTTGGATCTCTTCGTGATTGTATTTATTGATGATATATTGGTATACTCAAAGAGCAAGAAGGAACATGAAGAGCATTTGAGAATGGTATTGGAAACGTTGAGGGAGAAAAAGCTTTATGCCAAGTTCTCTAAGTGAGAGTTTTGGCTAGATGCAGTGTCCTTCTTGGGGCATGTGGTTTCAAAGGATGGGGTAATGGTAGATCCTTCTAAGATTGAGACAGTGAAGAATTGGGTAAGACCCACTAATGTGTCAGAAATAAGAAGCTTTGTTGGGTTAGCTAGCTACTACCGCCGATTTGTCAAGGGATTCTCTTCTATTGCTTCCCAATTGACGAACTTGACTAAGCAGAATGTTCCATTTGTATGGTCAGATGAATGTGAGGAAAGCTTTCAGAAGCTTAAGACTTTGTTGACTACTGCACCTATCCTCACCTTGCCGGTAGAGGGTAAGAACTTCATTGTTTATTGTGATGCATCCTATTCGGGTTTGGGTGCAGTGCTAATGCAAGAGAAGAACGTGATTGCTTATGCTTCAAGACAATTAAAAGTGCATGAACGTAACTATCCAACTCATGACTTGGAATTGGCCGCGGTAGTGTTTGCATTAAAGCAATGAAGGCACTATTTATATGGGGTTAAGTGTGAGGTCTACACGGATCATCGTAGCCTTCAGTATGTCTTTACTCAGAAAGATTTGAACTTGAGACAGAGGAGATGGATTGAACTACTAAAGGACTACGACATCACTATTTTGTATCATCCGGGGAAGGCGAATGTTGTGGCAGATGCTTTGAGTAGAAAGGCGGGAAGCATGGGAAGTCTAGCTCATTTGCAAGCTTCTAGACGCCCATTGGCTAGAGAGGTTCAGACTCTGGCTAACGACTTGATGAGGTTAGAAATAAATGAGAAGGGAGGATTGTTGGCTAGTGTGGAGTCGAGATCTTCTTTTCTCGACAAGATTAAGGGAAAACAGTTTGATGATGAGAAACTAAGGCGAATCCAAGATAATGTATTGCGAGGAGAGGCCAAAGAAGCGACAATCGATGAAGAAGGTGTTTTGAGAATCAAGGGAAGGGTATGTGTACCCCGAGTTGATGATTTGATCAACACTATTCTGGCAGAGGCTCATAGTTCAAGGTATTCGATACATCCGGGTGCGACCAAGATGTACCGTGACCTCAAGCAACACTTTTGGTTGAGTAGAATGAAGCGTGATATTGTTGACTTTATTGCTAAATGTCCAAACTGTCAACAAGTAAAGTATGAACACCAAAGGCCCGGAGGAACACTTCAGAGAATGCCCATTCCAGAATGGAAGTGGGAGAGAATTGCAATGGATTTTGTGGTTGGTCTTCCAAAGACATTGGGTAAGTATGACTCCATTTGGATGGTTGTTGATAGGTTAACTAAGTCTGCTCATTTTATCCCGGTCAAAGTGACTTACAATGCAGAGAAGTTAGCCAAGATCTATATCTCAGAAATCGTTCGATTGCATGGGGTTCCACTATCCATCATATCAGATAGAGGTACGCAGTTCACTTCTAAGTTTTAGAAAACATTGCATGCGGAATTGGGTACTAGGTTGGACCTTAGTACTGCGTTCCATCCTCAGACCGATGGTCAGTCTGAACGAACGATTCAAGTGTTGGAGGATATGCTTCGCGCATGCGTGATAGAGTTTGGTGGTCATTGGGATAGCTTCTTACCTTTGGCAGAGTTTTCATACAACAATAGCTATCACTCAAGCATTGATATGGCCCCATTTGAAGCATTGTATGGGAGGAGATGTAGATCTCCCATTGGTTGGTTTGATGCATTCGAGGTTAGACCTTGGGGTACTGATCTCTTGAGGGATTCGTTAGATAAGGTGAAGGGCATTCAAGAAAAGCTTCTAGCGGCGCAAAGTAGACAAAAAGAATATGCAGGTCGAAAGGTTAGAGACTTAGAGCTCATGGAGGGTGAACAAGTCTTGTTGAAAGTTTCACCAATGAAAGGGGTGATGCGGTTTGGTAAAAGGGGTAAGCTAAGCCCGAGGTACATTGGACCATTTGAGGTACTAAAACGAGTAGGGGAGGTGGCTTATGAATTAGCCTTACCTCCAGGGCTGTCCGGAGTACATCCGGTATTTCATGTATCCATGTTGAAAAGATACCATGGAGATGGAAACTACATCATCCGTTGGGATTCAGTTTTGTTTGATGAGAACTTGACTTATGAAGAGGAACCGGTTGCTATCTTAGATAGAGAAGTTCGCAAGTTGAGGTCAAGAGAGATTGCATCCATCAAGGTGCAATGGAAGAATCGACCGGTTGAAGAAGCCACTTGGGAGAAGGAGGCAGATATGCAAGAAAGATACCCACATCTGTTCAAAGATTCAGGTACTCCTTCTCGCCCTTGTTTTTCTTCTTTTGATCGTTCGGGGACGAACGATGGGTAAATTGGTATCTATTGTAATGACCTATTTAGTCGTTTTGAGCAGCAGATTTTATTTCTGGAAAAACTGGCTGGGACGACGAATGTCACGACGGCCCGACGAGGAGGTTTCGTTCCATGACACTTAGAATTCTTAAATTGGGTACTGAAAATCGACTCTCTGAACTTCAGGACGAAGGTGCAGGACGGACCGTCACTGGTGTGACGGGCCGTCACAGTTCACCTGGATTTTGGGAGGCTGCGACGACCACCGTGACGGACCGTCGCAGGCACGACGGCCCGTCACAGGTTGCGCAAATCCCAGGCGGAATGGGATTCCTCTACACGTTTAAGGGTCGTTTTCGACTATTCTTTCCTTAATTATAAGGATTGAGGGTTAATATTAATAAATCTAATTACTTGGGAGGTTAAAATAGGTAACCTTAAGTTAATTAGTGGGTCATTATTACCATCTTTCATTCTTAATTATATATGAATAAGGGTAAAAGAAAGAGGGTTGGAATAAGAAAAAGAAAAGAACAGAAAGAAGGAGAAACGAACGAGTAGAGAGAGAGAAACGAAGAGGATAGCAAGGATTTTGAGAAGATAGCTTGTTGATTCAATTCTTCGGTGGAGGTAGGTTATGGTTATTTCATGCTACTGGTAGTAAACTCTTAATAGTGAATGCCATGTGTTGATAGTATTGTAAACCCTACTATGTGCTTAATTGTAAGCTTGCATGAATATGATATATATATATATATATATATATATATATATATATATATATGTAATTATATGAGCATGATGAAGTTTTGAATGCCAAATCTTGAAAGAACCCTAATTCACTTGTTAATGATGATGCCTTAGTATTAAAGAAGGCTTGATATATTATATAATGAGATTGATGATGCCTTAGTATGAAAGAAGGCTTGATGAATTAGGGGATCGGGTGCCACGTTCCGGTACCAGGATAGAATGAATATGAGGATCGGAGTGTCACGTTCCGACACCAGGATAGAATATGGATCGGGTGCCACGTTCCGGTACCAGGATAGAATGAATATGAGGATCGGAGTGTCACGTTCCGACACCAGGATAGAATATGGATCGGGTGCCACGTTCCGGTACAAGGATAGAATGAATATGAGGATCGGAGTGTCACGTTCCGACACCAGGATAGTAAATGGATCGGGTACCACGTTTCAGTACCAGGATAGTATATGAGGATCGGAGTGCCACGTTCCGGCACCAGGATAGAAATAGAGGAGCGGAGTGTCACGTACCGACACAAGAGGAAGAAAGATAATGAATCTTGAAAGATAATGAATATACTCAATCTAATGAACTTGATTCCCAAATGAGTATGGTATTGAGGCTTGAGTCCTCATGTGCGAACTCGGTTGTAGTTATTGATGAATTCATGTTGTTATTGCTACATGTTGAGTATTGTAGTTGATTTACATTATTATTGATATATACTGTTCCCTATTTTAAGTTGGCCGATGATATCTACTCAGTACTTGTGGTTGTACTGACCCCCTACTTTCATGTTTTCTTCCTTGTTAATTGTGTAATGCAGCCAACGTTCCGTCAACTTCAACTCAACAGTAGATCTAGCCAGTCTTCACTACCTTCGGAAATTCAGGGTGAGCTAATGCATCTAGCTTGGACTGGGTCTTCTTCTTCAAGTCTTGATGCCTTGAACTTCTGGCATGGACTAGCTAGTATTTGTTTTAGCTTCTTAGACAGTTTTAGTTTAGAAATTTGAGATAGATGTTCTTGTGATGATGACTTCCAGATTTTGGGGATAATAATAATAGTTTTGAATTGTTTTATTAATGAGTTAAGTCTTCCGAATTATTTTCTGTTGTTATATATATTGAAATGTTAAGGTCTATATGTGTTGGTTCGCTCACATAGGAGGGTAAATGTGGGTGCCAGTCGCGGCCCCGTTTTGGGTCGTGACACTGTTTTCTAGAAATAAAATCTGCTGCTCAAAACGACTAAACAGGTCGTTACAATATGGGACGCAACATAGGATGAATTCTATGCAGCTACTGGAATTAGAAATCATGTTTGTACAACTGTTAGTGTTTTTATTATATCTTTTTTTTACAAAGCATATTTTGAAGTGATTCTGATTCTTTTAAAGGTTAAGACAAGTGCCTACATCTTTTATTTAGGATATAAAGTTCAATTTTGTTGTTTCATGTTTCAAAACTAAGTTGTGACATGTAGTACTTTTGGTGTACAAAATCACTGTTTAGGGAGCTTAGTCTTAAATATGAAGGCTAGGCTTACTTGTGATGATTATCCTTTCTTACTTCAACATTATTGAGATACTCAAAATTAAATAAGAAATTTTATTGTATTATTATGATTGTATATACAGGTGAAAAAGTTGAGGATGTTCATACGTTGGTTGGTCTACGGTTTGAACTCTTGAAGTTTTGTTGGATCATTTCTTTGCTAAAGCATTCTGGTTTTTGTATAAATTTGTACTGGCACTATTTTTACCTGCTGCTATATCTGAAATTTTATATTGGTATGTTGATTACCTCTTTTCTCTTTGCATTGTTGTGTTGTTGTCTTTTAAGACGTTAAAGACTCTTGTATAACTTGTCCACTTGTACGGATTGTTTGATCACATGGCATTCTTCTTGGGACTCTGTCCTTCTTGTGGTTGTGACCTTGTCTCTATTGGCATGCCTCTTTATTTGTATCATTCGCCATCTTGACTCTTCTTTTTTGGTTTGACTTATGTATAGGAGTTGTCTACTTTAAGTACAAACTAGAAAGACACTTTTAATATAGTTATTGATTCTCTTGTTTATTGGGATTTTACCCTTCTTTACACAGGGTGTTAGACCTTCCTGATACCTGCTCGTACTTTGCGTTATGACTTGATGTATATTTTGGGCGAGTCTTGTTATTGAACCTCTTAAAAAATTGTTCTATTAACGTTATTGACATTTGGAGATTTAATTATTCAACATGATACTCTTTGTGTACTTTTACTTATATTATTGATTATATTTCAATTATGCTACCCTTGACTTGAGAATGATGACATGGCGAATCTAAGGGAACCAGATCTATAGTTTTTACACCACTAAGCATTATGCTTAGCGGTAGTTGCTTCTATCGTAGGGAATTTTCGAAAGGATGGTTGAGTTTTGTCGTTGAATGTTGATGTTTTGAAAGGCTTAACGGAAGATGTCAGTTCCATACAGTCATATATATATATGGTATAAACCTTCAGAGTTATACATGTTTTACGTATTGTATATTTACATGAGATTTTGAGAGCTTGTTTGGTCATGTCATCGTGGGTTGTATTACAAGTATTGTTATACATTTTTTTCTTTTGGATTTTATGAACCCATGATTGTAAAAATACTAATTATCTTTATGTTTTCTAAGTTTGTGTCAGCTGATTACAGTACACAGAAGCTGGTAAAATTATTGTTATTTCGTCCTTAACTATGAAGATAATATATGCACGAAAAGCTTATCGGTTTTGCTTAAAATATTTTGTGAGTTTTTTAGTCATTAGTTAAAATTTTGTGCCATATTTATTTTCACCAGAATAAATCTGTAAAAATGGGCTAGATGCACATCCTTTAAAAAATTATGTGTTATGAAACTTATCCCTTTATTAGATTAGAAATAAGTATACCTTCGTTAATCTCTTTTAAATATCGCAAGTATTAAACTAGGTTTCTTGACAATTTATAGTATCCCTCAGAAAGGGGAGATACAAGTGTTACTTGGGGTTGTCTTAGGTTATGGTTCATATGTGAAGCTTGTGTATCATGATATGTTATGTACTTATGAATGTATATTCTTGAATGTATGAACATTTTATGAATGTTCACCTTGGTGACCTTAAGGTGATACTTTAGTGTGAATGGTGGAATGAGACATTATTCATGCATTGCACTAAGTATAACTCAAGGGTTGATTTAGGTAATGGAGTTAAGGTATAACAGAAAGGTAATGGTTTGGACATATTGAATTTGTCATAAATGTGATAAATGACTTTAAGTGTTATTGTTAATGATATCAAGTCTATAAGATGTATGTGAGCTATATTGTACTTATTGTATCGATTTTTTGTGAAGTCTTAATATAAAGAAATGAAGCATGGTTTCTAACTAAATCTAATCTTTAAAGAATTTTGTTTTCATGGTTATCATACATAGTGCATTCTTTAACTAATATCATTGTTCTTCATTTTATACACAGAGTTAAGACTTTGATGGGTAGAGGATCGTTCCTAAAATGAAGAGCTTGGATGATTATTCCCAAGTTTAACTGTGTACTTAATGCTTGAAGGACCTTCATTTCAAGAGTTAAATTAAATTCATGTAATAGTATAGAATATACTTTTGTATTGTTAAGGGCTATATCGCTATCCTATTGGAGTTGTTTCTAATATGGCAAGACGAGTCTTTGTGTTCTAGCTATGTACTTATGGTTCTTAAATGGAATGGATTTTTAGTCGTATGTTATGAAGTGAATTTATTTTTAAAATTTTTCGCAAATTTTTTAAGTCAATTATATGAATGAATGTGAAGGGCTTGTATAAGACATCCGAGAGGTCAAGTATATTATGCTGCTTCTAGGGGGTACTTCCTGGTCGTGACAATCAGAGTGTCACGTTCCAAAATGGTATTATGGATGAGGGTGTAACGTATTGAAATGAAATTATAGGATTAGAGTGTCACTTTCTGACACGGTATGATTAAATTCGAGTGTCCCGTTTGAACATGTTAATATTAAAGGAAAAAAAGTATTAATTTAACTTATTGTACTCAATCTAAAAGAACCTATTTCCAAAATTAGTGTGGTGTGGAAACATGAGTCCCCATATGCTTTCTTGATATTATCATTGATTGTTTACTTACTTTATTTTTGTTGTTACTGCTTCGTGTTGTTTGTTGCTTGCAACCAACTAAGTGTCATAGTTGATTTTATACTATTATTCATTGTATATTAGTTTACTATTTTTAGTTGGCCGATGATACTTACTCATTACGTGTTTTCCCGCACTGAGCCCTAATTGTATTTTCCTTTTATTGAAATCAGTGAGTATACTAGTGACTTTGACTCGCCCTCAGTTGTAGCAAGTCGCAAGCATATAAGGTTCCAAGTCAATGTATTCATTCAAGCTAGTGTTGGATTCTCACGGACATGACTTAATGTCCTTAATTTTCGTGCATAAACTATTTTATTTTATTATTTTTGTGTCTTTGATACTCTTACACTTAGTATTTGAACATTAGATGCCCTTAATAAGATGACTTTCGGGTTTGGAGATGACATATAGTAAACTTGAATGCATTTTTTTATTCTTTAACTAATAAGATTTAACTATCTCCAATACGATTAGCATTTCGTAAGTTGAATGATAAATATTAGTTAGGTTTGGATTCACTGGTTCTCCCACCTAGGAGGTTATGTTTGTGTGTAAGTTATGACTCAATTTAGGTCGTGACAAACATGGTTTCAGAGTGTTAGTTTCGGTGATCTCATCACACAAGGACATGTATAGAAGAGTCTTGCGGAATGGTATTGGGACGCCTTTAGTTTTATTCGAGAGGCTATAAGACTTTAGGAAAACTTCATTCCTTCATTATATCATGCTGATACTATAATCTAATTGGTTTTCGGTGATACAAATTAGTATTTGAACTTATTCACTCTATTTCACATAGGTTTAATACTGGAGTATTGGAAGTTAAAATATCAACACTATAAAGAAGAAGAAAATGTGCCCTTGGAAATAAGTATATATTTCTCGATAGACCATAGGGCATGTAACGACTAGTGCTCAACATGTTTTATAATTTAGATCATAAAGTTGCAACCCTTATGCATCATAGATATTTTTTATGAAGATATTTATGATTTCATTGATAATATTTTGAGCTGCATGGTAAAATAAATATAGAAGAGAGGCTTAATGTTAAATTTATGACATGCTATTTTTGGAGAGACAGAAAATGTTGTAATAGTATCATGTTGAGTGTCGATACTGAAGGAACTACGTATAACTTAAGAAATATTTTCTAATTTTCTTATTGCAATTATATACCACAAACTATAAGCGGCAGGAAAGAGATGATTTCCTTAGAATGAAGAAACGGAAGATATGTATTGCAACCTATGAGGTAAAATTTTATACTTTACTATATATCGGAAGATTTTCAAGAAGTTTCGTGAGGGATAACTAGAAATGAATATCATTGTATTAGAAAATATAGTTAGTAGAGTTTTCATAACATTTATTGGTTGTTAGCGAGTAAGGAATTCAGGTTGTGCGAATTGAGGTTATAAACTTTACTACATTTCCATTGGTTGTTATATGTTAATGATGGTCATTATATGACTACTATAATAGTATGCCAAATTTTTTGGATTTATGAAGTTTGTTACGTTTGTTATCGACCTGACCTAGGAAAGAATGCCAATTGCTTGGTATAGAAATAGAGAAGATTCAATAATATTTCCTCAGTTTTTAAATGGGTAGAATTGTGTGAACTATTCGGGTACGATGATATCGATAGGTATGATTTGTTCAATTGAGGTATCTAACATATTTTCATGGTGTCTAGTACTAGGTCAATGTGGAAAGGAATGTGTGGATTGTAAAATCTTACTACTAACTACTTAAGAAGTTCCCAGTTGTATGGCATGGTCTAGATAATAAGATTCATTGTTGCATTCACATTTGAGAAATCAACTAGTTTGTTACTATGGATGCTTGGTAAATCATTATTTTTAAGGATTTTTTTAGTGATGAATCATTGGTGTGGTATTAATGCAATAGGTAGTGAAATCTATATTTTGGGTTCTACAACAAATGATTTTATCTTAAGTTCCGAGTTAGAGGATTGATACCAGAATGACAAACTTATGTATATAGAAAGTCAGTGAGTATACTAGAGTGAATGTATTTGAAGATTTTCATAAGAGAGTGTTTATAAATTTGGGGTTAGTCATTGAATTTTATTGGTATACTAGTTAGTGATGGATTGTGATTGAGATGCAAATATAAAATACATATTGTTGGTTAAACAAATTTTATATGTAGTGATACTTGTGAGTATCTAAGGTTGTAATTTTCTACTATTCAGTGAGTAACGTGGTTGTATGAAAAGTTTTTTGAGATTTTGGTGGACTGCTAAAAAATAATTTTAAGGAGCTAGATCATAATACAAAAAATATAAATAATTAATAGAATGTAGGGTAATCTTCAAAAAGAGGGGAGAGCAAAAATATTTTTCTCTAATTGTATGGTGTAAAAAGGTATGTTCAAAATAGTTGTGTAATAGATTTAGATGTATGATTTCATCTATTTTTGTCTAGTTATGATAATAATTTCACTTCTTTGTCAGATTGGTCAAAAAAAATTTGAAAAGACTAGAAAACAGATTATACATATGTTCAACTGGAGTGTCACGATATGTTCTTTTATTGTTTTGAATTTAGTAATGAGTTTAATTGAATTTTTAGTGAAGGATATGGTGACCTCCATGATGTGGATAAGCAAATATGAAAGAAATCCTATAAAAAAATCAACATATGTAGTGCTAATATATGAAATGCTTTATTGCATTAATATTGAGTGAAAGGACTTATGTATGATTGGATCATAAAGTTTGTTATTGTAGGGTTAATCTTAGGGTTTTAATTTATGGTGTGCAGGAAAACATCATGGGTTGTTGGTAAAAGAAGAGATCAATAAGTGGTCTTGGGTAATTAACAAGTCTAAGAGGGTCGAGATATTAAGAATTTGGCACCATGACAAGATCTTGAGAATAGTGAAGGAGTAAAACTTCTCGTATAAACCCTTGCACTGTAGTGGAATGTTGTGTTTACTTTAGCCTATGAGTTTAGATGTGCCTGTAAGATATGAAGTAGTTTAGTACAGACTTACTAGGATTTTATCATTGACTTTCATAAATATTAGTTTTTTTTTAAAAAAAAATAGTGAGGTATAAAAAATTTAGATATTTACGTGGGGTTAGGTTTCTCAAATTATGATAGATGTCTTAAGAATAATGAACAAGGTTATATATAATTCTATCTGGTGATTAAGAACATAGACTTTGATTAATACTACTCCATAGATAGGACTATATAGGATGTTATGATGCGCTATATAGAAAGTTGATGGTGAATAGAGCTTATGATATTACGGATACATAGTAATTTGAGTGACCATCAATTTACCCAAGTGTTGACATCGAGGTATGTGAGTTTTTAGAATGGTAGCTAAAGCATGGTATGTGAAAGTTGTAAGTAGTTAACTTTTATTAAGATTTAATAGTTTTATCTTTATTGAGAGGTGTTATCAAATTGGAAATTAGCGCTATCACCTTGTTTCGAACTCGTATATTACTAGTGATGGTTTGGGTGTAAGGTAGATGATCAATGTGGTTATGATGTATTCTTAGTATAAAGAGTGCTGACTCAAGTATTAAGAGTGTTGACTCAATAAACCAAGCATGTGTGAAATTATAATAGGGACTAGATTAGTAATTTTGAGTTGCTAAAAAATAAACGACATAAATCCAGGTGAATGAAAATACTTTATATGGATAGTATGGAAGGAGTATCTAGAGTTATTTGACCTTTGTTATGAACATTATTATGTGACCAACTACTTCATTTTGAGTATTCTCTATAATATGAGACATGATTATGTCAATGCACACTGCCCAAGCAATGTTTCCTCAACCTGCAGAGGTGCTCCTCAAGGGCTTTTTGTTGGTCCTTGAAGAGTCATACTAGGACGTTTCGACCATGAAACAACTCCACAACTATTATCTACCATCTCACCACTTTTATTTGAGTAAGACTCCTAATAGATTGTAAAATAGGCTAGGACACGCTAGTTTCACTTTGAACAAACTTTTGGGGATGTTCTTGGACGGTTTTGTTTTAAAACTTCATTAATGACCTATATTCATTTAAGTAGATCATAAAACAGTTCTTAGACCTCATGACAACTATGTTAGGCTTTACGACTCGTCTTGAATTTTTGTAGAGTTATATTATCCCCGCCCCTTAGGGAAATTCATCCTCGAATGACATTAAAATTCTTTTGAAGGAAGGAATAAACTTACGACCTCCAACCCAACCAATTAAAAATAATAAATAAACATAAATCATATCATTTCGACATTGATAATTCTAAAACTCAAGTTACCACACATAAGGCTCAAAACAATTCATCATGAGGTAATTCCTTCTCACAACACACATGAGCTTAACATACATTACACGAGTCAATTATCTTAACGTTCAACTTATCAATAATTGACATAAATTTTCACTCAGACTCACCATGTCAAAATGCACAACATATCACAAACAAACCAAAAACGCAAAATTTCAAGTTTAAATGTTAATTTTACATTAATGCAACTTTTTAAAAATGAAAATTTTTTCAAGACTTAAACAAAAATTATGAAACATCAATTCCTAGTCATATTTACATAATAACAAAGAATGACGAACCCTAATTATCAAAAGATGAGGGTAACGGGACTTCATGTCGGCCTCGTACTTTCACGTTACACCCTCGACTAAGTGATTCTTCCATAACAAATTTATAGAAACCACCTCTTTTTTCCTTAACTTATTGACTTGCAAATCAAGAACATGAACCGAAAAATCCTCATATGAGATATTATCCTTGATACCAAGAACCTCAATAGGAAGAATGGAGTCGGGATCACCGATACATTTCTTCACCAAAGAAACATTGAAAACCGGATTGACTGAAGCCAATTCAATAGGGAGTCCAATTCATAGGCTACCTTAAAACCCTTTGGAAAATATATAGGGACCTACTTAACGAGGAATCAATTTTCCCTTCTATCCAAATCTAACCACCCCTTTCATTGGTGAAATTTTCAAATAAAATTTATAGCCTCTTTCAAACTCCAAATCCATTCTCCTATTATCGGCATAAAACTTTTACCGACTATAGGATTTTTCCAACTAGTTCTTTATGATATGAACCTTTTTTAAAAAATATAAACCGAATCGAAACCATGAAGCGAAGGCTCACCCACTTCAAACCATCCAATAGGAGACCTACACCTCCTGTCATACAATGCTACATAAAGAGCCATGGAAATTGATGAATGAAAAATATTATTAGAAGCGAAATCCATCAAAGGAAAATTTTTATCCCATTTCCCTTTAAAATTAATAGTGCAATCTCTAAGAATATCCTCAAGGGTTTGAATAGTGCATTCTTCTTTGGGGATGGAAAGCGGTACTCAACTTCACCTTAGTACCCAATCCTTTTTTAACGACCTTCAAAACATAGATGTGAATTATGCACCCCGATCCGATATAATGTATAATGGAATACGATGGCAACAAACAATCTCAACTATAAATATCCTAGCATAAACTTCCGTAAGTAGATTTGAAAAGAATAAAGCGGGTGGACATAGTCAACCTGTCCATAACCATCCATATAGATTCATATGACCTTTGAGTCCGTGGTAAAACCATTACAAAGTCCATATTGATGTCTTCCCTCTTCCAAGTAGGAAATTGGATCTCTTGTAGCAAGCCATACGACTTTTGATGTTTGACTTTTACATGATGGCAATTTTTAAATTTAGCGTCAAACACCACAATGTCCCTCTTCAGACCTTCCCACCAATATATCTCCTTTAGGTAATGGTACATTTTTGTCGAACCCGGATGAATGGAGTAGCGAGGCCTTTGGTCTTCTTCAAGGATCCGGTCCCTCAACCCACCCACATTGGGAACACATAGTCTCCCTTGGAACCTTAAAATACCATCCCTTCTAGGGATAATGTCTCATTAAGTTTTCCAAGGAACGATTCTTTTAACTCCATTAATAATTTGTCGAGGTGTTGTTTGGATTTCACATCATTAATTAGTGATTATTCGGAGTGTTTACAAACCACGAAACCACCATCCAAAGAATCTTCTGACCTCACCCCCAACCTAGCCAACCTATTTAAATACCTCCATAGGTCATTGTTGGCTTTATCAATGTGGGATACACTACCAACAGTGATACGACTTAGGGCATCCGCAACTACATTAGCCTTGTAGGTGTAATAGAGGATACTCATGTTATAATCATTCAACAATTCTAACCACCTCTTTTGCCGGAGATTCAACTCCTTTTGAGTAAACACATATTGGAGACTCTTATGGTCGGTAAAGACATAAACATGAACCCCATACAAGTAATGCCTCCATATTTTCAAAGCAAACACCACGGCCGCAAATTTAAGGTCATGAGTGGATAATTTCTCTCATGTAACTTAAGTTTCCAAAAAGACTAGGATATCACTTTCAAATGTTGCATAACCACACACCCTAAACTCATACGGGATGCATAACAATACACGACAAAACCCTTTTTACCATCTGGTATAATTAACACTGGATCGAAAGTGAGCCTATCTTTCGACAATTAGAAAATTTTTTCACATGCCTGCGACTACTCAAATTTCTTACACTTTTGGGTCAAAGTAGGCAAGGGAGATGTAATGTATTCAAATCCATCCATGAATCTCCGATAATAACCCATTAAACTCAAGAAACTCCTACTGTCGGTCGAAGTTAATGGTGTCGACCAATTCTTAGTCACCTCTGTTTTCCTCTGGTATACATCAACTCCCTCACTTGAGATGATATGCCCAAGAAATGCTACTAACATCAACCAAATCTCGCACTTGCTATAATTGGCAAATAGTTAACGATCCTTATGGGTTTGGAATACTCCCCTTAAATGACACTTATGATCACTCTCATTTTTCCAATATACAAAGATATCGTCAATGAACAGAATGAAAAATTAATCTAGTTAATTTTTAAATACCCTATTCATTAGGTCCATAAAGGTCACCAAAGAATTAGTGAGACCAAAATACATTACCAAGAACTCATAGTGTGCATACCTAGTCCTAAAGGATGATTTTGGTACATCCCCACCTCTAACCCCATGTTGGTGATACCCCAATCTCATGTCAATTTTCAAAAAGTAGCTCACCCCTTCGATTCGATCAAACAAGTCGTCAATCAGAGGGAGAGGTTACTTATTCTTAAAGGTAAACTTGTTATGTAGGCGGTAATCAAGACATATTATCAAGGCTCCATCCTTCTTCTTTACAAAAAAAAACCCAGAGTACGCCATGGAGAAATATTAGTCCTTATAAAACCCTTATCTAGTACTTGAGTTGGGCTTTCAACTCCTTCAATTCGGCCGGAATCATCCAACGAGAAGGAATTGAAAATGGCATTTGTACAGGTAGAAAATTATTGCCAAAGTTAATTTCTCATTCGGAAGGAATACTTGGAAGGTTATAAGGAAAGACCTCCGTAAACTCACTAACTACGTATACTGACTCAATGGGAGTAATTTTTGAGTCTAAATCTTGGACTCTTACTATGTGATATAGAAAACCCTTTGAGATCATTTTTCATGCTATTAGACAAGAGAAAATACGACCTCTACAAATAGAATCTCCCCGTTTCCTCTCAACAACAGGTTCATTTGGAAAGTTAAACTTCACCACCCTTGTCCTACTATAAATAGAGGCAAAGAAAGCATGCAACAAATTTCTACCCAATATAATATGAAGTTCAAAAATATCTAGTTCTACTATGTCAAAATAAGAAACACTATTGGGCAACATTATAGGACGATTATTGTACATTGTTTTTGCAAAAAACTAACTCACCCACCGGAGTGGACACTATAAAAGGTTCATGCAAAATATCTGGTAAAATATCAAACTTTTTTCCTACTAGAGGAGTAACAAATGATAAAGTAGCGCCGAGATCAAGTATCGTATATACATCAATAGAGAAGGCTTTCAACATACCGGTCACCACATCAGAAGAATTCTCTTGCTTACCCCTAGAGCGGAAAGAATAGAAGCGGTTCTTCTTTGGTGCCTCATTAGAACCACTTGCTTGAGTATTACCACTACCCTTGTCTTGACTCCTCACGTCAGGGAAATCCCTTCCCTTGTTCCCATTCTTTCCATAAAAAAATAATTATATGTCCCCTTAAGGCAATCACCATAGTACTTCTTGAAAAACTTTCCAAAAGTTTTCTTCTCGGTTGGTGAATTAGTACCTTTTACCTTCATGAATACTCATACCTCCTTGGCAAAGGTTAATGAACTCGACCAATTTTTCCTTCCTCAAATACCTAGGAGTGAACCGATCAAGAAAGTATTTGTTGAAGATCTCCTAAGTCAAAAGGAAAACCTCTCAAGCTCCTATTATCCCTCCATTGCATAAAACATGCTTGTGCAACGTCCTTTAGTTGATAGGTGGCCAACTAACTTCTCACTTGTGGACATCCCAATAGTCAAATATATTTAAGAGACTTTATAAATGAATTCTTGGGGGTCTTCATCAATCTTAGACGCGTAGAAAGTAGTACGGTTCTTCCAAGTGAAATCCTTAGACAGGAAGCCATAGTACTGACTTGTTGATGAGGACAGGGCACAACCTCTAGGATCTCTTGGATCTTCATATCTTGGGCTTGATCCGTGGCCGCTTGTGCTTAAGTAGTGATATCTTGGGCCATTTAGAGAAGAGCGGTCCTTATATTCTCATCTGTCAAAGAAGGAGGATTGACTGGTGCATGCTCCATGTCAGCATCTTCTTGTAGTTGAGGAATTTGATCACCATGGGGAGGAACTCCCGCATAGAAGATTTTCTCTTCGAGTCTTCGATCCGCATTCCTTCGAGTGCTCATTCTTCCTGTAAGTACAACAGTAGTATAAAATGCAAAAGAACATCATAAGTATACTCTAACGACACGATACAGGATTTCCAAGAAAGAGAGTGATTCCTAGGCATCACATAGGTTCCTATTCATAAGTATGGAGCTTCAAAATTATGAATATAAACCTACATAGAAGTGGTAGAGAGACACACATAACTCAATGATATTCAGCCTTCTTTTCTGATACCATGTTTGTCACATCCGGGGTTACCTCCTATAAGTAACAGTCATCGTCATCCTCTTTAAGGATAAGACTAGCCTCTTAGTCTCATATCATTACATGCATAGATTGAAATTGTAGAAAATTTAAAACTTTTTATTAGATCCACTTGGAGGTTTACATAGACTTCTACATACACATAATATAGTTGTATCGAGTTTACATAGACCTTTCGTAAAGGAAGGTTACATAGACTTTAATTTTTAATGCATATACATATCTAAGATAGAAAGATAGTATCAAAGATTATAGCATCTCAATCAATCTAAATGATCATCACAATATGGGTATAGCCTCCATCAAATGTAAATAAGCCAAATTTAGGCTTATACAAGTCGTAATACAATGAAAGTGGAATCAACATAAATTTCATAGAAAAATAAAGGAGCTTTTAGGAAAGAATATTTGTATCGCCATCAGGAAGTAAGGACCTACCCACTTGGATGATAGAGAATATCCAAGCCTTCTTCCAGTCGTTCGAAATGAGTCTGCAACAACCAATACCTAAAATTTTTTGGAAAAGAAAATAAAATTGGGTTAGTACTCCACATACACTATGTATGAGAACATATGCATATATACTATCAAAATATGCTAAAAAGGGAAACTTAGTCAAAATGCCATTTTGCCCCGTTTTAGAAGTTTAATGCAAAATCAAGCAATTCATACCAATACCCACCAAACAAGCTTACTAACTAAAACAAGTAATAAATATCCCAACATACTTGAACTCATAATTTACTACAACCCTCCAATCAAGGAATAAAATCACAAGCATGAATAAGAGTTAACCATATCATAATACGTAAAACAACTACTCATGAATGCTTATCAAGTTAACATGTACAATGACCAAGCAAAGACCCATAACCTTACTCACTCAAGTAGCCTCAATAAGTAACTATAACCAACGTCCAACTGCAAATAATATAACATTTAGATATACGTTTCATCTTATTTTAACAATACAACCCAACACATACTAATAAGTGAACTAAGCAACATGTAATATTAACAATGTTCAAAGTTCATCATGTACATATAACATATCATCATAATATAAACATAATTATAAGAAAATCCTCGTAAGACTCCCCGCAAGGCTAACTAGTTCAATGCTTAGGTAGAGTCTCATACTCCTACCTAGAAAAAACTAGACCCCTTACGTTATCTAAGTTAGAGTCAAAATTTTATAATCCAAGTAAGAGTCCAAAAGAAGGTGGATTACTTGCAAAGGTAGTACCAAAACATGAAGCATAGAACTACGTAGATCCACTACCTAGTATTCCTATTGGGGTAACATATTTCAAGAACTAGGATATATAGTTGGGACCCTCTTTCTTTACCATGCATTATAGTCTCCAATCTCAAGAGTAATTTAGTACTCCTACCTTCCCTGTGTGGGAAGGGACACTCCTCAATCTAGTTCACTCGGTACTAAGATAAATTCACTTTTTGAAATGTGTTTAAGCCTTTAATTATCAATTCTAGCTTAGTTTAGGTCATACGGTCTACCCCTTGAATATTCATCATCATCAATAGCTCAATATTAATTGTATGAGTAAGAGTTCTTTCATCACAATTCATATAGGTGAGGCTAACACATATTGAATATCATTAAATAATAAGGCACATTGGTATACATCGCCAATCATATAAACTTTACATCATAACAACCTCACAACCAGAATAAAGTCATTTCAATTCGACATCATACAAACCTATCAATCCTAATACAAGGCACACTCCAATATAACATCATGACTTAACCATAATTAATCACAATTTGAAGTAAAGATAGATATCTAAGACATACAAAGTCTTCCTCATAGTTCATCATCAAGGCCTTACCATAAGCCCTAAATTAAATCAATTTTATATGTACAACATCATAATTCAATATTCATCATGATAACAAAACTAGAATAAACACTATTGCACAGTTAAATACTAGATCATAACTTAAAATAAGAGGACTAGGTCAACTCACTTTCTAACCTATATAATCTTGTCATATGTAGAATAAAAAGAGTAAAATACACTTAAATTTGTTAATTATTATTGTAATGACGTCATCTAATATTGAATTTACACATAAACAAGACAATTGAATAAATCACAACCCAATTTACATTAAGATCAAACTTAGAGTTAGGGGATACAAATCAAAATCTTCAAATTGAACCAAATTATCACAATTTATCATAATCAAGTTAAAATACATGTACATCTATCCATTATATACTAGATAAACCATAAAAACTCAATTCACATCATCAATTTTGTAATTGGATGAAACCCGTATGAAAACTCAACTTTTGAAATCCATTTTGAAGGAACCCTTTGAGGAAACAGTCTCAAAGGTGAATTAGATCCCATACCTTAAAGTTTGATGAAGAATCGATGGTGAATTCTTCCCCAAACCCCTTTCCTTACTAGTAAGAAATGGTTATTTCAAGTAGAGAGAGAAATATGAGAGAACGGAGAAAGTTTGTATTTTGAGTTGTAATTAGATTAATTGGGGTTGAGTTTATTTATATAGGAGTTAAATTAGTTAATTATTATTACCTTAATCCCTAACTGACCACTAAACCACATAAATAGTTATATGATTTAATTTAAACGTTCAGGAAAATCAAGACCCTCACAGACGAAACACCGTCGACGGGCCATCTGTGAGTCGACGGACTGACCCCCCTCCCTCCTGTACATCCTAGGTAAGGTCAGAGACTTTTAAAGGCGAGGTCTTCATCAATTTTCTAAGTGTGGGAGGACGGATGCATCAACTCCCCGTCAGTCCACACACGGACCGTAGCTTTTCCCATCTATGCACACTGCCCAGGAAGTGTTGCCTCAACTTGTAGGGGTCCTCCTTAAGGGCCCTTGGTTAGTCCTTGGGGAGATGTACATGGAAAATACGACCATTAAACAACTTAAATACCTATAATCTACCTTTTCACTACTTTTCATAAATTTTGGACTCCAAAAAGCTAGTCAAATAGTCTAAGACACGCTAGTACATCTATTAACCAACTATCGGACGGCATGGACGTTTTTGGATTTTTTAGTTCTTAAAATTCCTAAAAGACCTATATTCATTAAAATAGGTCTTAAAACATTTCTTATACCTCATGATTGAATATGGGCAACCGACTGACGTATACAAACTGAAAAAATAAGCAACTAAAATAGCTAGTGGGTTGACGAATCGTTGCTTTACAGAAATAGCTAATACTACTTGAGTTGTAAGTAAAAAAAAGGCTAACCAGCATTTGTTTAGTCTTTGTGAAACGTCTTGAGTTTTAGAAGTGTTACACGTACATTGCTTGGGAAAAGTGAAAGAATATGGGTTAGTACAAACTACATGTACTAAGTATAGAAACATATGCACATAAAACATTTGAAATAATTCATAAAAGGAAATATAGTTAAAAACCATCATAAGTAACTTTTTAAGCCTTTTATGCACTACATGAGCATATACAAGTCAATAGGAATAGCATCATTAAGAATTAGTCATATCCAATATATGACAACCATTATCAATAACGTCATATAAATATTATAGCATCATATTAACGTAATACCAACATGAATTACTCTGACATAATGTCATATCAACAATTCATGCACAAGAGTTCATATCATCAAAGCATATAAGACTGTTAGTCAAAATTCCATCACAAGCATACAAGTGCAATGGTGATGTGAAGCCCCACAACCCTACAAATCAATTAAGATAGAAAAGAGACAATATGGAATGTATGAATTTCATATATCTTCATATCATGCATATTCATCATCATATATATCAACATTGACCAATATCATGTTCATCAATGAAACAAACATCATAAAGGATCATCAAAATGTAAAGTCAACATAAGAATTTCATTCATATCATATGTACAAAAGAACAACCTCATAGGGCTCCTCTCAATGTCATCTTATGCAATTAAAGATGGGTCCCACACCCCTGCCTACAATAAGTAAAACACCTTAATTCACCTATGTTAGTGTTCACTTTATTACATTCATTCATTCATTGTAGTTTCGGGAACAATCTCCTTAACCTAGAATAGACCATGTGAGATAAACATCAAATCCGGTGTCATGGAACCCTACACTGAAAGAAGGTGGTCTACTTTCCTACGTAGAACCAAAACATGAACAAAGCCTTTTTTTTGGATCCACTAGCTGGTATACATATGAGGGCAATATAGTTAAGGAACTAGACGATATGTATTGGACCCACTACATGCCCATATGAATTAAAGTCCTCATCTCATGAGAATTATTGTGAACCTACCTTCCCACATTGGGAAGTGACACCTCTAATTTCTAGGGTGCTAGGTGCTAAGCTAAAGTCCATTTCTAAAATATATTAAGTCTTTCTTAATCATCATATCTTAATATAGTCCATAGGATACTAACCTTTTGTATAATCATGTCATTAGATAATTAGGTATAGGATGATAATTTCCTTTCAGTATCACCCTTCATTTGTGAGATCAACACATCATAGTCATATCATAGTATGCCACAGAAGTGATTCATATTCAAACTTGTATCATCATATACTTAACATGATATCACAATTCAAAATATTCGTAACATGCCTTCACATTCATGATATCACTATCTTCTTAATCTATTAACATAGAATAATTCAATTAAGCATCATCATTAAGTATAAACAATCATCATTTGAAGTAAAAAACTCATAATCTTAAAGTGTTACAAAATAACCTCCATAAGACTCATTCAATATTTTACCATCAATACAACAATATTCATCCATATTTTACATACTATTATCATATAATATTAATATATACAAGAACTTAGTCTATTGCATCATCACTAACAAAATCAAACGCAATTCATAACCTAGGGTTACAGAAAAAGGGTTCAATAATAGAATCTTTCATAGAACTAGGTCAAAGACTAACAAATAGAACAATTAACCTATAAACAATCATAATTTATCAATAAAAATCAAATAATTTGAATGTCAAATCAATTTTAAAAGTAATTAACAAAATTGGAAAAGAACCCATCTTTTTGATATCATTAGAAACAAATTTTAAAAATTGTCATGTGGAAAGAGATCCCAAGAGTGAATAGATTCAATATCTTAGGATTACTAGAAGATCTATGGAGAAAAAAGTGAGCCTTGGATCCCTAATCAATCTTGGAGTTGGTCTTCAATAGTGGTCTGTCGAATAGAAAGAGAAAGTAGGGAGAAGTTGGAGAGAATTAGATTTGGAAATTATGGAGGTGTTTAGTTACTTTAATGAGTTATATGACTTTTATAGTCCCAAACAAACTGATTTTAATCGACCTTATCCCTCACATAATTAACTAACTAAATATTTAACTTAACTAAAAACATGTAAGTAACTCGACCCTCAAATGATGGTAGTCCGTTGATGGCCCATTGTCCGAACACGACACCATGATGGTGCTCCATGGTTTTGTTTAGAGAGAGAGTTTCTTTATCCCTTCATTAAATGTTGCTAAGTCTTTACCAACGACCATTACTGACGGCTCGTCGCTGCGCCTCTTTAAAATTGACAATTTTTAGTCAAAACTTTGGGTCCTCTTAAAGTTCATCCTGTATACTTTGTATGGTTAACTTAGTCCAACCTTGGGTTGTTATTTCTATTATCTCATATGTTAATAATATGTCATAAATTTCTCTTTTTATATCAGTATTCAGATTTTTTAGTATATAGAGTAGTAATATCTTATTATTCTTCTTTCTGTCTTTTAAACCAGTTTTTTAGTATAGGTATGTCAAGTATTTTTTCAACACTTAAATCTAATTCTTTTCCTTTTATTTGTTCAAAATGTGTATTATCAAATATAATTTTTTGGTGTGATGATTCTTCATCTTCATAGTTCTCTTTAGATATTATTTCGTTTTCAGACATATTATATGTGGGTAAAATTTATCTAAAAATGGCATTCCTAATAGCATATGTGTTCTTTATCTTTGTTGTCAAAATGATATTCAACATCTTTTTTGAATTTTTTGTATAATGGTTTTAAATTTTCTGCTAATTTTGGTATATATTCCCTTACTTGATTTACTAATCCTAAAAATGATTGTAATTTCTTTTTTGTATCTATATTTTCATCAATAGTGATAATTTTTTGTTCTATGTGAGTTTGTATTTTTATTTGTTCAGTACTATCAAATAATTTCACAAAACCAAATGCATTATAATATATATGAGAATGATACAAAAAATTCTTCATCGTTCATTACAGTAGATCGAGTTTACTTCTTGCCATATTTAAAATTCAATTGCCGACATTTTCCTCCACATTCAAAATAGAATTATATGTTAGTGACAAAATCATATATTTAATATGCTTGAATTAATATTCAGACAAACAAATTCATCACAGTAAATACTGTGGAAGTGCATTATTGGTCACACTTAAAAATTGTGATCAAAATATATAAGTTGCAATAGAAGAAGAAACATTTACATAGTATAAAGGAGCTTACAGAAATTGGACTTTAAAAACTTTCTAAGAAGTCTTAGTAAAACAATTTGTTTCCACACCCTGATTCACTACAAAAAGAACAAACAATCGAAACTTTTCAAATAAATACTCTGTTAGAGCTGCAACAAAATATATTTTTTGCGCACCAATTTCTCAACTAAATCATCTACAAAGGGAATATAAAAATAATTCAGTTGCAAGATTCTCTTTTATTTTCATATCGTATTACGTCAATCAAAAGATGGTCCAGCTCAAAAACTTAATAAATTAATTGTACCGCAAATTCAAGCATCATGAGAAATTTTATCTATAGGTTGTAGAACCAACCTTAAATTCCAAAAACTACTCAAAGAATTTACCTGCTATAATCAAGCAGCTCGCAAAAAATATACCAAGTGAAATCCTCACTAACAACATAAGTGAACAGTAGCAATAAGATGATTTTTAGTTCATTGGAGTAACAAACATGACTATAGTTATTATTGCAGAGGTGTATCAAAAGATTCCAACCTATAAACACGATTCAATTTTATTACTGTTCTTCACTCATTTCAAAAAGACAATAATAATTACTCCTAAACCGTAAAAAAGAAAAAACAATCAAACGATCGAAACTTTTAAAAACCTATAAAAACAAGCAAACACAAAGTGAATGTATAAAATTTATTGATATTCTACTTTTAAAAACAAGCAAAGTTCATTTAAAAGACGCATTGCATCTCTTTCCTTGATTTCTTTCAATATGAGCACTTCTTTTTATTGCTCTTTTCTTTTGTAAGATGAAATCATTCCTCATATTGAAAATTTTGTAGGTAGCAAACAGAAAGTGAACGTATAAACTTTATTGATATTATACTTTTTCTAATATCACTTTCATCAAACACCACACTTTCACCCCATCATAAAACTTTAAAATTGCCTTTTTGAAGGCTCCAAAAGATATCTTACAACTCATTTATTACAAAAATAGACCCAAAATGAAAATACAATAGTAAACAGACAGCCACCTTAATACTATTTGTACAATTTCTCATTTTACATTATTCTAAACTACTTTTCCTCTTCAATATATATGCTTAATTATACACAGTCATACTCAGAACTGCCACTTTAGTGGCCCGATGCAATGTGCTTAATCAGGTCCATCACTAGTGTGCTGCAATAACAACTAGGAAAAACATTAGAAGCAGACCACAAACACTTTAAGTGTTGCATAACACAGTTCTTGTAAAGGAGAATGTTAAAAGATCGGTCTACAACAACTCTAAATTGAAAGAGAAGGATTTACCTGTAGCCCATTTTTTGCATACCAAGGAAGAAGATTTACATAGATCTTTCAAAGCAATTCAAGCCTTGGCATCAAAAATACTTGATCTCCAAATTATAATCATTTAAATTAAAAATCAGCTAAATTAACACTTTGAATCTCTAGTCTTGTTAAGGCAAGTTCAATACAAAAGGAATTTACCGACTAAATGCATTAGGCAGAAGCGATAGACATTTGTTGTTTTTAAACAATTATGCATACAAAGAAGTAGAAAAAGAATTGAAAATATTGATTAATAATTTGAACTTCGATTCCTCAAAACTGGATACAAGTCAATATAGGAATTACATAACAAATCATATATTCTTTTATAAAAATATATCAAAAACTCGATAAACATTAAACTCGATGTTCGAATTCTCCAAATAAATTCTAAATGAGAAAAATTCCTCTTTCACACACATATACACTACCACAGGAGGCCGTGAACCTATTAGAAAATCGAGAGTTTCTCAAACTTCTGAGAAAGCCGAAACACTACCTGAAACCGAGTTGATGAAGCGAGATATTCTTTCTCCGAAACAATCTAGTAATGGATGACCCACTTCTCAACAGAATCTCGGCTCGTACAGATAACCCACACACCGCCTCTTGCTTATATGGTACGAAGAAACCTTGTTTCCTTTCAATTTCCCTTGAATTATCAAAAGCCCAACAATGTTTTTCAACCAAACAAACAACATTGGTTAGCTTGAACGAAATTTCTAGTTCATGAATCGCCTAATCATAGAAGACATGAGAAATTAGGAATGGACTTAGCTGAAGTGAGGTGGGAAAATCCTTTAGACGATGAAATATAGGTTTTACCTTTCTACAGATTGAGGGAAATAGATATTTTGCAATAGTTTTTAAGCGTTTTGTATAGAAGATAGAGAATTTTTTATATGTTTTATTAATTATTTTTGTGTAGAATAAATGTGTGAGGGAATAGAATATTTAAGTGAAAATTTTAGGTCACACTTGTAATGTGTTGCTTTTACAATTATGAAAATAGGACATTATAAAAGTGTAGTCATATATGTAAATAATTGTTGCCATTAATTTTATATTATGACAATGCTTATAAAGTGTAGTAAATACCATAAAAAAGTCTGCTTTACAAGTGTTACCAGTATTATGGTTGCCAAAAGTTAAAAATTTAGGGTACATTTTAAAAGCGTTCCCAAAAATATTTTAGGCAACAAATTGGAAGCGTTGCTGAGATTTAGTGTGGCCATAGGCCTCAAATGGTGTAGTGAATGACTCAACACTATAAGCCCTACAAACAACAACATCAACAACATAAAAATATTATTAGTCACACAGCCCATAAGAATAATTCACAACTCCTTTCAACACATAACCATGATATTGCACATAACAACTCAATTCAAAATTATACCATATACAAGAGCTCAACATCACAACATGATGACTACCTTCTCAATATAACGATGATCTCAACATGAACATCAAGTGTAAGTTATGCAAACCTTCTTTAAAAACACATTAACATTCTCATCATTTCATAAAGATGACTATACCCATAATCATATTTAAGTGTAATCAAGCAAAAGTGCACTTTTTCCATAAAAACTCATTTACCATGAACCTTTACCAATAATGTCCAGATAATAGCAAATCAATTAAAGTTCAACATTATTCATTCTTTTATATAAGAAGATTACTAACCTCAACTCTTCCTAGAATTATGGGGAAATTGATGAGGATAACGGGACTTGATGTTGGCTTCGGCCTCCCACATTGCTCCCTCAACTAGGTGGTTTATCCATAGGACTTTTAAGTAGACCACATTTTTGTGCATCAACTTATTGAGTTGAAGATATAGAATTTCAATTAGACCCACTTCATAAGAAATGTTCTCATTCACACCTAACCGTTCAATCTGGAGAATGGATATGGGGTCACGTATACAGTTCTTAATCATGGAGACATGAAATATAGGATGAACCAGGGAATTCACTTGGTAACTTCAAATCATAAGCAACCTTCCCAACCCATTTGATTATCCTATAAGGTGTCACGACCCACAACCGGTCGCGACTGGCACCCACATTTTACCCTCCTATGTGAGCGAACCAACCAATCTAAACCTTAACATTTCAATATAATATCAACTGAAAGTAATGCGGAAGACTTAACTCAGTAATAAAATCAATAACTATTATTATCCCCAAAATCTGGAAGTCATCACCACAAGAACATCTATGATCAAATGACTAAACTAAGAGTATTCTAAAAGCTAAAAATACATAAGAAGCTAGTCCATGCCGGAAGTTCAAGGCATCAAGACTTGAAGAAGAAGATCCAGTCCAAGCTAGAAGCATTAGCTCACCCTGAATTTCCGATGTGGTAAGACTGGCTTGAATTACTGTTGAGTCGAAGACGACGGCACGTTTGCTGCACTCCACAAATAAACAAGAAGAAAACATAAAAGTAGGGGTCAGTACAAAACACGGGTACTGAGTAGATATCATCGGCCAACTCAAAATAGAAAACAGTATATATTAAGCAATATTATAAAATCAACTAATATCCTTAGTATGCAACATTTACAGTTACCATAACCCTTGGTTACAACACCAAGCACATCAATGAGGACTCACGCCTCCTCATCATACTCATTTGGGAATTAGGTTCATTAGAATTTGAATATATTATCATCTTTCAAGATTCATTATCTTTATTCCCCTCGTGTCGGTACGTGACACTCCGCTCCTCATATACTATCCTGGTGTCGGAACGTGACACTCCGATCCTCATTCTATCCTGGTGTCGAAACGTGACACCCGATCTATATTCTATCCTGGTACCGGAATGTGGCACCCGATCCATATACTATCCTGGTGTCGGAATGTGACACACGATCCATATACTATCCTGGTGTCGGAACGTGACACTCCGATCCTCATATTCTATCCTGGTACCGGAACGTGGCACCCGATCCATATACTATCCTGGTGTCGGAACGTGACACTCCGATCCTCATATACTATCCTGGTACCAGAACGTGGCACCCGATCCCCTAATCTCACTACTTTCGTTCATCAAGCCTTCTTTTATACCAAGGCATCATCATTAACAAAGTAGATTAGGGTTTCTTTCAAGATTCAGGATTCAATAGCTTCATCATGCTTATTATATCATAATTACATAATCACATCATTCATGCAAACATACAATTAAGCATATAGAAGGGTTTACAATACTACTAACACATATCATTCACTATTAAGAGTTTACTACGAATAGCATGAAAATAACCATAACCTACCTCCACCGAAGAATTGAAATCAATTAAGTTAATCCTCAAAACTTGGTGCTTTCCTCTTCTCTCGATCGTTTCTCTCTCTCCCTTCTTGTTCTTTCTATTTTTCTTATTCAAACCCTCTTTCTTTTACCCTAATTAACATATAACTAAGAATAAAAGATAACATTAATAACCCACTAATTAACTTAAGGTTACCCCTTTTAACCCCCAAGTAATTAGACTTATTAACATTAACCCCCTAACTTTATAATTTAAGCAGGAATAGTCAAAAACGTCCCTTAAAACGTATAATGAAATCCGACCCGAACTAGGATTGCGTAGCCCGTGATGGGCCGTCGCGCCTGCGACAGTCCGTCCTGCTGTCCGTCGAACGATACAGAGACTCGTTTTTAAGTGGGTGGCCTGTGACGGGCCGTCGAGCCTGCGACGGTCCGTCCTGCCACTCCGTCACGAAGTTCAGAGAGTCGATTTTCAGTACCCAATTTCAGATTTTCTAAGTGTTTTGAAACGAGAACCTGCGACGGTCCGTCGTGCCTACGACGGTCCGTCGTGGGGCCCGTTGTCCTTGCCAGTTTTTCCAGAATCGAAGTCTGCTACTCAAAACGACTAAACAGGTCGTTACAATAGATACCAATTTACCCATCGTTCGTCCCCGAAGGATCACAAGAAGGAAGACAAAGGCGAAAAGGAGTACCTGAATCTGTAAACAGGTGTGGGTATCTTTCTCGCATATCGACCTCCTTCTCCCAAGTTGCTTCTTCAACTGGACAATTCTTCCATTGCACCTTGATAGATGCAATCTCCCTTGATCTCAACTTGCGAAATTCCCTATCTAGAATGGCTAAAGGTTCCTCCTCATAAAACAAATTCTCGTCAAGCAAAACTGAATCCCAACGGATAATGTAGTTTCCATCCCCATGATGTCTTTTCAACATAGACACATTGAATAACGGATGTACTCCGGACAGCCCTGGAAGCAAGGCTAACTCATAAGCCACTTCCCCTACTCGTTTAAGTACTTCGAAGGGACCAATATACCTTGGGCTTAGTTTACCTCTTTTACCAAACCGCATCACCCCTTTCATTGGCGAAGCCTTCAACAAGACTTGTTCACCCTCCATGAATTCTAAGTCTCTAACCTTTCGATCTGCATATTCCTTTTGTCTACTTTGCGCCGCTAGAAGCTTTTCTTGAATAGACTTCACTTTCTCTATTGAATCCCTCAAAAGGTCAGTACCCCAAGGTCTAACCTCGAATGCATCAAACCAACCAATGGGAGACCTTCATCTCCTCCCATACAGTGCTTCAAATGGGGCCATATCAATACTTGAGTGATAGCTATTGTTGTAGGAGAACTCTGCTAAGGGTAAGAAGCTATCCCAATGACTACCAAACTCTATCACACATGCACGAAGCATATCCTCCAACATTTGAATCGTTCGTTCAGACTGACCATCGGTCTGAGGATGGAACGCAGTACTAAGGTCCAACCTAGTACCCAATTCTGCATGCAATGTTTTCCAAAACTTAGAAGTAAAGTGCGTACCTCTATCTGATATGATGGATAGTGGAACCCCATGCAATTGAACGATTTCTGAGATATAGATCTTGGCTAACTTCTCGGCATTGTAAGTCACCTTAACCGGAACGAAATGAGCGGACTTAGTTAACCTATTAACAATCACCCAAATGGAGTCATACTTACCTATTGTCTTCGGAAGGCCAACCACGAAATCCATTGCAATCCTTTCCCACTTCCATTCAGGAATGGGCATTCTCTGAAGTGTTCCTCCGGGCCTTTGTTGTTCATATTTTACTTGTTGACAGTTTGGACATTTGGCAATAAAATCCACAATAACCCGCTTCATTCTACTCCACAAAAAGTGTTGCTTTAGGTCGCGGTACATCTTGGTTGCACCCGGATGTATACAATACCTTGAACTATGAGCCTCTGTCAAAATAGTGTTGATCAAATCATTAACTCGGGGTACACATACCCTTCCCTTGATTCTCATAACACCTTCCTCATAGATTGTCTCTTCTTTAGCCTATCCTTTCAACACTTTATCTCGGATCCGGATCAATTTTTCATCATTGAACTGTTTTCCCTTAATCTTGTCAAGAAAAGAAGATCTTGACTCCACACTAGCCAACAATCCTCCCTTCTCATTTACTTCTAACCTCATCAAGTCGTTAGCCAGAGTCTGAACTTCTCTAGCCAATGGGCGTCTAGAAGCTTGCAAGTGAGCTAGATTTCTCATGCTTCCCGCCTTTCTACTTAAAGCGTCCGCTACAACATTCGCCTTCCCCGGATGATACAAAATAGTGATGTCGTAGTCTTTCAGTAGTTCCATCCATCTCCTCTGTCTCAAGTTTAAATCTTTCTGAGTAAAGACATACTGAAGGCTACGATGATCCGTGTAGACCTCACACTTAACCCCATATAAATAGTGTCTCCATTGCTTTAGTGCAAACACTACCGCGGCCAATTCCAATCAAGAGTTGCGTAGTTACGTTCATGCTCTTTTAATTGTGTTGAAGCATAAGCAAATACACTCTTCTCTTGCATTAGCACTGCGCCAAACCCAGAATAGGATGCGTCACAATAAACAATGAAGTCATTACCTTCCACTGGCAAGGTGAGAATGGGTGCGGTAGTCAATAAAGTCTTGAGCTTCTGAAAGCTTTCCTCAAACTCATCCGACCATAGAAATGGAGCATTTTGCTTAGTCAAGTTCGTCAGTTGGGAAGCAATAGAAGAGAATCCCTTGACAAATCGGCGGTAGTAGCTAGCTAACCCAACAAAGATCCTTATTTCTGACACATTAGTGGGTCTTACCCAATTCTTCACTGTCTCAATCTTAGAAGGATCCACCATCACTCCTTCCTTAGAAACCACGTGCCCCAAGAAGGACACTGCATCTAGCAAAAACTCACACTTAGAGAACTTGGCATAAAGCTTTTTCTTTCCAATACACTTCTCAAATGCTCTTCATGTTCCTTCTTGCTCTTTGAGTATACCAATATATCATCAATAAATACGATCACGAAGAGGTCCAAATATGGCTTAAAAATCCCGTTCATCAAGCTCATGAACGCAGCAGGGGCATTCGTAAGACCAAAAGACATCACCACAAATTCGTAATGCCCATACCTTGTTTGAAAAGCAGTCTTTGGCACATCCGTTGCCCGTATTTTCAATTGATGATAACCAGATCTCAAGTCAATCTTAGAAAAGACACAAGCACCTTGTAATTGATCGAACAAGTCATCAATGCGAGGAAGAGGATACTTGTTCTTAATAGTTACCTTATTCAGTTGTCTGTAGACTATGCACATCCAAAAACTCCCATCCTTCTTATTCACAAACAAAACCGTAGCACCCCAAGGAGATGCATTTTGGTCTGATGAAGCCTTTGCTCAACAACTCTTGAAGTTGGGCCTTTAACTCTCTCAACTCCACGGGAGCCATTCTATAAGGGGGTATAGAAATGGGGCGAGTGCCCGGTTCAAGATCAATGCAGAAGTCAATATCCCTATCTGGTGGCATACCAGGAAGATCTGCAGGGAACACATCCAAAAACTCACGGACTACCGAAACCGACTCAATCGAAGGTACTTGGGTAGTGTCATCCTTATGATGGGCCAAGAAAGCTAAATACCCTTTACTAACCATTTTCTTAGCACGAAGAAAGGAGATGATACGCACCGGACTGGAAGTGTAGTCACCCTCCCACACTAACGGATCTGTCCCAGGCTTGGCTAACGTCACCGTTTTAGCATTACAATCCAAGATCGCAAATTGCGGAGAAAGCCAAGTGATACGCAGAATTACATCAAAATCAACCATTTCTAAGATAACCAAATCTACATAAGTGTTGCTCCCCACAAAGTTCACCAAACAAGACCTATATACTTTTTCAACTACCACAGATTCACCCACCGGAGTAGAAACACGAATAGGCATATCAAGTAATTCACAATGTAAATTTAGACCATTAGCAAATGAGGAAGATACATAAGAAAATGTGGATCCAGGATCAATCAATACAGAAGCCATGCAATCACAAACCAAAAGCTTACCTGTGATAACAGCATCAGATGCCTCCGCTTCAGACCGCCAAGGGAAAGCGTAACAATGGGCCCTATCGTTTGTCTGTCCGTTGCCCCTACCATGTTGTGTTGTAGTGGCTCCAGTTTGCCCATCACCTCTTCCGTTTTGGTGACCACCATTACCTCGACCACCACGTCCTCCAGAATAACGGCCTCTTCCATAACCACCTCTACCTCTAGCAATTGGGGGCCGATAACTCTGTTTTGGACAATATCTCTTAATATGTCCAATCTCCCCACATCCATAGCACTCTCGGGGTTCATGCATAGTTTTCTCAGAGAAGTGTTGGCCGGTCTGAGGTGGACCCCAACTACGATGCAGTAGTGAAGACTGAATGGGTCAAACTGAGTAACCTCCGGAACTCTGTCCTCTAGAGTGGGAACCATTAAACTCACCCCCCTTTCGAAACCTTTTTGATGTCGATGTCGAGGTGAAGTCATCGGGCTTCACTCCTTCCACCTCTATCACGAAGTCTACCACTTCTTGGAAGGATTTTGCTGTAGCCGCTACCTGTAAGGCCGAAATCCGCAACTCTGATCTCAACCCCTTCACAAACCGGCGAATCCTCTCTTGTCGACTGAAACAAAGTTGCGTGGCATATCTGGATAGTGCATGAAACCTAGCCTCGTAAGAATTAACCGACATCCTACCTTGCTCTAAGCTCAAGAACTCATCCCTTTTCCTATCCCTCAAAGTCCGGGGGATATACTTCTCCATAAACAAGCTAGAGAATGAGGCCCAAGTCATAGGTGGTGCCTCTGTCGGTTGACACTCAACATGTGATCGCCACCACATTTTGGCGGTCCCTTCAAACTGATAACTCACGAACTCAACACCAAACCGTTCTACTATACCCATCTTGTGTAGTAGCTCATGACAGTCAACCAGAAAATCGTAAGCATCCTCAGATTCAGCACCCTTGAAAACTGGAGGTTTCAATTTCAAGAACTTACTGAAAAGTTCATGCTGATCATTTGTCATTATAGGCCCAGTAGTCAGACATGGAAACGTGCCTATGTCCAATGAGGCATCCATGCGAGGAGCCATAGTAGTCGCATGTTGTACCTCCGGAGCCTGAGGTGCTGGTGCAGAAAACACTGGAGGTGTTTGACCCTGATCAGACAACCCACTGAGATAGGCGAGAACCTGATTGATCATGTCTGGGGTAGGTTGGGGAGGCAATCCCTCATTCTGTACTTGTTCAGTTTCCCCTTCCTTACCCTCTCTCACTACCTCTTCAGTCGGTAGAGGAGTCACTGCCCTATTATCAGATGGGCTAGGTGCTCGTCCTCTACCTCTAGAGGACGTCCTCCCATGACCTCTACCACGGCCCCTTGCCGCTGTTCTCCCTCGACACACAGCCCCAGTGGCTGGCTTAGTTGTTTCTTGTCTGGCCGGTGTTGGTGTTGGCGTAGTCGTTGCTCTAGTTCTAACCATTTGCGAAAGAGAGTAGAAAGAGTGAAAGAGTGAAATTTTCCTAAAGTCTTATAGCCCCTCAAGGAAAAGTAAAGGCGTCCCCCTACCGTTCCTTAAGACTCTACTAGACTCGTTCTTGTGTGATGAGACCAACGAACCTAATGCTCTGATACCAAGTTTGTCGTGACCCACAACCGGTCGCGACTGGCACCCACATTTTACCCTCCTATGTGAGCGAACCAACCAATCTAAACCTTAACATTTCAATATAATATCAACAGAAAGTAATGCGGAAGACTTAACTCATTAATAAAATCAATAACTATTATTATCCCAAAAATCTGGAAGTCATCACCACAAGAACATCTATGATCAAATGACTAAACTAAGAGTATTCTAAAAGCTAAAAATACATATGAAGCTAGTCCATGCCGGAAGTTCAAGGCATCAAGACTTGAAGAAGAAGATCCAGTCCAAGCTAGAAGCATTAGCTCACCCTGAATTTCCGATGTGGTAAGACTGGCTTGAATTACTGTTGAGTCGAAGACGACAAAGACGCTTCTTGCACTCCACAAATAAACAAGAAGAAAATATAAAAGTAGGGTCGATTACAAAACACTGCAATGCGAGTAGATATCATCGGCCAACTCAAAATAGAAAACAATATATATTAAGCAATATTATAAAATCAACTAATATCCTTAGTATGCAACATTTACAGTTACCATAACCCTTGGTTACAACACCAAGCACATCAATGAGGACTCACGCCTCCTCATCATACTCATTTGGGAATTAGGTTCATTAGAATTTGAATATATTATCATCTTTCAAGATTCATTATCTTTATTCCCCTCGTGTCGATGCGTGACACTCCGCTCCTCATATACTATCCTGGTGTCGGAACGTGACACTCCGATCCTCATTCTATCCTGGTGTCGGAACGTGACACCCGATCCATATTCTATCCTGGTACCGGAACGTGGCACCCGATCCATATACTATCCTGGTGTCAGAACGTGACACCCGATCCATATACTATCCTTGTGTCGGAACGTGACACTCCGATCCTCATATTCTATCCTGGTACCGGAACGTGGCACCCGATCCATATACTATCCTGGTGTCGGAACGTGACACTCTGATCCTCATATACTATCCTGGTACCAGAACGTGGCACCCGATCCCCTAATCTCACTACTTTCGTTCATCAAGCCTTCTTTTATACCAAGGCATCATCATTAACAAAGTAGATTAGGGTTTCTTTCAAGATTCAGGATTCAATAGCTTCATCATGCTTATTATATCATAATTACATAATCACATCATTCATGCAAACATACAATTAAGCATATAGAAGGGTTTACAATACTACTAACACATATCATTCACTATTAAGAGTTTACTACGAATAGCATGAAAATAACCATAACCTACCTCCACTGAACAATTGAAATCAATCAAGTTAATCCTCAAAGCTTGGTGCTTTCCTCTTCTCTCGATCATTTCTCTCTCTCCCTTCTTGTTCTTTCTATTTTTCTTATTCAAACCCTCTTTCTATTACCCTAATTAACATATATCTAAGAATAAAAGATGACATAAATAACCCACTAATTAACTTAAGGTTACCCCTTTTAACCCCCAAGTAATTAGACTTATTAACATTAACCCCCTTACTTTATAATTTAAGCAGGAATAGTCAAAAACGTCCCTTAAAACGTATAAAGAAATCCGACCCGAACTAGGATTGCGTAGCCCGTGACGGGTCGTCGCGTCTGCGACGGTCCGTCCTGCTGTCCGTCGAACGATAGAGAGACTCGTTTTTAAGTGGGTGGCCTGTGACGGGCCGTCGAGCCTGCGACGGTCCGTCCTGCCACTCCGTCACGATGTTCAGAGAGTCGATTTTCAGTAACCAATTTCAGATTTTCTAAGTGTTTTGAAACGAGAACCTGCGACGGTCCGTCGTGCCTACGACGGTCCGTCGTGGGGCCCGTTGTCCTTGCCAGTATTTCTAGAATTGAAGTCTGCTACTCAAAACGACTAAACAGGTCGTTACATAAGGACCCACATACAAGGGTCTAATCTTCCCCTTCTTAGCAAATCGTATCACCCCTTTCATGGGTGAAAAATTCAAGAAGACCATATCACCTTCTTCCAATTTACGATCTCTTCTTTTATTGTCAGCATATGATTTTTACCTACTATAGGATGTTTTAAACCTATTCCTTATAATCCGAACCTTTTCCAATGCTTCATATTGTATCTGGGTACAAAGGAGTGAAGACTCTCCTACCTCAAACAACCCAACAGATTACCGACATCTCCTACCATAGAGTGCTTCAAACACACCATGGAAATACTCGAATAGTAGCTATTATTATAGCAAAACTAAATAAATGGTAGATGATTGTCGCTATTTCCCTTGACATCAATAACACAAGCTCTTAGCATATCTTCTAGGGTTTGGATGGCACAGTCTACTTGACCATCCATTTTTGGATAAAAGCAGTGCAAAGGTTCGGTTTAGTACCCAAACCTTTTTGAAAAGACCACCATATATTAGTAGTTAATTGGGAACCTCTATAGATATGATGGACAAAGGGATAAAATGCGAATTCACAATCTCATTAAGGTACAACTTTGCATACTCTTATGCCAAAAAGTAGATTTGACATTGATAAAGCGGGCAGATTTCTTCTATCTATTAACAATAACCCCTATTAAGTCATTTTGCCTTAGTGTTCAAGGCAAACCCACTACAAAGTAAATATTGATATCTTCCCACTTCCATGTATCAACATCCTCAACGTGGTTTATACCACCCAGTCTTTGATATTTGTCCTTAACTTGTTTACAATTAGGAAATTTAGCCACAACTCCACAATGTCCCTTTTCAAACCATCCAACCAATAAACCTCTCAAAGATAATGATAATTTTTTGTAGCACCTCGGATTAATGGAGTATCAGGAACCATAAACTTCTTCAAAAAATTCCCCCCTTAATCCATCCACATACTGTACACATAATCTACCTTGGTATTAAAGTAACCTATCACCTCCTTATGAGAATGACTCATTGAACATTCTAAGGACCAAATCTTCAACTCCATCAATATAGGATCATGATGTTTCTTAGACTTCACCTCCACAACAAAAGATGATTTGGAGTTATTATGAACCATAGAACCACTGTTTAGAGAATCTTCAAAATCAACACTTAACCGAGTCAATCTATGCACCTCCTTCATCAAGTCTATCTTATTATCAGGAAGAAGTGGTACATTTCCCATTGACATTTGACATAAAACATCCGCAACCACATTGGTCTTGTTGGGGTGGTAGAGAACAGTCATGTCGTAGTCTTTCAAGAGTTCCAACAATTTTCTTTGTTAAAGAATCAAATCTTTTTGAGGGAACATACATTAAAGGATCTTATGGTACATAAACACATCGACATATACACCATGATAATAATGCCTCCATATTTTCAAATAATACACTACGAACGCTAATTCGAAATAATGATTTGGATAATTTATGTACCTTGAGTTTCATAGATGCATGACCTATAAACTTTACAATGTTTGAAGATGGCACAACCAAAAACAACATCGAGAAGCATCGAAATATAATACAAACCGTTGAGCATAGAAATTAATGGAGAACACTTGTAACATGCTGGTGACGACATCGAGAGAATCTTCTTGATTACTACTAGATTAGATAGCATAGAAGCAATTTACTCTTAAAACTTTCTAATTAGCTATAACAAATTTATTTAGGCTAAGAAACAATGTTTTAGAGTTTATTTTGTCATGTGAGGATCTAGACAAAGTAATGGTCTTTCGGAGTGTTATACAAATCTGGGTCGAGCATCAAAGACCGAGAGAGATTACTCAAGATATAGATATCCCTACTAGGAAATGGGAAGACATCAATATGTATTTTTTTGTGGGGTTTACCCATACCCGGAGACAAAATGATTCAATATGGGTAATTCTTGATAAATTGAACAAATTTTCATATTAATGCATTTCATCTACAAACGGATGGTTTGGCACAATGAACCATTCAAACCTTGGAGAAAAATGTGGGTAGCATGTGTTATTGACTTAAAAGGTAATTGGGATGACCATATATCATTGATTGAGTTTGCCTACAATAATAGCTACCATTAAAGTATTTCCATGATACCCTTTGACTCCCTTTGTGAGAGGAGATGTAGATCATTAATTGGGTTGTTTTAAAGTAGGTGAGTTTGCTCTAATGGGTCCCGAAGCAATATTAGAGGCTGTGGAGAAAGTACAAATTTTAAGGGATCATTTGGAGACGGCCAAAAGTCGACAAAAATCTTATGTCGACAATAGGAAAAGGGACCTTGAGTTTATGGTAGGTTACTTGGCTTATTTGAAGATATCACTTATGAAAGGTGTGATGAGTTCTAATAGAAAGGCGAAACATAGTCTTTGTATATGGGCCCTTATGAAATTTTGCAGAGAGTTATGTAAGGTGCCTATGAGTTTAAATTACCAATTGAAGTGGCCTCGGTGAATCCAATGTTCCGTGATTATATGCTCAAGAATTGTGTAAGTAAGAAGTGTGTATTCTCCCGTTAGAATCTTCAAAGGTGTATACGAGCCTTTCTTCTGTAAAGGTTCCGGTTGATATCCTAGATCGTCAAATCATTAAATTGAGGTATAAAGAGGTTGGATCCGTAAAACTCCTACGAAAAAACAATGTAGTTGAGGGTGCAAATTAGAAGCCCAAGGCCAACAAAAAGACTCTCTACCCTCATCTCTTTCCTCTTACTTATAGGAAAGGTTGACGTTAGTAACTTTGTAAATTTTTGTGTTTGAAGTGTCTTAAGTGTGTTTTAAAATTTCTACGGTTTTCACTTCATTATGCATGAGTTTGTGAAAAATCCATGTTTCAAATATGTCTTGAACTACATGTCTTCGTACTTTATAATACTTGATTAATATTTTGTATATTGAGCTATGTGAATTTTCTTGTTAAAACTCCGAAGCGTGAAGTTATGAAAGTTATGTGATTCTGCTTTGTGAATATATGGAGCCATATGGAAAGTATAAGGACACCCTCCTAGTAAAAGGTTAAATTGAGAACTATTAGAATTTGTGTATTTATGTGACTCCTACCTTATTGTGATGCAATTTTATGTTTGGTTGGGCTTCTAGTCTCAAATAGTTAATTAAAAAGATGTTTGCAGTGTAATTCGAGAACGAATGGTCCCCAAAGAGGGATATTGTTACACCTAGTAATTTAAATGGCTAAAACCAGGGCACCATGAAAATTTCAATGAATTTTCAAGGGTTATAAATATGTTAGAGGTTCTTATTTATGTTAGTAAACTTAGTTGGAAAGATAGGTTTAAAGGAAATTAAAGACAACCATGATGTCTGGTGAACTAGTAACCTATACTAGAGTGGTGCTAGCAGCTGTAAATTAGTTCAAAAGGGGTGTCTATATGGTAAACCTTGAGAGGATGATAGGACTTCACATAGGTGCCTAAGAGGGGGATTAAGGTTCAAGACAAAGAGAGGAGTACCAAACCTTAAGGGGCAAGCCAATTCCAAGGCCAAGGCTTCCAAAAAAAGAAAGGCTACTTCCTCAACCTTCATGACCATGACTACGGATGGTTGTCATGACATTAGCCAAGTGTGGGACTCATGCAATTGCCTTGGAAATTGAAGGAGGATGGAATATTTGAGTAAATACTATCCATGGCACCACGAGCCACTCCACCACTCGTGGTGGACTTGAACGAAGGGGAGGCTTAGTCGTGCTCTTGCCTTAGGCATTTTGGGATTGAAGACTTTGTAGGGGCTACTGCCCATATCACCACGAGCCACTCGACGGCCGTGTTGCATGTTCAAGGATGCGGTCTTTTCATGAAAAATACTTAGAATCGTTTAGAATGTCTCGTTGGGGGAGGCTACTGCCCCACACTTTTTAAGAACCACCATGAGCCTTTGAGGTCTTCACAACCTGTGAAGTGGGGTGTGAAGTCTTTATGGGTTTTCCAAGTAAAGGTCAAGTTAGAATTATTTTTAAGAGTCCGACTTAGTGAGGGATATTTTGTGTAGATTAGGGGTTTCCTATGTATTGATTTTTAGTCATTTATGAATCAATTCTAGCTTCAAAAAAAATTCCAAATTGAAACCCACTATCTCACACCTCTCTCTACTTTCACATTCTCTGTCAACCTCCATTGATGACACGTTGACGCTTCAAGAAGAAGAATAATTCTCCATGTTTGTTACTCAATTTCGTGGATAAAGTCTTCCTAAAGTTATGGATTTTTTTCACTCTAGGGATTTTTCCACAAGAAGTCCATTCAAAGATTATATTAAAAATTACCTTAATTCAAGGGTTTTCTCTACAAAGGGTTTCCTACTAAGACTAAAATTGTTAACTAATTATGATTTATTATGACTATATAGGATTGTTTAGTTGTATATTTGTTCTTAAATGATATGTTTTGATCTATTTATTGAAGAATCCGTGGATGTCTGTTTTCCCCTAACCCTAAATTTTAATGTTTGTAAACTGATGGCGACTAATAATGAAATCAAGGATGTCCTTGATTTGGAAGAGGGGTCTTGAATGTATTTCATCGAAGCCATTGGTAAGACCTTAATGGTAATGAATATGTTATTGTTGGTTTATCATTGGTATTGTTGGTTAATTGAATTATGAATGATGATGTTATGAAGGTATTTTCATGTTATGAATGTAAGAAATTGTGAGATTATGAGGATAGGTCTAAATAAGGGTCATAAGATGAGAGATTGCCCAACCCTTAAGGCAAAAGGGATGGAGACCATCAAAGATCCTCAATATGATCCAATCACAATACACAAAGGAAAAATGGTTTCCATATGCAACAAGCTATCAAAGGAGTTAATCCGGAATAAAGTCTCTATTTAGTTATAGTTTCTTACAATTTTATTGAATTGTAATTTGATGGGTTTACCCCAATTAGAGGAGAATGAGTTGAGTAGTATGATTGTTGATATATTTATCTTTTCCCTATATTCTTACTGAAGTTTGAGACCAAAATTATTAGTAGTTTGGTTATGTTATGGAGTCTTGCGTTAGAGTAATATTTGCATGTATCTTTATGTTATGAGTGACTTTTATGATAATATTTCATGATCTATATAATTTTATAATCTTAAAAATGGATTTATGTACCTATAATGTTAATGGGCATCTAGTAGAATTTGCTTTATATATTGCCTTATGAGTGGTTATATTGATTATTCCTATGAGTGACTTGAAATTAATTGAATTATGAGCCTTATATTTAAATGATAAGAATATATATGGTTAATGATGGTAGTTCCTCCTAAATGAAAATGATGAAGTATGTAAGCACTACAAATTGTGGAAATAGTCCCAAATTGTTATTGTTTCCTTGATTGTATGATGATGTGGAGTTGTGATTCCTTGTATGTTTTGTACATTGAATATGAATGTAGTATCCATTATTATGTATGTTTTAAGATTATAGTTGAGCCTTCGAGTCCTTAAAGATGTTTTAGTAATTCAAGGAGGAATGTTTTTCTAATAGTGGGAAAATGTAAAAACCCTCAAAATGATCTAGGATAAATTAGAACTTCACATTGGTTTTATGATTTCATAAAATGTTAATATAATTTATAATAGATTTATAAGTCAGTTTTAAAGAGTTTTCAGATTGATCATTTAAGGACGACCAAGATGATCGAAAACTCGCTCAGTATGCTAGTGTGTACTTGTTTGTTTTACCTACTTTAATGTGTCGTTTGAAGTTTAAAAAGATTTGAATGAACATTAGAATCTATATGATCATGTTTAGGGTTGAAAATTATGGGTATGAATACCAAAGGACAACCCTAACGTTCCTTGGGGAGGACCCAAATGTTTGAAATAAAGCTGCACAAAACATTCACAATTTACCCCCATAGGTCAAACGATGCTTTGTAAAAAAAAGGACGTGGCTACACTTTTGGTTTTGGGAGATTAAACCCCAAAGGAGGGTCTCTTATAAAAATAACGCCCTGCAAAACGCTCCGTATTCTAAACAATGCCTAGTAGATGGTGACCTTTGTTCGGCACCTACAAATTCTATCAAGTTTCGTCCAACTTAGGGGTTAATTGGTTGAGTCACCCACATACTAATAAAGTTATTATAATTTATTTTAGGTGTTTCATTATATTGAATTAGTTAGTTATACATCTAAAACCTAAAACAGACTTCAATTTTAAAAATCAAAACCTCTCTCTGATTGAAGATTTCAATGGTTTCTTAATAAAATTTCGTATATTTTATTATAATAAGATGTTGTACTTAATCCTTGGTTCTTCCCTATTTCAAGGAGCCAATCCAAATGTTTTTCAAAACGTTTTAAAATCTTAAAAACATAAAATCTTCTATTTCAAATTCTAAGCACGGGTCCTTGCATAAAAAAGTTTTAATAGATTAATTATGTTGTATTCAATGTCAGATGATGAATTTATCATTAAAAAACTCCATGGACTCATGTACATTCTAATCCTATAATTTTGGGATATGAAGTTGTCATGATGAATGTGATTGGATATAGTTAGAACTTTGTCAGTACTATGTTGTATTGTGATTATCGATTGCCAATTTTGCCTAATTATGACTAATTGCTGTAGAATTGAGATAATTTGTTCATGGTTTTGTTGAAAGGTAATTAGAACAATTTGGTTGTAGTCTTCTTGACTTGATCTTGTGTGGTATGGTAAACTTACGGTAGCGGAGTTTAGTTAGCGTTGATGAAACTGTATATGTGAATTGTGATCATGCCATTAAATGCATTGTATATTAAGTAAGGTGATGTTATGATGCATATACATATAGATGTCTTATGAAGGTATGAGTATGTTGTCACACCCTGAAACCACAACTTAGAAGTTTGGAGAAATCTCGTATTGTGACCGGCTTACATGACATCTATGAGGCCTTGTACAAGCCCTTACATATCATTCATCGCATAAATATAGTGAAAAGTAGTGCGGAATTAAAACTTTTCCCAAAACATTTCGTTGTCTTTAAAAATCTTTTTCGTATAAAGTCATAGGAAATACTAACTCTCAATATTATCAAACATAAGACACGAGAATACCTCGGACACAACCCATACTTCAAAATATAGAAATACTTAGTCTATTACAATACTTTAAAAGAAAACATAAATGACATATATGCCCTCGGATCAAATGAGGACATACTTCGACTTCTCTTGAATGATTGTATGTTCCAAGTCTTCCTTTCAAAATTCTCCTCACCTACAAACAACTATAGATATAGATAAAAGCATGAATGAGTACAACCACATGTACTTAGTATGGCATAATGCATAAAAATCAAAAAAACGGACATTTATTATAAATATGCATCTTTTCATTTAAAAATCATATTATAATTGTAAGAACAACATTTAACAACTCAAAAACACATAAGATAACATTTAAGTGAATATCATAATTTTTTGAGTCACTTTACAGTGAACCTATTTCCCTGTACAGTAAGTTGTTCACTGTTACAGTGATGTTCTTCCTTTTCAAATTTAACACCTATTAGCATGTAGTCTCCTCACTAAAATTTATCCTAAGATCCAATTAATCAACACAAAGAGAGACCGCTCATACAACCTTCTTAATCACACATAAATGACCCATAAGAACACTTATAATAAGTCACATACACACTTCAAGACAATAAATGTATCAACATATAAATAATATGACATTTCCTAGTCAAAGACTACCAAAAGACTTACTTATGTACATAAAAAAGATAACTTCCATGATTTAAATTTCAAGATTAACTAAATACTACTTAAGAATTCGTAATTTTGAATCATGTCAACATAATCAATATCATCCCTAACTATAGTCATTCTAAAGAATCAATTGCATACGATACGAAGTGACCATTCCTATGCCCCCTTCACACCATTACTAGACAACCCTTAACTACCCTAGATAAGTACTTATTCCATTTATATAATTTATGACATAAGTCATTACTTAATTAGTTCATTAAGAGATTCATACATAACATAATGGACATTCAAGTAATTGTCTTAGACAAGACAAAGGAAGATCCAAGAACACCTTCAAAGTCTAATGTGCAATATATAGTTAGCATCCCATACCATAATATAAAAATTATAGAACTTCTTAAATGCTAAATGATATTCCTTATGATGAGAATAGGCAATAATAGATATAGACCATGATAGCTAGAAATGGAAACAAGAGTTCTAACCTACTTCGATGAGGGTATTCTACTTGCGAATGGTATAACTTAGACACATCCCATTTAGGAACATGGTTAAGGATTATGAAGGGCATGCTTTGTAATATAGTCTCATTCTTAAATAGAAATACTTCCATTAACATATTTACTCGGTGATATCCTTCTTTCTCATAGAGTAATTTACACAAAAGGTTCACATAAAAGGGTTCCCTAACAAGTCCATAAGAGATCCTCATAATGCTACCTTTCAATGGTTAAAAGAATCTCATGATGACTTACATATAGCTAATTTTGTCATAAGTTGCCTATTTTTTATTTTTACTCTTTTTTGTTCTCTTATATATCTGTGGTCATACCTCCAAATTCATTTCTTATTGCTGATTCATATTTGTCTAGTATATCTATATTTGATGCTGATGGAGATCCATACATTTTCTTTTCACTTCTAAGTACTTCTTAACTTTCTGAGTGTAGATTTTCTATCCATAATCTTGTTGTTCCTACAAACGTTCTTTCTATATACCTTGGTGTTTCTGTTGTTTTTATTTTGTTGTCTATTAGTTGCTTAGATATATTTCCTATCCATAGTAATATTGCTTTATTTATGTCTGAAACACAATCTAGATCTAAGAAATTATATTGTTCAGTTATTGGTTTTGGTGTCCAATTTTTATTTAATCTATTATTCCATATTGTGTCTGTTCTATCTGATTGTTCATAATTTCATGTATAATAAGTTGGTGGTGTCCACCTAGGACTAGTTCTAGGACTATTTCTGGGACTATTGTCTGGAGTTTTAACTCTTGACGTACAAGGTCTATTCATATCTCCTATGTTTAGTTCCAATTTTTTCAATTTATTTACCTGTTCTACAATTTCTGTGTATGTTTCACTTATATCGCTTATTTCTGATTTTTTATCATTTATTGTATCTGATTCATTTTCATTTATTTCATTTACTTCAAGATCTTCATTTAGTTTTTGTTCCATCTCTTTTATTTCATTAGTTAATTTTAGCTCTTTGTCTTTTTCTACCTGTTTCTCTTTTTGTTTAGTTTCATACAATAATTTTAATCTAGCTAATTCTTTTTCTAATTCACTTATTCTTGTATTTTTTATTTCATCTAAATGTTGTACTTCTTGTTTTGCTTGTATTTTTATTTTTTTCAATTTCTTTTGATTTATCTATTCCTTCATTTTCCTTTGTTATTCTTATCATAGCTGTTAAACTATCTTCTAATTTTGCTGTTTCTTTTTCTAACAGTAAATATAGGTTATTTCCTATTTTCTTATATCTTCTTCCTAAATTTGAAAACATTATTTTTATTATCATTCCGTCTTGATTTTCATATGTCTTTTCGTCTACAGCGAATTCTTCTTTATTCATTATAATTTTCCGTTTATCAATTCCATAGGTTTTCGTTGTTTATTATTTACTCTTTTTGCTCCTATCTGTTTCCGCATGGTGTAGTAAACCATCTATGTGTTTTTATTATTATATGTGGATAAAATCTATCTAAAAATGGCATTCCTAATAACATATCTTTTGTTGTAAATTCAAAATTGTACATTTCTTCTTTTGTTAATATTTTATCCCATATTTGTATTTTTATATTTTTTGCTTTATATTTAATCATACTTCCTTCATTATTAAATCCTATTACTACAGTAGGTGTTTTTAATTTTTCCCATTTATCTTCTGGTAAACAATTATATTTACATATATTCGCTTCTGCTCCTGTATCTATCATAGGGGTATAATATCTGTTGTGATATCCTTGTACAATTATTTTTGCAAGTTTAAATATTTTCATTAATGATTTTGTTCTTTTTATAATTATTTTCTTATTTTGACAAGTTATTGTTAATTGTTCATTTCCTATGTTGTACGGTTTAACTTTTTCTAACCATTCTATACCTAATGTAATATTATGGTTTCCTTGGTATATTTTAAATGGTATTACTAAGGGTATTCCTCCTATAATTATTTCTTTTTCTGTCGTTTCTTCATTTGTGTTTACTATCTCACTAGGTAATCCAGGGCATATGTGTCTTGTTTTTATAATTTCTTCTTCTAGTATTAATTCTCTTGTTATGTAATTTTCTTCTTGTCCTGTATTTATCAAAATTTTATATTTTCTTTGATCTATTATTCCTGTTATAAAATAATGGTATGGTGTTATTTCTTCTAATAGGTTTTGTGGGATTTTATAATTTCTTCTAGATGTACTCATTCTCGATGAGGTAGCTCTTGTTAAGGTATTTGGTACGCTTGAAGTTCTTAATCTTTCTTTTACAATTTCTAAATCTTCTTCTATGTCAATTTCTTTATAGCTATAGTCATTATTGTCTATTACAGTAATTATTTTTCCAAAAGGATTTTCTATCTTTATTTTTTCAATTTTATTTCTTGCTGTGACCTTGTGTTTTGTTGTTAATATATATAAGTTATTACATCATAGAGTTACAAAAGATGAAAAATATAAGTCAGCAGCATGACTACAAAAATGCGGAGCTATGTCGATCGGAAGATAGAAAAATTCCAGAGCTACAAGGAGACGCTGGGAAACTCCATAAAACCAATGGCAATGTTTGTTTAAATGCAGCTACAGCCAGCACATCTACAACAAAAGGAGTCAGTGGAATAAGATATACAAATTCAAATATGAACAAAATCTTCGATAAATCATTTATTCCAATGAACCAAAAAGACTCATTATTTATACCACCACAAATAACTACTTACTCAAAAAGTTTAAGCCAAGATAAAAAAGCCTACAACCACATAACCCGCTCATATATTGAAAACCTTTATAAAATCCAAAATTATTTAAACTCAACACCTAGATCTCCAACTACCAAAGACCAAATACTGATTTTATAACCCAAAAGCTACAAGGATATAATAAGTTAATAGCACAACCAGGCACCAATGCAAATCTAATAACAACATGTTATAGTTATGGATTACTTAGTACAGTTAATACCCAAACAGGAGATGAAGTACCTAACATACCAGAGCTATACAAAGCCTTTATGAAGTATAAAAGAATTACTAAAGGAACATTATTTTATATAAAGTTTTATTCAGCACCAGCAGAGATATAATTTGATGAGATAAAACCAATTATATAAGTTATAAAGATTGGTTTGACCAGAGATATGATAATTCCGGAAGATATCGGAATACAGCAAGAAATACAAAAGATTGAGATACCAGAATTCTACGCCAACAAAAGAGTTATAGGAATAGCAACTATCCTAAATGAACTAACTAACAATTATTTAAACGGAAATTCATTATGGAGCTATTATGTACGAGAGCAAGTTATGATATATTCAAATTCTAAAGAAATCAGAGAACGAGATATGGAGGAGATACGCCAATGGATACTTAGTTTACTCAAGCCAGAGCAAAAACCAACAACAAGAGCATTAAGGAAAGGGTTTATTTCGGAAGAACTATTGACCAGATATTGCAAAATTATTTGACAAAAATACCCCGACCATATATGTTCAAAATGTCAAGGAGAAGATAGTGTCATACCAGATGTTCAAATCGAATAAAGATATGTGTAAAGATAACATCATAAACCCCTCAGTTATATTTTAGGCTACCAAAAAAAAAAGGTTGTGAATAGTGTGTCGGCCATGAATAAAGGCCATTATTAAAGTATTTTGTCGCTTTGTGTCGGCCAAAGATAAGGTGGCCATATGTAAAAAGTAGTGTCGGCCATACATAAAGTAAAAGGCCATTATTATAAAAATATTTTGTCGTTTTGTGTCGGCCAAACAATATAAGGCCATGTGTAAAGTATGTCGGCCATTTTATATTGGCCAAGTTTGTAAAATTGTTGTATAAATAGAGGGCTTCTCCCTCAGTAATAAACAGGCTACTTCCAATCAACTCTTCTCTTCATTCTTTTCTCTAAAGATCCACTTCCACCCCTCAAATTGCTAAAGGTTGTGAATAGTGTGTCGGCCATGAATAAAGGCCATTATTAAAGTATTTGGTCCCTTTGTGTCGGACAAAGATAAGGTGGCAATATGTAAAAAATAGTGTCGGCCATAAATAAAGTAAAAGGCCATTGTTATAAAAAATATTTTGTCGTTTTGTGTCGGCCAAATAATATAAGGCCAATTGTAAAGTATGTCGGCCATTTTCTATTGGCCAAGTTTGTAAATTGTTGTATAAATAGAGGGCTTCTCCCTTAGTAATAAACATGCTACTTCCAATCAACTCTTCTCTTCATTCTTTTCTCTAAAGATCCGCTTCCACCCCTCAAATCGACTTCGCATAACACACTCACTCATGCTAGCCATTGTTATCATAGAGTAATTGACATTAAAGGATCACATGAAGAGGTCCTATATCTAGTTCATAACCCAATCACATTCACCCTACCAAAGAGGTCCACTAAGGCTACCTTACAATGGCCACATAGATAGCTTAGCATGAATTTACAAAAGATGATATGATGTCGTTCTAGCCAATCAACCCTAAGTCCATCAACATTTACATGAAGGATACCATTACATTTCTCGATTTCAAAGTTCATAAACTTACCAATAGATTTAAGGATCTACTTATATGACCTCCTTATAATCATTTAATGCATTACATATCATTCACTCATACGTGAAAATTGTGCACTGAGCCTACCTAGTCAAGATATTTCATATTAATGTATCATTCATATATGTATGAAGTAAGGGACACAAGTTTACAAAAACAATACACAAAATTCTTTACTTTATTCGACATATCATATCATTATTTGAAGCACTTAGGACTGACTTTCTCATCCTTGTGTCATCCTATACATTACGATAACATCATTAATATAATCATAATAGACTTATATAGTCAATTAGGAATTATCATGGATCAACTCCATGACTACACAAATAAGGCATAGTCATAGTATAACATGATCACCTAACATATATAGAACACATACGTTCACATAATCACACGTAGATTAATATGTTGATACAGCTAACATCCATAGAACACATACTTCAAGATGTGCCGACAAGGACATGATCATCATAATACAGAAAGTAACACCAAGAAGGCCACATACTTTCCTAGCATGTATATAGCACCACAACCATAGGTGGACAATACCAAGCATTATTGTAATGCAAAGTCTATACATAATACTTAGAGAGTTAAAGAAGCGTACCACCCATTCAATCTCACCACTTTGAACCAATGCTAAATCATCCAATTCAATACAAATAGGCCCTTACACATGGCCATGAACAACAATTCAATAAAAAAATGATAACACTCAATGAATCTAGGTCAATTCAATATAGTTTTATCAATACAAGACCACTTAGACATCAAGTGAATACATTTCTTACATTATTTAATAGCCCATTGAAAACTATACTAGAATTCATAAGCATTAAGTCAATATCAATTGAATAAGATTAATATTCAATGGATATAAGAATATAAAATATTCAATTGATAAAATTGAAATAGCCTAAAAATCAAACAGTCATAATCTACACATAAATCAATAGCTCATAACAATCTACACACGAACTCATTGATATCAATACATGATCACATAACTCATATTTTAGTCAAACTGAGAGATTTGAGAAGGTCAAGGGTTTATGGAGAATTTCATAAGAAAACATCAATAATATCATATATTATGTCTTGTAAATGTTTCATGCAAGAACCCAAGACTTAGAGTAGAAATTGGACTTTTTCAAATATCTGAAAATAATCTTTAAAATTGACTCTAAGGTGATTTCAAGAATTAGATTACGAACTTCCACACCCTATTAACATAAACCAATGATATATGAATAAGAAACTCCATTGAAGATCCATCGCCAGGCTCCATCATCAGCTTGAGATCTCATCGAGGTTTTTGGACAAACTTTGGTAGGGAATGGGTTTTGATTTAGGTGCTACCGTTTAAATGAGTGTTTTATGACTTATATACTCTAAAAATACTCATAAGCACTAAAAATAATAATTGGGGTTGAATTCCCAAAAAAACCAATTATAATATAAAACTCGAAGATTTTTTAGCAACATTGACGCCCTAGCATCGATGGTCCGCGGGTGATACCACGCCCCATTGATGGGTTTCGTTGGTTGATTCTACAGATCCTCAACCTACAGAATACATGGATTCATCGACGCCACCCATCGATGGTCCGTCGTCTGGTCGATTGGCCGTCGTTAGGGGTAGTACACTGCCAATGCCTGGCAATGTTGAGCTTCAAGTTGGGGTCATATTTCTAGGGCACCTTATACGTCCTAGGTGGATTCGTACCTAGATGTTAAACCTATAAACAAGTACGTTAAGTTATTAGGAATATTTCCAACCAAGTTCAACATCAAGAAATCCACACAACATGCATAAAAACATCAAATCTCACAAGGACGTCAAATGGCAATCTTTCGAACGTCACGAGACGTTCTTGGGCATTTGACCTCCAAAGATTACCTAACTAAACATTATGACTTTAAACACTACTATCAATCATATAAGGACCTGATAAACTCATTACACACTAATAAGCACATGAAAACACATAGTTAAAGAGGTGGCTAGTCGTCGAACGTCTTAGTCGTCCCTTGACGTTTGGCATCAAACTTCACCAAAATATTGAGAAACTGCCTCAAACATAATTTTAAACCATATTAGGACTTCAAGACCTTATATCAGAGACATCAGAACCTAGTATCCCTAAGTCATTTTTTGAGGTGTTAGAGTAGCCTAGGGGAAAATGCTTACCATTGGTCGATCCCAATTGGTACATAAGGGTGGCCTCTCAGGGGAGAAAGTATATCATGGGATGATTATTATTAGTATATAAGTTTGGAAGGTCAAGGGGAAATCCTAGAATTAGCTGATCCCAATTTGTGTAATTATGAAGATCACATCCCAAGGGTTAAAATTCGTAGCATGGGTCATCCAATTCTACCACTGATCAAAAGATCAATTGTAGTACATTCCCTACGAAGATTATAATGTACAAAAAAGTAAATAAAAGAGTAACTTACACGAGCTCACTAGAGTAAGCAAAGGTGGTCTTTCTCCTGACCTATGCACTCATATGTTGACTTGATTTCATTTGAGCCCTCGTATTACATATGTTATTGACTTTTATATTGAGTACAATTTTTTGTATTGACATCCATCATAGGGGACACTTTATTTCATGATGAAGGCACGAGTACTCTAGCTAGTAGACCTTCTCAATAGGAGCACACGACACTCAACTATTTTTTGGGAGCTCCAGGTTGATTCAAATCTTTGTTCAGTCCTTGGTAAATTAATTTGGTCATTGTATCTTAGTTAAAATTAAGAAAGGGTCTGTCGCACTTATTTTAGGTTTTATATATTATAGAGGCTTTGTGGACGTGGGTATATGGTTTAGTTGTGTCTTAGCGAGTTATGGCCTCAATGACCAATTCTTGTATATGACTTTTGGGGTTACTTATGTTTGTTCGTATCGCTGTGTCCTATGTGAACTTGTCATGATTATTACTATTATATGCATAGTATGCACAAGTTACAAGTTGGTTCTCTCGCGACTTTAGGGCATCGACTGTTTGACAATCTTAATAGGATTTAAGGCGTGATAGTTGTATGCTCAGTCTATTTAGGAACTCAAAATTAAGATAAAGAAGAAGGATATGAAGAGGTGTATAACTGATGAGCAAGGTAAACCTAGGTTGAAGAAGAGAGCTCCAAAGAAAGATTATTTAATTCCTTTAAAGTCTAACCAAGAGAGAGGTGATAGTACAAATTTTCTTAACCTAATTGTCATAATAGTGGAAAGAAGTATTTTGGGAAGTGTCTATTTGGTATTATTGGGATCTATGGTTGTAGAAAAGTGATCAACAAGTAGGAAATTTTATACTCATACGTCTACGGGAAGAGAGACAAGAAAGCTTCTTTATTTTATGGATGTCTTTGTTAAGTCGTTGTTCATTGAGAAAAATGAGTTTTCATTACTGTAATTCTCATGTTGACATGCATCTATAATAATTTTCCAAATGTTTCATGAGTTGACATATTGGACATTATTAAATGTGTTCTTGAATGAATTGCATATTCAACCTAACGATATTGTTATTGAATGATGGAATTTGGAGAAGTAAGTTACTCCAATAAAATAATAAATGTGATGTTTTGATACATAATGAATTTGTATATGTTGTTCCTACATTCTAGCATTACATCAAGATTGTTCGAGTTTATTGATGTTGAGTTTTTTCCTCCTATTTTTGTGCACTATTTATGATGTTGCATGCCTTTTGGATTTTTACTTGAGTCATAAACCCCTCAATGTGTTTGAAGTGTCATTCGAGGATGATTTTTCCTAAGTGGCGGATAATTTATTAACCCTAAAAATGAACTAGTGACATTAGACCCTAATGTGTGTGCATGTTTGTTTTGTATGAGGTTTGATGGTGTTGTTTGTTGTCCCGAGTTATAGTTGAGGGGCTTAGGGGTAAAACCTATAGTTAAGTCTCCCCGAGAACCACCCTAATAGTTCTTCAGGAGGACCCTAAGACTAACCCCCAAGACGTACCTCAAAACTAGAAAATTTGCCACAAAGGGGTGACCAATGAAAGAGGTCCACGTACTATAAGCCTTTCCACAACCAATGGAGTAACTCCATTTGTTGAAGGGGCCCCACATCCACCAAACCTGGATGCACAACACGATTCGTCAACTATTCCTCAGTCCTTTGATGGGGAGCCATTTTATGGTACCTGTTTTCTTGTGTGATTTCAATAAATGTAGGGTTGAATTGGAAAATTCACCTTAAATCAAAATTATTGTGTGGAAGATAATTTAAAGTGTTTTAACATATTTTAAGAATATTAAAAGTATTTAAACCTATTTTGGACGTTATTATTTTACAAACCCAATAATATAGAAACCTCTGTTCTCCAAAACTCTCTCTTAAGGAACATCAATTCTCTAAAACTCTCTCTGTTCCAAGGTAAAATTCTTAATGTTTTCAATTGATTTTGTGGATTCTTCAAGTGTAAGGTATGGTGATTGACACACCAATAAATTTCCACGACTTATACTAGCGACTTATATGTTGAGTAATGATTATTTTAGACATAAATAAGTATAAATAACTTGTTTGAGAATTATTGGAGCAATAGGATTAAAGAAAATCCTTAACATCGGCAACAAGTTAAATTTAACTAGTTGACACCTCTTTGTTTGGTGAAGGTTTCAGAGGATCATATGCAATCAAAAACATGAACAAAGGATTTGAATTGGTAGAGTCTAGTATAGAGAGTAAATTACCACCGGAAGGATCCTTGGGGAGGAACCGAGAATGGGCGAGCAAGAGGCCAAGGCAGCTGCACACAGTAAGGTTTTTGGTGGCTGTTGCATGACGTGCAGTCATCACGAGGAGATTTGGAGTTGAACTCGGGGCTAACAATAACCATACTGCCTCAGCTTAGAATTTGAAAATAAATTGGGGAATCAGCCCCGTGATGTTCACCTACTTCCCAAATATAGTAAAAGTCGTATTTTTGATATTTTGACTTCACAAATGAACCCTTCTAATTGAGGGGTATTTTAAGTAATTGAACGGGTGACTATACTATGTATTAGGGTCAGTTTTAGGTCCTTCATAACACAAACATGAAGTCCCACAAGTCAAAATAAAAAATAACTCTCTCTCTCCCAAATTCTCTTTTCCTCCAAAACTCCATTGAAGACCAATAGTGTTCCAAGAAGAGGATCAAGTCTCAAAGTTTTTCAACCCAAACTCATAGATCTATCACCAATAAGGTATGGTGTATTTCACTCTTGGGATTCTTTTCCCCAAGAGGTCCTTCAAAAAATTATTTCTAAATCACCCACAACAAGGGTTTTTGTCCTCACAGGGGTCTTCTTTCAAAAACCATATTTTGAGTTATTTGTAATGAATTATGATGAATTAATGTTTTGTAAGCATGAATTTACAGTAAATTGATGAATTCTTATGATTTTTCCCTTGACCCATGTTTTTCCCCTAATCTAATTTCATGGATTGATTAAGGTGAATTGTCGAGGGTGATTAACATGTCCCTTGCTTACTTTGAATTTAGCTATGTTAATACTTCATGAATCGCCCTATTTCATATGTTTGTTGTGAGTTCTTCGAGATGAAGTATAAAGTCCCATGAAGGGCAAAGATGTATGATCTTGATTCTCTTTTCATCTCAATTCTGCAAAGTGAAATGTAGTTTTGTGATAATCATGCTATAGCTAATTGTATTATTGTGATGTTGGTGACAAAGATACCTCATCCCTAACTGTAGATTCATATATTTGCTATGAATTATGTAATTATGTTATCATATGATTATTATATGATTGAATGTAGTTTCTAATTATTATCATAATGTATCTAAAGGGAAAGGAAAGGTCTCACTTATGATCACTTACGTCGAGCTATTATGATAGCATGATTACATAAGGGTCTAGAAGAGAGTAATGCAAACTTGTGTGATGTCATACGATGATTACAAAACGGAATAATTTATATCACGGAAAGGGCATGTAAATGAGATGGAGCTCTCACGTTAGTAAGTCCAGCCTACTATATGTGTTTCCTCACGTTACTAAGTGAGGATTCCCTAATAATCTGTTGTTTCATGATGGAAACCACCTCGTTAATAAGTCAAGCTTTCTAGAAAATATCTCTTAAACCTTAACTTTGTGCCCACATAAGACTCTAGCTTAGAGGATCCACCTAATATCTACGTACGAATGGTTACACCTTAGGCAAGTGTTAACCCTCTTTTTCCGGTGTGGATGTAGAACACCTAATCACATGTATCTCAAATGGTTTCACGTCGGTTATTGCACTTCTTTCCCTAATGTAAAAGTAAGTGAATAAGTTAAGTATGGGAACTCTTATTGCACGTCGGTTATTGCTTAATGTGATAATTAGACTTGTATGGGATTAGGCGGTTCTATCTTTGGCATTGCAAAAGTATTACTTGGGTGATTTACATATTGGGTTGCTATTAGGTTGAATTGATTTATTATTCTTGTTATATATATATGTTAAGTTAAATTTTTAGAAAGCATGATTTTGAATAAATTTTCTTTTTCTCATGCATTGATGATTTTGTGAATAGGAGCTATACTTAGTATATGTGGTTTCTACTAAAACATATTTTCTCCTTCTCCCAAACATTTTAGGTTCGGGCCATGGAGGATATTCATGTTCATTGAAGAAGAAGACTTGTCTCTTTCCTAATTCAATTGGTGAATTCTCACGAGTTCCGAGGATACAACCACTCATCAATCCTTATTAGTTTTGTCTATGTTTTGAGACACTTATTCGATCCTCATGTTGAGACATTAATTGTAGCCTATATAGAACATTGTAACACACTAAGGGATATGCCCAAACTATTGTGATTCACTTTATAGATGGTTAAGGTGAGACTAAGTATTATACTAAAATTCCTATATGTTGTATGTTATTTATGTGAGAAGCCTATGTATGCTTCCTATGTAGAGATCTATCTAAACTCCTTTCTATATAAGCAATAGTTTTCAAATTTCCCGCATTTTCTTACCTATGATGTGCTATAAGGAATGCTAAGGGATTGTCTTAGTCATCGTAGAGGATGCCACCTCTGATTACGCCTAAGGGATACATTGGTTTGTACCAAACTTGGTATAAGAGTACGATGTTAAGTTTTCTTAGGAATGATGTCTCACTAAACCACATTTATGTAGGGTCTTATTCATAATTGTGAAGCAAACCACACTTACGAATGAGAAACTATGTGATGCTTAGGAACTTTCACTCTCTTGTTATTTTAGTCGTGCCTAAGAGTCTTAATTCTATCTATTCCTTTCTTCTAATCCTTTTATTGTGCTTATAGGTAATGAATACAAGGAGGAATAAAGCTCGAAGGGTTGGAGAGGAGAATTTTAATGAGGTGGTTCGCCCTCCATATCCTCAAAAACATAAAGTTCCTATTGAAGAACGACTATGCATAATGTCAAGAAAAGGTCAGCCATTAATAGCTTGAATCAAGTGTTGGCTACCCAAGTTGATACGGATGCAAGGGCGTAAGTGAACCCCAATGCAAACACCACCACTTCAAGAATTTGTGATTTCACAAGGCTAAATCCCCCTAGTTTCTATGGTTCTAATGTGGAGGAGGACCACAATGGTTCATTGATGAAGTGTTCAAAGTTCTTGATGCTATGGGTGTTTCTTCTCAAGATAACGTGGAACTAGCCGCCTACAAACTCAACATGTGTCTCAAGTGTGGTATGAGCAATGGAAGGATGAGAGGCTGGTTATAGAAGGTCGAATTACATGGGGAGCTTTCAAAATTTTTTTCCTTGATAGATTCTTCCCCTTGAACTAATGGGACGTAATATTCAAGAATTCATCAACCTTCGTCAATGGGGTATGAGAGTGAACGTGTATAGCTGACCTATCAAAGCATTGTCCTACTATGGTCGCGGATTCTACAGCCAAGACAAGAAAATTTGTCATGGGGATATCCAATTTTATTGTTAATGTATGTAGGTCGGCTATGTTAATTACTAGCATGGACATCTCTTGTCTCATGGTTCATGGAAAACAAATGGAGGAGCAAAAGATTAAGCAACTGAGAACCGAAGAGGGGAATTCTTCTAAGAATAGGTTTGAGGTTCAAGACAACCCAAGGTTAAAAATGGGGTTTTCCAACCAAGGCCCTCCTAATGCTCCAAGTGTAAACAAGAGTATGGTACCTAGTCACAAGCCCCAAGTGTGTAAAGGTGGAATATCTTACGTAGAGAAACCTCTTGGTGAAAAATGTGATAAGAGACATGATGGGACGTGCCTAGTTGGAACGGGTAATCGATATGGTTGTAGAATGAGTCGTCATATGGAGAGAGACTACCCTATGTTGAAGACTCAAGGAACTATAAAAAATTAAAGTTCAAGAAAATTCCCTAAATGTGGATGCTCCTAAGATGAATCACTTTTATTCTCTCCAATCCTGAAATGATCAAGAGAGCTCACCGGTACGTTAAAATTATTCTCCTTTGATGTATATGCTTTGTTGGATGCGGGAGCCACATTTTCATTTGTGACCCCTATTGTAGCCATGAAATTTTAAATACTACACGACTTATTAGTCGAACCTTTTTTGCTTTGTACACTGGTGGATGATTCCGTGGTGGTTAATAGATTTTATAAAGGTTTTCCTATTTCATTAACAAACAGAGTTACATTAGTTGACTTAATAGAACTTGATATGCTAGATTTTGATGTCATTTTTGCTATGGATTGGTATCATTCTTTTTTTTCCTCTATTGATTGTAGGACAAGGATACTGAAATTACAATTTTAAGATGAACCCATTTTTTAGTGGAAGGGAGGAAACTCAAATCCTAGGAGTACATCGTGTCATGTCTAAAAGCTTGCAAATTGATTGAAAAGGGTTATCTCTACAACATAGTAAGGGTAGGGATCTTGAATCCGAGGTCCCCCCAATAGAGTCGGTACCCGTATGAGGAAATTTCTAAATGTCTTTCCCGATGAACTTCATAGAATTCATCATGACTGGGAGATTGACTTCGGCATAAACTTATTGCCAGATAAAAAACCTATTTCAATTCATCCTTATCATATGGACCCGAAAAAGTTGAAGGAGTAAAGGCTCAACTCAAAGATTTGTTAGAAAATAGTTTTATTCAACCGATCATATATCCATGGGGTGATCTATTATTACTTGTAAAGAATAAGGATAGGTCGCTGTGAATATGCATCGACTATCGTTGATTAAACAAAGTGACTATAAAGAATAAGTACCCGGTCCCTAGGATTGATGACTTGTATGATCAACTCAAACGAGAAATCTATTTTTTAAATATTGACTTCAGGTCAGGTTATTATTAATTTAGAGTGAGGGAGGTAGATATTCAAAAACGACATTCCGACCAAGATATGGTCTCTTTGTATTACTTGTGATGTTGTTTGGTCTAAAATATTCCCCGGTGGCATTCGTGGACCTAATGAATCGAGTTTTTAGAAAGTATATTGACTTTTATTTATGACATTTTGATCTACTCTAGGAGTAAAAATGATCATATGAGACACTGAGAATATGTTTACAAGTTCTCAAGGATAACAAACTTTTTTCTAAGTTTAACAAGTGTGAGGTTTGGTTCAGATCTATTGCCTTTCTTGGTCGCATTGCCTTTAGCTAAGGGGTATAGGTTAAACCAATAAAGAAGGATATGGTTAAAATTTTACCTAAACCTTTGAGTCCTACCGATATCCGAAGTATTCTAAGGTTTGCCGGTTACTATAAGAGGTTTGTTGAGGGATTCTCCGCTATCGCATATCTATTAATACCATAACTTAAAAGAAGTCCAAATTCGTATAGTCGGAATCATGTGAAAAGAGTTTCGAATTATTGAAATATAGACTCACCTCCGCTCCAGTGTTGACTTTACCAAAAGGCACCGAAGTGTTTGTGGTTTATTTTGATGCCTCCCAAGTGGATGTAGTGCAACATGTGAAAGTCAAAGCGTATGGCTCTAGACAACTCAATCCACCTGAGATGAATTTCCCAACTCATGACCTCAAGCTTGCTTCTGCGTTATTTTTATTGAAAATTTGGAGATATTATAAATGTGGGGTACATGTTAATGTATTCACCAATCACAAGATCTTACAATATGTGTTTAACCAAAAACTTTAAACTTATGTCAATGAAGATGGTTAGATCTTTTAAAATAATATCACTTGAGTGTCTATTACCATCCCAATAGATAATTTGGAAGCGAATGCTGTAGAGTGTCCATGCGTACTGTTACTATTGTGGTTGATGATAAGAAGGAGCTAGTAAAAGGGGTTCATAGGTTGGATAATTTAGGTGTCCAACTAGAAGACTCTCCAAAGGGTGGTTTCGTGGTTCACCACAACTCCAAGTTATCTTAAGTGGTTGGGGTGAAATCCAAGCAACACCTTGATCCTATATTGATTGAGTTGAAGGAAATTTTTCTAAGCAAGTCTAATGAGTTTTTTTCTTAAGGAAAAAATGGGGTGCTTAGGCACCAGGAAAGTTCAATATACCATATGTGAATGGTTTAAGGGATTTCATCATGAAAAATACTCATGGCTCCAGGTATTCCATTTACCGGGGTGCAATTACGATGTAGTGTGACTAATGAGAAACATATTAGTGAAATGGTATGAAAAGGGACATAGCAGACTTTGTTTCAAAGTGTCCAAGTTGCAAACAAGTTAAAGTCGAGAATCAAAGGTGGGGTGGCTTGACTCAAAATATAGATATTCATACATGGAAATGGGAGGATATTTACATGGACTTTGTAGTGGGGTTGCCTTGTACTAGGAGACAACATGACTCGATATGGGTCATTGTGGAAAGGCTAACCAGGTCCGCACATTTCCTTACGATCAAAGACAAATATTCTGCAGTAGATTATGTAAAATTGTACATTGAATAGATAGTGAAGTTACAAGAATACCCTTTATCCATCATTACGATAGATGTAATCCATTTACGTCATATTTTTGGAAAGCTTTCAATAGTGGAATTGGTACGAAGGTGAATCTTAGTACTGCTTTTGATCCCAAGCAGATGGTCAAGAGGAACACATTATTCAAACTCTTGAGAATATGTAGAGGATATTTGACATCGATTTCAAGGGTAATTTGGATGACCGCCTACCCTTGATATAGTTCTCCTACTACAAAAGCTACCACTCAACTATCTCTATGGCACCCTTCAAGGAACTTTATAGGAGAAGGTGTGCATCTACGGTTGGGTGTTATTAGAAAGGTCAGTTTGATCTACTTGATCCTGACTTGGTCTATGAAGCCCTTGAGAAGGTTCGATTTATAACAAATAGACTAAAAGTATCTCAAATTCTACAAAAATCTCATGCCGACAATAGAAAGTGGGACCTTGAATTTTAAGTAGGATATTGGGTCTATTGTAAAATTTCACCCATGAATGGGGTGATGAAGTTTAGTCTTCGTTATGTGGTTCCGTAGAAATTTCGAAGAGAGTTGAAAGTGTTTCCTATAAGTTGATGTTGTGAAATGAGTTGGCCATGATGCATTTGGTAATTCATGTTTCCATCCTGAAGAAATGTATAGGGTACGCGGTTTCCACTCTTCATCTAAAAGGTTTAGGGGTAAAAGAGGATATTTTTTATGAATATGTGACGGTTGATATTTTGGACCGCCAAGTTAACAAATTGAGGAATAAGGAGGTTGCCTCCGTAAAAATTCTACGGAGGAATCACCTTGTTGAGGGTGCAACATGGGTGGTCGAGGCTGACATGACGACCCGCTATCCTCATTTTTTCCCTTACTCCTAGCAAAGATTAAGGTAAGTAATCCCTTATGTTACTATGATGAATTATGTTAAACTTATCATGTTTTTCGAAATTTGTGCATATTATAGTATAAATTCATGCCTAAGTTTAGTTCTTGTCTTCCTATTAAATATGTTTATTATGTGGCTTTCACTTGAGTGTGTTGTGTGCTATAAGTGTTCATGGAAGATTATAATGATTATCATTGATATTAATAAGAAATCAACATTTCAACTCTTAATGTTCATTTTGAGCTTATTTGAAATGGAGAATGTAGTACCTCCTTATGTTATATGAAAAGTTGAGCTTTATTTATAAGTATGTGTAGATTAAGTTCCTAATTGTTGATGCGATGTTATGTGTCAAAAGGAGTTGAGACTTTCTCCTATGAGTTGGGACATATTCTATTGTATTGTTGGTTGGTTGGCTTCTAGTCTTTAGTCTTTTCTTCCTATAAAAAGGTTTAGAGTGTCATTCGGGGAGAAATCCACCTAAGGGGTGGAGTATTGTTACACCCGGAAATTTCCACAACTTATAGTATATCCTTTACATGTTTATTAATGATGTTTTTGACCTAATTAAGTATAAATAACTTATTTGATAATTTTGGCGAAATACGATTAAAAAAATCCTTAACGTCTGGAAATTGGCGATATTTAACTAGTTGACGCCCATATGTTTGGTGAAGGTTTCTGAGTATCATATGGAGTCCAAAACTAGAAAAAAAAATTTAATATATATATTTTAGTATAGAAGGTAAAATCGGGCAGTAACGAAACCCCAAGGACCAACGGAAGGGTCCTTGTGGAGGACCCTAACATGGGCGAGCAAGCTTCCAAGGCGGCTGCGCACAAGAAGGTTTGTGGTGGTTGTTGCGCAATGCACACCATGAGGATATATGTAGTTTTCCTCGTCATGATGGTATGAAACGTACCATACTTAGTCGGCTCAAAATAAAAAAAAATGGGGGAATTAGCCACGCGATGCACACCTACTTCCTAGATATCGTAAAAGTCGTATTTTGGGTGTTTTGTCATCACATATATGCCCATTACGTGAGGGGTCTTTTGCGTAATGTATTGGGTGACTTTATAATATATTAGGGTCGGTTTTAGGTCCATTATAGCACAAAAATCCAATCCTACAAGTTGAAATGAAAAATCACTCTCTCTCCCTAACTCTCTCTTCCTCCAAAACTCCATTGAAGAACAATAGAGATCCAATTTCCTTGCTCTATCATTAATAAGATATGATTTCATTCACTATTGCGATTCCTTTCGCCAAGAGGTCCTTAAAAAGATGATTTCTAATTCTGCAAAACAAGGGTTTTTCTCCTCACATGGGTCTTCTTACTAAAATGAAATTGTGAGTTGTTTGTGATGAATATGATGAAGTAATGTTTTATGTATCAATTAATGGTAAATTGATTAATTCCTATGAGTTTTCCCTTGACCCATGTTTTCCCCCAAATGACTAATTTAATGGATTGATTAAGGTGACTTGTAGAAGGTGATGAACATGTCCCTTGCTTACTTTGAATTTTGTTATGTTAATAGTTCATAAATCCCTATTTCATATGTTGGTTTGGAGCTCTTGGAAATGATGTATAAAGTCCCAAGAAGGGCAACGAGGTATGATCTTGATTCTCCTTTCATCTCAATTATGCAAGGTGAAATCAAGTTTTGTGATAATCATGCTATAACTAATTGTGTTGTTGTAATGTTGGTGACAAGGATACGTTATCCATAACTATAGATTCATATATTGGCTATGAAGTATGTAATTATGTTATTATATAACTATTATATGATTGAATGTAGTTTCTCATTATTACCATAATGCATCTAAAGTTAAAAAAAAGTTTTCACTTATGATCACCTACGTCGAGCTATTATGATATCATGATTACATAAGGGTCTAGAGTAGAATAATGAAAACTTGTGTATGTCATTATATGATCAGTAAAGGGAAAAATTTCATAGCACGGAAAGGGCATGTAAATGAGATTGAGATCTAACGTTAGTAAGTCAGCCTCCCCCATGTGTTTCCTCACGTTATTAAGTAAGGATTCCCTAATATTGTGTTGTCTCATGAGATTGAAACCTCCACATTGGTAAGTCAAGGTTTCAACAATCGCCTTGTTTCTTAACTATGTTCTCACATAGGATTCTAGCATTGTGGATCCACCTATATAGCTACGTACGAATGGTTACACCTTAGGCAAGTTTAACCCTCACTTTTTGGTGTTGGAGTAGAGCAGTGGATTCCATGTAGCTCACATGGTCTCGTGTCGGTCATCACACTTCTTTCCCTAATGTAAAATTAAATGAATAATTTAAGTATGTGAACTATTATGCGGGTTTTTTGAAGGCTTCTGCATAGTGTAAGGGAGGATATGGGACTTCTCTTATTGATTGTACATGTGGGATCCTAAGGGATGATTCTATGTAGTGTTCTTTTATGATTATAATTATGAATATGATTATAATTATTACACTATGAGTAAGAATTGATATATAAAAATGTTATGAAACTATGTTTTAAGTATGAAGTGGGTTGCTTAATGTGATACTTAACCCTGGATGGGATTATGGGGTTCTATATTCAAGATTCGTGGTCATTGAATAAGAAGATTTGTCTCTTTCCTAAGTCAATTGGTGAGTCCTCATGAGTTTCGAGGATAAAGCCACTCATCAGGCCTTATTAGTTTTGTCTATGTTTTGAGATAATTATTTCATTCTCGTGCTGAGACTTTCATTGTAGCCAATATGGCATATTATTATAGGATAAGGGCTATGCCCAAACTATAGTGGTTCGCTATATATTTTGTTTAAGGTGATACAAAGTATTAGACTAAATTCCTATACGTTGTATGTTGTTTATACGATAAGTGTATCTATTCTAGCAATGTAGAGGTCTATGTAACCCTCCTTGTTATATAAACAAAATCTTTTAATTTTCTTTTATTTTCATACATATGATGTTCTATGATGAACGCTTAGGGATTGTCCTAGTTCAAGTAGAGGAAGAGGACGTCGGTTACACCAATGGGGTACTTTGGGTTGTAATGGTGAACCTTCATCTTGGGATAACATCCTTCCCTAGACGCAATTTCCAGTGTTTCCAAGTTCAAGATAAACACCAATATCACTCAATCTCATAGGTTCTTTCATCAAATTATTTTAAAAGGCTTCTAATGCCATCATGTGATTGAACTACTACTTGATTGATGATTTATGGTGAAAACTCTATGAACCCATGACACATCGTACTTTCTTAATTTTTCCTTATGAAGTGGATAGATTGATTATGAATGAATATTGATGAATTATGCTTAAATTGGTTTAGATTATCTAATTGTATCATCGTATATGCTTAATCTCGATGAAGTAATGATGTATTTATATATTGATGTATTGGTGTATAGGTAAGTTAAGATTAAAGGCCTAAGGCAAAATGTCATCAATACATTGTTGAATTTCTACTGTGAATATGATGTTGATCCAATTGAAAGCTGAAGATATTTTTTTTTCCTAGTTATGCTATTGTGAATATATTGAAGTTAAGGTGATCATGTCTTGAAGTCTTTATATGCACATAAGATTGTAATGATAGAATTATGATATTGAAGAGGATGTCAAAGTGTTGATATTGAAAGTATACTCTCACTAAATACTCATGAATTGGTAATCTTTGGAACACTATTCTTTTATAAATTAAAGTAATGGTGAATGTGTATATTTAATTGGTAGGATAGTGCATCCTCTTGAAAAATAATGAATGTATCTTGTCTTAATATCTTGAATTAGTAGATATAATGTTAATATCCACTTTAGAACTAGATTAATTAATGAATAAGTATCTTGGTTTTGTAGACTTAATGGTAATATCCTCCCTTTGAAAGACAAATGATGTTTTTGACAGTGTCTTGAACTAATAGACCTAAACGGTGATGTCCAATCATGATGAGTCTAGGAACAAGTGTGAATGTACAAATTTAAAACTAATGGCAATGGTATTATTCTTGTGTGAAATGATGATCTTAGGAGCGGTAGACCTAATGGGGTGGCACTTTCTAGGAAGATCAATGAGCTATCCTTATATACCTTGAATCGGTAGACCTAATATTGAAACTCTCTCAATTTTAGGCTAGTGTTCTAATGAACATTTTCCTATCCCATAACTATGTGTAAACATTGTGGTATATAACAACCAGTGGTGATTTACAAAAGCAAGGATATCACCTAGTCAACTTTAGGCAAATGGATTCGATTAACTAGCTCTCATGGTCTATGTCTGTTAGATTTTTTCCCCAACATGTGGGATGTGCACTCTAGTTTTTTTATAGGTACTACAAATATTAGGTAGTAGAATAGGATGATATCTACACATTATACGAGTAGGCGTTGTATGGGCTTCAGTGAGTTCCCTAAATCTCAAATGACTAATGTGTGAAAATCCTACGAGTGATATTATTGAACAATGTTGACAGTTATATTCTTAAAGTGTAACGAATCATAAAATGATAGGATGACCTATAGCCTTGATATTTGGATTAGTGTGACTTTTAATAGAATATGGGCTGTTTTACGACTTTCTTGGAGTGAGGACCTATGCTAGAAAAAGAGGGTAAAGAAAAGCCTCGTCCTTAGGTGGGACTTTTGGCGGTGGGGTTGTTTGGTAACCCAATGCCCCCCCCATTTCTCATAGTTTAATGCCAATTTAGTGAGCCTAGTATAGAATTGGAAAACCATGTGTGCCTTTGGCACCTAGTGCACTTGGCGAGCCTATATGTCCAAAGGGCGTACTCAATTGAGCAATAGCAAATTTTTAAGCTAAAACTTTCAGGGTGAACATCAAATGATGAGATCTACTAGACAGAAAATTAATTAGGTGGGACATTACATATCTCATGGAAGGTCTTTGAGTCCTCTTTCCAGCGCCACCAAGTATGCCTAATTGCAATCTTGGGGTGAAAAGTTATGCTTCAAATAGTGAAACACTTTTCATTTTATGAGCATGGTGTTCCAATGGGCGGTTGCAAGGGCCATTGGGTAAGTATCCTAGTGACCTTGGTGAGCCAACGTGTGTTAATGGGCATTCTGCAGCGTGGGGACGGTATGTTTTTACGTTTTATATAGGGATGTTTCGGTAGGATTTCTAAAACAGACCCTACACTATTCAATTATTTTCCTAGTAACTATATAAACTTATTATGACATAATTTTTTCCATCAAAAGACCATCAAAATAGAATTAAAAGAATCCCATCTCCGAATCCCTCCCGTATAAAAGAAGAAGACGACGGTCATTGGAGCTAAGGTTTGAGAATTTGAAGGTGGTTCATCCTCAAAGTTGGTTGGGAATTATTATTAAAGGTGTGGGAGTTCTTTATATAGAGTTAACAATCACCCTAAAGCGAATTACAAAAGAGATCCAAAGATTTCAAAGTTTCTGAAAATACCTGTTTCTCACTCTAAGTCGTTGATTCTTGTGTGAATAATTTCAAATGATTATATATGTAATTAGTGATGTTTCCAAGATGAACATTCCATGAACCCATGATCTTCCCAAAATTTCTATATTTTGCTTATGAAGTGAGTTTATTATAATGTTTTGAAATTCATAGAATAATGATTAGATTAAATTGTATTGTCGATTCCTTTTGTTATCTATACTTATTGATAATAAACTGTTTGTATATGGATGAGTTGGGAATTATGGACTTGCGGGAAAGTTTTTTGTAAGTATTCCTGCGATGATAGATTTGTTGGCAACTGAATTATGGGGATTATGGCACTGTAGAATGGTAGTTAGCGATAGTTACTACAAAGTATGGGTAGAAGTATGGGATGATATCTACACATTGCGAGTAGGCTTTTAAATGGCTTTAGTGAGTTCCCTATGTCTCAAATGGATGACGTGTGAAAGTCCTCTCAATGATTTTATTGAACATTGTTGACTCATATGTACTTAAATGTAGATATGCATGTTATACTTGAATTGTATCATGAGTTGCTTCGTTATAATGTCTTATATTATACAAATGTTCTTGCTTATGGTGACTTAAATGGACTACTTATTGTGAGTACTGTTATGGGATATTACTTTCACATTGCACAAGTATGACTTAGGGGTTGTCGATTGTAATACTCCTAATGTGTCAAGTTGACTAATGTGATATTTGTGTGTCTTCAATGCTTCATTATGTAAAGGTTGAAGATCTAAATGGTTAGTTGACTTTTGGTTACCTTACTGATATGACGTAGTGTGGATGGTTGTATGAGATACTATCCATACAATGCACAAGGTATACCAGAAGGAATTTTGAGGTTCAAATATCCAACTATGACATGCATGTTGGGTTTCAGGATATATCTATGTTGTGGTTACATTCATGAAGTTTATATAAAAATTGCATATGGATGACTTTAATCAATATGTCCCCTTTTAAAGCATGTTTTTGCATGGTCATAACATTTAATACATTTTTGTGTGCTAACCCATATTTGTTGATGTTTTACTACAAGAGTAGGTTCTGGAAAAATTATTGGTTCTAGCTAGGATGGAGGTGCTTGGGTTGAATTTCCTCAATGAATTGGTATGTACTCATAGATAAAGGTCAAAAAATTTTATTTTTCTAGTTCATTCATGTTCTAAAACTATTGGTAAGATTGAGACTTTGACTTCCACTTGATTTCGAAATGTTCTTTCTTGGAATATATTGTTATTGAATAAAAATTTTTAATTCCGCACTACTTTCTAATACCTATTTGATGAAATAATTCTATAAAAGGCTTGTAAAAGATCCTTTTGGGGTCAAGTATGTCGTGTCACATCTACGGAGTGCTCTCAAAGCGTGACACCATCTATTGATACTTGATGGAAATAGAAGAGACAATTGTACAGTCTGTCATTCGAATATTGGTGAATAAGAAATTTATGGATAGCTCTACTAGAGCCAGAGGTCATGTCACACTTGGAACTGATACCCAAGATTAGAGTGATATATCTTCAGGCATCGATGACTCAACAATATCGATGGATTGCATGGACAAGACCTTCATTTAACCCCATTTCTGTAATTTATATTTACTTTTTATTATTTTGTTTCATTTGAGGACAACTGACTTTCTATTTGGGATAGGATGATATGTTTCACTACCTACCTCTTATGTCTACATTTTAAGTATACACCGGGCTTTATTCTTTTAGAGTATTTGTTGATATTTATTTCATGGGTGTTTGTTCTTATGCCTCATTATTATGAATGAAAATTATTTTTGACCCATTTAAAAAAAATCTACCAATTGTGGTTTTTCCATGTGGTTGTTTTTGTGAAAATTTATTTATCATTTATGATAAATATTTATGACTTGAATAGTGCTCTAATCAAATAAAAATGAATGAGAAGTAACAATTAAACCAAATAATGTTACAAAGGCAATAACTGAACTTTTTACATCCCGTTATAACTAGATGACTGTCGAATGATTCTGTTGTAATAAACATTGCACACTAGCGAAAGTGTTGAGTATCGTTTGATATTGGTGTGAATTCAATGTGTGATAAGATTATTGTGAACCTTGTGTGAAATGAACTAGTGAAACTATATCCTCTTGTATGTGTGTTTGAGTTTGGTATGAGTTTGTCTTGAGATTTGAAGATGTTTCATGCTGTTTCAAACCATGATTGAGGAGCTTATAGGTTAAACATCTAGGTATGAACACCCAAGTACCACTTTAAGGGTCCTTGAAGAGGATCGTAAGTTTAACCCCCAACACACCAACGAAAAACCTTGGCTGCCTAAAAAGTTCTGAACCACTGATGCATCTGTAACGACCTGTTTAGTCGTTTTGAGCAGCAGATTTTATTTCTGGAAAATTGGCTTAAATGACGGAACCTACGACGGACCGTCACAGGCACGACGGTCCGTCACAGATGTTTCGTTCCATGACACTTAGAATTCTGAAATTTGGTACTAAAAATTGACTCTCTGAACTCCGTAACGAACTGGCAGGACGGACCGTCACAGGGGTGACGGACCGTCACAGTCCACTTGAGAATTAAGGGCTGCGACGACCTGCGTGACGGACCGTCGCAGTACGACGACCGTCACAGTCGCGTAATCCCGATGGGAATCGGATTTACGGTTAAGTTTTAAGGGACGTTTTGGACTATTCTTTCCTTAATTATAAAGTTTGAGGGTTAATATTAATAAATCTAATTACTTGGGGGTTAAAATAGGTAACCTTAAGTGAATTAGTGGGTCATTATTACCATCTTTCATTCTTAATTATATATGAATTAGGGTAAAAGAAAGAGGGTTTGAATAAGAAAAAGAAAAGAACAGAAAGAGAGGAGAAACGAACGAGTAGAGAGAGAGAACGAAGAGGATAGCAAGGATTTTGAGAAGATAGCTTGTTGATTCAATTCTTCGGTGGAGGTAGGTTATGGTTATTTTACGATATTCGTAGTGAACTCTTAATAGTGAATGATATGTATTAATGGTATTGTAAACCTGTCTATATGCTTAATTGTATGCTTGCATGAATATGATTATGTTATTTTGATGAAATAAGCATGATGAAAACCATTGAATCCCAAATCTTGAAAGAAACTTTAATCTACTTATTAATGATAATGCCTTGGTATAAAAGAAGGCTTGATGAATTAAAGTAATGGGATTGATGATGCCTTGGCATAGAGAAGGCTTGATGAACGGATATAATGAGATTAGTGGATCGGAGTGTCACGTTCCGACACATAGTATTAGTGGATCGGAGTGTCACGTTCTGACACATAGTATTAGTGGGACGGGTGTCACGAACCGACACGCAGAATTAGGGGATCGGAGTGTCATGTACCGACACATATAGGGGATCGGAGTGTCACGTCCCGACACATATAGGGGATCGGAGTGTCACGTACCGACACATATAGGGGATCGGAGTGTCACGTTCCGACACATATAGGGGATCGGAGTGTCACGTTCTGACACATATAGGGGATCGGAGTGTCACGTTCCGACACATGTAGGGGATCGGAGTGTCACGTACCGACACAAGAGGAAGAAAGATAATGAATCTTGAAGGATGATAATATACTCAACATAATGAACTTAATTCCCAAATGAGCATGGTATTGAGGCTTGAGCCCTCATGGATGAACTTAATGGTACTTATTGATGATTATAGTACTTGTTGTTGTTACATGTTAAGTTTATAGTTGATTTATGATATTAACTGATATATACTGTTTTCTATTTATAGTTGGCCGATGATATCTACTCAGTACTTGTGGTTGTACTGACCCCCTACTTTTATGCTTTCTTCTTTGTTAATTGTGGAATGCAGCAAACTTTCCGCCAACCTCAACTCAACAGTAGATCTAGCCAGTCTTCACTACTTTCGGAAATTCAGGGTGAGCTAATGCGTCTAGCTTAGACTGGATCTTCTTCTTCAAGTCTTGATGCCTTGAACTTCCGGCATGGACTAGCTTTTTAGTTATTTTGTTCTTAGACATTCCTAGTTTTGTAATTCGAGATAGATGTTCTTGTGATGATGACTTCCAGATTTTGGGGGATAATAATAATAGTTTTGAATTGTTTTTATTAATGAGTTTAAGTCTTCCGCATTACTTCTGTTGTTATATATTGAAAACGATAAGGGTTAAATTGGTTGGTTCGCTCACATAGGAGGGTAGATGTGGGTGCCAGTCGCGGCCCCGTTTTGGGCCGTGACAAACTTGGTATCAGAGCATTAGGTTCGTTGGTCTCATCACACAAGAACAGGTCTAGTAGAGTCTTAAGGAACGGTAGGGGGACGCCTTTACTTTTCCTTGAGAGGCTATAAGACATTAGGAAAATTTCACTCTTTCATTCTTTCTTTCGTGCTACTACTTGAGTCCAATTGGTATCTAGGCGATACGAATTGGTATCTGACCATCTTCACTCTATTTCGCAGATGGTTAGAACTAGAGCAACGACCGCACCAGCAGCAACAACGGCACAACAAGAAACATCTGAGCCAGCCACTGGGGCTGTGGCTCGAGGAAGAACGGTGACAAGAGGCCGTGGTAGAGGTCGTGGGAGGACGTCCTCTAGAGGAAGAGGACGAGCACCTAGCCCATCTGATGCTAGGGCAGTGACTCCTCCACCGACTGAGGGAGTGGTAAGAGAAGGGGAGGATGGGGAGAATGAACAAGAGCAGAATGAGGAATTGCCACCCCAACCTACCCCAGAGATGATCAATCAGGTTCTCGCTTATCTTAGCGGGTTATCTGATCACGGTCAGGCACCTCCAATGGTTTCTGCACCAACACCTCCGGTTTCAGAGGTACGACATGCGGCTACTATGGCTCCCCTCATGGATGCCTCATTGGAGATAGGCACATTTCCACGTCTGACTACTGGACCGATAATGACAAACGATCAGCACGAACTTTTGAGTAAGTTCTTGAAATTGATACCTCAAGTCTTCAAGGGTGCAGAATCTGAAGATGCTTATGATTTCCTGGTTTATTGTCATGAGCTACTACACAAGATGAGGATAGTAGAACGGTTTGGCGTTGAGTTCGTAAGCTATCAGTTTCAAGGGAACGCCAAAATGTGGTGGCGATCACATGTCGAGTGTCAACCGATAGAGGCCACACCCATGACTTGGGCATCCTTCTCTACTCTGTTTATGGAGAAGTATATCCCAAGGACGTTGAGAGATAGAAAAAGGGATGAGTTTTTGAGTCTTGAGCAAGGTAGGATGACGGTTAACGCATATGAGGCTAAGTTTCGTGCTTTATCAAGGTATGCCACTCAACTCTGTTTGATTCCACAAGAGCGGATTCGCCGGTTTGTGAAGGGGTTGAGATCAGAGTTGCGGATTTCAGCCTTACAGGTAGCGGCTACGACAACATCCTTCCAAGAGGTGGTAGACTTTGTGATAGAAGTGGAAGGAGTGAAGCCAGATGACTTCACCACGACATCGACATCAAAAAGGTTTCGAAGGGGAGGTGAGTTTAATGGTTCTTACTCTAGAGGACAGAGCTCCGGAGGTTATTCAAGTCGACCAATTCAGTCTTCACTACAGACTGTAGTTGGGGGTCCACCTCAGAACGGTCAACACTACTCCGAGAGACCTATGCCTGACTCCAGAGAGTGTTATGGATGTGGAGAGGTCGGACATGTTAGGAGGAATTGTCCAAAACAGAGTTACAGACCCCCGATTGCGAGAGGTAGAGGTGGTCTTGGTAGAGGCCGCTTTTCTGGAGGACGTGGTGGTCGAGGTAATGGTGGTCACCACAATGGCAGAGGAGATGGGCAAATTGGAACCACTACTACGCAACATGGTAGGTGCAATGGACAGATGGGTGATAGGGCCCATTGTTACGCTTTCCCTGGGAGATCTGAAGCGGAGGCGTCTGATGCTGTCATCACAGGTAACCTTTTGATTTGTGATTGCATGGCTTCCGTTTTGTTTGATCCTGGATCCACATTTTCTTATGTATCTTCCTCATTTGCTAATGGTCTAAATTTACATTGTGAATTACTTGACATGCGTATTCGTGTTTCTACTCCGGTGGGTGAGTCTGTGGTAGTTGAAAAGGTATATAGGTCCTGTTTGGTGAACTTTGTGGGGAGCAACACTTATGTAGATTTGGTTATTTTAGAAATGGGTGACTTTGATGTAATTCTGGGTATGACTTGGCTTTCTCCGAATTTTGCAATTTTGGATTGTAACGCTAAAACTGTGATGTTAGCCAAGCCTGGGGCAGATCCTTTAGTGTGGGAGGGTGACTACACTTCCAATCCGGTGCGTATCATATCCTTTCTTCGTGCTAAGAAAATGGTTAGTAAAGGGTGTTTAGCTTTCTTGGCACATCTCAAGGATGACACTACTCAAGTACCCTCAATTGAGTCGGTTTCGGTAGTCCGTGAGTTTTTGGATGTGTTCCCTGCAGATCTTCCTGGTATGCCACGGATAGGGATATTGACTGTATCGATCTTGAACCAGACACGCCCCATTTCTATACCCCCGTATAGAATGGCTCCCGCCGAATTAAGAGAGTTAAAGGCTCAACTTCAAGAGTTGTTGAGCAAGGGCTTCATTAGACCAAGTGCATCTCCTTGGGGTGCTCCGATTTTGTTTGTAAAGAAGAAGGATGGGAGTTTTCGGATGTGCATAGACTACTGGCAGTTGAACAAGGTAACTATCAAGAACAAGTATCCTCTTCCTCGAATTGATGACTTGTTCGATCGATTCTAAGGTGCTTGTGTCTTCTCTAAGATTGACTTGAGATCCGGTTATCATCAATTGAAAATACAGACGCGGATGTACCAAAGACTGCTTTTCGAACTAGGTATGGACATTATGAATTTGTGGTGATGTCCTTTGGTCTTACGAATGCCCCTGCTGCGTTCATGAGTTTGATGAATGGGATTTTTAAGCCATATTTGGATCTCTTCGTGATTGTATTTATTGATGATATATTGGTATACTCAAAGAGCAAGAAGGAACATGAAGAGCATTTGAGAATGGTATTGGAAACGTTGAGGGAGAAAAAGCTTTATGCCAAGTTCTCTAAGTGTGAGTTTTGGCTAGATGCAGTGTCCTTCTTGGGGCATGTGGTTTCGAAGGATGGGATAATGGTAGATCCTTCTAAGATTGAGACAGTGAAGAATTGGGTAAGACCCACTAATGTGTCAGAAATAAGAAGCTTTGTTGGGTTAGCTAGCTACTACCAACGATTTGTCAAGGGATTCTCTTCTATTGCTTCCCAATTGACAAACTTGACTAAGCAGAATGTTCCATTTGTATGGTCAGATGAATGTGAGGAAAGCTTTCAGAAGCTTAAGACTTTGTTGACTACTGCACCTATCCTCACCTTGCCGGTAGAGGGTAAGAACTTCATTGTTTATTGTGATGCATCCTATTCGGGTTTGGGTGCAGTGCTAATGCAAGAGAAGAACGTGATTGCTTATGCTTCAAGACAATTAAAAGTGCATGAACGTAACTATCCAACTCATGACTTGGAATTGGCCGCGGTAGTGTTTGCATTAAAGCAATGGAGGCACTATTTATATGGGGTTAAGTGTGAGGTCTACACGGATCATCGTAGCCTTCAGTATGTCTTTACTCAGAAAGATTTGAACTTGAGACAGAGGAGATGGATGGAACTACTAAAGGACTATGACATCACTATTTTGTATCATCCGGGGAAGGCGAATGTTGTGGCAGATGCTTTGAGTAGAAAGGCGGGAAGCATGGGAAGTCTAGCTCATTTGCAAGCTTCTAGACGCCCATTGGCTAGAGAGGTTCAGACTCTGGCTAACGACTTGATGAGGTTAGAAATAAATGAGAAGGGAGGATTGTTGGCTAGTGTGGAGTCGAGATCTTCATTTCTCGACAAGATTAAGGGAAAACAGTTTGATGATGAGAAACTAAGGCGAATCCAAGATAAAGTATTGCGAGGAGAGGCCAAAGAAGCGACAATCGATGAAGAAGCTGTTTTGAGAATCAAGGGAAGGGTATGTGTACCCCGAGTTGATGATTTGATCAACACTATTCTGGCAGAGGCTCATAGTTCAAGGTATTCGATACATCCGGGTGCGACCAAGATGTACCGTGACCTCAAGCAACACTTTTGGTGGAGTAGAATGAAGCGTGATATTGTTGACTTTATTGCTAAATGTCCAAACTGTCAACAAGTAAAGTATGAACACCAAAGGTCCGGAGCAACACTTCAGAGAATGCCCATTCCTGAATGGAAGTGGGAGAGAATTGCAATGGATTTTGTGGTTGGTCTTCCAAAGACATTGGGTAAGTATGACTCCATTTGGGTGGTTGTTGATAGGTTAACTAAGTCTGCTCATTTTATCCCAGTCAAGGTGACTTACAATGCAGAGAAGTTAGCCAAGATCTATATCTCAGAAATCGTTCGATTGCATGGGGTTCCACTATCCATCATATCGGATAGAGTCTGTGATTTACTTCTAAGTTTTGGAAAACATTGCATGCGGAATTGGGTACTAGGTTGGACCTTAGTACTGCGTTCCATCCTCAGACCGATGGTCAGTCTAAACGAACGATTCAAGTGTTGGAGGATATGCTTCGCGCATGCGTGATAGAGTTTGGTGGCCATTGGGATAGCTTCTTACCTTTGGCAGAGTTTTCATACAAAGAATAGCTATCACTCAAGCATTGATATGGCCCCATTTGAAGCATTGTATGGGAGGAGATGTAGATCTCCCATTGGTTGGTTTGATGCATTCGAGGTTAGACCTTGGGGTACTGATCTCTTGAGGGATTCGTTAGATAAGGTGAAGGGCATTCAAGAAAAGCTTCTAGCGGCGCAAAGTAGACAAAAAGAATATGCAGATCGAAAGGTTAGAGACTTAGAGTTCATGGAGGGTGAACAAGTCTTGTCGAAAGTTTCACCAATGAAAGGGGTGATGCGGTTTGGTAAAAGGGGTAAGCTAAGTCCGAGGTACATTGGGACATTTGAGGTACTAAAGCGAGTAGGGGAGGTGGCTTATGAATTAGCCTTACCTCCAGGGCTGTCCGGAGTACATCCGGTATTTCATGTATCCATGTTGAAAAGATACCATGGAGATGGAAACTACATCATCCGTTGGGATTCAATTTTGTTTGATGAGAACTTGAATTATGAAGAGGAACCGGTTGCTATCTTAGATAGAGAAGTTCGCAAGTTGAGGTCAAGAGAGATTGCATCCATCAAGGTGCAATGGAAGAATCGACCGGTTGAAGAAGCCAATTGGGAGAAGGAGGCAGATATGCAAGAAAGATACCCACATCTGTTTACAGATTAAGGTACTCCTTTTCTCCCTTGTTTTCCTTCTTGTGATCGTTCGGGGACGAACGATGGGTAAATTGGTATCTATTGTAACGACCTGTTTAGTCGTTTTGAGCAGCAGATTTTATTTCTGGAAAATTGGCTGAAATGACAGAACCTACGACTGACCGTCACAGGCACGACGGTCCGTCACAGATGTTTCGTTCCATGACACTTAGAATTCTGAAATTTGGTACTAAAAATCGACTCTCTGAACTCCGTAACGAACTGGCAGGACGGACCGTCACAGGGGTGACGGACTTACACAGTCCACTTGAGAATTAAGGGCTGCGGCGACTGCGTGACGGACCATCGCAACACGATGGCCGTCACAGTCGCGTAATTCCAGTGGGAATCGGATTTCTGGTTAAGTTTTAAGGGACGTTTTGGACTATTCTTTCCTTAATTATAAAGTTTGAGGGTTAATATTAATAAATCTAATTACTTGGGGGTTAAAATAGGTAACCTTAAGTTATTTAGTGGGTCATTATTACCATCTTTCATTCTTAATTATATATGAATTAGGGTAACAGAAAGAGGGTTTGAATAAGAAAAAGAAAAGAACAGAAAGAGAGGAGAAACGAACGAGTAGAGAGAGAGAACGAAGAGGATAACAAGGATTTTGAGAAGATAGCTTGTTGATTCAATTCTTCGGTGGAGGTAGGTTATGGTTATTTTACGATATTCGTAGTGAACTCTTAATAGTAAATGATATGTATTGGTGGTATTGTAAACCTGTCTATATGCTTAATTGTATGCTTGCATGAATATGAATATGTGATTTTGATGAAATAAGCATGATGAAAACCATTGAATCCCAAATCTTGAAAGAAACTTTAATCTACTTATTAATGATAATGCCTTGGTATAAAAGAAGGCTTGATGAATTAAAGTAATGGGATTGATGATGCCTTGGCATAGAGAAGGCTTGATGAACGGATATAATGAGATTAGTGGATCGGAGTGTCACGTTCCGACACATAGTATTAGTGGATCGGAGTGTCACGTTCCGACACATTGTATTAGTGGGACGGGTGTCACGAACTGACACGTAGAATTAGGGGATCGGAGTGTCACGTACCGACACATATAGGGGATCGGAGTGTCACGTTCCGACACATATAGGGGATCGGAGTGTCACGTACCGACACATATAGGGGATCCGAGTGTCACGTTTCGACACATATAGGGGATCGGAGTGTCACGTTCCAACACATATAGGGGATCGGAGTGTCACATTCCGACACATGTAGGGGATCGGAGTGTCACGTACCGACACAAGAGGAAGAAAGATAATGAATCTTGAAGGATGATAATATACTCAACATAATGAACTTAATTCCCAAATGAGCATGGTATTGAGGCTTGAGCCCTCATGGATGAACTTAATGGTACTTATTGATGATAATAGTACTTGTTGTTGTTACATGTTGAGTTTATAGTTGATTTATGATATTAACTGATATATACTGTTTTCTATTTTGAGTTGGCCGATGATATCTACTCAGTACTTGTGGTTGTACTGACCCCCTACTTTTATGTTTTCTTCTTTGTTAATTGTGGAATGCAAAGAACGCGTTAGTCAACCTCAACTCAACAGTAGATCTAGCCAGTCTTCACTACTTTTGAAAATTCAGGGTGAGCTAATGCGTCTAGCTTGGACTGGATCTTCTTCTTCAAGTCTTGATGCCTTGAACTTCCGGCATGGACTAGCTTTTTAGTTATTTTGTTCTTAGACATTCCTAGTTTAGTAATTCGAGATAGATGTTCTTGTGATGATGACTTCCAGATTTTGGGGGATAATAATAATAGTTTTGAATTGTTTTTATTAATGAGTTTAAGTCTTCCGCATACTTCTGTTGTTATATATTGAAAACGATAAGGGTTAAATTGGTTGGTTCGCTCACATAGGAGGGTAGATGTGGGTGCCAGTCGCGGCCCCGTTTTGGGCCGTGACAGCATCCACGACTTGTAGATTCATCTATGACTCGTGGTCTTGCTCTGTAGGTCAAGGGGCCCCAAACTACCTTGAAGTCACAGATAAGTCTTCAACAACACAGTCCATCAACACGTTCTTGGTCCGTGGGTGTGAGTCCGTAGATTCGACCTGCAAAAGTTGTCTTCTGCATGATCAAGTGAAGGGTGACTTGATAAAGTTTCCCTTTTGTAACACCCCTAAATGAACTAAGGTGAACTAGATCCTTTTGAGTGTTTTTTTAAATAATTTTGATATAAAATGAGTTAGTTTAGTGTTCTCAGACAGTGTGTGAAGGTATGTAAAATTTGGAGGTCAAAAAACCAAGAACGTACATGACGTTAGGAAGGTGTGCCGTAAATAGTGTTCTTGTTTCTTGAGGTGTTTGAGTAAGTTTTACGTGTTCATTTTAATCAAAAATTGATGTGGGATGTTCCTAAGACCTAAAAGACTACGGTTATGGGTATAACATTCAGATACGACCCCATCTATGACCCACAAGGGGTCCTACAAGAGGACCTCACATATTGGAATGAAGATTCCCAAACAGTGACCAAATAACGACCCAAGGGACGGTCCATTGTTCAACCAACTATCCATTGACCATAGGCGTCGATTTTCCCTGCAAGTATAGCCAAGACTGCAGATGGATGGAAAGAAGGGCTGGTTTGAACGTGTTTCTTCACAAAAATTAGTGGGTTGTGTTGTATTTGAAGTATGGTATCCATCCTTGAACCCTCTTCAATTCAAAAAGTCATTTCCAAAAGATTTCAAAAAAGGTTTCCAAACTCTATTTTCTTCTATCTTCAATTTAAGCATGGATCTTCTTGTAAACATGTTTTAAAGATTCAAATGTGTTTATTCTAGTATAAATTGATGATTTTAATGGCAAAACCCCAATGAACTCATGTTAATGCATATTTCAAACATTTAGCTTAAGAAATGGGTTACATGAGCATGTTTATGTAGGGTATAAACGTTGGTTTTCTTATGTTCTTATTATGATTTAGCTACTTTCTTAAGGTCTTTATTATGATGAAATATTGAGAAAATTGGTTATAGGTGGTGATGGCTTTATTATATTGCGAGTTGCATATATTCTATGATTCTTATTGTAAATTGTTCTTGAGTGGTATGGTCTACCTTCGTGGTGGCGGTGTTTATTTGATGAACTTGATACTATTGAGTATGTATTGTGAGGGTGGCTTTGATGGACTAATATGTTAAATGAAGTGATAATGAAAATGGTTCCTGTGTTCTGTATTATGAAACTTGAATTGCATGTTTGACCTACATTATGTCTAAATGAAGTATATCATTATGCGAAGCATGTAAAGTGTGTGAATTGATGAATGTAGGTATAAAGCATGTATAGAAGTCAATGTAAGTGAAATGATGCTTATATGCAAGATGTGCTCACAAATACACACACTTAAATGAATATATAAAGCTAAGTTGAGTAACTAGAGGAGTTTTGAGACGGACCCTCTTCGTGAGTTGAGATGAAGTGTCTAGTAGATACCTTAGTACATCCTAAGAGCTTTGTAAGATAGGTCGGAGGGTGAATGCCTTTCATGAGTTTAGATTTGGTGTTCACTAGTTATCGTTGACCTTTAGTATATTATTTTTAGAAATCGTAGGACTTATGTCTAACACCAAGAGGATATGAAGTAGAGATGGTTACACTTCGTAAGTTGAGATGTTGTATACAATGTACGTCTTGAGATGAGTACTTTTCGTTGTTGAGGATTCCTAATTTTATAGGGGTTAATATCGGGATTCCATGTATAACTCTCATGGCCAATGTAAGTTAAGCTAGTACCCATAAAAGAATAAAATGAACTAAGTGTTGTAAAATAACGTGCTACTCAGGCTAGGTGGTGGTATGGGACGCTATCTATCAATTGCACTAAGTAGGACCTTCCGAAAGGGAAGACATGGTGCCAAACCTTATAAAAGAGTGTAATCATTAAGGTAGGTGGTGGTACGGGACGATATATATCTATTAAAGTAATTAGGCATTCTGAAAGGAATGTCGTTATTGGTTTGTTCATTGTACTTCTTAAGTATTGTGTTGAGTGGTGACTTGTTCTTCCGAGTGGAGTAAGCTTTTTGTGGGTAGTCTAAAATATCTCCTTGGTGTGCATTAAAGGAGGTTTTAAGATGTTTAGTTCATGACTTACCTTTGAAAGTCTTGGGATAACCTCTATCCGGAAACTTCTAAGAAAATGAGCTCACTTCCTCATTGGCAATACCATGGAAGTTTACTATCTTTGGAGTATCTTTAGTTCACTATAATGTTTTGTATAGTTTACTGTAATTTTGATTAAGTTATCTTAAATTGATCAATCCAAGGGAAGCCATTAGGAGGACTAAGTGGGAGTACTAGTTCGGGACGCTACTCTCACGTTGCACTTAGTGTGACCTATAAGTACTATTGGATAAGGGAACTTTAATGAAGTTCGTATGAATGTATGTTTGGAACTTGTTCAGCTAGGAGTTTGGATTTGATTCCATACTAGGTAAGCCTATGGTTATTGGTCTTAAGGATCCTTCTGGTGTGATTGAAGGAGGTGTATGGGCAGTCCCTTCTTGCCTTACGTTAGTGGATTATAGGATAACTTGAGTTAGGGAAACTTCAAGGGAAAAAGGGTTCACATGACTTGAACTATGCCCTTCACTGTAATGAGTTCACTGTAAAGTCCTTAATGTTACTGTAACGTATTCTATAAATTCTAAAATTATGATATTCTTCTATTAAGTATTAAATGATGTTTCTTATGTTATTTTACTTCTTAAATCATGAATATTTTACTTAAGTGGCATGAAATTTTATTTTAGTAAAATTTCATTTTTTCCATGATTTTGCATATGCCATACTTAGTACATTGTTTTATACTAACCCCATACTTTTTTATACTCTCTAACTATAGGTTGGAAGCTTTTGAAGGTTTGAAGGTGAAGCTAGGGAAAGTTCCTCTCAAGGCAAAGTATGTCCTCATATATTCTATGACATAGTCCATTTCTTCGTTTCTTATTTATGATTTATTATATATTTCCTTTTAATGTAAAGGGTCGTGTCCCTAAGATATTATGTCGTGTCTTAAATTGGCTTGTGACGAGGAGAATCTTTATTTATTTATGAAATATTTCCTTTTTATATTTATTGTTGTGCAAAGTTTTAATTCTGCACTACTTTTCATGATTTATGTGATGAGCGATAGTTAAAGAGCTTGTACAAGAACCCAAAGGGTCAAGTACGCGTTGCCACGAACCGAGGTTTCAACATAACTTCTACGGGGTACTTTCAAACGTGACACCTTTGCTTTGTTATGCTCATGGACGATTGTTTTAGATTTATTTAAGTATTTTGAGAGTAGTTGAAAAATGAAAAAGCTATTTTGGGTTTCATTATTAATTTTTCACCAAAACAAAGCCATCTCTTCAAACATATCTTCTTACTTGAACTCCATAGGAGGTAAAGTTCAAATTCAAGCTAGGAATGATTATTTCAAGATCGTTCTTCAATTTCGTTGGATTTTTCAATTATGAGATGTGTTGATCCTTAATCCTTGATTAATCTTTCATTCAAAGAGCCAAATCAAAATAGAATTTAACGTATTTCAACAGTAAAAAAATTCCTATTTTCTAATACGGAAAAGGTCCTAAATACCCTTACGTATTAGAATTGGTACAAAACTATAATTCACCCACTTATTGACTCAAAAATACCCTTCTCATCAAGGTATTGGCTCCAAAGTACCTTTGTCATCCACCTAAATTGACCACTTATTTAACATTTTTAAATTTAAACTATTTAAATATTTCTTTTGCTAAGTGACACTCAACTTTTTATTATAATTTAACATATTAATATAATTTATAAACCAATAAACTACCTACACTTTACTAATTAAACTCCAACCAATTGATAAACCCTCCCCATTACCCAATAAGTGTTTCTAAATGTTTGAGGCAAAAATATCTATAGAAGTGTATTATGATACATTAAAGTTTTCAATCAAAATATATAATAATTCAACTGTCTAAATAAAAATTACCGTTAAACTTTAATGTCTTAGTATGTTCATCTGAATTATTCATTTGTGTAAATTATGTGATGATACTTAAAAGTAACTTTTTAAAAAATACTATATTAAAGTTTTAATATTTAAAACTAATTAGAATATTTATAAAATTATATTGAAGAAGTGCATGAATTTATTCGTAATGTAATTCTTCTTCACCTTTAATCCTAAATTTCTAATTCAATCTTGAAAGAGAATCCTATAGAAAGTGTCATCCTAAATAAGATGGTCCACCTAAATTTAATTGGGGCTTTAATTCTGCCTCGAATAATTTTTGATGTCAATTTAGGAATCTGTAATCTTGTCGTGTTTTAGTAGTGTGTAGGGCAATTTAGCTTTTAGAATTGGCTTATTAATTGGGTCGGTTTAATTACTAATGGGCGGGCAATGGATTGATTCATCTATTCTATTAATCAAACTAAATTTTATCCAATAGTTGAGCACCAAGTATTTTTGAAAAACATTTAAATATTTTAAGTTTAAAACTGCTAAATAAGAGATCAATTTTGAAAACAAGGTGGATGATAAGAAGATTTTGGTGTCAATAAGTGGATGAAAAGGACATTTTTGAGCCAATAGGTGGGTGAAGGGTCGTTTTGTCAATTTCCAATACTTCTAGGGTATTTTAAACCTTTTTTCGTTTATAATATAAGCATGGGTTCATTGATGAAACATTATCAAAGACCATATATTACTAAAACCTCCAAATGGAGGTATTAATAATACATCCTATACTACAATGTAGGATATATAATTATTCTATGGATTATGTATACAACGGCACAAATAACTCCTAAATGGTATAACAAGAACAATCTTTTCATCCAGTACTCTCCTTTTCAATGTATCATTATCTGCAATTCTTGCAAATATATCAACACACCCATTTTTGTTGAACCAGAGGTAGCATTACTTATAACAACCACAAGTAGCTCATGAACAATACATACATTGAGAAAAGTAAAACATATCAATGCCACTAAAGGCATAATCTCACACTAATATCAAAAGACATTCTAACAAAGGCATCACATCGTTGTTATCTGCAATTAAAATAAGTTGCACATTCGGAGAAAAATAAAAGACAAATAATCGACTAGAAGAACAGATACAAGTATGTAATTCAAAATTTAGAAGTGTTATCCTATTATCTAAGACACATCTCCAACTAATAAAGTCAAAAAGTAAACTGAATGTATGGATAATAGTTATTCAAATAGAGAAGGAAAAATATACAAGTCCTTATAAGAAAATTCATGATCAATATAACATTACAACAAACTACCTTTTGTATTTTGCACCTGTGTCTAATGAAGTACTTAAAATTTATTCATCTAATTGAAATGAAGATCTTTCTAAATCCTCCATGAGAAGAACATCTAATTCTGAGAATTACATAAGAAATGAACGTATAAATTATGATAAAACAAACAATAAAAAGAAATTTTTTCCTTCTACTATCTTCACCACCATATCCTTCATCTTTTTGTACTAGTTCCCCATTAGCCAATCACATCCCAAACATGTATTGTATGCATTTTCCAGAAACAAAATACTCACCAACCAAGAATCCTTCAAAAGGATACTTAAAAAGTGTTACATTATGCATTACAACTGATTAATTTGGTATCTTAATCTTAGAGACAAAGTGTCAAGAGAATAACATGCATGATCCGATCATAGCACATACTAACTAGTTCCCAATGATGATATTTTTTACTAAGGCATTACAACCTGAAATCCCTTGAATTTGATCCTAATATTATAAGTTAAGCATGTCAATGATATGCAATGCTGAAGCCCTGTCAGGTTCTGAAGTTGGATCATCAATAATCAGCACTCAAGTTCATGAATCTGATCAACTTCTATAGAAATTCTCACCCATTCACCACCTGATATCCCTCAAATTAGATCATCATAAATCCTAGCGCCAGCAACATGTTCTGTCAACTTATCAAAGTCTACGATGGTTTGGTTGGACATTAATATTATTGATTCTCTTGGATAAAAAGAACAAAAAATACATAGCTCTTATATTGTTTTTTTTTTTGCAAAATAACAGGTCTGCTTCGGTGTGAATGGAGAATTCTGAACTAATGGCAAGAGCTTATACGTTATTCACAGATAGAAAATAAGTAAGGTAACAATTTTAACATATAATCTGAACGTAGTGCATAAGTAAAAGTTCAGGGTGACTGCTCATGGGAGATTCTATTTCTACTTCCTATAAATGTCATTCCTTTTCAACAAGTCCACTTGAGTTGGTTAGGAATAAAAAACATTATGATAGCAATTTTTCATTGTTTCTACGTGTCTTAAGGCTTCTGATATTTCTAGCTATTGTGGATGAGCTACATCAAAAATTAACACGTGTAGATAGAAATAATATATAATCAGATGCAAGTTCAACTGATCAAATCATCAGAGAATTTAAAAAAACCCATAAATTCAAAAGTCTGTGCACAAATAACAAAGAAGGAGTTGAGGTAAATCTGCAGCATCAAAGAAAGACTATTACGAAATCAGGGGCGTATGAATACTTTTGGTGGCTTCAAGCAATATACACCGGATATATACATGAAAGAGCCACCTGCCTACACTACAGACACACACTCCATACATACACAAAGCGAACACCTGCAAACGCTACATACATACACAAAAAACCAACCATCCAATGCAAAATGATAAATTTCTCATAGACATAGCTGGAAAATTAGTCACAAGAAGAAATAGGTTAAGCATATACCTGTAGGATGGAAATATAACCTAATCATTTATATATTATAGTCGCAATTTTATCCACGTCCATTGAAATATCATCTTACTCTTCAGAGTCAAATGAAGCTACAAATATATATGGTGGAGACCAATTAAAAAGATACAGAAAGTATTTTACTAAACAATTGAAAAGATTTTACCATAATGACCTTAAATCTAATATTGGGGAAAAAACATTGTTCTGCGTTTTTTGGTAATATGGAATTTTGATATCAACCACTAATAGAGCCCCAATGCTTGATGCAAACTCAGATGCAACCGTGATGATAGGTATACTTAGTAAATCACGTGCCATCAATGAAAGTTCCAGATACTTAATTTTATTATCTCTCCAATTTTAGTATATCTTAATCGTCAGTTCCTTTGTGAACCAACACGGTCACTTCCAATCACGAATTTAGTTGTACATTTTCTGAACTAACTTGTGATTATCATTCAAAAATATAATACTCCTACATATCATCCATCATTTTATCCATTGTGCACCTCTTCGACTACTACTTTCCACTATATCAACATCAATAATTTAATTTTTCAAGTACTATTTAATAATGCATGCATATTGTTCTCAATAGTGTTGACCTTTTTAATACAAACGAGTGGAACATATTTTCGGAAGCAAAATTTTACATGTTTTAACTTTTATGGATGGTCAAGGACTACAGCCATTGAAGAAATCGGACAATAGTCTTCATACAAATATTTTTTAAACTTATCTTTGTTAGGACCCGAAATAAGAAGGTGTAAATGCGGAAACTAGCAAAGCAAACCTCGAAAGACCACTAGTAAGATGACAACGAGAAATATACCAAAAGACACAAATATTTAACGTGGTTCGGTCAATCGACTTACATCCACAAAGGAGATGATCCATTCACTATAAACATGAGATTACAAAATACATAGGGAAACAACCTCAACCAATTCACTCGGAATACATGAGAGGTTCACACAAGTGATAACGTATCAAGCTTGTGACCCACAAATTCTCCCTCTAACCAAAACTCTTAAAGCTCTTAAGACTACATTGTGAATGCTGAGTTAAGTTAGAAGGAACATGTCTCTATTTATAGAGTCCTAAACCTTTTCCTACCAAAAAAAGAATTAGTCAATTCAAAACCTTTTCCTAAAAGGAAAACCTATTTATGGTAAGAAATAAAGGCAAAAAAAACCCAAAAAATCTCCCCTTTGGCCTGAATTTCTGACAAAATAAATTTGTCCACCTTCTTCACTTAATCTTCAACAACTTGCTTCTCCTTTCCATAATCTCTTTTGCAAATTTTATGTCTCAACACAAAGAACCTCTCTGAAACAATTTCTCCAACAAAATCTTCATTACTGTAAAAAAGGTTGCGGCTAGAACTACACCTGTCAAGATGAACACCTCTTTTGAACCTGGTTCAATTATCGATTATTGAACCACTAAACCTGACTCCATCATTGAATCTGGCTCTGATACCACTTGTTAGGACCCGAAATAAGCAGGTGTAAATGTAGAAGCTAGCAAAGAAAATCTCAAAAGACCACTAGTAAGAAGACAACGAGAAATATACCAAAAGACACAAAGATTTAACGTGGTTCGATCAATCGACCTACATCCACAATGGAGATGAGGAATTCACTATAAACATGAGAGTACAAAATACAGAGGGAAACAACCTCAACCAATTCACTCGGAATACATGAGAGGTTCACACAAGTGATAACGTATCAAGCTTGTGACCCACAAATTCTCCCTCTAATCAAAACTCTCAAAGATCTTAACACTACATTGTGAATGCTGAATTAAGTTAGAAGGAACATGTCTCTATTTATAGAGTCCTAAACCTTTTCCTACCAAAAAAAGAATGAGTCATTCAAAACCTTTTCTTAAAAGGAAAACCTATTTATTGTAAGAAATCAGGGCAAATAAAACCCAACAATCTTCCATTTAAATTTCTATTTCGTTGATACTAGGATCCTCAGTTTTGTTCTTTTCAATTATCATCATATGACTTTTCCGAATTTTATGAAAATATATATTGGAAGCAGGATAGTAATTTCCTGTAAACAAACTAGGGACCTCATAGAAAGTTGTAAAACATAAAAATCCTTTTAGCTCTAACACATTCCTCTTTCGAACGACAATATCTAAAGTCAGCATCAAGTACCTTAAAATCATAAAATACATGACGATAGGGAATGGAATTATTAATCATCAAGTGTATGGAATTCCATCTCGTCCATATATCTTGACGTACCTTCAAATTAACTTCAAGATGAGGTTCTTAATACACTCTACAAATTTTATTTTCCTTTCCTTTGAGCCTTGAATGTATTTGATGCTTTCCTAATGTAATGTTTCAATAATATTCAGATATTCCTTCACAAAAAATCTAAAATATAATTTGTACAATGAATATGCACAAACTTTCTAACAGAATGTAGAGAACCCATCAACGTAAAATGATCGATCAAACCTCTCTACAATCCCTTCATCATAGCGAGCATTATCTAGGGTTATCTAATATACTTTCCTCTCGATTCCTCAATCAGTAAGGAAAATGATAAATTTTTGACCTGGAACGTAACCGCTATGAGTAGTAGACACATGACGAAATACCACAATTCTCTAAGGAAAAAACAAATATGTATCAACATAATGAGTTGTTACACACATATTACCACCAGAGGTGATTGCAGTCAAGACGTAAGTTGTCAAACATATTCTAATAGAAATACTTACAAATTCATCATTTATTATTCTTTTATGATTCTCATACAGTATAAGTTTTACTAGTTGGAGAGAAGTATGAGTTTTATTAATATGTAGGTGTATTTTTATACAAGAGAGTAAAGTACAAACAAGGAAAGAATCCACTACTAATGGATTCTGATCTTCACTTAATTATAATAGACACTAAATCACTAATGAGATACTAAAATATTGAATATCAATCAAGAGATATCCTAAAATAAATCTAGAGATATCATTACTATGACCTCGCAAGATGGTAGAATGGTCAGATATGCCAATCTTTCATCTTAATGCTTCAAATGAAGCTTTTGTAAGTGGCTTGGTGACAAGATCACGTAGCAGATATTGTTAAAAACATGAGATACACGTAGCAGGCCTTGTTGACAGAGATTTCAAACAAAATAATAGTCAATCTCGATGTGCTTCATTTTGGAGTGGAAAGTTCATTTAGCACACAGATAGGTAGCACCAATATTATCAAAATAGATAACTAGCAGTTCCTTAAGAAAAATAGTTAACTCCTGAAGAAAATTATGGAACCAACAATTTTAAATTCATGCTGAAGAAATACCACGATATTAAGATTTTGTGGACAAGCGAATAAAAACTCTTTGCTTCTTAGAGCACAAAGAGATTACCTTTCTAGTTTGAGTCAGAAAAGACGTGTAAATTTAGTGACTTACCTTTATGAAGAAACAACCATAAGCAGATGTGCTAGCAAGATAGAGAAGAACTCGTTTGACCATAGCAAAATGTCTAGTTGTGGGAGAACTTGTAAACTGAGACAATTAGTTTAGAACAATGGAAACATCATGTCTGGTAAGATCAACATATTGAAAACATCCAACTATACTGTGATATTCTATAAGATCCTCAAGAAACAACCATCACTACTCATGGGACAAGATTCACTTGCCATTTTGGGCCCATAGGATTAGCATAAACCATCATAGCTCGGTCTATGATCACATAGATATACTTTCGCTCGCTTAAGAAAACTCCATAAGGTAAGAGAATAACTTGAACGGCCAAGAAATATCACGATGATCTTCAATAGAAAAACGATTAACAAGACACCTAATTAATCCTTCCACTGAACTTTGATGATTACCCATGTTAATTAGATAATCAACATAGACACTAACCTAGAGCATAACTCCAAATTAAGCATACATAAACAAGCAGTGATCTGACAGAGAGTGGCAAAAGACATATGAAATAATATAGGATTGGAGTTCCTTATACCATGCTCGCAGAGCTTGTTTAAGCCCATAAACTACTTTGTGAAGCCGACAAACATGATTGGGATATGTCTCATTGACAAACTCAGGAGGCTGAGACATATAAAGTTTTTTATCTAGAGTCAAATATGGAAGCCAATGAGAGAATCACACGCACTCTTTAATGCTTTGCTACTGGAAAATATGTTTCACCATTATCAACACCTGGACAATGCAAGAAACCTTTAGCAACAATTCATGCTTTATAGCGGCTTATACTTTCATCTAAGTTGTATTTAACTCGAAAAAAAAATTAAGACCCTATGGGTGGATTTGCAGGTAGAGAGACCATGTTCCTTGACTCTTAAGAGCTGATAACTCTTCATTCATTTCTGCACACCAATTAGTATCTTTTAAAGCTTTACTAACACCCCTAGGCTCAATATATTTTGAAATTAAATTGAAAGAAACCAAGAATTTTGTAGTTTTGGAAACAATGGGAATTTGAGGAAGTGGCTTGTAATTTAGAAGGTTTTGCAGTAGGGGATTATTGAACAATAGAATTTAAAGTAGCATTAAAACAAAGTCTTTGAATTGGTTTACTAATATTGTCTTTAGAATGGGTAACCATGGAGTGATTTTGTGTAAGGGCAGAAGGAGGTATGGATGAAGTGGAATGGGTTGCTACTTATAATGAGGATGAAGAAGAAGAGATAGAAGATGATGTGGAAGAAGACATACCTAGGAAAGATGTTATTGAGTTCTTAGGCTCATGTGATGATGACCGATTGCTTGTGGCAACCTCGTGAGCGGTATTTCCTGAATTTGATGTTGTAGATATATCATGGGATTAGTTACCAAATGGGCTTGATGTAACATGAACAATGTGATTAGAGGGAATCCATACATCAATAGTGTTATACTCAAGTTTATTGGCCTTAATTTCCATAGATGAGTATTGAAAATGATGCTCCACAAAGTCCACTTGTCTGGATACAGATAACCTAGACTTCACAGGATCCAGAAACAGATAAGCACTTTGATTTTATGTGTATCCAAGAAAAATACATGGGATTGAACGAGGTTGTAGTTTATTCTGGTTATATAGCCTTAACTAGGGGTAGTAAAAATAACCAATGACTCGAAGCTTGGATTATGTATGAATTGTCTAGGATGATTCTAATGATATTGTGTTGATTGAATGTTTTTTATCATGACAAAACTACAGATGAAATGCTCACATGTATACGATGATTCTAAGGTTGAATGTTTGTTCTCACTTTATTGAATCTATGAGGTACGTTATGAGTTGTACTGAATGAATGGACAAGTACTCATACACACATGTAAATGCATTTCACTATTTACTATGTATAAATTGGGGAATAATTCTTAGCACCTAGAGGATATGAAAAATTATGTAGAGTCCTTCATACTAATACAATAGGTCGGGTCTTCTTCATATGATGTCATGAGATTAAAGCTCTCCCGGTAATATAATCGGTCGTAGTTCTACAAGAAGTCTCCATAAACCATAACTAAGTGACTGCATAGGTCTCAACAAGTGGATCCACCTTATAGATATATGTTTATCTCTACCATGGGGCACTAGGACGACATCTTTCATTGTAGGGTGATATCATACTCTATTGCATGTAAATCACATGATCTGTCGGATATCATATTATCCCTATGTAATCAGATAATGAATATGACATGTACTCTACATATGATTTCTTGACGATTTTACTTAGTATCAGACTTCACTATTACATTGAGCAAGTGGACTTTGATAGGGACTACGGTTTAGATCTTTATGCTATGGTAAGACATTGTATGTTCAATTGATTATCGCTAATGTATGACTTTCCTATGGTAAAATAATGTACATGATTATTCCATTATTTATGACTATTGGCTATGATGAGGCAAAGATGATATGTGTTACTAAGGTGACTCCAAGGGTACTTAGTATAGTTTTTTGTCACACCCCGAGAGCACACCCTAGAAGACATGGCTTTCACGGAGTGCGACCGGCGTACTTGACCTCTCTAAGGTATTATACAAGCCCTTAGACATCATTCAACGCATACATGTATGAAAAGTAGTGCAAATTAAAACTTTTCATAAGAAAAACTTTTCATAAGAAATATCATTAATATTAAAATCATAAAAAACACTAAGTCTCAAAAAATGCCAATCGTAGACTCAAGAATACATGGTAAACAGCCCATTCAATAGGAATGTAGATATACTTAGTCTATTACAATACTTTGAATTAAAAGAAATTTATAGGAGATTTTGTGCTCGAGTAAATTAAGGACATACATCAACTTTTCTTTAACGATAACTAGATTCCAAGATTTCCTTATAGACTCTTCTCACTTGTTATACACACCTTTATAGATAGAGAAAGAGTATGTAATTAGTACAAACACTTGTACTATGTATTACCTAATGCATAAAAGGATGAAAACAGACATTTATAAGAAACATGCTCTTTCTGAACAAAACATCATGGTATAGGCATAAAATTAACATATAGCATCTTTTAAACATATAAGATATCACATAAGCATTTTGTGAAACATTAAGAAATAATACAGTAAACTAAGTCACTTTACAGTCAACTAAACCCAACAGTACAGTAAACCCATTTAGCATAAAACCCCCTCAGTAAAAACTATCCTAAGACTCAATTAAGTAAGACAAAGATAGACCAACCATACACCCTTTCTAAAAACACCTAAATGATTATTAATAAAACATATAATTATATAAATACACTTACAATATACCAAAACACATATACATGGGATCCTCCTACCAAAGGTGATTCTAAGGTACACTTGCGTGAATTGTGATGCCAGAAGAGAATGCCCTAAGATAAGATAATTCTCACTACACTTAAAAGTATACATATGACATTATCTTTCCAATGGCTATCCGAAAGACTTACTTAAGTAATACAAGAAGAGAATGCCCATACATCCTCTCAAAGATTACCTAAATAATCCTTAATAGTACCTATGTTTAGATCATGTCAACATATTATAGTTACTTTCCCTATCTAGAATCATTCTTCAGAATTCCCTAGGTAACACATGACGTGACCATTCATATGCCCCCTTCATACCATAACTAAGCAACCTTTTAACTATTCTAGGTAAATACATGGTTATTAACATACCTTCAAACTTAAGTCATTATCTTTATTAGTTCATCTAAAATACATTCATCACATAAGTAAATTCAAGTAATGATCTTGGAGAAGACCGAGGGACTAACTCCCTAACATCTTTGAAGCCAAATCGTGCAATCTCTAGATTGCTTACCATACCACAACCTAAACTTCCTAGAACACTCTCTAATACAGGTAGGTATTCATAAGATAAGGATATGAAATAACCAATATCGACAATCGTAGCTAAGCATTGAATCCGAAGTCAACCCTATTACGATAAAGGGTGTTCTACTTGCAAATGGTAAAACGTGACACATTCCATGTAAGCACGTGTTTAGGTAATACCAACGGTTCTTTGTGTACTCTAGCCTCATACTTAACTAGAGCTACTACCATGAATACTCACTGGGTGCTAGCCTTTTGTTCTCATATATTATTTCAATAAAGGAGTACACGAAGAGGTTCGATATCTAGTTCATAAACCAATCATATTACACTTTACAAAAGAGGTCCCTAGGGTTGCCTTACAATTTTTAAGAGGATATCTCAATATCTTTCCCTAAGGATGATTTCATCTCGTTCCGAAAGGATCACAAGTCTACCAAAGAGAGACACACACATAGTGTCACATCCCGAGACCACACCCTAGACAATATGACACTCTCGGAGTGCAACCGGCATACTCAACCTCTCGGTGGTCTTATTCAAGCCTTTATGTATCGTCCATCGCATATAAATGGTGAAAAGTAGTGCGGAATTAAAACTTTTCACCAAACATTTGATAGTCTTTAAAATATCTTTCATATACAATCATAGGAAATAGTAAGTCTCAATCTCATCAAACATAGACTTGAGAATACTTTGGGACACGGCCCACAAAAAACTAATGTAGAAATACTTAATCTATTATAATACTTCGAAGGAAATAAAAGACACCTATATATGCACTAAAGTGAATTGAGGACATACTTAAACTATTGCTCGAATGTCTTTCGAATCCAATCTCTCATTCACGATCTTTCTCACCTTTAACCTACTCCTTTTGAGAAAACAAAAAGTATGAAATTAGTACAAACAATTGTACTAAGTATGGCATTATGCATAAAATCATGAAAATGGACATTTATAAGAATACCACATCTTTTCTTTTAAAACATCATATTATAATCATAACGAAAAAATTTAACACCGTAGAATCAAATAAGATAACGTCTAAGCAGTTTAGGACATGTTTCAACAAACTTTATAGTAACCTATATTCACTTTATAGTGAATTGCTTCACTGTAACACTGAAGTACCTTCCTTCTCTTTGACACTCTCTAGCATGTAATTATCCCACTAAAATCTATCCTAAGACTCACTTAAGTAAAACAAAGAGAGAACGCCCATATACCCTCTCTAAGAATTCCAAAATGATCCTCAAGACTACTTATATTGAAACACATCCACACTTATAAGATACCATACACATTAAAATGTGATTATCCTACCAAATGTGATTCAAAGTCTCATTTGAGTAAGTTGTGAATCTACCGACCATATAATCCCGTTTACACACTTAGGGGATCCTATAGACTAGATATGATATAACCATTCTCACTTAACACAACAACATATTCATAATATGACATTCTCTTTCCAAAGGCTATAAAAAGACTTACTTAAGTACATCAAGAGTATAATATCCTTGATTGAACTTTTCATGACTACCTAAATAATACTTAAGACTAACTAAGGCCTAGATCATGCCCACATAATAAACATCTTCACAAACTACAATCATTCTTAAAAATTATTTATGTAAGATACAATGTGACCATTCATATGCCCACTTCACACCTAAACAAGACAACCCTTAACTACTCTAGTTCAACACTTATTCATTTAATATACATTATCAACTTATGTAATTACATTCATTAGTTCATTTAGGACTCATTCATCACATAGAGTCATTCAAGTAATGGTCTTGGACAAGACCTAGGGAATTTAACTAACACTTTCAAAGCCTACTACTCTAAGTCTGTACTGATTCATTCAACATACTTTCTCAACATACGTCATTATATCAATTATTTCATTTATGACTCATTCATTACATAAAGTCATTCAAGTAATGGTGTTGGTAAAGACCTAGGGATTTTAACTAACACCTTCAAAGCCTATTGTGTAATGTCTAGACAGCGTCCCATACGGCCACCTATACTTCATAGAACTTCTATAATGATAGTATGTATCTCGTATGATGAGAATAGAAAACAACCGATATAGAACATTATAAATTGACATGAAATACAGAGTTCTTACCTACTCTGATGAGGGTGTTCCACTTGCAAATAGTCGAACTTCGATACATTCCATGTAGGAACATGGTTAAGGAATATGAAGGCGTGCTTTCTACTAGAGTCTCATTCATTAACTAGAATTACTTCCCTTACCATACTCGGTTCTAGCCTTTGTTCTCATAGATTAATTTACATTAAAGGTTCATATAAAGGGGTTCTATATCATGTTCATAAATTAATCACATTTACCCTACCAAGGAGGTCCACTAGAGCTACGCTACAATGGCGAAAAAAGCTCAAAATTACATTCCCAAGGTTTGATATGATTCCAGTCCATCCAACCAACTTAAGTCTAACATTCTTTTACTTGAAAGATACCGTTACGACTTTTGACTTCAACATTAATAACCTTACTACTAGGTTCAATGTTTTACATAAACAACCATCTTAACATCATTTAGGGGCTCATGTCATTCATACATACAAGAATAAGAGTCTTAAGCATCTTTTGTTAGGATATCTCATATTCACATTTATGCATGGATCAAGTAAGGGACGTAAGCCAACAAATACAAGACACAACATATTTTATTTCAAACATATTATATCATAATACTTCAAGCAGTTGCCAACAAGGCCATGATCGTAATAATTTATAAAGTAATGTCGACAAGGCCACATCAATTGCAAGCAAATAACACCGCCACCATAAGTGGACCATGCCAATCACAACACAATTTAAGTCTAATAAACATTAAAAAAAGGGAAATAGGTCGATCTACAACCACTCCATCCTCGACACCTCAATTCGATGATAAATCATCTGATTCAATACTATAAGGTCTTTACTAATGGCCATGAATATCAATTCAATATAAAACCTATTATACGCAATGAATTTAGGTCAATAAAATATAAATTAATAAATCTAATACAACCAATATATCAATTCAATGAAATTATTACATCAATCAATAGGCTATAGAAAACTACACTAGAATTCACAAGCATTAGATCAATATTACTTAACCCATAAAGTAGTCAAAAACTAGGATTCATCAATTATGTGGGTTCATAGGTAAGTTGAGTTCAAAGCATCTAATTAATAAAGATTCAATTGATATTCTATGCTTAAAAACCTTTAATGCAAGAACCCATGCATAGATCATGAAATTGGACAATTCATCTTTGAAACTTTAGAAAACAACTTTGAATTTGGGTTCCTTGAGGAATAGAGTTTCAAGAATCACAAATCATACCTCAATAAATCTAATCCTCCAATTCGATGATGAATCTCCACTCAATTCTCAAATCAAAGCCATTCATTTAGTTTTTGCTCCAATTGAGTTCAAGCGAATTTCTAAGGGAATTTGGGTTTTGATTTAGTAGAATGAAATATTCTATGTGTATTAGGCTTATAAAAATATTTTAAATAACCAACTTCTCTTATTTGGAAGTGGGTTGAATTTACAATTTCACCCCCTAACATTACAGTGAACCTGCGCAGCAGAACAAGCTCAGAGACGAATGGCCACTGACGGCCCGTCACTTGACCAATGGACCGTCCAATTGGTCTGTGGTTTGGGAATGAGTCTTGTATTCGGCATCTACTATCCCACGCCTAAGAGTCCATCGACTAGACTTCACCTACGGGGCATCGACTGACCCATTGGGCGTAGATTGCCTCCGTGGTTTAGCTGTCTTGGACAATCTTGGGCACCATCTAGGTTCCTTACACAAGGACCCTTGGATGGTTCTAGGGGATGTTTGCCCGGACGTTTCCAACCGAACAATGATCAACGAAATATGCCTAGACAGACAAGGTCAATTCAAGGAAAACCTTTCGAACGTCATGAACGTATAACCTTCAACATTCACGAAACATTACACGCAGACTAGATACACTATAATAACTCATTAATTGACCTTATAACCTCATGAATTACACATAAACCCATAGAACCACATATGATGTACATAAGTGACTTAGTCGTTAAATGTCTTACTCATCCCTTGACGTTTCACTTCCAAATCACCTAAAACTCTAGACTGTACCTCAATACCACATTATAGACCAATTTAGGACCCTAGGCATTTATGACCAACATGTTAGTCTCTAGTTCACATAAGTCATAATTGAGGCATTACAATCTCCGATATTTGGAAAACATTCGTCCTTGAATGACAATTGCCACTCTCCGATAACTTCCAGAAATATGGATAAAATCATCAACTCATAACCATACATATAATATCTCATACTGTACAAACATATAGAATAACATCAATTTTAAAGGGTCGAGAGATTCACAACACAAAAACAAACTAGAAAACATTCTATAACTCATCATACTACAAAACACACATACTACATCCCAAATAGGAAAAACTCATTTTATATTCAACATCATACTCATATACATCAATTATAACCACATTGAAACAAATTTAGACCAAATAATGAATTATCCAAATTACCAAAATTTTCACAGTAAGAAGGCAAATCTAAAGTGAATTGGAAAATTTTTCTCAAAACTTCATCGTTTAAGCAATTTATGATAGAAACATGCTAATATGCAAGTGAACATCATACAAACACATTTTTCCACATAATCATAACATCATAAAATACACATTGCAAGAAGTTAAAGAAATTAAATTTCAACAGAACTCCTAAACACTGTGCACATGCAACGTGCTTCTATGACTTTCTATCCCATCTTATACCCATACTCCCCCATTATAAGGAACTCATATCACTTAAATATAAATGCAAGGACTTACCCCCATCATCATCACCATCCGGATTTTCCCCCTCTAGTTCAGAGTGCATATGAACACCTCTTATTTAAAGCTTTATCCTTTCGAACATTAGGAATAACTTGATCAATCTATCTTCATCTAGAAGCAATGGTAGGACTATCTATAACCTTGTGTACTTCCTTACCAAAACCAAAGCAACTCCTCGTACCCTTTAGGCATTCTTCATAGTACCTCTTTCAACAAGTCACACACGTAGGTTTGCAAGTTAGAAAACCACCTCCCTTCTCCAATTTCACCTTAACACTCCTAGGTAATTCTTAAGTTTGAGCCCTCTTCTTGAACCTAGGTTGACCTTGATTATTAGAACCACTCATTTTCATGTTTCTAGCAATCCTTCAAAGTTTAGAATCTTCAATTGATAAGGAATATAACATGAGTCTATCTACGGTCATATCATCATGTAACATGGCCATACGACATTCTTCCATCACTAGATCGGCGATACTCATTAAAAAAGGACTATTCTAATCCCTCAGATTAGACACAAGGGATGGGGAATATCTACATAACATAGAGAACTTCAAAGAGTATTTCACAACGCTCATATTGCCTTTCTTGAGATTTATAAACTCTTGTACTTTGACTTATGTCCTCTCACGGGAAAAGTACTTCCCAGGAAAAGCTTTCTTAAATTCTTCCCACTAAATAAAACCCGACACAACCGACTTTTTTTCCTTCCGCTGAGTTTACCACACTTGATAAACCTCCATCAATTGATACGCAGCTAACTCTGCCTTCTCCCTACAAGTCAACCCATAGCACTCAACATGTTTTACACTCAATCTACAAACTCAATCAATCCTCACAAAGTCTCTTAACCTAGACATCAATGTTCTCTCCACGACATTCACCCTAGGCACTATACTCAAATTCACTTGAGTAGTCATGGCTCGGGCTAATGCAGGCAAAGCCTCTCTAATATCACTATTACTCAACTCAAGGGAACCACCGGAACATCATCACTTCCTTCAACAATAGGGAGTTGATCATCTTGAGCACCTTGAGAAACTTTCTCATCTTGCTCAACTTGAGAAGCAATCTCCTTATGCACATTATTCTCTTCAACTCTCCTATCTTGTGTTCTCGTCCAATTCATCTTCCTAGAAACGCATGGAAAACCATAATAAAGAGTACTTGTAACTTTTACTCTACAACACGACATAGGAGTAGAAAAGAAGGAAATCCCTCTCGTCCTATAGCCTCTCGCCCATAGATGTGTCGCGACTTATACCGATGGTCAACACTTTTATAAACTTGACTTGATGAGACTTTTCGATTCCTAAGACTACTTTCATAAGTTGTTCTCTGATATTAAGCTTGTCACATCCCGAGACCACACCCTAAAGATATGAATCTCTTGCACTTGACCTCTCAGAGGTCTTATAAAAGCCCTTATATAACGTGCGTCGCATCTAATTAGTGAAAAATAGTGTAGAATTAAAAGTTTCACAACAAATTTCATGTTTATTTAAAAAAAATTTCATATGAAATCATAGAAATATGAAGTGTCAATATTATAAAACATAGACACTAGAATACTTTGGGAAATGATTCATACAATACTAATATAGAAATACTTAATCTATAACAATACTTCAAAGGAAATAAAAGACATCTATATATGCCCTCAAGTTAATTGAGGACGCACTTAAACTTTTGCTTGAATTGAGGACATTATGCATACAATCATGAAAATGGACATTTACAAGAAATATGCATATTTTAATTTAAAACAATATATTATAATCATTAGAATAATATTTAACACCTTAATATCACAAAAAAATAAATTTAAGCAATTTACGACATTTTCAACCAACTTTACCATAACCTATATTCACAGTACAGTGAATTGCTGCACTATAATAGTGAAGTGCCTTCCCTTCCCTTTTGACACTTTCTAGTATGTAATTATCCTGCTAAAATCTATCCAAACACTCACATAAGCAACACAAAGACAAACATCCCATACACCCTCTGTAAGCATGCCTAAAATATCCTCAACAATAAGAATAATGAGACACATACACACTTATAACACACTATATACATGAACATGAGATTCTCCTACCAAAGGTAATTCTAAGTCTCACTTGAGTGAGTTGTAAAGTGACAACCCATACAATCCCTTACAAAAACCCTTAACAAATCTCTCTTAACACCATAACATATAAATATTATGACATTATCTTTCGAATGGTTATCAAAAGACTTAAGTAAATCAAGAAGATAACCTCCATGATTGAACTCTTCAAGACTACCTAAATAATCCATAAGACTACCTAAGGCGTAGATCATGTCCCCACAATAAACATCTTCCCTAACTAAAGTTATTCTTAAGACTTTTCTAGGTATGATACAAAGTGACCATTCCTATGCCCCCTTCACACCTTAACTAGACTGTCACGACCCAAAACGAGCCGCGAGTGGCACCCACACTTATCCTATAATGTGAGCGAACCAACCAATCTAAACCCCAACATTTCATTACAATACAAACAGAATATAACGCGGATGACTTAAAAACCATTAACAAAATCAATTAATAACTTCTAAAATTTATCATTTACTATTCCCAAAATCTGGAAGTCATCACCACAAGAAAATCTATCCTCAAATTACTAAATCTAAGAGTATCTAGGAAGCTAAAATAAGTTATCAGATGGTCCATGGCCGAACTTCAAGGACATCAAGACATGAATGAGAGAGAATCAAGTCCGAGCTAGGAACAATAGCTCACCCTGAAATCTGACGTGATGAAGACTGGCTAGAGTTGCGGTTGAGTTGAAGACGATGACACGTTTGCTCCACTCCACAATTAACAAAGAAGAACAAATACAAGTAGGGGTCAGTACAAGGCACAAGTATTGAGTAGGTATCATCGGCCAACTCAAAATAGAAAGCAATATATGTCAGATAATAACATAAAATCAACTAATATTCTCAACAAGTTACAACAACAAGTACTATGACCATTGGCCACAAAACCAAGCACATCTATGAGGACTCAAGCCTCCACACCATACTCATTTGGGAAATAGGTTCTTTAAGTTGAGTATATTAAAATAATTCAAGATTCATTCTCTTTACTATCCTGGTGTCAGAACGTGACACTACGATCCCCTTCTATCCTAGTGTTGGAACGTGACACTCTGATCCCCTTCTATCCTGGTGTCGGAACGTGACACTCCTATCCACTACTATCCTGGTGTCAGAACGTGACACTCCGATCCACTACTATCCTGGTGTCGGAACATAACACTCCGATCCCCTACTACTACGTGTCGGTTCGTGACACCCGATCCACTAATTCCTGGTGTCGGTACGTGACACTCCGATCCCCTATTTCTACGTGTCGGTTCGTGACACCCGATCCATTACCCTCATTCTTTTAGTTCATCAAGCCTTCTTTTATACCAAGGCATCATCATTAACATAGTGGATTTAAGGTTTAAGATTCACAGCCTCATCTTTCCAACCCATTACAATTACATAATCACGTCATGCAAGCTTACAATTAAGCATATAGAAGACCTTACAATACTACCCAATACATATCATTTACTATTAAGAGTTTACTATGAAATAGCATAAACCATAACCTACCTCCACCAAAGAATCGTGATCAAGCAAGCTACTTCCCAATGCTTTTGCTTTTCTCTTCGGTGTCTCTTCTCTCGATCGTTCGTTACTCCCTTTCTCTCTGTTCATTCTATTTTTCTTATTCAAACCTTTTTTCTTTTTACCCTAATTGTCATATAATTAAGTATAAAAGAAAATAAAAATAATTCACTATTTATTTCAAGGTTATCTCCTTCAACCCCCAAGTAATTGAATTATTAACATTAACCCACTAACTTTATAATTATAAGCATGAATAGTCCAAAACGCCCCTTAAAACTTTTAACAGAAATTTAACCCAGTCAGGGTTACGCAGCCTATGACGGTCCGTCATGACTGTAACGGTCTGTCCTGCAGGTCAGTCACAGAGTTCAGAGAGTTAATTCTGTGGAAAGATTTCTGATGGTCCGTCGTGCCAACGACGGTCCGTCCTACCATTCCGTCGTGAAGTTCAGAGAGTCGCTCTTAGTACCCAAATTTTCAGAATCTAATTGTTTTGGAACGAGTCCCCCTCGACGGTCCGTCGTGCCCATGACGGTCCGTAGTGGGATCCGTCGACCCAGACAGTTATTACTAGAAATAACTCTACTGCTCAAAATGACTAAACAGGTCGTTACATAGACAAACTTAACTATTCTAGGTAAGTACTTATTCCTTAAACATACTTTCTCATATTAAGTCAATACATCAATTAATTCATTTATGACTCATTCATCACATAAAGACATTCAAGTAATGGTCTTGGACAAGATCAAGGGACTCTAACTAACACCTTCAAAGTCTATTGTGCAATGTCTAGATAGTGTCCTATACAACAACCTAATATTCATAGAACTTCGATAATGCTAGTAGGTATCCCCTATAATGAGAATAGGCAATAAGCAATATAGACCATGATATCTAGAGATTGAATTTAGAGTTCTAACCTACTATGATGAGGGTGTTCCACTTGACAATGGTAGAACTTTGATATATCCCATGCAGGCATAGAAAGGGGTTCCATATAAAGTTCATAAACCAATAAAATTTACCCTACCAAAGAGGTACATTAAGGTTACCTTACAATGAGAAGAATAATCTCATAATTATTTTCCCGAGGTTTAATATGATGCAATTCCATCCAGCCAACCTTAAGTCTATCATTCTTTTACTTGAAGGATTCCATTACGACTTTCAACTTCAACATACATAGCCTTTCCACTAGGTTAATGTATTAACATAAAGAACCCTCTTAACATCATTTAACGTCTCATGTCATACATAAATACAACACTAAGAGGCTTTACCATCCTATGTCAAGACATCTCATATTTAGAGTATTCATGATCATACCTTTCAAGGCCCCTCTAGTATATAGATCATCACTTAGTTGTGTTTTTGTATTCATATATGTGAGCAAAACCTTTCACATAATACATAATGTCACACATGTTCTTATATCAATGCATAAGTCTTTATGTGTACCTATGTGATCAATTCTTTCATATCAACACTACAAGACAATATGTACATTCATACTTCAGCATATCATATACTTAAAAACACATACATCATCGCAGCATGCATTTTAGTATACACTAGTGGATATGAGAACTACCTTTTATTATACACCATGACTTACACTACTTGTAACATGCATGTAAAGTGAGTATATAGAAGACTTTACAATACTACCCAATACATATCATTCGCATTAAGAGTTTACTATGAAATAGCATAAACGATAACCTACCTCCACCAAAGAATCGTGATCAAGCAAGCTACTTCCCAATGCCTTTGCTTTCCTCTTCGTTCTCTCTTCTCTCAATCGTTCGTTTCTCCCTTTCTCTATGTTCTTTCTATTTTTCTTATTCAAACCCTTTTTCTTTTACCCTAATTGTCATATAATTAATTATAAAAGATGATAGTAATAACCCACTATTTATTTCAAGGTTATCTCCTTTAACCCCCATGTAATTGAATTATTAACATTAACCCACTAACTTTATAACTATAAGCATGAATAGTCCAAAACGCCCCTTAAAACTTTTAACAGAAATCCGACCCAGTTAGGGTCACGCAGCCTGTGACGGTCCGTCATGACTGTGACGGTCCATCCTGCAGATCCGTCAGAGAGTTCAGAGAGTTAATTCTCTGGAATGATTTGTGACAGTCCGTCGTGCCAACGACGGTCCGTCCTGCCATTCTGTCGTGAAGTTCAGAGAGTCGCTCTCAGTACCCAAATTTTTAGAATCTAAGTGTTTTGGAACGAGACCCCCTCGACGGTCCGTCGTGCCTGTGACGGTCCGTCGTGGGATCAGTCGAGCCAGACAGTTATTACAAGAAATAACATTACTACTCAAAACGACTAATAAGGTCGTTACAATAGATACCAATTTACCCATCGTTCATCCTCGAAAGATCACAAGAAGTAAAACAAGGGCGATTCTCCCAAGTGGTCGATTCTTCCATTGAACTTTGATGTATGCAATCTCCCTTGACCTTAACTTACGGACTTCTCTATCTAAAATAGGAACAGGCTCCTCTTCATAAGTCAAATTCTCATCAAGCAGAACTGAATCCCAACGAATGATGTAGTTTCCATCCCCATGGTATCTTTTCAACATAGACAGATGAAATACCGGATGCACTCCTGATAGTCCTGGGGGCAAGGATAATTCATAATCTACCTCCCCCACGCGCTTCAGAACTTCAAATGGACCAATATACCTCGTACTAAGCTTACCTCGCTTAGAAAACCGCATCACCCCTTTCACGGGCGAAACCTTCAGCAAGACTTGTTCACCCTCCATAAACTCCAAGTCTCTAACCTTTCGATCTGCATATTCTTTCTACCTACTTTGAGCCGCTAGGATCTTTTCCTGAATGCATTTCAGTTTATCTAACTATTCCCTCAGAAGGTCAGTACCCCAAGGTCTGTCCTCAAATACATCAAACCAACCAATGAGAGACCTACATCTCGTCCTATACAGTGCCTCAAATGGGGCCACACCAATACTTGAGTCATAGATATTATTGTATGAGAATTTTACTAAGGGTAGGAAGTTATCCCAATAACCACCAAATTCTATCACACATGCACGAAGCATATCCTCCAAAACCTGAATCGTTCGCTTAGACTGACCATCGCTCTGAGGATGGAACGCATTAGTAAGGTCCAACCTAGTACCCAATTCAGCATGCAATGTTTTCCAAAACATAGAATTAAACTGCGTACCTCTATCTGATATGATGGAAAGTGGAACTCCATGCAATCGAACAACTTCCGAGATGTAAAGTTTGGCTAACCTCTCTGCATTGTAAGTCACCTTGACAGAAATGAAGTGAGAAGACTTAGTTAACCTATTAACAATTACCCAAATGGAGTCATACTTACCCATTGTCTTGGTAAGACCGACAACGAAGTCCATTGCAATTCTCTCCCAGTTCGATTCTCTGAAGTATCCCTCCAGGCCTCTGGTGTTCATACTTTACCTGCTGACAATTCGGGCATTGAGCAACAAACTCAACAATGTCACGCATCATTCTACTCTACAAAAAATTTTGCTTTAGGTCACGATACATCTTGGTTCCACAAGGATGTATAGAATACCTTGAACTATGAGCCTCTGTAAGAATAGTGTGAATCACGCGGGGTACACATACCCTTCCCTTAATTCTCAAAACACCTTCCTCATTGATTCTTGCTTCTTTAGCCTCTCCTCGCAACACCTTATCTCGGATCCAGATCAGTTTCTCTTCAGTAAACTGCTTTCCCTTAATCTTGTCAAGAAAGGAAGATCTTGCCTCCACACAGGCCAAAAATCCTCCCTTCTCATTTACTTCTAGCCTCATAAAGTCATTAGCCAGAGTCTGAACCTCTCTAGCCAATGGGCGTCTGGAAACCTGTAAGTGAGCTAGGCTTCCCATGCTCCCTGCTTTTCTACTTAACGCATCTGCCACAACGTTAGCTTTTCCTAGGTGATACAAAATAGTTATATCGTAGTCCTTCAGTAGTTCCATCCATCTCCTCTGTCTCAAATTCAAATCCTTCAGAGTAAAGATATACTGTAGGCTACGATGATCCGTATAGACTTCACACTTAACCCCATATAGATAGTGTCTCCATTGCTTTAATGCAAACACTACCGCAGCCAACTCCAAATCATGGGTTGGATAATTACATTCATGCACCTTTAATTGCCTCGAATCATAAGCAATTACATTCTTCTCTTTCATTAGCACTGCACCCAAACCCAAATAGGATGCATCACAATTAACAATGAAATTCTTACCTTACACTGGCAGGGTAAGAATCGGTGCAGTAGTCAACAAGGTCTTGAGATTCTGAAAGCTTTCTTCACACTCGTCCGACCATACAAATGGAAGACTCCGCTTAGTCAAATTTGTCAATTAAGAAGCAATAGAAGAAAATCCCTTGACAAATCGACGGTAGTAGCTAGCTATACAAGCAAAACTCCTTACTTCTGTAACATTAGTAGGTCTTGCCCAACTCTTCACTGCTTCAATCTTAGAGGGATCCACCATCACCCCATCTTTAGAAACCACGTGCCCCAAGAAGGACACTGAATCTAGCCAAAACTCACACTTGGAGAATTTGGCATAAAGCCTTTTCTCCCTCAACACTTCCAACACAATTCTCAAGTGCTCCTCATGTTCTGTCCTGCTCTTTGAGTATACCAGTATATCATCAATAAACACAATGACAAAGAGATCTAGATATGACTTAAAAATCCCATTCATCAAGCTCATGAAAGCAGCAGGGGCATTCGTAAGCCCAAAAGACATTACTAAGAACTCATAATGCCCATACCTGGTCCGAAAAGCAGTCTTGGGCACATCCGTTGCCCGTATTTTCAATAGATGATAACCATATCTCAAATCGATTTTTGAAAAGGTACAAGCACCTTGTAACTGATCGAACAAATCATCGATGCGAGGAAGAGGATACTTGTTCTTAACAGTTACCTTATTCATTTTTTTGTAGTCTATGCACATCCGAAAACTTCCATCCTTCTTCTTCATAAACAAAAAAGGAGAACCCCAAGGGTATGCACTTGGTCTAATAAAGCCTTTTCCTAACAATTCTTGAAATTGGGCCTTTAACTCCCTTAACTCTGCTGGAGCCATTCTATAAGGGGGTATGGAAATGGGGCGAGTACCCGGCTCCAGATAAATGCAGAAATAAATATCTCTATCCGGTGGCATACCAGGAAGGTCTGCAGGAAACACATCCTGAAACTCACAGACTATCGAAACCGACTCAATTGAAGGTACTTGGGTAGTATCATCCCTGAGGTGTGCCAAGAAAGCTAAACACCATTTACTAAACATTCTCTTAGCACGAAGAAAGGAGATGATACGAACTGGAGTGGATGTGTAGTCACCCTCCCACACTAACGGATCTTTCCCAGGCTTGGCCAACGTTACAGTTTTAGCATTACAATTTAAGATTGCAAAATTCGGAGAAAGCCAAGTCATACCTAGAATTACATCAAAATCAACCATTTCTAAGATAACTAAGTCTACATGAGTATTGCTCCCCACAAAAGTCTCCAGAAAAGACCTATATACCTTTTCTACTATCACAGACTCACCCACCGGAGTAGAAAGATGAATAGGCATGTCAAGCAATTCACAATGTAAATTAAGACTAGTAGCAAATGAGGAAGATACATATGAAAATGTGGAGCCAGGATCAAATAATGCAGAAGTCATGCAATCACAAACCAAAAGATTACCTGTGATAACAACATTACATGTCTCCGCTTCAGATCTCCCAGGGAAAGCGTAACAATGGGCCCTATCACCTGTCTGCCCGTTGCCCCTACCATGTTGTGCTATAGTAGCTCCAGTTTGCCCTTCACCTCGTACGTTTTGGTGACCACTATTACCTCGGCCACCACGTCCTACAGAATGACGGCCTCTCCCATGACCACCTCTACCTCTGACTATTGGGGGTCTGTAACCTTGTTTTGGACAAAACCTCCTAATATAACCGGTCTCTCCACATCCATAACACTCTCTGAATTCAAGCATAGGTCTCTGTGAGAACGACGAAGCCTAGGGATAAACCCCAAACTCAGAGAAATGTTGACCAATCTGCGGTGGACCCTCACCTACAGCCTGCAGTGAAGACTGAATAGGTCGGGCTGGATAACCTCCTGAATTGTGTCCTCTTGAGTAAGAACCACTAAACTCGCCTCCCTTACGAAACTTCTTAGTTGTTGATGCCATGGTGAAGTAATATGGCTTCACTCCCTCCACCTCTATCACAAATTCTACCACTTCCTGAAAAGATTTTGCTGTAGCAGCTACCTGTAAGGCTGAAATCCGCATATCTGACCTCAACCCCTTCATAAAACGGCGAATCGCTCTTGTGGACTGAAGCAAAGCTTGGTGGCATACCTGGATAGGGCACGAAACTTAGCCTCGTAAGCACTAACTGACATCCTGCCTTGCTCTAGGCTCAGGAACTCATCTCTCCTCCTCTCCCTCAAAGTCCGGGGTATATACTTCTCTATAAATAAGCTAGAGAATGATGCCCAAGTAATAGGTGGTGCCTGTGCTGGTTGACACTCAACATACGATCGCCACCACATTTTTGCATTTCCCTGAATCTGATAGGTTGCAAACTCAACGCCAAATCGTTCCACTATGCCAATCTTATGTAGAAGCTCATGACAATCAACCAGAAAATCATAGGCATTCTCAGATTCTGCACCCTTGAAAACTGGAGGTTTCACCTTCAAGAACTTAGTGAAAAGTTCATGCTGATCACTTGTCATTATAGGCCCTGTAGTCAACCGAGGAAACGTGCCTATTTCTAATGAGGCATCCATGCGGGGAGTCACAACAGCTGCATGTTGTACTCCCGGAACCTGAGGTGCTTGTGGAGAAAACACTGGAGGTGTTTGGCCTTGATCAGATAACCCGCTAAGATAAGCAAGAACACGATTAATCATCTCTGGGGTAGGTTGGGGTGGTAATTCCTCATTTTGCATTTGCTCATTCTCCCCTTCCTCACCCTCTCTTAATACTTCCTCAGTCGGTAGAGGAGTCACCGCCCTGGTACTAGTTGGGCCAGGTGCTTGTCCTCTTCCTCTAGAGGACGTCCTCCCGCGACCTCTACCTCTACCTCTTGCCACTGCTCCTCTTCGAGCTACAACCCCAGTGGCTGGCTCAGACGCATCTTGTCTTGCCGGTGTTGGTGTTGGCGCATTCGTTGCTCTAGTTCTAACCATCTGCGAAATAGAGTGAAGATGGTCAGATACCAATTTTTATCACCTAGATACCTATTGGATCCAAGTAATATCACGAAAGAAAGAAAGAATGGAATTTTCCTAAAGTCCTATAGCCTCTCAAAGAAAAGTAAAGGCGTCCCCCTACCATTCCTTAAGACTCTGCTAGACTCGTTCTTGTGTGATGTGACCAACGAACCTAATTCTCTGATACCAAGTTATTCACGACCCAAAACGAGCCGCGAGTGGCACCCACACTTATCCTATAATTTAAGCGAACCAACCAATTTAAACCCCAACATTTCAATACAATATAAACAGAATATAATGCGGAAGACTTAAAAGTCATTAACAAAATAAATTAATAACTTCTAAAATTTATCATTTACTATTCCCTAAAATCTTGAAGTCATCACCACAAGAACATCTATCCTCAAATTACTAAATCTAAGAGTATCTAGGAAGCTAAAATAAGTAATCAGATGGTCCATGTCCGAACTTTTAGGACATCAAGACATGAATGAGAGAGAATCCAGTACTAGCTAGGAACAATAGCTCACCCTGAAATCTAACGTGATGAAGACTGGCTAGAGTTGCGGTTGAGTTGAAGACGATGGCACGTTTGCTGCACTCCACAATTAACAAAGAAAAACAAATACAAGCAGGGGTCAGTACAAGGCACAAGTACTGAGTAGGTATCATCGGCCAACTCAAAATAGAAAGCAATATATGTCAGATAATAACATAAAATCAACTAATATTCTCAACAGGTGATAACAACAAGTACCATAACCATTGTCCACAACACCAAGCACATCTATGAGGACTCAAGCCTCCACACCATACTCATTTGGGAAACAGGTTCTTTAAATTGAGTATATTAACATAATTCAAGATTCATTCTCTTTACTATCCTGGTGTAAGAGCGTGACACTCCGATCCCCTCAATATTCATTCTCTTTATTGTCCTGGTGTCAGAACGTGACACTCCTATCCCCTTCTATCCTTGTGTCGGAACGTCACACTCTGATCCACTACTATCCTGGTGTCAGAATGTGACACTCCGATCCACTACTATCCTGGTGTTGGAACGTGACACTCCGATCCCCTACTACTACGTGTCGGTTCGTGACACCCGATCCACTAATTCCTAGTGTCGGTACGTAAAACTCCAATCCCCTATTTCTACGTGTCGGTTCGTGACACCAATCCATTACCCTCATTCTTTTAGTTCATCAAGCCTTCTTTTATACCAAGGCATCATCATTAACATAGTGGATTTAAGGTTTAAGATTCACAGCCTCATCTTTCGAACCCATTACAATTACATAATCACATCATGCAAGCATACAATTAAGCATATAGAAGAATTTACAATACTACCCAATACATATAATTCGCTATTATGAGTTTACTATGAAATAGCATAAACCATAACCTACCTCCACAGAAGAATCGTGATTAAGAAAGCTACTTCCCAATGCCTTTGCTTTCCTCTTCGTTCTCTCTTCTCTCGATCGTTCGTTAATCTCTTTCTCTCTGTTCTTTCAATTTTTCTTATTCAAACCCTTTTTCTTTTACCCTAATTGTCATATAATTAAGTATAAAAGATGATAAAAATAACCCACTATTTATTTCAAGGTTATCTCCTTCAACCCCCAAGTAATTGAATTATTAAAATTAACCCACTAACTTTATAATTATAAGCATGAATAGTCCAAAACGCCCCTTAAAACTTTTAACAAAAATCCGACCACAGCCAGTATTACGCGACTTTGTGACGGTCCGTCCTGCGCAGTCCACACGAGTTCAGAGAGTTAATTCTGTGGAAAGATTTGTGACGGTCCGTCGTTCCAACGACGGTCCGTCCTACCATTCCATCGTGAAGTTCAGAGAGTCGCTCTCAGTATCCAAATTTTCAGAATCTAAGTGTTTTGGAACGAGACCCCCTCGACGGTCCGTCGTGCCCATGACGGTCCGTCGTGGGATCTATCGACCCAGACAGTTATTACCAGAAATAACTCTACTGCTCAAAACGACTAAACAGGTCATTACATAGACAAATTTATCTATTCTAGGTAAGTACTTATTCATTAAACATACTTTCTCATCTTAAGTCAATACATCAATTAGTTCATTTATGACTCATTCATCACATAAAGACATTCAAGTAATGGTCTTGGACAAGACCCAGGGACTCTAACTAACACCTTCACAGTCTATTGTGCAATGTCTAGATAGTGTCCTATACAACCACCTAATATTCATAGAACTTCGATAATGCTAGTAGGTATCCCCTATAATGAGAATAGGCAATAAGCAATATAGACCATGATATCTACAGATGCAATTTAGAGTTCTAACCTACTATGATGAGGGTGTTCCACTTGACAATGGTAGAACTTTGACGCATCCCATGCAGGCATATGGTTAAGGAATACAAAGGGTGTGCTTTGTACTTTATTATAAAATTTCAACTAGAACTACTTCCCTTACCATACTCACTCGATACTAGCCTTTTTCCTCATAGAGTAATTATACTAAAGGTTCATATAAAGGGGTTCCATATAAAGTTCATAAACCAATAAACTTTACCCTACCAAAGAGGTACATTAAGGTTACCTTACAATGACAAGAATAATCTCATAATGATTTTCCCGAGGCTTAATATGATGCAATCCCATCAAGCCAACCTTAAGTCTATCATTCCTTTACTTGAAGGATTCCATTACGACTTTCAACTTCAACATTCATAGCCTTTCCACTAGGTTAATGTTTTAACATAAAGAACACTCTTAACATCATTTAAAGTCTCATGTCATACATAAATACAACATAAGAGGCTTTACCATCCTAAGTCAAGGCATCTCATATTTAGAGTATTCATGATCATACCTTTCAAGGCCCCTCTAGTATCTAGATCATCATTCAGGTGTGTTTTTGTATTCATATATGTGAGAAAACCTTTCACATAATACATAATGTCACACATGTTCTTATATCAATACATAAGTCTTTATGTGTACCTATGTGATCAATCCTTTCATATCAACACTACAAGTTAATATGTACATTCATACTTCAGCATATCATAGACTTAACAACATAGACATCATCGCAACATGCATTTTAGTATACACTAGTGGATATAAGAACTACCTTTTATTATACACCATGACTTACACTACTTGTAACATGCATGTAAAGTGAGTATTTGTTTACATTGGTCAACATGATCACATAATGGCTATGAACAACACAGTTATGCAGCCACCCTCTTAGACCATAATACCCTATCTAGCATAAACCACACCACACAATAGCATAGGAGACAAGTTAACGTAATATTACACTGAAGACTCCTAACATGTTCTATTCATGCATACACATAGGGGTACATAGGTAAGGGATTATTAACCAATTTAACTCATCAATTTCAACACCTATACTTTATCCTAAAATAGATATAAATATTCATATACAATAGCCATGCCACCTAAATTACAACTAGAATAGGAAAGTAGGCATACAGTTCTCATAGTATCTTCATAGGCACATGTTCAAATATTAATCAATTTTCCTTCAAGGCCATGGTCAACACATATATAATGAAAATAAAGTAATCAATTCCACCATAAGAGGATCATACCACAAAGTGTCATTCAAGGCTCCATAAACTAAATTAATATACAGAAGAAGAGGAGATAAACACTCTTACAAACTTTTCGACCTTTGATCATCACTGACCAATACAACTTATATATCAACAATTCATATATAGGGTAGTATATAAATGTAGTTTAATCATTGAAATAACCATGTACACATACCTACAAGATCATACTATAACATAATACAAGGCATCTCATATGTACTAGAAAGTAGAGAGTCTTAGATCATCAAGTAATATTCTTTTCATTGATTACCATAGCTAATATTCATAATATACAAATAAATCCAAGTTAGGGAAGTAACTAATGTCATGTATATCACATCTAAGTCATACTTTATCAAACCTAGAACTTAGATTTCATCATGTACTTAACGTTGTAAATCCATAGACTAGAAGACCCTATATACATTAATTTAGGTATTTCTTTAATTTGATCATCAAGAATTTATACCCATAATTTATCAATGATATCACCTTAAGGAAGTAGCTACAATGATCAACACCCATTCGAATTCAATGTTGAATCATAAAAAGACCAACATTACAATGAATCATGGAAAACTACACTAAGCATGTTCAAATACTCACACATCGATCCACATGGATCTTTCATAATAAATACAACATCAGTTCATGTAAATAACATTGGATATATAAAATTCAACGTAAGGATCATAATTCAACAAGTAAAAAGTCATGATCACATAGCCCATGCAAAGACTAAATCGATTTAGGGAGGGAACATGAGTTCATCATGAAATTGTATTAAAATCATGTTCACACCAATACATTAACATAAATTTATCATTATTCAATGATTTAAAACATTTTGAGAAAGAATTCATGGATAGACCTAAAAAGAATAACTTTGATCATAAACTTTCTTTGAAAACATTGAGATTAACTCTCTAGATGGAAGGATACCTAGAGATGAAGGATAAACATACCTTTATCTACATTAAAATTTCTACAAAACGGTGAAGAAATCATGACAATCCAATCTCCAACCTGTTCCTGAGCTTCAACAACAATGGAGGTTTGTAGGGAGAGTATTTTGGAGGGAAAGATTCAATTTCGTGAGAAGGGATTGGGAATGGGGTGTTCACGTTTTTGATGAAGTATGTACATCCAAAATTATCTAAATAAACCTATTAGAATCAGGTTAGGACGTGGGATGAATTTCCCAATTCACCCTTTAATTAAACCATAGACGGACTCAATCGACTGGCCGTTGGTCAATCAACTGGCCGTCCTTTGACTTCCATCGGTTGGTCCTGCACAAATTTTTTTGTTGAGACCTGACCAATCAAAGTATTCATCGATGAGACTTCACCAACGGTCAGTTGGTCAACTAATTGATCATCGTTTGGTCCGTCGATTGACACTGCTAAGGTAGTGTCCCGACCAGCTTTGGGTCCTTTTTGTAGGGCTTTTAGCGGGTCCCTTTAGAAGTCGTACCCTCAAGTTTCAAGCGTAAATACAACCCTTATAAAGTTTTAAACCTCCCACATGATATTCACCTAGAAAAAATACATGTAAAATATCCAAATATGCTAGGCCCCATCAAGACACACATTGAGCATCTTAAGGTCTATCTTTTGAACGCCTTGGACGTTTGACCTCCAAACTTCTAGAAACTCCATGTAAAATAATAAAAAATAATTATAACTCATTTAAAAACTTCGTAATCTCATATCATACAATATCTAAACACACATCGACACATGAGACATATAGGTGACTAGTCGTTTAACGACTTGGTCGTCCCTTGACGTTTGTCTTCCAAATCACCTCAAATATTACACACTTCCTCTAAACCATTTTATAATTAATTTTGGGACCTTATAACAAGAAAAATATTTTAGGATACATACACCCTAACTCTTTTGGGGTCATACACGTATAATGACATTCTCCTCCAAAAGGTTATCAAAAGACTTACTTACTCAATCAAGAAGAGAATTCCCTTACTTGAACACTCCAAGATTACCTAAATATTCCATAAGACTACCTAAATTTGCATTATGTCTAATCTATCAATAAAATTTCATATTTAGAGTCTTTCTTATAACATACCTGTGTAAGATATGAAGTGACCATTTCTATGCTCCCTTCACACCTTAACTAGATAACCCTTTAACTACTCTAGGTAATTTCTTATTCATTAAACATGCTTTCTAACTTAAGTCTTCATCTTCTTTAATTCATTTAAGATACATTCAGTAAATAAGGACATTCAATTCATTGTCTAGGAGAAGACCTAGGGACTTATTCACTAACATCTTCAAAGCATATTGTGCAAGGCATACATAGCGTCCAATACAACCACCTAAACTTCATCGAACTTCTCCAATCTAGAGGGTATCCCATAGGATGAGAATAGGAAATATCTAACATAGACTATGGTAGCTAGCATGGTATCCGGAGTTGTAACCTACTCCGATGGAGGGTGTTCTACTTTCCAATGATAGAACTTGGATACATCCCATGCGGGAACATAGTTAAGGAATAAGAAGGGTTACTTTGTAGTCTAGGATCATGCCTAGATAGATCTACTCCTCTTACCATACTCACTTGGTGCTAGCCTTTTTTCTCATAGGAAATTTCAATAAATAAGTACTTGAAGAGGTTCCATATCTAGTTCATAACCCAATCACATTCAATTTACAAAAGAGGTCCCCTAGGGTTGCCTTACAATGGAAAATAGGATAACTTGATGATTTTTCTAGGTATGATTTCATGTTGTATCAGCCAATCAATCCCTTACTCCACTATTCACACAAGAAGGATAGCATTACTTCTTTCTCTTCAAGGGCATAATAACCTTACAACTAGTGAAAGCTCCACATAAAGGACCCTCTTAGCATTATTCAACTTCACATGTCTTTCATACATACAAAACTAAGAAGTCTTACATACTAAGTCAAGAAGTCATATTCTCATTATACATATCAAGTAAGGGACACAAGTCTACCAAAACAAGACACAACATACTTCACATATAATTATCATTCTAGAAGCACATAAGATCAATTAAGCATACTTACTTGTAATACTGCATACTGCTATGATATCATTAATATAATCATCATAAGACTCACCAGTCAATTAGGAAGAATAACACATCAATTCTAAGACTACACACATAATGACATAGTCATAGTCGAACATGATCACCTAACAACATCAGTAGAAAAACACATACATGAACCTTAATAAAATGTAGATAGATATGATAATAATTCATATAAATAAACTACACAAACGATCATAGTATACCAAGTGATGCCGACAAGTCTATGATCACCATAATACATAAAGTAATGCCGACGAGGCCAAATTAGTTTCAACTAAAAAAAAATAGAACCACCAACAACAGTGGACCATACCAATCACAACATAATTCAGGACCTAATTAACATAAATGAAGAGAATTAGGGCAGCGTACCACCAATCCATTCTCACCACTTCAATTCGTGGCTAAATCATCCAATACAATACCAAAGGGCCCTTACCCATGGCCATCATCATCAATTCAACACAAAACAACTATAATCAATGAATCTAAATCAATTTAACATAGATTTATCAATATAATAAAGGTCTATAGATCAATATAATACAATTCTTACATCATTCAATGGACTAAGGAAAACTACACTAGAATTCATATGCATAGAGACATGATCATAACACCATAATATGGCCAGTTTGAAGAATCTACGTTTTGCATGGGTCCATTAATATTTTAATTTTAAATAATCTATTTAACTATAATTCAACCAATAATAAATTACACAAAACATTTAATAAAAGAACCGATAGATTGATTTAAATTTAGAAAAATTATTTTTTAAGAAGTCTTTGAAAAACACTTTGAAGATTGGCTCCTTGAAGAAAAGAGTAAAAACGATGAAGAACCATACCTTAACTGAATTTAATCCACGTAAATGGGTAGAATTTTGTGGAGAAATCTCTCTTCATTTTTCAATGGGTTTCAAGAGAGATCTTTAGAGGTTTTGGGTTTTGCTTTTTGAAAAATGTATTTATATAGGTGTTTATAACTTATAAATCCTCTTAAAATAACTAGAATACCCTTAGAAAACCTCCAAAATGATTATTTGGACGTGGGGTGAATTTACCAATTCACAATTTCATTTTACAGTGAAGTTTGAAGTTGAAGGCACCAACCTAGGACTGCCCATCGAAGGGGCGTAGGTCCACAAATTGACTATCGTGGCTACCGGTCGATTGGATCAGAGACTTGCCTTTGTAAGCTTAAGCTTCCTAGGATATGTCTTGACCCACCCCCACCATTGACGGGGTGTTGACCAGACTACTGGCCGTCGATTGCCTCAGTCTTTTAGGCTGTTCTAGACAACCTTAGGCTCTTGTGAAGGATCATTCCTCAAGGACCATTGGTTGGTCCTTGGGGAATTTTTGCTGAGACGTTTTCAAATCTAATATACTCGTATACGATTTTATAATCTCCCACATCAATTTCATCCAAAACTAAGAAATAAAACTTGACCAAATATACTAAGACACACGAGGTCGTTTCATGGCAAACCTTTTGAACTTCAAGGATATTTGATCTCAAAACCTCATGAAACTTGATACAGTACCTTATAAACATATATCATTATTCATATAAGGACATCATATGGTCATGAAACACACATAAGCACATAAAAACACATAAGGAACATAGGTTGTCGTCAAACGTTTGCTCCCCTTTATGTTTCACTTCCAATTCACCTAAATCTTTAGACACTGCCTGATTAACACATTATAAACCATTTAAAGACCTTATACCCTCATGAAAAACTTTTTAGGATCTAGTTTCAGCTATGTCATTTTAGTGGTATTACGATCTCCCCCAGTTGGACAACATTCATCCTCGAATGACACTTCTCACTCTCCGAATACTTCCAAGAATAGAGGTCAAATTAACAACTAATAAGCGTAAAATATAACTCATTAAACAAATAAGGAGAAAACATCAATTTCGCATAATTAAGAGACTCACAACATAACAAGAATCTAGAAACAAATCTATAACTTATCATGCCAATAAGACTCACCTTCTTCATTTCGATTAGCAACAACTCATATAATATTCATTAGCATGCTCATATACATCAGTTATATAAACATTACAACAATTTTAAACCAATAAATGATTTAGTCAATTTTCAAATTATTTTCATAGAGAACTGGCAGCTTTAAAGTGAACTATGCCACAATTTTCAAATATGCAACGTTTAGGCAATTGATGATGGAAAAATGCTAATGTTTAATATAAAATCATATAGACTCAATTTACAACATAATTATAACTTCATAAAATTCACAATGTATGGAATCAATGAAATTCAATTCCAACAAGAATCATAAACAGAATAAAACATATGACATGCTATTATGACTTTCTAATTCTCAAGCTTGAGTTCAATAGAAGAGATGAGACAATCAAGAAAAACTCCACTACTCACCATACTCCCCCACCTAGAAAGAAATCATTACACTAAAGACAGAAATACAAGAGCTTACCATCATCATCATAATCATCAAACTCATACGGCTTTGATCCTCTAGTCCAGAGTGGATAGAAACGATTCTTCTTTAGAGCATCATTACCCCGAACACTTGGAGTAACTTGATTACCCTCTTTTCCTCTAGAATAAATAAAAGGACAATCCATCTCTTTATGTCCATCCTTACCAAAACCAAAGCAATTCTCGGTACCAACTAGACACTTCCCAAAGTGCTTCTTCCCACAAGTAGCAGAAATAGTCTTACCATTTTAAGAACCACTTCCATTCTCAAATTTTATATCAGGAGCACTAGGTCCATATTTCATAGAATCTCTCTTCTTCAACCTAGGTTGGTTTTGCCCACTTGTTCGATTCCTCTTCAAGTTGCTAGTGATCCTCTTAGTTTGGACTCCTCTATGGGTTTAGCATAAAAAATGATCCTATATAGAGTTATATTATCGTGGATCATGGTTGTACGACACTCTTCTTTTACAAGGTCGGAAACACCGGTCACTAACCTACTCATCTCCTCTCTCTGGTTAGACACTAAAGACGGGGCATACCTAGAAAACATAGTGAACATCAAGGATTACTCCTCAACACACATATTGCATTGATTAAGAATAATAAAGTTCTAAACCTTCATCTCCCTCTTCTCAGGGGGAAAATACTTTCCTAAGAAAGCCTCCATATACTCTTCCTATTCTATAGGACAAGACTCAACCGGATTATTATATATCACATGAATATACCACACTTGAGCAACCTCCCTCAATTTATACGAAGCCAAGTCCACACTCTCCATAGAAGTCACCCCCATGGCACTAACCAAATTGTACAAACCATCTAGAAACTCTTATGGATCCTATCCCACCTTAGATTCAAGAAAGATAGTAGAATTCGTCCTCTCGGAAGCTCTCAATCTAGATCTCATAGTGATCTTCACAACATTCACTCTAGGCTAAATACCCCTATTCACATGGGTAGTCACAACTCGAGCTAATGTAAATAAAGCCTCTCTGTAATCTCCTCTTTAGTCATTTCTGGGGGAACCAACGGAACCTCATCCTTGACCTCCAATAGAAACTTGAACTCCTTGAGAAGCTTGAGCACCTTGCTCAACTTGAGATGGAACTTCCTCATCCACCCTTCCTTCTTCCAACCTTCTAGAGGCCATCCTTCTAGTATTCATCCCCTATAAACACAAGAGAAGAGATTAGGAATAGACACTTATAACCTCAACTCTACAGGCATGACACATGATTGATGAAGAAAGTAAAACTCTGTCTTCCGATAACCTCTAAACATATATGTGTCACGACTCATACCGATGGTCAACACTCTACAAGACGTGGCTTTATGAGACATTTTCATTCCTAAGACAAATTTCATTATATATGATCGGATACCACATTTGTCACGACCCTTACCTATAGCAAAGAAGTTAGGGAATTTCTTCGGTCGCAACAAGGCATACTTGACTTCTTGGAGGTCTTGTACAAGCCCTTTGACATCATTCATCGCATACATGAATGAAAAGTAGTGCAGAATCAAAACTTTTCACATGAAATTTCTTAAATCATCTTTCATATTAAAATTATAGAAACACTAAGTTTCAACATAAACCTGTCTTAGACTAAAAATTAGTTGGGAAACGACTCATACAATACGAATATAGAAATCTAATCCAATAATTTGAAATAAAAGATAGCTAAAAACTATGATGCCCTCGAGTCAAGTGAGGTTTCTTCAACGATAACTAGAATCCAAGCTTTCTTTCAAGATGATTCTCATATTCAAACTACACTTTTACAAATGAAAAATGTATGGAATTAGTACAAACACTTGTATTGCGTATTGCTTAATGCATAAAATCATGAAAACAAATATTTATTGGAAATATGATCATTTTGATTAAAAAATCATATATTTAGCATAAGAATAACATTTAACACCTTCAAAAAAATTAAGATATCACATAAGCAGTTTATTACAAATTATGGAATATTACAGTAACTAAGCAAATGTTACAGTGATATCCTAAGACTCACTTAAGTAAGAAAAGAGAGACTACCCATACAACCTCCCTAAGCAAACCTATATGACCCTAAAAAAACTTTTAATAAGTCATATACACACTTCAAGACATCAAACATATCAACTTATATATAATATGGTATTTCCTTATCAAAGTCTATCAAAAGACTTACTGAAGTAGATCAAGAAGAAAATGCCCATGATTGACCTCTTCAAGACTACCTAAATAATCCTTAAGACTTCCTAGGTTCGGATCATGTCCACATAATCAACATGATCCCTAAATATATTCATTCTTAAGACTCATCTAGGAACCATATAAAGTGACCGTTTTTATGACCCCTTCAGACCTTAACTACATAATTTTACTACTCTCGATAAGTACATATCCCATTTACATACTTCATAACATAAGTCATTAGTTCATTAGTTCATTAAGACTCATACATAACATAAAAGACATTAATGTAACGGTCTTGTACAAGTCCTACGGATTCTAACTAACAACTTCAAATATTATAGTACAATGTCTAGAATACGTATCAACCGCCACCTGAACTTCATAGAATTTCTCTAATGCTAGTAAGTATCCCAGATGATGAGAACAGGCAATAAACGATATAGATCATGATAGCTAGACATGGAATCGTGAGTTGTAACCTACTCCGATGAGGGTACTCTACTTGCCAACGGTATAAGTAGAACACATCTCATGTATGCAAATGGTTAGGGAATATGAAGGGGGTCCTTTGTAATCTATAAACATGAAGGGCTTTTATGCACTCTAGTATCATTCTCAAGTAGAGGTACATTGTACTCTAATTTCATTCCCAAGTAGAGATACTTCCTGTAACATAATCACTCAGTGCTAACATTGGTTCTCATACTGTACCTGACACTAAAGGATCACATGAAGAGGATCCTATCTAGTTCACAACCTTATCACATTTACCTTACAAAAGAGGTTGACTGGGGCTACCTTTCAATGGCGACTATGATAGATCATTCTGAGTTTTGGAAGGATTAATATGATGTCACTCGATCCAATTAAACTTAAGTCCACCATTTCCTTTCATAAAGGATACCATTACGGTTCTCGATTTCAACATTCATAAGATAACCTTTATTTATATCACACATGAAAAGGGTTCCCTAAACCTACCTAGGGAAGACATATCATAAGCTCATAACATTCATTCATATATAAAGTAGGGGACACAATAGTACAAACCAAGACACTACATTCTTTTACCTTATCACATATAGCATATAATTAATTAATGCACTTAGGATGACCCTTAATATATTTATTTAACCCTATACATTACTACAACATCATGAAAATAAAGGTATTAGGGTAGCTTACAACCAAAATATCCTGAACACCTCAATTCGATGTTAAATAATCCAATTCAATACCATAAGGCCCTTACTAATGGCCATTAACACTAATAAATGTAGAAACTATGAAAATAAATGAAAATAGGTAAATTCAATAAGGATAATAAAACCTACATATCAATTGAACACAGTTGTTACATCATTAGAAAGCACATACAAATCAACACTACAATTCATCGAATTATGTAAATATGAAGTAACCTATAACTTAGTCAAAAACTAGGGTTCATCAAATTAATGTGTTCATAGGTATTTTTTGTTAAAATCATCAAAATCAATTTAATCATTATTCAATGTTTAGAAATTATTAATGATGAACCTATGGTAGAATCATGAAATCGGCCAATTTAACATGAAAATCTTAGAAAACATCGTGAGAATAGGGATTCCTTGATGAAGAGAGTTGCAAGGATTAAAATACATACCTTGATGAAGATTTTTTCACCTCTATGAAGAATATCCACTCAATTCGTCACACCAAGCTCCTCCTTGACTTTGGACTTAAATGGAGTCCTATAGAGAATTCTAAGGGATTTGGAATTTTGATTTAGAATAATGAAATCTTGTTAGTGTTTTAGGCTTATAAAAACATTTAAAATACAAAAAAGACTACTAATTAACCGCCAATACTCTTATTTGGAAGTGGGGTAAAATTACAAGTTCACCTCTAACTTTGAAGTGAAATGCACGCAAAACACAGACTCACAAACGTCTAGCAGTTTATGGACCGTTTGTCCACAAAGGGACCGTCATGTCATTCCACTGGTTTGATAAGAGACTTGAAATGGTTCTCCTTTATTCCCATCTAAGTCCCTACCAACGACACCTATCGATGGGGGCTTCTATAGGCCCACAAGTCGTTGATATCACCGCCATCTGGGGCTGCATGGGACAGTCTTTACTCCAACTTTGGGTTCTTCCTGAAGTACCCTTGGTTTGTCCTTGGGGATGTTTGCATTGATTTTTCCAACCCAAAATGACCGTATACGAGTTAGTCACCTCTCACATAAATTTCATACAAAACGAACATATAAAGCTCAACGGAACATTCTTAGACACAGAAGGTCTTTTGAAGGCACATCTTTGAAACGTCATGGACGTTTGACCTTCAAACTTCATGAAACTCGACACACATCCTATATACTCCATAATAACTCATTTAAAGACCTTAAAACCTTATTAATCATATATAAACACATAAAACCACATATGAGGCACATAGGTTACACTGCCTTAATAACACATAGTAGACCTATTTAGGACCTTAGACCATCAAGACCAACATGTTATGCTCTAGTTCACCTAAATCATTTTCAGGGTCTTACACTTTCCCCTACTTGGAAAACATTCGTCCTCGAATGACATTTTACACTCTCCAAACACTTACTATACTAGAGATCAAGCTAGCAGCTCATGACGAGAACATACAACACATACTAAATAAGAAAACATCAATTTCACACAGTAAAGTGATTCACAACAACAACAACAACTAGAAAACAATTATACAACTCATCATGATACAAAACACATATGGTTCATTCTAAATAACAAAAACTCATTATATATTCAATATCATACTTATATACATCACTTCTAACCACCTTAAAACAATTTTAGACCAATGAATCAAATAGTGAAATTTCTAAAAAGTTTATAGCGAGCAGCAAAAAACATTACATGATTTAGGTCATTTTTCCAAAAATCCATCTTATAGTCAATTCATGATATAAACATGTTATTATGCAAGGTAGCACCATATAAACACACTTTAAATAATAATCATAACTTCTTCAAAACACACAATGCAAGAAGTTAATGAAATTCAATTAAAACCAATCTCCTAATCACCATGCACATGCAACATACTTCTATCACTTTCTCTCCCATCTACTGACAATACTCTCTCACGTAGAAGGAAATCATATCTCTAGAAAGAAAATTCAAGGACATACCCTCATCATGATCACCACCATCCGTCTTCTCCCCTCTAGTATGGAGTGCATATAAACGCCTCTTTGCGTGTACATCATCTTTTGGAACACTAGGAGCAACTTGCTTACACTCTCTTCCTTTAGAAGCAAAGATAGAACAATCTCTCACCTTATGTTTTTTTTTCGCACAAAAAAACCAATAGTACCGGCTAGACACTTTGCATAGTGCCTCTTTCCCCAAGTGACACATGAAGTCTTTTAATTTTGAGAACCACCTCCTTTCTCAAATATCACCTTAGCACTCCTAGGTTGTTCTTGAGTTTGAGCCCTCTTCGTAACCCTAGTTTGATCATGGTAACTAGAATCACCCCTTTCATGTTTCTAGTTATCCTGTTAAGTTTAGAATATTCAATTTATTGTGTATACACCATGAGTCTAACTACAGTTATGTCATCATGTAGCATCACCGTATGACATTCTTCCCTTACTGAGTCGGCAACATCCATCACGACGCAACTCATTTAATCTCTTCGATTTGACAGAGGAGAAGGGCCATATTTGGATACCTTAGAGAACTTCAAAGAGGATTCCTCTACACTCATATTGCCTTGCTTGAGCTTGATAAACTGCTCTACCTTAACTTCAATCATCTCACGGGAACTGCTTAGAGAACTTCATAGAGTTTTACTCAACACACATATTTCCTTGCTTGACCTTCATGAAATCCTCTACCTTAACTTTCATAATCTCACAAGGAAAACACTTACCAAGAAAAACTTCCTTCAATTCTTCTCACTCAATAGGACTCAACTCCTCCGACCTATTGCATCTCCATTATGTGTCCACACTTAAGCCATATCTTTCTATGGATACAAAAAAAAAACTACTCTTTCTCCCTAGATATCACTCCCAAATCATTCACTATAGTTTACACCTCATCTAACTCTTGGGGACCCTCTACCACCTTAGAGTCACAAAAGATAGGATGATTTATCCTCTCAACCTAGAAGACATAGTGCTCTCCACCACATTTGCCCTAGCCACCATACTCAAATTAACTTGAGTAGTCAAGCCTCGGGCTAAAGCAAGAAAAGCCTCTCTAACATCCCTATTACTCAATTCTGGGGGCTCATAACCTCCTCCCACAAGACTTGATCACCATGAGCACCTTGAGGAACTTGCTCAACTTCCTCAAATTGAGGTGGATTATCCTCTTGCACGTCATTCTCCTAAACTCTCCTAGCTACTGTTGTCGTCGTATTAATCTTCGTAGAAACACAAGGAAAAAATGAGAAAAGAGTACTCATAACTTTTACTCTACGGCACGATATAGGAGTATAAAATAAGGGAGACTCTATCGTTCTAAAGCCTATCGCCCATAGATTTGTGGTGACTCACACCAGTGGTCAAGACTCTACTAGACATGACTTGATGAGTCTTTTTGAATCCTAATACAACTTTCACAACTTATGCTCTGATACCAAGATTTTCACATCCCTAAATGACACCCAAGAAGTTTGGGAGATCTTGTATTGCAACCCGCGCACTTGACCTCTCGGATATCTTGTACATGCCTTTTAATATCATTCATTGTATAAACATATTTAAAAGGGGTGCTGAATTAAAACACTTCACAAATCATATCATAGTATTTAAAATCTCTTTTATATATAGTAATAGAAAATACTAAGTCTCAATCTCATCATATTATGACAGAAGAATACTTGAGACACAACCTATAAAAAATCCAAATATAAAATTACTTAGTCTATTACATTAATCAAATAAGAAACATAAAAGTAATATAAGCACTCATGTAAAATGAGGACATACTTCAACTTCTCCTGAACTATGCTAAAGTCAAAGTCTTCACTTCCCTAAAGTACCTCACCTACCAACAACTTTAGAGAAAGATGAAAGCATGGATTAGTACAACCACATGCATTAAGTATGGCATTATGCATAAATATCATGAAAACGGACAGTTATTGATAATATACATCTTTTCATTTAAAAATAATATTATAATCATAAGAAAAACATAGAAAAACATAATGTAACATTTAACGAATTTAACATATTTTTGGATGAACTTTACAGTATCTTCACTTCACTGTACAAAGATGTCCTTCACTATTACAGTGATGTACTTTCTCTTCACCTTTAACTTCAAGTACTATATAATCTTCTCACTTAAAGATATTCTAAGACCTACTTAAGAAACACAAAGATAGACTGAACATACAACTTCCCTAAGCATACCTAAATGACCCTAAACAACACTTATAGTAAGTCACAAACACAATTCAAGACATGAAACATATCAACATATAGATAATATAAAATTTCCCCATCCAAGTCTATCAAAAGACTAAATTTACTAGATCAAAAATATAACTCCCAATGATTGACCTCTTCAAGACTACCTAAATAATCCTTAAGACTTCTATGTTTGGATAATGTCCACTTAATCAACATCTTCCCTAACTAGAGTCATTCTTAATTCTCCATTAGGGAAGATATAAAATTACCATCACAATGCCCCCTTCAAACCTTAACTAGACAACCATTAACAGCTCTAGATAAGTACTTGTTTCATTTACATACATCATTACATATGTCATTAGTTCATTAATTCATTAAGACACATACATCACATAAAGAACATTAAAGTAATGGTATTAGACAATACCTAGGACTCTAACTAACACCTTCACAGCCTATTGTGCAATGTCTAGATAGTGTCCTATACCACCACCTAAACTTCATAGAATTTCTCTAATGCTAGGAAGTATCCCACATGATGATAATAAACAATAACCGACATATACCATGATATATAGGCTTGGAATCCGGAGTTAGCACCTACTCGACGGAGGATGTTCTAATTTCAAAGGGTAGAACTAGGACAGATCCCATTGAGGCACATTGTAAAGGAATATGAAGGTCTTTTATGCACTCTAGTCTCATTCTCAAGTAGAGGTACATTGTACTCTAGTCTCATTCTCAAGTAGAGCTACTTCCCATTACATAATCACTCGGTTCTAGCCTTGGTTCTTATAGAGTAATGATCACTAATAGATCAAATGAAGAGGTTTCTAATCTAATTCATAACCTAATCACATTCACCCTACAAAAGAGGTCCACTAGGGCTATCTTTCAATGGCGACTAAGATATCTCATTATGACTTTACTAAAGATTAATATGATGTTATTCCAAATAATTAACCTTATGTCCATCATTTCCTTTCATGAAGGATACCATTACGGTACACGACTTCAACATTCATAACATGACCTTTACAACGTACACGACTTTCTTAACATCTTGTAAGATCTCACATATATTTCACTCATACATGACAAGTGTTCACTAAGCCTACCAAGTAAATACATATCATAATCTCATAACATTCATTCATATATAAATTAGGGGACACAAATCTACCAAACAAGACACTATATTTTTTTCACCTTATCACATATAACATATCATTTATTAAAGCACTTAGGATGTCCCTTACTATCTTTATGAAATCTTGTACATTACTACAGCATCATCAAAATAAAGGGATTGCAGCTTACCACCACAACATCCTCAACACCTCAATTTGAAGCTAAATCCTCAAATTCAATAATATAAGACCCTTACCAATGTCCATTAGCAATAATTCATTGTACAAACTATTAAAATAAATGAAACTGGATATATTCAATAAGGATAAGAAAACCTAGTTATCAATTGAACACAATTCTCACTTTATTAGAAAGCCTATTGAAATCTACACTAGAATTCTACAATATTAGGTCAATATAAAGTAACACATAACATAGTAAAAAACTAGCGTTTATCAAATTCATGGGTTTATAGGTAATTTAGGTTAAAATAATCATGTCAATATGAACTAAATCATTATTGAATGTTTATAAATCATAAATGCAAGAACCTATGGTAGAATCTTTAAATTGGACAATTTAACTTGAAAACCGTAGAAAACATCTTCAGAATTGGGGTTCCTTGATGAATAGATATTCAAGGATCAAATTTCATACCTTGATGAAGCTAATTCTTTACATTGATGAATAATCTCCACTCAATTCGTAACACCAAGATATTCGTTGACTTTGGACTTTAATGGGGTCCTAGAGAGAATTCTAAGGGATTTGACGTTTTGATTTAGAAGAATGAAACCTTCTTAGTGTTTTAGGATTATAAACACATTTTATATACACGAAAGACCCCTAATTAACCTCCCATACTCTTATTTTAAAGTTGTGTGAAATTACAAGTTCACACCTAACTTGGCAGTGAACTGCACGCAGATTTTAGACTCACCAATAGTTGGTAGTCGACGGACACTTTGTCCATACACGAACCATCCTGTCCTTCCATTGGTTGGATCAGAGACTTGACATGGTTCTCCTCCCTTCTCAATCTAAGTCCCTAATTACGACACCCATCAATGGGGCGTCGATAGGCCCACGAGCCATTGATGCCTCCGTCGTTTGGGGTTGCCTTGGACAGTCTTGACTCCAAGTTTGGGTCCTTCCTCAAGGAACCTTGGTTGGTCCTTGGGGATGTTTTCCCGTACATTTCAATATAAAACATGACCGTTTACAATTTTAGCACCTATCACATGAATTTATCCGAAACAACAACATAAAACTCGACGAAACATGCTTAAACACACAAGGTCAATTCAAGGCACATCTTTTGAACGTCATGGACGTTCTTAGACGTTTGACCTCCAATCATCACGAAACTTGAGACACTTTCTATATATGATATAATAGATCATTTAAATACCTTAAAACCTCATTAATCACACATAAACACATAAAACCACATATGAGAAAGAAAGGTGACTTAGTCGTCGAATGTCTTAGTCATCCTTGACGTTTGACTTCCAATGCACCTAAACTGTTAGACACTACCTCATTAACACATAGTATATCTATTTAGTACCTTAGATAATCAATAACAAAATTTTAGTCTCTAGTTCACCTAATTCATTTTCGGGTTGTACAACTTGTAAAACGACCGCACATAAAATTTCTTCACACACACCTAAAAGATCCTTTTGACTACCTAGGACAGAATCATTTTCACCTTTCTCAATTTTATATATTCATATATATATACATATATATATATATATATATGTATATAAATTATGGAATTCTCCTCCCAAAGGTTATCGAAAGACTAACTTAAGTAAATCAAGAAGAGAATTCTGTTAACCTCTCCAAGATTACGTAAATAATCCTTATGACTACCAAAGTTTGGATCATGTCTAATGTATCAACAAAATTTCCTATCTAGAGTATTTCTTTAGACTTACATAGGTATGATATGAAGTGACCATACCTATGACCCCTTCACGCTTCAACTAGATAACCCTTAAACTACTCTAGGTAAAAACATATTCATTTAACATGCTTTCTAACTTAAATCATCATCTTGTTTAATTCATTTAAGATACATTCATCACATAAGGACATTGAAGAAATGGTCTTACAGAAGACCTAGGGACTCACTCACTAACATATTCAAAGACTATTGTGCAATGTCTAAATAGCATCCCATACCACAACCTAGACATCATAGAACTTCTCCAATACTAGAGGTTATCCAGTATGATGAGAAAAGGCAATAAACGACATAGACCATGCTAGATAATCATGGATTCAATAGTTTTAAAATACTCCGATGGAGGGTGTTCTACTTGCCAATGGTAGAACTTGGAGACATCCCATGTAGGCACATTAAACACTCTCCTTACCTTACTCATAGAGTATTTCAATAAAGGAGTACATGAAGAGGTTCCATCTCTAGTTCATAACCCAGTCACATTCAAGTTACCAAAGAGGTCCCCTAGGGTTGCCTTACAATGGTAAGTAGGTTAGCTTAATGATTTTCTTAAGTATGATTTCATGTCATTCAAGAAAATCAATACGTTAGTCCTCCATTCATATAAGAAGGATACAATTACGATTTTTGACTTCAAGGTTATCATAAACTTAAAACTAGGTTGAAGCTCCATATAAAATACCCTCTTAGCATCATTCAAGGTCACATGTCATTCATACATAAAAAAACATTAAAAAGCACTGTCATACTAGAGGTCATATTCTCATTATACATGTATGAACATATGGACAAATGTCTACCAGAACAAGACACAATATACCTTACTTATAATATATCATTCTAGAAGCTTATAAGATGAAATAACCGTACTTACTAGTCATCCTACAAACTTTTATGATATCATTAATATAACTATCATATGAATCACATAAATAATTAGGAAAAATCATGCTTCAACTCTAAGACTACATACATAATTACAAAGTCATAGTCTAACATAATCACCTAACAACATCAATAGAAGAACACATACTTCGTGAACCTTAATCGCATATACATATATATGATCATAAATCACATATATTAACTACACAGACAAAAATTGTATACAATGTTATGCTGACAAGGCAATGATTACTATAATACATAATGTAACGCGGACAAGGCAACATTAGTTACACGTAAAGCATATAGCACGACCACCAAAAGAAGAATATACCAATCAAAACATCACTCAAGACCTAATAAACAGAATATAAAGAGAATTAGGGCAGCGTACCACCAATCCATTCTCACCACTTCAATCCATATCTAAATAATCCTATAAAATACCAAAAGTCCCTTACGCATGGCCATGATCGTCCATTCAATACAAAAACCACAATATTCCATGAATTTAAATCAATTAAATATATATATTAATATAATAGATCCTATACATCAATATAATACAATTCTTACATCATTCAATGACCCAAGGAAAATTATAATAGGATTCATAAGCATTGAGACATGATCATAAAATCCATAATATAGCAAGTTTAAGGAATCTAGGTTTTGCATGGGTTCATGAAGTTTTTAAGTTAAAATAATCTCATTAATAACAATTCAATCTATATTGAATGGTCTATAACATTTAATGCAAGAACTCGTGGATATATTTTAATTTAGAGAACTTATCTTTTGAGAAGTCTTTAAAAAACACTTTGAAGACCTTGAAGAAAAGAGTTTCAAGAATTAAGAAAGATACCTTAACTTATGTTAATCCATCACAATTGATAGATGTTTGTGGAGAAATCAACCTCCAACCTTCAATGGAGTTCTAGAGAGCTCTTTAGAGGTTTTGGGTTTTGATTTTTGAAGAATGAATTAATCTAGGTGTTTAGGACTTATAAATCCTATTAAAATACCTATAATACCCGTAGTAAACCTCCCAAATGGTTATTTGGATTTGGAGTGAATGTACCAATTCACCATTACATTTTACATTGAACAGCGAAGTTGCATACAACAACCTACGACTGCCCATCGACGGGGTGTAGGTCTAAAAACGGACCATCCTAGCTGTTTGTTGATGGTATGAGAGACTTGTATTTGGAATATTAATCTCCCTAGGATAATTCTTGACCAACGCCCACCATGGATAGGTCATCAACCAGATTACTAGCCTGTTATTGGCTCAGTCGTTTGGGCTGGTCTAGACAACCTTAGTCTCTTGTGAAGGATCCTTACATTGGGAACTTTTTGCCCGGACATTTCAAGGCAAGCCTTTAGAATGTCATGGATGTTTGGCCTGCAAAACTTAAGAAACTTGACACATTTCCTATAAACACTATCATTACACATATAAGGACCTCATAAAGTAATGACACTCAAATAAGCACAAAAAACACATAAGGCACATAGGTGACTTAGGTAGAACGTTTTGATCATCCCTTGACATTTCACTTTCAAATAACCTAAGTCATTAAACATTGCCTGATTAACACGTTATAAACATTTTAAGGACATTATAACCTCATGAAAAACATTTTAGGATATAGTTTCACCTATGTCTTTTAGGAGTATTACAATTAAGTTAAGGTTTTCAATCTTGGATTATCCTCCATTTAACAAGTCTTTTTTAATGATTTCAAAGATCATGAAAAGGTTGAATTCCTTGATTTTAAATTCTATCCATGGGTTCTTTCATAAAAAATTTTAGTAAGTTTATTATGATTTATTTGATGTAAATTTGATGATTTTTATTCTAAAAAAAAACTCCATGAAGCCATGAAAATAATCATTGCCTTAACTTAACCATTATATGGGTGATTTGATCAAGTATCAATTGTATTGATTTCTTATATTGGGCTATTTGTACATGTATGAATCGTGGTAGAATTTAATATAGGATATCCTTATTTAAAAATTTTCTTATTGGTACTAGTAGGATGATGGTATATTGTGATTATTTGATTGAATTGTTGATTATGAATATTTTTAAGAGCCTTTGTTTATTGCGTTTGTTTAATGGACTATGCAATGGAGTTTTGAAATTGGAATGCTGGTATGTTGACCTAACTCTCTCTATATTGTGTAGTTTAGGTCTTAATCCCTAAAAACTTTGAATATCTGAAGGAGTAAGGGATCTCGGCCATTGTTTCACTGCCTCAACCATTTTAGAATCAACTTTCTACACCGTGGTCGGTCACAACATGACAAGAAAAGGTCACTGATCTTAATCAGAATTCACATTTGCAGAACATTGCATACAACCGATATTCTCTAAGTACTTGCAATGTCTTTCTTAAGTGTAATTCATACTCTTCTCTAGACTTAAAGTATATGAGGATGTCTTCAATGATTACTATGTTGAAGGAATCAAGGTACTCACGGAAGATTCTATTTATAAGGTCCATAAACGCGGCTTGTTCCTAAGTTAGACCGATTGACATGACAAGAATTTCATAAGGACCATATCTAGTATGAAATTCTGTCTTAGAGATACATTCTCGCCTCACTCCAAGCTAACAATAGCTTGATTGAAGGTCTATCTTGGAAAGGAAAAGTTGAAACTTTTAATTTGTCAAATAGATCGACAAATTATAGGAAAAAGGTAAATATTTTTTTAGTGACTTTGTTGAATTGGCGATAATCGATGCACATCCTAGGGTTCTATTCTTTACCTTTACGAACCACACTACAACACCCATGGGGAAATGCTCAGCTGGATGAAACCCTTATCAAGTAGATCTTTGAACTGTAACTTCAACTCATTTAGTTCAGCTAATTCTATCCAATTTGGTGGAATAAAAATTGGCTTGGTGTTTCGCTAAATCAACACCAAAGTCAATCTCACATTCAGGAGGGACTCCTGGTTAATCCTCCAGAAAGACATCTGGGAACTCATTCATTATTGTCACAGAGTCTATGGAAGGAACTTCTTGATCTAAGTCATTGACTCTTACTAAGTGATATAAATACCCCTTATCTATCATCTTATTGGTCTTTAAGTATGAAACAATTTGGCCGAGTGAACTTGAACCACGCCCTTCCCATTCTAGCTCTAACTCATTTGTAAATTGAAACCTCACTACCCTGTGTCGACACTCTATTGTGGAATAAAACTTATGGAGCCAATCCATACACAAGATTATATAAAAATCAAGCATGGCTAATTCCATAAGATCAGCGTGAGTGACTCTATCAAGCATTAGAATTGGGCAATTTAAAGACACTCTTTCTATTGTATTGCCGTCCCCTATGGGAGTACTTAATAGAATTGGCTCACACAAGATTTCTTGAAACACATAAAATCTACTAGATATCAAATGAGTAACAAATGATAGAGTGCCACTTGGATAACAATGCATAGATAGGAAAAGTAAAGAGATGCAACGTACCTATGACTACATCAGTTAACTTCTCATACTCTTCTCTACCTTTCAGCGCATAAAATCGGTTCCTCTTAGAAGGTTCAGCTGCTGCATTTACATTCGGTCGAGGCTAATCATCTTCCTTGGCCTAATTCATAACTTGAGTTTAATCTCGGACCATGTGTACAGCCTTTCCATACCATAAGCAGGTGTTAGTACCTACTAAACATTCACCTCTATGAGAATGTACACATAGACCTCAAGGCTTCCTTTTTAGCTGGAAGTTATGATCATTGCCCTTTCGAGGCCAGAATTTTTCACTTTGATAAAAATTTGAATTTCTTGAAGAGGCATAATTACCTGAATGCCTTTTGAGAATAGGTCTGTTCTGGACTCTAATTGAGGCCCTACATGCGCTGGAACCAGTCTAATCCACAGTCTTAGGATTCTAGCCTTCATGAACTCCCTCTTACGAAGGCTCTCCTACAGTCGCTGAGAATGCACGATGAACCTACTCAGATCCATGTTTTCATTCAACATGGATTCCCGAAAAACTTCCACTACATCCTTAGACACTACAGTCATGAACCCACTCATTTCATCCTTTCTATTTTCTACCAGAGAAGATACATACTTTGAGAGTTAAATGAATTTCAATGAATACTCCATGATAGACATACCTCCCTGTGTCAGGTTGAACATATCTTCAAATTTTGCTTCAATTTGCCCTATGAGAAAGAACCTTTCCATAAAGGCTTTCTTTAGAACATCACAAGTTATGGGAACATCTCCTAGTGCTCGTCCATCTTCCCACATCCGATATCAAACCTATGCCACATCTTTGAGTTGCTATGCAGTTAACTTAGCATTTGCCTCCTGATCAACTCCCATGGCACATAGTATTTTGTTGATCTCATAGATGAACTCCTGAGGGTCCTCATCAGTCTTGGATCCGTAGTAAACTAGGGGAGTCGTTATAGTGAAGTCCCTCAACCGGCTATCCATGGTGCCAGCATGCGGGTTCTCCTTCGAAGCAACCTCTTTTGCGGCTTGAGCCATGATGTCCTAGGCCTCAGTGGTGATGTCCTGTGCCATGTGCAACAATGCCTCCATCACTTCACCATATGTAAATCCAGATGGGTTGACAGACACTTTATCTGCAGCAGCTAGGGATTGCGGATGAGCTTGGTTTCCTCCATCAGCTGCCTCACCAACTCTCCTGCCTGTATTTCTCATTGTATTTATTTTCTACACGTAGATACAAGATGAGATGTAGATGCTTTAGTGAAACTAGATGTCACAATTCCATATAGGATGATATAGAATAAGGGAAGATTTCCTATCATCTCATAATCTCTAAGTCATGATTGTGGCGCGCTTCACAACCATAACCTAGAATCTACGAAATGTGCTTATATGGAGATTTAGTTCATATGTTTTTTTAACATGATGCTCTTACACCAAGTTTGTCACGACCTGGATTTTAGAATCTTAATCGCAACCGCCGTCATTGACTTCTCAAAGGTCGCATAAAAGACTTTTCTTGCATTCATCATATTTATATAGTTAAATTTGCAGAAACTTTATTAATTTTCAATCGTATGAAGTATACATAGACTTCATGTAGTTTTTGCATAGATTCATTATATAGTAAGCTCAATGTAAAGAAACAATGATCTAATAAATACGGAATCGATTCAAATCAAAGAATAACATATCATAGTAGATTGCCAAAATGGCGTTATAACAAATCTTCAAATAAACGTATGAAAGAAATTCTAGGGAAAATATCCACTAGCTATGTCTAAAACTAACGCTACACTATAAATTGTAGCATCCTCGAAATTAAGAGGACTACCAAATGGTCTGGAGAACACTCATGTCCAAACTGCTGCAATGAATCTTCAATCTGCTCGATGACCTACACCTATAAGAATAGTAAATTATATAGGGTTAGTACACAATTTTACAAAGTATGGGTGTATGCACACACACATAAGGATATGCATGATAAAGGAAAGCTCTTCCTAAATAACATGCCATTTCTGGAAAGTGACTTCGCTAGACTATCCTAATTCGGTATTTATCAACTATGGTATGAATATGACGTAATTTAATGCATTCAAAGAACACAACTCATTTTATATGGTATTAAAAGACATTAGAATCATCAATATAATTTTAGAACAAATGGAGCGAAAATTTCAAATTTTGCTATGCCATTACCGAGAGCCCCTTTTTATACACTTAAAACTTTTTTCAGTATTTTCGTTATTTTTGTTGTGTAATTAAAAGATTCATTTCTCTCTATGTTTTACTTACAAATGCAATGATTACTTGTAGTCCTATACACACAATGAATCAGTAAGTAATCTGAGGAGTAAGGAATGATTTTTCTACCTTACAATGAGTCATCATTACTAAATGTATCTATTAACAATTCATAAGCCAATCTATATTTGCTATACCATCATTTTAATTAGTTTCATGTTAGGAAAGTTATGATGTTTTTAGTAGTCATTATGTTTCTACTTCCCTTTATTTCCATCATATAAGAAGTCATTAAAAGCCAATCATATTTGTCCTTGCCTATTATTTGTTGAAACTTCATAAGTATTGATAATGGTAATTGACATTCTTATGCTCTTCTTCATAACTCACTTTGAATATATATTCCATCATCATTCTTTCTTTCTTTCATAGAGACATATGTAGAAGAAGATCATGCAAGAAAACATGAAATCCAGTGTCTTCCACAAACCGAAAAGAGGTGATTCACCGATTAAAATGAATCTATATAATGTGAGCTACTCATAAAATCCAGTGTCTTCCCCACACCCGAAAGGGATGACTTCCGGATAAGGCGAATCCATCTCAGGTGTTCACTCCACACCGAAAAGAGTGGTTCACGGCTATGGTGAACCAAGAACATGTTTTGAGCATTAACCGACATAGATCATGTGATCTAGACATGAAATCTAGTGTCTACCCCACACCGAAAAGAGGTGATCTGATTGGCCAAGGTGAAATCAAAACATACGTAGCTCTCTTAGGTGGAAACCACATGCTAGTTCCTGTGTTGTCTAGACATTGTTCGAAGACTAGGGCTTAAGGAGACTAGTTATCCACCTCGGTGGTAAACTCGTCTCATGACACTTACACATGCAAGCAGAAGCTCATAATAAGTCTATCTGTGCTTTGCTCACTTTCATTATCTTCTTTATCTTGTAAAGTTTATTCAAACTCAAACGAAGATTGTTTAGTTAAGATCCACTTGAGTTGGGTTTAAGTTGCTCTTAATTGAGTTTACCTTAAGTGGGGAATGGTGCTGAGTAGTAAGGTTTTAGGTATTTTCTACCATTGACCTTCTATTCTTACTTGAGCATGAATCTATTTTAATTTTAGTAAGCTTGTTAATTAATATAGTTTTGCATAAAGTATGAAGTGCATGACCTGTACATGTTTGGTATGTCTTGATTGACAATACCTTAAGGATATTATAATGATTCAAAATTTCATGATTGTTTTTGATAAATCCATGTTTTCTTTTGTTACATTACATTTTTATATGCTAGTTGTGCATTTTACTTCATGATAATCTTGTGTAAGTCACTTGTGAGGTGGAATGTTTAGCCTTATAAATAAATTGAGTCTCTTTAAAATGAATCATGTTCATTCTCTTGAAAAGTATTTGACTTTTATGATTTGGAATGTATTATTGTACGCTCATTCTTGAAAAGTTAAAGTATGTTTAGCTAAGTGTTCACGTGTGTTCCTATGATTTGTGTGATTCTTCTCAAAATATGCTTACTTGTAGGTGAGTACTATGTTAGAAATTGATTTTTCGTGAAATTACTTCCTATTTGTTGTGATGTACTTGTTGTGACTTACCAATTAGACTTCACTAGGAAGGAACCATGAGCATGCCTTGGATAAAGTTGAGAATTTCTCATTTTAAGATGTAATTGACCTTGTACTTGGTATTGATTTTATGTCATGATACATGTAAGGGTGTTGCGGAGAAGGACATTCCTCCATGGACACCACTAAGCATGGTTTGATTGAGTATGGAATTCATGGCACTAGATCTAACTAATGAAGATCTTTGTGATTTAACTAAGTCAAATTTAAGTGCATTGAAGTATGAGTGCGTAAGTAACTTGTGTATGGGTTATGATCTTCCTATGAGTAGATTTTCAATATTTTCTTGTAATGAATTAAGATGTAATAATAATTTGATGATTATGAGAAGAATGTTCTTATTAACATGAAAAGGAACTTTGTGTTTGATGCATTAAAGAGTGAGGGAGTAATGGTTTTTCTTGCTTGTGTGCATTCAGTGCTAAAATGATTTGATTATATTATAAATTTTATCAAAATACTCATATATGCATTGAAGTCTTTGTTTTGATTAAAGATCACTAATTGTCATTCGAGGACGAATGTTCTCAAGTGGGGGATATGGTATGACCCGGAAAATAGAATAAGGTGTCTAGAGACTGAAATGTTTTTACTAAATTTCTAATGACCTAAATATTTTTAAAAAATATAGTATATAGTCAGTAGCTAAAACATTAGAGGTATTGGAAGTCAAACATCAACAGACGACTAAGACATTCGATTACTAAGTCACCTAGATTCCTAATATGTGATTCTATGTGTTTATGTGTGTTTAATGGTGTTATAAGGTTATAAAATGTCTTATTATATATATATAGAGTCATTGCATAAAGTTCAGTGATTTGGAAGTCGAACGTTAAGGGGCGTCAACATCGTTCGATGATTGGTGGTTATGTGCGTCATGTATGCGTGCATTCCTAAATCTGTATGAAATGACTCTAATAGGTCTTTAAATTGTTTAGAATTATGTTTAATGCTTTTGTATGTAGTTTCGTGATGTTTGGAGGTCAAACGCCCAAGAACCTCCAAGGCGTTCGGAAGATAGCCATAAAGATGTTCATTGTATGTCATAATGGGGCTTGGCCTGCTTGGACGTATTGTAGGTGTTTGTTTTGGATGAAATTTATTTGTAAGGTCTTTAAATTTTGAAGGTTTGTATTCCTGTTTTAAATGTACGGATATGACTTATAAAGGGCCCCACAAGAGGGACAAAAGAAGGACCCAAAGCTGCATAAGACCCTGCGTGGGCATGTCCATTGACGGACCCAACAACGGATCATTGGTCAGCCAACGGCCCGTCGAGCATGAATCGTCTAGGAATAAATTACTTGGTCAGGTCTTAATATAATTTTAGCTAAGTGTCAGACGACGGAGTCCAGGAACGACTCGCAATGGCCTCGACGCCACGTCATTACCATCATGGAAGGTGTCCTGCAACTGGCAGTCTAGGGTACTGTTAATTAAAGAGGTGAATGGGAAATTCAACCCACCTCCTAATATGAATATTATGAGTTTATTTAAGTAATCTTTGGTGTATATATGTCATGAAAAACGTGATCAACCCATTCCAAAATAAACCCACATGCATTAAGTCTTCCCTCCGAAAATACTCTCTCTAGAAATAACATTTATCAACTTATAAACACGTAAGATAACATTTAAGCAATTTATCACATTTTTAAAAACAACATTACAATAACTTAAGCTCACTGTACAGTTAAGTAGTTTTTCTTCCTTTTTAGCACTTTCTGGCATGTAATTATCCTACTAAAACCTATGTAAGACTAACTAAGAAACACAAAGAGAGACCGCCCGTGCAACATCCCTAAACATGCCATTATGACCATCAAGACTACTTATAATTAGACACACACACACTTACAAGACAGCAAACATATGAACATGAGATTTTCTCTACCAAAGGTGATTCTAAGTCTTACTTGAGTGAGTTGTTAAGATACCACTCATAAAATTCCTTATACACACATTTAACAGATCCTACAGACTACCCATGATCTAATAATTCTCACATACTACATGAACACATAGGTTATACGGCATTTTCCTTACCAAGTATATCAAAAGACTTACTTAAGTAAATCAAGAAGATAATGTCCATGATTGACCTCTTCTAGACTATCTAAATAATCCTTAAGACTACCTAAGGCTTAAACCATATCCACATAATCAACATTTTCCCTAACTACTGTCATTCTTAAGACTTATCTTGGTAAGATACGAAGTGACCATTCTTATGCCTTCACACCATAACTAAACAACCCTTAACTACTCTAGTTAAGACTTGTTCATTTAACCTAGTTTCTTATTGAAGTCTTTACATTTATTAGTTAATTTAGGAGACATTCCTCACATTAATGACACTCAAGTAATGGTCATGGACAAAACCTAAGGACTCTCACTAATACCTTCAAAGCCTATTGTGCATTGTCTAATATAATCCCATTCCACCACCTAAACCTCATATAACTTCTCTAGTGCTAGTAGGTATCCGATAAGATGAGAATAGGCAATAAAAAAGAAAGACCATAATATAAAAGCATTATATCCGTAGTTCTAACCTACTCCGATGAGGGTGTTCTACTTGCCAATGGTAGAACATGAACACATCCCATGCCGGCACTTGTTTATTGAATATAAAGGCCATCCTTTGTAATATAGTCTCATTCATCAACTAGAAAAACATCGCTTCCCATACTCAATCAGTGGTAGCCTTCGTTCTCATACAATAATTTAAATTTAAGGTTTATATAAAGGGGTTACATATCAATTTCATAATCCAATAACATTTACCCCACAAAAGAAATGTCCACAAGGGCTACTTTACAATAACGACATGAAACTCGTAATGACTTTCATAAGGTTTGATATGATGCCGTTCAATCCAATCAACCTTAAGTTTATCATTCCTTTACTTTGAATGATACCATTATGACTTTCAACTTCAACATTCATAACCTTACCAACATGTTCAAGGTATCATATAAAGGACTCTCTTATTATCACTTAAGGTCACATATCATTACTACATTCAAGACTAAGATACTTCATCTTCCCAAGTCAAGAAGTCTCATTTTCACATTTATACATGCATGAAGTAGGCAGCACAAGTCAACCAACACAAGACACCACATACTTCACTTTAACACATATTACATGTCATTCTAGAAACACATCAACATCACTATATCCTCTTTATGCCATACTTATGGCATCATATCATCATCAATATTATCACAATACTCATATAGTCAACTAGGAATAATTGTACATCAACCCGAAGACTATACACACAAGCCATAGTAATAGTCCAACGTGATAACCTAAATAACATCAACAAAACAAACCTCATATAATTTCACATTAATTTTCATGTAAATAGACATTATCATACTTCACATAATAATCATAATACTTCAAGTAGTTGTCGACAAGGTCATGATCATCGTATTACTTAAAAGAACGCCAACAAGGCTACACCAAATACAAGTAAAGAACATAACACAGCAACAATAAGTAGACCATACCAATAACAATATTATTGAAGTTTAATTATCATAAAATAAAGCTAAATATGGCAGCATACCACCACTCCATACTCAACACCTCAATTCAATATAAATAAACCAATTCAACATCATAAGGCCCTTACCAATGACAAGGAACATCAATTCTATACAATTATAATAATAATCGATGAACTTGGTAAATTCACTATATTAATCAATATAATACAACCTAAATATCAATTGAACATAATTCATACATCATTAGAGAGTCCAAATAAAACTAAAGTAGAATTTATAAACATTAGTTTCATATCAAGTAACCCTTAACTTAATCGGAAACTAGGGTTCATCAATTTCATGGGTTCATAGGTTAATTGAGTTTAAATTATTATGTTAATAAAAATTAAATCACTAATATTTCTTTAAAACCTCTAATGCAAGAACCCATGCATAGATCATGAAATTGGACAATTTAACTTTGAAAACTTTAGGAAAAATCTTTGGATATTGAGTTCCTTAATGAATAGAGTTTCAACGATAAGAAATAATACCTCAATGAATATACTTCTTCAGTTTGATGAAGAATCTCCACTCGATTATCCAATCCAAGCCCTTCCTTGAGTTTGTCTCCAATGGAGTTATAGGGAATTTTGATTTTTGATTTTGAAGAATGAAATCTTCTATGTATTTTAGGCTTATGAAAATAGTTAAAATACCAAAAACAAAAAACATAAGGAACCACCAATAATCTTATATGGACGTGGGGTGAATTTACTAATTCACCAGTAAATTTAACATTGAAATGCGTAGAGAGGAAGTCCACTAACGGTTGCCAAATGGCAGCCCGTCCCTTGACCAACACACCGTCCCGTTGGTCCGTGGTTGGGGACTGAGGCTAGTCCTTGGCTTCCTCTCGAACACTCCTAAGTTTCAATGGATTAGGAACCACCAGCGGGCGTTTACTAACCAATTGTGCGTCGATTGTCATCCGTTGGGTGGGCAGTCTTGGACAGCCTTGGAACCAACTTTGGGTCCTTCCTGAAGGACCCTTAGATGGTCGTTGGAGTTGATTCCCAGATTTTTCCAACCCAAACAAGCTCGTATATGATTTTAGGACCACTCAAATGAATTTCATCCAAGAAGAACATTTTAGAATCGATGAAACATTCCTAGTAAAACAAGGTCTTTTTAAGGCAAAACTTTCGAACGTCATGGACGTTCTTGGACGTTAGACTTTAAAAATGTAAAAAAGTTTACACACTGCCTAAATTAAACTATAATAAATAGAAATGGAACATAAATTAAATGAAGATATTGAAGTAAATGAAATAGATGAAAATGAAAATGACCAAAAATCAGAAATAAGTGACATAAGTGAGACATATACAGAAATCTTAGAACAGACAAATAAACTAAAAAAATTAGAAATAAACACAGGAGATATGAATAGACCTAGTACGTCAAGAGTCAAAATCCCAGATAATAGTCCCAGAAATAGCCGTAGAAGTAGTCCTAGGTGGACACCACCAACTTATTATACAGAAAGTTATCAACAATCAGATAGAAATAATACAATATTGAACAGTAGATTAAATAAAAATTTGATACCGAAACCAATAAGTGAACAATATAATTTTTTAGATTTAGATTGTGTCACAGAGATAAATAAAGCAATATTACTATGGACAGGAAATATATCTAAACATTTAATAGATAACAAAATAGAAACAACAAAAACACCGAGATACATAGAAAGAACATTCATAGGAACAGCAAAATTATGGATAGAAAACCTACCCCCAGAAAGTTTAGAAGTACTTAGGAATGATAAGAAAATGGATGGATCCCCATGAGCAACAAATATAGATGTACTAGACAAATATGAATCAGCAATAAAAAATGAATTTGGAGGTATGACCACGGATATAAGAGAACAAAATTGAGAAAAAATAATAAATAGACAACTTATGACAAAATTGGCTATATGTAAAATGTGTTATATAGAAGAATATACTTGTGCATTTAAAGAATATTATTACAAAGCTAAATACAATTTAGACGAAGCAAAAGAAATAAGAAAAACATATTTTACAAAATTACCAGAACCATTTAGTACGAAAATAATAAAGGATTGGGATAATGAAGGAATGGTAAATCCTTTAGGAGCTAGAATAAAATTTCTATCTCAATGGTTTACACAATTATGTGAAAACCAAAAAGAAAAATTAAAAATGGAAAAAGTACTAAATAAAAATTTATCATGTTGTAAAAATAAAATGGCACCACAGTTTGGGTGTACAAATAAAAAACAAAAATCCAGAACCTTAGCACTCCTAGGTTCTTCTTGAGCTTTAGCCCTCTTCTTAAACCTAAATTAGTCATGGTCACTACGACCACCCATTTTCAAGTTTTTAGACATCCTTTAAGTTTAGACTTTCAATCGAATATCCATACACAATAAGTCTTGATAGTTTCATATTATCATGTAGGATCGCTGTACGACATTCCTCCCTCACTAAATCGGCAACACCCATCACAAAATGACTCATCTCATCCATCAGATTAGACACTAGGGATGGGGCATATCTAGATAACATTTAGAATTTCAAAGAGTATTCCTCAGTGTTCATATTACCTTGCTTTAGATTGATAAATTCCGCTACTTTAACTTCCCTCCTCTCACGAGGAAAGTATTTTCCTTGAAAAGCTTCCTTAAATTCTTCCCACTCAATAGAACCCGGCTCCACAAGCCTATTGTCCCTCACTTGAGCGTACCACACTTGAGAGACCTCCATTAATTAATACAAAGCTAACTCCGCCTTCTCAATATATGTAAACCCCATAGAACTTAACACATTGTACACTCCATCAAGGGACTCTTGGGGATCAACTTAACCTTAGAGCCAAGAAAGATAGGAGGATTCATCTTCACAAAATATCATGACCTAGATGTCATAGTTCTCTCCACAACATTCACCATTGGAACCATACTTAAATTCACCTGACTAGTCACGACTCGTGCTAAAGAAAATAAAGCTTCTCTAATATAACTATTACTAAACTTCGGAAGAAAAACCCGAACATCATTACCTCTACCCACAATAGGGACTTGGTAACCTTGAGGACGTTGCGCACCTTGAGAACTTGATCAACTTCCTCTACTTGTGGAGGAAATTCCTAATGCACATCATTCTCGTCAAATCTTATAGACGGTGGCCTCCTCGTATTCATATTTCTAGAAACACAAGAAAAACAATAAGAAAAGAGTACTCATAAATTTTACTCTACGACACAACATAGGATATAAAAGAAGGGAATGTCTATCGTCCTATAGGCTCTTGCCCATAGGTGTGTCGTTACACACACAAATAGTAAAGACTCTACTATACATGACTTGATTAGAGTTTTTGATTCATCAGACTACTTTCATAACCTATGCACAGATATCAAGCTTGGCACAACCCAAAACAATTCTCTAGAATTAGGGTCAATCTCGGATTGCAACCGCCCTAATTGACCTCTCACAGGTCTTGTACAAGCGTTCACATATAATTCATTGCATATACATAATGAGAAGTTGTGCACAATTAAAACTTTTGACAAAATATTTGATAATATTAAAAAACTCTTTCAAATAAAATTATAGGAATAAGAAAACCTCAATCTAATCAAATAAAATTAAGGAGAATTCTTTTGGTACACGACCAATAACATACTAATTTAGAAATACTTAGTCTATTACAATATTTCAATAAGAAACATAAAAGACATCTATATATGCCTTTGAGTCAATTGAGGACATACTTAGACTTGACTTGAATTGTGATACGATCAAACTTATGCTTCCCAGATGCTCTTCACCTACCAACAAGTATAGAGATAGATAAAACATGGATGAGTACAACCACATGTACTAATTATGACATAATGCACAAAAATCATTAAAATGGACATTTATTAGCAATATGCATATTTTCATTTTAAAAAAATATAATAATCATAAGAATAACATTTATCAACTTAGAATCACATAAGATAACATTTAAGCAATTTATAGCATTTTTAAGGCAACATTACAGTAAATTAAACTCATTGTACAGTGAATTGTTTCACTGTTACAATAAAGTATTTTCTCTTCCTTTTTAAGACTTTAGAGCATGTAATAATATACTAAAATCTATGCTAAGACTCACATAAGTAACACAAAGAGTGACCACCCATACAACCTCCCTAAGCATGCCTAAATAACCCTCAACACTACTTACAATAAGACACATACACACTTACAAGACACCAAACATATGAACATGAGATTTCCTTTACCAAATGTGATTCAAAGTCTCATTTGAGTGAGTTGTGAAGGGACCTCCCATACAATACCTTATACACACACTTAACAGATCGTACAGGCTACCCATCATAGAATCATTCTCACATTCTACATCAATATCTAGATAATATGGCATTCTTCTTACAAGGGCAATCAAAAGACATACTCATGTAAATCAATAAGATAATGTCCATGATTGACCTCTTCAAGACTATCTAATAATCCTTAAGACTGCCTCAGACTTAGATCATGTCTACATAATAACCATCTTCCCTAACTAGAGTCATTCTTAAGAATTCTCTTGGTAAGATAGAAAGTGACCTATCCTGTGCCCCTTTCACACCATAAATAGACAACCCTTTACTACTCTAGTTAAGTACTTACCTATTTAGACTACTTTATTAATTAAGTCATTACATTCATTGGATCATTCAGAAGGCATTCGTCACATAAAGGACATTCAAGTAATGGTATTGGACAAGACCCATGGACTCTCACTAATACCTTCAAAGTCTATTGTGTAATGTCTAGATAGCATCCCTCACAACCACCTAAACCTCATATAACTTCTAAAGTGCTAGTAGGTATCACATAAGATGAGAATAGGCAATAAATAACATAGACCATGATAGCAAAGCATTATATCCATAGTTCTAACCTACTCCGATGAGGGTGTTCTACTTGCCAATGGTAGAAAATGGACACATCCCATGTAGGCACATGGTTATGGAATATGAAGGAAATTCTGTGTAATATAGTCTCATTCTCTAACTAGAAAAACATCCCATACCATACTCACTCAGTGCTAGCATTCATACTCATACAATAATTTACATTTAAGGTTTATATAAAGGGGTTACATATAAAGTTCATAACCCAATCACATTAACCTCACAAAGAAAGGTCCACAAGGGCTACTTTTGAATGGCAAAACGAAGCTTATAATGACTTCACTACGGTTTGATATGATGTAATTCAAGAAAATCAACCATAAGTATATCATTCCATTACTTTGAACGATACTCTTACGACTTTCAATAGGTTCAAGGTTTCACATAAAGGACACTCTTAACATCACTTAAGGTCACATGACATTAATAAATTCAAGACTTAGAGAATTTAGCATACTAACTCAATGCATATAATATTCAATTCATATATGCATAAAGTAAGGGAAAAAAGTCAACCAAGACAAAACACTACATTTTTCACTTTAACACATATTACATGTCCTTATAGAAACACATAGACATAACCATATCCTCTTTATCTCATGCTATACACTATTATATCATCATAAATATGACCACCATAGAATCATATGGTCAATTAAGAATAACCATATATCAATCCTAGGACTATACACACAAGTCATAATCATAGTTTTACATGATTACCTAAATAACATCAATAGAACAAACCACATACACTTTCACATTATTTTTCAGGTAGATAGACAATATCATATTTCATATAATCGTCATATTACTGCAAGTAGTTGCAGACAATACTATGATCATCATATTACATAAAATAACGCCGACCAGGCAACATCGATTACAAGTAAAGCACATAACACCTCAATTATAAGTGGACCATACCAATCACAACAAAATTGAAGTCTAATAATTACAATATCAAGGTAAGGGAATCATACAACCACTCCATCCTCAAATCCTCAATTCGATGCTAAATTTATAAATTCAACACCATAAGGCCCTTACTAATGACCATGAACATCAATTCAATACAATTTGAACAATACTAAATGAAACTAGGTCAATTAACTATATTTAAATCAATTTAATACAACCGAGATATTAGTTGAACACAATTCTTACATCATTAGAGAGCCCATAGAAAACTATACTATAATTCAAAAAACATAAAGTCAATATCAAGTAACACATAATTTAGTCAAAAACTAGGTTTCATTAAATTTCATTGTTTCATAGGTTAGTTGAGTTAATATCATAAAGTAAATATCAATTAAATAACTAATAAATTATTAAAAACCGTTATGTAAGAACCTATGCATAGATCATGAAATTGGACATTTCATTTTTTAAAACTTTAGAAAACATCTTTAAAAGTTTGGATCCTTCATGAATAGAGTTTTAAGGATAAAAAACCATTAGAATGTACTTATTGAATTTGATGAATAATCTCAAATCTCAAATCGAAGCCATTCCTTGAGTTTTACATCAATGGAGTTCTAGGGATTTTCGAAGGGAATTCAGGTTTGTGATTTTGAAGAATGAAATCTTCTAAGTGTTATGGGATTATAAACATTTTTAAAATACCGAAAATACTCTTAAGTAACTTTTAATACTCCTATTTGGATGTGGGGTGAATTTACAAGTTCACACCACAACTTAAAAGCGAACAGCGCAGGGAGGCAGTCCACCAACAGTTGGCAAACGATGGCATGTTCCTTCACCAATGGACTGTCCTTTTGCTCCATGGCCGGGGACTGAGGATAGTCTTTGTTTTTATATCCCATACTCTTGAGTGTCAATAAACTAGGAACTACAAACAGGACGTCGACTGACCCACTGGGCATCTATTGCCATTCGTTGGTTCGACTATCTTGGAAAGTCTTTGCACCATCTTTGGGTCCTTCCTAAAGGACCCTTGAATGTTCCTTGGGGATATTTTTCCGGGCGTTTCCAACCCAAAAATGATCGTATAGGAGTTAAGTAACCCTGACATGAATTTCATCTAAAACTAACACATATAACTCGACAAAACATGCCTTGACACACAAGGTCGTTTCAAGGAAAAACATTCGAACGTCATGGACGTTGTTGGACTTTTGACCTCCAAACTTTGCAAAACATTACACACTGAATAAATACACTATAATAACTCCTTTAAGGACTTTATAACCTCATGAATTACACATAAATACATAAAACCACATGTGAGGCACGTAGGTGACTTAGTCGTTGAACGTCTTGGTCGTCCCTTGGCGTTTAACTTCCAATGAACCTAATTTATTAGAAACTACCTCGATAAAACATTATATACCAATTTAGGACCTCATAAAATTATGAAAACCATGTTACACTCTATTTCACCTAATTCATTTTCACGATCTTGCAATATTCATGTGGAGTGTTCCATTTATAGACCTTACCTCGTTGGTCATGCAAAAATAATCTTGGATGGAATTTTTGAATTGATCATCGCCTATTGCTTACAATAAGTTTTGATTAAGCCTAACAGAATCTAAGAAAAACGAAATCATTGCTCCTTTCGATCCAAATGTTCAAGTCTAATCTTATTTTAGTACACCTAAATCACCTTCCCTAAAAATCTATGTTTTCCCTTATTAATTTGGCCCGAACTGCTTGGCAGATTCCCACGCGTTACGCACCCGTTCGCCACTTTTTTCTCAACTCTTCTCACCTCCTGGGTGAGACAAGCTACCTTTAGCTAGAAGCCTCCCTCCCTGAACAATGTGAATCTTAAGTTACGCGAACAGCCTAATTTGAAGGTGGATAATTTATTAGTTACCTAAATATCTTCCCTGGTAATAACTATGACATGGTTCTCGTAACTCATGCAAGTTACATAAGTTGAGGGTGTCTATGAAGAATGAAACTAAAATAATTGGGTATGAAAAGAGTTGTGTGTAGAAGAAGAAAATGATATTAAAAGGTCTAACCAAATCTAAAGGAAACAAAAACGATAATAATGTATAATGACTAGGAGAGAATAAGAAAAAGAAAAAGAAAAGATAAAAGGATTTGAAAGATAAATTATGCAAGAATTGGTTCATAAAATAGGTAAATAGTGTGAGTTTGTATTGCTTCTAAATGAATGTCATTTAGAGGGAGTGTGTTCCTTGAGGATTTTTATATACCATGATTTTACCTAATTTTGATGCGTTTAAATTGATGTTTTTGGGAGAATTGGGAATTAAATTATTAGATATTATGGTGTTTTAGGTAATTTTTGCTTGAAATAGGTTTGGAGCGGTAAAGTGAGAAAAAAAATATAATATGGGAGAACCAGTAGTTGATGGAGCCCAGACATGTTTTGTAGATATGACTTCAATGAAGTCGGATTATGTGAGAAAGCACGGTGGAAAATGATGCCTCATACCATGAGACTACCTTTCAAGCTAAGAAAGCCCTATAATTATTCTAATGACTAGTATGGACAGTTATTGCGGTGAAAATAATTTCAAACATACGGAATTCAGCACTAACATTATATGAATTAAATTTTAAGCGTGAGTGTTTACTTAATACTTAACATAAAAAACATATTTTGATTGATAAAAATTATTTCGTTTTTGTAAAGGCAGTAGTTACATTGTTTTAAAATTGGATTGATTGTGATTATTGAAAATATATATGGTGATATTGAATGGTCTATCTATGTAATGTTTTGATACGCATCAGTTAGCTTATTGAGTCTAAATTAAAATATTTTTGCTAAGTGAAAGAATTCAATGAGAAAGCCTTGTGATTTCCTGTGTTTGTATTGTTTTTTGAAATGAATGTCATTTAGAGCTACTGTATTTCTTGAGGGTGTTGATAAGTCGTGAGTTTGTGATATTTTCAATTCATTTAAATTGATGTTTGCTGGAGTCTTCGACATTTTAGTATTATAGGTGATGGTGTTTTATGTAATTTTTTAAGGAAATAGGATTAGTTTAGTTGATTGAGAGAAAAGCTAAAATGGCAGAACAAGTAGTTGATGCAGCCCAGTCATGGACCATTGTTTAGTTTACACTCTATAGGTGGGGTGGTGTACATTTGACTTCAAAGAAGTAAGAGTAAGTGTTAATGCGAGGAGGCAAGGGGCCTAGTATCTTGACCGATACACCTTTGTTTGATGAATCGTGAATAAAGAAGAAGCATCTTAGTCCAAACCAATAAACATAGGAAAAACCTATCATTTGAAGACACTAAATTTTGTATCCAACTAATGAACCACAAAGGTGAACCATGGCCATTATGTTGATTCACTATCTATCGTTTGTGTCGTTGATTGAAACCTCTTCTGAACCAATATTTCTATTTTTGCTTTTCTAAAATTATTAGGTTAGTTATATTCAATATAGGTTGCATTTTTGTTTTTGGGGGTTAATGTTATTTTTTAAACAACTGTTTTTTCGATTCGAGGTATTTTATCCAATTTGCATTTGATTTTCAGTTCAAGATTTTAAAATTCATCTATTTTAATTGGAAATTTAATATTTATCTTATTAACCCTAATATCAATTGTGAATTATCAATAATGATTCTCTAAATCAACACTTGGGTTGTGGGAACCATGAGTGATTTATAAAGTAAGACTAGTTAATAAGTAAATCTAGATATCATATGTTCGTATATTGTTGATCCTTATATTTAGAATGTTTTTTTATGGACACATATGTTACAACTCTTTTTGTCGATACTTACGGGACCAAGGAGGTAATGAACATGAAAGGATTGATGTAACGACCTGTTTAGTCGTTTTGAGCAGCAGATTTTATTTCTGGAAAATTGGCTGAGGTGACGGACCCCACGACGGACCGTCATGGGCACTAAGGACCATCGCAGGGTCTCGTTTCAAAACACTTAGAAATTCTGAAATTGGGGACCGAAAATCGACTCTCTGAACTTCGTGACGAACTTGCAGGACGGACCGTCACAGACGTGACGGACCGTCACAGACCCTTGGTGGAAATTTGGGTCTCTGAACTTTGCGAAGACCTGCAGGACGGACCGTCGCAGGCACGACGGCCCGTCACAGGTTGCGTAATCCCAGTCTGGGTCGGATTTCTTTACACGTTTCAAGGGACGTTTTTTACTATTCCTGCCTTAATTATAAAGTTAGTGAGTTAATATTAATAAGTCTAATTACTTGGGGGTTAAAAGAGGTAACCTTAAGTTAATTAGTGGGTTATTATTGCCATCTTTTATTCTTAATTATATGCTAATTAGGGTAAAAGAAAGAGGGTTTGAATAAGAAGAAGAGAAAGAACAAAGATAGAGAGAGAGGAATCGATCAAAGAGGAAGAACACAAAGCTTGGGAAATTGCTTGTTTGAATTCAATTCTTCGGTGGAGGTAGGTTATGGTTTATGATATCCTATAGTAAACTCTTAATAGTGAATGATATGTGTTGGTACTATTGTAAACCCTTCTATATGCTTAATTGTATGCTTGCATGATTGTGATTATGAAATTTTGATAAAATAAGCATGATGAAGCTATTGAATCCAAAATCTTGAAAGAAACCCTTATTCACTTGTTAATGATGATGCCTTTGTGTAAAAGAAGGCTTGATAAATTATATAATGAGATTGATGATGCCTTAGTATAAAAGAAGGCTTGATAAATTATATAATGAGATTGATGATGCCTTGGTATAAAAGAAGGTTTGATGAATTAGGGGATCGGGTGCCACGTTCCGGTACCAAGATAGAATGAGGATCGGAGTGTCACGTTCCGACACCAGGATAGTATATGGATCGGGTGCCACGTTCCGGCACCAGGATAGAATGAGGATCAGAGTGCCACGTTCCGGCACCAGGGTAGTATATGGATCGGGTACCACGTTCCGGTACCAGGATAGAATGAGGATCGGAGTGCCACGTTCCGGCACCTGGGTAGAATATGGATCGGAGTGTCACGTACCGACCCAAGAGGAAGAAAGATAATGAATCTTAAAGAATGTTAATATACTCAATGTAATGAACCTAATTTCCAAATGAGTATGGTATTGAGGCTTGAGTCCTCATGGATGAACTTGGTAGTACTTATTGATGATTATAGTACTTGTTGCTACATGTTGAGTATTATAGTTGTTTTATAATGTTACTTGATATATATTGTCTTCTATTTTGAGTTGGCCGATGATATCTACTCAGTACCCGTGCTTTGTACTCACCCCCTACTTTTATGTTTTTTTCTTTGCTATTTGTGGAGTGCAGCAAACGGTCCGTCATCTTCAACTCAACAGTAATTCTAGCCAGTCTTCGTCACACCGGATCTTCAGGGTGAGCTAATGCTTCTAGCTTGGACTGGATCTTCTTCTTTAAGTCTTGATGCCTTGAATTTCCGGCATGGACTAGCTTTTACTTGTTTTAATTTTTACAATACTCTTAGTTTAGTCATTTGATTATAGATGTTCTTGTGGTGATGACTTCCAAATTTTGGTGAATAATAGATGTTGAATATTAATAGTTATTGAATTGATTTTATTAATTAGTTTAAGTCTTCCGCATTGTATTTTGTTAATTATCATTAGAAATGTTGGGGTTTAGATTGGTTGGTTCGCTCACATAGGAGGGTAAGTGTGGGTGCCAGTCGCGGCCCGGTTTTGGGTCGTGACAAACTTGGTATCAGAGCATTAGGTTCGTTGGTCTCATCACACAAGAACAGGTCTAGTAGAGTCTTAAGGAACGGTAGGGGGGCGCCTTTACTTTTCCTTGAGAGGCTATAAGACTTTAGGAAAATTCCACTCTTTCATTCTTTCTTTCGTGCTATTACCTGAATCCAATTGGTATCTAGGTGATAAAAATTGGTATCTGACCATCTTTACTCTATTTCGCAGATGGTTAGAACTAGCGCAACGACTGCGCAAACAGCAACACCGGAAAGACAAGAAACGTCTGAGCCAGCCACTGGGGCTGTGGCTCGAGGAAGAGCAGTGGCAAGAGGCCGTGGAAGAGGTCGTGGGAGGACGTCCTCTAGAGGGAGAGGACAAGCACCTAGCCCATCTGATACTAGGGCGGTGACTCCTCCACCGACTGAGGAGGTGATAAGAGAGGGTGAGGAAGGGGAGAATGAACAAGTGCAAAATGAGGAATTGCCACCCCAACCTACCCCAGAGATAATCAATCAGGTTCTTGCTTATATTAGCGGGTTATCTGATCATGGTCAGGCACCTCCAGTGGTTTCTGCACCAACACCTCCGGTTTCAGAGATACGACATGCGGCTACTATGGCTCCTCGTATAGATGCCTCATGGACATAGGCACGTTTCCACGTCTGACTACTGGGCCTATAATGACGAATGATCAGCATGAACTTTTCAGTAAGTTCTTGAAATTGAAACCTCCAGTCTTTAAGGGTGCTGAATCTAAGGATGCTTACGATTTTCTGGTTGACTGTCATGAGCTACTACACAAGATGGGTATAGTAGAAAGGTTCGGTGTTGAGTTCGTGAGTTATCAGTTTCAAGGGAACGCCAAAATGTGGTGGCGGTCACATGTTGAGTGTCAACCGACAGAGGCAACTACTATGACTTGGGCCTCATCCTCTAGTTTGTTTATGGAGAAGTATATCCCCCGGACTTTGAGGGATAGGAAAAGGGATGAGTTCTTGAGCCTAGAGCAAGGTAGGATGTCGGTTAATGCATATGAGGCTAAGTTTCGTGCATTATCCAGGTATGCCACTAAACTTTGCTTCAGTACACAAGAGCGGATTCGCCGGTTGTGAAGGGGTTGAGGTAAGAATTGCGGATTTCGGCCTTACAGGTAGCGGCTACGACAAAATCCTTCGAAGAAGTGGTAGACTTTGTGATAGAGGTGGAAGGAGTGAAGTCAAATGACTTCACCACGACATCTACAACAAAAAGGTTTCGAAAGGGAGGTGAGTTTAATGGTTCTTACTCTAGAGGACAGAGTTCCGGAGGTTACTCGGCTCGACCAACTCAGTCTTCACTACAGACTGTAGTTGGGGGTCTACCTCAGACCGGTCAACACTTCTCTGAGAGACCAATGCTTGAACCCAGAGAATGTTATGGATGTGGGGATACTGGACACATTAAGAGGTATTGTCCAAAACAGAGTTACAGACCTCTAATGGTTAGAGGTAGAGGTTGTTATGGAAGAGACCGTCATTCTTGGGGACGCAGTAGTCGAGGTAACGGTGGTCACCAAAAAGGCCGAGGTGATGGGCAAACTGGAGCCACTACATCACAACATGGTAGGGGCAACGGACAGACAAACGATAGGGCCCATTGCTATGCTTTCCCTGGCGGTCAGAAGCGGAGGCATCTGATGCTGTTATCACAGGTAATCTTTTGGTTTGTGATTGTATGGCTTCTGTATTGTTTGATCATGGATCCACATTTTCTTATGTATCTTCCTCATTTGCTAAAGGTCTTAATTTACATTGTGAGTCTGTGGTAGTTAAAAAGGTATATCGGTCTTGTTTGGTGAATTTTGTGGGGAGCAACACTTATGTAGATTTGGGTATCTTAGAAATGGTTGACTTTGATGTAATTCTGGGTATAACTTGGCTTTCTACGAATTTTGCGATCTTGGATTGTAATGCTAAAACTGTGACGTTAGCCAAGCCTGGGACAGATCCGTTAGTGTGGGAGGGCGACTACACTTCCAATCCGGTTCATATCGTGTCCTTTCTTCGTGCTAAGAGAATGATTAGTAAGGGTTGTTTAGCCTTCTTAGAACACCTCAAGGATGACACTACCAAAGTACCTTCGATCGAGTCGGTTTCGGTAGTCCGTGAGTTTTTTGATGTGTTCCCTGCAGATCTTCCTGGTATGCCACCAGATAGGGATATAGACTTCTGTATTGATCTTGAACCGGGTACTCGCCCCATTTCTATACCCCCTTATATAATGGCTCCCGCGGAGTTAAGAGAGTTAAAGGCATAACTGCAAGAGTTGTTGAGCAAAGGCTTCATTAGACCAAGTGCATCTCCTTGGGGTGCTCCGGTATTATTTGTGAAGAAGAAGGATGGGAGCTTTCGGATGTGCATAGACTACCGGCAGTTGAACAAGGTAACTATCAAGAACTAGTATCCCATTCCTCGCATTGATGACTTGTTCGATCAGTTACAAGGTGCTTGTGTCTTCTCTAAAATAGACTTGAGATCCGGTTATCATCAATTGAAAATACGGGCAACGGATGTGCCAAAGACTGCTTTTCAAACTAGGTATGGGCACTACGAATTCGTTGTAATGTCATTTGGTCTTACTAATGCCCCTGCTGCTTTCATGAACTTGTTGAATGGGATTTTTAAGCCATATCTGGATCTCTTTGTGATCGTATTTATTGATGATATACTTATATACTCGAAGAGTAAGAAGGAACATGAGGAGCATTTGAGAATGGTGTTAGAGTTATTGAGAAAGAAGAAGCTTTATGCCAAATTTTCCAAGTGTGAGTTTTGGCTAGATTCAGTGTCCTTCTTGGGAAACGTGGTTTCTAAGGATGGAGTGATGGTGGATCCATCTAAGATTGAGACAGTGAAGAATTGGGTGAGACCTACAAACGTGTCAGAAATAAGGAGCTTCGTTGGTTTAGCTAGCTACTACCGTCGATTTGTCAAGGGATTCTCTTCTATTGCTTCCCAATTAACAAACTTGACTAAGCAGAATGTTCCATTTGTATGTTCGGATGAGTGTGAGGAAAGCTTTCAGAAACTCAAGACCTTGTTGACTACTGCACCAATTCTTACCTTGCCAGTAGAGGGTAAAAACTTCATCGTTTATTGTGATGCATCCTATTCGGGTTTGGGTGCCGTGCTAATGCAAGAGAAGAATGTGATTGTTTATGCTTCGAGGCAATTAAAGGTGCATGAACGTAACTATCCGAACCATGATTTGGAGTTGGCCGCGGTAGTATTCGCACTAAAGCAATGGAGACACTATTTGTATGGGGTTACATGTGAAGTCTATACGGACCATCGTAGCCTACAGTACGTCTTTACTCAAAAATATTTGAACTTGAGACAGAGGAGATGAATGGAACTACTGAAGGACTACGACATCACTATCTTGTATCATCCGGGAAAAACGAATGTTGTGGCGGATGCTTTAAGTAGAAAGGCCGGAAGCATGGGAAGTCTAGCTCATTTGCAAGCTTCTAGACGCCCATTGGCTAGAGAGGTTCAGATTCTGGCTAATGACCTTATGAGGTTAGAAATAAATGAGAAGGGAGTATTGTTAGCGTGTGTAGAGGCAAGATCTTCTTTTCTTGACAAGATCAAGGGAAAACAGTTTGAAGATGAGAAACTAGGTCGAATTCGAGATAGAGTGTTCCATGGAGAGGCTAAAGAAGCAACAATCGATGAGGAAGGTGTTTTGAGGATTTAGGGAAGGGTATGTGTACCCCACATCGATGATTTGATCACCACTATTCTGACAGAGGCTCATAGTTCCGGATATTCTATACATCGTGGTGCAACCAAGATGTACCGTGACCTAAAACAACACTTTTGGTGGAATAGAATGAAGCGCGACATTGTTGATTTTGTTGCCAAATGTCCAAATTGTCAACAAGTAAAGTATGAACACCAGAGGCCCGGAGGAACACTTCAGAGAATGCCCATTCCTGAATGGAAGTGGGAGAGAATTGCAATGGACTTCGTGGTTGGTCTTCCAAAGACATTGGGTAAGTTTGATTCCATTTGGGTGATTGTTGATAGGTTAACTGAGTCTGCTCACTTCATTCCTGTCAAGGTGACCTATAACGCAGAGAAGTTAGCCAAAATCTACATCTCAGAAATTGTTCGACTGCATGGAGTTCCACTCTCCATTATATAAGATAGAGGTACGCAGTTTACTTCTAAGTTTTGGAGAACATTGCATGCGGAATTAGGTACTAGGTTGGACCTTAGTACTGCGTTTCACCCTCAGACAGATGGTCAGTCTGAGCGAACGATTCAAGTGTTGGAAGATATGCTTCGTGCATGTGTGATAGAATGCGGGGGCCATTGGGATAGCTTCTTACCTTTGTCAGAGTTTTCATACAATAATAGCTATCACTCCAGTATTGACATGGCTCCATTTGAAGCATTGTATGGGAGGAGGTGTAGGTCTCCCATTGGTTGGTTCGATGCATTTGAGGTTATACCTTGGGGTACTAACCTCTTGAGGGATTCGTTAGATAAAGTGAAGTGCATTCAAGGAAAGCTTCTAGCAGCTCAAAGTAGGCAAAAAGAATATGCATATCGAAAGGTTAGAGATTTGGAGTTTATGGAGGGTGAAAAAGTCTTGTTGAAGGTTTCGCCCATGAAAAGGGTGATGCGGTTTGGAAAAAGAGGTAAGCTAAGCCCAAGGTATATTGGTCCATTTGAAGTACTTAAGCGAGTAGGGGAGGTGGCTTATGAATAAGCCTTGCCTCCAGGGCTGTCCGGAGTGCATCCGGTATTTCATGTGTCCTTATTGAAAAGATACCATGGGGATGGAAACTACATCATCCGTTGGGATTCAGTTTTGCTTGATGAGAATTTGACTTATGAGGAGGAACCGGTTGCTATTTTAGATAGAGAGGTTTGCAAGCTGAGGTCGAGAGAGATTGCATCCATCAAAGTTCAATGGAAGAATCGACCGGTTGAAGAGGCCACTTGGGAGAAGGGACTTACATGCAAGAAAAATACCCACATCTGTTTACGGATTCAGGTACTCTTTTCCGCCCTTGTTTTCCTTCTTGCGATCGTTCAAGTACGAACGATGGGTAAATTGGTATCTATTGTAACGACGTGTTTAGTCGTTTTGAGCAGCAGATTTTATTTCTGGAAAATTGGTTGAGGCGACGGACCCCACGATAGACCGTCATGGGCACGACGGACCGTTGCAGGGTCTCGTTTCAAAACACTTAAAAATTCTGAAATTGGGGGCTGAAAATTGACTCTCTGAACTTCGTGAAGAACTTGCAGGACGGACCGTCACAGGCGTGACGGACCGTCACAGACCCTTGGTGGAAATTTGGGTCTCTGAACTTTGCGACGACCTGCAGGACGGACCGTCGCCGTCACGACGGCCCGTCACAGGTTGCGTAATCCCAGTCTGGGTCGGATTTCTTTACACGTTTTAAGGGACGTTTTTGACTATTCCTGCCTTAATTATAAAGTTAGTGAGTTAATATTAATAAGTCTAATTACTTAGGGGGTTAAAAGAGGTAACCTTAAGTTAATTAGTGGGTTATTATTGCCATCTGTTATTCTTAATTATATGCTAATTAGGGTAAAAGAAAGAGGGTTTGAATAAGAAAAAGAGAAAGAACAAAGATAGAGAGAGAGGAATCGATCGAAGAGGAAGAACACAAAGCTTGGGAAATTGCTTGTTTGAATTCAATTCTTCGGTGGAGGTAGGTTATGGTTTATGCTATCCTATAGTAAACTCTTAATAGTGAATGATATGTGTTGGTAGTATAGTAAACCCTTCTATATGCTTAATTGTATGCTTGCATGATTGTGATTATGAAATTGTGATAAAATAAGCATGATGAAGCTATTGAATCCTAAATCTTGAAAGAAACCATAATTCACTTGTTAATGAAGATGCCTTGGTGTAAAAGAAGGCTTGATAAATTTTATAATGAGATTGATGATGCCTTAGTATAAAAGAAGGCTTGATAAATTATATAATTAGATTGATGATGCCTTGGTATAAAAGAAGGCTTGATGAATTAGGGGATCGGGTGCCACGTTGCGGTACCAGGATAGAATGAGGATCCGAGTGTCACGTTCCAACACCAGGATAGTATATGGATCGGGTGCCACGTTACGGTACCAGGAAAGAATGAGGATCGGAGTGCCACGTTCCGGCACCAGGGTAGTATATGGATCGGGTGCCTCGTTCCGGTACTAGGATAGAATGAGGATCGGAGTGCCACGTTCCGGCACCAGGGTAGAATATGGATCGGAGTGTCACGTACCGACCCAAGAAGAAGAAAGATAATGAATCTTAAAGAATGTTAATATACTCAATGTAATGAACCTAATTTCCAAATGAGTATGGTATTGAGGCTTGAGTCCTCATGGATGAACTTGGTAGTACTTATTGATGATTATAGTACTTGTTCTTGCTACATGTTGAGTATTATAGTTGTTTTATAATGTTACTTGATATATATTGTCTTCTATTTTGAGTTGGCCGATGATATCTACTCAGTACCCGTGCTTTGTACTGACCTCCTACTTTTATGTTTTCTTATTTGCTATTTGTGGAGTGCAGTAAACGGGCCGTCGTCTTCAACTCAACAGTAATTCTAGCCAGTCTTCGTCACACCGGATCTTCAGGGTGAGCTAATGCTTCTAGCTTGGACTGGATCTTCTTCTTCAAGTCTTGATGCCTTGAATTTCCGGCATGGACTAGCTTTTACTTGTTTTAGTTTATAGAATACTCTTAGTTTAGTCATTTGATTATAGATGTTCTTGTGGTGATGACTTCCAGATTTTGGGGAATAATAGATGTTGAATATTAATAGTTATTGAATTGATTTTATTAATGAGTTTAAGTCTTCCGCATTGTATTTTGTTATTTATCATTAGAAATGTTGGGGATTAGATTCGTTGGTTCGCTCACATAGGAGGGTAAGTGTGGGTGCCAGTTCCGGCCCGGTTTTGGGTCGTGACAATTGAACAACGGAGATTTAGTTAATTTTAATTTTTGCGAATAGCTTGACCTTAAATAATCTATGGCAAATATATATTTATGGTTAGGGTTAGTAAAGCATACACCCATAGATCGATGTTTCCCTGTTGTATTCCATACTTAGAGGAAAAATCATGTAGGGATTCCTTACTTGTAAACCTTGCATTCTAGTACTAGAAAAGAGTTTATATTATTGGAAATACGGGGTTTTAAGATTGGGTGGAACAGATATGTCCTAGTTTTCATCTCATATTGATATCTCAAACATTAAATCTTGTTTTCTTATTACATTGAGATGCAAATTAGAAATACTGTTATTTTATTTACAAATTCCCCCTCTATTACCTTTTCTCGAAAATAGTTTAACTAAACGTAGATAATTCTGAGTTATCTTAAGTATAAACAATATTCCTTGAGGGATCGACAATAACCAGAAAGTTAGGTTCTTTATATGGAAAAAATGACATATACCTCTTTCTGGAGGTGTAGTTTTAGATTAACAATATTTAACATCTTTATTTGCTTATTATTTTATATAATTTAGTGGTTAAACGCCAAAACTAAGGTTGTAGTAACAATGACGTTAATCTAAGTTTAAATTTACAGAACGAGTATAGTGTGATTGCTATTTGCATAATATAATTCATAAATTATTTTTAAAGGGTGCACATATTAAAACATGCATGTATATACCACATGTTCGAGAGAAAAGTTGTAGTTAGGAAAAAATATAATTAATGTCTTGGTTTAGGGTGAAATCCCGAGTTTGGGAGAAAATATTTTTTCACCAAACATGCGAGGATAAAAGCAGATTAAACTCTAGGACCGATAGGAGTCGAGTGGAATTTATCCAACTATAATAAGAAGTGTTAGATGCATCGCTGGAAATTTGAGAAGAAACAATCAAGCGAAGCTTATTCACACATTAACACTAAATGTTAAAGTAATGGGAAACACAACCATGGTTTAATTTATTTATCATCATAACTTTGAAGATTCAATTATTTTTACTTGTGTTATCTAGAGTAATATAACAAACTTCAGTTACGTGAAAAATATTATTAATCTAATTTCTTTTACATTTCACATTTACTTTCTTCAGAAAATAATAAGAACAGTTCAATAAATGTGACAGTGAAACTAGTTTGTTAGCCAAATTTTATGTGCATCTACCCTAACTCACATATATTTCTATAATTTGAAATATACTTTTTGCACTTCTAAAGTAATCCGCAAGTTCGGACATATAAAATTTTTGTGCCGCTAAAGTTAGTTTAAAGTAATGAAGTATTTTACTAGAGATTATTCTTATAGAAGTTATATTTCCTATTTTTTTTGTCCTTTCTTTTCTCGTGCCTTTGAAAAGTAAGTTCAATGACGCATGCAAATTTCCAAAATAAGGGAGATCCATTAATTTCCTACGATCTAGTATTCATTAAAACTATCCAAATAAATGGTGAATGCACAAGAACTTGAGGCACAAAGTGAAAGACTAGGATTTAAGGCTGAGACCACTACTACTGGTGTTTAATGACATGTTGCTAATGCACCAACTATGGTGGTCCAGAAAACTTAAGGAGTTGAAGAAATAGTTCGAGCACGACAACTAGTTCATTATGTTGTTCGAAATTGATGAATTACATTTGGATGGAACTAGAGCCATTGAAGCAACAATGATGCCTACATTACCTACAAATGTGAAATTTACCATTACCAGTACGATGATTCAACTGGTGAACATTATGGAAATTTTAAGATAAGTGTCAATGATACTTGTAGAAATATACAAAGGAGGGCAATCCCATGGACTAGTCAATCTGTTATGAGGATAAGATTTTCTCATTTGTCCCTAACTAAGGAGGTGATGTACTAGTTGATCTCAACTGCCTGATTATTCAATTAGAACTTGGATAGAATATAAGTAGAATCAAAAGAACAATATATGAACGATGAGATAACTCCACACAAGAACAAACTAGGGGAAGCAATGCATGACTCTTTGTGGATATTAAGCCAAAAGCTGAAGAAATGCCTGAATCATGGTCTTACAAAAAGACAATTAAAATAGACATTCTATAAAGCGCTGAATTTTTAAACTAAGCCTATTTATGATGTAGTGTATGGAGGTTTATTTATGGAAAATCGATTCCCAAAAACTATGCAAATAATAAATGAAGTCTCGATCAACAATAGAGCATGGAATATCAGAGATTTTGAAGTCAGGGATATTGGGTTCACATTTGAACTTCTAGCTGAACTGAAGAAGCAATAAGAAGAAAGTGACCATGACATAGCTCATATGAGGACTCAAATGGATCTACTTACAGAATACATCATGTCCTATATAAAATAGGTGAATACTCAGGGTGTGTCACAAATGTGTATTAATTAGGACATTGACTTATAGAGGAGGAAAAATATATTAGTAATTGCATCAAGTTCGAAGCATCTCAAGAAAGGGGTCATATGAACGATTAAGAAACTGAGAACAAGGCAAGTGACATAACAAAGATGTTTACAAAAATGATTGTAGTGGTGTATATGTGCCTCTAAGTAATAGAGAATGAGTAGGTGATAATTGCATCACATCCAAAATAGGATGTATGTTATATAAGGTCTTGCAAATGTTTGAATCAACTGATGCATTGCTAAAAGAAATAAAGAGTGATTTATCCGGTGTAATTCAGATAATGGATTCTCATACATTTTTATCAGTTAGTTGGAGAAAAAGTTGGGGAAATTATCAACAAAACTAAATCCAAGGTTATATAGTTCACTAAAAAGATAAATTATTTAAAACACTAAATAGGATGAGAATTAAACAAAAATCATCACTTAAAGCTGTAAGGTCCTAAATGAATCAAAACCTGAATGTATTGAGCAAGAACATGCCATATGGAGAAATGAGGAAGTTTAGGTTGAAGCTAAATATGCTGAAGATACAAATGTGTATTGACCAATGGAGAAGCTAGCAAATGTAAAGGAAACTGAAGTAGATGAAAATTTCCCTTTATCGTAGGTACAAAGACACCCTCCTCCGTTCCCTCAAAGATTAGATAAAAAAGCTTAATATGGGATGTTTGCAATGTTTGTAAAAATACTGCAGAAATAATACCTTTAATCCTCGTTGGTAGGAGCTCTAGAGAAGATGTGAGGATATGCATTGTTTGTCAAAGAGTTCATAAAAATAAAGAGTTGTATCTTTTGAATTGACTTTCAATGTCAAACGGTGTAGTGCTATCACAACATGATCGTTCATGCAGAAAAGGAATTGGACATGTGCATTCACTATACAATGCACCATAGGCACATTCGAGATTAAATAAGTCGTATGTCTAGGGAGGAGTATCAATATGATGCCTCTATCTATATATAAGCAATTAGGTATGTGTGATCATAAACCTATAACGATAAGGTTGATGATAGAAGATAGGCCAGTGAAACGACTTATGTACCCTGGTAACATAGTCTTTTCAATGCATTTTGCTTAATAGTTTTCTGTTTCTAGAGACTTTTTGTCTATGTTAATGAAGTAGAAGGCAGCTGGAAAAAAGTACAGATTGACACCTAAAAAGTCCATCGACGGACCTTAGGTGATAACCATCAATTCATAGTTACGGGAAAACTAAAGAAATTTGACCAAGTGTGGGACCACGAGAGCAAACGATGGTTTGTCGAATGGTCGACGGACCATACAGGTGAACCTTCAATTTGTTTAGGCACTGTTCCAATACCTTACTTCTTCAAGATTTTATGTGTGGAACGACATAAAGAATCGATGGTGCTTAGATGGATCCACGAACCATACTTGTTGTCCGTCGTTTTATACAAAGAAGGTGCTATTTGGTGAATAAAAATTATTCCAAGTATGGACTAATGGAGGCCTTCGACGGACAGTGAGGTCATCCATTGAATATATGTTTCTTGACAAACCCTTCTTTATTTTAATTAATGTTTCAATTAGGACTATGTTTTTTAGAAAGAGGGGATTCAAATCTCATTTTTGGGTTAGCTACTACTATTATTGTATTATTTTTTGTTGGATATTATTGGTTTTAAACTTTGATTAATTAATCATTTTCCAGATTTGCTTGAAGCTATCTTTTTGCAATTTTAACTTGAATTTCTAGATTTCTACTTATAATTAAGTAAGTTCATGATTTCTTTATTCAATATTATGAATTGTGATCTTGCTAGCATTGGTTACTAAATCCACAACTAGTGTTGTGCAACCATAGGTAATAAACAAAGTAATCCTAGCGATTCTCAAGTAGTGTTCTTTGCATATATTGATAATTTTTTCGTTGAGAAATCTTTTTAACAAATGCACATTTTAGAACTCGCCTTGTTGCCACTTGCAGGACCAAGGAGGTAGGAATAGGAAAAGAATTATCAACATAGATTTAGTGTGATACTATCTAATAGGTTAATTTCGATTGGTCCAAAGTAATAATTAAATAATGCATCGATGATGTCTAATATGAGGTAAAGGTAAAGGTAAGTATCTTATACACACGTAGTCAGACGAAGTTATAGGGTGAAATTTTCTAGATGGCGTACCACGGTTTTAGAAATGCATAACTTACTACTTTGCATGCAAAAACACCGGGAGTGAATTACTTTTGCTAGGAATACAATGTTATCAACCTCTAGGGAACACATAAAACCTAGTTTTTCTAAAATGTTGATAAAAAACAACATTTACTTTCGTTTACTTTGTAACTTAGGTTATTTTTAGAATCTGACTTCATAAAAAAGGAAACCCTTTAAGTACTTGTTTTAGAAAAGACGTAGGCTAAATATATGTTATTATAAGTTAAAATGAAATCTAGACCATTTTCCTTGTGAGATTGACCCCAACTTATTTTTTTTTCTCTACTTGATTACGATTGCTCATACTTATTTAGGGAGTCTTGGTTTTTACAGTAACCACTGCCGGGGAGTCTTGGTTTCTACAGTAACTTTCGTTACATTATTGAAATTTAGTCAATGGTTTCCTGATTTTACTTTTTTTTGTTTCTTTTAGGTCTATCTCTAGTGTATGCCCAAAATCAGACCCATGGAGAACCATTCATTCCATTCGATCCTAGAATTAATTGTACCTTATGAAGAATGGATAATCAAGAAACACAAGCGAAACCTATTAAAAGAAAATAAAGGGTTGGGGCAATCCATCAACCTCTATTACTGATTAAGGTTTATAATCAATTGGATAATGATTTAAGGATGCAACCTCCTGCCCCAAGACTTAAGAATTACTACAGGGGCAACATAGACATTGTAGATTCTCATGGACCTCTTGTCCTAGAATATTTGCAAACTTGGCACACATCCATGGTGACAAATTGCTTGATGCTGATGCTCACTAAAGGGGCATATTCTTGGGAATTCCATCGGAGGACCTGCATGCTCATATAGAAAAATTGAGGTCTGTTTGCAAATGTTGTGTGGGTAGACCTGACATGGATATGAATGTCATTGGGTTACGTGTGTTTCCTTTATCAGTGATAGGAGATGCCGCTACATGGTTCTTCGAGCTGCCTTACAACAGAATTCATACTTGGGATAAGTTGAGAGAAGTGTTTTTGGAAATGTACTATCCACTGTGCAAGAAGCTCAACCACAAAGATAAGGTAAATAAAATTGTGGTGCTACCGGGAGTGTCGATGAGTATCTCTTGGGATAAAATTACTACTTTCGTGATATTCTCCCCAAACCACCACATCGATGATGAATTTCTAAAAAAAGTTACTTTTACAGCGGTTAGGATGACCACAACAAAATAGTGCTCGATACTATTATGGGTGGCTCTTATAGAGAATGTGTTTATGTTGAGATAGCGTAAAAATTGGAGAAGATATCTCGCAAAAACAAGGCTTGGAACATTAGAAAGTCGGTTATTGGGAGAAACACCTTTGTTCTACGAGATACAAAAACTATACAATAGATGATATGAGTTAAAAGTTGGCACAAATTAGAACTTAGATAAGGTTTGTCTTGAAGCATGTTATTGGAGGTGTAGAGAAGGTAAACACAGTGAAATATTTGACTAAACCACCACTGCCGGTACATGAGTATAATTATGATGATGATGCCTATGCAGTGAATGATCAAACACGGGGTTTCTGACAAAACATCCAAAACCCCAATCAAAATAATTGTTGCCAAGGTCAAGTTAATGATGGTCGGAACTATGCTAACTACAACCGAGAGGGTCAATATGTATGAGATGGGAACAACAACAACAACAACAATTTTAACTTGAATAACAATTGTAGCATAAATGATCAAAGTGGGACCTATGTTCCCCCTCAAAATCATGGTGTTGCTCATAGGGATGGTGGAGATAGTATGGCGCGAGTTGAGGATGTGCTGCAAAAGATGATAAGGAGTTTTGATGATAGTTATGAGAATGTCAAGGAGATTAAAGGTTACTCAGATAACATTGGGAAAAAGGATGATGAACTTACGGTTTCAAATTAGCTCCTTTTGTTAAAAATTGCTAAGTTATCTACTACTATGAACCCACGCCAACAAGGCACTCTTCCTAGAAACACTTTAAATAATCCTTAAAATGTAGGGAATGGCATGGCTGTCATTACTCAAGGGTGTAAGCAAAAAGTTAATCCACCTATGTTATCTATAGTAGAAGGTGATATGAGAAAAGATAAAAAGGTAGTAGATCCAAGTGGAAATTGGTGGAATAAGAGGTGATAGAAGAAGAAGTATCTTAAAAAGGGGTCCTAATTCTTAGATCATCACCACCATTTCCTCAAATATTAGTGAAGAAGATTAAAGTGTCAAATACCGCTAATTTATCACTATGTTCAGCAAACTTTCTGTCAATGTAGGACATGCCCGTTTATGCTTTGTTTATGAAGGACATGGTGACTAAGAAGGCATCGGTGAGTTTTGAAGATGATGAAAAAAATGTAGTATCGTAGTGATATTTCTACAAGGTCTCTTGTACAAAAGAAAGAAGATTGGGTGCCTCAACTATTCCATCTACGATAGGGTTTGTACACTTTTCTATGCTAATATGTCATTTTTTTGATCATAAATTTCATGCCTCTGTCCACTTATATGAAGTTAGGCTTTGGTGACCCAAAGCCTACTATAATGATATTACTGATGGCTCATATAATTTTGAAGAGGCTCGTTGTTATACTACATGTTGTTCTTGTTATAGTGAAGTCATTCATATTTATGGCCGATTTCGCATTCATGACTTTAAGGTTGACTTTGAGGTCCCATCATTCTATGAATACTATCCCTTCCCACTAGGCATGCGTTAATCGACATGGAAAAGGGGTAGATGAAATTTAACAATGAAGAAAAACTTTCAATATATGTAGATCCATGAAGTAGAGTGGTGAACTCCAAATGAATTCTGCTATATCCTACAAGGTTGAGAGTATATCTTAGGTGCAAATTGAAACGCGACTAGGTGTCGGGGCACTAGGCGCAGTTATCATGAATTTTGATAATGATTATATTAAAGAGTATGTGTCTTTGGTGGAAGCACATGAACGAAACAAATTTTGATCAATGCCAAAGAAATAACAGTTGGACATGAAGCGTTGTGATTTTCCACCTTTAAAACCATCTGTTAAAGATGCCCCTAAATAATAGTTTAAGGCAATACTACCTCATCTTATGTATGTGTTCTTGGGTAGATGTTGAACTTTGGCGGTAATAATTTCAGAAAAAAAGTATGAAAAACATTAAGAGTACTTAGTTACACTATTGAAGAGGTTTAAACAAGGAATTGGTTGGACAATTACGGACATTATTAGAGTACTTAATGGAGAAGAAAGTTGTGAAGCAAGGTTTGATAAGATGGGTGCTATTGCTGCAAGAATTTTACTTTGAGGTGGAAGATAAAAAAGGGAGCCAAGAACCAAGTTGCTAATCATTTTTCTAGGATAGAGGATGATGCTATGTGATAATTGGGAGAACAGGTTGAAATTGATGATGCACTCCCGTGTGCTGGCCGCTTATCACAAATTTTGCTTATTATCTTTCATGGGACATAGTTCCATCAGACTTGACCTTCTACCATAGGAAAAATTTCGTGTACGCTGTGAAAAAGGCTCTTTTGAGATAAGCCTTACTTCTACCGGAGTTGTGCAGATGGGATTATTCGCCTTTGTTAGTAGCAGAGATCGAGATGTTCAGTTTTCTAGAGGCGTTTCACTCCTCGCGTGTGTGTGAGAACTATAGTGGTATTCGGGCTGCGCATAAGATCTTGCATTGTGAGACTTATTGGCCAACCATTCACCAAGATAATACCGATTTTTCCAAATCATGTGATCGGTGTAAACGAGATGGAGGAATTTCGAAGAGGCAAGAACTATCCTTAAATCCTATTCAATTGATTGAGCTATTTGATGTATGGGGCTTTGACATTATGGGAGCATTATTCAGTTCTCATGGGATAATGTACATTCTTTCGGCGGTTGACTATGTGTCAAATTGGGTGGAAGAAATAGCGCTACCTAACAATGAAGGAAAGAGTGTCACGACATTCTTGTTAAAATGCATATTCTCAAGATTTGGAACATCTAGGTCCGTTATTACTAATGTTGGCTTCTACTTCTGTAATAAAATGTTCAAACGCATATAGGAGAAATATGGTACTAGCCATAATATTATTACCCCTTACAATCCAAAGAATATTTTGGAAGTTGAGGTATCTAATTATGAAATCAAGCAAACTTTGGCGAAAATGGGAAACAATAATAGAACAGATTGGTCAAGGAAGCTTGATGATGCTCTTTGGGCCCACTGCATTGCATAGAAGACTCTTTAAAATGTGTCTCAATACGAAATTATATATAGCAAGGCTTGTAACTTCAATTTGTGGTAAAGAACAAGGAGATGTAGGCAATGAATAAACTGAAGTTGGATTGGACTAAAGCGGCAGAACAAAGATTAAATTGGTTGATAAGCTAGTAGAGTTTTGCCTAAAGGCCTATTAAAGTTTTGCCATGTACAAAGATAATATAACGAAGTATCACGACCAAAGGATTGAAAAGCGAGAATTTAAAGTTGTTTATTTGTTGATTCTATTCACCTATAGGCTACTCTTATTCACGGAATAAATCAAGTCCAAGTGGACAGGGCCATTCCTTATCACTAAAGTGTTCCCACATGAAGCGGTTGAGTTCAAAAATAACGAAGGCGCCATGTTCACAGTCAACGGGCATATGCTATAAATCAATCTAGGGCAAGCCGACAGTGTGCATGAATTTGTTAAGGCATACCTTCTTGATAAAGTTTTAGTAAAAAAGGGGCATGTGTCGTGCCACGATGCTAAATCAAACGCTTTATCAGAGGCAACCCAAGGTGTATCCTGTAGTCACCAATAGGTTTTGTCTCATTGTAGAAATAGTCATCCTTTCAATTTTTTTTATTAATTATTTCAATTTTGTTTGTTTAATAATGTTGGCAAGAAATTAGTATAGAGTTTGTGTCACAAAAGAGTGCAGAAAAACATAAATGAATAGACTAAAGGGTGTTACATTTGCATGGAGCAAAAGCAACAGTCTGCCGAAAAAAGTCTGGTGGAGATGTCTACGGACCCCGTCGACAAACAGTTGATCCATCGAATGACCGTCGATGGTATCGGTTAATCCCATATCTGTTTTAAAAATATTCTAAGTCTTGAAGTGATTGGTACCAGTTCACAGACCGTCTATTGGGTCATGTAGGTCCAAATCCACCAGTGACCCGACCCGACCCTGTCGGTAATATTAAAAGTCATAAGTTTTAAAACTCATTCCCTCCTAAATTTCGTTTTAAATTATGTTCCTTAACTATTTTTTTCTTTTATTTCCTTCTTTTATTACCAAAAACCAAACTCAATATATGTCCCTAGGCAACCATTATAAATTTGAATAGTTAAAACAAGTCTAGGAATAAATAGTTTCATCAATTTCCATAAATCTATAAGCAAGATCCAACAATATGAAGAAATGTTTAAAGGGAAATGGACTACACAAAACTCCCCTAAAATAGTATCAATTACATAACAATAGATACCTTATTAGTCATAGGTATTCATTTGTGTTTGAAAACCTTAATAATTAGATTGTTTGAAAATCAATTTTGAAAGAACCTCTTGGGTAAAGGAACCAAAAATTTAAGAACCTATACCTTAATGACGGTTTGTATTCGAAAATTCGAGTGAAAACATTGGATTCTTTTTCTTCTTCCTCAATCTTTATTGTTCCTTTAATGGAGGATGAATAAAGAGAGAAAGTAGAGAAAGGGGGGAACAATTTTGATTTCAATTTGTGTTTGAGTCTTGGATATGGAAATGAATGAATATCGACCTTAAATCAATATATAGTCCACCCCGAAAATAACCAAACTACCCCTCATTAAGTTGGACTCCAAAAGTGAAGTCCAGCTTCACATTAACTATGGAATCCCGTAAACCTTCATAACCCACTTCAAGGTCCGTTAAGTTCATGATGGACGGTGGTGGTGGTCGTGGAAGGTCAGGTTGTAACTCCCCAAACAAGCAACCTCCATTTTTCCCTCTATGGAAACTCCACAAACTCTCTTTCTCCCTTCTGTGAAGATGCACCCCTGCCCGTTAAGTCGCTCGTGGTGCTCTAAGGTAGTAGCTCACCGATACCCCACAAAGTATCACCTAAATGGCTAAGGATTTTTATGCTGCCCCCTTCCTTCTGTCAAGTGCTCAATGTGTCATAAATTGAATTGTGGTGTCTTGGTAATTATCTAGCTCCTATGTCATATTTCTACACATGTAAAAGTCATCTACACGAGCTTCCCAGAATACCGTGGTCATGCCCACGAGCTGTGGTCATGCTCATGAAGAGTGGGTAGTAGCCTCTTTCCTAGAGCAGCCTTGGCCTCTTGGCTTTGGCTTTCCCTTGAAGGTTGACACTCCTCACTTGGAATTGTTTCCTGATACCCCTTATTAGGAACCTATGTCAACACTTATCACCTAACAATTATTAATTCTTGATACACCTCCTTCAAACTATCATGGCACCACACTAGTCCAAGTGAAAAAATCACCGGACGTCCTGGACATTCGTTGACGTTTTTATTCCAACATCCCCTCAATTATTTAGATACATTATTTTAGGTATTAAAATAGTGTTTCAAACCTTAGTTTAACATAGGAGGCTCTAGACAAAGTCATTGACTTTCGGACTGCTACATTATCCATCTTTAGGAACATTCATCCCCGAATGACACGAAAATCATTTGAAAAGAATGATAGACTCAATACTAGTATCCCTACAAACAACATATATTATAGACATGTGTATCAACGCAATTAAGTTCTTCACGACTCTATATCCTTATAATCATGGAATTTGCACATAGCAACTCAAAACATAAATTATCACATATTATAGCTTAACATCACAATATGAGGAACTACCTCCTCAATACCAACATTACATCAAAACAATATCAGGAGTGATCATGCTATTCTTGTCAAAACCACATCAAAATACACAAGCCCTGAAGAATAGAAAACATATACGTCACATTAGTGCAAGTTAACAGAAAACACTTTTTCATAAAAACTAATTTTGACATAAAATTTTACCAAAATATGCATATTATTAGTGAACAAATTAAATTCATATATAGTCATTATTTAAATTATTGATTACAAATCCTAACCTTAGTTAAGAAAAAATTAGTATTGCGGGACTTCATTTCGGCCTTGGCCTCTTATGTTGCGCCTTAAAATAGGTGGTTTCTCTAAAACAACTTTATTGAGGCTACCTCTATGTTCCTAAACTTCTTACTTGTATATGGCGGATCTCCACCATAACTTCTTCGTAGGAAAGGCAGTCATCAACACCAAGACCTTCAATTGGAAGTAAGGACATGGGATCACCAATGCACTTCTTAAGCATGGAAACATGAAACACCGGATGAAGCGACGATAATTCACTAGGTAGTTTCAATTCATATGCGACGTTTCCAACCCATTGCAATACCTCATAGGGACTCACTACCGGAGACTCAACTTTCCCTTCTTGCTGAATGTCATCACTCCATTAATAGGTGAGATCTTCAAATACACCTTATTAACCACTTCAAATTCAAGTTCACTTTTCTTGTTGTCGGCGTAGGACTTTTACCGACTATTGTTCATTCTCAACATACACATTATCACCCGAACATTTTTTAAAGAATCATAGACTATTTAGGGACCAACGAGTGAAGACTCACAAACCTCAAACCACCCAACCATATACCTATATCTCATATGATAAAGTTCTTCAAATGGAGCCATCAAAGTACTCGAATGATAGCTATTCTAAATGGAGAACTCAATCTATGGAAAATGAATGTCCAATTCCTATCGAAGTCTATCACACAAGCTCTAAGCATATCCTCTGAGGATTGAATATTACGCTTCTCTTGACCATCCTTTTTTGGAGGAAAAGTGGTGCTAAGATTCACTTTAGTACCCACCCCCTTAGATAAGACAGCTAAAAAGAAGTGAATTGAGCACCTCTATTTGATATAATTTACAAAATGATCCCATGAGGATTCACAATATTATCAATAGACATCCTCCCATAATCATCAGTTGTATGAGTAGAATTAACAGGAATAAAGTGAGTGGATTTTGTAAATTTCTTCCCACTTCCAAGTAGGAACACCCATTTCTTGAGTTAGACCACTATGATTTAGATCTTCGGCTTTCTCTTATTGGCAATTTGGACACTGGGATACAAACTCCACTGTCCATTTTAAGGTCATCCCATCAATATACCTCTGTAATATAAGGATACATTTTTGTGGAACCTGGATGTATCAAATATCGGGAAGCATGAGCTTCCCTTAACACCACATTCCTCAAATCATCTACATCCGGTACACATAATCCTTTTCGGTAGTACATCATTACCTATTTAGGAGAATGACTCATTAAAGTTACTAAGTACCGATTTCTTCTACTCCATCAATATCAGATCAAGATATTGTTTAGACTTCACCTCAACAACTAAGGATGACTCAGAGTTCTTATAAACCACAAAACCAACATTTGGGAAATCTTTTAACGGAACACCCAAATCTAGACAACCTATGAACATCTCTAACTAGGTATTTCTTTGCTTCTTTTACATGAGACACACTATTTATGGTCATCCAACTCAAATCATCTGCAACCACATTGACCTTGCCAAGGTTGTAGAGAACACTCATATTGTAATGTTTCAACTATTTCATTCATCTTATTGGGTGGAGAGTCAATGTAATGCCTTTATATTTTCAATGGAAAAACTAGGGCCGCTAATTCAAGATCATGAGTTGGATAATCCTTCTCAAATCCTTGAGTTTTCTAGAGGCATAAAATACTTCCTTCAAATGTTGCATAAGAACACAGCCCAAAACCACTCCGGATACATAAAAATATACAAAAAACCATTGGTACTCTACGATAAAGTCAACAGTTGAGCGTAATTAAGACTATCTTTTAACACTTGGAAACTTCTTTAACAAGCCTCAAACCACTCAAACATCACACATATTTGGGTCAAGGTAGTCAAAAATGAAGAAATAGACGCAAATCCATCCACTAACCTCTTATAGTACCCTTCTTATTCAAAACATTCTAATGTTGGTTCGAGACAATGATCAACGCCAATCACTAACCGCCTTAATTTTCTTTTATCAACCTCTATAGCCTCACTTGGGATGATATGACCAAGAAACACAACTGATCTCAAACAAAACTCACACTTGCTATACTTGGCAAATATTTGATTTTCCTTTAGGACATTTAATACAACTCTCAAATGACCCATATGATCAGTCTCATTTTTTTAATACACCAAGATGTCGTCAATGAAGACCATAACGAAGAAATTTTGGTAGTTCCAAAACACCCTAATCATTAGGTCTAGAAAATTCACCATGGCATTTGTGAGGCCAAATGACATAACTATGAACTCATAGTGACCATACCTAGTTTGAAATTCCATTTTAGGTAGATCCTTACCTCTCACCTTAAGTTAGTGATAACCCGTTCTCAAGTACCGTTGGAGTTTATAAAAAATGTCTTCAATCCAATGGAGATACTTATTATTAATGGTTACTTTAATGAGTTGGAGATAATCAATACACATCCTAATAGACCCATCTATATTTTCAACAAACAACACAAGAGTTGTACATGGAAAAATACTAGATTGAATGAAACCCTCTCCAAAAAATCATTGACTTGAAATTTTAACTCTTTCAATTCCGCTTAAGCCATCTGATAAGGAGGGATTACAATGGGATTTGTATCAGGTAGTAAGTCAATACCAAAGTCTAATTTCCGGTCAGGAGAAATTCTGGGCAAGTCATCAGGAAAAACTTAAAGAAACTCCTTAACTATTGGAACCCAATAAATAGAAAGGATGTCTGACACAAGATTTTATCTCTTACAATATTGTAAAGAGACCTATAAGATATAATCTTACAGGCTTTTACACTAGAGATTATATGACCACTGGGAATCGAGTTTACCCTTATACAAAAAGGCGGGTTCATTCAGAAAATTGAACATCACCAATCTTGTTCATAAATGTATGAAATCAAAATAATCATGTAAATAATCAATTACCAAAATAACATCCAAATCAAACATATTAAGGTCTACCAAATGTACCCGTGTAACTCTATTGCTCCAAGGTATTGGACAACTCCAAAAGAATTTTTTAGCCACAACAGAGTCACTTACCAGGGTTGTAAGAAAAAATGGTTCAATTAAAAAACCTGGTAGAACATCGAACTTTTTAGCTACTAAAGGAGCTACACATGAAAATGGAGCACCGGGAACAAGTAAAGCATAAACATTTATGGACATTAATTGGAACATACCGATGACCATATCGAGGGACTCTTCTTGTTAACCCTAGAGTGAAGAGCATAAAAGTGGGTCCTCTTTGTAGCTCCGGAACTAGGACCTTTTACTTGAGATTGACCCTTCCCCTTCTCCCGACTGATCAAATTAGGACAATATTTAACCTTATGGCCACTCGTTCAACATCTAAAGAAATTATCCGTCCTACCTACACACTCTCCCCAATGATTCTTACCATACTTGGCATAAGTAGGTTTCTTGCTAGCTTAATTTCCACTTCTCGCCTTTTGGGACATAACTTTAGTCGCCCTATCCTTGTTAGCCTTGGGAAATTTGAAAGGAACATTATTGGAAACCTCTATTTGAACCTATTCTTGTCTTGAATCTCAAGCCTACCCTTGGAAGTACACTCTTCATAATCCTTGGCCCTCTTAAACTATCCATTCTTCTTCTAGATTCGAGTCTCCTCAACCATTTTAGCATGAAAAATCAACCAAGAGATATACATAATTCCTTAAATTATCTCCAAATTACACTCTTCAGCAAAATCCTCAGACATTCCCTTAAGAAAGAGACTCATTTCATCCCTTGGTTACACACAAAGGAAGAAGCATAATCTGACAATTTGGTGAACCTCAAGGAGCACTTTTGCACACTCATACCTCCTTGAAGAAGTATGATTAATTCCTCAACTTTGGCCTCCTTTTTCTTCATAGGGAAGAACCACTGAAGAAAAGTCATTCTAAACACCTTTCTAGTAATAGGACACGCTCTTAAGGCCCAATAATCTCTCTATTAGGTGTACCACATTTGGGATACATCATTATGTTTATAGGAACGTAGTTCGGACTTTTTATATAAAGTTAACTTAATAGAAAAAAGAATATTTTCGAACTCATCAATAAAGTCTTGGGTAATTATTAACTATTTACCCAAAGAACATAGAAGGGTTCATCCTAGTGAAGTCCATAAAGCGGGAAGCCATGGTACTAGAATTTGGTTGAAGTTCCAACCTCCGTATTTTCTTGAGCCATAATGCCTTGAGGTTGAGTGGCTACCAATTGTGCGTTCGTAGTCATAGCTTGAGACAAAGTAAAAAATGCCAACCTTATCTCTCCATCCGTCATAGGTGGTTGAATTGATGAAGCTTGGTTTCCTTGGGGAGGAACTACCACATTAGCCAAATATTCCTCCACTCTCCTTGTGGATGCACATGTTGTAGTTATATATATAATCAACCAGAAAAGATTAGAAGAAAGAGAACATGACACGAATTTAAAGATTAGCAATAAGTGATAATTCCTAAGCGTCACATTGCCTCTCATTAGTATGTGTTAAGTGCTTCACACAAATGAACAAGAGTCTAATTAAAAGTGGTCCAATATGACATCAATCATAATATTTCTTGAACCTCATGATCTGGTACCATGTTTGTCACAAACAGGAAGCTACTCTAGGCGTAACCGGCATCTTCGTCCTTAGAGAGTACTATGACTAGCATCTTGTATATGTCATTACATTTCATAGTTTAAAAAGTGCGGAAAATTTAAAAAATTTCATACATATGCATATAGTGAGGTTTACATAAACGTCACACATACTACATGTAGAGTTTACTTGAAATCCTTGCGTATTAAGCATACATAGAATTCTCATTTAGAAAACATAAGATACATAGAAATTAGTTTAATACTTTGTCTCATATTGAACCATCTAAAGATACAACAAATGTTAGACATAGCCAATACAAATTCAAAATGCCATTATAGGCTTACATCAATATTCAAATGATTAAGGACTGCACAAGGTCTTTATGACCATACAACTTCAAATCTATAGAATAAGATCAATCACATACTCGAATATGAGGACATAGTAACACTTGGAGAAAAGAGTCCAAGTCTTCTTTAATTAATCTCTTAAGAACTCAACGACATGAAACTACATAAATATCGTAAACATAGAAATAGGGGTTAGTACACCACTTGTACTATGTGTGGGCATATGCATATAAAACCATTTGAAGACATGCTTGAAAATGGATCATGGAAACATGCAAAGTCGTTTAGAAAGACTCTTATGCACACACAAGAGAGCATATACAATATAAGGACCACAATAGCATGAAAAATGTTCAAAACCAAAGGAAACATAAACCTAAAGTCATATCAACAATTCAATGTCAATAGCTCATAACAACATATTATAAAAGAAACCTTGCCAATAATCTCATCCCAAGCTTACAAGTGCAATGCTCATTTGAAGAATCATAATTTCACACAACCAAGTAAACAATATAGGAGATCATAAGTAATTCTTAACTTCATACAAAATATCGTCATAAGTAGCCAATCATTACAACTAGAAATTTAGACCACTAACATCTTTATCTGTATTGTATGAATATATCAGTATAGTCAAAATCGTATAAGAATGTCATCAAATAAATCAAACATTTCATAATACATGATACCATAATACATAATAACATAAGAACAACCCACTAGGATTTCCTAAAGGCCAAATAGTGTAATGTCAAACCTACCTACACTAAGTCAAACCCCTTAAGTCACATTAGTTAGTGTCCATTTTTTACTTCATGTTACTTCTGGGAACAATTGCCTTAACCAACATAGACCACATGCGCTAATTATGGAATACGCTGTTATGAAACCCTACATTGAAAGAAGGTGGTCTACTTGCCAAGGTAGAACCAAAACATAAACATAGCTTTGTAGGTGGATCCACTAGCTAGCATTCCTATGGGTGAAACATATTTCAACTAGGGGAGACATACATGACACCCTCTTTATGAAAAATTTCATTGTAATCTCTTTCTGATGGGAATCATTGCGAACCTACCTTCCTTCATTCGAAAGGGACACCCAAACACCTAGTTCGCTAGGTTATAAATTAAAGTATCTTTTTGAAATGTCATTAAGACTTTTTAGTCATCATTCATACTATAGGACATAGGAGACAAACCACTTGTATATCATAACAAGTAACGCGATTAGGAATTGCAATGCGAATGTCCTGACTACAACCCTTCATTCGTAAAATTTACATATCCTCATCATTATAATATAGTAAGGCACATAAGTTATTCAGAATCAACATTATATCATCATACCTTAATCATACGCTCAAAATTTATATAATAAAGACAATTCAATTATATACATCATACCATCACCTACTTAATCTAATAACATATAATACTTTAATTGAATACTATCATAAACTACAAACCATAACAATTGAAGTTAAATATTCAAGATCATAAGGTCTTACATATTCACCTAAATAATCTCACTTCAACTATATTGCTATCAACAAATAATATTCACCCATTACTAGGCTTAATAATATCACACTTTAGTAATATATACAAGAACTAAATCAATAGTATCATCACAACTATCAAAATTAACTTCAACCCATAACCTAAAGTTAAGGGAATAAGGTGTACCATGAATTATTCAAGAAGTAGATTAAATTCAAAAAACATATAACCGAGGCAGTTCAACAATGAATGAGAATAGTTGAAATAAGTCTAACGATTAATACATTCATAAATTCCCATTAGTTCACTAGCATGATCCAAGAACTTGCAAAATCTTTTAAAAAGACATGATATACACAAAATTTCCACAAATTAGCATCAATTACTCAAAAATCTATACTTAATTAGTCAGAGGTAATTTTTTTGTCATAATCAATTATCAATTTTCAGTTAAGAAGAAAACTCATTTATAAATAAAAAATAACAACTGGATTCTTTGAGAATCAATATTGAAAGGACATCTTGGGTAAAGGAAATTGGAAGTGAAGAACCCATAGCTTAATGTATCTTTGTATACAAAAATTTGAGTGAAAACCTTCGAGACTTGACTTCTTCCTCAAGCTTTCTTGTTCCTTCAATGGAGGATGAATAGAGAGAGAAAGTAGAGAGAGATGGGAGAAATTTGGTTTTGAATTTATATTTGAGTTTTGGAGCGGGAAATGAATGATATTTGACATAAAATCAATATATCGTCAACCCCCAAAATACCCGAATTCCCCTCATTAATTTAGACTTCAAAAATGAAGTCCAACTTAAATTTAACAGTGGAGACCCCCACTTCACGTCCAACTTCACAATCTATTAAGTGCATGATGTACCATGGTGGTGGTCGTGGAAGGTGAGGCAGTAGATCCCCCAAATTAGGCACCTCCATTTTTTCTTCTAAGGCAACTTCATGAACCCCCTTACTCCCTTCCATGAAGATGCCCAGTGGCCCGTTAAGTTGCTCGTTGTTCTCTTAGGCAGTAGCTCACCAACGCCCCACCAAGTTTCCCCCAAATGGATTAGGCATTTTCACTACTGCCCCTTCCTTCCATCAAGTGCACAACGAGTCATAAAGTTGCTCGTGGTTCCCTTGAAATTAGGTAGCTCTCTTTCCTTAATTTACCGCATTGAAAAGTCATCTTCACGAGCGGCCCACTTGGTCGATGTCTTGACCTCTAGTCGTGGTCATGCTCGTGAAGAGTGGGGCAGTAGCCTCCTTACATGCGCAACCTTAGCTTGCCCTTGAAGGTTGGAAATCCTCACTTGGATTTGATTATTTGTACCCATCATAAGCACCCGAGTCTGCAGTTATCACCTCACCATTGTTAACCCTTTAGACACCTCCTTAAAACAATCAAGGCACCACACTAGTCCAAGTTACAAATATTTACCGGATGTCATGGACATTCCTTAATGTTTTTACTCCAACAATTCCTAAGTGCTTAATATACATTATTTTATGTCTTACAAAAGTTCCAAACGATAGTTCAATATGTGAGTCTCTAAATCAGGTCATATGAGGCTCTAGACGAATATATTATTTTACGTATTCCATCGATGATTATAGTTAGTGTGTTGTTATGGGTGCCGCTTGATAGAGTGAATCATAGGCTTAAAACAAACAATATACATCTAGAAAGTAGATAATTTGTGTAGTGGGCTATTCACTATGTTGTGATTGTCAATGTTCGAGAGACCTTTCTTGAGTCGTAATAGGTATTTGAGAGAAATATGTTGCATCTATAGTCTAGCCTACACACTAAGATTAACATATTGCTAGTAAAATCCAATTACACATATTGCGGAGTTACATATAATAAAATACGTCGTCGAGAATTTGTCTGTACTTATTCATTCCCATATTTTAAAAATTTCTTTAGTTGTTAATAGAAAAACCAATCCCCCGATCTGGCAGTCGTGTCACCTATATCAAATTCAATTCTATAATTTGTACTCCATAATATATTAGACAATATTTATAACATCATAATTGAAATTATAACGCTTATTGTGTGTTCGATCCCAACACATTTGTTGAGTTTTATACGAGATTATGACCGCCTACCCCTAGTATTTGATAAGGTATAGTTAAGCTTTTTAAAAAATGTCCCTCTACAAGAGAGTGGTGTTAAAATCTTTTATTGAATTTTAGATTCTGTTCTTTTTGTGCAAATGGAAGAAATACATAAAACTTGGCCATGTAGATGAAATAAGAAATCAAAAAAATGTCACTGATCCGATTCAATTTGATGGCATTGGTGTATATGTTTACCTCATGTTTAGGAGAATGGTGTATTTCACATGACTAGCACGATGTTTCAACTCTTGTAATTGGAAGGATTATATGGAGGCTTCTCTCATAAGGATCCCCATTATCGTATTCTGAATATTGTGGACGTAAATTGTCTATTCTCCTCAATAAAATGTCGTCAAAATGAACCTGTCTCTCCTTGTTCACATTTTCTTTGATGCGTAAAGCTACAAAATGGTTAGCTAATCTACCTAGGTATTTCATTACCACGTGGGATGAACATACTGAGTCATTCTACGTAATGTTTTACTCTTATATAAAGATGATGTCAATAAGTGTCACGACTAGAGAGCATCCCAAAGTTGCAATATGACGTATTCAACCTCTTGGAGGTCTCATAAAAGCCACATGGATCTTTAATTGTATAGGATACTAAAAAATAATTAAATATTTAAAACCTTCTTGGAACATAGAGAATACTTTCATTAATAATCAAGCCGATGACTTTTAAAATATCTAACTTGACAATGTGTATGTCTCATAAACATTCTAATAATTTAGAGCACAACATTGGGAACAAGTCCATACAATAACTCAAAGAAGTACTAAATGACATAAAGGAAAATACAAGTTATTGTACACGAATCTATGAAGACTCACAAAATTTTCATATTCAACCACTTAGAAATCTTATCAACCTTCATAGTATACCACGTCTGGAATCCCTATACATTAGTCCAAAAGGGAAATTAAGGGGTTTAGTAAAATTAAGCGCAAAGTACAGAATCCATGCAAAAAGCATGGAAAAAGGGACATTTAGCTTAGAAATATTCCTTCATGACATTTTGGTAAAAAACATCGTCATAAAGTTTAACATACATTACACAAGCTAACAGTAACATAAATACATATTAAACTATCATAAACATAGAGGACTCAATTCATATTAATATCAACCTTACTAGGCCTTTTAATCATTTAGCCTCTCTACATAAAGTTACTCAAAGACTCACCTACGTAAGACATGAAATGACCACCCATACACCATCTTAAAAAACACCTGACTGTTGATCGAAGACACCATACATAACCATTCGTTCTATTTAACATACTATTATTAGGAGAACATACATTACATAACTTATTTAGAAGTCAACCATACAATTAGGGGACTTCTATAACAGTCTAGAAGTTCTATGGCATAGCCTAGAGCGTCAGTTGATGAACTAAGACATAAAACAACGTTTCTATGTTTATAAAAGGTAATAAACTTGATTATGAAGGGTTAGAATTAAAATGTAAAGAAACAACCACAATATCAGAAGACTAGTGAAAGTGACCTAGCGTTCCTTTGTGCATTTCAAGGGGTTTAAAAAGTTGGAAGAAAAGTCAAATTTGGTTAAAAGGTTTAGAATACATGTTAGAGTGTGTTTAGGGTCTAAATGTTTGGGTACATATCCAAAGGAACATTCTAAGAGTCCTTGAGTAGTACCCCACGGTTGACCCTCAAAAGCTATCAATTAGAAGTTGGCAGCCAAGAGACAAAACAATGACACATCGTTGGAACGTCTCTCCGTCATTTAGGATATTTTATTGACCCTTAGACTATTCATGGATTTTCCCAAATAAACAGACACTAATCTTAACCACGTTTTACATGTATGGTCCATGGTTGGATCAACGAGCGTCGACGGGGTCTCGTCGTTTGAGACAACACTTCACTATAAATTTTTTGTTTAAATTAAGGTGATTGCTTAATTAGTTAGTTAATTAATTAATTGTTAGGTATGGTTTTAGTTAGTTACTTAAGGACTATAATCTCCTTAATTTATTAAACTAACCTAACACTTCAGAAATTCCGAAACCCATTTAGCTCCAACTTCAATCTAGTTACTCTGTCCCCAAATTAAACAATCATTGATGGAACACTAGAGTTTAAAGAAGAGAACGAATTAACCAAGGAATTGAACTCAAATTCGTAGAAATCATCCCTAATACTTAGTTTCTCTCACTCTTGGGATTTCTTTCCCAAAGAGGCCCCTCCAAAAGAGTATTTCAAAACACCTCCAAGAAAAGGGCTTCTATATATACATGGGTCCTACTTTAAAAACGAAACTGTTATTCAAAAGTGATGGATTATGAGATTTTATTGTTGTATAACTATGTTATTATGTCTCATTGTTGGTAACTACTTTAAATATCACCTTGGATGAATATTTTTCCCTAAACTCATTATACCTAGAAATTTCTATGGTAATTGTGTAAAATCAGGCATATATGGATTATGTAGAATTTTAATTTTTATGTATTACTTCTATAGTTTACCTTGTTTATGTATTGCTTATGTATTATTTGGTAGTGGAGGTATACATGCCCATGAATGGAAAATAAGGCATGAACTTGTTTTTGTTTAATTGAATTATAAATGATTAGTTACTTAGATACTAATGATTCTATATCTAATGTGTGGTTGTGTTATTGATAACAAGCATTATTCATCCTTCACCATAGACACTTGAATTTATTATGAAGTATGTATGCATGTTATGATATTATTATTATATGATTGAATGTAGATCTCATTATTATAATAAAGTATTAAGTGAAATGTGTACTCACTTCTTAGTAGTTTCTAAAGTGAAAAGATTGTTCTCACTTATGATTACCTATGACCTATTATGATAAGATGTTTACAGAGAGGTTTAAAAGAGACTAATGTGAACTTGTATGATGAATAATGATGATTACTAAATTGAATAAGTGCTTATCACCGAAAATGAAAGTAAATGAGATGGGGCCTCACGCTTTGTAAGTCCAGCTACCCACATGGATTTCCTCATGTTTAGCAAGTCCGGATTTCCAAGTTATGTGTTGTCTCATGAGATGAAACCCCCACGTTTAGAAAGTTAGGGTTTCTAGTACAATCTCCTTGAACCTTAACTATGTGCCAACATAGGACACTAGCTTAGTGGATCCACCTAGATTTCTATCTACAAAAGGTTATACATTAGGCAAGTGGTAACCCTCTTTTTTCAGTGTGAAAGTAGAATACCAGATTCAATGTAGCCCACATGGTCTAATGTAAGTCATTCAAACTTCTTTCCTTAATGTAAAAGAATATGAACAAAGGAAGTGTGTCAAAAATTATTGAATATATCTTGATGGTTTTTACGTGATGTAAGGGAGGTACGGGACTTCTCTTACACATTGCACTTGTGGGGTCCTGATGGATGGTCCTAGTAGTGTTCCTGTATGATTAAGTTTATTATGTATATTGTTTATGTCACATACGAGGAGCACCTCATATAACATGGCGTACTTTACCTCTCCGAGGTCTTATACAAGCCCATAGTTTTTATTTATCGTATTAACATAGTAAATTTAGCGAAAATTTAAAACTTTTCATAGAACATCTTATGCTATAAACATCACTTTATATATATATATATATATATATATATATATATATATATATATATATATATATATATATAATATATGTCTAAATACATATTTAGATCCTAAGTCTCATAGCTATCTTACAATAAATAACATTAGAATACCTTAGGAACACGACCCTTAAAACACAAGATATAACTATACAATCTTTAAAAATTTTATAGTCAAGACATAAGTAGGAGATCCTTGAACTAAAGGATTATTTTCATTGATATTGGGAATCATCTATTAAGATCTTCACCATTCAAATCATCCTTTAAGCATCCATATCCTACAGTTTGTGTAAAAAGTAGAGAAGAAGTGAAAGCAACATCATTTATGACCCAAATCTTAGTCTAGTAGTGCAATGAACATAAAGAGCCCCATAACCCCATACATTCTTATTAAACCCTTCATGAGACCACAATACTTAACATTCAATTAATACATCAACAAGTAAGTGAAAGGATTATTATTCATGTTAATACAACACCTTAATCATATAATCATTTAGACCAACATAATGCACATAAGTATAGGACCAAATCATATAGATTCCTTCATGCACATTTTAATAACAAGTATATCAATAACACAAAGTTATGCATATGGACATAATCATAATAATCAATATTTGGCCACCTTTCTAGGATTTCCTAAGGAGCTACTTGTTCAATGTCTTGATGGGTTCATTACTTCAACCTATACTAAGTAACCTCCCTTAAGTCCTCCGAGTTAGGATCCTATTCATTTACTTCCATTGTCCATTTTACTTTAGGGAAACTATAGCCTTAACTTACACTAAGACCATAGGTAGTAAACATGAAAATTGGTGTTGTAGAACCTTACACAACAGGAAGGTGTTCTTACCTAGCCAAGGTAGAACATTAACACATGTTAGCATACTGAGTGATATCACATTGCTAGATCCTATCTGTAAAGCGTAGGTACGGAACTTGGAGGTACATGTGAAAAACCTCATTATGCGATGATTAGGCCTTGTAGTTATTCACTTATGGAACCCTATTTATCCATATTGAGGCATTGTATTTATCCACCCCATGAGTCTTATGGTGACCTAAGTTCCTTCCATAGGAAGGGACACACACTCATATTCAAGTTCACTTGGTGCTAATCTATGTTCCCTTTATTGAAAAGCCTACATTAACATTACTTTATAAAATATAGGCTTAGTAGAGTCACTCCCCATATGCTTAGCTCATAGGTTATAGATGAGAAGTCCTTTCATCAACCTGTATCTTGTTAGAAAAAACATTCACATGGACATATCATATGTATTAGCACTATCTAGTTTAGGATGCACTTGAGCACACCTTAAAAGGATCTTTTATTGACTAGGTCATCATTAATGTGTTTGTATATAGATATATGTGAGCAAGCCTGTTAAAAAACACCTTATGTAATGCATGTTCATACATTCATATCCATACATATAGAAAACTAAATTAGAACTATCCTATCAAGGTACGCTTGTGCAATGTATAGGCCAAGTCCCATATTCATGCCCATACTAGTACACCAATAAAGTTATCCTAGGTAAGGAAATACATATCATACTTTCAGAATCATCATCTTAACTTCCATAGTAGTAGACAGTAGTGAATATAAGAACTACCTTTCACTTAAACACCATGACCTATACTACTTGTAAGATGCATGTAAAGTGGGTATGTGTGTAGATTGGTAAACATGATCACATAATGGTTATCAGCAACACATTGAGGAAGCCACCCTCTTAGAACATAATACTCTTTCAAACATAGAGCACACAACACACAATAGCATAGGATACAATCAACTTCATATTACACTTAAGACTCCTAAATTGTGCTATTAATGCATTCACATAGGTATACATAGGCAAGGGATAATTAACCATTTTAACTCATCAATGGAAGCACCAATACTTTTACCAAAACATTGATAAACACATGCTTATGCAAAATTCATAGAACGTACATCACAACTAGAATAGGAAAGCAGGCATAAGCTTCATATAGCATAATCATCATAACCACAATCATATACTTATAAATTTTGCCTTCAAGTCCATAATCAACACACATATTATGGAAATAAATTAAAAACCGCAACCATAAGTATACCATCCAACAGAATTCCATATAAGGATTTATCGACATTACAAGTAAGAAATAGAGAAGTAGAAAAGTAGAGGGATTCTTACCAATCCTTTAGACTTTGGTACTCATTTACCATTACTACTCCTTTATATATAAATCAAGTATAGGGAATTAACTTAAGGTACCATAATCATTCATTATTTTAAGCATAGGCTACTAATTATAATCTAGTCAATAAGAGTCTCATGGGAGGTTTTCCTTAACTGTACTCTAAACAAGACTATGTTATGATTATGTGAAAGAATATTCTCACATGATTATAGTTTCGATGAATGGACATTCCCATGATATAACCCATGATCTATGTACATGTTATATAAGGGGTTCATTCCCTAAGGCCTATCTTATAATGAAATCTTTAATAAAGACTCAAAGGCTCTTCAAAAATGGAAGTTAGATAAGTACCGAGTGAGATTTACAATGAGAGATATACCTTCATAAAACGAAGGTAGGTTCACAAGATGTTCTCATGAAGGCTAAAGTACAATATGAATGAACATAAAGAGGGTTTCTAATTAGAGAATCCTAGTTCCTTAACTATGTGCCCCCACAGGAACCATAGAAACTGGATCCACCAAGATATTATTATCATGTATATGTCCTACCATGAGAAGTAGGATGGACTCATTTGGGTATGAGGGGCTTACACCGAATTACATGTTTAGCTCACATGGTCTAATGTCAATTATGCCAAAGTTTCCTGAATGTAGAATGAAAAATGGAAGTATAAATATTAATACTAACTACTAATACCTAAGAGATGTGTAACGACCTGTTTAGTCGTTTTGAGTAGCAGATTTTATTTCTGGAAAAATTGGCTGAGACGACGGACCCTACGACGGACCGTCATGGGCACGACGGACCGTCGCGGGGTCTCGTTTCAAAACACTTAGAAATTCTAAAATTGGGTACTGAAAATCGACTCTCTGAACTTCGTAACGGAATGGCAGGACGGACCGTCACAGGCGTGACGGACCGTCACAGACCCTTTGGTGGAAATTGGGTCTCTGAACTTTGCGACGACCTGCAGGACGGACCGTCGCAGGCACGACGGGCCGTCACAGGTTGCGTAATCCCAGTTTGGGTCGGATTTCTTTACACGTTTTAAGGGACGTTTTGGACTATTCCTACTTTAATTATAAAGGTAGAGGGTTAAGGTTAATAAGTCTAATTACTTGGGGGTTAAAAGAGGTAACCTTAAGTTAATTAGTGGGTTGTTATTGCCATATTTTAGGTATTAGTAGTTAGTATTAATATTTAGGGGATCGGGTGTCACGAACCGACACGTAGATTTAGGGGATCGGGTGTCACAAACCGACACGTAGATTTAGGGGATCAGGTGTCACGAACTGACACGTAGATTTAGGGGATCGGAGTGTCACGTTCCGACACATAGTTGTAGTGGATCGGAGTGTCACGTACCGACATAAGAGAAATAAAGAATATGAGGGAGCGGAGTGTCACGTTTCGACACAAGAGAAATAAAGATAATGAATCTTGAAAGATGCTAATATACTATATCTAATGAACATAATTCCCAAATGAGTATGGTATTGAGGCTTGAGTCCTCATGTGTGAACTTGACGGTAATTGTTAATGATATAGTACTTGTTGTTGCTACATGTTGAGTATCATAGTTGATTTAATGATATTACTTGGTATATATTGTTTTCTATTTTGAGTTGGCCGATGATATCTACTCAGTACTCGTGTTTTGTACTGACCCCTACTTTTATGTTTTCTTCTTTTTTAAATTGGAGTGCAGCAAACGTGCCGTCGTCTTAAACTCAACAGTAATTCAAGCCAGTCTTTACTACATCGGAAATTCAGGGTGAGCTAATGCTTCTAGCTTGGACTGGATCTTCTTCTTCAAGTCTTGATGCCTTGAACTTTCGGCATGGACTAGCTTCTTATGTATTTTTAGCTTCTTAGACATTTTTAGTTAGTAATTTGATTATAGATGTTCTTGTGGTGATGACTTCCAGATTTTGGGGATAATAATAGTTGTTGATTTGATTTTATTAATGAGTTAAGTCTTCCGCATTACTTTCTGTTGATATTATATTGAAATGATAAGGGTTAGGTTGGTTGGTTCGCTCACATAGGAGGGTAAATGTGGGTGCCAGTCGCGGCTCGGTTTTGGGTCGTGACAAACTTGATATCAGAGCATTAGGTTCGTTGGTCTCATCACACAAGAACAAGTCTAGTAGAGTCTTAAGAACCGGTAGGGGACGCATTTACTTTTCTTTGAGAGGCTATAAGACATTAGGAACATTCCATTCTTTCTTTCTTTCTTTCGTGCTACTACTTGAATCCAATTAGTATCTAGGTGATATAAATTGGTATCTGACCATCTTCACTCTATTTCGCAGATGGTTAGAACCAGAGCAACGAATGCGCCAACACAAACACCGGCAAGACAAGAAACTTCTGAGCCAGCCACTGGGGATGTGGCTCGAGGAAGAACAGCGGCAAGAGGCCGTGGTAGAGTTCGTGGGAGGACGTCCTCTAGAGGAAGCGGACGAGCACCTAGTCCATCTGATGCTAGGGCGGTGACTCCTCCACCGACTGAGGAGGTAGTAAGAGAGGGTGAGGAAGGGGAAAATGAACAAGAGAAAAATGAGGAATTGCCACCCTAACCTACCCCAGAGATGATCAATCAGGTTCTTGCTTATCTTAGCGGGTTATCTGATCAGGGTCAGGCACCTCCAATGTTTTCTGCACCAACACCTCCGGTTTCAGAGGTGCGACATGCCGCTGCTGGGGCTCCCCGCATGGATTCCTCATTGGAGATAGGCACGTTTCCTCGTCTGACTACGGGGCCCATAATGACAAATGATCAGCATGAACTTTTCAGCAAGTTCATAAAATTGAAACCTCCAGTCTTCAAGGGTGCTGAATCTGAGGATGCCTACAATTTTCTGGTTGATTTTCATGAGCTACTACACAAAATGGGTATAGTAGAACGGTTTGGTGTTGAGTTTGTGACTTATCAGTTTCAAGGGAACGCAAAAATGTGGTGGCGATCACATGTTGAGTGTCAACCTACAGAGGCAACACCTATGACTTGGGCATCATTCTCTAGCTTGTTTATGGAGAAGTATATTCCACGGACTTTGAGGGATAGGAAAAGAGATGAATTCTTAAGCCTAGAGCAAGGTAGGATGTAGGTTACTGCATATGAGGCTAAGTTTCGTGCACTATCCAGATATGCCACCCAACTTTGTTTCAGTACACAAGAGCGGATTTGTCGTTTTGTGAAGGGGTTGAGGTCAGAGTTGCGGATTTCAGCCTTACAGGTAGCGGCTACGGCAAAATCCTTCCAAGAAGTGGTAGATTTCGTGGTAGAGGTGGAAGGAGTGAAGCCAGATGAATTCACCATGGCATAGACATCAAAAAGGATTCGAAAGGGAGGTGAGTTTAATGGTTCTTACTCTAGAGGACAGGGTTCCAGAGGTTACTCAGTTTGACCAATTCAGTCTTCACTACAGACTGTAGTTGGGGGTCCACCTCAGACCGGTCAACACTTCTCTAAGAGACCTATGCTAGACTCTAGAGAGTGTTATGGATGTGGGGAGACTGGAAATATTAGGAGGAATTGTCCAAAACAGAGTTATAGACCCCCAATAGTTAGACGTAGAGGTGGTCATGGTAGAGGCCGTTATTCTGGAGGACGTGGTGGTCGAGGTAATGGTGGTCACCAAAACGGCCGGGGTGATGGGCAAACTGGAGCCACTACATCACAACATGGTAGGGGCAACAGACAGACAAATGATAGGGCCCATTGTTACGCTTTCCTTGGGCGGTCTGAAGCGGAGGCATCTGATGCTGTTATCACAGGTAATCTTCTGGTTTGTGATTGCATGGCTTCTGTATTGTTTGATCCCGGATCCACATTTTCTTATGTATCTTCCTCAATTGCTAATGGTCTATTTACATTGTGAATTACTTGACATGCCTATTCGTGTTTCTACTCCGGTGGGTGAGTCTGTGATTGTTGAAAAAGTGTATAGGTCTTGTTTGGTGACTTTTGTGGGGATTAACACTTATGTAGATTTGTTTATCTTAGAAATTGTTGACTTTGATGTAATTCTGGGTATGACTTGGCTTTCTCCAAATTTTGTGATCTTGGATTGTAATGCTAAAACGGTGACGTTAGCCAAGCCTGGGACAGACCCGTTAGTGTGGGAGGGCGACTACACTTACAATCCGGTGCGTATCATCTCCTTTCTTCGTGCTAAGAAAATGGTTAGTAAAGGGTGTTTAGCTTTCTTGGCCCATGTCAAGGATGACACTACCCAAGTAACTTCGATTGAGTCGATTTCGGTAGTCCGTGAGTTTTTGAATGTGTTCCCTGCAGATCTTCCTGATATGACACAAGATAGGGATATTGACTTCTGCATCGATCTTGAACCGGGTACTCGCCCCATTTCTATACCCCCTTATATAATGGCTCCCGCGAAGTTAAGAGAGTTAAAGGCCCAACTTCAAGAGTTGTTGAGCAAAGGCTTCATTAGACCAAGTGCATCTCCTTGGGGTGCTCCGGTTTTGTTTGTGAAGAAGAAGAATGGGAGTTTTCGTATGTGCATAGATTACCGCCAGTTGAACAAGGTAACTATTAAGAACAAGTATCCTCTTCCTCGCATTGATGACTTGTTCGATCAGTTACAAGGTGCTTGTGTATTCTTTAAGATTGACTTGAGATCCGGTTATCATCAATTGAAAATACGGGCAACGGATGTGCCAAAGACTGCTTTTCGAACAAGGTATGGGCATTACGAATTTGTAGTGATGTCCTTTGGTCTTATGAATGCCCCTGCTGCGTTCATGAGCTTGATGAACGGGATTTTTAAGCCATATTTGGATCTCTTTGTGATCGTATTTATTGATGATATACTGATATACTTTAAAAGTAAGAAGGATCATGAGGAGCATTTGAGAATTGTATTGGAAATGTTGAGGGAGAAAAAGCATTATGCCAAGTTCTCTAAGTGTGAGTTTTGGCTAGATGCACTGTCCTTCTTGGGGCACGTGGTTTCTAAGGATGGAGTGATCGTGGATCCTTCTAAGATTGAGACAGTGAAGAATTGGGTAAGACCTACTAATGTGTCAGAAATAAGGAGCTTTTTTGGGTTAGCTAGCTACTACCGCCGATTCGTGAAGGGATTCTCTTCTATTGCTTCCCATTTGACGAACTTGACTAAGCAAAATGTTCCATTTGTATGGTCGAATGAGTGTGAGGAAAGCTTTCAGAAGCTCAAAACTCTGTTGACTACCGCACCTATCCTTAGCTTGCCAGTAGAGGGTAAGAACTTCATTGTTTATTGTGATGCATCCTATTCGGGATTGGGTGCAGTGCTAATGCAAGAGAAGAGTGTAATTGCTTATGCTTCGAGGCAATTAAAGGTGCATGAACGTAACTATCCAACCGATGATTTGGAATTGGCCGCGGTAGTATTCGCATTAAAGCAATGGAGGCACTATTTATGTGGGGTTAAGTGTGAAGTCTATACGGATCATCGTAGCCTACAGTATGTCTTTAATCAGAAAGATTTGAACTTGAGACAAAGGAGATGGATGGAACTACTGAAGGACTACGATATCACTATTTTGTATCATCCGGGAAAAGCGAATGTTGTGGCGGATGCTTTAAGTAGAAAGGCGGGAAGCATGGGAAGTCTAGCTCACTTGCAAGCTTCTAGACGCCCATTGGCTAGAGAAGTTCAGATTTTGGCTAATGACCTTATGAGACTAGAAGTTAATGAGAAGGGGGGATTTCTGGCTTGTGTGGAGGCAAGATCTTCATTCCTTGAAAAGATTAAGGGGAAGCAGTTTAATGATGAGAAATTGATCCGGATCCGAGATAAAGTGTTGCAAGGAGAGACTAAAGAAGCAACAATCGATGGGGAAGGTGTTTTGAGGATTAAGGGAAGGGTATGCGTACCCCGCGTTGATGATTTGATCAACACTATTCTGAAAGAGGCTCATAGTTCAAGGTATTCGATACATCAGGGTGCAACCAAGATGTACCGTGATCTAAAGCAACACTTTTGGTGGAGTAGAATGAAGCGTGATATTGTTGAATTTATCGCCAAGTGTCCAAATTGTCAACAAGTAAAGTATGAACACCAGAGGCCCGGAGGAACACTTCAGAGAATGCCCATTCCTGAATGGAAGTGGGAGAGAATTGCAATGGATTTTTTGGTTGGTCTTCCAAAGGCAATGGGTAAGTACGACTCTATTTGGGTGATTGTTGATAGGTTAACTAAGTGTGCTCATTTCATTCCGGTCAAGGTGACTTACAACGCAGAGAAGTTAGCCAAACTTTACATCTCAGAGATTGTTCGATTGCATGGTGTTCCACTCTCCATCACATAAGATAGAGGTACGCAGTTTACTTCTATGTTTTGGAAAACATTGCATGCGGAATTGGGTACTAGGTTGGACCTTAGTACTGCGTTCCATCCTCAGACTGATGGTCAGTCTGAGCGAACGATTCAAGTGTTGGAGAATATGCTTCGTGCTTGTGTGATAGAATTTGGTGGTCATTGGGACAACTTCTTACCTTTAGCGGAATTTTCATACAACAATAGCTATCACTCAAGCATTGATATGGCCCCATTTGAAGCATTGTATGGTAGGAGATGTAGGTCTCCCATTAGGTGGTTTGATGCATTTGAGGTTAGACCTTGGGGTACTGACCTTTTGAGGGACTCGATAGAGAAAGTCAAATCTATTCAAGAAAAGCTTCTAGCGGCGCAAAGTAGGCAAAAAGAATATGTTGATCGAAAGGTTAGAGACTTAGAGTTTATGGAGGGTGAACAAGTCTTGTTGAAAGTTTCGCCCATGAAAGGGGTGATGCGGTTTTGTAAAAGAGGTAAGTTAAGCCCAAGGTACATTGGTCCCATTGAAGTACTTATGCGAGTAGGGGAGGTGGCTTATGAGTTAGCCTTGCCTCCAGGGCTGTCCGGAGTACATCCGGTATTCCATGTGTCTATGTTGAAAAGATACCATGGGGATGGAAACTACATTATACGTTGGGATTTAGTTTTGCTTGATGAGAATTTTTCTTATGAGGAGGAGCCTGTTGCTATTTTAGATAGAGAAGTTCGCAAGTTGAGGTCAAGGGAAATTGCATCCATCAAGGTGCAATGGAAGAATCGACCGGTGGAAGAAGCCACTTGGGAGAGGGAGGCAGATATGCAGGAAAGATACCCACACCTGTTTAAAGATTCAGGTACTCCTTCTCGCCCTTGTTTTTCTTCTTGTGATTGTTCGAGGACGAACGATGGGTAAATTGGTATCTATTGTAACGACCTGTTTAGTCGTTTTGAGCAGCAGATTTTATTTCTGGAAAAATTAGCTGAGTCGACGGACCCCACGACGGACCGTCATGGGCACGACGGACCGTCATGGGCACGACGGACCGTCGCAGGGTCTCATTTCAAAACACTTAGAAATTCTGAAATTGGGTACTGAAAATCGACTCTCTGAACTTCGTGACGGACCGTCACAGACCCTTTGGTGGAAATTGGGTCTCTAAACCTTGCGACGACCTGCAGGACGGACCGTCGCAGGCACGACGTGCCGTCACAGGTTGCGTAATCCCAGTCTGGGTCGAATTTCTTTACACGTTTTAAGGGACGTTTTGGACTATTCCTACTTTAATTATAAAGTTAGAGGGTTAAGATTAATAAGTCTAATTACTTAGGGGTTAAAAGAGGTAACCTTAAGTTAATTAGTGGGTAATTATTGCCATCTTTCATTCTTAATTATATGTTAATTAGGTTAAAATAAAGAGAATTTGAATAAGAAAATATAAAGAACAAGAGAGAGAGAGAATTGAACGAGAAAGAGAGAAACGAAGAGGATAGAAAAGCTTGGGAATTTCTTGCTTGATCACTAGTCTTCGGTGGAGGTAGGTTATGGTTTCTTTTACGATATTAATAGTAAACTCTTAATAGCGAATGATATGTATTGATAGAATTGGAAACCCTGCTATGTGCTTAATTGTATGCTTGCATGAATGTGATTATATAATTGTGATGATATAAGCATGATGAAGTTATTGAATCCCAAATCTTGCAAAACCCTAATCTCTTTGTTAATGATGATGCTTTGGTATAAGAAAAGGCTTGATGAACTAATGCAATGAGATTGATGATGCCTTAGTATAAGAAAAGGCTTGATGAACTAAAGTAATGAGAATGATGATGCCTTGGTATAAGAGAAGGCTTGATGAGTTGATAGAATGAGATTAGTGGATCGGAGTGTCACGTTCCGACACATAGAATTAAGGGATCGGGTGTCATGAACCGACACGTAGTATTAGGGGGACAGGGTGTCACGAACCGACACGTAGATTTAGGGGATCGGGTGTCACGAACTGACACGTAGATTTAGGGGATCGGATGTCACGAACCGACACGTAGATTTAGGGGATCGGAGTGTCACTTTCCGACACATAGTAGTAGGGGATCGGAGTGTCACGTACCGACACAAGGGAAATAAATAATATGAGGGAGCGGAGTGTCACGTACCGAAACAAGAGAAATAAAGATAATGAATCTTGAAAGATGCTAATATACTCAATCTAATGAACATAATTCCCAAATGAGTATGGTATTGAGGCTTGAGTCCTCATGTGTGAACTTGACGGTAATTGTTAATGATATAGTACTTGTTGTTGCTACATGTTGAGTATCATAGTTGATTTTATGATATTACTTGGTATATATTGTTTTCTATTTTGAGTTGGCCGATGATATCTACTCAGTACCCGTGTTTTGTACTGACCCCTACTTTTATGTTTTCTTCTTTGTTATTTGTGGAGTGCAGAAAACATGCCGTCGTCTTCGACTCAACAGTAATTCAAGCCAGTCTTTACTACATCGGAAATTCAGGGTGAGCTAATGCTTCTATCTTGGACTGGATCTTCTTCTTCAAGTCTTGATGCCTTGAACTTTCGGCATGGACTACCTTCTTATGTATTTTTAGCTTCTTAGACATTTTTAGTTAGTAATTTGATTATAGATGTTCTTGTGGTGATGACTTCCAGATATTGGGGATAATAATAGTTGTTGATTTGATTTTATTAATGAGTTAAGTCTTCCGCATTACTTTCTGTTGATATTATATTGAAATGATTAGGGTTAGATTGGTTGGTTCGCTCACATAGGAGGGTAAATGTGGGTGCCAGTCGCGGCTCGGTTTTGGGTCGTGACAAGATGTTGCATAGTATAGGTAAGGGAATGAGAGTTTACCTATACATTACACAAGTAGGTCTTGAAGGAATTTTAAGTGTGTCTTATATATTGGTATATATATATATATATAAAGTAGGTCATTATGGTGTGACAATACTTATTATAATGACATACATAGTGTTAGTCATATTGGCTCTACATTATGAAGTTATTACTTAGTATGCAGGTTGTTGTCTATACATGTCTTAATGATGCATGAAGTAAAGGGCATTCTTGTGATCCCCTTATTGGTTAACTTGGTATGTGTGAACCTATGGGGATTCACATATACATTGTAATAGTTTACTTATATTGGGATTATGAGTAATGTCATTATAGTGATAATGACTGTATTGACTTATGTGTTACCATGGATGTACAAAAACACACAAGATGGGTTATGACTATGATGTGGTAATTAAATGAGGTTTTAAATGAGGTCTATGAAGTATGTTGGCCTTACGTCTAATGTTATATGCATGTGTTTTATCTTGTTGAACACGATGTGCCTAGGTTTAAGATGACTTCATTATAACATTTTACATGAATTTTATTATGGATCCTACTTTCATATTCCACTACTTTGCCTTGGTATTGTCTTATGTGATGGTTCTTATGTGAAGCTTGTATTTTAAGTTGTGCTATATCCTTTTGAACATATGTGCTTGAGTTGATGAAGGATGTACGAATATTCACCCTTGTGACCTTAAGGGGATACTTTTGTATGAATAAGGGATGGGACATTATTCATGCATTGCACTAAGTATTTCTTAAAAGAATGCTTTACATAATTGAGTTAAGGTAAAAAGGAAAGGTAATGTATTGGAGCTATTTAATGTATTTTATATGTGACAAATTATTTTATATGTTGTTGTGAATGGTATCCTTGTCTAATATGATGTATGTGAACTATATTGTGCTTATTGTAACATATGCTAATGAAGTTTTACTATAAGGACGTGATGAATTGTTTCTAAGAAAATGTCCTCATTAAAAGCATGTTTTTATATGGTTATAGTACATAGTTCATTCTTTTACTAAAACCATTCTTTTTCATATTTTTATACCAAGTGTGGGTGTGTAAGGATAGAGGATCTTTCCTAGGTTTAGAAGCTTGGATTACTATTCGCAAGTAAAAATGTGTCCTTAATGATTCAAAGGCCTTCATGCTAAGATTTTAAATTAGGTAAATGTAATAGTATACAAATATTGTTTTGCATTCTTAAGGGTCATGTCCCTATTCTGTTGGAATAGTGTCTAAGATTGTAAGACGACACTTAGTTACCTATCTATGTACTAATGGTTTTTAAATGAAGTTACATTTTTAGTATTGTATTATAATATGAATTTTTTTTAAAATTTTTGCTAATATTATGAAAATGCAATGAATGAATGCTAAGTTCTTGTCTATGACCTTTGAGAGGTATAGTACAACTTGTTATTTCTACTAGGTACTTCCAAGTCGGGAAAAACATGGTATTAGAGCATGAAGTTATAAAAGTTTTTTAGGGTCTAGTGTCTCATAATTCAACGTCTAGTAGAGTTTTTTTCATTAGTGTGAAACATGAAACATCTATGAGCGAGAGGCTATAGGATGAGAGGATATTCACTTTCTTTATTACTCTTGTGTCGTGCCATAGAACATAGCTCGATATGATCTCACTCTTATTTCCCTTGTTCGGTGATCTTCTAGATGTGATTGTATGGAAGGGTGATGTCTCAAGGCTTGGGGAGAAAATGTGAGTTTTGATGATTATTTTGGCTTTATGAAAAGATTTAATATATGTGAAGGTTGATTTGGAAGAAATTGTTGTGATGCCAGTTATGGGTATATGTGACCTATGATATTTGAGGTATTATAACGTGAAGTTGTGTTGTGATGTACTTCTAGCATGGTAAGAATTTCCATGGCTAAATGAAATCCTTTTTCGAATGATAGGTCACATTATGGTTATGTGCAAGGATAGTATAAACACATGGAGTAGACTTGAGGAGTTTTGGAGGAATATGATACATATATAAATATATATATATATATATATATATATATATATATATATATATATATATATATATATATATATATATATATGTTATGAAACTAAATGAAATTAGAAGAAGAAGAAAGTACGGAGAAGAGAAAAGACCCTTATTTCTCTTGAAGTATATTCAGGATTCATTGATCTTTCACCAATCTACTTTACAATGAAGGAAAACCCTTTATTTATAGGGAAAACCTTACTTGGTCCCCAAGTAGGATTCCTAACCATATCCTACTAGGACTCCACATAATTAGACATTCACTATAACACAAATATGTTTATAACACTCCCCCTTGAATGTCGGTAGATTATGTGCCTCGTTAAAACCTTACTAGATAAAACCCAGTGGGAAAAAAATCTAGTGAAGGAAAAAGAGTACACATATCTAATAATACACATTATGGATGCCTCATTAAAAACCTTACGAGGAAAACCCAATGGGACAAAACCTTGTGAGGGAAAAAGAGTACATCGCGTATTAACTCCCCTTATGAGAACATCTATTCAGAGACTAGAATCTTCATTTTCCAAGCTTGTGCATCATCTTCTTGAAAGTTGTAGTTGATAGAGACTTGGTGAATAAATCAACAATAATGTTACTTGAACAATACCTCTTGCATGTTGATATCACCATTTTTGGGAGCTTATGAGTATAGAAAAACCTTGACGAAATATGTTTTCTTCTATCTATTTTTATGAATCTTTCCTTCAAGATCAAAGATTTCTGCAAGTTCCTTACTTAAACTTCTTCAAGCAAATAATCTATTGCCTTTTGAAAATTCTTCAAGAGTTTCAATTCTAGTTATCAACTTGCACAACAATATTTGTATATGCTTCATGCATTTTGAATCGATTTAATTCTTATAAAGATTATAAACAAGTTCTCCAAAAACTTGCACATACTTTAGATTTTGAATCCTTCATGACTTTTCATATTAATTTTGTCAAGTGATAACATTCAATATTAAATGTATGATATATTCTAGTGACTAGATTGCAAGTCAAATAAGCTTTACGCTTACCAAGATGCATCATTCCACTTTTCACTTGATAATTATTTCTATACAAGTATGCTTTAATAGATGTAGAATTCATATCCTCATAATCTTTTACAATATTGCGCGCTATTGTATCAAATATATCATCAACGATATATCATTTCGTATCGATTCACAATACGACAAAACTTATTGAGATCTCATCACTTCATTATTTTAGGTAGCTACCCCTCTCATGAGGTTTCATAAAGTGTTATGTCGTAGGCTCTCCAAGAGCACATTATCTCATTATTATGATCATTTTGATTCTTTGATCCTCCCCCTTTTTCAAGGATTATTTTATTTAGAATTGATTAGTCAATCATAGACTTTATCCTTAAGGGACATTCATAGGAGTATTTACAACTTTTGTGTTGCTTCTAATCTCCCCCTTATGTTAGACAAACTAACATATATCTCAATCTTTTGGAGAATCTATCTTTATGCATCATAGTATATTCATTAATCATATATTGCACATCAAAATTATCAGATGAAAACTATTGGTCCCTTACCATAAACCAATTAACAGAAAAATTGATCATAACTTATTGGTTTGATTCATACAATTATGTTTGTATGTAATATCATATTTCAGATCAACATATGAAACTTTATTTTCATAAGAAATGATTCACTATGTGAGATATTTAATGTCACATCATCTTATATATTTATCAATATTATCAAGATGAATTATCTTGATTTCATATTCTGAAAGTTGTGCTTTTAGCTCAATTATCTTGGATAAACAATTTTGTGAATGTCAAACTGCAAGTTGACAACTAACACACATGTGATTATTTTATTGATGCATCTTTTTATCATATCACATGATAGGTGAACGGGCCCATATTCACCTTTTATACTTTTCAGAATTTAGGGATTTAGTCCCAATTTTAGTTGATCCAATCAACTTTATCACGATAGCAAACAACGTAAAGAATTCTTGAAGAATCTTCTAGTTTTTCAATGTATGTCCATTACTCAGTATGCACATCTTTGGATGACCAAATTATTCATGCCAACTAATAAAATTATTAGTACTCGTAAACTCCAAGTTTACTACGTCATGTGCCTTTTGCTTTAGTAAATTTCTGATTTACTATTATATGAGTAAATTTCAATTTTACTAACCCAAGAGTAATTTTCAGATTTCTTTCTTCTCAATTACTTCACCCTTTAGGTGAGTCATGATCCCATCATTGAATGAATTAATCTGAAAAAAATTGTGCATGTAACATATTATTTGTGCCAACATTTTTGCAATCTTTCTCATGCCTAGCATGGTGGCTTACACCTCATTCCCTTTGGAGAATGGATCCATATTTTAGCATTTATCAGAAGTTCTAATTCTTCGTGAATGGAACACAAACATGTGAGCTTATCAAATTATGATAGCTTTAGTACCTTATTCCATATTTATGTGCGCATTATTCAATCACTTGTCTTCTTTCAGACATATTATGCACTACAACCATATTCACTTTACGTAATAAAGCAAATTCAGTAAATTTCATGACTTCTTATCAAAAACACATTAGTTTTTCTTTAGTCATCATAATATCATCAATATGGTGCATTGAGACTCAAACCCAACGTCTTATGCCATAAATCAATGAGGGACTTGAATCCAACATCTTTCATCACAAAGCATCAACACTTCTGATGTCTTACCCTCTTGGTGCGATTGGACGTAAATCCATCGTCTTATTCTTTTTGTGCGATATAATTTAAATTCATTGTCTTATCCACAATGAGGCTTAACCTCAAGGCTTTGAAAATAATTATAATTTTCACTTTTGATGATCATTAATATGATTATATATTATAATTATACACAAAACTGAGACTATTGATTTATTATAATCAACATTAGTAGTTAACAAATATAGCTTAATAGATCACATACCTCGTATAAAGGTTGATAACATACCTTGAAGATATAAGAACCTTATTGCAACTTTTTTACATAATGCAAGATCTCTTTTGCACTTTTCTCGTCTTCTATCACAATTCTTTAAGAATAGAGCAAAATCGTGCTGATAACGTGTTATGAAACTATATGAAATTAGAAGAAGAAGAAAGTACGGATAAGAGAAAAGACCCTTATTTCTCTTGAAGTATATTCAGGATTCATTGATCTTTCACCAATCTACTTTACAATGAAGGAAAACCCTTTATTTATAGGGAAAACCTTACTTGGTCCCCAAGTAGGATTCCTAACCATATCCTACTAGGACTCCACATAATTAGACATTCACTATAACACAAATATGTTTATAACAATATATATATATATTTATGTACATATATAGTAAGAGTTTAAAGTTCCTTTGTTTATGAGTACTGCTTCGTACTTGTTCTTATTTCGATTGGATTATTATTTAAAGTCTTACCCCTAAGGAGGGATGTTAGTGTCATTACCTTGTACGGAAATTATAATGCATGCTGGTTAATTAGAGAACCAGTATTACGAACTAATTACGTGTCATATGAACTTATCCTAAGAGTGGGAAAATTTTATAAGGGTTTAATGTCGTATGTTGGGATTATATTTTTCTCTATGATTTACATAGAGGGATGTATGTGCCCCTTAGTTGTTGGGGAGATGAAGAGACCTGATGTTGACAAACTTTAAAGAGGTTAGTTGTCTTTTAAGATTGATCTTAATTTTTGTCATTTAAAAAGAGCGCGTAGATTATATCTAGGCATAATTGTTTGGTAAAATTACACCAAAAACAATGAAAATTGTAAAAATGGTCTAACTGTTGACTTGATAAATAAGATATATTTATTGTTTAAGTTATGTTCTGATAGTAGGTGGTTTAGATGTATAACCGAACATTAATTATTATGAGTTTCCTTAAATGATGGACTTCGAGGAATATTGGTGCTTGGGTGGTACCTATTGATATTCAATTGGTAAGTTCCTTTTTAGGAGGGTAGGAGTAAAATCCTCAATGGTTTAACATCATATTATAAGAGTAGTATGTATTTTTAGTCTTTATTTGCTTCAACCTTTGCATGTAAGGACATGATGTAATAAATATTTGATTAAGATCACCCAAGTGAGGGATAACGTGCCTAGAAGGGTTTGTAAATTTAATATTCTTGTAGGTGAGATAAGTTGATGTTAGATGGGTTTACCCTAAGTGGGGGATGATGAGTTGAGTAGTAAGGTTGTTATATCCGTATCTTTTCCATCTATTCTTACTCAAGCTTCAGACCATGGAGTTCCTATTATCTTGTTCATGTCTTGGAGTCTTGCATATGAGTATAAGTTACATGTTCTCCATACGATATGTATGTCCTAGATGATATTATGTTATACATATTTTGAAAGATTTTAATTGCATGAAAAGGATTTTTGATGAATTTCATGATTAATATATTCTTATGCATCTAAATATGTTGAATGCACGTTGGACTTCATGAGATGGTTTAATGAACAAGCTTTATTTCACTTTTGATGAAGCGGTATTTTTTCCTCACATTAAGGTGATGAGTTTCTTTAAATGAGAAAAGATAAGTTCCCTCTATGACGATTTAATTTTTTGTTGTTTGGAAGCGTTAATATAGGTTCAATCGTGAGGAGTGATGATGTATCTAGAAAATATTATTGATGTATGCCTATGAGTTATAATAAATACTCGAAATAATCCATTTTCATGAAAACTAAAGATGTTCCAGTAAATGAAAGTTATATTGTGTGTGGTATAATCTATTATTTTGACTTCACAAGGAAGGGAGTATGAGAATGCTTTGGTTACAAGTTTATAATATCTCCTTAAAATGAATTGACCATTGTGAAATTCTTGTATATGAATTTCATGATGATATGTGAGTATGTTAAGGAGAAGGAAAGAAATTCCTCCTAGAACATAACTAAACATTGTTATGCTATGTATTTCCTTGATAGTATTATGACTAAATTATAAAGATTTTTTTGACCTACATTACACATGACTTATGCATATTTACTATGTCTTACATATTTGCCTCATGGGTTATAATATTATACATGCCTTTATGTTATTTTAAGGTCATTGCATAATGGGCCTTTTGATAAGATAAAAAGTAAAGGTCATGGAACGATTAATAGAAGGTAATTCCTTCTATCAACATGAGAAAATTCCACGTGTTTCATGCATTATGAGTTGGTGGATGAAGCCTCTACTCACTTGTATTGTATTGAATGCATAATGATATGATGTTGGTGTTCCTTGTACGATTTGTGGATTGATTATTGTGTTGTATTAATGTTGAATGTTGTGATATTCTTAATTTATAATTGAGTCCTTGAAATGTCGAAAGTGTTCCAAGTGTCATTCGAGTACAAATGTTCCAAATTGGGAGATATTGTTAGGACCCTCAAATTCTAATAGGATGAAGTTGAACCTTACATGAGTTGTATAGGGTAATTACTTCTTAAAATAATAAAATATATCTTTTCAATGAAGTTCAAAAGATTTTTTAAATTAAACGTCAAAGGATGACAAAGATGTCTAGAATCTAGTCTTTTGTGTGCTAGTTTATCCTTGTATGTGTACCTTCTTTTATGTGTTTTTGGAGTCTAAAAAAGGTGGAGGTTATCGTAGCATTTTAATGAACATTTTTAGGTTCAAAACATTTTTGTATGACTCGCCAAGGGACACCTTAAGGGTCATTTAGGTGGAGCCAAATGATTAGACAAGAAGCTGCCTTCGGAGCATTGTGAAGTAGCTCAAGTCGCGGACCTGTTCCTCCTAAGGAAAAAAACTTCCTCCGCGCGGAGAGACATATCAAATCCTACTGTCGCAATATTTTTTTGAAAAATCTTGTGGGAACAACTCTTCTATGTGGACTAGTTCCCCGACCAAAATTCTGAAAATGAAAGGTAAGTTTGACTTATGTAAAAAGGTCCATTTAATGTGGGGGTACTTGGGGTACTTTGGGGGATGGTTAAAAAAAATTTAATTCATATTCACCCTCATTCCCATTTCAAAACACAATTACCCAATAAGAAATAAAAAAAACCAAAATCCTCTTCTCCTCAAAAATTATCTCAAAAGTCCATTAGAGGCCAAACTGAAGCTCATTATAGAAGATACATTTTCAACTGGTTCGTTCTCCAATTTCAGGGGTGTTCAATCAATAAGGTATTGTAATACTTTATCCTTGGATAAGCATTGATTCAAGGATTTCTATCAAAGATTTTCCAATGTGTTTAAATTATCATAATTTTCAATTTCGAAATCTTTACATGGGTTCATTGTCACAAGGTTTATAATGACATTGAACGATAAATTGATATTTCACTAAGTGTTTTAAGATGATTCTAAATTCCTTGAAGAACACATGATTTACTTAATCTCTTAATTTAGCCTATAAAACTGAGTTTTGTCATTTTGATTAGCTATTAATGGAATTATGCTTAGATTTTATGTATTGTTGAATGTTATTTCTATATTTACCTATAGATTATGAATTTTGGAGGATTGATCTATGATTTATCATTGATTGGAGAATTGGTAATATTACCTAACATCTAATCTGGAGATTTAGAATTGATGTTTTATTATTTAGTCTACTTATTGTGACTGTGTTTACTATCTATAGGTGTTGTGATTATGGCCTTAAAGGAAATAGTTGTAAAAATATGACTTATATGTAATCGTTACATGCAAGAACACATGAGTTAGAGTGAAAAATATTAAATTTCTATAAACTTTGAAAACATAATATATTCTTAAAGAACCCAACGCAAATTGAGAAGATATCAGGTGAAACCATCCTTCTTATCAAGCTCCAAGAACTTTACCTTAAATGGTTGCTTTAGAGAATTTTGGAATATAAGAACTTATTAGGGTTTTGGAATTTCTTATTATAATTGAGGGTTTAAGGTTGTTAATAGGGGAATGAGTGTATAATTACCTAATATCAGTATATATTACAACCCCAAAATACCTGAAAAACCCCTACATTATTTTAACCTTTTTAATTAAAGCAAACACAACTTTAATTTATAGAGTTATCTTTAGGAACAAGTCTGTGTCGTGGAGGTGTTCCCACAACTTTCTAGAAAATAATTTTTGGTACATAAAGGTACGCTATGTCTCCGCGACTCAATGACACTTCATGCGCATTGATGGATCAAGTGCGCGACGCAGAAACACCTCCTTGATCTAGTGGTCGCAAGCTTTCTTGGCATTATCTAGGAAAATGCTTTGGTCCTCTTCAAGAAACATTGGGTTTGTCCTTGTGGAGCCATATTCAACCCTAACATTTAAGTAGGATTAACAAGAGCCTCACATTATTTTTATGAGTTGATAATTTGTTAAAATAATTAAATATAACTTTTGAATTCAGTTTTAAAGATATTTGAAGGTGAAAGTCAAAGGACAACCAAGACGTGAGGAAATTAGTCTTTTTTGTGCTAGCACGTCCTTGTATGTTCACCTTGTGTTTGGGTTTTTTTTGGAGTCCCAAATAACTAAAGTTCACCTATGTGTTAGGGTAAAAACGTTGAGGTACAACACCCTTAGGAAACCAAATGATTGGACAAGAAGTTACCTTGGCAACATTTGGCAGTAGCTCCAGGAAACAAGTCCACATCACGGACCTGTTCTTCCCAAGGAAAAATTATGCCTCCGTGTTGTGGAGACATAGATGAACTGAATTTCACAAAAATCATTTTCAAAAATATTTTAGGAACAGATCCACGACGCAAACTTTTTCTCCGACAAAAATCCAAAAATAAAATTATGTTTGACTTATCCAAATAGATCCAATTAGTGTTAGGTATTTTGGGTACTTTGGGGGTTGGTTATAAACGTTGTTGAATTCATATTCACCCCATTCCATTTCAAAACACAATTACCCAATGAAGAGGGTTAGTTATAACCCTCTTACTTTCAAAACTCTCAAAATTCCATTGGAGGCCGAATCTAGAAGATAGATTATCAACTGATTTCTTCACTAATATCATGGGTTTTTAACCAATAAGGTATAGTAACCCTTGAAACATGGATAAACTTTATTCAAGGAGTTCTACCAATGAATTTCTAATTTGTTTCAAAGATCAAATTTCCCAAATTTCCAATTTAAACATGGGTTCATTGTCAACAATATTTCAAGTAAATGAAATGACAAATTGATGTTTAATTAGGGGTTTTAACATTATTTTAAATTTAATTCCTTGAAGAACCTATGATCTGCTAAATTCACTCAATTTAGCCTACAAAATGGTTTGTGTCATCTTTATTAGATGTTAATGGAATTATGATTAGATTGTGATATATTGTTGAATGCCATAACTATGTTTAGATACTGATTATGAATTGATGAGAACTAATCTATGATTGATCATGGATTGTAGAATTGGTAAGTGGACCTAACTTCTAGTCTATAATGTATGAATTGATTATGTATGATTTGGTCCACTTATGGTGTTGGTTTTACTCCATGTCGATTTATAGATTTTGTGATAAATTCATTTAGTGAAGTAGATTTAAAATGAATTTTTAATATGATTAATATGATTATGAAGGTTATTTATGTAGTCCTCAATGTTAATATCATGATTAAGGTGTACTGATTATGTGATGTATAATGTGAATGATAATGTTAAGGATAAGGTGTGGACTACATGATTGATTATGTTGAATATTATCGTAGAATGAACCCAACCTATATAAAACTATATGAATGTTTGATCCTTTGCATTTTAGGAGTTGTCTATTAATGATTGAATGTGTTATTCTCTCCTATGATGGAATCTGGGTACCTGGTCTATTGTCCCTAAATGCTCTATGTGTGAGTTGTTCATGACATGAGGGATATTCTATATGTGTTGTGATCCTTTGAAGGGTGGTGTACTAGATAAAATGTTTTTGCTAGTATTTGATCATTATGACCAATATGTACACACACATCTAATGCATAACTATCACTATGATATGTTAATGGTGTCAATTGAAAGATTAATTCTCATATGAACCTTTGTATATATTACGCATGAAATATATATGATTAATGAAGTATGAACATGAGTTTTCTAAATGTGATTATGTGAAAGGTTTTCTCACATCTGTATTCACACAACAAATGAATGTATGAATGAAGGATGCTAATGACTATTTAGTGAATGAGAGTCTCTTGGAATGTTTTCCTTATTGTACTCTCAACTACACTATGTTATGATTATGTGAAAGGATATTCTCACCTGATTATGGTTTCCATGAAGGATGTTCTCATCGTATAACCTATGCTCTATGTACATGTTATATAATGTGTTAATTCCCTAATACCTATCTTATACACTCATGTTTAATAAAGACTTAAATGCTCTACAAAAAGGAAAGTTAGATTAGCACCGCGTAAACTCGACAATGTGAATTGTCCCTTCCCAAATATAGGTAGGTTCACCCAATGTTCTTATGAGGTTCAAACTACAATGTGAATTAGCATAAAGAGGGTTTCTAGTAAAAAATTCCTAGTTTCTTAACTATTTTCCCCAATAGGAACCTTAGCAAGTGGATCCACCTATATGATATTATCATGTATATATCCTACCTTGGGAAGTAGTATACCCACCTTTCCGTTTGAGGGGCTGACATTTTATTCCACGTTAAGCTAACATGGTCTAATGTTGGTTATGAAAATGTTTCTAAACGTAAAATGAATAGTGGAAATAAGAAGATTACTATTAAATAAGTAAGCCTATGTTGCTTAGTTTAGGTAAGATAAATGGACTTTACCTATACATTGAAAAAGTTTGTCTTGAAGGGAAATTCTAGCGTAAGTTCTATATTTATCTTTAAATATATATATCTTATGCATTAAATTATGGCGTTAACGTACTTGTTATAATGATATGCATAGTTATTTCCTTATTGGATCGACATGATGAATATCTTACTTAGTATGAATGTTGTAAGTTGTACTTTTCTTAATCATGTATAAAGTAAAGGGCAATGCTTGTGATCTCCTTATTTCCTTACTTGGTATGTGTGAGGTGGTGGGGCTTCACATATACATTGCACAAGTAGACTTAGATTGAGATTATAAGTAAGGTCTTACTGATGATATAAACTCTAACTATGCAATGTTTACTATTGTGTCATTATGGTGACATTGGTAGTATTGATTTGTATGTGGTCTTGCGATGTGCATAGAGATTAGATGGGTTATGACTATGATGTTGTAATTGAATGAATTCTTATATGTGGTCTATGAAGTATGTTGGTATTATGTGTAAGTTTAAATTCATGTGTTGTATCTTTTTGAATGTGATATACCTAAGTATAAGGTGACTTCATAGGAACACTTTGTGTAAACAGTATTATGGAATGCTACTTACACAACGCACTAGTGTGGCTTTCTAAGACCCCCTAAGGCGTCTAGAGACTTAAAGGTTTGTCTTAGCGTTATAAAGTCCTAAAATTAATTATATTATTTTTTTATGCATTGTGTAAAGTTTGTCATAATTTTGAAGTCAAACGTCAAGGGGCGACCATAACGTTCGACGACTAGTCACCTATGTGGCTCACGTGTCTACGTATTTTTATCCGTTTTATTTCATGATATTATGAAGAAATTAAATGAGTTGTAATATTTCTATAGATATTATATTTAATTTCTTGATTTTTTGAGGTCAAATGTCAAGAACATTCAAGATGTTCGAAAGATAAGCCTTAAAACACACAATGTGTGCCTCGATGGGGCCTAGCATGTTTGGATGTGTTTGTATTTGTTTTGGGTGAAACTCATGTGGGAGTTCCAAAACATGTTAAGGGTTGTATTTAATTTTGAAATGTCCGTGTACGATTTTTAAAGAGCCCCATAAACAGGCCCACAAGAAGGACAAAAGGTTGGTCGAGACACTGCCTGGGCAGTGCAAATCAATGAGCCAAACGATGGATAGTTGATTTACAAATGGACCATTTGTGAGGTCCTATAATGGGAAAGTATAAACCAAAAACAGGATAACATCCAATCGATGGAACACAAATGACGGCCAGTCGATTGACTAACGACCAGTCGATGGTGGTCTGTCTATAGTGGCCTATAACTGTTGCATTGCGACTGTTTCATTTAAGGGGTAACTGGGAAATTCAACCAATTTCCTACCTGACTATAATTGATTAATTCACCTATTTTGGGGTGTATTTAAGGGAGAAAACACATAACAATCCATTCCCAATCCCATCTACACGAAATTATCCTTTCCCTCAAAAAATACTCTCCCTAGAAACCTCCATTGTTGTTGAAGCTCAAGAACTTCTTGGAAAATGGATTCCTATGGTTTATTAACCAGATTTTTTTAGATATTTAAGTATAAAATGGTATGGTGATCTTTCATCTCTAGCTATTCTTCCATCTAGAGAGTTAATCTCAAAGTTTTGAAAGAGAAAATCTAATCAAGGTTCTTCTTCTATAATATATACATGGGTTCATTCAAAAAACATTTAAATGTTTAAATGAGGATGAATTAATGTTAATGTGTTGGTTTTAACGTGATTTTATCAAATTGCATGATGAACCCATGTTCCCTCCCTAAATCTTTTTAGTCCTTTCATGGGCTTCGCGATCTTGGCTTATTGTTGATTATATTGTGATTCGATTACATTAAAGTGTTTATATCTACTGTTATTTATGTGAATTTATGTTTAATCGATGATGAATAATCCATGTGGATCAATGTGAAGATTTGAACATGACTAGCCTAATTATTAATGTGATCACTGTAAATATGGACCTTTGAGGTATAAAAGTGTAAATCAATTATGTGGTGGTTCTTGTAGCTCGTGACTTAGGCTAATAATTTGGTAAAATTGTTAATATAAACATGGTATTATAAAAAAAAAAGTCTTCATATTAATGGATCTCTGTGTTCCTATGCTATTAAGTAGTAACATGTGATCACTGTAAAGATGGTCTTCAATTGTATAAAAGTGGATTTGGAGTATGTTAGTATGTTTAATTCTAATTTCTATTAAGAGTATTGCTAAAATTAAGTAACATGGATCAATGAATGATAGTTTTAATAGGATAAACCAAAGCAAGTTCTTTTTCCATGAATTTCTTATATGAATCATATGCATAGTGATATCGAGCTTATTGGAAATTGTAGTAGGATCTTATCTAGATTATTATTTAACTATATAATTCATTAAATGAATGATAATTATACATGATGATTGATTAATTAAACTAGGCAAGTTACTTGATAAACTGTAACTCTCTACTTTATACCATTTTGTGATATAGTGCACTAGTTTTATGATCTTGTGACGACTTGTACATGGTTTTTTTTTATGATTTAATTACATATAGCTACTTCCCTTTAATGTATTAATCATTATTAAGGTATATTGATGCATAATGATCAAAGGCTGAACGTTTGGTAAGAATGCTTATCTCCTCTAGTGAAGGTGTTTACATTATTGTGATTATATATGTGTTGAACATATGTTTGAAGGAAAATTTATGAATCTATGTATGTGTGGTGATGATCATTACACAATGCAAAGCTTATGCCTACTTTCCTATTCTAGTTGTGATATAGGTTGCGTGGCTATCTTATGAGCATGTGTATATCTATGTTAGGGTAAAGTATTGGTGCTTCCATTGATGATTTAAAATGTTTAATAATCCCTTACCTATATACCCCTATGTGAATGCATGAATAGCACAAGTTAGGAGTCTTATGTGTAATATGAAGTTCACTTGTATCCTATTCTATTGTGTTTTGTGTGGTTACGCTTGATAGAGTAATATGGTCTAAGAGGGTGGCTGTCTTAATTTGTTGATAGACATTATGTGATAATGTTTACCAATGTACACACACACTCTCTCTAAAAGCATGTTACAAGTAGTATATGTCATGGTGTCTAAGTGAAAGGTAGTTCTCATATTCACGAGTGTCTACTACATTGCATGCTAAGATGATGTGTAATAACGTATGATATTTGTTTCATTAACAAAGTTCACTTGATAGGTGTATTAGTATCGGCAAGGGTATGGGACTTTGTCTATGAATTTCACATGTGAACCTTGATAGGATAGTTCCTAGGTATTGTTTATATGTACATGAAAATGAATGTATAGGCATGTCACAAATATTTTTTGTATGCTATGATGTTAAGTATATGATATGATGAAGTATGAATGTGCATAATGTCTTGGTGTGTTGATATGAAAGGTTTGCTTATATAGGTACACATACAGACTTATGCATTTATGTAGTAACATTTGTGATCTTATTGTGTTATGTGAAATGTTTGCTCACATATATGTATGCACAGTCAGATAAATGATGATAGAGTCAATAGAAGAGCCTTGAAACATGTGCTCAAGTGTACCCTAAACTAGAAATTACTAATACATATGTTACGTCCATGTGAAAGGATCTTCTCACATGATTTAGGTTAATGAACTTTCATCTATGACCGCATCGCTAAGCATATGAGGGGATGAATCCCCTAAGCCTACATTTTATAAAGTAAGGTTAGTAATAACTTTTAATTAAGGGGATATTTTTTTATAGCCGAGTGAACTTGAATTTGAGTGTGTGTCCCTTCTCAATGTGGGAAATAAGGTCTACCATATATCTCATGAAGTGAATAACCTCAATGCCTTAATAGGAAAAAACAAGATTTCCATAAGTGAATAACCATACACCACATGTTGGCATAAAGATGGTTTTCACATGTACCTTCAATATCCATAATTATGCTTGCCACATAGGATCTAGAAATGTGATATCACTTAGTATGCTACAATTTGTTAATGTTCTACCTTGGCTTGTTAGCAACACCTTCCATTGGTGTATGTCTCTACAACACCAAATTTCATGATTAGCACCGATGGTCGTAGTTTTGATTAAGGATATAGTTTCCCTAAAGTATAATTAGCAGTGGAAGTAAATTAATAGGATCCTTACTAGGACGAATTAAGGGAGGTTACTTAGTATATATGGAAGTAATAAATTCATCAAGACATTGCAAATGTAGCTCCTTAGGAAGTCCTAGGAAGGTTACCTTATATGTATGTTTATGCTTATGTCCATATGCATGACTTTGTAGTAGTAGTCTACTTATTATGAAGATTTGCATGGTATGAATCTATAAGATGTGATCTTATCCTTCTATCGACTATGATGGTCTAAATGACTATATGATGAAGGTCTTGTATTGGCATAAATGAAGTTGCCTCCACTTACTTGTTGATGTATGAAATAAATGTTAAGGTTTGTGGTGTCATGAAGGGTTTACTAAGCATGTGGGGGTTATGGGGCTTCACACGTGCATTTCACTAATAGGCAAAGATTGGGGTAATGAACAAGGTCAAATAATTATGTCGCAAAGTGAAGTCAATGTATGGGTAAATTTGTGCAACTAACTGTAATGTCCTAAGGTTTTGACTTAAATGTGTCTTTGATATATTATGTTGATATTGTTATATGGTGATGCATTGCACCATGTTTCACTAGAATGTCACTACAATGTGCCTTACAAATGTAAAAACAACTTACTCTAGTGTGCCTTAAAAATGCATTATATTCTATATTTTATCTTATTTGATATTTAGCCTTTGAAAATTTTAATGTGTAGTATGTGAATGATATAACTGCTATTGTATAAAGGTTGTATGATGATTCACCCAAGAAGGCATGAAGTATTATTTCAAGAAAATGTCCCTTTTAAATGCACATTTTTGTATGGTTGTCATACTTAGTGCATACTTGTAGTGATTCCATTCTTTTCTACTTTTTACACAAAGTGTAGGTTATGGATGCATTAAAGGATGCCTATTATTTAGGAGCTTGATAGGTGATTCCAATCTTAATGAAAGGGGTCCTTAAATTCCCAGGATTCCCTACTCACATTTTAATGTAAAAGTTTATGTTTTTTATTATGTTGAGGGTCTTGTCCTTAATGTATTATAATGTTGTTGAGTCTAAGAAAACAATTAGAATTAGAGTCTAAATATGTATTATTACTTATATTTCTTTTTATAAATATTAAGTGATGTTTCTAGCATATGATGTTCTATGAAAAGTTTTAATTTGTCCTCTAAATTTAATATGTCAATGTGATGAATGATAACTATGGGCTTGTATAGGATCTTCGAGAGGTCAAGTATCCCTTGTTACTTCTAGGGGGTGCTCCCTGGATGTGACATGCTTGGGTTATCTTTTGTGATGGTTCCTACATGAATCTTCTTTTTTATGATACGCTACATCCTTATGCATGCATGTTCATAAATTGATGAAGTTTGTATGAATGTTTTACCATTGGTGACCTTAAGGTGATACATTGGTATGACTAGTGGTGTGGGACATTATTCATGCATTGCACTAAGTATTACTTAAAGGGTTGCTGTACGTGAAGGAGTTACGGGTAAAAAGGAAGCGCAATGTATTTGATCTATATATTGTGTCATAAATGTGATAAATGACTCTATTTGTTGTTGTTAATGGTATTATTGTTAAATATGATGTATGTGAACTATATTGTGCTTGTTGTGTCAATTTGCTTTAGGTAAAGGAGTTAAGGTATAATGGAAAGGTAAGGTATATGATCTGTTTAATGTATCAAAAATTTATTAAATGGCTTTAGGTGTTGTTTTGAACGGTATATTTGTCTAACATGATGTATGTGAACAATATTGTGCTTAATGTCTCAAATGCATATGAAGTATTACTATAAATATATGATGCATGATTTTTAACTAAACATCCTCTATAAAAGCATGTTTTTTTGTGGTTATCAAACATAGTGCATTCTTTTAGTAATACCATTTTTCTTAATATTTTTACACCAACTGTAGGTTGTGATGGCTACAGGATGTTTCCTTGGATGAGGAGTTTAGATTACTATTCCTATGTGCAAGTGTGTCATTAATGATTCAAGGGCCTTTATGTCAAGAGTTTAAATGCAGTAGTATAGAAATACATTTCGTATTTTCAAGGGTCCTGTCTCTATTTTATTGAAATTGTGTCTAAGATGGAAAGACGAGACTTAGTGTCCTATTTATATACTAATGGTTTTTAAATGAAGTGATTTTTTAGTCTTGTATTATGGTATTAAAATGTTTTAAATTTTTCGCTAATTTTATGACAATCCGATGAATGAATTCTAAGGGCTTGTATAAGACCTCTAAGAGGTTATGTACGCAGTAGTACTTCTAGGAGGTACTTCCCACTCGTAACACCTACCCGATCGCTTTGACCCTAAACATGACCATCTAGGTGTTGGGGTCATAACCACTGACTTTAGACCTCAAACAATACACTAAAACTCAACTAAAACACGTAAAAACACACTAGCATACAAACGACTTGTCTCAGAATGTCTTCGTCGGCCCTTGACGTTTGACTTCAAAATTGTCTAAAACTTGTTTCTAATGTTATTCTTGATTATTTAACTCATAAATCTCATTTTATGATCTAGTTCATCCTAGTTCATTTTGATGGTGTTTCAATACTCCCCCACTTGAAAAACATTCAACCTGGAATGGCTCTAAAAGATTTTAAACACTTTCAAGGTTTAGAGACTCAAGACTGGAATTCAACCATTAATAATAATCAAAATAAAAAATGTAGGAGTAAGACCAACTCCACATATCAGATATCAAAACACATCAAGAAGGTAGGAACAAAAGATACAAATTTATCATGCATAAGACTTCATATTTCACATTCATATTTGGAGGAACTTCCTTCATCACATAATATGTTTCTCAATTCAATATTTCTAAGAACATCATGAAAATTTCTAATAAAAGAAAAATTATTCAACAATTCCAATAAGGAATATTCAAGCAATTTTCTCAAAAAAGCTAAAAAGGCAATTTCTAAGTAACAAAGTAGGAATGTTTATAATTTCCCCTCATAAATTCAATACACAATTCATACCAAATGCAGATGAACATGAGAGAATGCAATAGATGAAAAAATCGTTTTCTCATTTTAAAGTAATTCAACCAGAACATGCACATCATAAGGATAATATTTGGAAATCATATTTCACACAAGAATCAATAACAACAAAAAATTACTAAGGACTCTTTCTTTAGGCTTCAATAAGAACATAAGGAAATGATAAGGATATCTCAGTCCCAATAACCTTACTAATACCTTCTTCCCCAACTTGGGAGAAACCCCTGAAAGGTCAACATGGACCTACCCACATCAGTCCTTCTCACTCATACTTCTGCAAATTTCTAACACCGCATTTCATAATCCATTTTAACCCATATTTAAAACACAACATAGCTAAGTTGGGTTCTACTCTTAAAAAATACTTCTCAAAAGAAAGAATTATCAATACATGCAAGACGCTATTATAGGATTATTATTTTCCCTAGTTTTACCTTGTCAATTGCCCATTTTTCCAAAAACCCTAGATATGGATTTAGTTACCCATGTTAATAATCACACAATTCATATTTGTTTGATAAGAATTCATGATCTTACTTTGATAAGATTTAAGAAAATTACATGAATTAATCAATAAACTTTCATTAAACGATTTCCAAAAAATAGAATAACTTCCTAAAATCACAAGTTCACAACTAGAACAATGAAATTTAAAAAACACCCAAGAGACTAAAACCCAATAATAAGGTCTTTACATGTATTTATATTAGACAATTCATAAAAAAAAGGGAAATATTTTTAACGAAAATATGCTAAAAAGCGCATTTATGTCGACGACTGGATTTATGGACCATCTAGGTCACGACGGACCGTCAAGGCCTTCCGTCGTTCCATAATTAACTTCGTTTTCTGCTGCTTTATTCACCAACTTTCTACTACCATGGAAAGACTTGGATGACGGTCCGTTGCGTGCACAACAGTCCATCAATGGCTTGTGTTCCTCCATATTAGAATCTTTTCAGGATAGGTACTGGGCTACTTAATATTAACATTGAATGATGTACAGGACAGTCCGTCGAGACCCTCTGTAGCCCCACACTTAGTAAGAATTACTTACTTCATTTACAAACCATTTTTTCAAATGAGGGTGGCCACCTAAAGACCGTTAAGGGCATGACAGACCGTCAATGGCACTGTAGGTCGTCACTTCTGCAATTCTTAGCACAATTTTCCCACGTTCTCCTTCTGTGCACATTCCTGCAAACAAAGAGAAAACTACATTAAAACCAATACAAAAAGTCCTTAGAAACACACTAAACTCAAAGAAAAATCATTGAATGTACCGTGAAAAAACGCTACAACAACACTCTCAACTTAAATTCAATGTTTCTCCTTAAGCGACGCACTATCACTCAGCACAACATCTTTGTACAAGAGTATCCTTATTTTAGATTTTTGAAATCATTTAGCTTTCAATCCCGATTATTTTAAAATCATCTGACCATGACACAATCTCACCACACACCGACACTTATCCTCTTTGATCTCTCATCAAGGTACCATTTTTCCGGTACTGTAACTAGTATCCTCATTTTAAAACAAGATCCTCATTTTTCACACAGTGATTTCAATTTGTGTATAAGGATTATTTTGCAACGCTCACTCTCAGAAAAACTTCACACCTCATTTATGCTTATTTTCATAGGCTTTCCTTTATTTTCACTACTTTAAGTTCACCATAATAGACTCTTAGGATCACGGTAGTACTTTCTTAGCTTGTATGATAGGCTCAGGGTAAGGTAGGGTAAATTTTGAAGTTATTTTAGTTACTTATTCCCCTCCTTGATATAACAAATAAGGGTCCTACCCTTTTCATTGTTTTATTCCGCCCTATTTCATAATGTCTTTTTATTCTTTCACCTTGCTATTATCCCTTATTTGTTCTTTTGTGTAAATGACTCTTTTCTTTTCTTGATTGTATTTTCACATATAAAAAAATCACTTTTCTTTCAACTTTTATTGAGTCATATTTCTTTTTTCTTTCTCTCTCTTTGGTCTTTCTAACCCACTTTTCGGTGCCTTTCTAATGATAACCACTATCCACTAATAGCTCTGCCATGAATCAAGTTACATAATACCCAACATTTGGTCACGGCCACGACAAGGTATTTTTTTTATATTAGCTACCCTCAACATATGCTTTTGGCATAAGATGAGGTGCACATGTCCATGGAATGACCAGGGCCAAGACATTGTTCCCTCAAAAGATTAGTTGGAGAGAAAATTAAAGGACTATTTTAAGCTCAAATCATTTTGATCAAGAAGGGATTAGTTTCATTAAGTTTTCTGTTATTTAGGCTAAATACTGGCTACATTGAACAAGGGCCTATTATCCTTTCCTAATTGTTTATTACAATTTACTTTTAGCAATCAAGAAAGTTCTAACTTAGTAGCAATGAATGAATATCCAATTTTTTCTCACACTCACTTGACATCTCATTGAATTACAAAATTATTAGAAACCTAGTTCGAGTTTTAGATTTAGGTTCATGCAGTGCTATATCTCTATGTACTGCTTAGAGCAACACATTTATCAGTTACTATGCCTAGTCAATTAGCATTTTCTTTAAATTAGGATATCACTTTTGTTTAACTGTCATGCTTCAGAGTCTCTTTCTATGCTATGCACAAAATATACCTACATTCCATTTCAACAGTAAAGTAACCATTCTCTTGGGGAAAAATAACACAAGCAAAAAAACCCAAGAGAGGATCGTGAGTTGGGCTACTCACACTTTACCCTAGTGCTCACTTTCCATTTACCCCACCCTCAACAAAAAGATATGCAATTGTCATTAATGCATAAAATTATATAAAATAGGGAGTAGGTGAAGAAAACATGAGAGGATAACTACAACACCATCAGTTGTGCTCCCCTAAGTCTCAACAACTAGACACCCCATGATTCAACTCAATACCCCTGGCGGGCTTCCTGCTCAATAAGTGAGGCTCTCCTCGCAGACTCCACCTCATGGTACTCCTTCTTTCGCGCCCTAGAATCCTTCTCATCTCAAACTATGTGCCTTTTGGAATGATCTCGTTAGAGAGGTGGTGGCACTGTGACAGTGGATAACAAGGCAACCTACAATGTGTCCTCAGCGGGCTCTGTAGAAGGGGCCTCAGACTCCGGCACCCGAGCTTATAGTTTAGTATGTAAGTCTGCTCTAGGACTCTTCATAACTACTTGGATAGCCTTCAAATCCACTGTAGGGTCTCTTCGGACAAGAACCCGCAGCTCAAAAGTGTCCAAGCACTAGTGGACCTCCATGACCTTGCACTTAATTTGCTAGTTACCTTCTTATCAAAGTGCTTCTATGCCTCATCAATAGACCACGCATCCAATGCAGGCTGTTGTGCAGAAGTGCAGCCATTTGGGCCTCAAAGTTCTTGACCATAGCAAGATGTACAAGAGTAGTATATAGAGTTGAGCGGATGGAGCTCGGAGCGTTGCTACCACCTGAGATAGACTCGATCGGAGTGGTGTCGGTAGGATCAAATGTAGCCGGGTTAACCGGTTGGGCTTGCTATACCGTTACCACTAGGTTTTCACCAAGAGGCTGCACCTCCAGACGAGGGCAGCTGTGGCGAGCAAACTTATTGGCCTCATCACAAATGAGACTAATATCAGATGGTCTAGGCGGGTTCTTGAGCACATCAATGTACCGCACGGGCACTCCTTCTAACCTTTTCAAAGAAAAAACATGCATGGGAAGGGGAAATTATAGTGTCCTTGAAGTCCCTCTCGTGCATCACCGCCTATAGTAGCCATGTGAAGTCCCTCTCGAACCCCGCAATCATCGCCTCCATCAGTATCACAGGATCCTAAGTGACCATTTCGTCAGCTGTAGTGGGGGAAAAGCAGTGTCAGACTAGTAACAACAAAAACATGACTGTGAAAGTGAGATTAGCCTTCTTTATACTCTTTTTGGGCTCCAGTGCCCAATCGGCAGCCTCACGATCGACGGAAAGGTACTGTGAAGTCCATCGCTTTGAGGTCTATCCCAACTCTTGCTCACGCTATAACCTTCCATCTTTAATAAACTTCAACTGATAGTTGAACTCGTCTGTTACAGGTCTCTAATGCATCAACATCCGCGCCATAGAGATACTTGTAGATGGCCGACAAGGAAATAACAACCTGCTTTCTGTGGACTCGGACGTAATCCAAATGAGGATGTTTGGCGGGGGCTTCTCTCTTGTCTAGCTAACATCGGAGAGTCACCACATAAAAGCCGTACAACTTTCAAACCATCTCTTAACTGTATTGGCCTACATCACAAGCCGTCAACTCCAGTCGATGCTTTGTTAATATTCAATGAATATACGCCATGGTAGTGAGACTCCGCGTAAAAACTCGCCGCTCTAGTGTTTGGGTACGAGTCATGTCCCCCTTGTCATTCGACAGCTTGGCGTCGTTGTATACTTGATATTACCCCTCAACAGACCACCGGTTTGGCATATCACAAACTAGGGAAGGGACGTTAGTGTGGGGTGCTGGATTAAAGTCAGCTCTATCAGCCTCATCAGACGAGGTAGACTAGGATATGGTGGCGGGAGCAGAGGCCTCCTCATAAATGGAGACCTCCTCAGAACCAGACACTTCCTCACAAAAGAAACCATCCTCAGAGCATGATGCTCCCATAGACTGTGCAGCTGACGCAGAAGGTGTGCCGGTCAATATGCGCTCCTCTTCAGACTGTGAGGCAATGACTCCACCGTGCGCTTCCTTCGTTTGTGGTGCGTTCAGCACAGGTAGGAGTTAGAGTGTCGGGTGGCACATACTCTTTATCGCGCTCATTGTCTAGTCCTATGACCATCTAGGTGGATGGGGCGACAGACATTGAAGGTCCTCAAGAATAGACGCGGTATTGTTTTGGTGACATTAGTACCTTCAAAGAAAAGCAATAAGCACCAGTACATACAACAGAACAAAGTAACAAATTCCAAACAAAAATGGAATGGTAGTGCAAAAGTGGTAGAATTGCATGACAGACCCATAGATTGTCCATCAGAGGTATTACGGTCCGTCATGGGGGTCCTTCGAATAACACTTACTGACATATTTGTATATTATTATAAGTAAAGTTTCTGAGAGTGGCAATGATTGTGCGAAACGGACCGTCGAAGTCATGACGGTCCGTCATAGGGGTCTGTCGAGGGACACTTGGACTAAATTTGCAAACATCAGAAGTTATGGTTCTGATACTGACTAAAGTTTTGCAGGACAGATCGTCCAAGGCACAATGGTCCATCATAGAGGTCCGGCGAGGGACACTTATACTAATATATAGAAACATCATAAACAAAAGTTATGACAATATCGACGGTTATGTATAATAGACCACAGAGGCACGATAGTCTTTCACAGGGGTCCGTTGAGGGACACTTGGCCTAAAAATTAGAAATGGGGAGTGAGAGACTATCACGATGGTCCGTCAAGGGCGTAACATTCCATCGATGGTGTCTCATACTGTGCATTAGGGACATAGTTTTTTATTTTATTTTAGACAAATTAGATCCCATAAATTACTAATGTGGAGTATCCTTAATAAACAAGGATTCCCATGCAAAGACTCCACATCCCATCATCCCTACGGCAAGATTTTTTTTTGAGTTTTAGCATTGAATTATCGATTGCCTATCAACCCTAGGTTAGAACAGAATCAGGACACACATGGCATTTTTTTAGCAAAACACCACCCTTCCTTTTCAATATCAGTGTTCCACGGGAACTTAGCACTACATGGGTGAGTTCTATCATGTAATAAGGGTAAAAAATGGAAGACCCACACAATAAGACAACAAGTTTAATAAGAAAATAAAAAAATTATAGATAGTTAATTAACACATTAGAAGAACATATCTGAAAACTGGAGTAGAGGAAGAATAAGTAAGACACAGTTAGGTTAAGATCATCCCAAAAACCATGAACAGTGACAGGCAATGGATAGAAGAAACTAGGAGAATTCGGGAGAGAAAGGGACTATAGGAATTTGGGGAAAATGTGGGAAATCAGAAGATTGAGAGGGAATGGGAGTCAATGGTGATGAAGTGGGGAGAAATGGTAGGAAATAAGGAGAGAAGCGGTTATGAGGGGTTCTGTGAAAAGATGGGAATTTTAAAAGTTTAAAACTTTTAATATTCATAAGGATGGGTTGGTGGAAAAAGACGCAAAATTTCCCCATCTACGGACTGTAACAGGGTCGACGGTCCGTCATGGGGGTCCCTAGAGGGTGCCCTAAATTGGAAAATATGCAAGACATACCTACGAAAGAGAGATCCCACCGATGGTCCGTTTATGGGTGCATCAAACCAATTTTTTTCAAATTTGTTGTGATTTGATACATACACATTTAACACCCATTAAGATAATTTTTTTGTATTTCCTATACACTTTTTGGACAAGGACCCTAATTAATGATCTAGCTAACACTAGTAATGTAAAAGAAAAGAGCAGTACATTTTGGTTGCCTCCTAATAAGCGCTTCATTTAACGTCACGGCACAACGGAGGACTCTTAATTACTCAGACTTCAGAAAAATTGTACGCCTCAATCACTTCCTTCGCCGTTTAAGCATGCCCTGGATAGATTTTGATTCACCGCCTGTTCACCATAAACCACACACCCACCTTGTTCTCCAAATTAACCGAACCATGAGGGAATAGATGGATGATATAATAGGGACCAGTACATTTGGAATTGAGTTTGATCGGAAATAAATGCCACCTAGAATTTAAAAAAAGCTCAAAATGTCCAACCAAAAAAATCTTGTTTCCCAATGTTTTGGTCATGGTAGTTCTTCATCTTTCATTTGGATAGTACTGAATTTTCATATGCCTTCAAGCTCATTCAACCTGTTTAACCTTTGTTTCGCAGCCTCATATTAATCCATTTTAAACTTCTTCACTTCCCACATGGCTTTATGATCTAATTCAACCGATAAGTTAAAAGCCTTCCCATATACAAGTTTGCATGGGGACATACTTATAAAATTCTTGTATACTGTTCGGTATGCCCAAATTGCATAATCGAGCCTCCTTTGTAAATACGTTCTACTAGCATTCACCATTTTTTGCCATAATCTGCTTAACCTCCCTAGTTGATACCTCAACTTGCCCACTAGTTTGAGGATGGTAAGGAGTGACCACATTATGACGAACCCCATATTTTTCCAATAATCCCTTAAACAACTTGTTAAAAAAGTGGGATCCCCCCATCACTGATAATAGACTTCGGGATGCCCAATCTAGAAAATATGTTCTTTTTCAAGAACACGGTGACACTCTTCCCTTTATTATTCACAAGTGTGATAGATTCTACCCATTTTGACACATAATCGATAGCCAAAAGACTGTACCTCATCCCATAAGAACTCAAAAAAGGACCCATGAAGTAAATGCTTGACATATCAAACAATTCAATCACAAGAATGGGATTTAAAGGGAGCTCTTTCTTTCTCGAAATGCCACCATATCTTTTGAATCTATCACATTCCTTGGGGAACTCATGAGTATCTTAATGGATGGTTGTCCAATGGTAACCACATTGCATCATCTTTTGAGCAGTCTGGATACAATTATGATGCCCACCTACAGACGAAGAAGTGCATGTATCGAAAACACTAAATAAGCCCATCAGCATAACAATAAAAGTATGGTTCATCCCAAAAGCTTTTTAACATCATTCATGAACTTTTTCCTTTGATGAAAGGAAAAATCAGGTAGGACGATATCACTAGCCAGATAATTTGCAAAATCTGCGAACCATGGAATCAAGTCTTTGGAGGCAGCCAGTACATGCTCATCAGGGAAAGAATCATCAATTACCGCCTTTACCCCTAACTCTCGTATTGCGTCATCTACGTTTCGGGATAAGTGATCAGCAACTTGTTTTTCGGTCCCTTTTCTATCTTCCACCTCAAAGTAATATTCTTGCAATAGTAATACCTAATGAATCAACCTCGGTTTTGCATCATTCTTTTCCATCAAATATCTCAAAGCAAAATAATAAGTATGCACTATAACCCTTGTGCAAGCATATACGAGAAAAACTTCTCAAAGCAAAGACTAAGCTAGAAGGTCTAGTTAAGTCATAGTGTAGTTATTTTGGGCTTCATTAAGGGTTTCACTATCATAGTAAATGGGATGAAAAACTTTTTCCCTTCTTTGTCCCAATACCACACAAAGCGAAACCCACTCACATCATACATCATCTCAAAAATCTTGCTCTAATCCGGAGAAATGATGATTCGTGCAAATACAAACTTTCTTCGACTCAACAAATGCCTTAAGACAAGATTCATCAAAATTAAACTTACACTATTTCTCAAGATACTTGCACAAAGTATGTTCAATCCTTGAAAAATCGTTGATGAAACTCTGGTAAAAGATTGCATGCCCAAGAAAACTTTTCACCTTTTATAAATATAGGTGGAGGAAGTCTCTGTATAACTTGAAATTTGGCTCGATCAACCTCTCTACCCTTCTTTGATATGTGATGACCCAATGCAATTCCTTCTTTCACCATGAACTGACAAATTTCCCAATTTCGCACAAGGTTGTATTCTTCAACCATCTAAAGAACCTCGGACAAATGACTCAAACACCGCTCAAAGGAGTCACCAAGCACTGAAAAATCATCCCTAAACACCTCAATAATGACCCCCACCATATCGGAGAATATTGACATCATACATCTTTGAAATGTGGTTGGTGCATTACATAACAAAAACAACATTCTCTTTAACGCGAAGGTTGCATAAGGACAAGTGAAAGTGGTTTTTCCTTGATATTTTGGTCCAATAGAAATCTTATTATAACCCGAATAGCCATCAACTAAACAATACCACCCCTTTCGTAGAAGTGTATCTAACATCTGATCCATGAAGGGCATTAGAAAATAGTCCTTCTCGGTTAATGCATTTAATTTCTGGTAATCCATACATACCCTTCATCTAGTCACCGACCTTATTTGTACAAGCTCATTTTTCTCATTGGGGACCACATTCATTCCCCCTCTCTTAGGTACACATTAAACAAGGCATACCCTACTACTATTTGAGATTGGATATATCACTGCAGCATCCAATAACTTAATGATTTCCTTCTTTGCCACCTTTTGCATAGGTTGATATAAATGTCTCTCGTGCTCAATGCTTGACTTATGATCCGACATGAGTTGGATTTTATGTGAACAAATCATTCGGGGATCCCAATAATAACCGTAATAGTCCACCCAATAGCACTTTTGAACCTTTTTAACACCTCCACGAAACTCTCACCTTCATGCACATTCAAATATTATGCAGTAATTACCAGAAAACAGTGACATTTTCCCAAGAATACATACCTAGATTAGGTGGTAGTGCCTTAAGATATAATTTTAGATCCTCCTCTATAGATGGTTTTGCGGGTGAAGACTCGTGATGTTTCATATCTAACTCAAACTTCTTTGGTTTCAACCGAACATCACCTTGATGAAGTATCGCGACCAATGACACATACCATTCAATGCGATCACAATTAAAATTCACGATCACTGCTGCTAGTGCTTCTACATCCAAACAGTCATCTATTTGTACCTGAGATGACTTTTCAACCCTATAAGATATGGCAGATAATTGTTGGATCTCATCCCTCTACTTCATAGACCTACAAATGTTAAAAGTCACTTCCTTATTGTTTAAAAAAAATTTCATTTGCCTTTTCACTATCAACCAAGGCTCTACCCGTAGCAAGGATTGGCTTGCAAAGAATAATAGGCACCTCTTAATAAACCTCACAATCGAGAATCACAAAATCGGCCAGAAATATTAATGACTCCACCTTTACTAACACATCATGGAGTATCCTAATAGACCTATTCATTAGTTGATCGACCATCAGTAGCTGCATCGAAGTGGGCTTTGGGTTACCCAAACCAAACTTCTTCTACATAGAGAGAGACATGGGATTTATTCTTGCCTTATGACCACATAATGATTTCACAAAGTGTAATAACCCAATTGTACATAGTATAGTGAAGGCACCCGGTTCTTCTTTCTTTTGTATTAGAGACGTTGTTGCAATAGCACTACAATGTTGCATTCTATCATCATCCTCAAAACTTACTGATGTTTTCTTAGTGACCATATCTTTTATGAACTTGGAATAACCGAGAATTTGTTCAAAAGTTTCTATCAAAGGAACATTGATGGAATGTTTTTTGAGCATAGTGATAAAACGTGAGTATGTACCATCCTTGGTCTTTTTCAATAACCTCTGGGGGAATGGAGGTGGTGGTCTAGGCATGGTGGTCACCTTTTGGGGTACCTCATGTTCTTTCCCCATTTTGTTTTTTAACACACCACTAACTTTCACTACCTCATCCTCTCGTTTTATCACATTTTCTACACCAGAAAACATGGGTGGGTCAATGGTTTGCTTACCAACTCGAGTTGTGATTGCCATAAAATGTCCATTATTTTTCAGATTTTGGACAGTAAATCTTGGAGTGGTGCCTAGTTGGCGTGTGTTCACAGTCGAAGACAATTGGGCCATTTGCAACTCAAGATGTTTGATCGAGATTGCATGTGCATCAAGTTTTTACCAAATACTCTCTAAGTAAATCCTCAACTCTTTAGTGTGCTCATCACTAGCATTAAACCTCCTCATCATTTTATGCAACATATCCTCAACTTGCGCCATACTACCTCCTCCATCCCAAGGAGAAACTTCACGATTATGAGTGGAACATTGGTCCCACTCCTATCATTTCTTTTATCATAGTTACCCTGCTTAAAGTTTTTGTCATGATTTTAATTTTATCTCTGACATATGAATCGTCTCGGTTGTTATTACCATAGTTCTGACCTTCATTTCCCTGTCCTTTGCGTTAATTCTCCTGATCAAAGACTTGGGCATTTTGTCAAAAACCACCCGACTCTCACTTATCGCATAAGAGTCCTCATCATAGTAATACTCATCAGTCGGTAGTGGTGGTTTAGACAAGTTGTTAACTGCATTTACCTTTTAAGCACACCCGATGATGTGTTTCAACAGTAACCAAAGCTCGGTTCTCATTGAGGCATTTCTTCACCAATCTCATCTGTGGTTGGGTTATGTGCGGATTGCACTACGTAAGTGTTTATTCCTATATCTAGTGCTCTTAGCTTTATTATTTCCAGAGGTTTTCTCCAATTTCTCAACAATCATAGCATAACGACCCTCCTCATATGAAAAAACCTCTATTGTATCCATTACTTCTTTAGTAATATCATCTTGTCCCCGATAAAAGTACTCTTCACTAACTCATCATCGATTCGGCGATTAAGGACACTTCTAAAGAACGAGGTGAACCTATGCCAATAACTACTGACTGATTCTCCTTGTAGTTCCACAAATTTGTTCACCCTATCTTTGTGGTTAGCTTCTTAGTTACCTGGTAGTAACGTGATAAGAACACATCCCTCAATTAATTTCAAGTATAGATTGAGTTATAGAAGAGTTGTGTAACTTATATAGCAGCCTCTCCCATCAATGAGAGAGGAAACACTCTCGACCCAATTACGTGCACATTCAAATCAAGCTCTTTACATATCTCTTACACACCGACCTCACCTTTGCGATGTGAGCATATGGATCCTCAAAAGGTAGCCCCGATAACAAACCTCTAGCAGTGAGCATATGCATCAGACTACTAGTTACCACAAAGATATTGCTGTGTGGTAGGGGAGGCAAGACAAGTGGCCCGTAAGAGTCCCTAATATTATTGTATCCCCTATAATACTCTTGAGGGAGTTGAGCGGTAGGCCGCCTATGAATTTCACTTTCCCCACGATTGTAAGGTAATAATTGATCATGAGCAACAACCGCGGATTTAATTTTCAGGTTGTGATCATCATCGAAAATACCCAATTTTTTGTTAATTCTTCCAAGTGTACCCTAAAGTTCGGGGTCGTATGAGAGTATAGCTTTTCCGCGACTCTGGGTACTGGGCATACACGAAAGTTAGATCTGCAAAAGATAAAAACAAATAGAAAAATTAAAATTTGGAAATTTTTTACTAAACTTTGGTAATAACCTTAAAGTTAATCTAAAAGTCACTTTCCCCAACAGCGGCACCAAAATTTGATACTCTCAAATTTACTTCTAGAAAAGAAGTATATTCAATTGTATCATGTAAAGTACCAAACTATAAGGGTTGGGATCGATCCCACGAGAAAAATAATTTACAATTAACTTTAACCTATTATTACTTCCAATTAGTCAAGTTCTTTCCGAAAACAAGTAACAAACAAGGGGGTTTTAAAGCAATAAAGGTACTCACCTATTTTGAAACTAACAACTGACATGATTAATGATTTTATCTTTATCAAGCAATGATAGTAAGTAGGGCTTATATGTTCCCCACAGGTTCATAATGCGGTAATTCTTGCTATAACAATTCTTTCCTAGTATCTTGCATGCAAAGTAGTAAGCTATGTATCCCTAATTCCTTGGTCCGTGAAATAGGAAGTTTAACTACACTCCTTGGTCCGGCTACGTGTGTATTCTTTACTACACCTTATCTTTACCTCATAGTAAGCACCATAATCGATGTATGGATTAGTTATTACTTCCCACCAATTGACACTAGCCTATTAGAAAGTATATACTAAATCTACATTTATAATTCTTTTATTATTATCTACCTTCTTTGTCTTGTAAGTAGAAACAATGCGAGTTAGTATGCGTGCACTCGTTAAAAAGTCTTCTAAATGAAAGAATTATCAATACATGCAAGGCAATATTCTATGATTATTATTTTTCTAGTTTTTACCTTGTTTATTATCCATGGTTCCCACAATCTTAGCTATCAATTTAATTACCCAAGTTAATAATCACTCCATACATATTAGTTTGATACGAATTTATGCACTTTTATGAGATTGCAGAAAATGTAGAAAATTACTATAATTAATCAATAAGCTTGAAATTAACGACTTCAGCAAAACAACTTCCCAAATCAAAAGTTCACCACTAGAACATTAATATCTGAAAAATACCCAAGAGTCTAAGCCCAAAAAAAACAAGGTTTTTACAAGTATTAATAATATACAAGTACTAACATAAAATGGAAATATAGTTAAGGAAAATATACCCAATAACATGTCTGAGTCGATAACTAGAGCGATGAACCGTCGAGGCCCTACATCATTCCATACTTAACTTTGTTTTCTGTTGCTTTCTTAACAATCTTTCTGTTACCATCGACAGACATGGATAACAGTTCGTTGCTTGCACAAAGGTCTGTCGATGTCTTGTATTCCTCCATACATAGAGTGTTTTGAAGATGGGTACCGGGGCTACTTTCTATTAACATTTATGGATGTGCAAGATAAATCGAAGTTGCTATTACGGTCTGTCAATATCCTTTGTATCCCCACACATAGTATGAATTCCATAACTTGCTTTAGAAACCTTTTTCTTCATACAACAATGTCCAATACGCACCATCGAGGTCACGACGAAGCATCGATGACTCCGAAGTTCGTCACTTCTGCAATTTTCAGCATAATTCTACCACATTTTCCTTAAGGACAGATTTCCTGCAAACAAAGAGAAAACAACATTAAAAGAAATAACAAAAGTCCTTATCCACACACTAAACTTAAGAAAAAAAAATTGAAAGTGTCGTGAAACCATAGTACATCAATGCTCCCCTATGATTAGCTTTAATAAACATGATTGGTTTCATGGTGGTAAGAATGGTTGACCCTTTTATTTAATTAGCTTATTTAATATGTTTAGATTATTTCCATGGTAGTAGGTATATAATGATAGTAATTTGAGTTTAATAGAAAAGAATGTGAGACAAGTTAGATTAGAGTAGAATAGTCTAGGAAGTACTTAGTATGGATGGTAATATGGGATGCTACAGATACATAGCAATATTACGACTTGAAGCTACCTATGACATGACCACTGTATGAAGTACGTATAGCTTTGATAGTTCTATAGTTGCATTGCATGACATGATATGATTGACTTAATATGATAGTTACTTTTCAATATGATATAGGTCTATTAGAGGACTCCTAAGATGACATGAAACAAGATAGGTTGACATCAAAATATACTTTGAGTGTGAGTTAATATGGGAGGCTTTATATGCATTACATAAGTGTGCTTTGTGGTGACCTAGGGGAATAGTGCTCATATGATATGATGAACTTTTGTCTTAATTATGAAAGTGGACTATGATCTAGAATGACCAAAGAGATGTACTTAGCTTTGGTAGTAGTATGGTATGCTACCTTAGCCTTGCCCAAGTATACTTCGAGTCTTGTGAGTAGTTCATTTGAGTAAGAATGACAATAATTTAAGTTTGATTTCTGATGTGTTTTAGATGATTTAATATGCTTATGATATTAATGTTATGCTTATGTCTTTATCTATTATGATTATGACTATTATTGACTAACCCTTTGAGATATCTTATGTTTTGACGGCAGTTTCTATACTTAGTACATATCTTAATAACGTATATTGCGTAAATGTTGTCCATGTAGTTGGATTGATGATATTGCGTTGCTTTCAAGGGTAGAGTTTTCAAGGCTTGCACGGAAAGAAGATTGGTGAGTCCTTATAGCATCCGAGGACACCACACCTACATTGTCGTTTAAATTTTTCACGTTTAAAATTTTATGGTTTGTAACCCAATATTATTCTTAGACATTTTATTAAATGACTTCTGTATTATTTTTAAATAAAAACTTTTCATCTCGTGCTACTTTTTGTATATATGCAATGAATAATGTCTAAGAGTCTTGTAAAAGACCTTCGAGAGGACAAGTAAACTGTGTTGCGACCTAAGAATGCCCTAACTTATATAGTATACATGTGGGTCGTGACATTTGGCATGGATTCCGCACATAAAACCTAGATGTGTTACCCTCTCCTTTTCCCTTTTTGACTAAGTGTATGAATTGGATGTTTGGTATGCTATGGATGATTTATATATTACTAAAGGTTGAATATGACGTTTTTGTAAATCCTCATTGGTTCAAGGACAAGACCCACATATTCCCTTTATGGTCATTTAGATTTTTTCTTAATGTTTTGCATGGGATTAGTCCCAAATGTTGTACTCCAAAAGTAATTAGATGGTTTTATGAGAAATATTTGTAACAACCCTAATAATGGCTATTCTATACAATAATTAATACGCCTACAATTTTTACGATTAGACCGGGTTCAAACGAAATGATTCACATATAACCAAACCTCCGAAACCTTACGACAGCCAAGTCATCTAACCTGGGGAGTTAGTTGACCTAGGAAATATTGGGTCCAGCCATGTAGGGATCCTGAATATGAAGATTTCCTCGGATGAGTCTTCATCGGACTTAATAAAGGGAAATCTAAGTTTGGGGGTCTAGGGGTAAAATGGTCTTTCGCTAGGCTAAGGGTTGTATCATAGTTACCCTTATTATATAATTAATTATTTAATTAATTTGCTGGAGGGGCATTTTTTCGAGAGAGGGCCGAAAATTGTCTATTAGAGTGAAGTCTTGCTCCACCCTGGTTCGAACCTAGGTGGAAGGGATGATTTAAATTTTTATTATTTAAGTTGGTAAATTAATGGAAATAATTAATATTTATTATTTTTATCTGAATTAAAATAAAACGGAAATCAGATTTTTACCATTTAATAAAACATGATTTGACTAAGTCCTAAATTAGACTCCTAAGCCTAAGAAAACTCTCACCTATCACGTCTATCTCTCACTTTCACGATCAAACCAACTCTGTATCACATTCTTTCTGTCAAATAATGTACAACAACATAAGATAAAAAAAAGTTCTTCTCACTTGAAGAACTCAGAACGAAAATTTTAAAGAAACAACTAACCAAAAACGTTAGGCCAAGGGAGGAGATTTTACGTCGAAAGATTATTATTGAAACATGGATTTGGACGTGATTTTTGGAGCAGGTTTTGGCAGCAACTTCATGGTTTGAACATTATAATAGGTGTGGGTTCTCTTCTCTCGTCCCTTTCCGAAGAGACCCCTTAATGTTTAGTATATTCTAATCCGAAAACTACGATTATTCCCCGTTGCATGTCCCTGTCACTAGCTTCCGTGTTTGAAATCGTATGAATGACAATCTATGTTTTCGAAAATATGTGCTTTTGTGTGAAATGTTAGCCGTGAACTATGACTCTCCGGTTTAAGGCTCAAGAAAATATAATGTTCTTGGTTGTATTTTATGAACACAAACTTGCTTGAATCGTAATGTTCATAAGTGATGTAAAAAACCTGATTTGGGTTAAAACTAGTAGTAATATGTATCCCTTATATGCACCTAGAGAACTCATTTAAATCTACTTAAAACGTCTAAACATTTAATGTGAAAGAGTTGATGAACTAGGCTATAAAATTTCCAGAATCTTGTTTATGAGTTTCGGCCAATCTAACAGTATTATCATTTTATATAAAAATGCATTAAAATATGTGACGCCACTGAGGATCCCCCGACCTTACCATTTTAAAAACCATGAAAATAAGTGAGTTAAAAGTATTGTGGTGAGGGGGATTCGAACCGTGGTCTTCGCTGGAAAATGAAATCTTGAAAAAAAGAAATGAGAGGAGTGGGATTCGAACCCACAACCTTTTAGACAGACTTAAGTAAATTAAAATAAAATAAATGTTAAGGCGTGTGGGAATGAAAACCACGTCGTCTAAGATGACTAAGGTATTAAAGAGAAACATAAAGTGAGGTTGTGCGGATTCGAATCCACACCCTCATGGTCAACTCAAAAAGTCAAGGAACAAGAAATTAAAATAAAAGGGAGCTGTGTGGGTTATATCTCATAACCCCTCGGCCAAGAAAGAGAATATTTAACATAAAGAAATAAAAATGAAATGAAGGAGTTGGGGCTTGATTCTGGGTCCCCAAGCCGTGTGGACCACAATAAAATAAAAGAATAATGTAAGACTTGTCTAAGGGACTTGAAACCGGGTTCCCTTGCCCAAATTCTGTATTGATACATAAGTCATACGTGAATTAAATGTTCAAGAACAATTGTGCCTACATAGATCAAAATCGAGATCTTGGCATACATAGAAGACACATAAGTCTTGTATCACATAATCTTAGGCCGATATGAATCACTTAAAAGAACTATGAATGAACCCTCATGGTATGTATGTATAGCCCCATAAGTCTAGCATACATTTAAAAGTAAGTGAACCTAAGATGTACGTAATGAAATGATGAAACCCTATGAGGGTTAAGTATGAATGTGAAAAACACTAAATGGCCAAGTGAATTGACATATGATCAAATGAACATTCACATAAGAAGGGGTGAGTAATTATGAAGATCAAATGTGTTAAAGTTGATGAATCTGGTGAAAACACTATAATATGCTAATGTTAAAGATGAGAACAATCTCAAATGATCCTAAGTAAATGTTAAAAAAACGTACTATCCTATGAGATAGTAATGTTAATGAAGAGATCAGTCTCTATGAACATTCTAATGAAAGTATTGAGATTAATGTACACTTAACACTAATGATGAGATGATAAATAATCTATTGGACTATGATGTCCTCATACTAGAAGCTAGCTTCCATGAAGTATGACTTTAATATAATGGAACTTTATACTGAGCACTAATAGACTAGTTATGAGTAGTGATGCCTTATTTTGAGAAGGGCAGAGGTTCACATAACTCTCATAAGATGAGAGGGTCCTGTATGCCGGGTATAGGTATCCTTATATAACCTACTATTTGAACCTATACTACCAATATAGGGATCTGGCGGAGTTAAATTCCCATGTATGCTAGCATATTTTTGGTCACTTTGGTCGGTGATTCCACCTCTTTTCGGTGTAGGGAAGGCACTTGATTTCATTATGCTAACATGATCTATGTTGGTAAAAGTTAAATTTTTCAAAGAATGAATAAGTCCAGCCTCAAATGATGCACATAAAGAAATGAATACACCAAAGGTGTTAGGATAATAAAGAGATGAACTAGACTTATGTAATGACACTAGGTCATTCTTGATCATCGCACAGCGAACCCGATGAATTTCTTAACTACATCTAAGGTATAGCTGGTGTCTACACTAGCATATGAATGTATAAAGTGAAGTACGTATTAATGAATGAAGCAGGCTCTCTATTTTCTATAAAATGCTCCCTACATGAGGTCCCATATTTTGAGCCCTCATTTTTTGTAATTCATTGTGTCAAGTCCGTGATTCTAAAGTCTCATGGTGTATGAATGAGTTATATTTAAGACGTAATGTGTTTTGTGCAATATAACACTTATGATGATGCATGTTACTCTCATGGCATGACTTTCCTAATCCAATTTGTCAAGCAAACTGACTTTTCTAAATCAAATTTGGCAGGACAACTAACTGTCCTAATCCAAATTTGGCAAGTCTACTGATTTGACTTTCCGTAAATCATTTTGTTAGGAAAGAGCTATTGTTACTCATGCATATACTTGATGTGTTCTTACATATACCAATACTTAGTACAAATGTTTACTAATCACATACAACACTATATATTTAAGGTGTAGGCACAACATGACGCTAGAGCTCACAGGTTAACGCTGCAGTTATCCGGACGTGGAGCTTTCATCCGAACATGGTAGGCCCCCACGCATTCAATGATGTCTGCCATTATTATGTAGCATAAATGTAGTCTATACCTAGTGGAACATGTTCCACTGGTGTTTTTTCCCACTTTTGTTCAGATTTTGTATTGGTGCAATTTTTACCAAAATACGTTTAGTAAAATTATGAACTGATTCTTTCATTTGATTATCTCTTTATTATATGGTTGATTTGTGAACACCTATTATTTTAAGTTTAAAATGTTCAGCATGAAATAATAAAACAATAAGTTCAAATTTTCGCTAAAATTAACCTAAATGAAGTATGATTGACGTATGTAGGCTTCTCTGAAAACTCTTAGATGTCAACGACGCCGGGATCATCTACGGTCTAGATTTCGGTCGTGACAATGTTTATATCAGAGAGATAGATTAAATTCTAAGTATAATAAGTTCACATCAACTACATTTAGAAGTTTCTAAGTAATTGTAGTGAAGTGCACCACTATATTTAATTAGAGACTTCAAGATGCGTAGGAAAATTTCCTTTTTCATATCTTATCTTACCTTTCCTAATGTATTATTTTCTTGGTGTTATGAGAGTGTCTAAAATAAATCTTTGTTTCGTTTATGAAAAAGAATACTAGGAGAACAACCGGTCAAAGGAGAGAAGGAGCAATTGTTGGGGGCAATCTGGTTCCACCCCACACTGCAGTGAAGGAGTGACTATGCCATAAAACCTGTTGGGTTGACTGATGCTGAGGTGAGGGTATCTCTTGCCTATATGGCACATGCCATCACTATGCAGGATCAGGCCATGACTGGCTAGGTAAACTAGCTTAATGAATCCTCCTATTTTCACAGGGTCTATGACTTCGGAGGATCCTAAGGAGTTTTTTAATGAGGTGCATAAGATCTTGGTAGCTACGGGGACACGGATACTGATAAAGAAGAATTTGTTTCCTATCAACACAAGGATGTTCAACAAACTTTGTGCAAGATGTGGCAAGATAACAGAGTTTTGATTTGAGCTTCCGTCACATGGGAGCTGTTAAAGACAGCCTTCCTTGAGAGATTCTTCCCCAGAGAGATTAGGGAGGCCAAGGTTGAGTAGTTAATCAACCTTAAACACGGATCCATGATAGTCAGGGAGTATTCACTGAAGTTTGGTGAGCTGTCCATGTATTCTACTACCCTTGTATCTAAAAGTAGGGATGAGATGAGCAGGTACCTTACAGGAATCAACTGAGATCTAGAGGAGGAGTGTCGATCTGCGATTCTCTACTATAACATGGACCTATCCAGATTGATGGTATATGTCTTGCAAGTAGAGGACAGCCGGAAGTAGAGGGGCGTCCATGATGCTTATGGACACCCAATTTTTGCCATCCCCTAAACAAATTAATTAACGAGCTTCTTAATTCTAATAAAAAAAATATACGTATATATAAATAAATAAATAAAATAACTAATATATATAAATATATATATATATTACAATTTACTTAAACTAATTTTTTTAATATATATAACATGTTTGTCTTGTTTGGCTATGTATTAATAAGTATATCACATGTTATTCAACAATCCTATCAAAAGATTTTACTTTACATAACGTCTACTAACTATCTTAGGTATAATATTGATTAGTTGAGTTATAATTAAGTCATTTATTATCTTATGTTTAGATTATTAATCTATTTAAATTAATTTGTACTAATTCAAACTCTTGAATCCGTTTGAGAACATCTTAGGATTTTGCTCCAATTTTCCAACTTGATTATTTCTCCCAGCCCACCACATAATTGAGGACCAAAACCTTTTCCTTTTTGACTAAACCAATTAGTCCCAAGCCCAATTACGATTTAATTCCCTGCTCAAGCCCCATCTCTCTTTTTCAAATCTCCCATTACCTGAGCCAACACCATCCAGCCCATCTCCCAAACCTTTAACTTTAAGCGCCATCCAGCGTAAATTGTGACCCCACCCTAACACCTCTCATCTCCCTCACGCACAGAAAGTCCAGATCATCATCCTCTCTAGCATGTCTTTTCACCCTCTCGCGCGCAAGTCAAGAGAGACGAGGCCCTTCACGAGGTCATCACGCGTGAATCATCTCTATCTCCCCATTGATTCAACTACATTTTGTATGTTTTTTAGATACGACAAAGTATTTTTATGAGAGAGCATCGATGGGTCAAAATCTCAGGACCCCTCTCGTCCTCGAGATTAAATCGAACAGCTATCATCCTCTTCCCATTGAATATGAGCGAGATTCGTACGATTAGATAGCTTTCTCGCGTCCTTGGGGAAAATTTGAATTTTCGGGGATAATTCATTCCTGTAAATTTTACCTTTCCTCATTCAAAGCGTATACTTACTATGCTTACCCTGATTTGGAGGTTCGTTATGCCTGGTTTTGGTTAGGAGGGATGAACTAATTTTGTTAGTTGCCATTTCGACCCTTGTTGATCATTAAGAGTCTTTTGCGTTCAAACAAAATATTAGACTTATAAGCTAATCAATATGAAGTTTATTCATTGTTTAACCCCTTACCATATTGATCTGCCAGCCTATTGTTTTCCTTGTTATGTTTACTTTGCCTTTTCTGATCATATCGCCGTGTTGGTTAACTTTGCTTATTTCTCTATGATATTGTTCCTCTAATATATTTCTTTTTTGTCTTGTCTTCTTTTTTATCCTTTGTATACAAAGCCTATATAAAATGAGTGTCTAGTGCTTATATTTAATTCGTCATTAACTGGTGATGTCTGAGCTGTCTCCTTTGTTTTGTTCTGAGAATCTGTAACTTCGCTATGGAGAATGATTTGTGAGTAATGTTTCCTTTCCGTTCATCTTATGTTTTCTTTCAAAGTTTGTTATTGCTTAGGAGTGGAGTATAAGAAAACTTGATATTAATTTTTATGTTTGCATGTGACCCACGGACTGTTTCTTATGGTTTTGTGCAAAGCCTAATCTTTAATGGCTCACTTTAACTACTTGCCAGAAAATCTATGTCTCCAGTCAAATATGTAATATCAGAAATCAAATTCGTTGGTTTAGTTTTGTGCCATACTTTTGCGATCTTGTTAGCGGAAGTTCAGTGTTGATGTCGTACATAGAATTTATTACTGTTTTGTTTTCCCTTTTTATCATGAAACATATGTAAGATAGTGCATTCTTTGATTCCTTAAGGTTGTGAACCTAATTTCGTTTCTCATAATTGTTTTTGACGTCCGATCACCGTTAAAGTGCATTAATATGTTCCTATGGAAGTTGATTTCTCTTCTCCTTCACGCCTGCGTTACTTTATCCCAGATAATGGTTAAAAATTGTGTTGCGCATGGTGGCAGAATTTAGATTGTATCTTTTTATTTCAATTCAGTATATTTTTATATGAAATCATTGCGTGACCTCTCCTATTTATTTTATTTTGTTTGCATACGTAATCGGCTTTGAGTTCACGAAAAACTCCTTTCTTCCCTCATATTTCAGGAGAGCTATTAAGGCTCGAATATTTATCAGGTCAGTCTAGTAGATCGAAGAATAAGTTCTAAAAGTCGCACAGGTCCCGAAGCGGAAGACGAGATTGGGTCTTAAAAGAAAATTCATTTGAAAGATTTATTTTTGGGCATAAGCCCTTGTCTTTCTTTTATCTTATTTACTATTGTATATTTACATTAGGACAGACACAAAAGGAAAAATGGATTAAATACCGGAATAGGAGAACATATAAACCGGATAGGGACCCAATCCTCCCTCTCTCTCTCTCTTTTCCTTTACTTCCTCTTACATTTATTTGTTGCTTGACGGCCGCTAGTTTTAAGGTTAGAGATTCACAAATCCTCATAAGGCGCCATTGCGTTTTATTGGTAAATTAAACTAATCAATCTTGAAAGACATAAAAAGAATCAAGTAAATTCTGCAGCTTAAAAACATATGTTAATATTACGCTTAAAATGATAATAAATAGACTTCCAATTTATCGAAATAGTTAATTATCGGAAAACCGCATTTAGGCGGGTATTTTAGGTGCTTAACACCTTCCTAGAATATTAATAGGAATCCCTGAGCTCCTCTTTGAATGTTTTCAAACAAATTTTCCTTTTTAAGTTGATTGAAAACAACAGTTTCGAAAGTTTTCTTAAAATTAAGTGGCGATTTATTTAAAAATTTAAAACTCTTCAAAACAATTACTTTCTTGATTTTTGATAAAACAGAAATGGCGACTCTTCTGCGGACTAGGAGGATTCTAATGTTAAAACTAACGTATTTTGGCTATGTGAGTTGACTATTTATTTGTTTATCTATTGCTTTATTGAAATTTTGCATTCATGGCATATCATAGTTCCATCAAACAACGATTTTTTCATTTCCACTAAATGGCGATTATGCATGATCGCAGTCGTTCCTTAACAAAAATTTTCTCAAAACACACTGACGAGTGTAGTTGGCTACTTGATAGTCAATGAGCCTTAACTGTCCCAGATCATAAAGTCCGAATGGGTAACCGTTTTCACTCTATATAAAACCCACTCTTACTCAAACTAAGATAGAGCGAAACCCAATCCTTAAAACTAGCGCTTTGGCCTAAGATGACCCAACACCGAAGGAGTGTTGGGCCCATTAGAAAGATCACCATGAGTCCAAAGAGACCACAACTTGATAGGAAGATCATATTTGTATGCTCTGAAGGATGTATTACGTGTTTAACTGTTTGTTGTGTTGTGGGGGGTGAAAATTAACTAGTTGTATGTTTTGGTAGATGTCGAGTCAATTCCTCCATTTCAACATAGTCACAATAACACCTAATATTATTCGTGTATGGTGGGACAACCTCAATGATTGTAAAAAGAAAGAAATCTCAATTCACTTAGGTCACTTACCTTCAATAATGGACTTGAAGGTACGTCGCACATTAATCGAGGTTATCACTCGATTCTTGGACGATGAGAAGATGGTTATTCTATATGGAGATGTCGAAATAACACCCACGCTGGAGGAAATAAATGATTGTCTGGACTCTATCGGGACCTGTGTCAAAAGTAAAAAATGTCAAAATCATCACATCCTTCTTCTAGATAGGCGAACGAGTGAAGAATTGAAGAATATATTGTTAATAGTAAATGCAAACTAGTTTGAAACCCACGATATACCACTGCTTAGATTTTTCAAAAGATGATGGCACTACAGCTATTTCATACTATTTCCGAATTAATTCCAGGATCACATTACTCGGAGGCACACTCAAACTACCGCTTTTTCTACATGCCTTTTAGGAACTATGGTGTTCCCTAAAGATAAGGGAAAGGAAATTGACACTCGGGTCGTGATGGAAGTGAACGCAATGTTCAGAGGAATTCGTAGAAAACAAGAAGAAAATAAGTATTGTAGTTTGGCCCAAATCATTTAGACCGACATTTAATGATCTTTATGTCTGTGTAAAAATGGGTTCCCGTTTTCCCAAGGTTGCAACATTCTACTTCAACGGTGGTTGATTGAGCATCTTTGTAAAAGGAACAGCGCCCAGCCAGAGGAGTTGGCAAATCCGAGCCAAACATGTCCTCTTGATAATTATATATTCTATCTAAGTATCCATAGATTTCCAATTCATACCACCAGGGATGCGTGGGAAAGGGTATTTTATGATCTGAAAGAAGGAGAGATACAGTGGATGTTATCGAATTTCAAGTTCGAGAGGATAGCAATACGAGGGGCCAAACTTCTATTTTTTGTCCTTCCTGCCATTAGGGGATTGCAGCCCTACAACCCGGCAAGAGTGATGCAATAATTTGGTAGAAAACAAATCATACCCGTCCAAGGGGAGTCTTTCTCTTTTTTTGTCGATTACGACGAGAATGAAAAACTACCTTTTGCTAAGATAATCCTCTAGGAATTGGTCGGACGTGTCAACATGAAGTGGAATATGAACGATAAAATATATGAAGCAGGGTATGTGGACGAGTACAATAAATAGTTGCAGAATGATCTGCATGGTGTAGTTAATCCAATACCATTCATGGGTCGAGAAATTGAAGACGTACAGACAAGGCTTCAGATTCATGCATACCATTTTCAGCAAGAATGTGACCAAAGGGAACAAGGATTTCAGTAGAAAGAGAGAATTCTATAATAGACAGAGAAAATTTTAACCAAGGGAGTTAGAGTACCAATTACGAGAGTTAGAAAATCAGAGGGTTTTAGGTGAGACGTCAGGAGAGCTAACCAACACATGGACTTTCCTGATGCGTTTGGGGACGACTCTAGATAAGAAGATGAACACTTTACGGGCCGTACCATCATCTTCCAAAGATGTGTTCCTGAGCTATACGTGTTCACCAGCAAGTGCATCCATCATCTGCAAAGAAGTAAAGAAGGCCATAAAAGGAGCTGAGTCATCAACCTTTTAACTCTACAGCGTGGGATTGTTTTCTATCTGTATTCCCATCACATCCCCCTCCGTAAATGTATCCCGTTTATTTAAATTATGTAATGAACGCTATGATATTTAGTGAACTTTATTTTGGGGGTACAACTACTTCTTTAAATGACGCAATACATACTTCACATTTCTAGGCCTACCCTTGGCATTAAGGGTCATCTGATTGATTAGGACGCGATATATGTGTTTTTAACTGCTTATGTTTTATGTTGCTTTGAATGAGGATATCGTAAACCCACTTCTATCAAGAAATTTCTGAAGAATATACACAATCCACTATTACAAAATATCCGACCAAAATTTACAATTCTTAAGTTTCTCAGTCAAAAGACAACTTTCTATACAACAAATACTAAAACAACACTCTACCGTCTCAGGAAAGGCGAAATCACTGTTGTGGACAAAGCTGCAACCATGATACTGGATGTGGATATGATATTAAAGATGAAAACAAAGAAGTAGGTTGAAATGGAGAAAGAGGACTTACTAGAGAATTTGGATATTCTTAGGTTGAAAGTGAATGAAAGAGAAGCGAGGGAGGCGAGGATAGATTCATACACCGCCGTTAAATTAGCGAATAACATGCCACTTGACAGTGGAAATGGATGAATTCGCTTCCATGAGAAAGACAATGGTAGCACTGAGGAAGAAGAACAAACCCTTCCATAGAAATGTGACAGATAAGCTTCAAAAATGGGAGAAAAGTACCCCGTCTACGAGCAAGGAGAAAATAGTGATCCCGACAACGCTCAACATGAAGACACTCTGAAAGACGACAACGAGGAAATCATCCACAAGCCTCCATTCTTAGGTCGTCAGAAAGAAGGAGGATAATGCTGCAATAAGAAGGGAAAAAACTAACGTGTCGTCATCATTTCATATTTCGAAAACTCTTTTGTTTCCTTTCAATTTCCATGTAATCGTAATAAACGGAAGAATGAAAATATATTCTTTTGTTCTATAACAACGTTCGACCTGAATTCTCCTTGTGAGATACATCGGGAGCCTTTCAGGTCCCAGCCCCTATCTTTAATATTTTTCACTCCCCCTCCATGTTACGAGAAAATACAAAGACCTGATCAATAGATGTCAAAGAACAGTTGCAAGAAAGCCGTAGCTCAACATTATTTAGCCTTTCTAATACAGCGTCCAAAACTAAAACAACCAAACTCCTGCTTGTTAAATTTTTTTTTCCGTCCTCACTCGTGAGTTGAAGGTATCCTCAAACAACGAACTTGTGTGTTTATCTGCTGTCTGTGTGATATTAGACATTTTTTATATAGAATCTACAGTGACAAATCTGCCTTTTAGTTTTTTTCCTTCTTTGGTACTTTGTAACTAATATGTGTCGATCAAAAGCTAGAAGATCATACTTATTTCCCTTGATCAAAAGGTCCCGCAGATTCCTTCCCTAGACAAAGCTCAGGCACAGGAAAGGCACTTATGGGAGATAATAATGAAGATGTGAGTCTTACAGATGTTGTTTTTGCTCAACTCACCGTAGTAGAATAGAATGTGTTGATTATGAAGCTGATGCAACAGATTGCAGAGATAAGGGTTGAAATGCAGCGGAGACAGATCTGCATCCACTAGAATTTGTTGCTAACGCTGCTGATGGGAGGACTCCAATCTATTTCCCTTCCTCAAATATGTATCCAACGCATCTAAACCTATTGAAGATGTGTCTGTCATAGATATTAATACCCAAAATCCAAAATATGCTTCAGCATCCTACCAAACTCCATCTCCTCTTCAAAACTACCATCCTCAAATACCGCCCCATTCTCAAAATACTCACCATCAAACCGCTCCACTGCCACAAAATAAAAACCAAACCCAGAACAAAAAAGCTTTCAATCCCCAAACACCCCACCACCACTTAAATCAGAATACCAATCCTCAGACCTACCCGCAAAATAACCAAACCCCCCAAAATGCTCAAAGCCCCTATATAGCCCCACCTCTACCAAAGAGGGCCACTTTTCAATTTCCCATCCCAGCCGAGCACGATGTGCACAGTTAAGAGTTGGCACATTACAAGGAGGAAGAAAAGGAATTGAGATCAAAGTAAGATGTAACGGCTAATATAAAAGAGGAAATCAACAGGCCATGAAGGAGCTACAATGAATCCCCAAAATTGCTGGACTTAGTTACGAGGATTTGGGTATCCACCCCAATTCAGACCTTCCAGAAGGGTTAAAGATTCCAATGTTTGACACCATCATAGGAGTGGGCAACCACATGGACCATTTGAGAACCAATAGTGACCAGCTCATGGGATTAGGAAGGGACGAAAGTTTATTGATGCGTCTCTTCAGTCGAGACTGTGTGGAGAAGCTCTCGAAGGGTTTACCTCGCAAGAAACCATAGAATGGACCTGTAGTAATGCATTAGCAAAAGACTTCATCGATCGATTCTCCTACAACGTAGAAATAGTTCCCGATCAGTACTCTCTGTAGAAGGTAATGGAAAACTCAACCGAGAGCTATAAGGAGTTTGCCTATAGATAGAGAAAAGAAGCGGTAAGGGTAAGGCCACCCATATCTAAGAAAGAAATCGTTGAAGTGTTCATACGCGTGCAAGAGCAAGAATATTATGATTGAATCATATTGCTCGTTAGAACAAAGTGTTCGGAGATAGTCAAGGTTGGTGAGACATCAAAAATGGTTTAAAATCAGAAAAGATAGCCCGTGTAGCCGCATCACCTGGGTCTTCAGGTTTGTTGAGAAAGAAAAGAGAAGAAGTTGTTGCTATTTCATATGGGGGAAGGAAACCCTTCAGAACCTCATCATATTGCGAAGGTCGTTCCTGGTTCCTCAAAGTCCTACCAATCTTGTTTTACGCCATCTAGTCATCCCAACAATCAGAATGCTACCTCTATTTATCCAAACGTGCAAGCTACCATATACCAAAGTCCACCCCCAAATTTCCAAAATCTTTCTCCCATGTACCCAAATTATCTTCAACCTTAAAAAATTTCATCTACCTATTAGAGTATTGCTCCCAACATTGATAACATACAGTCGATCTACCGAGCACCCACTCTTGTTTATCAAGTCCAATCTCCACTATACCAAAACACCCCTATGCATTACCAAGTTCCATCGCCAAACTAACAAACCAATCCATATCCAAATACTAGAAATTATCAATAGGTGCCTCCTATTGAACAAGGCAGTTATGACCCTCCCCAACCTAAATTTGAGAAGAGACCTTCGACGAACTTGTTGCTAACGCTGCTGCTGGGAGGCCGCCAATCTATTTCCCTTCCTCAAATATGGGTCCAACTCAGAACCATCCATCTACACCTATTATGAATGCGTCGGTCATAGATATGACTACCAAAAATCCACAATATGCTTCAGTATCCTACCAAAATCGATCTCCTCTTCAAAACAACCATTCTCAAATACTGCCCCATCCTCAAAATACTCACCATAAAACCGCTCCACCGCCAAAAAATCAAAACCAAAACCATAACCAAATGCATTTAATCCCCAAACACACCACCACCACTTAAATCAGAATACCAATCCTCAGACCTACCCGCAGAATTACCAAAAAGCTTAAAGCCCCTATATAGCCCCCACCTCTACTAAAGAGGGCCACTTTTCAATTTCCCGTCCCTACTGAGCATGATGTGCACGATTCTAAGTTGGGCCATTACGAGGAGGAAGAAAAGGAATGGAGGGAAAAGGATGATGTAAGGGTCGATATAAAGGAGGAAATAAAGAAGGCCACGAAGGAGCTAGAATGCATCCCTTACATCGTTGCATTTTGTTACGAGGACTTGTGTATCCACCCCAATTTGTACCTCCCAGAAGGGTTAAAGATTCAAAAGTATTACACCATCGGAGGAGTGGCCAACCCCATGGATCATTTGAGAGACAATTGTAACCAGCTCGTGGAAGTTGGAAGGGACGAATCTTTATTGATGCGTCTCTTCAGTCGCAGCTTGTGTGGAGAATCTCTCGAATGGTTTACCTCGCAAGAAACCAGGCAATGGCCAACCTATAATGCTTTGGCAAAATACTTCATCGATTGATTCTCTTACAATTTAGAAATCGTTCCTGATCAGTACTCTCTGTAGAAGGTGAAAGAAAAATCAGCCAAAAGCTATAGGGAGTTTGCCTCTAGATTGAGAAAAGAAGCAGTAAGGGTAAGGCCACCCATGTCTGAGAAACAAATCGTTGAAGTGTTCATAAATGTGCAAGAGCCGGAATATTATGATAGAATCATATTGCCCGTTGAAGCAAAGTTTGCCGAGATAGTCAAGGTTGGTGAGAATATCAAAGACAGTTTAAGTTCAAGAAAGATAGGTCGTGTAGCTGCATAACCTGGGTCTTCAGGATTGTTGAGAAATCAAAGAGAAGAAGTTGCTGCTATTTCATATGGGGGAAGGAAACACTTCAGAACCTCATCATATTGCAAAGGTCGTTCCTGGACTTCCTCTAAGTCCTACCAATCTCGTTATACGCCATCTAGTCATCCCAACAATCAGAATGCTACCTCCATTTATCCAAACGTCCAAGCTCCCGTATACAAAAGTCCACCCCCAAATTTCCATAATCTTTCTCCCATTTACACAAATTACCCTCAACCTTACAAAATTTCATCTCCCTATAAGGGTATTGCTCCTAACTTTGCTAACATACAGTCGATCTACCGAGCATCCCCTCCTGTTTATCAAATCCAAGCTCAACTATGCCAAAACACCCCTGGGAATTACCAAAATCCATTGCAAAACTACCAAACAAATCCATATCCTAGAAGCCAAGCTCCACGTCCAAATACCATAAATTATCAACAGGTGCCTCATCTTTAACAAGGGAGTTACGACCCTCCCTGACCTAAATTTGAGAAAAGGCCTTCGAGGAACATTACTAGGGTCCTGCTGATGAGCTCTCAATCCCACAGGAAAGCCTTAATGAATGATCACGATGATACATACATACTTGCGATCACAGCCAGCAATAACATGGCCGCCATGATACATCAGGTTATTCGAGGGCACCGAATAAAATTTTGTGACGATGACCTGCCTATTGAAGGGAGGTCACATAATAATGTGTCGCACATCACTGTGATATGCCGCAAAAAGGTTGTCAATCGCGTCTTTGTAGAGGATGGATCTTGTTAAAATATCTGTCTGTTGTCGACGTTGAGGCAGCTAATGTTTGACCTTTGGAAACTGGAGCAAAACAAGGTCAACGTGAGGGCCTTTTATGTGGTTCAGAGAGACACGTTGGAGCAGTTAGTTTGACTATTCAAATGGGCCCCGAAGAATTCACCACGCAATTTGAAGTACTTGATATAGGTACATTTTACAACCTTTTTCTGGGAAATCCATTCATCCTTATGGCTGGAGTCGTCCCCTCTACTCTCTATCAGATGTTGAAGCTTGTGTGGAAGAATTAGGAGTATGTTATTCATGGCGACGAGAGTCAACTTGGCAGACAGGTGCCGATAATTGATGAGATATCGTGAGGTACAAACTTTTACACAGTGGAGCTGGTAAACTCCACCGGTGAAGACTTGGCCCCACAGACTCAATGCCTATCGTGTACAAGATGATAGCCAATATGATGCTGCAGAATGGTTTTGCGCCAGGGTTCGGATTGAGAAGACATTCCCAAGGAATTATTGAGCCTGTTCCCGTCCTCGTTAAGGGATCCAGTTATGGTTTGGTATACATCCCCACAGATGATATCCTGAAAATGAATAATAAAAATGATCAAGCCTTGACTAGGCCGGTCCCAAATTTGTATCAATCCTTCGAATCCGAGACTATGTCGAGCATGAAGACCTTAGGAAAGGAATCTTTGAGCTCTTCAAGGAGATCGATCCTATTGTCGAGAAAGAGGTTGAGCTAGCTTGTATCCGCTATGTTGATCCATGGGAGGTGCTGCAGAGCTGGACCTCAACGCCAATCTTGACCTCCAAAACTCTTCTGTTGAAAGGCGTCATTTCATGCACATTAAAATCGTTGGTAGTCCGGAAGAGGCCCGAGACCCGCTATTTTTTTGCATTTTATTAACTGTTTCAATTTTCAAATTTTCATTATGATGTTCAAAAAGGCAACATGGCCCCATGCCATGGCCAAACATTGAATTGTTATTAAAATGAAAGACTCTTTGTTTTCAACTTTGTTTATCTAGTTGTTTGATATGCCTTACATTCAAAATTTTTTCTGTTTATCTTTTAAGTAACATAAGTTAGAGACCTGCCAATGTCATGTCATGTCACAAGCTAAATGAAAAAAATGTGGCAGGTGACGACGAGGTTGACGATCATGAATAAGAAAGTGAGGAACCAGATTACATCACTCAGGAATTTCGGCAGTTCGAGAATCATCATAAACCAAATCTAGAGGAAACGAAAATAGTGAATTTGGGAGATCCAGAATGTATCAAAGAAATTAAGATCAGTATCCACCTAGAAGCTCAGAAAGATGGCCTGATTCATTTTCTTGCTGAATATACTGATGTGTTCATTTGGGAAGTCGGTGACATGCAAGGGTTGAGTATCGATGTCGTATCTCATAATGTGACAATTAACCTTGTGTTCGATCTGGTGAAGCAAAAAACTAGAAAAAATTCAAGACAGAACTGAGTTTGAAGACTGAGTAAGAGATAACCAAGAAAATACAGTCCCGATTTTTGGAAGTGACACAATATCCACTTTTGCTGGCTAATGTTGTTCTGGTCCCATGAAAGACGGGAAAATCTGGATTTGTGTTGACTATAGAGATCTCAACAAGTCTAGCCCTATGGATAATTTTACATTGCTGAATATTTTATTTTGATTGACAACTGTGTTAGGCATGAGATGCAGTCTTTTGTGGACTGCTACGTAGGCTATCTCAGAATTCTGATGGATGAGGAAGACATAGAAAAAATGACTTTCATTACACCTTTGAGTGTATATCAGTAAAGGGTAATGTCGTTCGGCCTCAAGAATGCGGGTGCCACCTACATGAGATCTATGACTACTATTTTTCACGACATGATTCATAATGAGATTGAAGTGTACATGGATGACATCATAATCAAGTCCAGCGAGAGTTCGGACCACTTGACACATGTAAGAAAATTCTTGGATCGTTTGCGTCGTTATAACATGAAGTTAAATCCCGCCAAATGCGATTTGGAGTTCTAGCCGAGAAACTGTTGGGATTTATAGTCAGCAGAAAGGGGCATTGAGCTCGGACCCTGTAAGATTAAAGCAATTCAAGAGTTACCTCCGCCAAAGACGAGAAAAGAGGTGATGTGTTTCTTAGGGAGGTTAAAGTACATCATTCGATTTATAGATCAATCAACTGTGGTGTGTGACCCTAATTTTTAAAGTGGACTGAAGAGTGTAAGACTTCTTTTGATGCTATAAAGAACTATTTGACCAACCCACCGGTATTGGTCCGTTCGCGAGAGGAAATTCCTTTGTTGTTGTACCTGTCGGTCTCAAATAGTGCATTCAGATGCGTACATGGTTAACACGACAAGACAGGAAAAAAGGAGAGGTCTATCTATTATATAAGCAAGAAGTTTACTCCATACGAGTCTCATTACACTTTGTTGGAGAGAATATGTAGTTCTTTGACGTGGCATGCCTAGAAGCTGAGACATTACTTGTCTCAATATACTACATACCTTATTTCAAGGATAGATCCACTGAAGTATATCTTCCAAAAGGCGATGCCAACCCGAAAGTTAGCTAAGTGGAAAATGTTGTTGATTGAATTTGACATTGTGTATGTGACTCAGAAAGTAATAAAGCCACAGGCTTTGGCTGACCATCTGGTAGAATATCCATTGTTGAAGAGTATGAACTACTTAAGACTTATTTTCACGATGAAGAAGTGTCATTTGTAAGTGATGATATTTGAGGCATATCAAGGTTGGAGATTATTCTTTGATGGAGCGACAAATCATCAAGGTAAAGGCATTGGAGCAGTCTTAGTGTAAGAATCTTGTCAGCATTATCCCATGGCGACTAAGCTCTGATTTCAGGGAGGAACTACGTTTGACCTTATTTCTTCCTCAAAGGTATACGTAGGCGCCACTAGGTTTCTGTCATATTCCCGTATGATTTTTATTCCTCTTTACAATAGAAATTGGGTCAGTTTTTTTGAGAGGGACTCAAAAATTCACGAAAAGAAGATTCTCCTTCACCAAGTCAAAACAGAAGATATTTCGAGATTCGCAATTGGGACAACATTTTTGAGAAGATCTCAAAAATTCTGCGATCTGCTCAGTTATTGTGGAAACATAAGAAAGATAATTAACTGGGACAGAAATTTTGAGGATGGCCTAAAAATTTCAGCACGGATTTATTTGCAAGCGTAGAGAGACTTTGAAAATTCCCTAACAAATAATTAGATAGACCTCCAAGCATCAGAATCAAAGAATTTTGTTAAGCCTGATATGAAATGCTTGAAAGAGACCCTTTTTAGAGGCTATTTCTCGAAAATTTATTTCTCTTAAATTTTCCATTTTATATTTCATTTGTTTTGGCGTAAAATATTTTTTCTTATCTATCAAGAGTCGGAAGAATGAGAAATCAATGAGATATAGCAAGACAAGGAGAAAACAACTGAAGAAATCCACATAGATCAGTTTGTTTTAAAACTAACAAATTTTCTGTGGACGTAGGTCTATAGTTTTGCTATGAAATCGGCAAATTCTTTCGACGGATGAATATGGAGAAGTCCAAACAGAAGAAAATTTCCCAAAATCAATAGTTTTCCGAAAAGCAAGAAGCATTTTATAACTCTTATGTCGGAGACTTGGAAATATGATTTGTTTATTTTTATAAATTTCCAACAACATGAATATGGAAATTAATATGGATTTCGTGGTCGGTCTTTCGAAGACTATGAGACAGAATGACTCCATATGGGTTATTATGGACAGCATGACTAAGTCTGCCAACTTTATCCCTATGAAGTCTACGTAAAGATCTGAGGATTATGCCAAACTCTACATTGATGAGATTGTGAGGTGGCATGGGATTCCTTTGTCTCTCATATCAAATAGAGGAGCTCAGTTCACTTCACCTATATGGAGATCCTTCCAGAAGTGCTTAGGCACAGAAGTGAAGCTTAGTACTGCCTTTCATCCTCAGACTGATGGCAAGGAAGAGCGCACCATTCATACTGCCTTCCATAAGGGCTTTTTTGGGATGACCATCGGCCTTTGATAGAAATCTCATATAATAACAGCAATCACTCCGGAATTGGGATGGAACCATTTGAAGCACTCTATGGTAGGTGATGTAGGATTTTAATTTAGTGGTTCGAGTTTTTAGAGTCATCCATTTTGGGTCAATATATCATTCATGAGGTCTTAGAGAAAGTCAGGGTTATTAGGGACATGATGGCTACTTCTTACAGTCGGCAAAAGTCTTATGCAAACAATAGAAAACGACCCTTAGAGTATGATGTTGGTGACCAGGTCTATTTGAAGATATAACCTATGAAGAGGGTGATGATGTTGGGCAAGAAGGAAATTTTAATCCGAGGTATGTTGGTCCATATGAGATCCTATAGCATGTGGGAGAGGCGGCCTATAATTTTGCATTGCCTGCTTAGCGAGCTTCTGTTCATCCTGTCTTTTATTTATCTATGTTAAAGAACTGCCTAGGTTATCCAGCATCGATTCTACCTGTTGATGGTTTGGGGGTTGATCAGAATTTGCCCTATGAGGAGGTTTCTGTTATGATTTTAGACAGATAGATCAAGCGGCTGAGGAACAAGGAGATTGGAAAAGTTAAGATATTGTGGAGGAATCATCTTGTTGAGGGTGATGCGTGGGAGGACGAGGCCGATATGAGATCCCGCTACCCTCATCTTTTAATCACTTGAGGTTAGACGTCTTACTCAAGTCTAAGTTTCTTTATCTCTTTATTCATTGTTGATATTTCATGATTGTGTATAATAACTATATTATGATCTGAATTTCATTACGTTAAATAGTTAGTAGTATCATTTGGGAATCAATGTTCCTAAGGAGGGGATAATATAACAACCCTAATAATGGCTATGCTAAAGAATGCTTAACGTGTCTAGAATACCTACAATTAGACCGGGTTCACATGGATTGATGCGCGAAGAACAAACCTTTAAACCCTTACGAAATCCAAGAAAACTAACATGTGAAGTTAGTTGATCTAGGAAAGGTTGGGTTCAGACATGTATGGCTCTTGAATATTAAGATTCATCAGATGAGTCTTTACAAATCATAAAAAGTGAAAATCTTATGTTTTGAGGGTCTAGGTCTAAAATGGTCTTTTTCCAGGCTAAGGGTAGTATCATATTTACCCTAAATATATAATTAATTATTTAATTAATGAGGTGGAGGGGCATTTTGGGGACAGAGAGCAAAAAATTGGCTCTTATAGTGAAGTCTTGCTCCACCCGGTTCGAACCTAGGTCTAGGCGATGATTTAAATTGTTTTTATTTGTGTTTTTAAATTAATGGAATTAATTAATATTTATTATTCATAATATGATTTAAAATAAAAAGTAAATCATATTTTTACCATTTAATAAAACCTTATATCACTATAGTCCTTAACTAGACTGCTAAGCGTAAGAAAACTCTCACCTCTCACGTCTATCTCTCACTTTCACGATCAAACAAACTGTCCTTCACATTGTCTCTGCCAAATAACTTACAAGATAGAAGACAAACGAAACTTCTTAACAATTAAATATTTCACAATGAAAATTTTAAACAAACAACTAATCAAAAATGATAGGCAAAAGGAGGAGATTTTCTATCGAATTTTTGGTGATGAAATTTTGATTTGGACGTGAGTTTTGGTGCAGGTTTTTGCATCAACTTCATGTTTTGAACTTCATAAAGGTATGGGTTATCTTTGGTCTTGGTCCCTTTACCAAGAGACCCCTTAAGGTTCAGTATATTCTAATAAAAAAACTAGGAATGTTCCCCGTTGCATGTCCATATCACTAGCTCCTGTTAATTAATAGGTTGGGTATTTTTGATTGTAGATATTTTAGGCTTGTAATGTGTTTCCGTGATGAATATGTTCATGAATGTATCTTTAGAATCATATGAATGACAATCTATGTTTTCAAAAAATATGTGCATGTGTGTGAAATGTTGGTCATGACCTATGACTCTCGGGTTTAAGTCTAAAAAAATGTAATGTTTTTGGTTGTATTTCATATGCACAAACATGCTTAAATTGTGATGTTCATAAGTGATGTAAAAATGCTTATTTGAGTGAAAATTATTAGTCAAATGAATCCATGAAAATGCACCTAAAGAACGCACTAAAAACTACTTAAAACATATAAACATTTAATGTGAAAGATGTGAGCATCTTGTTGATGGATTTCGGTTAAGCTAAGGGGATGGATTATCATTCTATGTAAAAATGAATTAAAAAATGTGAGACCACCATGGATTCAACCAGCGACCTCACCATGTTAAAAACCATAACAATAAGTGAGTAAAAAGTATTGTGCTGAGGGGGAATAATAACATGGTCTTGGATGGAAAATAAAATCATGAAAATATTTAATGAGAGGAGTGGGATTCGAACCTCAACCTCTCAGACAGACATATGGAAATTAAAATTAAATAGATGTTGAGGCGTGTGGGAATCGAACCCATTTCCTCTAGGCTAATTTAATGATTTAAGAGAAAAATAAAGTGAGATTGTTGGGATTCGAACCCAAACCATCATTGTCAACTCGAAAAAGTCAAGGAAAAAGAGATTAAAATAAAAAAGGGGTTGTGGGGGATCGATCCCATAACCCCTCATCCAAGAAACAGAAAATTTAAGGAAACGAAACTAAAAGGAAATAAAGGTGTTGGAGCTTGATCATAGGTCCACAAGTCGTGTGCATTACAATAAAATAAATGAAAAGTATATGTGTTGTCCAAGGGATTCGAAACCGGGTTCACTTGCCCAAATTTAGTATTGATACATAAGACATATCTGTAATAAATATTCAAGAATAATTTTTCCTACAGAGATCAAATTTGAGATCTTGGCATACATACAAGATACATAAATCTTAGAAGATATGAATCACTTAAACGAACTATGAATGAAGCGTCATGGAATTCAGATTTAGACACATAAGTATAACATTCGTTTAAAAGTAAGTTAACCTAAGATGTACGTAATAAAATTATAAAACCCTAGTAGGGTTAAGTATGAGTGTGAAACACACTAAATGACCAAGTGCATTGGCATATGATGAAATGAAATTCACGTAACAAGGTTTGAGTAATTATAATGATCAAGTGTGCTAAAGTTAATGAATGTGGTGACAACATGATTTGAGGCAAATATAAAAGATGAGAGAAATCTCAAATGAGCCTAAGTAAATGATGCCAAAATGTACTCACCTATGAGAGTGTAAAGTTAATGTAGAGAGTAGTCTCTATGAACACTCTAATGAAAGTATTGAGATTAATATACACTTAATATTGATGATGAGATGACAAATCATCTATTGAGATATGATGTCCTCAGACTAGAAGCAAGCTTCCATGATGTGTGAGTTGAATGTAATGGACTTTATACTAAGCACCGATAGACTGGCTATGAGCGGTGATTCCTTCTTTCAAGAATGGTGGAGGCTCACGTAATTCTCATCAGATGAGACTGTCCAGCATGACAGGTATGGATCTCCTAATATCTCCATGTTATTTAACCTATATAGCAAATATAGGGATCTGGTTGGGTTCAATTCCCATGTACGCTAGCATGTTTGGCTAACTTTGACTGGTGATTCCACCTATGTTCGGTGTGGGTGAGACACTGGGTTACATGATGCTCACATTATCTATGTAAGTTAAAGATAAGGTTCCAAAAGAATGAATGATGCCAGCCTCAAATCATGAACATAAAGAAATGAATGATACCAAAGGTGTAAGGATAGGATAATCAAGAGGTGAGATAGACTTATGTAATGACACTAGGTCATTATTTATCATTGCAAAGCGAACCCGATGAAAATCTTAAACTACAGCTTAGGTATAGCTGGTGTCTACACTATCTTATGAATGTATAAAGTGAAGTATGTATTAATGAATGAAGCAGACTCTGTATTTGCTAAAGAGGCTCCCTAGTATAAGTCCCATATGTTGAGCCCATATTTTTTGGAAGTCTTGATGTCAAGTCTATGATTACAAAGGCTCATGGCGTATGAATGAATGATATTAAAGAGGTTATGTGTTATACGCAATATGCTATGTGGTATATGCAATATGTTATATTATATGGGTAAGATGTTGTGTGTTGTTTGCAATATAATACGTATGATGATGCATGTAAATCTGATGGCATTAATTTACAAATCGTATTTGGCAAGTTCACTGACATTCCTAATCCAAAATTTGGCAAGTCCACTAACTTTCCAAATCCAAATTTTGCATGTGTAGTGATTTCACTTTCTGTAAATCATGTTATTAGGAAAGATCTATTCTTACTCATGCATGTTCTCGTTGTGTGCTTGCATATAACAATACCTAGTACAATTGTGTACTAATCCCATACAACTCTATATTTTTATGTGCAGGTACAGGTGGACGCTAGAGCTCACAGGTTAACGTTGTAGATATCCGACGTGGAGCTTTCATCCGGATTTTGTAGGCCCTGATGCTATAGAGGATGTCTTTCATTATTATCTAGATTATATGTAGGCTATAGCTAGTGGGGCATATTCCACTAGTGTTTCTTTCAACTTTTGTTCTAACTTTGTGTTTGTGCCATTTTGGCAAACATTCATTTAATAAAATTTTAAAAGGATTCTTTCATTCAATTATTTCTTTATTAGATAGTTGATTTGTGAGCGGCTATGATGTTAAGTTTAAAATGATTGCATGAAATAAGAAAGCAAAACATTAAAATTTTCCTCTAAAATTAACCTAGATAAAGTAAGGATGATCTATGTAGGCTTGTTTGCGAACTCTTAGAGGTAAACGACAACTTTCTCGTCAAGGGTCTAGCTTCCTGTCGTAACAATATTAAAGAAATTAGTCGTTAGGATGTCTTTTGCTTGCTTATTAAATAACACATTCTTCATTTGTGTTAACAATTTTAAATTCTTCTCTATTCTTATGTATCGTATGTAATACATAATCCATGTGGATTTTATGATACCTATGAAAGATTGAATACGCTAGTTACGATTAGGGGATTCACTTCTATAGTCACATGAAACCTTGAGTTCTTCACCTCTAATAGAGTTTCCTTCATAGACAGTTTTGAAGAAGAAGTGCTCTAACTTTTAGGGTTTTTAGATAATAAATTCAAAATTACCTTTTAGTTGTTTTAATACTACTAAAATATCGAAAAACACCTAAAATAACCGCATATACACTTTAAAAGACTTTGGGTACATTTCCCAATTCACTCCTAAGTTGGTCGAGATTAGTCTAGGTTGTTGGACATGACTCACGACCATCATCCCTAGACCGTGGATAGGACCACAGCGATATCGGTTGTCCATAGTTTTGCAAAGAGAGTGGAAATTTTAAAATCACCACCTTTGAATGAATTATATTGATTCTTGAGGGTCTTGGGTTAGACAAGGTGTCCTCTCTAACACTCCGGAAGATAATGACTTATTCTAGATCCTCACATGATAAAATAATAGTTAAAACAATTTTCTTGAGCCTATATTAATGTATTTAAACAATATTGAAATTATTAGATCCAAAACGCAAAAGAAAGACCTTGACGTGTGAAAACTAGTGAAATTGAACTAGTAGACGTCCCTATGTTCCGTAAAGGTTTGGAAGTTTCATATGAAGTCTTAAACTTGTAAGAAGACTTTCAATAGGTAAAATAATGTTTATAGGGTCTTAAACTCAAGTACGAATCCCCAAGAACCATCCAAGGGATCCTTGAGGATGACCAAAGTATTGGCAAGGAAGCTGCCAAAGAAGCAGTGAGCAGCAAAGATATCAATGTCCTTGCGCGTCTAGTAGCCAAAACTTTGGTGGAAAATTTTGACTTGCAAAGCAGGTACTTCACGAGGCTCAAAACCTCAACCCGTATTTCAGAAAAAAGATTTTGGATTGCCCCCTCAACGCGTAGCCACTTCCCAGATTCGTTCATGTCATTTTTAAGTTCATTTGACTTCAAAAAAAGACCCAATTAAGTGAGGGGTCTTTTAGGTGATTTAGGGGATTACTACATTTTTATTTACAGTATATATTAGGTCATTATTTACCACTCAAATAAATAACTAAATCTCTCTCACTTGTCTCTAAATTTTTACTCTACTCAACCACCATTGAACAGCATTTGAAGCTTTGTAAGAAGGCTAAGTTCTCAACTTTCCACTCCAAATTTGTGGGCAATCATCAAATAAGGTATGGGGATGTTGATTCATGTTTTAGATTCTCCTTGAAGACCTTCAAAGTTTCTAATTTTGAATTCTATTTTGTGACACTAAAAATAGGGCTTATTATGTAGCCATGGGTTAAATCTAAAATTGATTTCTTTGTGTGATGTTCATTGTATTATGAATATACTGGGATTAACTGATGATTTCTATTGTGAAAACATTCCAATAACCCATGTGAACCTTATGACCTAAGTTCATAAATGTTATAGGATGAATTGTGTAGATATGAATATGATATATTTTAATTGACGATTATCTAGACATAGAATCTTCTTATATTGTCTATTGTGATGTATATGGGGATGATTATGATTCTGAATTAATAATATTTAAAAGAGGGTAAATTCTAGGGTTGTATATATATGATAAAGAGTATTGCACATCGACTTTGAATAGGCATGATACCTTATTCATAAGCATTAAAGAGGGTAAAATTTAGGGTTTTATATATATGATAAAGAGTATTTTACATAGATTTTGAAAAGGCAAACAAGGTGTATTGCTTATGGAAGAAGAAAAGAAAGGTAATTAAGATGGTTTGCATCCTCTTGAACCTTTCTATTGTGTAGTATCAGCCATGTATAATGATATTAGTCTCATGTGTTGATGGAAAGTATAGTTCTCATGTGAACACTATAACTAAGGTTATGAAGGTACTACTCACATATATATGATAATTCTAGGGTTAAAGTGCATTCTTACTACAGGAATCTAAGATCTTTTTGTTGAATTGTATTGAATGAAGATGAATGAATCTTCATAGATGTACGTACGATTAAGAGATCAATAACCGTAAGTTGGAAAGTATACTAAGCACCGAGTGTATATGTAGAATAAGGAAAAGAAACTCCTGCTAATCCGATAAGACAGGTCATCTAAGTGATTTCTCGTGAGATGTAAGACTTCCTTCTAATGCAATACGTCGGGTTTATAGAAATAATATCACTATCCCTTAACTACGTACCCCCATAGGATATAACTAGTAGGTCTACATAATAGATGGTTTGTAGGTATTACCTTTGCAAATGGAAAACCCGTTTTCAGTAAAGGGTTTTATGACTCTCGATTCCATTTAAGCTCTCATGATCTATGTCGGTTATGGTTGATCTTCCCTAAATAAATGAAGTAATGAAGAAATATAAACTACTCTATAACTTTTTAATGAGTTTACTAAGTAGAAGTGTGGGTATGAGACATTACTTGTATATTGCACTAATATGCTTGGAAGGGTTTGTAGGTGGTTATTTATAGTTATGAAATGATTATGATACAATGCCTTATAAAATGAAGGTAAAGAGTAACATGTGTGACCAAGGTGGTTTCTATGGGAATTCTTGGTAAGGTTTGAATTATGGGATGCTAACTCAACATTGCACAAGTGGACAATTAGGAAGTTCTAAGGTCATGTTTAATTGTTATTTAGACGTTATTTATGTATTGACTTCCATTTTGTATTTATGATGCACTAGGCTCTTAAAACTTCATAAATGCATGCATGACATGTAAATGTCCTTCTCACATGTTTTTAAAGGTTTTTATGCATTAATCCATACATAGTGAATTAATTGTACTAACCCCTTTTTACCTCTTGTATTATTAGTATATGTTCCGGCTAGTTGGTCGCTCCTCTATTTTCGAAGAAAGCATGGACTTCTATTCTCCATGATATTGTGGAAGGTCCTCAAATATTCGAGGATATATGCACTGGTTGAAACTTTATTGATTTCTCATTTGATCTAATAGAAGTAGAAGTATTCTCTTATCTACATTTGTTCTAATGTATTTTGTGTCTAATAAACTACGGATCATATTTGTAGACTTTTGTTTTACTCTTATAAATAGATAGTATTGTGAGATTATACTATAATATGATCATGAATTATCTTATGTTGCTAAATGAGTTGTCTAAGTAAACTCCATAAACGAGTTGTCTATGTAAAATCCATATATTACATGTGAGAAGTGTAAGTATACTTCACTAAGTAAAAGTTTTAAATATTCCGTATTATTTCAAGTACATTATCCCATGAAGATTATGCAAAGAGGCTTATATTATACCTCTTCAAGGTCGAGTACGCCGGTAACTTTTAGGGGGTACTCTTCTGTAGTTACAAACTTTGTTTAAAATCGTAAGATATTGGAATTATATCACAAACAGTACTTCAAGTAGAGTCTTATTCATAAATGTGACGTGCCTCTATTATGAATAGGAGTCTATGAGACGATTATGAACATTCATTTCTTCATTATTCTGTGATCGTGATTTTAGTCATAATACTATATAATTCTTTCCGTCTCATCCTTTTCTTGTGCTTATGGGCCATGAACAGAAGGAGGAATAAACCTAGGAGGATTGAAGAGGAGAAAACTAATGAGGCAGTTCCCCCTCAAGCTCCTCGAAAACCATAAAGTTCCTATTGAAGAAGGAGCTATGTCTAATTTTTAGAAAAGGACTTCCATCCATAGTTTGACTCAAGTATTCACTACTCATGTTGCTAGGTATTCTATGCTACAAGTGAATCCCTATTCTAGTACCACCGCTTGAAGGATAAGTGACTTCACAAGGACGATTCCCCCTACTTTCTTTGTCTCCAAGGTGCAGGAAGACCCTTAAGGGTTGATCGATGAGGTATTAAATGTGGTAGATGCCATAGGTGTGACTTCTTTAATAAAAGGTGGAATTTGCTAATTATCAAATGAATGATGTAGCTCATGTTTTCCACGAACAATGGAAGGATGAGAGACCAATTCAAGAAGGTGAATCACTTGGGGAATGTTAAAAACAACTTTTCGTGATAGGTTCTTTCCCTTGGAACTAAGGGAGAGGAAAATTCAAGAGTTCATTATTCATCGTCAATAGGATATGAGTGTGAAGGAGTATAGCCTCACGTTCACTCAACTATCCAAATATGCTTCTACCATGGTAGGGTATCTAGAGCAAAGATGAATAAGTTCGTTATGATGGTATCTAATCATGTGGTTAATGAATGTATGTTACTATTCTAATTCTAATTAATGACATTTTTGCCTTATGGTCCATGCTGAACAAATTAAGTCGCAAAAACATAAACAAGTTTGTAGAAAATTGAAGAGATCAAATCCTGATGGAGGGAATTTTTCCAAGTCAAGGTTTGAGATAAAAGACAAACCAAGGTTAAAAGAGGTTTTCTAATCCAAGCCCCTCCAATTCTCCAAATAAAAATCAAGGGAGGAGGACTAAACCTAGGCCACAAGCAGAAAAAAAGAATGTCCCTATGTTGGAGAGAAGCATTTGTGCAAAGTGTTGTAAAAACTAGTAATGGAAGTGTATTGTCTGTATGGGCGTTTTCCATTGTTGTTGAAAGAGTGGTCACCAATTGAAGGATTTTCCGATTCAGGCATCCAAGGGGAGAGAACATACTATAGATCCCAAAAATACTAGAAATTCTGATGCTCCCAAAAAGAATTACTTTTATGTCTTCTAATCTAAAGGTAATAAAGAGAGCTCTTGGGATGTTGTTACGGGTAATTTACAAATATTTATATTGATGTCTAGAATTATTGGACATCGTGATACCTTGTATGTTGTCACACCTTGGGTATCTTTGCGAAAAAAATCAGCCATAATTTTCTTTGTTATTAACTTATAAGAAGTTGTTTCCACCCATTTGGTGAAATAATCAATAGCAACCAAGATGAATATGTGCCTATTTGAGGTGGATGGCTCTATCGGAACGATGACATTCATACCCCTAGATACAAATGGCCAATGTGAACCCATAACATTAAGTTTGTGAGGTGAAACTCATATCAAATCACTGTGCAGTTGACATTTGTTGCATTTTTTACAAATTTCCGACAATCATTCTCCATAGTCATCCAGAATTAACCGACTCGAAGGATCTTTCTTGCCAAAGTGATCCCATTCATATGCTTGCCACAAACTCCGGCATGTGTCTGTTCAATAAGCCTCGCAGTTTCAACGTCATCAATGCATCTTAGAACACCCAAATCTGGAGTCCTCCTATAAGTGACTTCTCCAGTTAAAAAGAAATAGAGGGCCATACGGCGTATCAACTTCATGTGATTGGATGCAAAGAGTCAAATCATTTCACGTCTTAAAACTATTAAGTGTATTGTGATGGGTTGTCTCTGTCATATAGTGAGGTTCAAAGATCTCGAATCAAAGACCCCTACTTTTGAGTCGCTCCGCGTACAGAGGGAAGATTGTAAAAGCCATTCCTAATGACTTGCTCAGAATTCCTCACGAGCAGGAAATTGACTTTGACATGTCATTAACGGATACACAACCTATTTAAATCCCTCCTTACCGGATGGCCTCGATTGAGTTGAAGGAGTTAAAGGTTCAACTCAAAGATTTACTTGACAAAGGTTTCATACAACCATGTATTTCGCTATAGGGTGTCCTAGTGTTGTTTTTGTGAATGAAGAATTGATCGCATAGAATGTGAATCTATTACAGACAACAAAATTAGGTCATCATAAATAATAAGAACCCTCTTCCTAGGAACAAGTATTTATTTTATAAACTCCAAGGTACGAGCTACTTTTCAAATATCGTTTTAAGGTTTGGCTTTCACCGGTTGAGAGCTAGAGAAGTTTATATACGGAAAATCTTTTTAGGATCTAGGATGGTCATTTGTTAATTTTGACTCATATCTTTTGTACTAATGTATGCCTCAGCGGCTTTCATGGACCTCATGAATCGATTTTTTAGAAACTGTCTTTATATGTTTGTGATTGTCTTTATTGATGACATTTTTGTATACTCTAAAAGGGAGGGTGTCCATGTGAACCATTTTAGGATAGTATTGCAAGTCCTTAAGAATGCTCAATTGTATGCAAAATATAATAATTGTAAGTTTGTTTTGAGATCGGTTGCTTTCATTTGTCAGATTGTGTCTAGCGAAGGAATAAAAATAGACCCTAATAATATACAAGCCTTCAAGAGTTGGAAAAGTCCTTTGAGTCCTACAGACATCCTAAACTTATTAGGATTGTGCGGGTATAATAGAAGGTTTGTTGAGGGGTTCTCCTCAATTGCATCTCTATTGATGACCTTCACTCAAAAGAAAGCTATGTGCGTATGGTTGGTGGCATGTCAGATAATTTTTCAAATGCTTAAAGACAATCTTACCTCCGCTCCAGTACTGGTTTAATTGAAGGTATGGAAGAGTTTGTGATATGTTGTGATGCTTCTCAAATAGGTTCGGTTGTCCTCACGCAACATGGAAAGGTGATAGACTAATCAAGGTGCAAGAGAATAATAACACAACATATGAACTTGAATTGGTGGACATGGTGTTTCCTTTGAAAATATGAAGACATTCTATCGATGGGGTTCATGTGGACATATTTACCAACCACAAGAGTCTTTAATATGCCTATACTCATAATGAGTTGAATCTCCAACAAAGAAGGTGGTTGGAACTTTTGAAAGATTATGACATATTTTTTCTTTAGAATCTAGGGAAGGAAAATATTATGGCGTATGCCTTGAGTAGAATAATTATGTGTAGTGTGGAACATGCCCAAAATGATAAGAAAGATCTAGCGAAATAAGTACATAGATTGGCTCGGTGGGGTGTTTGATTGGAAGATTCTCTAAATGGAGTTTCTAATGATTATCATTAATCCAAATCATTTTTAGTGATTGATTTAAGTCGAAACACCACCTTGATACTCTATATAGAATTGAAAGAGTCGGTGCTTAGTAATATTAATTATTCATTCTGCTGGGCGGATGGGGTACTTAGGTAGCAAGGTAGATTGTTGATGCTCACAAATTTTACCTCCCTAAAGAAGCATAACTTATCGTTATCAAGAAGAGAACCCAACTAGTAGTTTAGGGTCAATCCCATAAGTAAAATTGTTTAACTTAGATTTAATTCACAATAATGTCCGCTTAGTCAATGTTTTTCGGAACACAAGTAATAAAAGGGGGGGTTTTGTAAATAAATTCCTTAAAACGTATAATTTAACAAGTAACCAAAAGCAGATTTTGAGTTTTTATCAATTTGTGAGAATAGTGGGGATTATATGTTTCTCATAGGTTCATAAAGTCAAATTAATAGCAATAACAAATCTTTACTAGTGTTTATAATAAAAGCAGTAATTAAGATATATCTTAATCCTTGGTTCGACATCTAGGGAATTTCACCCCATACCGTAGTCCCGCTAAGTGTGTATAACTATGACTTAGTTATAACTTCGCACAAACAAACCTTATCCTATTAGATAGCATCACAATTCATAGTTTTGAATTAATTTACCATGAACATACTCAACTGTAAGAGGAAACCCACAAATTCAACTTGAAATTTTAAAAAAAACCTTCAAACAAAATCTTGAAATTGATTAAGTGCAAAAGTTTGCTACCAACAATTTTAAATACAAAAACTAGAACAACAACTATTATAGCTAACCCCAAAAATTAGGTTTTACTTCCATATATATAGAAAATGTAGTCGTAAAGAAAAAGATATTAAAATAAGGAAAGTTTGTTCAGTTGACGAGGCTTCGAACAATGGAAAAACTGACGAACCATAGACAAATCAATGGTCTGTAGACTGCCTCCTTAGTCATGGTTTAGAAATATTTTATCTCCACAAAATAGCACCTTCTATAAATAAATAGGATAACCGATAGCATGGACCGTCAATCTATGTACGGTCCCTCATGCGCTCCATAACTCCATACTTAGAATTTTACCAAAAATGGGTACTGAAACCTTTTCTAAACAAAACAGTTGTTCACCCGTACGGTCTGTCAATCAACCGATTGAACATCGCTGCATCTCATAGTTCAACACTTTGTCACACTTCCCCGATTTTTCTTCATAGGTCATATTTTGCACCTTTTATGTATTTTTTTTAACTTGCCACTTGAACATCATTCCTTCAAAAAGAACCACCAAACTTATAGAAATAACTACAGAAGGGATTTATAAACATACACAAATCTTAAGTGAAATGCTTCAGAAATATGGTGAAACCACCGCAGGTCAACACTCTCAACTTAAATTTTTTGTTTGTCATCAAGCTACGCACTATGACCCCTGAATGACACTTGTACAGAAGTATACAATTTTAAGCTCTAGTAATCACATGACTATCAATCGTGACTCTTTCAAGATTGAGTGCGAGATAACGCGCTAAGGATGGAAAAGATAACTCATGCGGATCACATCATGACACAAATATACCATGAAACAGACACTTCTACTATTTTTCCTCTATTCAAGGTACCTATATTCTCATAACGCAACTAGTGCCCTGACTTAAAAAAACCTCATTTTCACATAGTGATTATGTATTTTTTGTACAAGGATATTTGTTAAAAAAAACATTCTCAAAAAGAAGTTCAAATACAGTTAGTACTCTTCTTCATAGGCTTGCCCTTATTATCACTGCTTAGGTTCACCACACTAGATTCTAGGATCACGGTAGTACTTTCTTGACTTCTGATGTAGGATCTTGATTAGGTGTGGTACAATTGGGTACAGTTTTAGTGACATTTTTCATTCCTTGAAATAAGGATAAGCTTCCTACCTTTTTTCGTTGCCTTTGACCCCCTTTTTATTTTGTCTTATCTTCATTGCCTTGTTTCCTTTTTGGATGTTACTTTAACTTCTTTTGCATCTTTTTCACTTCAAACACTTTTTTCTTGTTTTTCGTTTTCTCTTATCTTTTTAAATCAATATAAAATCTTATGCTTTTCTCTTCAACATCCAACTCTTTTGGTGAACATTTTTGGGTCCTCGCTCATAATAGCCACCCTTAACCCATGAATTCTCCATTAGTTGAAGTACACAATACCCGAAGTCAGGTTAGGTCTAAAACGAGGTCACTTACTGCATCAGCCACCCTCAATAAGGCTTTTTTCCTAAGTCGAGGTGCCGATATCGAAGGAGCAGGGGACAAAACATTAGCCTTGGGAAGTTGAGTGGGTGAAAAAAATTAGTCTATTATTGGCTCAACCTATTTGGATAAAAAAGGGACAATTTTTTTTATTTTGTCAACTTCTTTTTTGGCGAGATATTGGCTATTTCAATCAAGAGCCTATGATCATTTCCTAGTTTCTAATGTTTGCAAGACTAACCAAGCAGGTTCTACCTAGGAACCATCTTTTTGAACACTCGAATCTCCTCACACTCTCTTGGAACATCGTTTAACTAAAAGATTATCGAATTTACCAGTTCAGATATAAGGTTTAGGTCATGTAGTGAGTCCCTTCTTAGAGACAACACATTATACTTATCTTATCCTATTCATGTAGGCACAACTGTGGATTGGGTATCATTTTTATTAACCATCATGCTTTTTTTTAAGATTCTATGCTTGTACTTCCTATGACATTTCACTTCAATAAAAAATTAAGCAGTGTCTTGGGGAAAAATAATATAGGAATGGAAAGCCCAAGAGAGTATTATGAACTGAATTACTCAGACTTCAACCTACCACTCACACTACATTTACCCCATTAAAAAAACTTTAGCAATTGTACCCAATGCAATAATAATAAAGAATCATGGTAATAGGTGAAGCAAATGAGTGGCACATATTGCCTAAAAAATCAACACGCGGGTGGGTCCGATTTCCCAAAACCCTCTGGATCATCAATTGGGAAACCCTCGGTAGTTCCCACAAAAACCGCCGAACCATCAGTATTGATCCTCTCTCCGCTCGTCGGTACGGAAAAAGATACCCCAGAAACCATCTCTAGGGCTCACCTCTAACGTATATTCTTATCTACAAAAAAAGTCTTCCTAGCTCGCTCTAACTTTGTCCTCTTTCTCATTTTACAAGGTTTACACCATCTTATTTTTTATGTGTAGTTGTAAATGTTTTTCCGTCTTTAAAATTAATCTAAAAATAGCATAAACTTCATTTTTATATACAATTAATTAAATAATAGTGTTGTCTTGGTTTTATTTCAATGATTAGGTGTAACGTGTTGTACTTCTATTACAATTCCATAATCTATTGTGGAAACAATTTACAATTAATAAAGCAGACAAACACATTCAATATTGTTTGTCTTACCAAAGGAGATATAATTTAGTGAGAAAACCTCATAAAAACTAATTAAGTAATGAAAGATTCCACGCATACCAGGAGAAGAAGTCATGTACATTGCCTTAAAATTGTTGAGTCTTTTGAAGTGAAATAAAATGAAGTTTAGTATTTCCGAAGAACAAATGAAGAAGTGTGGCTTAAAATGAAATCTAAACACCAATTTTACCTCATTCAATTTATTCTCCCCTAGAGTCGATAATTATGAATCCACTAAAGATTCAACAATAACTCCAACCCAATCATTCTTTTTTATTCATGTTAAGATAAATAATTGTCAACAACAAACATCATATTGTAAGGGAGGTATGCCTTGTGACAGAATATAGAGACGAGAATCGACCATGACCTAGTAATTAATGAAGTAGACGAAAACCATGGACAACTATGTTCGAATATCAATACATGCAAACTACCTAGGTGGGAAAATCTGTCAAGTCGCGGAAGTAGTTAAGGTGAATGCAAGCGAACATAAATAAACTCATTGAATGATATAGGGAAGCCAAAAATCAAAAGAAAAAACTCATATGAACTTAGTTCTCGAAGCATGGAACTTCTGCAAAGTTTCCATAGACAATGGAGGGGAGGGAACAAAATTCTCAAATGTAACCAAGGGAGGTGGACTTGGATATTAATTTTTTAGTACTACTCTAAGTGGCCCTGTTCTATTATCAGTAGAAGATGATGCAATTTTCAACCTCTCATAACATGTTTAAAGAATCACTAATCACTCCAATCCTTTTTCCCTCAAGAACATCTATGATGCAGACTACAAAACAAGGAATATACACAGATATACATATCACCATAATAAAAAGCAAAACATAGTTAAATTTTCAAGGTTAAATTAAATATGTAAAAAGTTAGTGTTAGAAAACAAAAAAAGTGCATCATCAGAAATTTCCACAAAGTGAGACTAATGAGTCAAAAAAAAGAAACAAATGGTAATTATACGAGATACTCAAAGATACGAACTACCCTCTAGAATAATCGATATACAAACTAGCTAGCCCGAAGTCTATGATTATGAAGAAAAGGACCCCTGGCATTTCCTCTTACTTACGTACTCATAAACAAATCCCTATGTGCAATAGCATAATATAAATAATTGACACTCCTAAAATAATAAAAAATCACATCAACGACAGAATAGAATCAAACCCTAATAAAACATTTAGACTTTCAAGGATACGATTTCTTACCTGATAAACCCCTATTCTGCCATCCTATAACTTTAATTGTTATGACATGGATTCAAGAATTAGGATCGCAACCGGCGTCATTGACCTCTCAGAGGTCGCAGACAATCCTCATCTTACATTATCTAGTTAATTTTGTGGATAATTTAAAACTTTTTATATGTATAAAGTAAACGTAGAATTCATATAATTATTAAATAGATGCATCATATACTAAGCTCAACATAAGAGAACAACAATCTAACATAAAGAGTCAATACGAAACTGAAGATGAATATATCATAAATAGTTTTCCAAATAGTTTTCGAAATGAATATGCGAATGAAACGCTAGGGACAACATTTACTAGCTATGTCTAAGACTATGACTAGACTAAATTTGTAGCATCCTCGAAATCATGAGGACCTACGATATGGTTTGGAGAAATGCTGAAGTTCAAAGCACTGCAAGTGTCGTTAATCTTTCCTCTTAGCTTCACCTATAAAAATAGTAAATAATAGGGGGTTAGTACACAACTTGTACAAAGTATGGGTGCATTCACACATACACATAAATCTATGTATAATCAATTAAAGCTCTTCCTAAACGACATGTTATTTCTTGAAAGTCTAGTCACTAGACTTTATTAATTCATTGGTTGTACAATGTGGTATGAATATGATGTGTTTTAATGCATTCAAAATATATTATTATCATCAACATAATTTTAGAACAACTCGGGGGAAGATTTGAGATTTTGATCATTTTAGGCCGAAAGCTCCTCTTTGTACACTTAGATTATTTTTCAGTCTTTTTCTTCTTCTTCTTGTGTAGTTCAATAACTCCTTCCATCCTATGTTTTACTTATATGTTCAATGATTCATTGTAGTCCCATACCCATAATGAATCTATGTAAGTAATCCAAGGACTAAAGAATGATTTCCCTACCTTATAGTGGGTCATTCTTTAAACTATATATTCATTACCTTTTATAACCAATTGTATATTAATCATGCAATTAATTTCATCTCTTTAATGTTTTATATGTTATACATTTCATATACATTAGTCTTTGGAATCTTTAATGTAGCATAGGACATCTCAAGTGAGGGCCCAACATATGGGACTTAATCCTGAGGGCCTTCTTTAGCAAACACAGAGTCTGCTTCATTCGTTCATTCGTACTTCACATTATTCATTTCATTCATTCGTATGCTGATGTAAACACTAGGTATATCTAGGATGAAGTTTATGACTCTCATCGGGATCATGAAGTGAAGTGACAAAGAATGACCTTATGTCATTCCTTGAATCTAATTTCACCTCCTGATTGTCTTGCACAAACAATTTCTGTATCGTTCATTTCATTATATTTCATACATTGAGAAACTCCAACCTTAACCGAAATAGATAATGTGAGCATCATGAAATTTAGTGTCTACCCCACACTAAAAAGAGGTGGAATCACCTGCCAAAGTTACCCAAAACATGTTAGCGTACACGGGAATTGAACCCCCTGAGATACTTATATTGGAAGTATAGGTTCGACGACTAGGAGATTTAAGGAGACCCATATCCGCCATGCCAGAAAGTCACATCTCATGAGTGTTACGTGAACCTCCGCCCTTCCCGCAAGAAGGCATAACTTGTCATAGCTAGTCTATAAGGACTCAATATAAAGTTCGATTTCATTTAACTCATACGTCCTGAAAGCTGACTTCTAGTATGAGGACATCATCTCTCAATATATGAGATCTCAACTCATCATTAGTATTAAGTATACATCATAGTCAATACTTTCATGAGAGTTTACATAGAGACTAGTCTCTTCATTATCTTTACACTCTCATAGGTGAGTACGTTTGGGTAATATTTACTTACAGTATTGATGACTTGTCATCCTTTTTTTTACATTGATGAATTTTTTTAATTGTCGTTACATAAAATCTTTGGTGTTAATGAATCTTGTATCACAGATTCTAACACCATCATTCTTAAGTATATTTAACAAAGTAGCTTAGGTGTAAGTGAGTCTTATCTAACCTGTTTTAACACCTCATTCTGGTCACGTTCTTAACTTATACATCTTTAGATATGTTATTACTCACGTTACTTCCTTACATTCATTTAATAGCTTCATATAATCATTTATGGACGATGAGAACTTCACTAAATGAATTACATATGTTCATAGTTCATTTGGTTAGGGCATGTTCGAAATTGTTCCAATGAATGGCATCCCTTAGGATATGGATTCAATGAAAATTACCTTAGATGTTCTGATATTTTCATTTGAATACATTGTCTATATATGATTGGCAGATAATTAGGATTTTCCTAGAAAATTTGAAAGGTGACTTCATAACCAACTTATTGGCACAAGTAAAAGTTACACTGATTGACGTTTAGTTTGGTATACCTTATCCATTAGCTAATCTATTATTTATGTAAAGAAAACAATATAGCAAATTTCATTCATCACTCTTAGACGATGTATTTTTAGTAATTTAATTGGCATAAGCCACGCAATTCATTCAAGTAAAATTTCATGGAATCATTAGCTAATTCTATTACATATTTTTAAAATAATGTTGTAGACAAATTTATTGGCATAATCAAAACTTTCACTACACTTAAACTTTTAATCTTTTATTGTATTAGAATAATAATTCAATGCTTGGTTTGGCCAATCTATGAAGTTATTTTGGCATTAAAGATTAATGAACTAGCTTTGATTCTTTATGAAATTTATAACTACTTATTCAATGTTGTTATGTTCAGAAGTTCATGTCGATAGGGTATGTTGGGACTTGTCTCATTTTTTGGAATACCCTATGTTATGAGTTCATTGATGTGAAGATTAGTATCACTTTGTGAGTATAACTTCACACATTTTGGGGGATAATATTTTTGACATAGTTTTGCTAGCCAATTTGTTGGCATAAACCAAACATTCACATAAGGTGGTCATTTAAACTTCATTCATTGTAAGCCAACATTTTTACATTCAAATAATTTATATTTATCATTCAATGTACAGCCTATAACAGTAGACTCAACTTCATAAGCAACTCATAACAACTTTATCTTTCTCGAACACAAAACTAAGCATTAGGTCATTCCTCCATCTATGTAACTAATCTTTCAATCATCCAAATCCAATCCTCATTAATCATTCATAAATCAAGAACATATAAAATAAGATAGAACCACATACCAAAAACATGTTCAGGATTAAATCCATATACTTAATGAATCAAAAACAAGGGTAACTAGGAGGATGGACGTTCAACAATATCATTGGGAAACAATCCTAGTTTCGGAATTCATGAGTTTGAAACGTTTGAAAATCCTCTTGGAGAACGAATTCGATGAGATAAAACCCACAATTTAAGTAAAACTTATTCTACAAAGACCACCTTGAACGAACCTTGAAGAATCCTCGAAGAAACCTAGAAAATCAGCTAAGAAATTTTCTTTTTTTTCCTTGCGTTTTCTTCACTGTTTTTCTCACGCTTGGTTCTTGTTTTAGTGTGTTATTTTTTGTACTTTTAACGTGTTTTTAGGTTTAGGAACTTAAATTTACTTATTCAACTAAGGGTTTAATAAGTTAATTAAATAAATTTATTAACTAATTACTAAAAAAAACCTCCGAAGTTGAATAAACATTACATAACACTTAGTCAAATCTTTAAATCGGTGTTGACTATAGTTTTGGCCAACATTTTGAATTTATATTCATTAATTAAATCCTTAATTTAATTGTTTCAGGTTTTTAGGGTAAGTAATAAAGTATCCTCAAGTCATTGGAACAAAAAATCACCCTTTTTAACCATCGTAGGTTAAGTACTAGGATGTTTCTTGAATTGTACTAGGTTTATGTAAGAATTTCGATTTGACCCCTTTAATTTAATTAATTAAATGTCTAAGTTAATTAATTAAATGAACTAGGATGATAACTAATGTACCCTTAAGTCTTTATAAACATAACTAATCCTTTGAACAATCCTAGGTTAGGTACTAGGTTGTCTTGTTATTTTTTTAACCAAAATCTTGAAATTGTTTTGTGATTTTGGTTTTGCCCCTTTAAATTAATTAGTTAATTTTCTAAATTAATTAATTAAGTATCATAGGTTAATTAATAAAGTATCATTAAGTTGTTAGGATCTTAACTAACTCTTTGAACCATCCTAGGTTAGGTACTAGGTTGTCCCTTTGTTGTCTTAACCGAAATCTAAAAATTTCCTTTTTATTTTCGGTTTTATTCCATTTGAATTAATTAATTAATTTTCTAAATTAATTAATTAGGTAGCATAGGGGAATTACTAAAGTACCCCTAAGCTTTTACGATTATAACTATCCTTTTGGACCATACTAGGTTAGGTACTAGGTTGTCTCTTTAACTAGTTCTAGGTTAGTGTCAACCTGGTTTTGGTCCTAGGTTGTCGGGTGCACTAATGGGTCTAATTCGCTTATTACAAGGTCAGTTAGATTTTTGGGGCAGTATATTAAATTCTAAAATTTATTAGGAAGTTAGGCCCCACATGTAGTGGTCCCTTATGCACGGTTTTCTACCCTTAATTACCCTAACCGAATTATGTTAGCGTGGTTTCCTCCTTTGGTTATTCTTCACATGTCGTTCACATGTTCTTTAACATGAGTTGGTTGAAATTTCCTAATTAACTGTTAATTTATGGTTCCTTTGGGAATGTTTACTTATTGTCCAAAGGACCCTCACTATATCCTTGGGCACTACTTATGTAACGACCTGTTTAGTCGTTTTGAGCAGCTGATTTTATTTCTGGAAAACTGGCTGAGACGACGGACCCCACGATGGACCGTCATGGGAACGACGTACCGTCGAGGGGGTCTTGTTTCAAAACACTTAGAAATTCTAAAATTTGGGTACTGAAATCGACTCTCTGAACTTCGTGACGGAATGGCAGGACGGACCGTCGTGGGCACGACGGGCCGTCACAGACCCTTTAGTGGAATTGAGTCTCTGAACTCTGTGACAGGGCAGCACGACGGGCCGTCGCAGGAACGACGGGCCGTCAAAGGCTGCGTAATCCCATGCTGGGTCGGATTTCTATTAAGTGTTTTAAGGGGCGTTTTGGACTATTCCTGCTTATAATTATAAAGTTAGTGGTTTAATATTAATAACTCAATTACTTGGGGGTTAAAAGAGGTAACCTTGAGTTAATTAGTGAGTTACTATTGCCATCTTTTATACTTAATTATATGCTAATTAGGGTAAAAGAAAGAGGGTTTGAATAAGAAAAATAGAAAGAACAAAGAGAGAGAGAGGATCGAACGAGAAAGAGGAGAAACAAAGAGGAAACAAAGCTTTGGGGAATTTGCTTGCTTGATCAAAATTTTTCGGTGGAGGTAGATTATGGTTTTTATGCTATTCGTAGTAAACTATTAATATCGAATGATATGTATTGGTAGTATTGTAAAACCCTTCTATATGCTTAATTGTATGCTTGCATGAATGTGATTATATAATTGGGATAAAATAAGCATGATGAAGCTATTGAATCCTAAATCTTGAGAAACCCTAATCTACTTTGTTAATGATGATGCCTTGGTATAAAATAAGACTTGATGAACGAAAGTAGTGAGATTAGGGGATCGGGTGCCACGTTCCGATACCAAGATAGTAATAGAGGATCGGGTGCCACGTTTCGGTACCAGGATAGTATATGAGGATCGGAGTGTCACATTCCGACACCAGGATAGTATATGGATCAGGTGCCACGTTGCGTTACCAGGATAGAATTGAGGATCAGAGTGCCACGTTCCGGCACCAGGATAAAATATGGATCGGGTGTCACGTTCCGACACTAGGATAATATATGAGGATCAGAGTGTCACGTTCCGACACCAGGATAGTATTTGGAGCGGAGTGTCACGTACCGACACAAGAGAGATAAAGATAATGAATCTTGAAAGATGTTAATATACTCAATCTAATGAACCTAATTCCCAATTGAGTATGGTATTGAGGCTTGAGTCCTCATGTGTGAACTTGGCGGTACTTATTAATGATTATAGAACTTTTTGTTGCTACATGTTGAGTATTGTAGTTGATTTTATAATATTACTTTATATATTCTATTTTCTATTTTGAGTTAGCCGATGATATCTACTCAGTACTTGTGTTTGTACTGACCCCCTACTTGTATGTTTCATTCTTTGTTATTTGTGGAGTGCAGCAACCGTGCCGTCGTATTCAACTCAACCGCAACTCTAGCCAGTCTTCATTACACCGGATTTCAGGGTGAGCTAATGCTTCTAGCTTGGACTGATCTTCCTCTTCATGTCTTGATGCCTTGAACTTCCGGCATGGACTAGCTTTTTATTTATTTTAGCCTCTTAGAATACTCTTAGTTTAGTAATTTGATCATAGATGTTCTTGTGGTGATGACTTCCAGATTTTGGGGAATAATAGATGTTGAATTTTAGAAGTTATTGAATTGGTTTTTATTAATGAGTTTAAGTCTTCCGCATTTCTTTTTGTTGATATTATATTGAAAAGTTAGGGGTTTAGATTGGTTGGTTCGCTCACATAGGAGGGTAAGTGTGGGTGCCAGTCGCGGCTCGGTTTTGGGTCGTGACAACTTAATTTACGTGATCATTTTAAATGGTCATGTTAAATGGTAATAGGTTTGACACTTGGATGCATAGTACATTGTTTGAAACTATTCATAATGGATTTTTCTTTTATCTTATTGTCTTCATTGCAGGTACATTTATTTAACATTAATATTGTATTGGGGTATGACAACCCTAAAACTATATTTCTTAATAGTACATAGAAAATTGGCTAATACCCCTTAAAAAATTTTCTATATTATGCCCAATATTTCTCAATATTGGGCATTGGGGTTCCTACGTAACTTTAATAGGCTATCCTAAGGGCATACAAGCTTTTCATTAGACATTATTTTCAAAAATATTACATTAATACATGAGGCATGTTAATCTTTGAAGATTTTTTTTAATTCTTAACAAGAAATATGAAGGAGCACCTACTTTACAAGGTTTATGTCAAGAAAAACGTGCTCTTCCCTCTTCAATCTTCAACGAGGAATCTTTGAGAAAAGTTAACGGAAATCGATGAGGGAAATCTTCATTTATTAAAAATGAAAAGTGTATCACGTTCTTTAGTGAGTGAAAAGGCGTATTTTTCTTTAGTGAGGAGAGTTTGACATAATTGATTCTGATTTTGGGAAAAACAAGTTTTATTGTTTGATTAATTTTTTTCCAATATAAATTGGACCGGGGAACAAGTTTTAATTTTTAAATGTAGGAGCAACTATACATATTTTAGTGAAACACTAAGGACACATTTGTGAGCGTTTTTTTTATAATTATAAATATAGAAAACTTTAAAAGTGTGTCCATGTATATAAATAGTACTTGCCAATTATATCATATTGTAACAATGCTTATAAGGTGTAGCTTATATCCTTGAAGGGTACAATGTATAAGTGTTGCCAATATTGTCGAATCTAAAAGTTATGAACTTTACTGCACTTTAAAACTATCTCCAAAAGTATTTTAGACAACACTTTGTACCTGTTGTCCAGAATTAGTGTGGCCATAGGCCTAAAATGTTGTAGTGGACGCAATGTGACTCACATTAACATTTGTACAGAAGTATACTCCTTTAAGCTCTAGCAATCACATGGCTATCAATTCCGACTCTTTCATTGATTTAGTGTTGTCTTAACTCTCACACTCGACCAGCCAACTCATGCGGATCACGCATGACACAAACTCACCATGTAATAGAGAATTCTAATGTTTTGCATCTAACCTAGGTACCAACATTCCCATAATGAAACTAGTTCCCTCACTTTTAAAAAAATGCTCATTTTCACAATATGATTATGCATTTTTGGTACAAGGATCTATATTTCAACACTCACGCTCAAGTAAAAGTTAAAATACATTTAGTAGTCTACGAAACATTCGTGTACTTATTTTAACTTCTTAGGTTCACCAAACAAGACTCTAAGACCACGGTAGGACTTTATTAGGTTGTAACGTAAGCGCAGGGTTTGGTGTGGTACATATGGGTATGTCAACTGATTTTCTGCCCTCTTTGACATAGCCGCTTAGCTCTCTATATCTTTTTATTTATCTTGACTCCCTATGACATGTTCTTTTGTTTCCTTTGCCCTATTTTCTTTTTTGTTGTTACTTTCACTTTTATTGCATCTTTTACTTTTAGAACTCTTTTCTCTTTTATAATTCACTTCTTTTGTTTTTCTAAATGTTATTTCATTTTTAAAAACTCACATCTTTTTATCAATTAAAATATTCTTTTATACATCTAACTCTTTTCAGACCCATTTTGGGTCCACACTCATTATATGCATCCTCAACTAGTGGCTTTGCCATGGGTTTAGGTACACAATACCCGAAGTCGGGTTGGGGCTAAGATAAGGTTACTTTTCGCATTATCCACCCTAAACTAAGGGGTTTGTCCTAAGTTGAGGTGCACATATACAAGGAGGGGTTGCGACCAAAACACTAGACCTAGGAAGGTAGCTTGCTGAAACTAACTTATTTTCTATTATAGTCTCAACAAATTTTGATAAAAAAGGAACAATTATTTATTTGGTTTATATATTTTAGGATAGATATTGTCTATCTCGAACAACGGACTATAATAACTTCCGATCTTCTACCATAGATTTCCTTCGCAAGACTAACCGGGCAAGCTCTATCTTGGTACCACCTGTTTGAACACTCAAAATTTCCTTACACAATCGTGACACATTGTTGCACTATCAGATTATCAGATTTCCATGTTCAGGTATTAGTTGAAGGTCATGTAGTGGGTGCTTATTTATGGCATGTTTAGAGCCAACATATTCAACGTATCTTAACTTGTTTGTGATAGCATGAAAATGGATGGGATATCATTTATATTATTCATCATTCTTTTTCAATACACACTTCATACTTATGTACTTTATAATTTCTAAGACATGTTGATTCAACATAAAATAAAACAGTCTCTTGGGAAAATAACACCTGCAAAAAAAACCTTAAAAGAGGATTAAGAGTTGGCTTACTCAGAATTCACCAAACCACTAACTTTCTACTTACCCCACCCCAAAAAAAAAAATGTGCAATTGTCCCCAATGCAATACAGAGTAAAGAAACAGGGTGGTAGATGAATCAAACCTGTGGCGCATTGCGCTGAAGAACCTATCAACACGTGGGTGATTTTAGTTTCTCAAAAACTGATGTTCATCAATTGAGACACTATAAATACAGCCCAGAGCAACCCCACACTATAATAGTACTCCTCTAATCGCTCGCCGGTACATAACTAGATGACCCAACATCCAACTCCAATGCTCTCCTTTAATGTTTCTCCTCATCTACAAATGAAGCACTCCTACACCGTGTCAGTTCTACCCTTTCTGTCTTTCTCGCACAGGTCTCATCATCATCCCCCGTAGTGTGGGTGAAGTTGTGCTAGTTGTTATGCACAAGCTAATACTGTGGCTCAGCAAGGACTTTCAACAAGGCCTCTAGAACATTTTCCTATGCTAGCTTAGTGGGATCACTCTAAGGCTTAGTCCCCCTCATCTTAAGGAGGGCATTAACGTCGCTCCTTTCCCTTCGGTATGGCGATGCTACATTTGCCTCATCTATACAGAGACCAATATCTAGTGTCCCTAAATCATTGCGGAGTCTATCATACTACTAAATTGCCATTCGTGCATCACTACACAATTGAAAAATTCAGAAATGAAAAGGGTAGGATGTGGAGGTCTTTATTTCCCTCTCATGGATCTCTGCCAACAACAACTTTGTAACTTTCTACTCAAGCCACCATCGTTTCCACTACTATCACCTTATTTCAAGTGAGGACATTTACTCCCAACATCGAAGACACTCTATTTCTAACCATAAGCCAAATAAATTTGCCCACAAAATTAAATATGGCCCTTTTTATGCTCACTCGCGGTGCTATGACCCAATATTCTCTCTAACCATTTATAGCTCTATATTTGGTCAGCCATATTTTTTACATCCTCTCGTTGTTCTTCAGTCCTACAATTGGGAAAGCTCCCTATGAGGACTCGATGCTCTTTTGTAACCAACTGGGTCAGCACCCCCGTTTCATTTAACATCGTTACATCCTTATATACATTCCATTGATCCATGACGCAATAAAAAAATTTCGTTCATCAACAACTGGAGTAGGATCATCCGTTCTGGGTACAGATGTAGACTCACAAGTAGCATCCTCATCAGACGAGGCTTGGTGGTTGTCGTCCGCGAATCGAGTAGCTCCCTATTAGTTGGAGCTTGAAGTAGTGGCTGCGTTTGAACCTGCAGACAGGGCCAATTCCGAACCCATCACCTCTTCAGAGCCAGATGTCAAGCACCCTTCTACACCGAGAAGATCCTCGATCGGTGAGCCAATTAGTTTGCGCTCCTCATCAGACTAAGAGGAAGTTACTACGTCAAAAGTGATCGTCTGAGGATTCTCTTATTGAACCCTGTTGCTGTTGACGGTGTTGTGGAACCTTGGGGTACACAATCTTTATCTGCTCCATATATGTGTACTTATCAAGAAACAAACGAGACGGGGTAACCAATTTGTATTTGCCCCCCTTTCTGTAGACAATGTCTTTCTTGGGAGGCATATAAAACTATCAAGCAATTGTTAGTATCATAACAGTCTTATGAAAGAATAATAACTTATGAATAAGAAGTGCATGTAATTTCTGCAGTTAGATCGACGAACATTATCGATGGCCCGTCGATCAATAAATAGACTATCTATCGCGTATGTAGTAAGATACCTAGAATTATTTTTGAGATTTGTTCAGAACATGGTTTCTGGTGGGAATGATGGACATGAAAAATGATACATCGATCAATCGAACGACTGTAGTCCACTTTCGTCATTTTGAACATAGAATTTTTTAGATGTATCAAATGATGGACCACATCGATGACCCGTCAATCAATCGACGATCCGTAGATGGGGTCAGGTACTGTTTCTCTGAGGCTTAATTCAGGCCTGTGCAAGTTTCAATTTTTAGTTTCTTTTGTGACCCCATTTAAATACAATTAAACATGCATTTTTAGCACACCAATTACGAGTTCGTCATTACTAGAGTTTCTATTTTGCGCAATGATTTGGTTCAATTTACGAAGATCATTGATGCACAAGTAAAAATATTCATTCAAACTACTATTTTACTCGTACAATGTGCTACACAACAACTGTCCATCATCCATATGGGATTAAATATGAGTTTTTAAGCATGAAATTTATGTTAATTTTGTACAAAAATCAACAACTACCCCTAAACTTCTATATACCACTATGAACAAGAATTGAAATTTATCTTAAATCAAAGTACCTTTCATAGTAGTGGTTTGGGTGTATGCCATTTTTGAACTTTAAGGAAGTAGCCTACGCATTCAAACTCTTTCACCAACAAATTTAGAATGGAGAAAAAGAGATTATGGGGAAGAGAGTGTTCGGGAATTATGATAAATTGATGGGAAAAATTTGAATGATGGGGAGTTTACTTAAAATGTAAAATATGTGGGAATTGATGGGTTGTAATAGATAAGGAAGGGGTTTTGAATCAAACTAGAAAGAGGGAATGAATTTGAATGGTGTGTCTTTTAATGTTTCCTACCGAGTCGGGTTAGATCACTCGCAACTTTGGACGTATGAAACCCCGTCAACGGTCCATAGAACAATCGAAAACCCATACATTATGTCCCTCCATGACATCAGACTTAAAAAAATTTGAAAACATACCTACGATCTATGGACATAATCTATGGTCCATCGATGAGTCGACTGGTTGTCGATGTGGTCCATGGACCTCTTCAACAGATCATTTTCTGCAGATTTTTTATTTTGGTCCTTGCATACGTAGTACCAATTACGTCATTCTTTTTCTGTTTGTCTAGACACTCTTAAGACACACACCCTATGCTAATCAGTAGCAAACACTAATTCACAAGGAAAGATGAAATAATAGGAACAACTAAACTAGAGTAAGATTTATTCAACAAGAAAAACAAAACTAATAGTTGGCTAGAGGGTACATCTTGGGTTGCCTCCGAAGAAGATTTTGATTTAACGACATGGAACGACGCAAGTCTCTTGATTATTAAAACTTCATCACGATAATAATACTCAACTACTTCATGAACACTCTCTGCATGACCCAAAAAGATCTTCATTTTTTGTCTGTTGACTTTGAACCTTGCACCTTCCTTGTTCTGTAGTTGAACCCTCTCCATGAGGGAACACATTGATAATGAGGAATGCCCCATTCTATTTGGACTATAGTTTGTCTAGAAACAAGTGCAACCCCTAGTTGAATATAAGCACAAAAACACCAACTGCAAATTTTTGCTTTTCGATTCTTTGGTCGTAATACTTCTTTATATTATTCTTGTAAATTAGTTTTAAAATTCATAGGCTTTTAAGAGAAACTAATTAAGATCATTCAATCCATTCAGTCTTTGTTTTGCTGCTTCAGTCCAATTAAACATTAGTCTCTTCATTGCCCATATCGCCTTGTTTTCTAGCTTGACCGACAAGTGAAAAGCCCTCCCATATGCAATTTGTTATGGAAAGATAACAATGGGAGTCTTGTATTCACTGAGGTATGCACAAAGATTATCACCAAGATGCCTTGACCAATCCGTTCTATTAGGATTCACAACTTTTAACAGAATTTGCTTTATCCCACGATTGGACACCTACACTTGCTCGCTAGTCTATGGGTGGTAAGGAGTAGCAACATTATGGAGAACACCATATTTTTCAAATAGCCCTTTGAACAGTTTATAACAGAATTGGTAGCCAGCATCAATATTAACGGCCCTAGGTGTACCAAACCTCGAGAAGATATTCTTTTCCAATAATCCGGTGACACTCTTTCCTTCATTATTAAAAAGCGCAATCGCTTTTACCCATTTCGACACATAGTAAACCACCACAAGAATATCTTCATCCCATGAGAACTCATAAACGGCCCATAAAGTCAATGCCCCATGCATAAAATAAATTGATTACAAGAATAAAATTCAAGGGAAGTTCTTGCCTCGTTAAAATTCCTCCATCTCGTTGGCACCGATAAGATGACATGGAAAAATTATGATTATCTTGGTGAGTTGTTGGACAATAATACCCACACTACATAATCTTATGCACAGTTAGAATACCACTATGGTGCCCACCACAGGCGAGGAATGAAACGCCTTAAAAATGCTGAACATCTAAACTTTTGGTATACAACAACAAATTATCCCATCGGGAAAACACCAATATAAGTAACGCTCATCCCAAAAAAACTTTTTCCTCATGCATGAACTTTTTTCTTTGGTGGAAGGTCAAATATGACAAAACCATATCCTTTTCAATATAGCTTGCAAATTGTGTGAACTATGAGATCAAATCTTGAGAAGTGGTCAATACAAGTTCATTTGGCAATGCATAAATCAATTTGAGCCTTTTCTCCCAATTCCCATGTAGCTTCCTTAAATCTAGAAATGTTTTCGTCAACATGAATCTCTATCCCCTTTCTATATTTTATCTTAAAATACAACTCTTGCAGCAATACTACCCATCTTATTAACCTAGGTTTTGCATCCTTTTTCGCCATAAAGTATTTAAAAGCAGAATTTTATGTATGTGTGATGAACCTGACACCTAGCAAATAAAAGTGAAATTTCTCAAATGCAATTACCACCGCAAGAAGATTGTGTTCTATTACTATGTAGTTCTTTTGGGCTTCATTTAGGGCTTCACTGGCATCGTAGATTTTGCCCTCTCTCTGACCCAAAACCACATAAGTGCTACCCCACTAGAATCTCACATACCTCAAATGGCTCACTCTAATCTTGTGAAATAATAATGGGCGCGGACACCAACTTCTCTTTCAACTTCCTGGATGCTATATGAAATGATTCATCAAAATAGAACTTACATTTCTTCTTGAGGAATTTGCACAATGGATATGCAGTCTTCGAAAAATCCATTATAAACCTCCGTTAAAACCCGACATGTCCAAGGATCTTTTTAACACCATTGACAGAGAAGGGTGCTGGAAGATTTTCTATCATCGCTACTTTGGATCGATCAACCTCTTTCCCCTTCTAAGAGATGTGATTACCCAAAATTTTGCCTTATTTCACCATTAAGGGACAAATCTCCCAGATTAGCACCAAATTACCATTTTCAGTCCCATTGAGCACCTTAGCCAAATTACTGAAACACCAATCAAAGGAGTCTCCCACTATATAAAAATTATCCTTCATAACCACAATAGCTCCCTTATTCAAATAAGTTAATATGGACATCAGATAATGATGGAAATTCGACAACCCCTGTCATTATTGTTACCATAGTTTTTTCAGTTAAAGTTGTTGTCACATCCGGGTTTACCCCTAGACCCAACCGACATCTACATCCTCTTTGAGGACTAATTCTAGACTCTTAGTTTACATCACAAAATTAATAGGTCAATTTTAGCGTAAAACTTAAAACTTTACATTACTTCTACTTGGAGGTTTACTTAGACCTCTACATACACAGAACATATATATATCGAGTATATTTAGACCCTTTGTATGGGAAGGTTACATATTCTTCTACTTTTATCGTACATAAGTGTGTATATTTATATATATATACATAAGATAGAAATTTTTTTTCTAAGATTGTCTCATCTCATAACAATCTAACACGATTAGCAATTTTGGCATAGCCCATACCTCAATGTAAAGAAATCCACATATAGGCTTTATACAATCCGTACTCACATGAAAGAAGATAGAATATAAGATTCTTCCAACTAAAACAACAACAACAACATAAGCTCGATATTGGCATAGCCCTCGGACAATGAGGACCTACCCCTACCTGGATGATCAAAGGATCCAAGTCATCTTCAAGTCGCCTTTAAAAACACTTCATTGACTGGAACCTAAAATGTTTGGGAAAAAGGAAGAAATGACGTTAGTACACCACTTATACTATCTATGAGACCATTTCACATATATTTGTAAAACATGATAAGAAATAGGAAATTTCACAAAGTATGCATTTTTCATTCAAAAACCATTATGCACATTAAACAACACCATACCAATTATTATTGCATATTCTTTAAATCATACTCACGTTCATCCCAATACAACAACATCAAGTCTAGTAAAGTAAACCATATATACTATATAATTAAATACATACTCAATGTAAATCTATCATAAAGTCATATTTAACAATAATCTTGAATAAGAGTACATTTTATTATAAACAAAGCAAGAATATTACCTATAGACCTCTATCAAGTCAACAAGTGAAATAACCAAACAAAACTCCATTACCTTAGTTAATCAAGCAACCCAACAAGAACTATGACTAACACCCTACCCCACATAACATGGTATGGGACTAACATCTTACTTTTACAATATAAGACAACACATATTCAGAAGTGAACTATTCAACATATAGAATAAACCCTTGTATAACCTCATCATCCTCATAGATTAATAGGAATTACATGAGCATAAGTCATTTCATTAGAATTCATATAAGTTAAGTTAGCACATTAGTATTTCATATCATAACAAAGCACATTGGTAGTCATCACAATCCTTATAACATATACACAATAATCAAACTCACAACATAGTAAAGTCATTTAAATTCAACATCATACCACCCTATCAGTCCTAATAAAAAGCATGCACCAATATCACATCATGACTTAATCTTAATTAACATTAATTTGAAATAAAGGATAGAGATCATAAGGCTTACCAAGTCTTCTTCATAATTCTTCAGTAAGATCTTACCACAGACCCTCATTCAACCCAATTCTTGGGTATAAATAATCATAAGTCATTAAAAAACATGATAACAAGTCTAGGAGAATCACTACATTACAATTCAATACAAGATTATACCTTAAGACAAGATGCTTTGGTAAATTCACATCCTAACTTAGATCATCTTCTTAAGAACTAGTATAGATGACCAAAATTCACTATAATTTTTTAATTATTAATATAAAACCATCATCCAATTGTTATTCAACCCATAACAATTTTAATTGAAACAAATACAACCTACTTTATATATAAATCAAACCTAGGGTTACGGGTCAAGGGTCATCTTCTAAAAAGTCGACCAAACCATGAACATATATCCTATTTATATTAGAATACATGTTAATAATTTCATTTTATCCAACAAAAATCATAAAAAATCAAATTCATAACATAATTTCCGAGATTGAGCAAAACCCACATGTAAGCAAAATTTTTGGAAACACTTTTAAGGAACTCCTTGAGGAAAGAGGTATCAAATATCAATTAGATCCCATTCCTCAATGTTTGATGAATATTTTAGGGTGAAATAATCCCTTTAAAGCCCCCAAATACCTCCCCTAGATAGTTTTCAATAGTATTTTCCAATCGAGGGAGAAAAATAAGGAAGAAAGCGAGTTTGTTTTGATAGTTGTATTGACATTAATGGTGTTGGGGTCTTTATATGGGGAGTTAAATTGGTTAATTAGTCTTTCCTAAACCCTTAAATAACCACTAAACCTCTTAATTAATTGTTTTAAAATATGTTATGACGGGAAACAAAAACATGCCACTCATACAAGGAACCTCATCGACGCCTCGTGGATAAATTGATGGTTCTATGGTTCACATCAATGCCCCGTCGATCAGCACAGGTCACCTCAGTTTACCCTTCATGGGTGCACACTCTCCAGGTAGTGTTGCCACTAACGTGCAAGTGTCGTCCTCGAGGGACCTTCGTTTGACCTTGTGTAGTCATACCCTGACGTTTCAACTATGAATTAGCTTAAAAACCTATTAAATACCCTTCCACCAAATATCATGGAATTATGACTCCTAAAAGCTCGTCAAATAGGCTTAGGCACGCTAGTACCTCACAAGACCTAGTTTTCGGATGTCATGGACGTTGTCGGATATTTTAGTTTCTAGACTTTCTAAATGACAAAAATTCATTAAAATAGGCCAGAAAAAATTGTTTCGACCTCATTTCACCTATGTTACACTTTAATCAACGTCTTGGATTTTGGAAGTGTCACAATGCTTGATTCTATCTCAGACATATTGAACTTCTGAGTTGTAATTTCCATAGTTTTGACCTTATTTTATGTAAGGTTGAAGACAATTACTTTTTGTAAAATATTGGACATTTTGTCGGAAACACAACGTATGATCATTCATTGCATATGTATCCTCTTAATAGTAATACTCGCATGCCACTAGTGGTGGTTTAGAAAAATAGTTCACCGCATTCAATTTCTCTGTGCCACCACTCTTATTCTTTAAATCCAACCCTAATCAGTTCTCATATACGCCATCTATTCCTGAATATCATCAATGGTTGAGTTGTTTGAAGCCCGTAGTGCGAAGGTGTTCCGCACAGTGTCTGACTTTTTAGTGCTCAATGCTTTATTGTAACGAGATATATTCTCCAACTTCTCTGCAATCTCATCATATGTGCATTGCCCATAGGATCCACCAACAATAGTATCATACCGTGCATTCTTGTTATAATCTTGACTTTTGTAGAGGTACTCTATCAACGACTCTTCATCAATGCGATGGTTTGGCATGCATCTCACAAACGCAATATTTTTTCTTAAGAGCTACTCACCAACACTCTAGGTAATGCCATGAAGTTGTTAACCTTATCCTTGTGATTAAGCTTATTGGAAACAAGATAGTACCTCACTAATAACTGATCTCTGAAATGATCTCTGTATAGATCGAATTGAACGGTTTCTCAGCAAAAAAATATAGTGACATTGCTTGTTAGTGATAAAGGAAACAGTCGCAAGCCAATAAATTAATTTCCAAATCTTGTCTACCCACACAACTTTTGCAAACAAGCCTACGTTTTGCGATGTGAGCATGAACATTTTCAGATGGTTGTCACCAAAATAATCCACATATGGTGACAATATGCATCAAGATACTCGTGACCATGAATGTTTACCAAATAGGCTGTGGGGGAGAGGGGTAAGAAAAGAAGTTCGTCGGAGTCTGCAATGTTCGTGTTGCCCTTATAGTAATCTTGATGTCGTGGCCTACTTGAGGTAGCAAACCAAAGGCATCACCTATCTAATTTTGAAAATTCGCCTGTTGTTGTGCCTCAACTGGTAATTAAGCATTACAGCCTACTCCATCACCTTGATTCCCTTTATTAGTATTAGCTGGAACTCCTTGATTGTCCGGTCCTAAGGTTTGGTTGAGCGCAGGATGGTATGGAATGAGTGGTTCTCCTTATCTCCATGAACATGGAATATATAGAGCTAGACCTCAAATAAATGAATAAAAAATAAAAGAAAAATCAAGAAATGGTTGACTACATTTCAATAATGTAATTAGATTTAATCTAAAATCTTGATTCCTCGGTACCACTGCCAATATTTGATACTCACTATTTATACCTCCCTAAAAAAGTATAGGCAGTTGTGATATACCGTGGTTTCACTATATTTTTAATGTTTTTTCCTTATGTTTAGTGTGTTTCCAAAAGGCTTTTAATGTTGATTTTTATGTAAGTTTCTCTTTATTTGAAGAAAATCTGTCAAAATATGAACCCAGAAGTTTTTGAGCAAGAAATGCAGAATAGTTACTACCTATGGATCTTATGACGGTCCTTCGAGGTTGCAACGGTCCGTAGGTGGAAACGTAGTGAAGCTGCTAAAGGAATATGGGGAAGTCTGACCAAGTGTTGGATTACGTAAGTTCTTGAATAACCGTCATAGCCTCGATGGTCCGTCATACTGTTTCGTCGCGATGATCATACAGTAGTCCAAGTACCCATTTCCAAGAAGATAAAGTGTTATGGAACGGATACCCTCAACGAAACGTCGTGCTTGGAACGGTCCGTCATACCTGTTCGTCTAGGGTTATGAAGAAAGCAACAGAAGGATTTTTAAAGTATAGGATGACGGAGGACATAACGGCCCGTCACAAGGTCTGTCGACTCGGACGCGTTTTGACAGATTTTTAGCAATTACTATCCTTATTTTTTGAGGTTTTTGTTTTTTTAAATAGTTGGAAAAACCTCATTTTTTCGAGTTAGAGTCTTTGTGTTAGACTCTTCGTAAGTAGACTCTTTTAGATAAGACTTTTTGATTGTTAGAATTTTTGAGAATCTTTAGTCCTTGATTAATTTCAGTAATGGAGACACTTTTTCTAGAATTGATTGTTTTTTCTTTTGTTGATTAATCAAGTGAACTTATGGATTTTATTCTTTTTCATTGAAGTAAGTGCATGAATTCTTATATTACATATATGAATATTGTTATTATGACTATGGGTAACTAAACTCCATAACTAGGGTTTTGGGAACCATGGGTGAATAATGAAGTAAAATCTAACTACAATAACAATACTAGAATAGTGTCTTGAATGTATTGATAATTCTTTTCTTATAAGTCATTGTTACAGATGAAAAGCATTAGAACTCGCCTTAATACTACTTGCCGGACCAAAGAGGTAGATAATAGGAATAGAATTATCAACATAGATTTAGTTTATTCTATATAATAGGCTAGTAATGATTGGTACGAGGTAATAACTTAGTCAAATATCGAATAGAATGCTTAATATGAGGTAAAGGTAAGGGTTACTAAAGAAACACATGTAGCCGGTCCAAGGTGCGGAGTAAAATTTTCTCGATGCCAGTACAAGTATTTTGAAATGCATAACTTATCACTTTGCACGCAAGATACTAGGAAAGAATTGTTATTGTTAGAATTATCAATTTAGATAATTGTGGGGAACACTTTAACCCTAGTTACATTCATTAATTTATTAAACTACAAGATTTGAATCTGTTAGTTGTTTGTTTAATTTAGGTAGTTATTTTCATTAATTTACAAATAAAAGCCCCCCTTTTATTGTCTTTTTTTTTCTAAGGAAATAATTCACTAAATAATAGTAATAATAGATTAAATTTAAGTATGAACAATTTTCCTCGTGGGAACGATCCCAACCACATTAGTTGGGTTCTTTAATCGATACGACCGCTTTACTTATTATTTGAGAAGTAAGTTTGAGTGTATCAAGTTGTAATCACGTAAAGAAACCAACTAATAGGTTAGGGTCTATCCCATGAGGAAAATGGATTATACATAGATTTATCTCACATTTATGTCTGTTTAGTTAATGTATATCCGAAAACAAGAAGCGCTTGATTTTACGTTATGGCACCACACGTTTTTTCTTTATTTAACGTCGCATCATGACACATTTACTCCAAAGACACTTTCAATGGGACATTGATGGAATGTTTTTTCAACATAGTGATAAATCATTGATCTTTACCATATTTCGTTTTCTTCATTAATCTTTGTAGGAATGGAGTGGACGTCTAGGGATGGGGACAACTTTCTGAGAAAAATCTTCCTCTTTCGATGGTGCATCACCCAACCGTCCACTAGCTTATATATCCTCATATTCCTTTCTAACATCTCCTTAAACTACAAATGACGTAGGTGGATTGATAATCTGCTTACCTCCTCCAGTAGTGATTGCCATACAATGCCAATCATTCTTAGCAATCTGGATAGTGTTGCTTAGGAGAGTGTAAGGTTGGCGTGGGTTTACAATAGTAGACAACTGATTCATCTGTAGGTCAAGTTTATTTAGAGAGACTGCATATGCATCCACTTATTGCCCAATGCCTGATACATCAGCTCTAAGGTCCTTTACATTTTCATCAATTGCATCAAACATCCTTTTCTGAAATGCAATGTCCATGTTTTGAGGTGGAACACATGGACCACCCTTTTAACTACTGTTTCCATAATTGTTCATTTCAAAATTGTATTGGCGATTATAGTTCCAATATTGGACATATTTACCCTCTAAATTGTATAGGTACGACCTTGGATTCCTTCATAGTTTAGAAATTATCCTAAATGGAAACTTGGTCGTTTGGTAGGAAATATCCCCGTCTTATCATTGAATGCATATTTATCTTCTTCATAATAGTAATCATCTTCCAGTGGTGGTGGTTTAGCAAAATATTTCACCGCATTTGGATTATTTGCGCCTTCACGCACATGCTTTTAAACCAACCCTAATACAGTTCTCATATGTGCCATCGCTTCATGAATATCATATGTAGTTGAGTTGTTTGTATTCTGTAGCGAAAAGTTGTTTCTCCCATTATCTGACTTTATAGTGCTCCAAGCTTTGTTGTTTGGTGATATCTTCTCCAACTTCTCTCAAATATCAGCATATGAGCATTCACCATTGTAGCCACCCGCAATAGTACTAAGCGCTGCTTTGTTGCTATCACTTCGACCTCATAGAAGTATTCTTTCCGTTACTCATCATCAGTGTGGTGGTTTTTGATGCCTTTATGCTACTCCCTTATTCTCCTGACAGTGCCAGTAAATTTTTCATCTTATCCTTGTTGTTGAGCTTCTTAGACTTTTGATAATACCTATATAATACTATATCTCTTAAATGATCAAAAGTATCGGTAGAGTTGTAGGTCAACTCAATGAACCACATAATGTCATCTTCTTTCAATGATAAAAGAAACACTCCCAACAGGATGACGTTCATATCCATATCTGGTCTATCCACACAACTTTTTCATACAGACCTCTGTATAGCTAGATGGGTATGTGGGTCTTATGATGGAAGTCTCGACAAAAAGCCCCTCATGATGAGCATCTGTATAAGGCTAATCGTCACCAAGAAAGTGTGCCTAGGGGCAAGTTGGGGTAGGAAAAGATGTCCATCGAAGTCTGCAATGTTCATTTTTTTCCTATAGTAATCTGAAGTCATGGGGATGCTTGAGGTTTCAACCCCAAGGAATCATCTTACTGATTTTTAGCGTGCGTCTTTTGGTGTACCTCAACTTGAAATGGAGTCTTGCGGCCTGCTCTATCACGTAGATTCCCTTTGTTAGAATTAGCTGGAACCCCTTGTTTCTCCATCCATCATAAGGTCTAGTTAAGTTCTGAAAAGTATGGAGTTAGTGATTCTCCATGGCTTCGTCTTCTTGGGATACATTAGAGCAAAACCTAAGAGAAACATAAACAAAAAGGAAAACTAAAATAAGGAAATAGTTGACTAAATTTGAACCTAATTAAAGTTAATCTAAAATACAAATTCCTAGGTAGCATCTTTATAATATGATGATCTGAAATAATACCTCCCTAAAAAAGCATAAGCGATTGTTATCATGTGTAGAATCTTACTATTAGGTTGGGGTTGATCCCACAAGGAAAATGGTTTAGACTTAGATTTAATTCACAATTATGTTAGTTTAGTCAATGTCTTTCTGGAATCAAGAAATAAAAGGGTAGATTTCTGAAACAAATTGCTTAAACATTATAATTTAACAAGCAACCAAAAGTACATTTTGAGTTTTTATCAAGTGTTGATAAAAAGTAGTCCATATGTGTTCCCCACACGTTCATAACACCGTATTCCTATAAATACCTATTCTTTCCTAGTGTTTTAAATGCAAAGTGGTAAGTTAGATATCTCCAAAGCCTTGGTCCGACATCCATCGAATATCACTTCGTACCATGGTCCGGTTAGTTCTTTAAAAGATAGTTTCCATTACCTTTACCTTATATTATCCATTATATTCGTTGTATAGGTTAGCTATTACTTCGCACCAATCGACACTATCCTCTTAGATAGTATCACACTAAATTTATGTTGATAATTCTTTTCCCATTCCTACCTCCTTTGTCTGGCATGTATCAACAAGGCGAGTTCTAATGCAATCACGTGTAAAGACTCCAAAGCAAATGAAATATAAATGCATGAAAAAACACTATTTGACAATTCCTCAATTTGTAGTTACACTTTCTGTATTACCTATAGCTCTCGCAACCCTATTTATGGATTTAGTAACCCATGCAAGAAAGATCACAATTCATTGTTTTGAATGAAAAAATCATGAACATACTCAACAATAAGAAGAAACCCACAAATTCAACATGAAATTGCAAGAAAATCTTTCAACCCAAATTCAAAAATTTATTAATTGCCAAAGTCTGCAACAAACAATCTCCAATATACAAAATAGAACAATAACAATAGTAGCAAACCCCAAATATAAGATTTTAATGCACTATATATAGAAAACATATTCCTAAAGAAAAATTAATTAAAAAAGGAATGTTTGATCACTTGAAGTGGCTTCGAGTAATGGACCAACTTATTGACCGTCTACCAATCAACTGTCCCTAGACTACCTCCTTTAGTGAGGACTTAGATATATTTTTGCTCAAGTAGATAGCACCTTCTATGAATAAATCGATGGACTAACACCATTGTCGGTAGATTTATCAACTGTCCATCGATGCCCTATAAAACTCCATAATTTGAATTTTTCCAGGACCTGGTGTGAGAACCTTCAATGAACCAAACAACGGTTCACCAGTATGATCCATCAATCAATTGAGTGAGCTTTATTAACTCTTATAGTTCCACACTTGGTCAGACTTCCCTGATTTTCCGCTAAAGTCTTGAGTTGCTCATCTACCGTCATCAACTACGTGCCTTATTTGGCTATTCAATAAATTAAAGATCAAGAGTATTATTGGTAGTGGATTAAGAAATGTCATGTTTTCATCATATTTATTTCATAGAAATGTAAGACTCAAGGGGTGTTTTGAAATAAGTTTGCACACTCGTAAGGTAGGACAGAAAAGAGCTATATGTCAAATTGGTTCAAACTTTATAGAGATTTCCTAAGATTATATCATGATATTACATCAATTGGTGAACTGGACAAATAGGGAAAATTCAGGATGTCATTATGTAAAGTTCATGGTAAGCTCATCATAGAAGGAATTAACACCAAAGTGAAACAAGACTCCAGACTTTTTCTAGTGTGCAATGTTCACCGCATGAAACTCGAATTGATACTTCGCTTCTCAGAATGAGAAGAAAAAAGTTCTCATATTGTCCATTCATCTTCATTTTGCCTCATTATTTGCGCACATTCATGTTTGTTTGATATTTAATTATTAAAATCGAAATTCAAATTTGTCAAAAAATATCAACCTTTGAGTATATACAAGAGGTGGGAAAATCTTTTTCGAACGGGTAAAAATCATTTGCAATTGAGGCACAAAGATGCAAAATCTCAAACATCCAAAAAATGAGAGTAAGAGTTTTTTTAAGCATACTGACCCACATACATCAACAAAATAGAGAATAATATTTACATAAAGGTGAGACTTGAACCACCATAAATAACGATCATTTCTCCTCAAATTCAAAACAAAGAGAGTATAAAAAAAATCAAAATATAGTAGGACAGAGAGGGGCACAAAGAGATATCATGTCTACACAGTCCCTTCACCTGTCTGGGTATCAGTGCCTGATGTATCACGCTTATCTTGTGCATCAGCTTCCGATTTTGCCTCAAAACAACCAGCTCTACTTGAGACATGTGAACTTGCTAGCGAACACTCCATAACATTATGTACCATTATCCCTTCATTCTCAGCGAGACCATTTGAAGCTTTCTCAATTATTAAAGCATGTCCTCATCAGTCTATTCCTTAGACTCAAGATCAATTGTCTGCATAACTCTAACCTTATCTCAAGTGGTGGCCGAAGGAATCCCTGGCACATATATGATCTTAACCGTCTCGAATACCATGGACATATAAATTTATTTCAACTTATCCACATCCTTCCAAAACATGGATATAGTGGCCTTTAAAGCCGACACTTGCTTTGTTGTAACTTGTTCATGATTACACACAGCTATTCTTACCACAAGGGTAATAATAGTATTACTCAAGGGTAAGAGAGCATCAACAGGGGTAGTATGAATCCTTTTTCGAATGGAGATCTTGAGTCTAATAGCTCGATGATCTAAAAGCTAGGAAATCTATCTTTTCCAATGTTTCACATCCGGGATCACCCTTTAAAATAAACATTGTCGTCAGACATGGAGAGGACTAAGAGTAACCTCTTAGAATCCATCCTTACATTTCATAGGTTAAGTTGCAAAAAAATTAACACTTTTCATCTACTTCTACATTGAGGTTTACATAGACCTCCCTCTTACACATATTATATATAGAGAGAGTTTACAAAGACTATCACATAGAAAGAACTACATAGGCTTCTACTTTTATTTTACATACATATACATAAATATATTCTAATAAAAAGTCTAGGATTAGTGTAACATTTAAATCATCTAAATTGTATACAACATTCGGTTACAGCCCTTACTTTACTTCAATAAAAGCTACATATGGGCATATGCAATAATTGTCTTCAGATTAAAAGGAGAGAACTAAATGACTTTATGACTAATACAATATCAATTGCTAGATACTGTCATCGTCCTAAGAATGTGACGACCTACCAAACTGGGAGGATGAGAATCCAAGTCATCTTTAAAAGACACTTATAGAAGCTCAACGGTCGGAACCTACATAACTATGGAAACGTAGAAATATGGGTTAGTACACCACTTGTATTATGTATGGAAACATGTACATAAAACATTTGAAATCATGTTGAAAGGGACATTTTTCTAAACCATGTTAGTTATTTTGAAAAGCCTTATGCACAACCAAGAACACTTATGAACTAATAAAAACATATTCCTAATACAAGATCATATATAATAGGAGACCTATATTATTAAGTATAATCAAGTCACGTGTATCATAGCATTTTGAGTAAATAACAAACACAATTGTAACATAATGTTATAAAAACGAAGCATGTTTAAAAGTTTGTAACACCACATATACAAGATCCTTACTCATAACCCACTATCTACTCTACAAGTGAAATGAACAAGTAGCCCAATAACCATAATTTACCATGTAAACCAAAAAACATATCATATGCATTGCCTAACTTCACATAACATAGTTATAAGAGTAATCATCAGTATATTTAGCAATATAGACCAATAGCATGTTCATACATGAAACTCACATCATATAACATCATCGACATGTAAATTCAACATATGCAGAACATTTAATTTATAATACATAAGAACAACCTCATAAGAATTCTCTCAAGGCTAGCTAGTGAAAAACATAGTTAGAGTCTCATACCCCTACCTAGACTAAGTCCAACCCCTTAGGTAACCCTAGTTAGTGTTCAATTTATTACTTCATTTTACTTTTGGCAACACTTTCCTTAACATACATAGACCACATGATATAAATACGGAATTCGATGTCATGATACCCTATATCAAAAGAAGGTGGACTACTTGCCAGGGTAGTACTAAAACATGAACAATGCATCTATGTGAATCCACTAGCTGGTATTCCTATGGGGGAAACATAGCACTAGGAGAGATACTTTTTACCCTCTTAATTGACTTTGAATTATATTCTCCAATGTCATGAGCAACATAGAAAACTTGTCTTCCCATATTGGGAAGGGACACTTCTTACTTCTTGTTCACTCGGTGCTAAGCTAGAGTCCCTCTTTGAAATGTCTATAAGATTTTATTAACCATCATAGATTTGTATAGGACATTGTAGACTAACCCCTTGTATATTAATAATCATTATCTCATTAGGAGTTGCATGAAAATATCCATTTAATACAACCTTCATATGTGAGATCAATATATTATCATCATCAAGTCATAATAAGGCACATACGCAATTCATCACCATCCTTAGATCATTTACTCTTCAACATAATATCTTACCTTCAAATAATAAATTCATTTCAATTTCATCATCATACCATCACCTTCTTAATATAATCAAAGGACAAGCTTCAATTGAACTTCATCACCAAGTACAAGCCATCAAAATTGAAGCAAAAGTTTGAGATCAAAAAATCATACCAATTCTCCTTCAAAAACCATCATCATTGGTATTACCCTCAACCAAATGAATATCATCCATAAATAGGTGTTATAAAATAATTCAATAGTAATTAACACAAGAACTAACTCAATTTCATCAATACTAATCAATTAAACATGAGTTCATAACCCCGGGTTACTAAATATGGGTCAATTCGTGATATATTCCACATACTAGGTTAATTAATCAAGAAAAATCATAATTGAACAATAGTACATAATAGTATTATAATAATTATAAAAATAAACTATAAACAATAAAAGTTAGAAGATCTATTTCGCATTATTAAGAAACCTATATGAAATAATCTTTTTGAAACAAATTTTGGAAGAGTCCATTGGGGAAAAGAATCCCAAAGGTGAAAGGTTTTCATTCCTTTTTTCCTTGATAATTATGGATAAAGTTGTATTCTTGCTTCACTAGAACCCTTAGACCTTGGTCTTATTTTGAGTTTTTTTGGGAGGGAGAAAGTAGAGAGAAGGAAGAGCAATTTCGATTTGGAAATTTATAATGTTTTTAGTTGGGTTTATGCTTAGGGTAGTTTATATTGTCAATTAATTAACTTAATTAGCAAACCCTTAACCCCTAATCAAACCCCTTACTAATTATCTAATTAAACTAATTCACTTAAACTTAACAATGAAAACTGTGGAAGAACCTACGAGGCCACGATCAACGGTTAATAGTGAAACCTACGCCCCCGTCAACCAATCATCCTGCACAACCGTCTTTCCTCGCATGGAGTTGAATTTTTGAAGGCAATTGATGCCCCGTTAATTGGACTACGCTCTGTCACCTGCAACTCATAGGTAGACACTGTCTATACTACACCATTTGGAAAATTTAGGTCAAATGCAAGGTTCCTCTCAAACGACCCTAGGGTGGTCCTTGGTAGTCGTACCAAGATGTTTAGACCCTAATGATGTTCTAATACTAGTTAAAAACCTTACCACAAAATTTGATCATTTTCCTACTTCTAAAAGGTTGTGAAATGGGCTAACGCACACAAACACCTCTTCCAGTAGTCTCGTGACGTCATGGACATTTCTTGACATAATGACTCAAAAACTTCATAAATGACTCATAAACATTATATTTTTTACCTTAAAAAAGTGTTACAAACTTTAGACAATCATAAGAGGTTCTAGATTAGGCTTTGGACTTCTGGAGTGTTACATTATCCCCCAAGGGAAACATTTGTCCCCGAATAACAATAATGTCTTTTTAAGGGAAAGGATAGACTCAATACTAGCAGCCTAACCTACAAAAAACATAATAGACATATATTACAACATAAATTAACATAATCACATGGAAATTACACATAGCAACTCAAATCATCATTTACTATATATAAGAGCTCAACATCACAACATGAGACATTTCCTTCTCAAAATCAGCATGAGATCAACACAATACAAAGAGTCACGTAAGCCAAATTCCTATAAATACACATCAACATGGTTAATATAATTTCATTAGGCAACAACCTACAAACGATACATGTAATAGCAAATCAAGAAAAATGGACCTTTTCATGAAAACCTCATTTTTAAAATCAAAATTGTTTAAGAATATTAATGAACATTTTTAAAAACAAGTCAAAACCAACTTTACTCATTATTTTATTTATTATTAGTAACAACTAACCTTAATTATCAAATAGATGAGGAAAACGGGACTTCATGTTGGTATCGGCCTCCCATGTTGCTCACTCTACTAGGTGATTATTCCATAACACTTTCATGGAAGCCACCTCCTTATTACTAAACTTATTCACTTGTCTATAAATTATTTTAGTCGGAACCTCTTCATAGGTGAGATTCTCATCCACATCTAGAATTTGAATAGGAAAAATTGACCCTGGGTGAACAATGCACTTCTAAAGCATGGATACATGTAAAACCGGATGAACCGAAGCTAGATAACTAGGTAATCTTAAATAATATTCAACCTTACAAACCCTTTGGAAATTTTCATAAAGACACAAATAACGAGGACTTAATTTCCCTTTCTTGCAAAATCTCACCACCCCTTTCACGGCCAAAATTTTCCAATCCACATTATCAACTTCTTAAAACTCTAACCCTATTATCAAATTGTCATCATAGGATTTTTTCCTGCTATAGACATTTTTGAAACAATACCTTATCATATGAACTTTATCCAAGGTCTTATATATCAATTCGGGACCAAAAAGTGGAGACTCACAAATTTAAAACCATCCATTTGGAGATCTACATCTCCTACCATCCAAATTTTTAAAAGGAGTCATGGATATTGTCAAATGATATCTGTTGTTATAAGAGAACTCATCCAAAAGGCAAGTGTTCGTCTCAACTTCCTTGGAAATCAATTACACAAGCTCTAAACATATCCTCAAGGGTTTGACAGTACGCTCCTCTTGACAATCCATTTGTAGATAAAAAGTGTTGTGTTACTTTACTTGTACCAAACCCTTTTTCGAACTACTTAAAAAATCGTTACATAAATTGAGTACCTCTATCCGAAATAATGGAAAAAGGAGTCCCATAAAGTCATAAGATCTAATTGATATAGACCCTTGCAAACTCTTCCGCCGAATAAATAGACTTAATTAGGATAAATTGAGCGGATCTCGTCAACCTATCAACCACCACCCATATACAGTCATTTTGCCTTCGCATCCGAGGAAAACAAACTATGAAGTCCATATTAATGTATTCCAACTTCCAAGAGGGAACTTGTATTTCTTCGAGTAATCCAGTTGTCTTTAAGTGCTCATCTTTTACTTGTTGACCATTCAGACATTTTGCAACAAAATCTGCTATGCCTCTTTTTAAGCCATCCCATTAAAATACTTATCTAAGGTCATGATACATCTAAGTAGAACCCGAATTAATCGAATATAGGGACCCATGAGTTTTCTCTAGGATTTGGTATCTCAAATAATCAACATTGGGCACAAATAACCTTTCTTGGTATTTCAAAACATTATCCCTCTCTAAGCATAATGATACAGTATGCTTGCCAAGAACCAATTCCTTCAACTCCATAAATGATGTATCAAGGTGTTTATTAGACTTCACCTCAACCACCAAAGATGATTTGGAGTCATGATGGACTTGATAACAACCATTAAGAGAATCTTCTAATCGAACACCCAAACGAGCAATCCTATGGACATCTTTCACTAGATCTTTCTTGCCCTATTCAATATAAGACACATTAGCCATAGTCATATGACTCAAAGAAAGCACAACAATATTGTCTTTGACGAGGATTGTAGAAAACACTAATGTCATAATCATTCAACAATTCTAACCACCTTCGTAGAGTGAGATTTACCTGTTTTTTAGTAAACACGTATTCAATAAAGTTGTGGTCGGTATAAACATTAACATGAACATGATATAGGTGATACCTCCATATTTTCAAGTCAAACACTAAGTCTCTAACTCGAGATCATGAGTTGGGTAGTTCTTCTCATGAACCATAAGTTTCCTAGAGGCATATTTTATAATATTCCCTTGTTGCATAAGGACACAAACCAGTCCCACATTGGATGAATCACAATAAAAAAAAATACCTTTAGTAAGTTTTTGTAAATTCAACACAGGAGCGGTGGTAAGCCTATCTTTTAAGATTTAGAAGCTTTTTCCACAAGCCTCCGACCACTCAAATATATTATTCTTTTCGGTAACATTATTCAAAGGAGATGCAATAGATACAAAACAATCCACAAACCTACTAAAGTACCCGACTAGTCCCAAGAAACTTCTTATGTAAGTTGGAGCCAAATGTCTAGGACAATTTCTAACCATCATAGTTTTCTTTACATCAACCTCTACACTTTCACTAGAGGTTCTATGACCATGAAACGCCACCGACCATAACCAAAAGTTATAATTGCTATACTTGGCAAATAGTTTGTGTTCCTTCAAGACTTGTAACACCACTCCCAAATGCCCCATATGATCACCTTTTTTTTCGAATATACCAAGATATCATCTATGAAAACAATCACAAAAAATATCTAGGTAGTTTCAAAAAACCCTACTTATTAGGTCCATAAATGTTGTCGGGAATAAGTTAACCCAAAACACATCACCCTAAACTCATAGAGACCATATCTTTTTTGAAAGGCATTTGGGTATATCTTATTTTTGTGTTATCCCGGCTTCAACTGAATTTGGAAAAACTAACTCTCACCTTGAAGTTGATCAAATAAATGATCAATCCTAGAAAGAGGATACTTGTTCTAAATGTTCACTTTATTGAGTTGTTGATAGTAAATACACATCCTAAGAGAAATATCCTTCTTTTTCACTAATATAATCGTAGATCCTTATGGGGAAATACTAGGTTGAATGAAGCCTTTGTCTAGTAAATTCTTGAGTTGAACCTTCAGCTCTTTAAATTGGGTTGAAGACATATGATGAGGAGCAATTTAAATGGGATTTGTATCATGTAGCAAATCAATACTGAAGTCAAATTACCATTTGGAGGAATTCTAGGTATATCATTAGGAAAGACCTTCAGAATCTATATATTTGACTCGTATAATATGATATAAAAACATATTAGAGATCTTGTTACAAGACTTTATGAATAGAATTTTACCCCTTAAACTGTAAGACGGGTTCACTAGGAAAGTTAAACTTTAAAACTATTGTCCCACAATCAATGGAAGCAAAACAAGCATGCAAAAAATCCATTCCCTCGATAACATAAAAATAAACCATATCAAGTTTGACTATTTTTACATGGGTAAGTCTATTGGGAACTATTATAGGACAATTTTTATTTACTCTATTTGCAACCACCGACTAACTAACTAGGGTCATCATGATAAAGGGTTCATTCAAGATATTAGGCAAAATATAAAACATCCTAGCTACCAATGGTGTAGCAAATGACAAGGTAGCACCCGTATCAAGTAAAGCATAAATATATATACATAAGACTTGTAAAATACCTGTTACCACATCGAGAGAACTCTATTGTTCACCCCTAGAGTAGAGAGAATAAAAGAGATTCTTTCTTGGAGCATCAACATTAGATCGACTTGCTTGAGCTTCTATACTCCCCTCGTCGTAACCCTTCACAGTAGGACAACATTTAATCTTATGACCCTTCTTTCCAGAACTAAAGCGATTTCCACTCCCAACTAGACACTCACCCCAATTCTTCTTACCACACTTGGAACAACTTGGTTTATCACTTTGTGATATTAAACTTCTAGCCTTTTAGGGTTTAGGTTTAGGCACCTTTTACTTGTTGGCTTTATGTAATTTTGAAGGGACATGATTGGAGAACCTCTTCTTCTATATAGGCTTATCTTGAATTTCCGACCTCCCCTTTGAGGAACAACTTTCAAAAGACTTGGCCCTCTTTGCGTCTCTATTCATCCTCCTTAACCTACTTTCTTCCTCTTGGTTAGTATGAACAATTAGACGAGACATATTCATATGATCATGAAACATGGCTAATGACATTCTTCCACAAATTCCTCGGACACTCCCATAAGAAAATGACTCATCTCATCCCTTGGGTTTGAGAGTGTTATACACTAAAAATGAATAAAGGTAGCTATAGCCTCAAATGTGCCTCAAAAGGAAAATAACATGTTAATAAAGTGCTTTTCAGCTTTTATAATTTATTTGAATAGGTATTGAAATCTACCGTTCAAGAACATCAAGGACGTTCGAATGTTTGTCTTTACATGTGCTAGTGAATCCTTCTATGTTTGCCTTGGTTTTATGTGTTGTTTGGAATTGAAAAACAGTGTAGTAGACCCCAGTATCTTAATAGACATGATAAGTGTCATGACGGTGGTGTAAGACTCCACGGGTAGCACCCTAAGGTCCCCCAAGAAGGACGAAATATTTGACAAGGATTCTATCCAAGCTACCGAGCATAACTAATATTTGGACCTGCATGTACGACGCATTCCCTGCACGCAGCTCGCTTCCTAAATAATTCTCAAATTGATTTGAAAAGAATTCTAATAAAGAATATATGTTTAATTACTGATTTATGATGAGTTTCTACCCGAATTTATGAAGAATCCATGATTCTCCTAATTTCTCAACGTTACCCTATATTGTGGGTCTTGTGATCTTGATTCCATGTTTATAGAATTGCGATTAGATTGTATTGAATTTCTTATTTCTATAACTATCTATGTCAATTGATTATGAATTGTGGAGAGATGAAAAATGGTCATCATTTCTTGGATATTTTGTAAGTTGACCTATTTCTTCTATTTAGCTTAGGATGTATACTGAATTGTGGTAATTGGTATTGTCAACTTAAGATTGAGGTGTTTACTTTATTGTACATGTTTATGCATTCAAAATTATGAACTGGAAGGCATTAAATGCAAGATGAATTTATATGATGATTTGTATTTTAGGAATTTAAAGGATTTAGCCTTGATTCTAATATCATGTTCAAAGTAAGATGATGTTATGTGAAGCATAGAATATCCCTCAAACTAGTCGTATGATCTAGGTGTGGGGAATGATGTTAAATATATATGTTTTTAATAAATATGTTAAGGTTAGGTTGTCTATATGGCTAGTAATGAAGAATATTCTTGTAGCATGACCCCTACCTCTATGATGCCTATATGAATGTGTGATCAAAGTATTCTAGGATTCTTCTATTCTATTTTGAATATATACTTGCGTCCTATGATTTTATGTGATGTGTGTGTAGTCTATAACCTTAATACTCTATATATGTGTATCACTTGAGACTTGAAATTTTTTTATACATGTGTTGTGATCATTAGAGGGTGGTTTCCTCAATTCTATGTGATAGTCATTATGTGATCATATTCACAAATTACACACACAAACTTCATGCATATCTATGAGTAGGGTAGATTCATGATGATCAATGAAAGGGTAGTTCTGCTATGCATCGTTCGCTATTTCTATGAATGTGAAGTATATGATTTAAGAAGTTATGACCATGTGCGACTAGAGATGTTATGTTAAGGTAGATCTCACTTTGTATGTACACACATGATGTATTATTGTATGAACATGTTAAAGTACATCGACACATGAATTAGGATCTATGATAAAAGGTCATTCATACCTTAGAATCCTTTGATCAATATGATGTATGAAGGAGCAAGCCATTAAGTTCTTCTTTATGAATTAACACTAGAGACACAAATATATATAAAAGAAAGAAAGAGCTAGCACCGCGTGAACATTAAAAATGAGACAAGGAGATTCATGTTAGTAAGTCTGTCTTCCCACAATAAGAACCTCCACGTTTAGTATATTTGGGTTCCAAAAGTAGACATTGTCTCATGAGATAAAAACCTCCATGTTAGTATGTCAAGGATTCTTGAAGCAATGTCCTTTTTAATTAACTACGTGACCGCGTAGGTTTTAGTATAGTGGATCCTGTAGAATAGATATTTTCTATGAAGGTCCTACCATAGCAAGTAGTACCCTCTCTATTTGGTGTGGAAGTAAAACACCAGACTTTATGTAGCTCACATTGTCTTTGTCGGTAATGGGTATGTCTTCCGAATGTCCATAAATTAACTAAGATACAAATATGAATTATTATATAAATTCCTTAAGAAGTTTACTTAGCATAGTTAGGCCGATAGACCGTATATATGCATTGGAGTAGATAACTTCATGAACGGATAGGAGTGGAGCCTCTTATGAAGTAAACACTTATGTCATATATGATTTTTATTAATGCATGTTAAGTGTCTTTTCTATGTCAAGAAATGAATTATGAGTATGCATGTGAATTGCACTTATGGATCCTAAGTGAGTTTACTTCGTATGTGTGGATGTATGGAACTCCATGTATACATTTCACAAGTAAGCTTGTGAATTTGTTATGAGAGTTGTTTACCTTTGATATGACCTAAAAAGTTCTAATTACAGTTGTAGTAAGGGAAGAGTCCTTATATGATGGTATAAAGCATATGGCATTTTTTAGGTATTAATGAAAGTGTTATGACTTGTTAAGAATGTTATACCTTGCCTACGGTGACTTCTTATGTACTCTTAGTTAATGTAATATTATGGGATGTTACCTACACATTGCACTAGGGTGACCTAGGAGTTGTCTTAGGTGATGGTCTTTATGTGAAGTTGAAGTGTATGATATTTCTATTACCTGTGAATATTTATGGTTAGGTTTATGAAGCAATCAATGGAACACTATTGTAAGGTGACCTCAAGGTGATACATTGTACTAAGTACAATTGAGTGTTACTTAAGTAAAGAATTAAGATAAAGTAGAGGTAATGAATTGTATGAATTGAATGTGTCTTAGAGTATGGTAAATCGTTTTATGTGCTATTATGAGTATTATTTATGTCTATATGATGTATGTGAACTATATTGAGCTTATATATGCCTATGTTCATGATGTTTTCCAAAAAGACATTGCATGATTTCAAATGAAATGTCCTCTTTCAATTCATGTTTTGCTTGATTGACATACCTTGTGCATTCTTGTATGAATACCATTATTCTTCATCTTTTTTCATATATTGTAGGTGTTGATAGCTAGATAATGTCTTCTGAGTGATGAGCTTTGATAGAACTCCCAAGTTTAAGTAAATGTACCTTTTATGGTTCAAGGGTTTCCTATGTCCAGATGTGCTTAAAGTTAATATAATAGTTTAGACTTAGATTTTCCGTTGTTAAGGGTAGTATACCTATTTTATTCTATTGATTCTTAGTGTCTAACTATGCATTATGATATTTCTCTCTCTCTCTCTCTCTCTATATATATATATATATATATATATATATATTTATATATATATGAAGTAATTTACTGGCATATGATGTGCTATGAATAGTTTTAAGTTCTTGGCTATTTTCCAATTATGCAATGAAAGATGTCTACGGGCTTGTCTTAGACCTACGGGAGGTCGACGACTTGGTGTGGCCATCTAAGAGTAATCTAACTTCTACGGGGTATTTTGAGTCATAACAAACTTTGTATAAGAGCATAAGGTTTTATGTTTGGTCATTAGGTTTCAAAGTCTTATATTGCCACATCTAGTACAATCTGGATCATCAGTGATGAGTCACGACACATTTATGAGCCAGAGGATATAGGACGATAGATTTTCCCTTTTGCACTTTTTTCATGTTGTTCCACAGAAATTAACTTTATATGATCTTTCTCTTATATTTCTTTGTCTTGAAGGAATGATTTGTAAATGCTGGAGGGGAAAAAGGTGAGATTTTGATGCTGACCTTGGTTTAATGGTTTGATGAGTATATGTGAAGGTGAAAATTGGTATGTTAATGTGATCCCAATTATAGCCATATGTGATTTATAAGAAAGGAGATATTATGTTCAAAAGCAATGATATGTTGTGGTTGTATCTTGTTAAGAGATGTTGTAGTTTGATCGAGTAACCCTTTTTTAAAAGATTTGTAGGATATGGTTATGTATGAGGATAGTTTAATTTTAGAAATAGACTTGAATATTTTTGTAGAAAGGTGGTAAATAGTAAGAGAATGATGTTTCCTTGTTGATTGAGAAATACCCCATAGTTACCGTTATGTAGATTGGAGTCTTTAGTTTAGACTTGCTCCTAAGTAGGGAAGATGGGTATTGAACCTTTTAAAGTGGTTGTGAGGTATGTTAGCTAATAAGAGAACCACTTTAAATAGACGATGAGTATCTATATGAACATACTATAAGGGTGGGGGAAAAACGTGGAAAGGTTTTTTTTTCATGAGTTGGGATTATTAGACCTTATGTAACTNTTTTTTTTTTTTTTTTTTTTTTGTTTTTTTTTTTTGACCTTATGTAACTTAGATGGCAATATGTGGCCTTTAGCTCTTGAAGAGAAGGAGAGAATTCAGATTGACTTACTTTGAAGTAGTTAGTTGTCTTCTAAGCTTAAAATTGAATATGGTAAATTTAGAAAGTGCTTAGATTGAACCTAGGCGTGGCTGGTTGGAAAGTTTCACAAAAAGTGATGACCCTTGTAGGTTGGTCTTGATTTGCCTTGACCTTCATGTTTAAGGGAATGATGTTATTAGGCGTACCCCAAGGAGGGATAACGTGCAAAAAATGTAAGATTTTAAGTGCCCTCAATGTTCCAATGTTAAGTTCCCTTGAACATCTCTATGTTGAAAAATCACTTTGTCGTGATGGTAAGAAGGGTGTTTGTAATCTTAGATCCCAAAAAAAGGTTGATGTGGTTAGTCAATATGATTGGTAAGCTAAAATTCCCCTAGAGTTGAGATGAGTTGCTTTTCAATGGGTTTATCCGAAGTGGGGGAGGATGATTTGAGTAGTAAGGTTGTAGATATCCATATCCTTCCTTCTATTCTTACACAAGCTTGAAACCCAAGATTTCCTAAGTATCTTGATCATGATAAGAGTCTTGCATAAAGTATAAGTTGCATGTTCTCCATATGTTATGCATGTCTTAAACAACACTCTATTATGCATATTATGAAAGGTCATTATTCCATGAAAAAGGTAATTTTGATAAATTTGCATGTTTCTCATGTCATTGTACATCCTTATATGAGAAATGTGCAATTTTATTTCATGATATAGCTTAGTGAGCATGTTTTATGTCACTCATATGGAATGGTAGTTTTTCCTTACAATGAGATATTGAGTCTCCTTTAAATAATATAACATGAGTCTCTTTGAAAATGGGTGATTTTTAAGATTTTGGAAATTTTATTATAGTCTCAGTCTTGAGGACTGATGGTTTGTCTAGCCTATATCTTTTGATGTACCTATAAAATATGATAAATTTCCCAAAATGATGCATGTTTGTTAAAGCTAGTGATGTGCAGGAAATAGAAAGCTGTAAATTTACTTCCTAATATTGATATGTGCTTCGTATGACCTACCATTTGGATTTCATAAGGAAGGAAGTATAAGCATAATGTTCTATGGAATAAAAAAATTCTCCTTATTATGAATTAACATGTACGCATTACTTATATTTGAACTCTATGATGCCATGTGTATATGTTGTGAGTAGGAGAAGGTAGTTCCTCCTTAAACAGAGCTAGGCATTGTAATTTCATATATGCCCTTGATGGTATTATGTCTAGACTATATTATTGTAGAGAATCTACCTTATTCATGATTCATAGGAAACTAAATAATGTTTTCAACTTTTCTCATGAGTGAAATGTGGATTATGCCTAAGTGTGCAATTGGAATCCGTAGTATGTTTAACCTTGTGATGAATAGACGAATATGCCTAAAGTTTTACAATGTAGTTCCTCCAATTTGCAATGAATAAGAAGTATGTATGCAAGGAACGAATTAAAGAAGTTGTTCATGTTTGATTTTCTTGATTTGAAATCATTCTAAAATTCAATTAGCCTTCCTTGTAAGTTTGGTGCTTTAACATTTATGTGATAACATGTTGAAGTGTTGTGAGCTGCTATGGAAGTCATTGAGTCCTTGAAAGTGTTTATAATATTTCAAGTGTTATTCGAGGATGAATGTTTCCAAGTGGGGGAGTATTGTTACACCATCAAAACGCACTAAGGTAGCTAAGGCCTAAGATGTGCCTAAAAAGGTTTATAACAGGTTAATAAAGTGTTTTGAAACATTTATCATTGATTTGAAGAGGTTTGGGGGTTCACGTCCAAGACGATCGAATGTTGTTCTTTAGATGTGCTAGTCAATCCTTATATGTTTGCCTTGTTTTTATGTGTTGTTTGGAATTTAAAACATACTGTAGTTGACCCTAGTATCTTAAGAGACATTTTAAGGGTCGTACGACTGCCCAGGGACCACCCTAAGGACCTCGAAGGAGGACCCAAACGTTGGACAAGGAGGCTGCCCAAGGCAGCAAGCAGAACAAAGATTTGTACCTCCATGTATGATGCGCGGACAGCACGCATCTCACTTCCTCAAAAATTAATTGAGGCTGCCCCATGACGTGCAACCACTCTCTAGATCCGTTGCTTTATAATTAAGTCAATTTTTAGATGTCTAAAAGTCCCAATGAGTAATGGCGTGTTTTTGTAACTTTGGGGGGCATTTATAAACTGTTATTTGGACCTTTGTAAACTTTTTCTCAAGACAAAACCCCAACACCCATTAAAAAATCAAAATCCCCAAAGGTTTCTTGTCTTCCAAAAACCTCCATTAAAGATCAAACTCAAGAACAAGCTATGAAGGTGGATTCTTGGAGATTTATTCTCTAATTTTCATGGGCTTTTTAATGTAAAAGGTATTCTTATCCATCATCCATAGATAAAAATTCATCTATGTAGTCCTTTCAAAGGTTTTCTTTGCATGATTCTAAATCAAATATCCCATCTAAACATGTAGCCAAGGGTTCATTCTTAAATTGATTTCAAAAGCATTTAATGATGAATATATGTTTAGCTAGTGATTTTATGATGAAATTATAGCCAATTTTATGCTGAACCCATGATCCTCCTAAGTACTCAAAGTTTGCCAATATTGTGGGTCTTGTAATTTTTTTGTCCATGTTTATAGAATTGTGATTAGATTGTATTGAATTGCTTATTGCTATTAGTATCTATATCAATTGAATTTTTATTGTGGAGGGATGATCAGTGGTTATCATAGATTGGACATTTAGTAACTTGAACTATTTTTTCTATTTAACTTAGGATGTATATTATATTGTCTTTATTGGTATGGTATACTTATGGTGGCAGTGTTTACATTTGTTTACATGTCTATGTATTATGATCATGGCCTTAAAGGCATAAGATGCCAGATTAATTGATAGGATGATTTGTATGTTGGGAATTTAAAGTATTTATCCTTGATTCTAATATCATGCTCTAACTGAAATTATGTTATGTGAAGCATATGCATAGCCCTCAAAATTAGTCGTATAACCTAGGTGTGGAGAATAATGTTATATGTATGTGTGCAATGAGCATGTTAGGGTTCGGTGGTCTATATGGATAGACATGAATGATATCCTTGTAGCATGACCACTACCTATATAAACCCTATATGAAAGTGTGATCAAAGTATAGTAGGAGTTTTCCATTCTGTTGTTGAACATGTACTTGCCTCCTTCAATGTACTGTGAAGTGTGTGTTGTCTATAACCCTTAATTCTTTATATGTGTGTATGACTTGAGACTTGAAAGAATGTTGTACATGTGTTGTGATGATTTCAGGGTGGATTCCTCAATGCTATATGATAGTCATTATGTGATCATATTGACCAATTACACACACACTTCATGCATATCTATGAGTAGGGTTGATTTAAGATGATCAAGGAAACTGTAGTTCTCCTATGCCTCATTACCTATTTCTATGCATGTGAAGTATATGGTTTATGAAGTTATGACCATGTGTCACTAGAGATGTTAGGTGAAGGTAGATCACACAGTATATGTACAACACAAATTGTATGATTGAATGAACATGTGAAAGAACATTCTCACATGAATTAGGATCTATAAAAAAAGGACATTCTAATCATAGAATCCTTTGAGCAATATGATATATGAAGAAGCAAGACACTAAGGCCTTTTTTATGAATTAACAATAAAGGTTTAAATATATTTTAAAGGGAGCAAGATCCTAGCACCGAGTGAACATGACAGATAAGAGTGGGAGCTTCACATTAGCAAGTCTGGCTTCTTATAATGAGAACCTTCACGTTTAGTATGTCCGGGCTCCCAACATCGATATTATCTAATGATATGGAAACCAGCACGCTATTAAGTCAAGGTTTCTAGAAGCAATATCTATGTTCCACAACTACGTGCCCACATAGGTTTTATCTTAGTGGATCCGCTAGAATAGCTATTTTATATGAAGGCCCTACCTAGGAAAGTAGTTCCCAGTCTTTTCTGTGTGGGTGAAGAATAGAAGATTCCATGTAGCTCACATGGTGTATGTAAGTTATGGCTATGTCTCCCGAAGAATAATAAAATAATCAAGATACCAATATGAATTATAATACAAATTCCTTGACAAGTCTACTTGGCATTGTTATGACTATGGAAACTATCTATGCATTGCGTTATATGACTTCAAGAAAGGATAGGATTGCAGCCTCTTGTGAATTAAAGACTTATATTATGCATGAATTGTATGAATGAATGTTAAGTTAATTTGCTATATAGAGATATGAATTATGAGTATGTGTGTGAATTGAACTGATGGATACTAAGTGAGATTAGTTAGTATGTGTGCAATTATGGGACTCCATGTGTCATTGCACAAGTAAGCTTGTGAAGGAGTTATTAGGGTTGTTTACCGATGATATGAACTAAATAAGTTATAATTAAGGTTTTAGTATGTGGCCTTATGTTTAGTTGTAAATGAAAGTGTTATGACTTGTTAAGCATGTTATGACTAATCTAAGGTGACTTCTTAGGTACACTTAGTATTATAGGAGGCTCCCTACACATTGCACTAGGGTGACATACGATTTGTCTTACGTTATGGTCCTTATGTGTAGTTGATGTTTATGGTTTTTTATAAATTTTGAATATATGTGACTGTGTTTATGAAGAATGTTTATGGAACAGTATTGTAAGTGACCTCAAGTTGATACATTGTTCTAAGTACAGTTGAGGGTTACTTAATGAAAGAATTAAGACAAAGTATAGGTAATGAATTGTATGTATTCAATATGTCTCTAAGTATTATAAATGGATTTAGGTGTTATTATGAGTATTATACATGTCTATTTGATGTATGTGAATAAGATAAGCTTATATGTGCGTAGGTTCATGAAATTTGCTGAAAAGACATGTTTCATGATTTCAAATGAAATGTACTCTTTAGATTCATTTTCTTGCATGGTTTACATTCTTACTTATTTCTTGTACTAATACCATTCTTCTTAACCTTTTTCCAAAATGTGTAGGTATCGGTGGCTAGAGGATGTCTTCGAAGTGAAGAGCTTGGATAGATCTCCCAAATTCACATAAAAGGATCCTTATGGTTCAAGGGTTGCCTATGTATAGATATACTCGAAGAGATAAACGACACTGTGTGGCGATCTAAGAGTACTCTAACTTATAGGAGGTACTTTGGGCCGCAACAGACACCAAGGATGGAGCATACTTGGACAATTTAGTAAACTTCAAGGAGTAGTCAAGTAAAGTCATACCTACTTGATGAATGTTGATGAATTCCTATACCTTAGCTTCTCTCAACTCTCTAGGAAATAACCGATCAAAGAAATCTCTCTTAAATATCAACCAAGTCAACAGAATGCCTCTTAGCACCCTATTCTCTATCCATTGGGTGTACCAAGTTTGCACCACATCACTGAGTTGATAGATGGCAAACTAGGCCTTTTCAATCGTTGTCATACCCATAGTAAATAAGATCTTATATACTTCATCTAGGAAATCTTAAGGTTCTTCCTCCACCCTTGACCCTGAGAACATAAGTGGATTCATCCTAGTAAAGTCTCTTAAATGAGAAGACATAATTCTAGCATGTGGAGGTAAACCGGGCAAACAACATTAGCTTCAAAAGTGTGGCTTAGGCCAAATTGATAAAGCTACCCGCATATCTCCATAGGTCATTTGTGGAGGAACAACAATAATATAATAACCCATAGCAACTTTCTCAAGTGGAGGCACTTGATTGTCTTGTTGAGGAGCTTGATTCTCATGAACCACCACATTAGAAATCGCTTCTTCAGCCCTTCTTGTTGCTTCTCTTCAAGTTTTAATACCTACAACCAGAATAAAGTCTTAGGTGAAGAAAGCAAATAATGTAAACTCTAGAGGCAGGACTTAGGAATAATTGAAGATGAAGATTTCTTAAGAATCACATAGTCTCTCATTCATAATTGTAGCGTGCTTCACAATTAAGAATAAGAAATCTACGTAGACATGGTTTAGTGAAAGGTCGAAGCCTAAAGATATTCAACCTCATGCTCTAATACATTGTTTGTCACATCTGGGGAGCACCTCTAGAAGTAACCGATTTGATCGTCCTTGGAAGGAGTAATACTAACCTCTGATTATTCATCATTACATTTAATAGGTTAAATTGCATAAAATCTAACACTTTTCATCTACTTCTACTTTGAGGTATACATAGACCTTTTGTTTACACATATGATTATAGGGAGTTTACATAGATTCGTTCTATAAGAAGCACTACATAGGCTTCTACTTTAATTTCACATGCATAATACATAAAGATATTCTATTAAGAAGTCTAATATAAGTCTCACATTTAAACAATCTAAATCGAATACAAAATTGGGGCACAACCCTTACTTTGCTACCATAAAAGCCACAGAGAGGCATATACAATAATCATCGTTTCAAATGAAAAGGAAAGAACTAGATGTCTTTAACACTAAATCAACATCAATAGCTAAATAGTTGTATCATCCTCAGAAGGTGAGGACCTACCAAACATGGAGAATGAGTATCCAAGTTATCTTAAAGCTGACTCTCTAGAAGCTCAAAGACAGCAAACTACATAATTGTAGGAACATAGGAATATGGGTTATTACACCACTTGTAATAACAACGGAAACATGCACATAAAAACTTTTAAATCATTCTAAAGGGGACATATGTTCAAAACCATGTTATTTACTTTGTAAAGCCTTGAGCACAACGAAGAACACATATACACATATGATCAGATATTCATCAAAAAAAGATAATATTCAATACAAGACCAAAATTATGATATATAATTAAGTCACATGTATAATGGAATATTTGAGTACATAACGAACTCAAATTTAACATCATGTTATAATAACAAAGGATGTATAAGATTTCATAAAATCACCATATATAGAAGATCCTTACTCATAACCCACTATCTATTATACAAGTGAAATGACCAAGTGAAGCCCCATAATATTACTCAACCAAGTATACCAAACAATATATCATAAACAATGACTCACTTCACATAACATAAAGATAATAGTAAGCATCACAATATTTTGCAATATAGATCAATAGCATGTTCATACATGAAACTAATATCATATAGGATCATAAACATGTAAATTCAAAATATGCATAAATATACCTTATAAAACATAAGAACAATCTTCTAAGAGTACCCTTAAGGACAACTAGTGGAATGTATAGGTAGATTCCCATACCCTTACCTTGACTACGTCAAACCCTTAGGACAACCTAGTTACTGTTCCCTTTATTATTTCACTCTACTTTCGGTAACACTTAACTAAAAGACATAGACCACATGATTTAATATTGAATCCAATATCTTGAAACCCTACACCGAAAGAAGGTGGACTGCTTGCATAGATTCTACCAAAACATGAACATAACATCTATGTGGATCTACTAAATAGTATTCCTATGGGGGCAACATAATTCACGAACTAGGAGATATACTTTGTACCTCTTTATGATCGTTGAATTATTTTTTCCAATCTCATGACAAACATAATGACCCTATCTTCCCACATTTTGGAAGGAAAAATTTAAACTTCTTGTCAAGTTTATGGTAAGCTACAATTCCTTTTTGAAATGTCATTAAGCCTTCATTATTCATCATACAATAATGCAGGACATAGAGGACTAACCCCTTCTATATTCATAATCATTAACTCATGAGAATATCCTTTCAATACAACACTCATATGTGAGATCAATAGATTATCAACATAATGTCATAATAAGGCACATAGGCAATTCATAACCAACCTTATATCATTTAATCTTAAACATAATCTCACACCTTCAGATAATAAAAACATTTAAGTTTCATCATAGCACCATCACCTACTTAATATAATCATAATATTCAATTGAGCATCATCACCAAGTCCAAGCCATCACAATTGAAGAAAGGTTTGAAATCACAAAATCTTACAAATTCTCTTTAAAAAGTCATCATCATTGGTATTATCCTTAACGAATCCAATTCCATACATCAATCGATGTTATAAAATCATTCAAGATTAATTAACACAAGAACTAACTCAATTGCATTAATGATAATCAATGCAACATGAGTTCATAACGTAGGGTTAGGGAATTTAGGTAAATCATGATCTATTCTACAAACTAGGTTATTTCATTAAGAAATATCATAAATGAAAAATAAAACATCATAATATAATCACAATTATCAAAATAAACCATAAAAATACAATTTAGAAGATCAATTTCGTATTAGGAAGAAACCCATACAAAATCATCTTTTTGAAACCAATTATGGAAGAGCTCTTTGGGGAAAGGAATCCCAAAGGTGAAAGTTCTACATACCTATTAAATCCTTGTATAGTTTTTGATAAAAATTTTCTTCTTTTTTACCTAGAACCCTTACACCTCGGTTTTCTGTGGAGTGTCAGTCGGAGTGAGAATGTAGAGAGAAGGAAGAAGAATTTGGGTATGCGAATTTCTGAAGTGTTAAGTAGGGTTTAGCTATAGGGTAGTTCATAAAGTTATTCAATTAACTTAAATATCCACCCCTTAAGACCCTAATTAAACCCCTAACTAATTAACTAATTAAATGAAGTCACTTATACTCAATAGTGAATACTCAGGAAGCCAAGACCGACGGTTCGTAGGTCAACCTACGCATTTTTCCCCCAAAAATCATGCATTGCCATCGTTTGTGTCAGAGAGTTTCATTTTGGATATTTTTAGATAGTGGATAATTTTTTTGATAGGTTGACACTATCTACACTACCTAATTTTGCATGTTTGTGTCAAATGCAAGAGTCCTCTCCAAGGACCCCTAGGGTGGTCCTTGGAGATTCATACCTTGACTATTTGACCCTAAACATGTTCTAATACTTCTTAAACACCTTTCCACAAAATTTCATCAATTTCAAACATCTAAAACCTTATGAAATAGGTTAAGGAATACTAGCACCTCTTCAACTAGTCTCCGAACGTCATGAAATTTTTTTGACGTCTTGAATCTAAAACTATCTAAATGACTCATAACAATATCTTTTACCTTCAAAAAATGTTACAAGCCTTAGACACTCATGTGATTCTCTAGATTAGGCTTTAGACTCTCGGAGTGTTATACAAACTAATGATGCTTGGGTGATCGTAGTATAGGATACAGTTGCACAAGAAGGTGTAGGTGGCAATCAAACAACAGAATGACTTAGAAATTTAGAAGTAATAGAGTATCTGTTGATTTACTTGAAGGCCCAATTGCTGGGGTGGGCAAAATTTCCTATTTTGAGACTCTGTCCACAGCTCGAGAAGGATCCACATGGACTTCCTTCTTCTTCTTCTTTGCTTGATAGTTAAGATAGCAACTTAAATATTAGGGATATCAGTGGAGGATGTGGAAAATAATTCAATATCTTTCTTGGAATCTTTAGGAATCATAATCCTAGACAAATCATTCATTAATTTTTATCGTAGTTTGGCCATTTGTTCTGCAATATGAGGCTCTTGGTGCTCACCTGCGCTGTTAAAACTGATGAAGTGTGTAGCCTAAATGGAATCATTGTAGAAACTGCTTCTTGGTGATGCATGTGCTTTTCCCTATATTTTTTTGAAGAATATGTGGGGACTTTTAATGCTTTATCCATAGATGAAGTATCATCATCGTTGACTGTAATCCCATTATTTTTCTTTTGGGGTGGAATATTTCTTCCTTACACTTTGGGTCTCACTTTCTTCTCAGACACTGTGAAGAAGTGAGGAATAAGATAACAAATATTATAGCATTTCAAAGTTATGTTTATTCGGCATATAACTGGAACCTTTCAGCTTGCAAGGGACAATTCGTCAAAAGTTACAATGCAAAAATTCTTTAGGGGTGTATATCAAAGGGCGATCTAGAATACTCTTAGCGACAACATGTTTATTCCGGAAGGTTGCAAAGGCAAAGAATACATACAACATGAAATTAAAGAGGAAATATAAATTAGGCGAACTAGTGATTAAATTCTGCGAGCTTTACCAATCTTGCGAAATGATCCAGCGTACCTATTTCAACTCACTTCTCGAATTAAAACTTGTAACCCCAAAAAAATAATCAAACCACACAATAGTAAAAGCACACAAGACCCATAACACCTAGAATCAAGAATACTATGATTTCTCCTCATTAAACTAAGCTTTCAATTACCACCGCCGAAATTTGAATTCATTGAATAATTTAAGCACAACCAATGAATTTGACCATTCACTTTATGGCTAATACGTGCATACATTCTTCTGTGCAAACGATCTTCAGGTAAGACCTTTGCAACATTGTCTTTTGATGTCAATGAGGTGGAGTGTATCTTTTTGGGTCACCATCTTCTATTGTCTCTTAACTTATCATCTCTTTCTCTATTCCAACTAAGGTTCCCGCCAGACCTTGGATAGCTCGAATGAATACCTCCTCCTTTATTTTCAATAAAATCCAGTTCCTCATTATATAGAGCCTCAAAGTGTTCCTCCTCGAGGTTTACTCGACTTACACCAACATCATTAAAACTTTTCAACCCATTAACCATAAGATTTTTTGATAAAATATCCAGTTAGATCGCCATTTTCCCCATATTTTTGTCTCAGTTTAGGTCTTTCCCTAGCTTTTATTTCGCCATCGTACAAGTCATAGGAGAAACATAGTCCTCCCTAGTATACCATGTCTTGTTAATCTTTTACATTTCGTCTAGGATATTATACGAGCCTTTGAATTTTTTTTGCATTATACCTCTTTGGATTACTTGATCAGGCACATTATTTTTATCGAGTCTAGACTTGGATATATGTGTTGTAACAAGACGTGTTTTTGAAGCTCATAACTCAGGTATTGTAGCAACAACTTCTGAAATTTATGCCATGTTTAATGTATTAGGTTAGTCTCTAAACATTTTAAGCCCTGAATATCACCTAATACCATCTTCTTTGGAGGATGAAATAACCATACGTTTAACACATTAGTAAATTAATCCCATGTGGTGATGGAATCCATAAGTAGATCAGAGAACCATTAGGGATCTTTCCGACTCAATTATAATAAACAACTATAATAATGCTAATTCGTTTTAAATCTTTTGGAGCAATAATGGGCCGCAAAAATCTACAGAGTTTCTAATATAATCGGAACTTACCTAATGAGATAGACCTCCATATAATCCTTTTTCACAAGTGAAACATCATGCTACCCATGTGAAAGACATAATTCCCCTCAACATGACGTAATCGTAAAATGCTTAAGTGACCTAACTGAATCTGGTCATTGATATAATTTAGATTCCAAATTTATCTTGATAACACAGTTTGATACGGTTACTTAGGTTCTTACAAAAAGATGAAACTCTAATTTTAAATATCAACAACACACTTAGGTAGAAGCACAATTTTTTATAAAGACTCAACTACACAACATCAAATTTTAGGTCCAGCCGGTCTTAATCTAGTATAAATGATAAAAAATGACATAGGGTTGATTCCACAAGTAGAGGTACAAGTCCGAATTAAATTATGAAGTGTTATATATAGTTTAATCAGTTATATGAATAAAAATTTTCAATTAGATAGGTAAATATGGTTAAATGACTGTCAGATGGATGGATTAGTTTGTGAATTAACAACTATAGCACATACAAAAACATAAGAATCAATAAGTAGAGAGAAATTCTCACGGATATGATCAATTATAGGAGAATTCTTCTATATGTGTAATTATTGTTTACAGAGGGCCTTAGCCCTTTCCCTCTCCCAATTTAGAAGGATATTTTGTACCTAGGTGTTGGGAGGCAGGATGCTCCTCATTTGTGACTATTCCTCTTGCTCGATTATAGGGAAATTTACTGCTTCATAAAACTTTAGTGCTAGCTATTTCAGGAAAAAAACACATATAAGATATAATTTGAAAAAAATAAAAGTACAAAAAATTGTGCAGAAAGACTCATTAAATTCCTCGAGGTGTCACCGAGCCCCATTGGCACCAAAGTCAGTCTCACCTAAAGTTCCAAAAATAAAACGAATTAAAACATTAGGAAAAATTATAAATGACTAGAGTGATTCAGTGGATCCCCGATACAATTCTATGAACTAGTAGTAGCTTTCTTAACGTTATAGAACAATTTTAAAAATTAGGGGCAGGCGATGGAGATAAATGGGACTTTGGAAAAGTCCTAAATTGAACTCGGTGAACATAGGAATATCGCCAAAACATAAAGAACTAAAAACAAAAAAAGAGAGCTACTTGCCAAATTTTTACCCCGAAATTCGAAATCTAACCTTCAACCCACGAAAACAAAATTGAATGATCATTACATGAAATTAAACTAAGAACACAGTACCCATGTCCACAGGTACTAAGATCCCCTGACGATGCCAAAATTTGCCAATTGATCTCTTTTTCCCTTAACAATGATGTCAATATCTTAGTCATTGGACAAAATCTGCTAATTTTAATAATTCATGGTTACTATAACTTCACCCCAATTGACATTTAACAAATTGAACACAACCCAACAATTTCAACTTTCTTAGACATTGGAAATAATGATTTAAGTCAAATTAAAATGATTCAAATAAATATTGGCAAATAAAACACCACGCAATTAACATTCAACACGAGAACCGAAAACAAAAAAATCACATTGTCGTTTCCAAAAATAAATAAATTGAGTCTTGAAAAAAAAAACCCGTATGAAAAACTTTGAAAAGCTAGGCAACGAAAGAAACCAATAATCCTCATCAAGGCGTAAATCGACACAAAAATTCATAAAATCAAGTATGAGAGAAATAAAAACTAGTTGGGACAATTTGGATGTTGAAAATTATTAAAATAAAGAGGTTTTGATTTTATAAATCTTTAACCTTTAATGATTCTTCTTTTCGTGTAAAAATCAGCTTCAAGACTTATGTGTATGACCAATTGGATGATGCATAGAGATTTATAGAACTCCTTGTACGCTAGGTCGTTCAAACGATGGTACAACTCAAGCTCACTTATCAAAAAACAGTATTAAGAACATGAAAACATAGGGTGCCTCCTAAGAAGAGCCCTATTTAACGTTAGTGCAGTACGTGGATACACTTTCAAGCTTCATTTTATGGGTTGGCCAAGGTATAAATTTGTAGACCCCATTTTTGCTTTTGGTTTTAAATGAGATGAAATTTGAACCATTTTAAATTCAATAGTTTTATGAACACTAAATAAGATATCAGCGTTTTATTGAGAGTGTAGACATCCTCTTTCATATCTTTAAGCACCTTGTGTGACCCTTCGACCTTATTGAGAATGCGTGCAAGCATGCCTTCTATGCAGAAGTTCTCGGGGACAAGCCATTTGCTCATTTGTAATTTGAAGATCGCGAGGTGAAGTTTATATCTCATTGTATCCATATTGTTGTTTCCAATAACTCCCACATTCATGTCATTCTCTTACACTGCCTATCCATCCCTCATGTCTTTCTCTATTCCATCCTTGATTTCCACTCGAACTTCGATATCTTGGACAGAAACCTCTTCTTTTATTTGCAATAAAGTTCATTTCTTCTTTATATGGAGCCTCAAAGGGTGACTCTTCGAGGTTTACTCCACTAAAATAAAAATCATTAACACTTTTAAACACAGTATCAATCACATTTTTTTTATAAAATATCAAGTTGTGTCATCATTTTTTCCATATTTTTTTGTGTATTATTTTTCTTTCTCTATCTTGTCCATCATCATCGTAAAGGTTAGAGGATACACTTGTCCTGCCGTGTATACAATGTTCTATTGATCTTTGTCATCCCGTCGAGGATATTACTTGCTATTTATTAATATTTCTATGTTGATAAGCCACATTCTTGGTTACCGAGTCTAGACATCGGTATAATTTTTATAACAGCACATTATTTGGAATCCCGTAAATCGGGAACTATTGAAACAAATTCTTAAATCTAACCATGTCTCATGGATTAGCTAAGCCTATGAACATTTGAAGCCCTGAATATTATCTCTTATTGAAACACCCTAAAAATTAAATAGGATGAAATAGAGCCTCATATGGATTTAATGAGTTAATAAATTATTAATATAATGGAGAATAGCTTTAGAAATAAGTTTTAAAGAATTTTGAAGTCAAACGTCAAGGGGCAATAAAGACGTTCAGACACTAGTCGTTTGTATTCTAGTCTGTTATTATGTGTTTTTTTTTAGTGTTAGTGCATTGTCCAAGGTATAAAGTCAATGGTGATGACCCCAACACCTATATGGGCAACTTAAGAATCGGAACTCTTAGGTATGACTCCCCAAGTACCAATTAAAGGGTCCTTGAGAATCACCCAAGCATTGTGAAAGATGCTTCCAAGACAACTTGCAACCACTAGCTCTAGGGAATGTGTCCGCATAGCAGACTTGCTTCAGCCATGATAAGAAAAGTGTCCCTGCGTCATGCATACATCACAAACCCTTCGGTCCCAAAAATTATTTTCCAAAAATATGTGGGAACAACTCCGCGAATTTAGGGTATTTTAGGCTATTATACACTCATTCCCCTATTAAAATAACCTTAACCCTCAATTAGAATAAAAAATTCAAAAACCCTCAAAAGTTTTTCTCTTACAAATTTTCTCATGCCACCATTCAAGGACAAGGTCTTGGAGCATACGATGAAGGATGTTTTCAAATGATTTTTTCTCAATTAAGGGTTCATGCATGAAACTATTTAAAATCATTATATATGATATTATTTATGAAAAATTTATTTTTTAACAAATAAAAATTTATGAACCCTTGATATTATAAAAACCCTAAATTTGGCTTATTAAGTTGATTTATTGTTTATGATCTATAATTAATGGAATTGGGAATATAATGAGTTGTATAGTTTATTTGTATTGTAAAGTATGCTATTATTTTTGATTGTTGGACATTTTATGGAATGATGATCTTTGATATGGGAAGAGTTAATTTAACTATAATAGCCTAAACGAAACAAGTAAAACTAGATCCTAACATTTGTGTCATGAATTTATAGGGTCGTAAAATGGTGAATTATTGTTTCAAAAGTTAGTGTAAATACTTTGTAAGCATTTGGACGTCAAACGTCCAAGATGTTTGAAAGTTGACTTTACGACGTGCTTATATGTTCTAGTGTCTTTTGCATGTATTAAATTGTGTTTAGTGTTCAAATTGATACAAAATGTTCCTTACACCTAGAAGAGGGTATTAGTAGAGTTGAAGCATCGAATCACGACTCCACAAGCACCACCCTAACGGTCTTTGAGGAAAACATAAACGTTGGACTTGAAACAACCCAAAGAATTCCCCAAACCACGAGTGCCAATCGAATCCCCATCGTCTTGCTCACATTCACTAGATGGGCGTTGTTGCTTTAAACTTAGGTGTTGGAGATAAATCCCCCAATTGAGTATTCTTTGATCCAAACAAAGGCTTGCCAACATGGACCAACGTTTGTTCCATGAACAATTGATGCCTTCTATCGATTGACACCTGCGAATTTCTGCAGCTGTCTGAGCCTCGTGAAGAGCATAATGAGAAACTCACCCAGAATATAAATAATATATTGGGCTATTAAGTAAGGTTTTTTTGGGCATTTAATTCAATTTATAAGTCTATAACCTATAGTTGAGTTCATTATTTCAAATTAACACCCAAGACCTCAATTAGAATTCATTAGAACTCCATTGAAGCTTGAAGAAAGGTTGAGTCTAGGAGCTTTATTTCTCATTGAATCTTTATCATTTTCAGGGATAATCTTTATTAGATATGGTGTTTCATCCTTGAATCCTCTTTCTTCAAGGAGCCAAACTTCAAAGCAATTTTCTAAGACCAATTCAAAGCATGAACATTTATTTTGACTTCTCGCCATCGGTTCTTCCACAAAATGATTTGAATCAATGGATTATGATATAATTGATTTTAAATGAATGATTTTAGATCAAAGTTCCTGTGAACCCATGAAGTTCATGATATCCTAATTTTGTCTATAATCTGGGTGATTTGATCTTGGGTTTATTGTATTGTTTCTTGTGTAGATTACTTTGGGATATTGATTTATTTAGAGATCATGATAGGATTGAATGTAGCTTGCCTTAATTTTATAATTTTCATATTGTATCTTGTTGGATAATTTAATGGTATGATTATTTGTTTAGAATGGTGTGTATAACTATTGGTAAGATCCTTTGTGAAGTGAATAGATTGAGAAGGCAAAGGATTTGTTGTGTTGACGATGGAATGGAGGTAAGATGAGCCAATATATTATATATTGTGTACTATATGTATTTAATTGTGTTTATTCGTATAATTCATTTATGATGGCGTTGCTTATTTTTTATAGTTGTGTAGAACATTGCATTTCAGCATTTATATGTGAATTAACAACATATAGTTTATATAGCTTCTACATTGAGTAATGTGAAGGATTATATGATATATGTGTATATGTGGGATTGAAGTATGATTCTATACAATTGATTATATGAGACTTATGATGAACTATGTGGATGATTTTATATGGGTTGATAGAGAGACTTGTAGTAGACTTAGTTGTCCCTATGTCCTACTTGAAGGTTATTGTACTTGTGATAAGTTGATAAAGTGTGTCATGTTTCGTAGACCTATGTCTCTCTACTTGATTCATGAAAGAATTTAAATATGAGCTCTTGACTTAGTAGGTTTAAATATATTGTCATTGTCATGTATGTGTATGAAAGATTGAAATATGACGTTGAGCATGTTAAGAGGGTCATTAACTTGGAACCTTCAAACTATTAAAATGTGATGATATCCTTGATGTTGAAATCAGTAATGGTACCCTTCTTGTGTGAATGATGGATTTAGGGATCGGTTGGCTTGAACGGCATGAAATCATCTCTAAGAAAGTCATTGCTCAATTAGTCTTTAAAGGTGCTAGGATTAGGGTTCCCAAGGTCTTCCAACACCATTGTATGACTATTGATTGACCCAAGTTTATGTATGTGAATAAAAAGGTACTTATCTAGAGTAGCTTTAAAGATTGTTTAGGTAGACTTGAAGAGGGTTTATGGGAGGTCTCTTAATGTCTTGGAGTAATTCTAGGTAGGGATTATAATTATGAAATGTGAATAATATTATCTTAGGAAGACTTAAGGATCACTTAGGTGTGTGTGAACAGGTTGCATGGGCGGTCGTATTTTATCTTACTTAAGTTTAGCTTAGATTGACCTTTGGTAGGAGGTATATGTGCTGATGTGATTGGTATGTGGTTTTCTCTTATGGATTACTTGAAGTATGTCTTATATATTTATTAATCTTGAAAGTTGTTTCCTTATTTATTTTATGTGATTTTCTTCAAAAAGAGCATGAAAGATACATAAGGAAAATGTTGTTTTTGTGTGATTTTATTGCATGTCACCATACTTAATGCATTCTAATGTTCAAATTGCAAATATTGTCTTATCTTTAATGCTGTAGGTGGTAAGCTATGAATATATTGGGAGCAAACTAGGAATAAGCATGATTTCAAGAATGTTTTAGTATGTCCTCACCTGATTCGAGGACATACCCATGTTTAGTTTTTCTTGTCAAGAGATATTGTTTTATCTATTTTTATGATTTATGGGCTGTGAACACATATATTCGTTTGTCGAATATGACGACAAAGAGAATTAACCTTTCCTATGTTTTCTATGAAAGAGATTTTGAACTATTGTTCTATTGTTGTAAAAAGTATTAAATACGCACTACTTTTCATTTAAAGGCAGAAGCGACAACTTGGCTTAATAGTTTATTTAGAATTTTAAAATAACTAGATAGGATGTGATTATTTTGCCATTTTTTCTAAGGCCACTCAAAATAAAACATAAACTACCAAATCAAAGCATGACCCTTCAAACCTATTGAACCTTAAAACTAATTTGGCATAACTCTTTGTACCCTTGCGTCCCCGAAGATATGATGCCACAGCTCAAGCCAAAAACATAAGTTGGGGGTGATCAAACTCTAAGTAGAAATCAAAAGTGTAAAAACTAGGTTCACTAAGTTAGCTTTACGCTACAAAGTATAAATACTCGCTTCATTAGAAGTAATGTACATGGTTCAAAAATTGTAGTATGTTTCTATATATATATATATATTTATATATATATATATAAATATATATATATACATATATATATATATATATATATATATAAAGGTCACGCATTCGTTCCATGTTCACCGCACCGTAGGTACTTAGTATTTGAGCCATGGGGGGACTAGATATTAATATCAATGTTTTTTAACTTTTTTTGTATGGAATACTATTTGTAATTAAACATGGTAATATTGAACCAACTTATACAAATTTGTATGTTTATTTTAGCATAAGAAGATCTTAATACGGATGACATTGTGATTTTTTAAAATCTACATGTTAGGCACCTAATTATATTGAATGGATTACAAAAAAACCTTGTTGACTTGTAGATGGTTCTTGTTGGCCTTCACATCATATAATTCAAAGAAAATTTTTGTATGAAGTAGGATTATCCTCGGTATTAAAATTTGTACAAGACCTCATTCACATAACTATCTGTAACGACGTGTTTAGTCATTTTGAGCAGCAGATTTTATTTCTGGAAAATTGGCTGAGTCGACAGACCCCACGACGGACCGTCATGGGCACGACGGACCGTCATGGGCACGACGGACCGTCATGGGCACGACGGACCGTCGCAGGATCTCGTTTCAAAACACTTAGAAATTCTGAAATTTGGGTACTGAAATTGACTCTCTGAACTTCGTAACGGAATGGCAGGACGGACCGTCGTGGGCACGACGGACCGTCACAGACTCTTAAAGGAAATTGAGTCTCTGAAATCTGCGACGGAGTAGCAGGACGGACCGTCGTAGGCACGATGGGCCATCACAGGCTGCGTAATCCCAGTCTGGTCGGATTTCTTTAAACGTTTTAAGGGACGTTTTTGACTATTCCTTCTCTAATTATAAAGATAGTGGGTTAATGTTAATAAATCTAATTACTTGGGGGTTAAAAGAGGTAACCTTGAGTTAATTAGTGGGTTATTATTACCATCTTTTATACATAATTATATACTAATTTAGGGTAAAAGAAAGAGGGTTTGAATAAGAAAAATAGAAAGAACAAACAGAAAGAGAGCGAATCGAACGAGAAGAGAGAAACAAAGCTTGGGAAATTGCTTGCTTGATCACGAATCTTCGGTGGAGGTAGGTTATGGTTTTTATACTATTCGTAGTAAACTCTTAATAGCGAATGATATGTATTGGTAGTACTGTATACCCTGCTATATGCTTAATTGTATGCTTGCATGAATATGATTATGTAATTGTGAATAAATAAGCATGATGAAGCTATGAATCCCAAAACATGAAAGATAATCCCTAATCTACTTTGTTAATGATGATGCCTTGGTATGAGAGACGGCTTGATAAACTAGAGTAATGAGAATGATAATGCCTTGCTCTAAGAGGAGGCTTGATTAACGAACTTAATGAGATTAGGGGATCGGAGTTTCACGTTCCGACACATAGAATTAAGGGATCGGGTGTCACGAACCGACACGTAGTATTAGGGGGACCGGGTGTCACGAACCGACATGTAGATTTAGGGGATCGGGTGTCACGAACCGACACGTAGATTTAGGGGATCGGGTGTCACGAATCGACACGTACAATTAGAGGATCGGGTGTCACGAACCGACACGTAGAATTAGGGGATCGGAGTGTCACGTTCCGACACATAGTAGTAGGGGATCGGAGTGTCACGTACCGACACAAAAGGAATAAATATTAATGAGGGAGCGGAGTGTCACATACCGACACAAGAGGAATATGGTTAATGAATCTTGAAATATGCTAATATACTCAATCTAATGAACCTAATTCCCAAATGAGTATGATATTGAGGCTTGAGTCCTCATGTGTGAACTTGGCGATACTTACTAATGATTATTGTACTTGTTGTTGCTACATGTTGAAAATCATAGTTGATTTTGTGATATTACTTGGTATATACTGTTTTTTTTTTTGAGTTGGCCGATGATACCTACTCAGTACTTGTGTTTGTACTGACCCCCTACTTTTATGTTTTCTTCTTTGTTATTTGTGGAGTGCAGCAAACGTGCCGTCTTCTTCAACTCAACCGCAATTCTAGCCAGTCTTCGTCACATCGGATCTTCAGGGTGAGCTAATGCTTCTAGCTCGGACTGGACTTTCTTCTTCTTCATGTCTTGATGCCTTGAAGTTCCGGCATGGACTAGCTTTTACTTGTTTTAGCTTTTTTTAAAATACTCTTAGTTTAGTAATTTGATCATAAATGTTCTTGTGGTGATGACTTCCACATTTTTGGGAATAATAGATGTTGAATTTAGAAGTTATTGAATTAGTTTTTATTAATGAGTTTAAGTCTTCCGCATTACTTCCTGTTGATATTATATTGAAATGTTAAGGTTTAGATTGGTTTGTTCGCTCACATAGGAGGGTAAGTGTGGGTGCCAGTCACGGCTCAGATTTGGGTCGTGACACTATCAGATCTAACTCTCTTGTCTATTATTAAGTTAAACACTTGAATATTTTTCTTTTCGGAACACAATGGTCTCTTCATGCAAGGATAGTGAGCATTAAGTCGTTATTGTTGTTGTTGCTTGTTTACTAACATTTCCTCTAGATCTCACTATGTCTTTCCTGACTAATTTTTCCTCCTCTTCCAAGCCCTCTCCAAGGGGTACTACTTCTTCAATTTCCCCAGGATCTAGGGACGTAAAAAAGATTATCTTCTTTGATCTGCAGCATTCATTTGATTACTAAAAGATCAAAAACCATCCACAGTCTACACTTTATATGTCTTCCGGATGGCCTCAAACAAGTGTTTACCATATTTCAATTATCAAACAAACTATCCCCCTAGAATTTGACCATGTGGATATAATGCTTCTAAATCCAGAATATTTTGAAAAATATAGCCAAGATATAATTATCTCAATTTGGGGCTTGTCCAAATCAATGATAAACCTCTCTCTAGGGAAGGTCTAGGTACCTCTATCCTTTTTGTCTAAAAAACTCACAATTCTTCGACATCAATGAATCTTTCTTAAGAATGGTTGAAACCAGTGTTTGCAGTGGTCCAATTTACTTTGATAGTTTTCCAAATTTTACCGTTTTTTTTTAGGATATAAATGTTCTGGATTTCTTAAGACTTAATGTTAAGACATCTAATTAAAAGACCAAAACTAGATCTCTCTCATAGTAATCATTTATAAAATCCAATACAAGGCTATGAGTTCAACCTTCAACACCCGAGCTATGAAAATTATCTATAAAGAAGAAACATTCCTTTATAAAAGTGATATACAACAATCTCATTTATCGATACCTAATCCTTTTTCTTGGAATCAAGTATTGCTACGTCAAAACATGTTTTAGCAAGACGTCACTCCAGCAGAAAATAACTTTTGTTCTAAATTACCGAAAGCCAAATACATGACGGCATATTCTCTGATAGAAGTTCATTATGACCAACCTCAATCAACAACTTACTTGTCCCTAGGTGGAGATATGAATGTTTTGACACAGGATTTTGGAAATGAAAAAGAAAGTCTTAAAAACGAATTTTATTCACTTCAAGAATTTTTATAAGGAAAATGGGGTTTTTACAATTTTCAAACTAAAGAAACACAAGACCTTAAACATAACTAGTTTCTATTCACTATCGAAAGACAAACTAATATCTTAGAATGGTTTTACTCTTACGCTAATTATCAAAATATAGATTTTCCTTTTTCAAAATAATTTAATGTTTAAAAGTTATGGAAAAAAAGAATGGAGGAGATGTAACAGTTGAACTTCCAACATTACAGGGTTTTACAATGTCTTTTTGAGACAACTCCATCATTGAAACTCCTTTTAAAAGGAAAACTAACAGCAAAATCATCAATGGAAGAGACATGAAAAATATCTTTGAACAAAATAACTACATATATAAAATTTACATGCACTAGGAGAACTTTAGTTTTAAAACAACACTCCACACCTACAACAACCTTCAAATCACGAGAAACTTCTATATCTTCCATTTTTTGTTAAAACTTCATGAACTTCCTAGGACTTTTGGCACATAATTCCAAATCCATAAATCTAGAATTTTTCCCCAACTTTAAGACCTACAACTTAAAAATTTGGAAATGTTGAAATCCATAAATCATATAGCTTCACACACTCCTGATAAAAATGTGTCCTCTGGATCTATCAAAGTCCTTGAAAAAGATTTTCCGAATAAATAATCGGACAGCCCTTCGGAGGAAAATATCCCTCTAGGATTCACTCTTGTTTAATTTGAATAATCTAGTTGGTGAATTCCACAAAAACAGTACTATCCTAGAGCTAGCCATCCAGACATTTATATAGAAGATAAACCTAATGTTATGCAAAACAACTATAATGCCGATAAAATCTATGAATGGAACATAAATGCATGTCCTTAGCACAAAATATTCTCAAAATTACAGGAGATGCCAATTGTTTGCACTGCTTATAAGATTTGTTATAATTGTTCAGATCGACTCACTACCCATGTCCTTGTATAGGGATATACAAGCAATATTAAAGGGAGGTGGGAAACAAATATTATTGATAAGATAAACAAAATATCTTCCAACTGTCCGCCTTGACCCTCTAAGAAACCTTATTTTTAAGGATGTCCATACCATTACAGATTCGACAAATCTATACCATAATCAAAACATTAATAGAAGGTCAAGGAATTTTTAAATAAAGTTCCTCTAAGATAGATACAAACATTAAGTGTAAAAATATGTCTCACTTTTTAGAACATTATGATTCTTTCCTCACCCGTATCTATGAGAAACGAAATGGTAACCTTCCATAATGTAAAATAATTTGTAGGTTTATCAAAGTCTCTTAGAGACCTAGTTAAAAAAACATTTGTCTTTCATAAGAATACATGGTTAGATATTGATCTCTTCCATCTTTGTATTTCAAGATAATTTGATGATAATATCAATTTTCATTTCTTAAATAGCCTATTTATTAACTTTCCTAATCTATTACATTATTGCCTTACTTAGTTCTGGTTAGCCCAACCATCTACTTTTTGTTACTTTTTTACACTTTTTCATGCATATGGTCGGACATGCCGATTGGTTTAATTAATTTTTATTTACATTTACATACTTGAAATATAGCTTAATTATCAAACTTTTTTGTTCCCTTCCTTCTTTCCCTTTATTCCCCTTTATTTTTGAAGGTTCACATCTGGGTACACAACATCAAAGGAATGGGGGAAGTAGAGATTAATATTCATTGCAACAAAAACTAAAAGAACATCCCCTCGAGTCCAAAATAAAAACCATAAAAACTAAAACAAAAGACGTGAAGGAGCAAACTCTAACCAAATATTCTTGAGGGAGAGAGATTTTTATTTTATCAAAGAACAAACTCTCTTTGAAGAATACTTGGTAAGAGTTTTATCTTTCCCATCATTGTATTTTTTGTTTCCAAGGTTTGATTTTGCTCTGAAGGGGATGTTCTAAGATAGGTCATGGTTCTCTTAATAGACCATCTGGTTGTTCGTGAGAAATGTCACCAATAACGCTTTGTGAAGTTATGTCAGGAGTGAAGGCCACGAGACCCTAGAAGGGACATAGTGGTATCAATGAGTCATCATGATATTGTAAAGAAATGGGTGAAATAAAAGTGAAGAAATAGATGGAAGCATACCATCAGGATGCTAAACATAGACAGTGATGCGCAAGATTGTTCGTCTTAGTGCCCTTGAAGTATATCGGGAAAGGAAGTCCTAAACTGTCTATGTGTGGAACTACTTCCGTCTTCACTAGCCGTATGGCTATTGTCGTGCCATTGTGCTCTTATTAAGTCGCACGACATAAGAGTAGAAAAGAAGAGAAATTCTATCATCCTATAGCTTCTTGCCCATAGATGTGTCGCGATTCACTCTGATTGTCAAAACTCTACTAGACGTGAATTGATGAGACTTTTCAATTGCTAATACTACTTTCACAAACCAATGCTCTAATACAAAACTTGTAACTTCCCAAAACCACACCCTAGAAATAAGGGGCAATCTCAGATTGCAGCCGGCGTACTTGACCTCTTAGAGGTCTTGTACAAGTCCTTACATATAATTCATCGCATAAAAATAGTGAAACATAGTGAATAGTTAAAACCTTTCACAAAACATATCATTCTTTAAATATTCTTTTAAATAAAACAATAGGAAATACTATGTCCCAATCTCATTATCTTAAGCCACAAGAATACTTGGGACACGGCCCATACAAAATACGAATATAGAAATTTTAGTATATTACAATACTTCAAATGGAAAACATAAAACGCATATATGCCCTCAAGCGAAATGACGAAATACTTCTTTTTCTCTTGAATAACTCTATGGTACAAGTCTTCACTTCCCAAAAGCTCATCACCTACCAAGAACTATATACATAGATAAAAGCATGGAGTTAGTAAAACCACATGTACTAAGATGTCATTATGCATAAAAATCATGAAATAGGACATTTATTGAAAATATGAATCTTTTAATTTAAAGTAATATTATAATCATAAGAGCAACATTTCACAACTTAGAAACACATAAGATAACATTTAAACCAAATCATAATTCGAGAGGTCACTTTGCAGTAACCTCATTCACGGTTACACTAAATAACTTTACTGTACATTGAACTTACTTGTACCTCACTATAGACACCACTTTAGCATTTAATCTTCTCACTCAAAGCTATCTTAAAATTCACTTAAGTCAAACAAGGAGAGACCGCTCATACACCCTCTCTATATGTGCCTAAATGACCCCTTAAGATTACTTATAATGTGTCACATACACACTTGCAAGCATCATAAACATTAAGGTAAGATTCCTCTACCAAAGGTGAATCAAGTATCACTTGTGTGAGTCTTGAAGCGACCGCCCATACAATTCCTTACACACACTTTTAACAGATGCTATAGACTCCCTCCAATAGAATCATTTACACATAAAAGACTAACACATCGATGATATGATATTCTTCTTCCAAAGGCTATCAAAAGACCTGTGTAAATAAACAAGATAACATCCATAATTGAACTCTTCAAGATTACCTATCTATTCCTTTAGACTACCTAAGGCTTAGTTCATGTCAAGAACACCAAACATCTTCTCTAACTATAGTCATACTCAAAACTTCTAAAGATGAGACATGAAGAGATCACCCCTTATGCCTTCTTCACACTTAAGCCAAAGAATCTTTAAGTCACTTTAGATTAGATACTTATTCATTTACATATTTCTTAACATAAGTCATTAGTTAATTAGTTTATTAAGACTCATAAATCACATAAAGGACGTTAAAGTAATGGTCTTAGACAAGACCTAAAAGATGCAAGTAACACCTTCAAAGCCTATTGTCTAATGTTTAGATAGCTTTCTATACCACCACATAGACCTCATAAACTTCACTAATGCTAATAGGTATTCCATATGATGAAAATTTGTAATAACTGACATGGATAGCACGACATGGAATATTGAGTTCTATCCTACTTCGATGAGGTTGTTCTACTTACAAAGGATAGAAGTTAGACACATCCCATGAAGGCACATGGTTAAGGAATATGAAGGGTATACTTTGTAATCTAGTCTCACTCTTTAACTAAAACTACTTACCCTTACTATACTCACTCAATGCTAGCCTTATTTCTCATAGACTATTTTACACATTAGGTTCACATAAAAGGGTTCCATCACAAGTTCATAAGCCAATCACATTTATCCTACAAAAGAAAGGTTCACTAGGGCCACATGAAAATGCCGACAAGAATCTCATTATGACTTTCCTAAGGATTTATATGATGCTGTTCAAGACAATTGACCTTAGGTATATCCTCCCATTACTTTGAAGGATATCATTGTGGCTTACGACTTCAACAATCTTTACATTACCACTAAATAGAAGTTTTAAAATAAAAGACTCTCTTAGTTTCATTTAAGGTCAGATTTCATTAATCTATTCAAGAGTACGAGTTGTAACACTCTAAATAAAGACATCAAATATTTAAAATCATACATATATCAAGCAAGGGACACAAGTCAAAAAATTCAAGACACCATATACTTCACCTTTTAGTCATAATTCAAGTAAGTCTAGAAGCACCTACAAAAAAAAACTTAACATCTATCATAACATAATCAATTTAATAGACATAGACTCATATAGACAACAAGGAAACAAAAACTCAACCCAACACTATACAAATAATGTCAAAGGCATAGTCTAACTTGATCACCTAAGACAACATGAATAGAAGAATACATATATGACTTGACATGTAGATAGGCATTTTCATGAATCACATAATCAAACTACATAAATAGACATATTACTTTAATTAGTTGACGACATGTCCAAGATAATCATTGTACATAAAGTAACGCCGACAAGGCCACATCAATTGAATGTAAAGCACATAACACTGCCAGCATAAGTTGACAATACCTATCACAATAAAATCGAAGTATAAATAACATAAAATTAAATGAAATAGGGCAGCATACACCTACATCATCCTCAACACTTCAACCCAAAATCAACTTACTCAATTTGATAACACAAGACCATTCCCTAGGCCATAACAAATAATTCAACACAAAAACTTCAATAATAAATTAACTACGTCAAATAAATGTAAATTAATTTATATAATATAACATAGATATCAATTTACTACATTTAATACATCAATGAATAGTCCACATAAAACTACAAAAGAATTCATCAACATTAGATCAATATCAAGTAACCCACAACTTTGTCGAAAACTAGGGTTCATCCAAATTCATGGGTTCATAGGTAATTTAGCTTAAAATCATCAATACAACATCAATATAATCTATAATAGACGTTTAAGAACAATTGATGCAAGCACCCATGGTAGAATCATGAAATTGGACAATTCAACTTTGAAATGCCTTTCTGGAGATTGAGAAACTCCTCCACCTTAACTTCCCTTTACTCCAAGGGAAAGTACATACCAAGAAAACATTGCCTAATTTCTTCACACTCAATAGGACTCAATTCCTTCGGCCAGTCATCCTTCCATTGAGTGTACCATATTCGAGAAACTTCCCTCAAATGGTACGGAGTTAACTCCGCCTTCTCCCTAGATGTAACTCATATAGCACTCAACACCTTGTACATTCCATTAATAAACTCTTTTGGATACTCCCCCACCTAAAAGAAAAGAAAGACTGAAGGATTCCTCCTTATGAAATATCTATAACTAAAAGTCATAGTTCTCTTCACCACATTCGCCCTAGGCGTCAACTCAAATTACGTTGAGTAGTCACAACTCGGGGTAAAGTAATCAAAGCCTCTCTAATCTTGAGATTATTCAAATTTTGATGAACCACCCGCACCCCGTTACATCATTTGACATTAGGAATATGATCACCTCTGTGAGGCACTTGAAAACCTTGACCATATTGAGGAAATTTCTCAACTTGAGGAGGAACCTCGTCGTTCATCCTCTCCTCTTCCAACCTTCTAGTGGTCATCCTTCTAGTATTCATCTCCTAGAAACACAAGGAAACATATTAAGAAGGATACTCAAAACATTTACTATACCGCACGACATAGCAGTATAAATGAATGGAAACACAATCGTCCTATAGCCTCTTGCCCATAGATGTGTTGTAACTCACACTTATGGTCAAGACACTACTAGACGTTACTTGATGAGACTTTCTGATTCCTATTACTACTTTTACAAATCAATGATATGATACAAGGATTGTCACATCCCGCAACCACACCCTAGAAGTTAGGGGCATCCTCGGATTGCTACCGGCGTACATGAAATCTCTAAGGTCTTGTACAATCCCTTACATATCATTTATCGCATAAAAATATTAAAAGTAGTGCGGAATTAAAACATTTTACGAAACATATCATAGTCTTTAAAAAATCTTTTATAGCAAATACTAAGTCTCTATTTCATTATATTAAGACACAAGAGCACTTGGGATACGACCCTTACGAAATACGAATATAGAAATATTTACTCTATTAAAGAACTTCAAATGGAAAACATAAAAGATATATATGCCGTCGAGATAAATGAGGACATACTTCCACTTCTCTTGAACAATGCTATGGTCGAAGTCTTCACTTCCCAAAAGCTCCTTACCTACGAAGAACTTTGTAGAGAGATAAAAGCATGGAGTTAGTACAACCACATGTATTAAGTATGGCATTACACATAAAAATCGTGAAAATGGACACCTATTGAAAACGTGCACCTTTTCATTTAAAAATCACATTATAATCATTAGAAAAATATTTAACAACTTAGAAACATAAAAGATAACAATTATGTCAAAAATCATATTTTTAGAGGTCACTTTATAGTAACCTCATTCATTGTTACAATGAATTACATCACTGTACATTAAAGTTACTTTACTTTACTTTAGGCAACCCTTTAGTATGTAATATTCTCACTCAAAGCTATCCTAAGATTCACTTAAGTCACAAAAAGAGATACCGTCTATACACCCTCTCTAGATGTGCCTAAACGACCCATAAAATTACTTATAATGAGTCACGTACACACTTAGAAGAATCATAAATATCAAGGCAAGATTATTCTACAAAATTTAACTCTAAGTCTAACTTGATTGAGTCATGAAGCGACCACCCATACAATCCCTTGCACACACACTTAAGAGATCCTACAGACTCCCTAGAATAGAGTCATTCTCAATTAATACACTAGCACATACACGATATTACAATTTCCTCTCAAAGATTATAAAAAGACCTACTTAAGTAAATAAAGAAGAAAACATACATAATTGACCCCTTCAAGATTACCTAAATAGTCCTTAAGACTACCTAAAGCTTAGATTATGTCGACAACACCAAACATCTTCCCTAACTAGAGTCATCCTTAAAACTACCAAACATATGACATGAAGAGATCATCTTTTACGCCCTCTTCACACTTTAGCTAAGGAATCTTTAAGTCACTTTAGATTAGGTACTTATTCATTTGCATACTTCTTAACATAAGTCATTAGTAAATAAGTTCATTAAGACTGATACATCACAAAAGGAACATTCAAGTAAGGTTCTTTGAGAAGACCTAGGAACTCCAAATAATACCTTAAAAATCTATTGTGCAATGTCTAGATAGTGTCCCATACCAAAACCTAAACCTCATAAACTTCTATAATGCTAATAGGTATTTCATATGATGAAAATAGGCAATAACCGACATAGACCATGAAAACCAGACAAGGAATCCGGAGTTCTATCCTACTCTTATGAGGTTGTTCTACTTGCCAAAGATAGAACTTAGACACATCCCATGTAGGCACATGGATAAGGAATACAAAGGACATACATTGTAATATAGACTAACTTTTTAACTATAACTACTTCCCCTGATCATACTCACTCGCTGCTAGCCTTCTTTCTCATAGAGTAATTCACACATTAGGTTCACATAAAAAGGTTCTAACAAGTTCATAACCCAATTACATTTACCCTACTAAAGAAAGGTCCACTAGGCTACCTCACTATGGCTACTAGAATCTCTTGATGACTTCCCTAAGGATTAATATGAAGCCGCTCAAGCCAATTAACCTTAATTCTATCGTTCCTATACTTTGATGGATACCATTACGGCTTACGACTTCAACATTCTTAAAATTACCATTAAATCAATGATTTCACCATAAAAGACTCTCTTAAATTTAATTAAGGTGACATGTCATTCATAAATTCATGACTAAGAGTTCTAACACCCTTAATCAAGACATCACATATTCATGATCATACATATATCAATTAAGGGATACAAGTAAACAAAGACAAGATACCACATACTTCACATTTAACGAATAACGCAAGTAATTCTATAAGTACCTACAAAAAACTCTAACATCTTGAAGCCATCCTATATAATCTCATAACATCATAAATGTAATAAACATACACTCATATAGCCAAGTAGGAAAAACCAACACTCAACGCCAACACTATATACATAATATCAAAGGTAAAGTCTAACATGATCACATAAGACAACATGAACAGAAGAATACATATATAACTTCATGTTTGACATATATTGTCATACTTCACATAATCAAACTACATAAATTGTTATATTACATCATCTAGCTGTCAAAAACTCCAAGATCATCATGGTACATAAAGTAACGCCTACAAGGCCACGTCAATTGTTGTTAAAGCACTTAAATACTCTACCATAAGTGGACCATTCAAAAAACAATAGAACTGAGACATAAATAAGCTAAAATTAATGTAAATAGGGCAGCATACCCTCACATAATCCTCAACACTTCAATCCAAAGTCAACTTACCCAATTTGATAACACAAGACCCTTACCTAAGGCCATAACCAATAATTCAATTGAAAAACTACAATAATCAATGAAATATGGAAAATCAATTTAAATTCATCACTTTTATATAATGTATATATTAATTTACTACAATTATTCCATCATAGCCCACAGAAAACTACATAAGAATTCATCAACATTAGATCAATATAGAGTAACCCGCACCTTATACAAAAACTAGGGTTCATCCAAATTCATGGATTCATAGGTAATTTAGGTTAAAATCATCAATAAAACATAAATTTAATCCATTATAGACGTTTAAAAAAATTGATGCAATAACCCATGGTAGAATCATGAAATTGGACAATTCATGTTTGAAAACATTAGAAAACATCTCGAGAGTTGGGCTCCTTAAATTTTGTTTTTCAAGGATCAAAATGCATACCTAAATGATAATAATTCTTCACTTTATGAATAATTTCCACTCAAAAAATCACAGCTAGCACTTCCTTAATTTTGGACTTCAATGGAGCCTTTGGGAGTTCTTAAGGGACTTTCATGTTTTAATTAGGAAGAATTAAATATTCTGAGTGTTAAACATTTATATACATGTTTATAATACCTAATAGAACCTTAATAAACCACAAATACCCTTATTTGGAAGTTGGACTAAATTACTACATCACCATAACTTAACAGTGTGTAGCGTGCAGGCACAAGCCACCATAAACGACTGCCCATCGACGGGGCGTAGGTCAACTTACGGGCTGTGGCGTTCACCGTTGATGGGTCACAGACTTGAAACTCGGATCTTAGCTCCCCAGTATAAGTCAATAAATATGTCAACCATCTACGGGGTGTAGACCAGGCTACCAGCCGTTGATCGCCATCCGTAGGTGGACTGCCTTTGGGAAGTTTTGGCAACCAACATGCGTCCTTCCTCGGGGACACTTGGCTTGTCCTTGGGGAAGTTTTTCATGATTTTTCAAACCTAAATATGATCATATATTAGATAATCACCTCTCACATGAATTTCATCCAAACAAACACGTAAAACTTAACAACCCAAGCCTAGACACAGAAGGTCATTTTAAGGTAGGACTATCGAACCTCATGGGCGTTCTTGGATGTTTGACCTCAAAACACAACAAAAACTTGACACACTTCCTTCACATGCAATGATAACTCATTTAAGGACCTTATTACCTCACGAATTAAACATAAACACATAGAAGAACATATGAGGCACCTAGGTTACTCAATCATCGAACGTCTTGGTCGTCCATTGACGTTTGACTTCCAATGAACCTAATACTTTAGTTAATGCCTCAATACAATATATATTAGACCTATTTAGAACCTTATACCATCAAGAACAACATGTTAGGATCTATGTTACCGAAGTCATTTTGTGGTCTTACAATTTCCCCCACTTGGACAACATTCGTCCTCGAATGACACTTGTCACATTTCGAACACACGCAAGAATAGAGATCCATCTAGAATATAATAATAATTCCATACAACACAAATTCAATAATAAAATATCAATTTCACATAGTAAAGATATTCACAATACAACAAGACTATAAAATAATTCTATAACTCATCAAGCTACAAAACTCACAAGCTTCACTCAAAAATAGTAAATACTAATTTTTATAATAAATAAAATACTTATATACATAAATTTAACAACATTAAAATAATTTTAGACCAAACAATCAAGTTGTCAAATTCCCAAACATTTTACAGGGTACTATTTAATTCTACAATGATTTTACTAATTTTTCATAAATGCAACTTTTAGGTAATTCATGATATAAAATGCTAACATGCAAAGTAACATCATATAAAAACATATTAAAAAATCATAATAACTTCATAAAATACACAACGCAAGAAGTTAATGAAATTCAGTTTCAATAAATCTCCTAAACACCATGCACAAACAACATACTTCTATACCATTCTATCCCATTTACTAACCATACTCCCGTCACATAGAAAGGAACTCAAATTACAACAAGATAAAGAGAACTTACCAACATCATCATCACTCTCATCCAGCTTCTCCCTTGTAGACCGGAGTGGATAGAAACACCTCTTTGTTGGAGCATCATCATTGGGAACACTAGAAAGGACTTTCTTACTCTATCTTCCTCTGGAACAGATCATTGGACAATCTCTCACCTTGTGTCCTTCCTTACCACAACCGAAGCAACTCACTGTACCCAATAGACACTCACCATAATGTTTCTTGACAAATTCAGCACAAGTAGGTTTGAACTTTTGAGAATCACCTCCTTTCTCTAATTTCACCTTAGCACTCTTAGGTTCTTCTTGAGTTTGAGCCCTCTTGTTAAACCTAGTTTTCTTTTGGTCAATAGATCAACTCTTTTTTAAACGTCTAGCCATCCTCCTAAGTTGTAACTCTTCAATCGATTGTGCATACACCATGAGAATAGATAGGCTCATATCATCATGTAACATAGCGGTATGACATTCCTCCATCACTAAGTCAGCTACACCCATCACAAAATGATTGATTTCATCTCTTCGATTCAACACAAGCGAAGGACCATACCTAGACAATGTTGAGAATTTCAAAGATTACTCCTTAACACTCATATTTCCTTGCTTGAGATTTATAAACTTCTCAACCCTAACTTTCCTTTTCTCCCTGGGAAAGTACTTACGAAGAAAAGCTTCCTTAAATTATACCCTCTTAATAGGACCGGATTCCTCGATCTATTATCCTTTAATTATTTGTGCCATATATGAGAAACATTTCTCAATTTGTACGAAGCCAACTCTGCCTTTTCCCTATATGTATCCTCCATCAAACTCAACACCTTGTAGACTAAATCAAGAAACTGTTTTGGATCCCCCCCCCTCCACCGTGGAGCCAAGAATGACAGGAGGATTCATCCTCATGAAATATCTCAACCCAGAAGTCATAGTGCTCTCCACCATATTCTCCCCAGGCATCATTCTCCAATTATCTTGAGTAGTCACTACTCGAGCTAACACAAGCAAAGCCCTCTCTAATCTCTTTATTAGTCAAATCCGGATGAACCACAAACACCCCATTACATCATTCCAAATTAGGAATATGATCACCTTTAGGAGGCACTTAAGCACCCTTGAAACCTTTACCATATTGGGGAACTTGCTCAACTTGAGTAGGAACCTCCTCATTCATCTTCTCATCTTTTACCCTCCTAGCATCAATACTTCTTGCATTCATCTCCTAGAAACACAAGGAAACACATTAAGAAGGATACTCATAACATTTACTCAACCGTATGACATAGGAGTAGAAATAAAGGGGAACACTATTGTAATATAGCCTCTTGTCTATAGATGTGTCGCCACTCACACCGATGGTAAAGAATTTACTAGAAGTTACTTGATGAGACTTTTCGATTCCTAATACTAGTTTCACTAACCTACGCTCTCATACCAAGCTTGTAACATCCCGAAAACACACCCTAGAAGTTAGGGTAATCTCAGATAGCAACCGACGTACTTGACCTCTCGGAGTTCTTGTACAAGCCATTATATATCATTTATCACATAAACATAGTTAAAAGTAGTGTAAAATTAAAGCTTTTCACAAAAAAAATCATAGTATTTGAAAACTATTTCATACAAAACAAAAGAAAATACAAAGTCTCAATCTCATCATCTTAAGACACAAGAATACTTGGCACACGGGCCATACAAAAAAAGGAAATACTTAGTCTATTACAATACTTCAAATGGAAAAAATAAAAGACATATATGCCCTCGAGTCAAATGAGGATGAATTTCAACTTCTATTGAACAATGCTACAGTCCAAGTCACTTCCCAAAAGCTCCTCATCTACCAAGAACTATATAGATAGATAAAAACATGGAATTAGTACAACCACATTTACTAAGTATGATTTTACGCATAAAAATCAAGAAAACGGAAATTTATTGAAAACATGCATCTTTTTATTTAAAAATCATATTATATTCATAAGAACGATATTTAACAACTTAGAAACACATAAGATAACATTTAAAACATAAATTATAATTTTATAGGTCACTTTACAATAACCTCATTCACTGTTATAGTGAATTAGTTCATTGTAAAGTGAAGTTACTTTAGATTCCCCTTTAGCATGTAATCTTCTCACTCAAAGCTATCCTAATAATCACTTAAGTCACATAAAAAGAGACCGCCCATACACCCTCACTAAATGTTCCTAAACGACGTTAACATTACATAAAATTAGTCACATACACACTTACAAGCATCATAAACATCAAGTTAAATTCTACTACCAAAGGTGACTCTGAGTCTCAATTGAGTGAGTCGTGAAGAGACCTCCCATACAATCCCTTACACACACACTTAATAGATCCTATACACTCCCCACAATGGAATCATTTTAACTTAACACACCAACACATTGATGGTGTGACATTCTCCTTTCAAAGGCTATTAATAAACCTACTTAAGTAAATCAAGAAGAAAACGTCTATTATTGACTTCTTCAAGATTACCTAAATAGTCCTTAAGACTACCCAAGGATTAGATCATGTCCACAACACCAAACATCTTCCCTAACAAGAGTCATTGTCAAGACATCCAAAGATAATAAATGATGATATCATCTCTCATTCCCTCTTCACACTTTATCTAAGGAATCCATAAGTCACTTTACATTTGGTACTTATTCATTAACATACTTCAAAACATAATCAATTTTTTAATTCGCTCATTAAGACTTATACATCACAGAAAGAACATTCAAGTAATGATCTTAGAACAGACCTAGGACCTACAAGTAACACTTTCAAAGCCTATTGTGCAATATCTAGATAGTGTGCCATACCACCACCTAAACCTCATAGAATTCTCTAATACTATTTCCATATGATGAGAATATGCAATAACCGATATAGACCATACTCACTAGGTTCTTGCAATCTTTGTCATAGAGTAATTCACACATTAGGTTCACATCAAATGGTTCCATAACAAGTTCATACCCTAATCACATTGATCCAACCAAAGAAAGGACCACTAGGGCAACCTAAGAATGGCGACAAGAAGATCATGATGACTAACCTAAGGCTTAATATATTGGGTTTAAAAACAATTAAACTTAAGTCTATCATTCTTTTATTTGAAGGATACCATTATGGCTTACTTCTTCAACAATCTTAACATAACCACTAAGTCCATCTATTCAAATAAAAGACACTCTTAATTTCATTTACTGTCACATGAAATTAATACATTTAAGACCAAGAGTTCTAACAGCCTAAATTAATACATCACATATTCATGATCATACATATATTAAGAAAGTGACAAAAGTCAACGAAGACAATACACTACATACTTCTCCTTTAACTCAAGTCATTCTTGAAGCACCTAGAAACAACCCTAACATCTTCAAGTTAACCTATATACTATCATAACATCATCAATTTAATCAACATAGACTTGTATATCAATGTAGGAATAACCAAGACTCAACCCCAACGCTATACACATAATGTCAATGGCATTGTCTAACATGATCACCTAATACAACATGAATAGAAGAATACATATATGTATTTACATGCAGATATATATTGACATGTTTCAGATAATAAAACTAAACAAATAGTCATATTACTTCAAGTAATTGCCAACAAGGACAAGATCATCATGGTACATAAAGAAATGCCACATCAATTGCAAGTAAATCACATAACACCGCCACCATAAGTGCACATACCAATCACAATAGAATCAAAGTATAAATAACATCAAATTAAAGGAGATAGGGCATCACCCCCCCCCCCACATCAACCTCAATGATTCATTCCGAAGTCAACTTACTCAATTTGATAACACAAGACCCTTACCCAATCAATAACCAATAATTCAACATAAAAGCTACAATAATAAATGAACAAGGTAAAATCAATGTAAATTCATAAATCTAATATAACCTACATATTAATTTACTAGAATTATTACATCAATGAATAGCACACATAAAACTACATAAAAATTCATCAACATTAGATTAATATCAAGTAACCGACTACTTAGTAAAAACTAGGGTTTATCAAAATTAATGGGTTAATAGGTAGTTTAGGTTAAAATCATCAATACAAAATCAATGTAATCTATAATAGACGTTTAAAAACATTTATTGATGCAAGAACCCCTAGTAGAATCATGAAATTGGACAATTCAACTTTGAAAACATTAGAAAACATCTTGAGTGTTGGGATTCTTGATGAAACAAGTTTCAAGGATCAAAATCCATAACTTAATGATAATAATTATTCAGTTGATGAAGAATTTCCAATCAAAACCTCACACCAACCTCTTTCTTAATTTTGGACTTGAATAGAGTCTTTGGGGATTTGTAAGGGATTTTGGGGTTTTAATTTGGAAGAATGAAATATTCAAAATCATAAACACTTATACACATGTTTAAAATACCAAAAATGACCCTTATTAAACCTCTAATATCCTTATTTTGAAGTTTGGATAAATTTAAGCATCACCCTTAACTTAACAGTGAGGAGCGTGCAGGCATAGGCCACCATCGATGATTGCCCATCGATGGGGCATAGGTCCACTTCCAGGCCGTGATGTCCACCGTCACAGGGTTAATAGACTTGTAACTTTGAGTTTATCTATCAATTATAATTCCCAAAATGACGCCGACAAAGTACGGGGCGTCGACCAAGCTATCGGACACAGATTGCCAACCGTAGGTGGACTGCTTACGGCAGTTTTGGCCAACAACATGGTTGGTCCTTGGGGATGTATTCAAGGACAATTCTAACTCAAAAATTGTTATATATTATTTTATCACCTCTAAGATGAATTTAATCCAAGAAGAACACGTCAAAAATCGACATAACATGCCTAGAAACACAAGGTCATTTCAAGGCACATCTTTTAAACCTCATCGAATTCCTTGGTCGTTTGACCTCCAAAATCAACGAAAACTCAAAAAACTGCCTATATATGCCACAATAACTCATTCAAGGACCTTTAAACTTCATGAATACAAATAAACCCATATAACCACATATGAGGAACCTAGGTGACATAGTCGTTGAACGTCATGGTCGTCCCTTGATGTTTGACTTCTAATGCACCTAATACTTTAGTGACAGCATCAATACAATAATTATACCTATTTAGGACCTAAGACTATCAAGAACAAAATTTTAGACTGTAGTTCACCTAAGTCATTTTCGGGGTCTTAAAGATTATTCCCACAAGATGTTGTTTTGAGAATAAGTACCCAACTGTGAATATGTTCATGTCAATCATAGAGAAGAATACTTATTAATAAAAACATTGTGCATGTTTTGGGGTATTCAAGTTTCAAATAACAAGGGGTTTTTAATTTAATTAACAACTACGACAAAAAACAATATGATAAATAATTACAGAGACAAGATTTTTGGGATTTGTTGGGATTTTGGGCTAAGACTGAAAACTGGGTAACCGAAATTGAGGGTAAACTATTGTTAATAAGTTAGTAATTTAGACTTTAGCGGGATAAACTTTATCTCAAACATTTTAACTCGAATCATATTGGTTTCTCTCGAACACCAATAGTAATAACAACTTTCGTTTTAGTCGATTCTCTATCTTGAGCTCAATATGTGGAAAAGAGCATATGATTTACTCTTTTGTGATAAATTCATGACAACCCAATACCCACAGACCATCAATTAATTAATATTGAATTTAAAAACTCTCTCTCTCGAAAGCCAAAAACACGAAGGTACAATTGCATATGTAACAACAACCGTTTAGATTAAGTCACAATTACCAAATGATATCACTTTAGAACAACATCAATATTATCAAATAGGAATACCTAAAAGCTAAATCAACACATAATCACATCATCACACCCTCATAATTAGGGTTTTAGCTAGGCATAATATAATGTAAGAAATCAATACTGAGTTGCATTTTTATCTACTAGGTATGATAGATATTGTCTATGCATATGCCAAGGTAGAAGAATCTTGAACACCATCCTCAAATTTCGTGAAAATGTAAATGTTCAAAACATCAAAGCTAAATAAAATATGGTCTTAAAACTATCTTCTATATTCGAAAGTCTAAACTAAATGAAAAATATAACACTGTCAAAACTAAAACACAAAACAATTGTTTATAATTTCAAAAAATATGATGTTAAGGACAAAATGGCGCAGTAATTCAGGATTGTCTGGTGGAAAAATGATTCATCATTTTTACATTTCATCGCTTTTCCACTTTTGCATTTCGCATCGTTGAGGTTCTATAACATTGGGTGATCTAGCACTGCATCTTGGAACCATTTGAAAACTTGACTCCTACTCCTTCTATTACCCATTTGATTATATCCTTCAAGGTATTGCAATCTAGAACCTTAGGAAAAACCAAGTCCATTCGTTGAATCACTCAATGGGTTAGGTGATCCTCAAGCCTTCTTTTCTATGTTTTCTGAGATGTCTTGTTCCTTTTTTCTCACTAGTATCCATTCTTTTTTCCTCAATAGAAGTACCTAAAAATGAAGGATTTACATTAGTTTTTGGGATAAAATATGCATTTGAGGACACTTAAGCTATTTTAAAAAACCAAATAAGTCTAAATTTAGGACTCATCACACCTCGAGGTTGATTGTGGAAGGTGTAGCATCTGTAATATAAACTAGGTTAAACTAGACCTTCACATGTGTATCACGACTTAATTATGTATTAAAAATACTAATAATGATGTAAATAATATGGGTATGAAGTTTGGAGATGTTTGGAGATCAAATATCCAAGAACGTCCACGACGTTCGAATGATTTGCCTTGGAAAGTGCTTGTGTGTTTTGGTGTGTTTTGGCACGTTTTATGTATTTGTTTTAATTGAAAGTTATGTAAGAGGACCCTAATACCTATATTACTATGAATAAGGGCTTAAAATCCGGGTAAGACTCAACATAGGACCGACAAAGGCACCTAGAAGAGGACCCCAACACTTAGGCAGAATCAGGCAAGAATTGGGCAATCGACGCCCGTCACCTATGAATGTTAAAATGAACGATGCCCTGTAGTTGGAGGGAGTAGATCCCCCCTTATTGGTGAGATCATTAACCACCATGTTTCCATCTTCAATTCCAATCTACTCAAGGCGATGATAGTTGCTAGGTTCCGTTGATAGTGGTCCTTAAAAGTTGTCAAGAAATCTTTCAATGCTTGGAGTGTTTGGTCGAACCATCCCAAGTATTTTTATAATCTAGGATTATTGTTTTAGGGTATTTTAAGTTAGTTTAAAGTCCTAGAACTAGTTTTAGAGTTCATTTTCAACACCTGAAACTGATCCCTCAAGGAAGACTCTCCCAAACTCCATAGATGTTTGAACTCAAGAAAGGGCTAGAAGGGCAGGTTGTGGACGTTTTATTCATCAAATTTTTATGGGTTTTTTCTCATTGAGGTATAATAATAATCCTTTAACCTTATTTAATCCTAAGAGCCACTTCTAAGATATTTTAAAAATGGGTTTCAAACACTAACTTCTCTATTATTTGACCCTATGTATAAATCTTTGCATAAAAATGTTTCAATCATTAAAATGATTTTTTTCTAATTTTATATGGTTAATTTAATTTCATAACCCTAATTAAACCATGTTTATACTTATTATAAACTTTTTAGTTTATGAGATGGGTTCAATAAACATGATTAGAAAATGCTTGAGCTTTTGTTTCTTTTTTGCTATATTATGACTTTGTTACTGTCTTAAGGGCTATTTTGGATGAATTATTGTAGGAATTGATAAGAGGTGGTTAAATCATGGATGAATGGTAAGTTGGTTTAATTTTTTAATTCTTATTGTGAAATGCTCTTGATTGGTATGGTCCACCTTTGGTGGCGGTGTGTACTTGAAGTGTATGGATATATGTATGAATATGTGTATTGTGTTTGTAACACTTTGAAAAGCCAAGACGCATTCTTTAGACTTACATAATTGTCTTAAAGTTTATACACTATTTTAAGTTCCATTTCAATGATTATGTCATTTAGTAAGTCTAGAAATCAAAATGTCCAAGAACGTTCATGACATCCGTAAAGTAGTTCAATGAGGTACTAGCGTATCTTAGCATATTTTACTATCTTTTTGAAATCGAAAAATAATGAAAATTAGGGGAAAGATGTCTAACATGTTTTTATTTTTATTCATTGTCTAAAATTCCATATATGACTCCCTAAGGATCATCTAAGGGTCCTTGAGGAGGACCCTTGAACATTGGAGTCAAAAAGTATCTGGGCAGTGTGCACCCACGAAAAATAATCTCAAAACCTGTATGGATCGACGGGGAATCGATGCCATCCGTCGAGCAACACATAGAAAAATCCCTGAAGGACATGTTTTGGCAGGTCTCAGAACTCATCGATGGATGAGCAACATTGAAGGGGACAAGGGACGTCGACTTACAGACAGTCCGTTGGTCGAGGTCTCGTCTTTGAGGGTCTGCTTTTCTGCACATTTTGACTTGGTTTCAGTTAATTAATTGAGGGGTTAGGTAGTTAGTTAGGGGATTAGGGAAGAATAATTCAGTTAATTAACACCCCATATAAAGACCCCAACCCTATTAGACTAATCACAACTCACAATACAAAACTGTCTTCCTTCTCCCTTCTTTCTCTCTCTAGTGAAGAACACCACTGAAGACCAATCTAGGGGAGGGTTTAAGGGATTAAAAGAGTTAAAATTTACCATCAATCTTCATAAATTTTTAAGGTATGGTATCTTATTCACCTTTGAGACCTCTTTCATCAAAGGGTTCCATCAAATTGATTTACAAAGTTGAGTTTTCAAGTGGGTTTCATTCAATATAGAATTGATGTTATGGATTGGTTTTTTACGAATTATTTTTAAAATAAGAATATATGAACATGTAATATACCTAATTATGATATATCTTGATGGTTTGGTTTAGTTTGTAGAAGATGACACCATTAACCCAAGGTTGTGTTCTTAATATGAATTTGGTTAAATTGACTTTATTATTGGTTGTATTACTACTAGATGATATCTTTATACTAATAATAAAATAATTACGGTGATTTATAGCCCTTTCATGCTAGTTCTTGACATGTTGCTCTAGGTTATAAATTATGTTGTGAGTTTGACCTAACTATCTTGTCTTAAGCTATGAACTAGTGTTGAATTGTGATGTAGTGATTCTTTTAACTTTGTTATCATGTTTATTATTGAATTATCAATATGTTATAACCTAATTTTTTTAAGTAAGGGTTTATGTTAAGAACTTGATTATGAACCATGAAGGACACATTGTATGTCTTGTGATCCCTATCATTTACTACAAATTATGGTTAATTGTGATTATGTAATGATGTTGTATTGGATTATGCCTTGTGTAATTATATATAGGATTGGCATGGTGATAAATTGAAATATCTTTACTATGGTTTTGATGTGTTAGATAATATTTAAATGTTATACGGTTTTTGAATTGTTTACAAAATTGTCTTAACATGAATTGATATCTAAATGTGCTAACCTCACCTATGTGAATTGTAATGAAAGTATTATACAGATGCAATTCTTGTTGAGCTATTATGATGATGAGGATGATTATACAAAGGTTAGACTCTATGACCTAATATGATATATGATGATTAATGATGATATTAAAGACATTTTAGGAAGGGACTTATCTTAGCACCGAGTGAACTTAAAAATGGGAGGTGATGGATTTCCATTGAGTACTTAACATTTGTATGACTTTTATGTGTTTTTATTGGTTATGTATGGGCAAGGTCCAAATTTCATATACTCTAATTATATAATTATGAGATGAGACAACTATTATGAATATCTTATGTTCTATATATATTTATGTGCAACAAAATTAGAAGACTAAGTAATATTCTTATAGGAAGGTTCTACATATACTCGATATATAAATACTATGTGTATGTGGAGTTTTATGTAAACCACCATTTAGAAGTAAAGAATAGTTTAAAATTTTCCGTTTAATTTGACCTATGAATGTAGATGTAAGATAAGAGACTAGTCTTAGTCCTCATAGAATCCGCCAGCGCGATTAAGTGTAGGGGATATTCCGGATGTGAAAGCTATTATGTCCATGAAGGTATATTATGTGAAGTAATGTAATGATAATGATGATGTTCATGTTAATATGCTTAATGAAGTTTGACTTGCATAGTTTGTGTAGAATATGTCCCAATTGAGTACTCCTCATTTGTAGATAATGAGTACTTAAGAAGAAATCTCCTTATTCCTTAACTATGCTCCCACATAGGTATAGTTATTGGAGATGTCATGTAAATGCTAAGATAATTACCCTACCTTATGCAAGTAGGGAACCCTCATTCAGTAGGGGTTAGTCTCGGTATTCCATCACTAGCTCTAATGGTCTATGTCAGTTAAAGCTATCCCTCATAAATAATTAAATGAACTACGTCTTCTAAAGAGTGTACTATTTGGGAATGGTGGGGGTATGAGACACTACTATCCATTGAATTAGTAGGCACTTGGAAAGGGAGTCTTGGTAAGTCCTTATATGAACTGTATGAATTAGTTATAATGTGATGTAAAGGAGTTATATAACATGATGTCTAATTTCAAGGAGGCATGTTAGTGTCATGTCTTGTATAATGAATTTTATGAATGATATACATGTGGTGTGCCTAAGTTCATGGAATCCTCGAGGAGCACATTGTCGGAGTAGCACTTTGGCATGCTACTTCCACATTGTACTTTGTGTAACTTGAAAGTCCACTTGTATAAGGTCACTCATGTAATGTTTTTAGATGTAGCTATGATTTCTTTAATGTTTTGATGTAGAATATAGGCTTGTTACCCATGCAAAGTAAGCTTACAATTTGTAGTCTTGAAGATTGTGCATCAAAGGGATTTTATAAGTGGTTCCTTCATGTCTCACCTTAATGACCCTTAATATAACCTTTCTTAAGGAAACTTCAAGGGAAATGAGTTAACTATTAGTTGGTAAGGAATGGGTTCACTGTAATATTTTCTTTAGTTTCTCTGTAATTTTTTCTTGAAATTCACTGTAATGTTTCTTTTAATGCTAACATTATGGAACTGCTTTTTTATGTGCTAAATGATGATTTATATGCTATTTTACTTCTATATGCATTTAGGTATTCCATAAATTGTATGAAAGCTTATTTCTACTAAAATGTCCTATTTTTCATGTTCTGCATACTGTCGTACATAGTACAATGTTTGTACTAACCCCACACTTTTATATACTCTACAAGTATAGGTTGGAGGAAAGTTGAAGACTAGAATAAAATACTTGGGGTTCGACTCTCTTAAGACAAAGTATGTCCTCATATAGTCGAGGGAATAGTCTTTATTGCTTTTGTTCTTTTTTAAGAGTTTTATTATACATATTATGCATTTTTCTTCAATGTAAAGGGTCGTGGTCTAAGTTATTTAAGTCGTATCTTGAGACGACGAGACTACTCTTTAGTAGTTATGAAATATATTTTATTATTATTGTTAATGTCATGAAATGTTTTAACGTTGCACTACTTTTCATGTCCTATGCAATGAATTATAGCTAAAAGTCGATTAGAAGAACTCCAAAGGGTCAATTATGCAATTGTTCCGACCTAAGAATTCCCATCTTCTAGGGGGTACTTTCGGTCTTTACAAGCTTTGTATTAGAGAATGAGGTTATGCAAAATAGTTTAGGGTCTAAATTCTCTCAAGCCATATCTAGTAGATTCTTGCTCATAGGTGTGAGTCACGACACACCCATGAGTAATAGGCTATTAGGCGATAGTAATTTAACTTTCTTCATTATTCTAGTGCCATACCATAGATTTTAGTTCTATAAGATGTCTTTCTCAACATCATCTCTTGTATTTATAGGACATGAATACAATGAAAACACCTGCTGGACAGGATCAGAGAGCAGTAGCTAATGAGAGGATCCCTCCCCGTGGAGAGCAATTAGCTATAGTTGGATAAAGAGAATGAGAATGAGGTAGTTCCCCCTCATGTGCATCAAGAACCAATAGGACCTCAAGTGCCCTAAATGCCTCGTATAACCCAAGGTCCTCAAGCTTCCAAAGATGAAGAGAATATTACTAATGCATAGATAAGTGATACCCTTTTGGATTTTACCCGACTCATGATGACTCAAACTCAAGTCATCACTAGTTATTTGGTTTCCCAAGCTAACCAATGAGGTGGACCTTAACCCAATGGAAGTACTCTTGCTTCTAGAATTAGGGATATCATGAGGATGAAACCTCCCACTTTTCATGGCACTAAGGTTGATTAAAATCAACCAAGCTTTTGGATGAGGTGTTCAAGGTGATAGATGCTATTAGTTTGAATACTAGGGAGAAGGCAGAATTAGTCTCTTCGTAACTCAAAGATGTGAAAAAAGTGTGGTTTCAAAAATGTATGGTTGAACGACCCATAGGGGAAGGTCTGGTAGATTGGGAAGTGTTCAAAGAGGATTTCTTTATAGGTTTTACCCTTATAGTTGAGGGAGAAGAAGATAGTATAATTAATGAAAGGATTTCTTTATAGGTTTTACCCTTATAGTTGAGGGAGAAGAAGATAGTATAATTAATGAACCTTCATCAAGGGGAATGAGTGTGAAACAATACTCTCTAAAATTCACCCAAGTCTCTAACTATGCCCCAACCATAGTAGGCAACCCTAGGGCTAGGATGAATATTTTTTATGGGGGTAAAAAACTTGGTTGAAAGAATGTCGTATGAAAATGCTATTTAATGATATAGATATCTCTAGGCTCATAGTGTATGCTCAAAAAATTTAGGAGTTTAGCTTAGGGATAAGAATACGGATGCGAAGAGACCTAGGGTGGATGAACCAAGTTAACCTAAACCTAAGAAGAGGTTCCAAAAACAAGAATCTTCCATGGGGAACAAGGATGGGGCTCCCAATAAAATTTCCCAAAGAGGTGGCAATGCATTTGAGAGTTCTAGGTGAGGTACTTGTGGAAAGAAGCAATTGGATAAGTGTCTTGCCCGAACGGATGGTTTTTTCAGGTGTGGTAATATGGGTTATAAGATATGGGACATCCCTAACCTCAAGATAAACGATAAAAAGGTAGACCAAACTAATTGAGGTGGTCTAGATCATAATGATCCAAAGAGGAATCGTCTCTTTGTACTTGGGACTATGTAAGGAATTTATCCGGGATGATGGCTCCAGTAAGTCTTAACTTTTTTAATTTCTTAGGTTTATGATATAAGATGATTTAATATGTTCTTGTCTCTTATAGTGTCATGTCTTCATGTTAAAATTGCTTTAAAGATGAATTATTGAATTTTATGCATGCCTCACTGTGAGAGTTTTTGTATTCACCATAATAAATTTCAAAATTTGAAAAATTGCATTTTAATTAATAATTGTTTCAATGTATGTAAAAATAATGTGTATGATCATGTTTAATGTTTTATAATGTAGTTCATTCATAATGTAAATGAAATTGAGGAAGCATTTGTGCACTTAGTTTTGAATTGTGGATATTGTTTCGAATTTAATATGTTTCTTAGAGTGCCTAAAATATTGTGTAGTTCGTGTTCCTTGTAAGTTTTTTGCGTTGACTATGAATATTATGACCATTATGATATGTGTTATATACTTATATTTATGTCCTTGATGTCCTTGAATGGTTTTAGTGTCATTGAAGGAAGAATGTTGTTCTAAGTGGGGGAGAATGTAGTGTCAATAAAACAAACATTGTTGAACTAGAGCTTCACATGTGTATCATGAGTTAATTATGTGGTAAAAATGATTAATAATGTTGTTAAAAGTCAGTGTATGATGTTTCGCGATGTTTGCAGGTCAAACATCCAAGAAGGTTCGTGACATTCGAATGATATGCCTTGGGAAGTGCTTATGTGTTTTTGTATGTTTTAGTAAGTTTTACATGTTAGTTTTGATTAAAACTAATATGAGGGGACCGTAGGACCTAGATGAATATGTAAAGTATCTTAATGTCCGGGTACGTCTCCACCTTTGACCCACGACGAGGCCCCAACACTTAGGCAGAATCTGCGAAATTGGGCAATCGACGCCCCTCACCTATAGATGGTAAGCAGAACGACTCCCCATTGTTGGGGGAGTATTTCCACCCTTAGTGGTGGGATATTACATCCCCTTGTTACCATATTCAGTACCAATCGACTCCCTAGTCCGACGGGTCATTGACCAGGCGACGCCCAATATCTAGGGTGTGTCAATGGTGGTCCAGAAAAGCTATCTAAAAATCTGCCAAGGCTTGGGCTGTTTTGAAAATTAACCCCAAGTATTTATGAACCGAGGGTGATTTTTTAGGGTATTTTAATTTTTTTTAAAATCCTATACCTATTTTTAGACTTCATTTACAAAAACCCAAAACCCCTCTCAAAAGAAAGACTCTCCAGAACTCCATTGAAGCTAGAACTCAAGGAAGGGATAGAAGGGTAGGTTGTGGACGTTTTAATCATAAAATTTTCGTGGATTTATTCTCATTTAGGTATAATAGTCATCCCTAAACCTTCTTTCATTCAAGGATCCACTTCTAAGATATTTCAAAAAGGGTTTCAAACTCTAAGATCTTTAATCCTTGAACCTAAGTATGGGTCTTTGTATAAAAATGGTTTAATGATTAAAATGAATTGTTTCTAATGTTAGATGGTCTTTTAATATCAATACACCAATGAAACCATGTTTATGATTATTATTAACTTTTAGCATATAAGATGGGCTCAATGAACATCTTAAAGAATGTTAGATCTTTGCTTTCTTTTTGGTTATGTTGTATCTTAGTTACTGCCTTAAGGGATATTTTTGATGAATTATTGGAGGAATTGATAATAGGTAGTGAAAGCTTAAATGAATGGTGATTTGTTTATATTGTTTAATTTTTATTGTGAAAGCTTCTTGAGTGGTATGGTGCAACTTTGGTGGCGGTGTTTACTTGAAGTAAATGGATATATGTATGAATATGTGTATTCAGATTATGTCCATAGAGGCATAGTATGTGAAGTAAAGTACTGTTAATGATGATTTTAATGTTGATATGCATTATGAAACACGAATTGCATAGTATCTGTAGAATATTCGTAAATGGAGTATGTGTATATTTGAAGCATTGTAGTGTGTGAAATGTTCTGAATTAAGATCTAAGCATGATTAGAAATCAAGGTATTAAAATTGTGATTATGTGAATGGTGTGCTCACATGTACAAACTCACACACACACTTGAAATGAATTAATTAATCTAAAGGGTGTGAATGGGGATTTTAGGGTGGACACTCTTCGTAAGTAATTAAGAAGTATCTGCACCATTCACTACTATTCCTAAAAGACTAAATCAATTAAAAGGGGAGTTTTGGGGTGAACACTCTTCGTGAGTTGAGATAAAGCGTTCATTAACAACCTCACCATTCCTAAGAGACTTTCTAAGTTAATATATGGTGTCCAATAACTATCCCTCGACCTTTAGGAATGCATGTTTAAGACTTCGTGGTGTTGTTACGCTTAGAACCAAGAGGATATGAAGAAGGGGTTACTACACTTCCTGATTTGAGATGCTACATCCACTGTACCTCTTGAGATAAGTACTCCTAATTTGTTGAGAACGAGTACTTAAAAGAAATCTCCTTAGCTTAACTATGCTGCCGGATATAAATAGCTATTGGATATTCCATGTAAAGAATAAGATAATGACCATACCCAAGGGAAGTGGGTATCCCTCATCCGGTAAGTGGGTATCCCTCATCCGGTTAGGGTTAATACCGAGATTCCATGTCTATCTCTCATGGTCTATGTCCGTTAAATCTACCCCACACAAAGAATGAAATTAACTAAGTCTTCTAAAGAGTGTACTACTTAGGAATAGTGGTGGTATGGGACGTTATCTATTCATTGCACAAGTAGGAACTTGAAAGGGGAGTCTTGGTATGCCTTTATATGAAATGTATAAATGAGCAATTATGTGACGTAAAGGTAAAATATAAATTAATTTTTAATTTGAAGGAGGCATGATAGAGTCATGTATTGTATGATGATGTTTATGAATGATATGCATGTGGTGTGCCTAGGTTCATGGACTCTTTAAAGAGCATATTGTGGGAGTAGTAGGATGCCATACTACTTCCGCGTTGCACTTTGTGTAACATGAAAGTCCACATGGATAAGGGATTTTATGTAAAGTTCTTAAATGTAAGTGTGTGTTCTTTAATGTTTTTGTGTAGAGTATTGACCTGTTACTCGTGCAAAGTAAGCTTATAATTGGTAGTCTTGAGGATAACTGGGATGTGCATTGAAGGGATTGTATGGGATTTTCCATCGTATCTTTACTTAATGAGACTTAGGATAACCTTGGATAAGGAAACTTAATGGAAATGAGTTAACTGTGAGTTGGTAAGGAATGGGTTCACTGTAATATTTTCATTAGTTTCAATGTAATGTTTTCTTGTTCATTTTAGCGTGTCTTTTAGTGCTAAAATTATGGAACTTCTTTTCTATGTGCTAAATGATTATTTATATGCTATTTTACTTATATATGCATGAAGGTTTTACATAAATTTCGTGAAATTTTATTTCTACTAAAATGTGTTATTTTTCATGTTTTGTATAATTCTATACTTAGTAAATTGTTTGTACTAACCCCATACTTTTCAATACTATATAAGTATAGGTTGGAGGCAAATTAAATACTAGAAGGAAAGCTTGGGAATGGACTCTCTTAAGACTATGTCCTCATATAGCCGAGGGCATAATATTTATTTCGTTTGTTCTTATTTAAAGACTTGTATTTGACATATTATGTATTTTTTTCAATGTAAAGGGTCGTAAATCTAAGATATTTAAGCCATATATTTCAGTTGCCTTGTGACGAAGAGACCACTCTTTTGTTTTTATGAATGTTATTTTGTTATTATTATTAATGCCATGAAATTTTTTAATTCTGTAGTACTTTTCATATATTATGCAATGAATGATAGATAAAAGGGTAGTACAAGACCTTTGAAGGTTCAAGTATGTAATTGTTCCAACCTAAGGGTTGCCCCATCATTTAGGTGGTACTTTCAGGTCGTGATAAAAAGATCCCCCATTAAGAAGAAAGACCTGAACATTGCCACTTTGTATTGTTTTGGGTGTATTAGAAGCTCCATCATGCCGTGAGAGAATGAGTCCATCATGTGCCACCAAAAGTGCCTTGTCACAGATATATGATAGCATGGAATTGGATAAGCATGGGTTAGTCATAGAGTAGGAGATATCCATGAGGGACAAACAACACCACACTTCCCATTCATTCCTGATATTGATCATCGCGTTATGTTAGTGTGCTGGAGTTTGTTGTGATGAGTTGTAAAATCCCGGAACTCGTAAGTTTAACTAGAAAGTTCTACAACCCTTTAATTGAGTTTTAGTGTGTTGATTGAGGGATAACAATTGTTTAAATAATTCCCAGGGTTAAACGTCCAGGTGTGACCTCCAAAGACTATCGAAAAGGGCCCCAATAAGAAACCTTGTCAAAAAGAATGAGCTACTTATTGCCATTCCGGGAAAGTAGATCAGACCATGCCCCATTGTATCACGACCTAGGAGTACACCCTATACTCTACCTCTCAAAGGTCTTATACAAGCTCAAAGAAATATTTCATCACTTCAACATAAAATTATTAGAAAATTTAAAACTTTTTCATAGCATAACACAATGCTAAAACGTCAGTCATTTAAAAACCATAAGTACATATTTAAGACACTAAGTCTCGTCTTTCAATCTTAGACATATCCCTTTCAACATTAGAAGCTTGAGGACCTTGTGGCACTTGAGGGGGAACTTTATCATTTATATTGTCTTGATTATCTATAGAGACTTGCTCACCATGGGGAGGAAGTCCCATATTAACTACCCCTTCCTCCACTCCTCTTGCGCTTGTCCTTCTTTAATTCATATCCTATGAACACCTGAGAAAAAATTACTAAAAAGATATTTATATAATTGAACTCTATTGAACAACATAGGAGAAATGAAAAAAGTGATACTTGTATCGTCATATAGATTCTCTCTGATAGATGTGTCGTGACTCATATAGATGATGAAGACTCTTCTACATGTGGATTGTAAGACTTTTAACACTTATAATATATCCTTAAACCTTATACTTTTATACCAAGTTTTAACGATCCAGTAGCAAACTTAAATTGCCACACGGAGTACCTGACCTCATGCAGGTCTTGTACAATCCTCCTTGTTATTCCTTCATCATGTAGGTACTAAAAATTGTTGTAGAATTAAAACATTCACACCATAACTATGTAGAATTATAAATTTCACAAAATAACTACTAAGAAACTTTTTAAAAAGATGTAAGGAACGAAGTCTCATGATCACAAGCCAACTTGTACACATCATAGTATCATAGAATCACAAACCCTTACATAGAAAAGAAACTCATAGTATAATATTACGTTTTTAGGAAAAATAAAACTAAATATAATATCCACGTTCGCGAACATATGAGGACGTACCAAGTGACTTGAGAGAACTCTATTTCCCAAGATTTAACTCTAAGTACAAATATTGTAAGCAGTATGTCAATATTCAAAAAAGTGTTTAAAACGGAAATTTTAGTCGGAACATACTATTCATGCTATTTTAGTAAAACCTCATTAATCAAATGTACAACACATCCTATGAGTAATTACTAAAATTCATGGTAACAATTTCATAATACTCAACACAAGGCATTCCATTAAGAAAACCTTTAGTCATTTAGGACCTCCATCCAAATTTACTATACGACTAACCTGGGTAAGACATCAAGGTACCGCCTATAAACACTCTTCAATACCCTTCTAGATTATCCTTAAGACTACCAAATCCAAGGATACTTCACATAAAGATCATCCTCTATGAGAACCCCCAAGTTCCACTAGTTCAATATGAAAGTAGCATCCCATATTACTACTTTTACTTAATGCCCCTTCGGAATCACCCTAGACTAGGCACCTCACATTAAAATAATAACATAATTTAACCAATATTAGACATAAGAACAACATACTTCATTAACATTATCTATTAACTAATTCATTCATTTACATTCAAGGACACACCAAGACTCCCTCAAAATGCCTACTTGTGCAATGCGTATATGGTGTCCCATTCAACCACCTACCCTAATTAGTATACCCTTATGAAGACCTAGTTTATTACATTCATTCGTGAGGGATAGCTTAAACATACATAGACCATGAGATATTTACCTTGAATCATGTTATTAATTCTACCTGATGAGCGATCCCAATTGCCTAATATTGGGATCATTGTCTTAGCCTTTACATGGATCCTCAATAGGAAAACCTCCGCGGGCACACAGTTAAGGGATTATCATATTGCTTCTTTCTTTTACATCTCCACTCACAAAGGGTACTTATCTCAAGAGGTATATTCATTACAACATATATACTCACGAAGATTATCCAACCCTTCTTCAAACCCTCTCGGTTGTAAGTGTAAGTCCACATGGAATTTTAGATATTCATTAGCTATAGGTTAAGAGATTCTACAAAATACCACATCTCTACTCACGAAGAGTACTAAAATCTAAGGGTTACTATTAAATATGACTTCTCAACCCACGAATATTACCCAACTCCCAACCTATCATTCATTCATTGGTAAGATCTTAGGAATGGTGAGGTTTCTCCTAGACACTACATCTCAACTCACGAAAAGTTTCCACCGGAAAACTCCTCTTTTCTTTCATTAGAGTTCTTCGGAATATTAATGTTGGTACTATACACTAAATCCATACACATGAGAGTCTCTACACTGAATCCCTCATTCATTCATTCACTTCATTAAAGATCTATTGCGAAAACCCTTTCGGTAGACTCGCATTAATCACAGCGTCATTAGCTTTATTCATTCATTCATTATGTGTGAGTATATGTGATAGAAACCATAACATAATAACCATCATTCATAAAATTGTCCCCTAATAATGATAATAATGCATTTACTATAATTGACACGCTATCATACTTCACATTCACATCATGCTTCAATTAGACATAGTATTTCAAGACACACATTCATGACTTCATAAGACATTCTCTATACATATACTTCATAACATCAGTTAAATTCATTTTGAAATGCCTCACAGTCCATAATCTCAACTAACATATACATTCATATATATTAACTAAACTCCTCCACCATAAGTGGACCATACGAGTAGAGATCAATTCAATAGGAAGTAGATAATATAGATCAACTTAGCCTTCATTAAAGCTTTGATCACATTAAATCAATATTCCAAAAATTAATCATAAATAGCCAGAATTTGCAGTACATAATAACAATACAACGTAATATATACATAATTATAATTACAGCTAATCACATTCATCAATCCCACTTCATTTGCAATAATTAGGGAATTAGGATCCACATGAGTACATGGAGTTTTTTTTTACCATTATCTCATAAATTATCATTGTAAACTTCTTAATTTATCAGTTAAAGCGTTTTGATGCAAGAACAGAAGCTTAGAATTAGAGAAACAAGAATTAAGGATTTTGAATCCTATTTAAAAAGTCATTGGAGTGGCTCTTTGAATTAAGGGAGAATCAAAGATGAATTTCCATACCTTATAATAAGAAATTCCAATAAAATTGGTGAAGAAACCACTCAAAATCTCCTATAAAAGATTCACCTTGACTTCTAGCTTCAATGTAGTCTTCAGATTGTTTTTCTTGGGTGAGAGGTTTTGATTTTGAAAAGTGAAGTCTAAAATTAGGATTAAGGGCATAGACTAACTAATAATACCTATAAACCCCCAAAATAACCATCTACTTATTAATTAGGAGGTGGGGTGAATTTCTCAAATCACCCTTAAGATGGCCAAGACCTACAGGAAATGGCATATCTCAATTGATGGACCAGTCTACAGGGTGTCATCTTAATGACAACCCATCCATCTAGGCCTGGTTTTTTTCATAGACTCCTATAATTGGGGATAACCTCCCACCACTAAGTGTGTATCCACTCCCCAAACGATGGGGTGTCAATTAGGATGTTGTTTGTTTATTGAGGATCGTCAAAAAGGATTGCTTTCGGTAGTTTCTTGCTAACATTTGAGTCCTCCGCAAGGACCTTATAGCGGTCCTTCGTTAATCGTACTCGGACATTGAACCTATACAATTCCAAAGAGGTTTTAGAGACCTTCCAAAAAATTTTAACACCAAAAAATACATAAATATGCAAAGTCACACTAGAACACACAAAACTAGTTTCTGAAGGTCTTGGTCGTTCTTTGATGTTCCATTTCATAACTCTTCTAGACTGACCTCTAAGGCTATTATTAATCATTTGAACACATTATTAAATACTTATTAACTCTTTAAGCATATGACATGCTATAGTTTAACGTAGTGCATTTTGAGGGTTGTTACGATGTCTTAAAATTAAAGTTCATAAGCATTTATTACAATAAACACAATATATTTCACATACATCATATTAGACAAGGATACTATTTAGAACAACACATATAGCCATTTATTTAATTTAAGACATATTTAATATCTCCAATATATTACTCTTCTTTATTACCTTAATTCCTTTACTTAAAGACACCCTTAGGTAATACTTAGTGCAATGCATGAATAGCGTCTCATTCCACCGTCCATACAAAAGTACCACCTTAAGGTCAACAAGGTGAACATTCATACAACCTCCATCAATTCCAGTATATATATCCATAAATACATAACATATCATTAAACACATACTTCACATAGGAACCTCCACCTAAGACAACCCCAAGTCCCACTAGTGCAATCTGCATGTAGCATCCCATAACACTATTCACACCAAATGTTTCTTAAATAATATTTTACACATGCATTTAACTTATACATAAGACTAACATACTTCAAAGACCTCATATAAATAACTTATTGATTTATCACATCATAGTAATAACCCATTTAGTTTTTATGCAAATCTCAAATGAACATGCAAGTCCATACTACAAATATCACAAAATTAAACCATACTAATTATTGCATCATTAGAGTTCATTTCACTAATACATTAGAAGACCTTATTAATAATCTCAATGTAAGTCTACTAATGCAATGTATATGTGAAGCCCCATAGACTCAAACATACCAATTAATACAAAAAAGAGATCACAAGCATTGCCTTTACTTAATAATAAATATTACAAGTATAGAAAACAAAATGAATTCGAAGTAAGAACCTCAACATTGTATCACGCTAGAATTTCCCAAAAGAGCTACTTGTGCAATGTATAGATAAAGTCCCATTCCCTTACCCATACTAAACGACATCTCTTACGTAGTCCTAGTTAGTATTAATCTTGTAACTTCCATTGCTCATTCTTGATTCGGCTAAGTTTTCCTTAACCTACGTTAGACCATTTGATATAAAAATACAATTTGGTGTTAACCCATTGTAAAAACCCACAAGAAACGAGTACTCTTGAGTCGTCATACCACGTACTTTACCTCACGAAGGTCTTGTAAAATGTTCTTATCTATAATTAATTTAATAAGTATGAAAAGTAGTGCGTAATTTAAACTTTTCACAACAATAAAATATGAAACTTCTTTCGTAACACTAACGAACAAGTCTCATAGTCACAAGCAAACTAAAATACACATCTTAGTATCTTAAAATCACAGAAATTTACATTGAAATAAAACACACTATGTCTAATATGTATCTTTAAATGATGAAACTAAAAAAAGATAGGCTATGTCCTCGATTATATGACTACATACAAATCTTGAGAGATTCAGCTTTCCATGTTTCGCCTCCTAACAATGTTCACTTGCTTTCCACCTATACTTTGGAATATATAAGAGTATAGGGTTCATACAAAAATTCTAATAAGTGTGGCATTAAGCAATAACATGCAAAAGAGTACATTTTAACTTAAATATACATTTCATGCTATATTAGTAAAACCTTCAAGAATCAAGTCAGAAGACATCATATAAATTTTCATTTAGCATATATGGTAAAAGTTCCATAATTTCAACATAAATCACACTTTGCAGTAAACCAATATCACATAGACTTTTCCTACCCAATTTAGTCTTAAAACTTATTAAGGTAAGACATGAAGAAACCACAAGTACAATCTAAGCATAAGTCAATAACATTTAATCAATATCAAAAAACCCATTTTAAAGGATAAGTTGAGAGATTTGGGAGACAATGGGTTATTCAAGGAATTAAATTGTAAATCATCTTATAAACAATTGAATGAAACTTAATTTTTCACCATTATGGCTTTAAAAACAATATGAAAATGAACCCCATGTTTTGATTGGACTTAGGATATTTTATCTAAGAAACACATTGGAAAATCTTTGATAGAACTCCTTAGATGAAAGGTTAACCAAGGATAAAGGGTTACATGTGAAGACCGTGGAGCACCCCTTAGAACTAAACGTCATCTTCGTCCTTGAATAAGACATAAACTAGCCCTGAGAATTCGTCATAATATATCATAGTTTGAAAAATAAGGAAAAAATAAAATGTTTACATAGTAAAGTATACTTAGACTTCTGACATATCATATATGGAGTTTATATAGACTCGTCGCTTATGAAGTATACACAAACTTCTCGTTTATGCAATACAAACAATTCATATAAACTAGTTTAATAATTGTTTCTTAATGAAAATTCTAATACTAATTACAAAATGTTAGGAATAACCCTTACACTAATACTATATGCCACAAATAGGCTTACAAAATAATCTCAAAATAAGAAAGAAGAAATGCCTTTTAGACACAGTCAATATCATAGCTAGAGTAGAAGAATTTCAACTTCTCGGACTTGAGAACTCACATAAAACATGGGTGAAAGTTCCAAGTCTTCTTTGAAAAAATGGCCTAAAAGCACTTGAATGACCGGAACCTACAACATTAGAAAAAGGGAAGAAATATGGGTTCGTACAACCCACATGTACTAAGTTGGGCTTCTATGTATAAAAATCATCAAAGCATCACAAAAGGGACAGTTTATTCTTAACCTTGCTTAGTATAAAATAACCTTAACATGCACATATAATGTAACATCATAAGTAAAACCAATATAATATTAAACAATCATTTAAGCAACCCCAGAAATACTTGTGCAATGAAAAGAATTGAACCCCATAACCATATCAAAAGCTAAGTATCAGATAAATTCACCTACTTCATGCTTACAATATAACCTTATATTTCATCATTACATTAATTATTCATAAGATCATAAAATAACATGCAATGAACTTAATCATAAAAGAAAGGCATAGAACCATCCCTTAGAATCCCACACGTTAAATATGTAAGAGAGAATTCCCATACCATCCTTCACACTTTGTAGAAACCTTTAAGAAAGCTCTAATAAGTGTTCACATGCTTAATTTGATCATTTAATTTTGCATAAGGTAAAAAAGTTCAATAACCTACATGAGACCATGTGAGCTCCATGATATCTGATGTTCTACTCCAACACCGAAAAGAGAGGGTTAAAAATAGCTTAAGGTGTAACCATTCATACATAGCTATGTAGGTGAATCCACTAAGCAAGAGTCCTATGTGGGAGCATAGTTGTGGGTAAAAGAGATTGTTACTAGAAATATTGTCTAGCTATATGTGGAGTTTTCCTTCTCATGAGACAACACATAACTTAGGAACCTGGACTTTCTAACCGTGAACAAACCCATGTGGGGAGCCAAACTTACTAAACTTGAGACCCCATCTCATTTACATGCCCTTTAGGTGATAATTAATTATTTACTTTACTAACCATCTTTACTCATTATACAAGTTCATATTAGTCTAAACAAGACTTTTACGTAAACATCTTATCATAATAGCTCATAGGTACGACCCTTTCACTTTACATACCTAATACAAGTGAGTAAACCTTACACTTAACACTTTGTTATAATCTGTGAAATACTTTCAATCATATAGTAATCTTATCATAAAATGCATACATACTTCATAGAAAATTCAATTGTCTAGGGTGAAGGATGAGTAATTGTAACTACACACTAGTACACCCTAGAAGAAAGTAAAAACTTGAGTCATCACAATGCGTACTTGATCACTCGGAGGCCTTATACTAGACCTTAAATAACTTTCATTGCATAATCATAAAAATAGCAGTAAATTTAAAACTCTCATACAACATCATGTACTAGAATTATCACTTCGTATATGTATCACATTGAGGTCACCAAATATAGTCTATCATAAATATATTGTATAAACACAACCACAGATAATCATAACTTCATAAGTACATTATAAGACATAAGCTTCACATAAGAACCATAACCGAAGACAACTCCCCAGTCACACTATTGAAATGTGTAGGTAGCATCCCATAACACTACTTTCACAATGTGTACCTAAGAAGTCACCCTAGATTAGGAAAAAGATGCTCAACAAGTCATAACACCTTCACTTATTGTCACGTCCAAAATCTAGACCGCACACGAGACTGGCGTGATTTACCTCATAGAGGTCGCAGACAAGCCTACATACGTTATTCTTACTTCATCTAGGTTAATTATAACAGAAAATTATAGATTTTTGTTTTCTTATTTAATTATTTTATTGTTCATTTCATCGTGTGCCAATATACTTGACCATTTAGTGTGTTTTATACTCTTACTTAACCCTTCTAGGGTTGAATCATTTCATTACATAAATCTTAGGTTCACTTATTATTAAATATATGCTAGACATACGAGTCTATACATACAAGCCATAAGGCTTCGTTCATAGTTCGTTTAAGTGATTCATATCTCCCTAAGATTATGTGGTACAAAAACTATGCATCTTGTATGCATGCCAAGATATCGATTTTGATATAAGTAGACAACATTATTCTTGAATATTTAATTCACGTATGATTTATGCATCAAAATAGTATTTGGGAAAGGGAATTCGGTTTCGAAACCCTAGGAAAAACCTTACCTTTATTTTTATTTTACATTGGTCCACGCGGTTTGGGGACCATAGATCGAGCCCTAACACCTTTGGTCCCTTTTTAATATCTTTCCTTTGAAATTTCTCTTCCTTGGCTTAGGGGTTGTGGGATCGAACCCCCACAACCCCTTTTATTTTTTATTTCTTTTTCCTTAATTTTTTTCAACTTTACAATGAGGGTGTGGGATCTAACCCCACAGTCTCACTTTAATTTTCTTTTAATTATCCTTTTTCGCTTAGAGGTCGTGGGTTTGACTCTAATGCCTCACACTAATTTTTTTCGTTTTTTCTTAAACTTGACCGAGAGGTTGTGGATTCAAATCCCACTCCTCGCAATTCTTTTTTCATATTTTATTTTCCAGCCAAGAGAACCCAAATTCAAATCCCCTTAACCCCATTTATTCATTTTTTGTTTTATAGTTTTTTTTACGAGTGAGGTCTCGAGTTCGATCCCCAATGACCTCACCTAATTTACACTCATTTAGAATTTTATATTTACTCATCAATATTTAGCCAAAACCAATCGTACAAGTTGCTAAAATTTTTGTCAAGTTTTAATCTCACTATAAACAACATTTTTACATAAATTCATAGTGTAATTCATAGATCATTTAATATGTTCTTAGGTGCATTTATATGTATTTGTTTACAAAAGAAATTATCACTCAAATCAGATACATTTCAAGTCATATGAACATCACAAGTTACATAAACATTTGTACATGTAATTCAAAGAATTAACATGCCATTTCAAGTCCTAAACCATGACCAATAGCCATGGCAATACACTCAAACAAACTTAATTAGATTTCAGAAATCATTTACACAAGTCACATAATTCCAAACATACGTATAAACAAATGATCATCACGAAAAACATGTTTGATCCCTATTTTTCTACAAGCAAACATAACAAACCTATGATTCAATGGAATCTAGTGATAGGGACATGCAACGGAGAACAACCCTAGTTTTAACAATAGATTTGTCTAAACCTTATGGGTCTCTTGGGAAAGGGACAAAGAGAGAAGAGAACTTATACCTTTTTGACATTCAAACCTCGACTTTCATCCCAAAAACTTCTCCAAATGCACGTTCAGCACCGAAAGTTCACACCCCGCTCGACACAAAATCTTCTCTTTTCCTAGGTGATTGATTAACATTTGCTTTTCTTATATTTTGGTGTGGGTTCTTCAAGTGTGAAGAACCTTGGTAAATTTTCTGTGCTTGAATGTTATTTAGAAGAGAGAAACGTGAATGGGAGAAGTGAGATTGAACGTGAAAGTGAGATAGACGTGAGAGGAGAGAGTTACCTTAGGCTTAGGAGTCTAGTTTAGGACTTAGTCAAATAAGGTTTAGTTAATTTTTAAAAAAACTTATCTCTGTTTTATTTTATATCATACAATAATAATTAATATTAATTTATTACATTAATTTACCAAATGAAATAAAAACAATTTAAATCATCGCTTCCACCTCGATTTGAACCTGGGTTGAGAAAGACTTAACTGTACAACCAATTTTTTGACCTCTATCCCCAAAATGCCCCTCCATCTTATTAATTAAATTAATAATTTTATATTTTTGGTAATTATGATACTGCCCTTAGCTAGGAAAAAGACCATTTTACCCCTAGACCCTCCAAACTTAAGATTTCCCATTTTTAAGTCCAGTAAAGACTCATATGAGTAAATATTCAAATTCGGGATCCCCACATGGCTGGACCCAACCTTAACTAGATAAACTAACTCTCCAATTTTGTTCGATTTGCTGTTGTAAGGGTTCAAAGGTATAGTTCTAGGAGCATTAATTCTTGTGAACCTGGTCTAATCGTAGGCATTGTAGGCAAATTAAGCATTGCATAGCATAGCCATTTTTTGGGTTGCTACATTAACCCCCCCCCCCCCCCCTTAGGAACATTCGTCGCCGAATGTCACTACAAAGTATTTCGCGTAATGTCAGTCAGATCATCACATATTTACTATAAACAATTAAGAAATAGCAACAAAGAATGGAGAGATAAGGAAACTTAGACATAAGAGTAGGCAGTTTAACCTCAAGAGATGAAAAGATAGGGGTAGCTGGATCTCATATCGGCCTTAGTATCCCAAGTAGCACCCTCAACAACATGATTCCTCCACAATTCCTTCACTGTGGAAATCTCATTGTTCCTCAGCAGCTTGACCTTTCTGTCTAAATTCTCAACAGGTACCTCCTCATAGGACAAATTGTAATCAACCCCCAAACCTTCAACAGGTATAATTTTTGAGTAATTGCCTAGGCATTTCACATTGAGACATGAAATACTGGATGAATAGAAGCTAGTTCTGCAGGCAATGCGAACTCATTGGACACCTCTCCCACATGTTGTAAGACCTCATATGGCCCAACATACCTCGACTCAACATCCCCTTCCTCATCACCCCCTTCATAGGTGATATGTTCAAATTAACATGGTCACCAACATAATACTCCATGTCATGAGTGGGATAACTCTTCTCATGAACCTTGAGTTTCCATGGCGCATAAGCTATCCCCTTACCACCCATAAGTGCACAACCCAAACCAACCGTAGATGCATCACAATACACATTGTATTTCTCAGTACACTTAGGCAATGTAAGAACCGGGGCTGAAGTGACCCTATCCTTGCGCTCCTGGAAAATCATCCACAAGTCTCCGACCATTCATACTTTGCCTTCTTATTAGTCAAAGCTTTCAGTGTGGCAGCTATGGAAGAAAAACCCTCCACGAACCTGCGCTAGTAAAAAGTAATCCCAATATGCTATGGATATATGTGGAAGTAAGAGGTTATGGACAGTTATTAACAACCGTAGTCTTCCCGGTATCTACCTCCACACCTTTGTCAGAAACAACATGACCATGGAAGGTCATTGATCTAACCAATAATTCACAGTTGCTCTATTTGGCATTCAACTGCTGTTGTCTAAGTACCTGCATGGTTAGTCTCAAATGATGTTCATGGTCTTCCTATGTCTTAGAGTAGATGAGAATATCATAAATGAATGCTACGATGAAAGAGTCAATGTAATCACAGAAGACTCTGTTCATGAGATCCATAAATAAAGCACGTGCATTAGTGAGACCAAATGACATAACTAGAAACTTGTACTGTCCATAACATGTACGATAGGCTGTCTTTGGAACATCTTCATACCTAACACTAAGTTGATGGTACCCTAAACGAAGATCGATCGTCAATAAGAAACTACAGCCTTGGATGTTGTTGAACAAGTAATATATTCTGCGAAGAGAAAACTTATTCTTGATAGTGACTTTGTGGAGCTGCCGATAATCGATACACATTCTAAGGGTTGCATCTTTCTTTTTCACAATGTATATTGGATCACCCCAAGGGGATATGCTCGGATGAATGAAATGAGATCTTTTAACTGCAGCTTCAACTCTTTGAGTTAAGGTGGAGCCATTCTGTAAGGTGGAACTGAAATTGGTTTAGTATCGGATTCTAAGTCCATACTAAGGTCAATCTCTCGAAGGGGAGGAACACCAGGCAAATCATCAGAAAATACATCTTGGAACTCATTCACTACAGACAATGAGTCTATGGAAGGAATGTAAAAATCTAAATCATTAACACTCCAAAGATGACATAATAACCCCTTGGACATCATTTTATCGGCTTTAATGTTCGAATTCAAGGGATTAGGACGACTTGAGTTGTACCCCTCCCACACTAGTTCTTCTTTATAAGAAAAATAAAATCTCACAACGTTATTATGACAATCCATTCATGAATAACAACTATGAAGCAAGTCCATGCCAAGAATAATATCAAAATCATTCATTGGTAACTCAACCAAGTCTCCACACATAGTCTTACAACATACAACTATTGGGAAATCGTTGAATACTCTATCAATTCTTACATTTTATCCTAAAGGTGTACCACCCCTATAGGATCATGCAAGAACTTCAGGCAATATCTCAATAGTGAGAGCCACAAAAGTAGTTACAAAGGAAAGCATACACCCTGGATCAAGTAAAGAATGAACAAAAGTTGATCATAGTTGCATCATACCTGTAACCACATCAGCGTACTTCTCCTGCTACTCCCTTCCCTTAAGATCGTAGAACCTATTCTTCTTAGGAGGCTTGGTTGCTGCAACATCTTGTGGATTAGGCCTAGGATGAGTATTAGCTCCATCCTGGCCTCTCTTCTATTGGCAGTCCTTAACCATGAGCCCGCTCTTACCGCTACCGAAGCAGGCATTAGTACCATGTATGGACTCTCAACGGTGAGCACATCCACACTTAGCACAATCCTTTTTGGGACGCTCCATCTCACCTCTTGTTCTCTTCTTTTGGGTGGGTCTTCCTCTTGTAGGTGTTTTACTCTTATGAGAGTTAGAGTTCCCTGAACTCTATAGCCCCTTTTAGAATTTGGTCTACTCACAAACACCAATGTTGTTCCTGTTGCCTTATTTACTAGGACCTTCATGATCTTTAGTCTTAGTCCTCCTAGCATCATGGATGCCCCTCTTCTTCAGGTTGTCCTCTACCTGATGGACATGTACCATCAAGCTCGAGAGATCCATTTATCGTGTAGCATCGCACACTGACACTCCTCCTACAAATCATTGTTGATTCCTGTGAGAAACGTGCTCATTTCATCGCTGCGATTAGCTACAAGAAAAGTAGCATACCTGGACAGTTTAACAAACATAAGGGAATACTCCTTGACTGTCATGGATCCCTTCTTATGGTTAACAAAATCCTCAATATTATCCTCCCTGATCTCCCTGGGAGAGAATTTCTCAAGAAAGGCTGTCCTAAACAGCTCCCAAGTGACTAGAACTCTACCAAAATCTCATCTATCTTGACACATCTTGCACAAAGTCTATGCAAGATCCTTGAGTTGAAATGAAGCCAACTCTGCTTTATTAGTATCTTTGGCCTCCATATCAACCAAGATCTTATTCACATCGTCCACAAACTCATGAGTATCCTCCTAAGTCTTAGAGCCAGTGAAAATATAAGGATTCATCCTCGTAATGTCTCTTATCCTATCAGCCATACTGCGAACTGGTGGGTTCTCCCTCTGAACATTGTACCGGTCGACCTTGTCAGTAATGGACTCGGCCTTCATAGTGATGGCCTGTAACATCTATGCTAGAGATTCCCTCACTTCATTATATGTCAACCCATCAAGGTTAACCAGCATAGACACTCCTTCAGCTAGAGCATGGGGTGGAACAAAATTGTCCCCAGTAGGTACTCTTCTTCCCCTCTGACCAAGGGTTCTCCTAGTATTCATTCTCTGGAAACAATAAGGATTTATGTTAGAGACTCTCATAAGATAAATAAATCATACATTAGGAAAAGCACGAAAATATCAGAAGAAGGGATATTTTCCTACATATAATGCATTCTATAATTAAGGATAGTGCTACACTTCACTACCACAACATAAGAACTACTTAATATGGTTGATGTGAACTTATTATCCTCGGAATTTAATCTAGCTCTCTGATATCAACTTTTTCACGAGCAGAATCTAGACCCCAGAGGAGACCAGCGTCGTTGACCTCTCAGAGGTCTCAGTCAAGCCTACATACATCATTCTTAATTCATCTACGTTAATTTTTGCGGAAAATTTGAACTTTCTCTTTTCTTATTTCATTTTTTTATTGTTCATTTCATCATGTGCCAATGCACTTGGACAATTAGTGTGTTTTACACTATTACTGAACCCTTCTAGGGTTACATCATTTCATTACATACATCTTTGGTTAACTTATTTTTAAATGTATGCTAGACATAGGGGTCTATACATACAAGCCATGAGGCTTCGTTCATAGTTCGTTTAAGTGATTCATATCTTCCTACGATTATGTGGTACAATACATATTAATCTTGTATGTATGCCAAGATCTCGATTTTGTTCTAAGTAGGAAGCATTATTCTTGAATATTTCATTCACGTATGATTTATGTATCAATAAAAAATTTGGGCAAAGGAACCCGATTTTGAATCTATTGAACAACACTTACATTTTTTTATATTTTGGTCCACACGGTTTGGGTACCCAAGATCGAGCCCCAATACCTTCGTTTAATTTTATTTTCATTCCTTTGAAATTTCTCTTCCTTGGAAGAGGTGTTGTGGGATCGAACTTCCACAACCCCTTTTATTTTTTAATTCTTTTCCCTTAATTTTTTTTTTGTTGAACATAAGGGTGTGAGATCGAATCCCCACATCCTCACTTTATTTTTCTTTTAGTCCTCCTTTTTCGCCTACAGGTCGTGGGTTCGATTCCCACGCCTCACACTTATTTTCTTTTAGTCCTCCTTTTTCGCCTAGAGGTCGTGGGTTCGATTCCCACGCCTCACACTTATTTTCTTTTTATTTTTCCATAAACTTGACCAAGAGGTTGTGGGTTTGAATCCCAATCCTATCAATTCTTATTTTCATATTTTATTTTCTAGATAAGAGCACCCAAGTTCGAATCCCCTAACCCCATTTGTTCATTTACGTTTTTTAATGTTTTTCACAAATGAGGTCTTAGGTTCGATTCCTAATGACCTCACCTAAATTAAACTCATCTAAAATTTCATATTTACTCATCCATGTTTAGCTGAAAACAATGTTACAAGTTGCTAGAATTTTCTCACGTTTTAAGCTAACTTTAATCAACTTTTATACGTAGATTCATAGGGTAATTCGTAAATCATTCAATGCGTTCTTAGGTGCATTTTCATGGATTATTTTAACCAAGATATTATAAATCAAATCAACAACATTTTTACTTATATGAACATCACGATTTACATAAACATTTGTACATGAAATACAAAGAACTAACATGCCATTTCATGTCGTAAACTGTGACCAATAGCCACGGTAACACACTCAAACACAGATAATTACATTTTCGAAAATCATTAACACAAGTCACATAATTCCGATCATATATGTAAAAACATGATCATCACGAAAAAACTTTCCATCCCTAGTTTTCCACAAGCAAACATACTGTTCAATGGGAGCTAGTGACAGGTACATGCAACAGGGAACAACACTAGTTTTCGGAATAGATTCGTCTTAACCTTAGGTGTGTCTTGGGAAAGGCGCCAAGAGAGAAGAGAACCCATACCTTTTTTCATGTTCAAGACTCGACTTTCTGCCCAAAAAATTCTCCAAACACACGTCCAATACAAAAATTTCAACACCCCACTCAACGGAAAATATTCTCTTTTCCTACGTGATTGATTAACGTTTATTTTTCTTATATTTTCGTGTGCCTTCTTCAAGTGTGAGGACCCTTGGAAAATTTTTTTGAGCTTTAATGTTATTTAAAAAGAGAAAACTGAATGGGAGAAGAGAGATTGAACATGAAAGTGAGATAGACGTGAGAGGAAAGAGTTACCTTAGGCTTAGGAGTCTACATTATCACTTAGTCAAATACAGTTTAGTTAACTTAAAAAAAAATCTGATTTCCCTTTTATTTTAAATCAGCCAATAAATAATAAATACTAATTAATTACATTAATTTACAAACTTCACTCTAAGAGACAATTTTCGGCCCTCTCTCCCAAAAATGGCCCTCCACCTTATAAAGTAAATAATTCTCTTTATATTTAGTGTAATTACGATACTATCCTTAGCTTGGAAAAAGACCATTTTACCCCTAGACCCTCTAAAGTTAAGATTTCCCCTTTTTAAGTTCGGTAAAGATTCATCCAAGTAAATTTACATATTCCGGAGTCCTACATGGCAGGACCCAACCTTAATAGCTCAAAAAATTCCCCGAGTTAGTTGTCTTGGCTTTCGTTAGGGTTCAGAGGTCTTGTTCTAAGCGCATCAATCCTTGTGAACCCGGTCTAATCGTAGGCATTCTAGGAACATTAAGCATTATTTAGCATAGTCATTTTTAGGGTTGTTACACTTATAACTAGACATAAGCCCAGATAAATCATAGAATTATATAAACACTCTTTCATTGACCACAACCTCATTCATAACATATTTAGTTTATACAATAAGTAAACCACCCTCATAACCCCTTCTCAAGATTACTTGTATAATGTACACATAGAGTCCCATACCACAACATATACTAAGTAAAACTCATTTAGAAGGCATAAGTGCAATTAACATACATAATCCTGATTCGTGTCTTAACATCAATTCGTACATCATACGTAGCATAACATAAGTTTTACTTTCATAAAAGTAATAATCTTATCTTTTCTTAGAGTTCACTATTGCAATGCATAGGAGCGGTCCATAGTCCTACCTATACTAAGTAATCCCCTCAAGGAATTATGATCAGAGTCCATAATCTTATCTTAGCTTCTTTCTTACTTTGGGAGACATAGGCATAACTAATATAGACCATGTGACCTACATAGAATCCGGTGTTGTACTCCCACACTGAAAAGAGAAGGTGAACACTTGCGGAAGGTTTAACAAATCTTACATAGCTATATAGGTGGAATCGACTTGTTATAACCTATGGTGGAACATATTTATGAAACATAGAGATTGCTACTAGAAACATTGACATGCTAACCTGAAGGTTTCAATCTTATGAGACAACATCTATGTTGGTAACCTGAACTTACTAAGAGTGACTATTCTCTTGTAGGAAGCAAGACTTACTAAACATGATGCCCCCCTCTCATTTGTCATAATCACTTGGTAGTAGGCTCACACTCCTTTTATATATATATTTAAGTGTTTAGTATATTTTTTTATAAATAAGGCTTTAAGGGCTTGCTCCTTCATATATCATATAGCTCAAAGGTTTATAAGATTTGAATGTCATTTCATCATAGACCTTATGTCATGTGAGAATATCATTTCACATAAGTATACTACTCATAGTATAATGTTAGTGAATTAAAATATGACATGTATCTTAACATAAACACCTCGAGACAAACATGTTAATAAAATCATTAATTGAATACTTACATTCATAGAAAAGGTAATGTTGCATAGGAGAACCACCCTTTCCTTAATAATCCTGAATCTACCCTATTCATGGACATGCATCAAGTGTGTCTGTGTAAGTTAGTAAGTCATGATCACATCATAGCAATACATAAAATTGAGGAATCCACCCTCTAAAGACCACAACACACGTACAACATTCTTCAACTCTTAAGTCCTAGACATATAGAGTACTAAGGGCCACAGATAACACAAACTCACATTAAATTATAGAGGACGAGAACATATTCAACATTAGAATAAAAGAATACTAGCACACTTTGATCACATATTGATTTATAGTTCATATAGGTAAGAATCATGCAAAAAGACTATTCATCCTCATTAGCCATATAGACCACACCTAACCCTAACATGATTATCCATATATACACAACATCATACACACACCTAAATCATGCAACTAGTGTTGAAGAGTATAAATATAACTTCACATAACATCAATTCACTTAGACATAAACTGTAACACCCTAAATGAACAAAGGTAAACTAGAGATTCGTGATTGTTTATTGAGTTAATTCTAAGTTAAAATGAGTTATATTAACGTTCTTAGTCAGTGTGTGAAGTTTTATTATGTTTGGAGGTCAAACGTCCAACAACGTCCGTGTATTGTATCCATCCTTTAACTCTCTTTAATTCAGGAGCCCCTTCTTAAAACAGATCAAAAATGATTTCCAAACCTAACTTCTTCTATCTTCAACTCTAAATATGGGTATTGCATGAAATTTTTTGAAATGATTCAAATATGATGTTTCTAATGTTGGTTATTTTAAATATAAAACTTCAATGAAAACATGTTAAAGCTTTTTATCAAATTTTTGTTTAAACAATGGATTGAATGATCATGATAGTGTAGTCTTTAAGCTTTGGTTTCTTTGGATTGATGTTTTTGATTAGTTACTACCCTAAGGTTATTTATGATGAATTGTAGTGTAAAATTCTATAGGTAGGGAAAGCTTTGATTAAAGTCTAAGTTTTTAATTTAGTTTAGTTTTAATTATGAAATGCTCTTGAGTTGTATTGTCCACCTTCTTGGAAGTGGTGCTTACATTAATTGTATGTATGTATTTGTTTGTGCATTTGTGAATGAGTTCATCAAGACATGTTATTCCAAGAAACATGGAAATAAAGTTATTCTTGTTAATGTGTTTTGATGAAACTTCTAATGAAAAGTATGCTAAGGATTATGTCTAAATGACTTATATGATTATGTTAGGATTATTAAAGTGTAAGATGTGATAAAAGAAGGTCTAAGAATGTGTATAATGGAATATAAATAAAATGATGCCTATGTGCAAGGCGTGATCACATGTACACACACTCACACTTAACTAAATGAATGAAGCTATGTTAAATTAAAAAGTGGAGTTTTGGGGTGGATACTCTTTGTGAGTTGAGATCATCTGTTTAATCGTAACCTCACTACATCCTATGAGATTTCTAAGATAGGTTGGAGGATGAACCACCTTCGTGAGTTTAATGTGGTGTACACTAGTTATCCTTAACACATAGTTTACAATGATAAGAATCTGTGGGAGAGTTATGCATAGAAACAGGAGAATATGAAGAAAAGGTTGTTACACTTTGTGAGTTTAGATGTTATTCCAATGTACCTCTTGAGATTAGTACTCCTCGTTAGTAGAGAATGAGTTACTTAGTATAAATCTCCTTATTCCTTAATTATGGGCCCTTATTATGCGTCTGCATAGGTGTAGCTATTGGGCAAGACCTGCAAAAGCTAAGAGAATGACCTTCTCTAGGAAAGTTAGGATCCCTCATCGAACAAGGGTTAATATTTGGATTCTATGTATAGCTCTCACCGTCTAAGTCGGTTAAGATAACCTCCCACAAATGTATTGAATTTACCAATTATTTTAAAAGAGTGTACTACTAAGGTTAGGCAGTATAATGGGACGCTATTTATCCATTGCACTAGATACGCATTTCGAAAGGGATGTCCTTGTGAGCCTTATATTAATTGAATAAACTCAATTTCCTAAAAGAACGTACTACTTAGGGTATGTAGTGGAATGGGATTCTATATATCCATTGCACTAAGTAGACCTTCTGAATGGGCACTATTAGTGCCAATCCATCTAGAAGAGTACACTTCTTAGGGTAGGTGGTGGTATGGGACACTATGTACTCATTGCACTAAGTAGGCATTCTTAGAAGGAAGTCTTGATTTGTTATTTGAGTGTTCTTCTAATATCTTTTTTATTATGTGGTTTCTTGTTCTCCCGAGGTGAGTAAGCCGAAAGGGGTAGTGTTGAGGATCGCTTTGTTGTTTATAGAAGGAGGTGTATGTTCATTTCCTTCATTTCTTACCTTGGTGAATCTTAGTATAATCCTTAGTTAGGTAACTCCTATGTAAATGAGTTCCCGTTCCTTTTGCTTGGCATTGGAAGTTCACTATTTTTGGAATAGGATAGTTCACTGTAATATTAAAGGAGCTTACTGTAAATCATGGGTAGTTAACTGTAAAGTGCCCTTTCTTGTTTAAATTATGGAAATCCATTTCTAAGTGTTAATTGATAATTCTTATATAGTTTAACTTCAATATTCATGAATGTTTTACTTAATTGGCATCAAAAATGTGCTTTTTCTAAAATGTCGCTTTTTGCATGTTTTTTTCATATGTCATAGTACATTGTTTTTACTAACCTGATACTTTTCATTACTTTATAAGTATGGTTTTGGAAGCAAGATTGAGGATTAGAAGACAAGCTTGGTATTTAATAGTCCCAAGACAAAGTATGTCCTCACATACTAGAGGCCATAGTTCTTAATTCTTTTTGTTTTGTATAGGTTCTTATTATGTATTTCTTTCAAGTGTAAAGGGGCGTGTCCCTAAGATAAAATGTCGTGTCTTTAAGTTTAGCTTGTGACGATGAGATTTTCTTAGTATTTAATGTTTTCCTGCTATTAATTGATTGGTGAAATGTTTTAAATTCCACAATACATTTATTGTCGTATGAAACGAACGATAGGTAAAGGACTTGTACAATACCCCAGAGGGTGAAGTAAGCCCTCTCATGAACAAAGGGTTCTGTGTCACACCCGGATTCAGGAATGTTAATGCAACCTGCGTCGTTAACCTCTCAGATGTTGTAAAGAAGCCTCTTCTTAGCTTTCATTACATTTATATTGTTAAAATTGCGAATAATCTAAAACATTTAAAACATAATAAATTATACATAGACTTCATATATTTTCTACACATATTATTATTCTACTAAGCGTAAATTAAAAAACCATCTAGAATTGATGAATTAATTCAAATCGAAAGATCAACATATGATGTAATAGTTTGCCAAAATGGACTTAGTACAAAGATTTGAAATAAAAGGTTTTAAAAAGAAACGCTAGGGATAAAATCCACTATATATGTCTAAAATACTAGGCTATATAGATAAGTGTAGCTTCCTCGAACCTCAAAAGGACCTACAAAAGTTTTGAGATCGACAATCCAAATATCTTCGATGATTTATCAACCCTCTCTCTGAACTGCACCTATAAATATAATAATAGTATAGGGTTAGTACACACTTGTCCTAAGTATGGGTGTATGCACACATACATATAAGGACTATGCATGATCACATAAATCTATTCGTTTAACAAAATGGTATTTTTAAAAACTGATATCACTAGACTTCCCTAATTGGTTATTTGTGAAGTGTGGTATGAATGTGATGTATCTTATTGAATTAAAATTACACAACTCATTTTCTATATGAACATAAAACGTTAGAATCATTAATATAATATTATAAAAACTCAAGCGAAAATTTTGAAATTCGGTACTCCTTAACCCGAGAGCTCCCTTTTTGATACATATTTTTCTTCCAGTCTTGTTCTTTTTGTTGTTGTTTAATTCAATGATGTCCTTTGATCCTGTGTTTTACTTACAACTGAAATGATTCATTGTCGTCCCACACCTACAATAAATCAAATAAGTAATCCAAAAGACTAAGGAAATGATTTGGTTATTCTCACAACAAGTTATTCTTTCCTTTCTTGTTAGTTTGGGTATAAAATCTTTATTGGCTAGGCAAATTATTTCATTATTTTCATACTATAAATAATATGGGTCATTGATTTGTCATTACATTTTACTCCTATTTATTGGTATAATATAAGAAGTCATTACAAGCCAATTTTAACTTGCTATGCCAATTTTCATGATAAATGAAGTCATTATTGTCTTTGCCCATTATATGTTGAAAACTTCATTATTATCAAACACTTACGGTTGATATTCTTAGGCTCTTACATTCCTTGATCACTTTGAATATACATCTCTTCTTCTTTCTTTCTTGCTTTGTTAAGGTCATCTTTAGAATTAAGATCATGGTAGCTAACATCTAATCCAGTGTCTGACCCAAACCGAAAAAGGGATGATTCACTGATCAAAGCCAATCTAGATCATGTGAGATAACATGAAAACCAGTGTCTGCCCGACACCGAAAAGTGGTGGTTCACCGGATAAAGTGAAGCCAAGTTCAGTGTTATCATCACACCGAAATGAGGTGGTTCACCGCTAAAGTTAACGAAATACTTTCTTTGAGCATTAAACTTACATAGATGATGTGATCTAAAAATTAAATCCCATGTATTCCCCATAAAAGAAATAGGTGGAATCACTGGCCAAAGTGAAAGCTTGCTTAGGTGGAATCCACTTGCAAGTTCCTATGCTGCCGACATAGTTCAAAGACTAGGATACATACGGAGACTACTTATACACCTTGGTGGTAGCGTCATCTCATGAGGCTTACATGTGCTTGCACAACCTCATTGCTAGTCTATCGGTACTTTGATAAACTTTATTTTTTACATCTTTAAGAGTTGACTCAAACATTATGGAAGCTTGCTTCTAGTTAGGAGGTTTACATAGATCTTTTGATAACCTTTCATACCTTACTAGATTTGATGAAAAGTGAAATTTAACCGTAATTATCAACTTGTTTTTAATGAGACCAGTCTCACGATTATTAACACAATCTTTTGTGAGTAACTTTAACATAGTTGTCTTAGGTGTAAGTGTGACTTGTCTCACTTCCTTTAACACCTGAGTCTTATCACTTACATAATTTAAAGACTTCTTATTATTCTATTACAAACCTCAACTCATTTCATGTCTTTTGGTAGCTTTATACCATTGTTTATAAATGTTATGAACTTTGTTCAATGTAGTTACTATGTTCATAGCTCCTTTTGAAAGGGTATGTTTGGTCTTTTCCCAATGATTGGCATACCCTTGGTTATGAATTAAAAGTTGCATTACTCATGATGAAAGGGTTCACATTAACAATTATCCAATCTTCCCATCATACTTTGAAAGCAAAATCGTAAGCAAATTTCATTCATATTTTTGGGCAAGACATTGTTAGCCATTTTAATTCATTAAACCATATTTTCACTTACACAATTTTCATTATGATATCACTAACAATATAAATTAATCCTATAAATATATTATAATGATCCCCTCAATATGCAGTAAGTCGAATTCAACAGTAGCTAACTTCATAATTGACTGTTAACACACTTCATATTCTCGATCACAATTAAGTATTACACCATTCTTTATTTCATATAACTAATACCCTAAAATTATGAATCAAGTATATATATGCCTCGTTGGTCATTAACTAATCAAGAATCGATACTTAATGATCAATTATCACTACATACCAACAAAATGTACAGGATTACCTCTTTATACTTGAAGAATTGAAAACAAGGATAACTAGTGATATGGACGTTCAACAATATTATAGGGGAACAAGCTTAATTAAAAAAAGGATAACTACTGAGATGGATGTTAAAAATATCATTGGGGGAAAAACCTAGTTTCAAATTAATGAATTCAAATGTTTAACAAGTCCATTAGAAAAGAATTCTATCATAGAAAACCCATACCTTTTGTAGAGCTAAATCTACAAAGATCACCTTGCAGGAAACCTTGACAAAAACCTTGAAATCGTTTGTGAGAAATTGGCATAACCTTTTCTATTTTTCATGCGTTCGTTTACTGTTATGTGTTGTTAATTTCTTAGTGTTTGTATGTGATTCTATGTCTTAGGAACTGATCTTGACACATTGAACTTAGGATATTTAAAAAAATTATGTAAATTAATTATTTAATTACTAAAAATCCCCTCCTAGATTGACTAAAAAAAGGAAAACTGTTGACTTAGCGAAAAATTTTGAAATTGGTTAGGGTCTTGGCGAAATGGAAATTTTTATTCATTAATTAAATTGTTAATTTATTTAATTAAGGGAACTAGAGTAATTACTAAAGTACCCTTAAGAGTTGGTGACCATATCTAACCCTTTTGAACAATCCTAGGTTAGGTACTATGTTGTCTCTTTAATTAGATACTAGGTTAGTCTTACCCAATTAAGTCTTGGGTTGTCCGGTATACTAGATAATTTAATTTTGTTTGTCCTAGGTTAGTTATTTAGTCAGTTAAGTTTGTTAGAGTCTAGAGTTTGTAAGATAGCTACGCCCAACATGGTGGAACCCTTGTGCACGCATGCAACCTAACTACCCTAACCGAATTCGGTTAGGGTGGTCCCCTCCTTTGCCGTCTATCCACTTGTGCTTGCACATGTGTTTATTGTAATTACCTAACAAACTTATTTATATAGCTTATTTGGAATTTTTATTTATTGCCCTAAGGATCCTCACGATGTCCTAGAGCACTGCTTAAACTACATGCTCATTTTAAGTGGTCATGTACTATGGTGCCTAGGCTTGACACATTGATGCCTAGAACCTATTGTGTAAATTTTGCAAGTACATTTATTAAAAGAGCTCATTAATACTAAGAAAATTGGCTAACACCCTTTAAGCAAATAATTACTAATATGCCCAATTTTTTACTTATTTGGGTATTATATAGAAATTAGCTAATACCCCTTAGCCAATTTTCTATATTATGCCTAATATTTCTCAATATTCGACATTAGAATACGAATGTATCCCCGATGCATTCTTAATGACCTATTGAGCTCTTCACTAGAGTTGTCATTTTTTGGAATGTTACATTATCCCCCCCTCAGTAGGAACATTCCCTGAATGACACTACACATCATTTTTTAAAAAAAGAGGGTGATTTCTGAAAACACTTTAACATGCTTTAAACTTTAATCTTTGTGAAATTATGAGTCACACATCCTCTAGATGATGCATATTACTCAAGCTTTTCTGAAGCTTCATATTTGGGATTGAGAAAATTCCTTCTCAATCACACTTATCTTAATGCACATCACAACTCAGGCAACACAAAAATCTTTTCTACGCTATATAGAAACAGAAACATGAATGCATCCATGAACTCATTTTAAGTCATAATGTGCAGGTGTAAGACACAAGATTATGGACTTAAAACGTCAAATAGACTAATATACTAATAACTCAAAGTTTCTTAAACAAAACAAGACTAAGTATATCTTACCTCAAGAACTGAACAAGTGAGGGTAACAGGATCTCAATTGATTGGGTAAGATCTCAAGTCTTAAGGTGTTTGGTCTTAACCTGTTGGCAATTTGGGCACTCCTCCAGAACATATAAATCTCTCGCTTCATACCTTCCCACCATAGATCTCCTTTATATCATGATACATGTTGAAACTCATTCACTACGGACATAGAATCTATGGAAGGAATTTCATGATCTAAGTCATCGACAATGACGAAGTGTAATAAATACCCCTTAGATAACCTCTTATTGGCTTTAAGATGGGAAACTATTTGACTAATTGGATTTAATATAGGCCATTCCCATTCAAGCTCTAACTCATTTGGCAACTGAAAGCTTACTACCATTTTTAGACAGTCTATTGTAGCATAACACTTATTGAGCCAATCCATACCCGAGATTATATAAAAATCAAGATTGGCTAATTCTATTAGGTCATCATGGGTAGCATTATAAAGAATATTAGTTGGGCATTCTTTATATAATCTTTCAGCTCTAATATCATCTCCTATTGGATTACTAAGTAGAAAGATTCATGTAAGATCTCAGGAAGAAAGTAAAACTACTAGCTACTAAAGGAGTACCAAATGACAAAGTGGATCATGGATCTAACAATGCATACACAGGAAAAGAGAAGACATGCAACGTACCAGTGACCATATAAACTTACTTCTCTTGCTCTTATAAGTTCACTTGGTACTAAGCTAAGTTCCCTTTATTAAAAGCCTTCATTAAAATAACTTTGTAAAATATAGGATTAGGAGATTCATCCCCTTTTATGCTTAGCTCATAGGTCATAGATGAAATTTCTTTAACCTAAATCAGTTGATAAATCCACTCACTTGTACATAATAAATGTATTAGCACTATCTAGTTAAGGATACACCTAAGCACACACTTTAAAGGCTCCTCGATTGACTAGATCATCATTCGTGTGTGTGTGTATACATATATGGGAGTGAACCTTTCACATAACACAGTAACGTCACACATCTTCATTCATTAATGCATAAGTCTATATGTGTACCTATATGAGCAATCCTTTCATATCAACACTCCAAGACACTATGCACATTCATACTTCATTATATACTTAAAATCATGGCATATAAGAGATATTCATGACATGCCCATTCACTCATTTTCATGTACATAGAAGCCAAACATAGGAACTATCCTATCAAGGTACATATGTGGAATACATAGACAAGGTCCTATACCGTTTCCCATACTAGTAAACCTATCAAGTCATCCTAGTTAAGGAAACACATTTCATACTTCAATAGACATCATCTTAGCATGCATAGTAGTAGACACTAATGAACATGAGAACTTTTTTTCATTTAAACACCATGAGTTATACACTACACCATTTTCGGCCTACAGCAACACCACGTAAGTGGAGCCTAAACTAGCAAAAAGTGTGGCCTTCGATAAAAGGCTACTCTTTTGGACATTCAGCAACACTTTTTAGGGGCTGCCCAAAAGAAGCGTAACCTTTAACATTATTCAACACTTTTTAAATGTTTCCATCTTTGGCTACACTAATAAAGCGTAGCCAAATCGGTATAAGGGCACACTTTGAAGACGTGCATTACCAACACCTATTTTTTGTTAGAGTACACTTAAAAGCGTTGCCTTTTCAGATTTATTGGTCACACTTAAAAAGTGTTGCCTTTTATTGGTCATCTATTGCAACACTTTCAAAGTGTAACTTTTTATCTACCTAGAGCAACACTTACAAAAGATAGTATGTGTTGTGTACATACCCATACTTATACATCAATATTATAAATGTGTACACAATAAATCAAATATGTATTTAAACTTTTCAATAGTTCAAAAACTCTTCATAATCCACTTCAAATTTGATCACCTTCATTTCCCTACACAAATAAGATATTTGCAGTTACATAGAAGAGGTAAGAAGTTAAGATTGCAACAATATAGGGAGGCAAGAAATCCAGTAGTTACAGAAAATTAGATTGCATTTTTGATGTTCAAAGTAGATGATCTGACATAGAAAAACTACACTTCAACCATACAAAACAAGCAAGATGAATAGTGGTCAAGAGAAACAAAACCTTATCTCAATTCAAACCAAAGACACTAAACATAAATAACCAATAATTGAATAGCAAAAACAATATATAAGTAAATAAGCAAGATCAAAGAACTTTTATACATACCCTGTGCAAATACGTTTCTGAGTTCTTAGGAAAATCATAATTGATAACAACGTTAACAGCTTGAATATCAATTCCTCTAGTAAACAAATCTGTTCCATCAAGAAAGAACACAAAATAGAAATTTAACAATTAATTAATTTGAAATTTCAGCTGTAACGGAAAGCATGACGGACCGTCGTAGCCATGACGGTCCGTCCTGCATATTCGTCAGAAAGATCTGAAAAGTAGCAGAAGAAACTTGCAAGTATGGGACGACAGAGTCCACGACGGCCCGTCATGACCACAACGGCCTCTCATGACTACAAAGACCCGTCGCGAGGTCCACGGCGGCAAGTCGCGAGGTCCATGACGGCTCGTCATGACCACGACATCACATCGCGAGCTCCGTCGACCCAACTGCGTTTTGACAGATTTCCAGCAAATAGAGTTAGTATCTATACTTATGGCCAACATGACTGAATTAGCTAAAGTTACTTTCTATACATGAACTACCAAATAAACAAAATTCGTATAAACAACACAAGAACGTAAAAACAAAAACTTATATTTTTGACTGACACACAAGAATATTAAAATCTTAAACATTTAATTTATAGTTTTGACGGTCAAATCTCTTACCTGATAAACTCTATTCAAACAACTTAAAGCTTTAAGACATGAGGAAAGTTGATTTGTGAAGCATTTTCTTTCAATTTTCAAAAGGAAATCTAATGGAATAGCAGTTTAGCCAGAAATTTTTGAAGAAAATTGCCTTCTTCAGCTCCCCAATCTTGAACAACGAAGCTTAGAGGAAAATCGTCTTCTTGAGTTCATGTTTAGAGAAATCGCAGTGCTCTTCGATTCTTCAGCTAAAAATTGTGTTCTTTAGTTAAGTTTGGCAGAAATGTGACGAAAATTGTAGTACAAATTGATTTCTTCCGTTCTTCGATCCTTCTTCAGTTCAAGCAAATGGTGTTCTTCAGCTGAAAATGGATGCTTCAGCTGAAGTTTAAGGAAATGTTTCCTTTTTTTTTCTTTAATGTTTTATTCTTTTTAATTTTTCTTTAATGTTTTATTTTTTTGGCCAAATAAAAATGGGAGGGAGATCAATCTTAAATGTTAAAATGTTGGAGGGAATATAAAATTTTGGTGAAAATACTAAGGCCACATTTTTAATGTGTTGTATTTTCAATTATAAAAATAACACACTTTAAAAGTGTGGCCATTCATGTAAATAGTTGTTGCCAACTATAACAACACTTATAAAGTGTAGTTTATCCCATTAAAGAGTACACTTTAGAAGTGTTTCTAATATTAATGTAGCTAAAAGTCAAAATTATTGGCTACACTTTAAAAGTGTTCCCAAAAGTATTTTAGGCAACACTTTATAAGCGTTGTCAAGATTTAGTGTTGCCGTAGACCTATAATGGTGTCGTGATACTAATTGTAACATGCATGTAATGTGAGTGTGTATGTATATTGGTCAAAATGACCGCATAATGGATATCAACCACACACAGTGGCAGCCACCCTATTAGAAAATAATACTCTTCAAGCATAAACCACACAACACACGATAGCATAGGACACAAGTAAACTTCATATAACACTTAAGACTCCTAACATTTGCTATTCATGCATTCACATAGGGGTACATAGGTAAGGGATTATTAACCATTTTAAATCATCAATGGAAGCACCTATAGTTTACCCTAAAATAGATATATACATGCTTATAAAATAGCCATGCAACCTAAATCACAACTAGAAGAGGACAGTAGGCATAAGTTTCACATAGTGTGATCATTATAAAAACTCCTCATATATTTATCAATTTTCCTTCAAGTCCATGGTCAGCACATATGTGGACCATACCATACAATGTCATACAAGGCTTCTTCAACTATATTAATATAGAAAAGTAGAGGAGATAAGCATTTTTACCAATTTCTCACCCTTTGATCATCCTTGATCTTTACACCTTTCTCATCATTAATAAATTAAATATCATTACCTATATATACTTAAATTAAAACCGAAACGTTATACAAGTCCTCACAAGATTATGATACAACTAGAGTACAATATTACATCTATATGATAAAGTAGAGATTTATAGATCATCAAGTAAGTTCCCTAGTATAATTAATCAATCATATTGTATCAATATAATTCATTTAATTCAGTATCTAACGAAATTACAATCTATATGAGATCCTACTACAATTGCCAATAAACTCGAGATTCCTATGAACATTCTTCATATTAGAAATTCATGGAAGAGGAACTTGATTTGGTTTATCCTATTCACATTACTATGGATTGATCCATGCAACTTAATTAATCATTAATACACATTCTAGACATCATATTTATACATACTAACATACTTTAAATCCACTTTTATATAATTAAAGACCAAATCTACAGTGATCACAAGTTACTACTCAATAGCTTAGGAACACATAGATCAATTTAGTACCAATTCTTCTTTACTTTTACTATACCATGTTTATATTTACAATTCAACAAAATTATCAGCCTAAGGAAGTAGCTACAAGAACCACCACATAATCGGTTTTTACTTTCATACCTTTAAAGGTCCATATTACATTGATCACATTGATAAGTAGGTTAGGCATGTTCAAACCTTCAATTATTGATCCACATAGATTCTTCTTCATGAATTCAACTTCAATTCACTTACATAATAGTAGATATAATCACTTCAACATAATAGAATCACAATTCTATAGATAACAACCCGACATAAAAAAGACCATGTAAGTACTAGATAGATTTAGGTAAGGAACATGGGTTCATCATGAAATTGGATTCAAATCAAGTTCAAACAAATACATTAACATCAATTCATCATGATTTAACCATTTAAAACGTTTTAAGAATGAACACATTGATAGATTGAAGAAGAAGAACTTTTAACCTGAAACTTTCTTTGAAAACATTGAGAAGAACTGTTCAAGTGAAAGGTTACTTAGAGATGATGGATCACCATACCTTTATATAAATTAAGACCTCTAAAACATGTTTAATAAACAATAGTTATTTATTATCCAAGCTATTCTTGAGCTTCAACAACAATGGAGGTTTCTAGGGAGAAGATTCTTTGAGGAAATGGTTTCTTTCGTGTAGAAGGGATTGGGAATTGGTTGCTCAAATTATTAATCCCTTATGTACACCAAGATATAGATATATTAATCAATAGATTCAGGTTAGTACGTGGGGTGAATTTCCCATTCTCCCCTTAAATGAAATAGTTGAAATGTAGGAGTAACAGGCCACCATCGACGGATATCAATCGTCTAGGTGTTGGTCAATCGACTGTCCATCTTTTGGATTCCATCGGTTGGACATTGGCCTCTTTTTGTGTGGAGACGTGCTTAGTCTAAGTGTCCATCAGAGATACCTCATCAATGGGCCATTGGTCAACTAACTGGCCGTCGTTTGGTTCGTCGATAGACACTGCCATCGAGAAGCCTTGGGTCCTTCTAGTGGCCCCACACGAGTCTCACCAAAAACTATTGACATAACAGGTCCAAGCAGGCTAGGTCCATCAAGACACACATTGAGCGTTTTAAGGGCTATGTTTAAAACGTCTTGGAAGTTCCTGGATGTTTGACCTCAAAACTTCACTAAACTCCATATATTATTTATAAATCTTATCAAAATCATTTTAATATTCCATAAGATCATAGAATCCAAAATATAAACACGTATAGACACATGAGAGACATAGGTTACTAGTCGTCGAAGAACATAGTTGCCCCTTAATGTATGACTTCCAAATCACCTCAAACTTTACACACTTCCTATAAACAATATTATAATTCATATTAGGACCTTAGAACCTTAATACAAACATGTTAGGATCTACACATCCTAACTCATTGTGTGGTTCTTACAATATCCCCAACATGGGGACATTCGTCATCTAATGACACTAAGCATACTTTAATCACCAAAAGGACTTCAATGCATCATAAAGAACCTCATCACAGCCAAAACTTAATAATATAATTTTAGCACTTAATGCACAAAAGCAAGAAAACCATCCATTCACTCACACATTAGTACATCAAATACAAAGGCTCTTATCATGTTTATAAGAATAACATCATTCTCCCAATCATAACATGGTCATTACACTCCAATTGATTTAGATCTCATTTGGCAACTACTCTTTAAGTCGAACTTACGCAAATTTCAACAACATTCAAGAAGAAATTAGTATCTCATACTTCAATGCACATTGACTTGAGTTAGTTCAATCAACAAATATTTTTCCTAGCTAGACCTTGTGCCATTAAGGTTATACTCAACCATATCATGTTTCATGGTGTCCATGGAGGAATGTCCTTCTCGTCAACACAATTAATTGTATCATGCGTTCACACCTAAACATGTAAAATGTCAATTTCCTCTTAAAAATGAGAAATTCTCAACTTTTAAACCAAGGCATGCTCATGTTTCCTTCCTTGTGATTTCCAAAATGTAAATCACACAAAGCACATCACAACAAATAATAAGAAATTAAAAAAATGTCAATTTCTAACATAGTACTCACCTTCACAATAAGCATATTTTGAGAAGAATAACATAAATCATAGGCAGATACATTAAAACTTAGTCAACATGCTTTCATTTTTGAAAAGTGAGACTATAATCATGCTTCCCAAACCATACAAGTCACAATATTTTCAAGACACTCAACATATTTAATTTTTAAGAGACTCAAATTTTTGTTATAAGGCTAAAAATTACACCTTACAAGTGACTATTACCATGTTTCTTATCTTATCTCATGAAGTCAAATGCACAACTTGCATACGACGATGCAAATCAACATGATAAAAAATGGATTCTATCAAAACAATTTCTTTCATGGACCTTGGAACTTTAAAATATCCTTAAGTTAATGTCAATCAATATATGCCAACCATATAAAGGTCAAGCAATTCAAGCTCAAGTAAGAATAGAAGGACAAGGAAGAATAGTATCTACAATCTTACTACTCCATCACAATCTCCCACTTAGAGTAGACCCAATTAAGAGCTACTTAACCCAATCTTAAGAGGATATTAAATTAACACCCTTCATTTTCATCACTTAAAAGTGATTACAACTTTAGAAGGAATTTACAGTAAGTAACCATAGGAACAGTACGGTATTCTAAACCTTATCATTTTAGGTAAATTATCCTTGATTTATCAAAGTTAGTCCATATTATTTAACCACATAATTTCTTCACAATGTAATAGAGACCAAGGTCATGAATCATTAGGGGGGAAAATAGAGGAGACTTAGGATTAAGGACTCTATCTTTTCTTTCAACGTTAATGCAAGGTAACATCTAGGTCAATCAAACCCATATTATCACCCTATAAAGATAATAAGAAGTAAGAAACAAGAAGTTAGAAACAAATCTACGACTCATCATGCCATAAGACTCTCATTCTTTATTCCAAATAGAAACTCTCCATTTTACATTCATTATCATGTCCGTATGAATCAATTGTATACACATTTCAATAACTTCCAACCAAAGAACAATTTAGTTTGTTTCAAAAAATCTTACTGTGAGTTTCTAGCATTAGAATGAGAACATGCTTCAAAAATCCAAAAATGCATCGTTTATGCAATTGATGGGAAAAGCAAGACAACATGAGGTACAAGACTTTTCCAATACAAGCATACCGTCATCACGCCTAAGATATATATCAAGGACTCCAATCCATTTTAGGAAACGTATCAAGGACTACATATATATAAAGGGAATAATTGAACACATTTAAGCACATATTCTTAGGGTTGCATGCTTCCATAGGCATTTCAAGTTCAAATCATATCATAAGGTTACCATCTTGAAAAACCATATAGTAAAACATTGTTTCAAAATAAACTCATATCAACCATAATAACTTCTTACATACTTTAACTATATCATGACACATATTTTTCAATATAACATGTTCTTTCACATAAATTTCATATGTATATCTATTATTGGATCACATCATTAAAATATGTCAATATTCCCCTTCACATATTCTCATTCAACCATAAAACAAACATAAGCAATTAAACTCACCTTTTCTCTCTAAGGCGTAGAAAACAATCACATCTTAAAGACTATCGGACAAGAAAACATAAGAGAGAGATCTTATATAGTTAAGTTCTATGGCATGATATGTCAATAACTAAGAAGGGAAACTCTATCGTCCTATAGCCTCTCATACCATTTGATGTATCGTGATTCATAACCAATGATAAAAGAATTTACTAGACGTCTCAATATGAGACTTCTTAGATCCTAAAACAATTTTAAAACCTCGTGCGCATATACCACATTCGTCACAACTGCGGAGCACCCCTCTTAAGTAACATGGCGTACTTGACCTCTCGGAGGTCTTATACAAGCCCATAGTTATCATTCATCACATTGACATATTAAATTTATTAGAAAAATTAAAACTTTTCAGAGCACACCATATGCTAGAAAGTTAAGTTCATATATATATACATATATATTATATATATATATATATGTGATGTCATAGTACATAATTAGACACAAAGTATCTTTGTCATCATAGAATCAAAAACATTAGAATACATAAGGGACACAACCCATACGACATAATACAAAACATAAATTTTACTGTAAGATGTTAATAGGGAATCCTTGGAACTCAATGACCCATTTCCTTCAGCTTGCGGATAACCTATCAACCTCCTAAATCATTGACATCCTTTAATGCATCCATAACCTACACTTTGTGTAAAAAGTAGAGAAGAATGGGATTATTACAAGAATTCACTAAGTATGGATACCATGCAAAAACATGCATTTAAAAGGGACATTTTCTTGAAATCATACTTCATGGCTTTTTGAGTAAATCTTCTAAAACCTTTTGACAAGTGCATTTATTTCATTCACATACTTCATATACATATTAAATGGTCAAACATAACTTAATATAAAATATAGAATTTATGACATTTTCAATTCACATTACAGTGAGCTAACATCCCTTGACACTGAGCTCTAATCTCTTTTGTTCATTAACCTCTCGAGTAACACTCTTGTGATACTTGGTTCAATGAATCACCTTAAGATCACAAAGAGAACACATATATAACCCACATAATCCAACTCATATCATCAAATACGCACAATACATCAAAGACACATTTATGTCAAAACCTTAGGACATTGCAGTAATCTGCCTACATTTGTAACTATACTTCTCTTCATATTAATATTTATAATACCTTCTTTATGACCCCATTCTTTGTACACTATTACAATGCATATGTGAAGCCCCATAATCCCACACATGATTGGTAAACCCGTTATGGAACCAAAAACCTTAGTATTCAATTCAGACATCAATAAGTAAGTTGAGGCAATTTCATTCATGTCAATACAAGACCTTCGTCTTATAGTCATTTAGACCAACATAGTTCATATAAATAAAAGATCACATCTTATAGATTCATACCATGTACATCTTTACAATGAGTAGACAAATACTACCAAGTCATGCATATGGAAATAAGCATAGACATGCACATTAGGTGACTTTTCTAGGACTTCGTAAGGACCTACTTCTGCAATCTCTAGATGGGTTCATTACTTCCACCTATCCTAAGTAACCTCCCTTTATTCATCCTAGTTAGCATCCTATTCATTTACTTCCATTGTCCATTTTACATAATGGAAACTATAGCCTTAATCGAGACTAAGACCATGGGTATGGAATTTTGTGTAGTAGAGACTTACACCAATCGAAGGTGTCCTTACATAGCCAAGGTAGATAATTACTACATGCTAGCATACTAAATGAATTCGCATAGCTAGATCCTAGGAGGCAAGAATAGTTATGGCACTTGGAGGTACATGTGAAAACCCTCTTTATTCCAAGATGGGGCATTATTGTTGTTCACTTATGGAAACCCTATTTATGCTTATTGAGTCATTTTTGTTATCCTCCTCATGAGTTATGGTAGACCTTCCTTTCCACGTTTGAAAGGGACACACACTCATATTCAAGTTGACTCGGTGCTAAGTTAAGTTACCTTTATTAAAAGACTTCATTAACATTACTTTATAAATATAAACTTAGGAGATTCATCCACTCATATGTATAGCTCAGAGGTCATATATGAAAGTTCATCAACCTAAATCATGTGAGAAATCCTTTCACATGGACATAGAATTTGTATTAGCACTACCTAGTTTAGGATACACTTGATCACACCATTCAAGGCTCCTCTATTTACTAGATCATCATTCATGTGTGTGTGTGTGTAGATATATGTGACGAAACCTTTCACATAACAAATTAAGGTCACACATGTTCATACATTAATGCATGAGTCTATATGTGTACCTATATATGTAATACATTCATATCAACTCTCCAAAACATTATGCACATTCATACTTCATAATATCATATACTTAACATCATAGCGTATAAGACGTATTCATGACATGCCCATTCATTCATTTTAACGTACATAGAAACCAAAACTAGGAAATATCCTATCATGGTACACATGTGTAATGCATAGACCAGAACTCATACCCTTGCCCATACTAGTACACCTATCAATTCATACTAGTTAGGGAAACATAGCATACTTTCATAGACATAATCTTAGCATTCATAGTAGTAGACACTAGTGAATATGAGAACTAACTTTCATTTAGACACCATGACTTATACTACTTGTAACATGCATATAAAGTGTGTGTGTGTGTACACTAGTCAACATGATCTCATAATATCTATCAACAATACATTGAGGCTGCCTCTCTCTTAGACCATAATACTCTTCCAAGCATATACCACACAACACGCAATAGCATAGGAGACAAGTCAACATCATATATCAACTTAAGACTCCTAGCATGTGCTATTCATGTATTCACATAGGGGTTCATACGTAAGGGATTATTAACCAATTTAACTCATCAATGGAAGAACATGTACTTTACAATAACATAGATATACAGATGCTTATACAATAGCCATGAAACCTAAATCAAAACTAGAATAAGAATGCAGGCATAAGCTTCACATAGTGTAATCATCATAACCCTCATATACTTATCACTTTGACTTCAAGTCCACGGTAAACACATATATGATTAGAGTAAAGTAAACACCACCACCATAAGTGGACCATACATCACAATGTCATACAAGGCTTCATCGACTACATTAATATAGAAAAGCAGAGGAGATAAGCACTCTTACCAATTTCTCACTCTTTGATCATCCTTGATATTTACACCGTTCACATAATTAATGCATTATATAGCTGTAGCTATCTGTATTTAAATCATAAACGCAACAATATACAAGTCGTGACAAGATCATGATACAACTAGTGCACTATATCACATCTATTGTATAAGGTAGTGTGTTATAGATCATCTAGTAACATCCCTAGTTTAATTAATCAATCATCATGTATAATTATCATTTATTTAAGGCAGTACATAAATAAATAAAAATATAGATGCCTACCACAATTGTCGTTATGCTCGAGATCACTATGAACATGCTTCATATTAGGAATTCATGGAAAAGGAACCTTCTTTGGTTTATCCTATTCAAACTATCATGAACTGATCCATGTTACTTTATTAATCATCAATACACATTATAGACATCATACCTATGCATACTAACATACTCGAAATCCACTTTTATATAATTAAAGACCAATGCTACAGTGGTCCAAGTTACTATTTAATAGATTAGGAACACATATATCAATTAACACAAAGCCTTCTTTACTTTGATCATACCATGTTAATATTCACAATTCAACCAAATTGTTAGCCTAACGCAGTAGCTATAAGAACCATCACATAATCGATTTCCTCTTTTATACCCTAAAAGGTCCATATGATAGTGATCACATAGATAATTAGGCTTGGTATGTTCAAAACATGATATATTAATATCATTCATTAAACATCAATTCACGTAAATAACAAAAGATATAATCACCTCAATGAAATTGAATAAGAATTCAATTGATAAGAAGCCAAGAATACAAAGCTCTTGTAAGGACTAAATCGATTTAGGGATGGAACATGGGTTCATCATGCAATTGGATAAAATTATGTTCAAACAAATACATTTACATCAATTATTCATGATTAAACCATTTAAAACGTTTTTACAAAGATTCCATGGATAGATTAAATAAGAATAACTTTGATCACGAAACTTTCTTTAAAAACATTGAGAAGAACTCTTAAAGTGAAAGGTTACATATAGATTAAAGATAACCAAAAATTTACATATAGGAATAAATCTAAAAATTGGTGAATAAACAAGAGGAATCAATGCTCCAAGTTGTTCTTGAGCTTCTACAACAATCGAAATTTCTAGGGAGGAAATTTTTGGAAGGAAAGTTTGTCTTAGTGTAGAAGGGATTGGGAATTACTTGTTCATGTATTTGATCCTTTATCCAGACCCAAATATAGTAAAATAAATAAATTAGATTCATTTAATTACGTGAGGTGAATTTCCAATTCACCCCATAAAACAGTCGCAATACAACAGTTACAGGCCAGCATTGACTGGCTGTCCTTTGTCTTCCGTCGATTAGACCTTGGCCTGTTTTTTGTTAGAAGACCTGCTCAGGATAACTTTCCATTTATTAAACCTCACAAACAGTCCTTTGGTCATCCAAATTGTCGTCCATTGACACTTCCAAGGTAGTGTCTCGACTAACCTTAGGTCCTTCTTCTTGGCTCTTATGCGGGGCTTTTTAGAGGTCGTACCCTGACGTTTCAAATCTAAATAAAACCCTTAACAAGTTATAGACCTCGCATATAAATTTAACCCAATAAAATACACATAACACGTCCAAACAGGCTAGGCCCCATCAAGACACACATTGAGTGTCTTAAGGGCTATCATTGAAACGTCTTCGACGTTCTAGGATGTTGGATCTCCTAACTTCACAAAGCTTCATATACTATCTATATAAATCACTATTAATCATTTTAAGACTTCATTAGTGCATAATATCCAATATATAAGTACGTATAGACACATGAGACACATAGGTGACTAGTCGTCGAACGTCTTGGTAGCCCCTTAACATTTGACTTCCAAATCACCTCAAACTTTACACACTTACTCCAAACCATATTATAATTCATTTTATTACGTTATTACCTTAATACAAAAATTTTAGGCTTTTGAAACCCTATCTCATTTTGGGGGTCTTACACAAACTCATTTATGAGCCATAAGTGTTATTCACATATATAGTCATAATTCATGTCTTGGTATAACAATATAACTTTTACATGCATTCATACAATTCATATACAAAATAAGTCTTCATTTAATAAAGGTTTTAATCTTATTCATTCTTAAATTTCAGTGGTGCCATGCATGGATAGGGTCCATAGTCCTACCTATCGTAAGTACACTTTCTCAAGAAGTTATGATGAGATTTAAAATTCCTATCATATTTAATTTTTCAAATACTTGGAGAAATAGAAAATCCATTAATTAACCATATTATCTACATGAAATCTGGTGTTCTACTCCCACACCGAAAAGAGAGGGTACTACTTTACAAGGTAGGACCTTTATAGATTATAGCTATTCTAGTGGATCAACTAAGCCAAGACCTACGTGGTCACATACTTTGAACAAGAATATTGCTACTAGAGACCTAAACTTTCTAATGTGGAGGTTTCCATCTCCTACGACAACATCTATGTTTCAAATCCTATCTTGCTAAATCTGAAGGTTCTTTTGTGGGAACCCGAACTTACTAAACGTGAAGCCCCTTATAAGATCCTGAAAATGAACTTGGTGAAATATATCCTTACATGTATTAAATGATGATATTATGTCCTAAATAGGTCAATTATGTGGTATTGAGGCAGTGTCTAAGAGTTTAGGTACATTGGGTGTCAAACGTGAAGGGATGACGAAGATGTTCAACAACTAAGTCACCTCTGCGCCTCACATGTGGTTTTATGTTTTTATTTGTGATTTATTGGGTTATAAGATTCAATACTGAGTTATTATAGTTTATATATGCAGTGTTTCAAGTTTTGTAAAGTTTGGAGGTCAAACATCCAAGAACGTCCATGATGTTCTAAATTTTCACTTTGAAACGACCTTGTGTGTCTAGCATGTTTCATTGTTTTTTACGTGTTCATTTTGGATTATATTATTTTGAGGGGTAGTAAAATTATATTCTATCATGTTTGGGTTGGAAATGTAAGTGTCACGACCCAAATCCGGGCCGCGACTGGCACCCACATCTACCCTCCTATGTGAGCGAACCAACCAATTTAACCCTTATCATTTCAATATATAACAACAGAAAGTAATGCGGAAGACTTAAACTCATTAATAAAACAATTCAAAACTATTATTATTATCCCCAAAATCTGGAAGTCATAATCACAAGAACATCTATCTCAAATTTCTAAACTAAGAGTATCTAAGAAGACAAAACAAATAGAAAGCTAGTCCATGCCGGAAGTTCAAGGCATCAAGACTTGAAGAAGAAGACCCAGTCCAAGCTAGAAACGTTAGCTCACCCTGAAGATCCGGTGTGACGAAGACTGGCTTGATTTACTGTTGAGTTGAAGTTGACGGAACGTTTGCTGCATTCCACAAATAACAAAGAAGAAAGCATAAAAGTAGGGGGGTCAGTACAACCACAAGTACTGAGTAGATATCATCGGCCAACTCAAAATAGAAAACAGTATATATCAGTTAATATCATAAATCAACTATAACTCAACATGTAACAATAACAAGTACTAAAATCATCAATGAGTACCATTAAGTTCATCCATGAGGGCGCAAGCCTCAGTACCATGCTCATTTGGGAATTAAGTTCATTATGTTGAGTATATTCTCATCTTTCAAGATTCATTATCTTTCTTCCTCTTGTGTCAGTACGTGACACTCCGATCCCCTACATGTGTCGGAACGTGACACTCCGATCCCCTATATGTGTCGGAACGTGACACTCCGATCCCCTATATGTGTCGGAACGTGACACTCCGATCCCCTATATGTGTCGGTACGTGACACTCCGATCCCCTAATTCTACGTGTCGGTTCGTGACACCCGTCCCACTAAATACTATGTGTCGGAACGTGACACTCCGATCCACTAATACTATGTGTCGGAACGTGACACTCCGATCCACTAATCTCATTATATTCGTTCATCAAGCCTTCTTTATACCAAGGCATCATCAATCCCATTACTTTAATTCATCAAGCCTTCTTTTATACCAAGGCATTATCATTAATAAGTAGATTAAAGTTTCTTTCAAGATTTGGGATTCAATGGTTTTCATCATGCTTATTTCATCCAAATCACATAATCATATTCATACAAGCATACATTTAAGCATATAGACAGGTTTACAATACCACCAATACATATCATTCACTATTAAGAGTCCACTACGAATATCGTAAAAACCATAACCTACCTCCACCGAAGAATTGAATCAACAAGCTATCTTCTCAAAATCCTTGCTATCCTCTTCGTTCTCTCTCTCTACTCGTTCTTTTCTTCTCTCTTTCTGTTCTTTTCTTTTTCTTCTTCAAACCCTCTTTCTTTTACCCTAATTCATATATAAGTAAGAATGAAAGATGGTAATAATGACCCACTAATTAACTTAAGGTTACCTATTTTAACCCCCAAGTAATTAGATTTATTAATATTAACCCTCAAACTTTATAATTAAGGAAAGAATAGTCCAAAACGTCCCTTAAAACTTAACCAGAAATCCGATTCCCACTGGGATTACGCGACCTGTGACGGGCCGTCGTGCCTGCGACGGTCCGTCACGCAGGTCGTCGCAGCCCTTAATTCTCAAGTGGACTGTGACGGTCCGTCACCCCTGTGACGGTCCGTCCTGCCAGTTCGTTACGGAGTTCAGAGAGTCGATTTTCAGTACCCAATTTCAGAATTCTAAGTGTCATGGAACGAAACATCTGTGACGGACCGTCGTGCCTATGACGGTCCGTCGTGGTGTCCGTAATCTTAGCCAGTTTTTCCAGAAATAAAATCTGCTGCTCAAAACGACTAAACAGGTCGTTACAATAGATACCAATTTACCCATCGTTCGTCCCCGAACGATCAAAAGAAGAAAAACAAGGGCGGAAGGAAGTACCTGAATCTGTAAACAGATGTGGGTATTTTTCTTGCATATCTGCCTCCTTCTCCCAAGTAGCCTCTTCAACCGGTCGATTCTTCCATTGAACCTTGATGGATGTAATTTCTCTCGACCTCAACTTGCGAACCTCCCTATCTAATATAGCAACTGGTTCCTCCTCATAAGTCAAATTCTCACCAAGCAAAACTGAATCCCAACGGATGATGTAGTTTCCATCTCCATGGTATCTTTTCAACATGGATACATGGAATACCGGATGTACTCCGGACAGCCATGGAGGCAAGGCTAACTCATAAGCCACCTCCCCTACTCACTTAAGTACTTCAAATGGTCCAATATACCTTGGACTTAGCTTACCCCTTTTTCCAAACCGCATCACCCCTTTCATGGGCGAAACCTTCAGCAAGACCTGTTCTCCCTCCATGAACTCTAAGTCTCTAACCTTTCGATCTGCATATTCTGTTTGTCTACTTTGCACCGCTAGAAGCATTTCTTGAATAGATTTTCCTTTTCCATCGAATCCCTCAAGAGATCCGTACCCCAAGGTCTAACCTCGAATGCATCGAACCAACCAATGGGAGACCTACATCTCCTACCATACAATGCTTCAAATGGAGCCATATCAATGCTTGAGTGATAGCTATTATTGTATGAAAACTCCGCCAAGGGTAAGAAGCTATCCCAATGGCCACCAAACTCTATAACACATGCACGAAGCATATCCTCCAACACTTGAATCGTTCGCTCAGACTGACCATCGGTCTGAGGATGGAACGCAGTACTAAGGTCCAACCTAGTACCCAATTCCGCATGCAATGTTTTCCATAACTTAGAAGTAAACTGTGTACCTCTATCTGATATGATGGATAGTGGAACCCCATGCAGTCGGACGATCTCTGCGATATACATCTTGGCTAACCTCTCTGCATTGTAAGTCACCTTGACCGGGATTAAGTGAGCAGATTTAGTTAACCTATCAACAATCACCCAAATGGAGTCGTACTTACCCATTGTCTTCGGAAGACCAACCACAAAATCCATTGCAATCCTTTCCCACTTCCATTCCGGAATGGGCATTCTTTAAAGTTTTCCTCCGGGCCTTTGGTGTTCATATTTTACTTGTTGACAGTTTGGACATTTGGCAATAAAATCCACAATGTCCCGCTTCATTCTACTCCACCAAAGGCGTTGCTTTAGGTCGCGGTACATCTTGGTTGCACCCGGATGTAAAGAATACCTTGAACTATGAGCCTCTGTCAAAATAGTGTTGATCAAATCATCAACTCGGGGTACACATACCCTTCCCTTGATTCTCATAACACCTTCCTCATCGATTGTCGCTTCCTTAGCCTCTCCTTTCAATAGTTTATCTCAGATCTGGATCAATTTTTCACCATTAAACTGTTTTCCCTTAATCTTGTCAAGAAAAGAAGATCTTGACTCCACACTAGCCAACAATCCTCCCTTCTCATTCACTTCTAACCTCATCAAGTCGTTAGACAGAGTCTTAACCTCTCTAGCCAATGGTCGTCTAGAAACTTGCAAGTGAGCTAGACTTCCCATGCTTCCCGCTTTTCTACTTAAGGCATCTGCCACAACATTCGCTTTTCCCGGCTGATACAAGATAGTGATATCGTAGTCCTTTAGTAACTCCATCCATCTCCTCTGTCTTAAGTTCAAATCTTTCTGAGTAAAGACATACTGAAGGCTACGATGATCCGTATAGACCTCACACTTAACCCCATATAAATAGTGTCTCCATTGCTTTAATGCAAACACTACCGCAGCCAATTCCAAATCATGAGTTGGATAGTTACGTTCATGCACTTTTAATTGCCTCGAAGCATAAGCAATCACATTCTTCTCTTGCATTAGCACTGCACCCAAACCAGAGTAGGATGCATCACAATAAACGATGAAGTTCTTACCCTCTACGGGCAAGGTAAGGATAGGTGCGGTAGTCAACAAACTCTTAAGCTTCTGAAAGCTTTCCTCACATTCATCTGACCATACAAATGGAACATTCGTCTTAGTCAAGTTCGTCAATTGGGAAGCAATAGAAGAGAATCCATTGACAAATCGGCGGTAGTAGCTAGCTAACCCAACAAAGCTTCTTATTTCTGACACATTAGTGGGTCTTACCCAATTCTTCACTGTCTCAATCTTAGAAAGATCTACCATTACCCCATCCTTCGAAACCACATGCCCCAAGAAGGACACTGCATCTAGCCAAAACTCACACTTAGAGAACTTGGCATAAAGCTTTTTCTCCCTCAACGTTTCCAATACCATTTTCAAATGCTCTTCATGTTCCTTATTGCTCTTTGAGTATACCAATATATCATCAATAAATACAATCACGAAGAGATCCAAATATGGCTTGAAAATCCCATTCATCAAGCTCATGAACGCAGCAGGGGCATTCGTAAGACCAAAGTACATCACCATAAATTCATAATGTCCATACCTAGTTCGAAAAGCAGTCTTTGGTACATCCGTTGCCCGTATTTTCAATCGATGATAACCGGATCTCAAGTCAATCTTAGAGAAGACACAAGCACCTTGTAACTGATCGAACAAGTCATCAATTCGAGGAAGAGGATACTTGTTCTTGATAGTTACCTTGTTCAACTGCCGGTAGTCTATGCACATCCGAAAACTCCCAGCCTTCTTCTTTACAAACAAAACCGGAGCACCCCAAGGAGATGCACTTGGTCTAATGAAGCCCTTGCTCAACAACTCTTGAAGTTGAGCCTTTAACTCTCTTAATTCGGCGGGAGCCATTCTATACGGGGGTATAGAAATGGGGCGTGTGCCCGGTTCAAGATCGATACAGAAGTCAATATCCCTATCTTGTGGCATACCAGGAAGATCTGTAGGGAACACATCCAAAAACTCACGGACTACCGAAACAGACTCAATTGAGGGTACTTGAGTAGTGTCATCCTTGAGATGTGCCAAGAAAGCTAAACACCCTTTACTAACCATTTTCTTAGCACGAAGAAAGGATATGATACGCACCGGATTGGAAGTGTAGTCACCCTCCCACACTAACGGATCGCCTGTGCTTGGCTAACGTCCACGCTTTAGAGTTATAATCCAAAATCGCAAAATTCGGAGAAAGCCAAGTCATACCCAGAATTACATCAAAGTCACCCATTTCTAAAATAACCAAATCTACATAAGTGTTGCTCCCAACGAAGTTCACCAAACAGGACCTATATACCTTTTCAACTACCACAGACTAACCCACCGGAGTAGAAACACGAATAGGCATGTCAAGTAATTCACAATGTAAATTTAGACCATTAGCAAATGAGGAAGATACATAAGAAAATGTGGATCCAGGATCAAACAATACGGAAGCCATGCAATCACAAATCAAAAGGTTACCTGTGATGACAGCATCAGACGCCTCCGCTTCAGATCTCCCAGGGAAAGCGTAACAATGGGCCCTATCACCCGTCTGTCCATTGCCCCTACCATGTTGCGTAGTAGTGGTTCCAATTTGCCCATCTCCTCTGCCGTTGTGGTGACCACCATTACCTCGAACACCACGTCCTCTAGAAAAGCGGCCTCTACCAAGACCACCTCTACCTCTAGCTATTGGGGGTCTGTAACTCTGTTTTGGACAATTCCTCCTAACATGTCCAACCTCCCCACATCCATAACACTCTCTGGAGTTAGGCATAGGTCTCTCGGAGTAGTGTTGACCGTTCTGAGGTGGACCCCCAACTACAGTCTGTAGTGAAGACTGAATTGGTCGACTTGAGTAACCTCCGGAGCTCTGTCCTCTAGAGTAAGAACCATTAAACTTACCTCCCCTTCGAAACCTTTTTGATGTCGATGTCGTGGTGAAGTCATCTGGATTCACTCCTTCCACTTCTATCACAAAGTCTACCACCTCTTGGAAGGATGTTGCCGTAGCCGCTACCTGTAAGGCCGAAATCCGCAACTCTGATCTCAACCCCTTCACAAACAGGCGAATCCGCTCTTGCGGACTGAAACAGAGTTGAGTGGCATACCTTGATAAAGCACGAAACTTAGCCTCATATGCATTAACCGTCATCCTACCTTGCTCAAGACTAAAGAACTCATCCCTTTTTCTATCTCTCAACGTCCTTGGGATATACTTCTCCATAAACAGAGTAGAGAAGGATGCCCAAGTCATGGGTGTGGCCTCTGTCGATTGACACTGGACATGTGATCGCCACCACATTTTGGCGTTCCCTTGAAACTGATAGCTTACGAACTCAACGCCAAACCGTTCTACTATCCCCATCTTGTGTAGTAGCTCGTGACAATCAACCAGGAAATCATAAGCATCTTCAGATTCTGCACCCTTGAAGACTGGAGGTTTCAATTTCAAGAACTTACTGAAAAGTTCGTGCTGATCGTTTGTCATTATCGGTCCAAAGAGTCGACGTGGAAATGTGCCTATCTCCAATGAGGCATCCATGCGGGGAGCCATAGTAACCGCATGTCGCACTCTGAAACCGGAGGTGTTGGTGCAGAAACCATTGGAGGTGCTCGACCGCGGATCAGATAACCCGCTAAGATAAGCGAGAACCTGATTGATCATCTCTGGGGTAGGTTGGGGTGGCAATTCCTCATTCTGCTCTTGTTCATTCTCCCCATCCTCCCCTTCTCTTACTACCTCCTCAGTCGGTGGAGGAGTCACTGCCCTAGTATCAGATGGGCTAGGTGCTCGTCCTCTTCCTCTAGAGGACGTCCTCGCACGACCTCTACCACGGCCTCTTGTCACCGTTCTTCCTCGAGCCACAGCCCCAGTGGCTGGCTCAGATGTTTCTTGTTGTGCCGTTGTTGCTGCTGGTGCGGTCGTTGCTCTAGTTCTAACCATCTGCGAAATAGAGTGAAGATGGTCAGATACCAATTCGTATCGCCTAGATACCAATTCGTACTTTATTAGTGCATAATATCCAATATATAAGTACGTATAGACACAAGAGACACATAGGTGACTAGTCGTCGAACGTCTTGGTAGCCCCTTAACAATTGACTTCCAAATCACCTCAAACTTTACACACTTACTCCAAACCATATTATAATTCATTTTATTACGTTATTACCTTAATACAAAAATTTTAGGCTTTTGAAACCCTATCTCATTTTGGGGGTCTTACACAAACTCATTTATGAGCCATAAGTGTTATTCACATATATAGTCATAATTCATGTCTTGGTATAGCAATATCACTTTTACATGCATTCATACAATTCATATACAAAATAATTCTTCATTTAATAAAGGTTTTAATCTTATTCATTCTTAAATTTCACTTGTGCCATGCATGGATAGGGTCCATAGTCCTACCTATCGTAAGTACACTTTCTCAAGAAGTTATGATTAGATTTAAAATTCCTATCATATTTAATTTTTCTAATACTTGGAGAAATAGAAAATCCATTAATTAACCATATTATCTACATTAAATCTGGTGTTCTACTCCAACACCGAAAAGAGAGGGTACTACTTTACAAGGTAGGACCTTTATAGATTATATCTATTCTAGTGGATCAACTAAGCCAAGACCTACGTGGTCACATACTTTGAACAAGAATATTGCTACTAGAAACCTAAACTTTCTAATGTGGAGGTTTCCATCTCCTACGACAGCATCTATGTTTCAAATCCTAACTTGCTAAATCTGAAGGTTCTTTTGTGGGAAGCCGAACTTACTAAACGTCAAGCCCCTCATAAGATCCTGAAAATGAACTCGGTGAAATATATCCTTACATGTATTAAATGATGATATTATGTCCTAAATAGGTCAATTATGTGGTATTGAGGCAGTGTCTAAGAGTTTAGGTACATTGGGTGTCAAACGTGAAGGGATGACGAAAATGTTCAACAACTAAGTCACCTATGCGCCTCACATGTGGTTTTATGTTTTTATTTGTGATTTATTGGGTTATAAGATTCAATACTGAGTTATTATAGTTTATATATGCAGTGTTTCAAGTTTTTTAAAGTTTGGAGGTCAAACATCCAAGAACGTCCATGATGTTCTAAATTTTTACTTTGAAACGACCTTGTGTGTCTAGCATGTTTCATTGTTTTTTACGTGTTCATTTTTGATTATATTATTTTGAGGGGTAATAAAATTATATTCTATCATGTTTGGGTTGGAAATGTCAGTGTCACGACCCAAATCCGGGCCGCGACTGGCACCCACATCTACCCTCCTATGTGAGCGAACCAACCAATTTAACCCTTATCATTTCAATATATAACAACAGAAAGTAATGCGGAAGACTTAAACTCATTAATAAAACAATTCAAAACTATTACTATTATCCCCAAAATCTGGAAGTCATCATAACAAGAACATCTATCTCAAATTTCTAAACTAAGAGTATCTAATAAGACAAAACAAATAGAAAGCTAGTCCATGCCGGAAGTTCAAGGCATCAAGACTTGGAGAAGAAGACCCAGTCCAAGCTAGAAACGTTAGCTCACCCTGAAGATCCGGTGTGACGAAGACTGGCTTGATTTACTGTTGAGTTGAAGTTGATGGAACGTTTGTTGCATTCCACAAATAACAAAGAAGAAAGCATAAAAGTAGAGGGGGTCAGTACAACCACAAGTACTGAGTAGATATCATCGGCCAACTCAAAATAGAAAACAGTATATATCAGTTAATATCATAAATCAACTATAACTCAAAATGTAACAATAACAAGTACTAAAATCATCAATGAGTACCATTAAGTTCATCCATGAGGGCGCAAGCCTCAGTACCATGCTCATTTGGGAATTAAGTTCATTATGTTGAGTATATTCTCATCTTTCAAGATTCATTATCTTTCTTCCTCTTGTGTCGGTACGTGACACTCCGATCCCCTACATGTGTCGGAACGTGACACTCCGATCCCCTATATGTGTCGGAACGTGACACTCCGATCCCCTATATGTGTCGGTACGTGACACTCCGATCCCCTATATGTGTCGGTACGTGACACTCCGATCCCCTAATTCTACGTGTCGGTTCGTGACACCCGTCCCACTAAATACTATGTGTCGGAACAAGACACTCCGATCCACTAATACTATGTGTCGGAACGTGACACTCCGATCCACTAATCTCACTATATTCGTTCATCAAGCCTTCTTTATACCAAGGCATCATCAATCCCATTACTTTAATTCATCAAGCCTTCTTTTATACCAAGGAATTATCATTAATAAGTAGATTAAAGTTTCTTTCAAGATTTGGGATTCAATGGTTTTCATCATGCTTATTTCATCCAAATCACATAATCATATTCATACAAGCATACATTTAAGCATATAGACAGGTTTACAATACCACCAATACATATCATTCACTATTAAGAGTCCACTACGAATATCGTAAAAACCATAACCTACCTCCACCGAAAAATTGAATCAACAAGCTATCTTCTCAAAATCCTTGCTATCCTCTTCGTTCTCTCTCTCTACTCGTTCGTTTCTCCTCTCTTTCTGTTCTTTTCTTTTTCTTCTTCAAACCCTCTTTCTTTTACCCTAATTCATATATAATTAAGAATGAAAGATGGTAATAATGACCCACTAATTAACTTAAGGTTACCTATTTTAACCCCCAAGTAATTAGATTTATTAATATTAACCCTCAAACTTTATAATTAAGGAAAGAATAGTCCAAAACATCCCTTAAAACTTAACCAGAAATCCGATTCCCACTGGGATTACGCGACCTGTGACGGGCCGTCGTGCCTGCGACGGTCCGTCACGAAGGTCGTCGCAGCCCTTAATTCTCAAGTGGATTGTGACGGTCCGTCCTGCCAGTTCGTTACGGAGTTCAGAGAGTCGATTTTCAGTACCCAATTTCAGAATTCTAAGTGTCATGGAACGAAACATCTGTGATGGACCGTCGTGCCTATGACGGTCCATCGTGGTGTCCGTGATCTTAGCCAGTTTTTCCAGAAATAAAATCTGCTGCTCAAAACGACTAAACAGGTCGTTACAGTCAGGGAAAAAATTACCAAGAACCAACTAAGGGTCTTTGAGAAAGGACCCAATATTGGTAACAAGACTGTCCAAGACAGCCCAACAAACGAATGGCAATCGACTCCCATTGGGTCACACGACGCCCTGTTTGTGGTGCCTAGTGGATTGAAACATACGCATGTTGGAGAGGAAGCCTAATACAGGCCTTAGTCCCAGACCATGGACTAACAGGACAGTTCATTGATCAAGGGATGGACCGTCAATGGGCAACCATTGATGGGTTTGTTCCCGCACGTAGGCCACTGTTAAGTTGAGGGGTGAATTTTTAAATTGAACCACGTCAAAATAAGGGAATAGGAGGTTACATAAGGTTCATTTTGGTATTATAACTATGTTTATAAGCCTAAAACAGTTAGAAAATTTCATTCTTCAAAATCAAAAACCCAAATTCCCTAGAACTCCATTAGAGCTAAAACTCAAGGAAGGGCTTGGATTGGAGAATTTATTGAATATTATTAATAAAATTGAAGAATTAGCTTCATTAAAGTATTGTTTTTTATCCTTGAAACTCTATTATAATGCAGCCAAACTTCATAAGATGTTTTCTAAAGTTTTTCAATTTTGAATTATCTAATTTAATGATGTATGCATGGGTTCTTGCATTAAAGGTTTATAAGCATTGATTAGTGATTGAATTATTATTAATTTTAATATTTTAACTTAACTAACGTATAAATAGATGAAATTGATGAGCTCTAGTTTTTAACTAAGTTATGGGTTACTTGATATTGACTAAATGTTTCTGAATTGTAGTGTAGTTTTCTATGGGCTCTCTAATGATGAAAGAATTGTGTTCAATTGATATATAGGTTGAATTATATTGATGAATATATAGTGAATTGAACTAGTTTCATTGAACATTGTTATAATTGAAATGATTTTTTGTTCATGGCCATAACTAAGGGCCTTATGTTGTTGAATTGGTTGATTTAACATCGAATTGAGGTGTTGAGGATGGAGTGGTGGTTATCTGACCCATTCAACTTTATTTTATGTTAATTATCCTTAAATTATATTGTAATTGGCATGGTACACTTATGGTTGGAGTGTTATATGCTTCACAATAAATTTATGCGACCCTGTCGGTGTTACTTTATTTATTTTAATGATCATGACCTTGTTGTCAAATACATGAATTAATGTGGTTCTTTGTATATTTAATTGTGTGAAGTATGATAATATCTACCTGCATGATAAGTAATGAGAAAAAATATGTTTTCTTCTATTGATGTTATTTAGGTTATCATGTAAGACTATGACTTTGGCTTTGTGTTTATAGTTTTAGGGTTGATGCTTGGTTTCCGTCCATACAGGACTATATGAGAAAATGATGGTTATATTTACGATGATATGATAGTTTATAAGATTACTTAAAAGGGATATGGTTATGTCTATATGTTTGTAGAGACACATGTAATATGTGTTAAAGTGAAGCAGGTGGTGTCTTTTCTTGGTTGACTCGTATCCCTTACTTGATGCATGTTTTAATGTTATTATGAGATCTTTTTACTTAGGATGCTAAAGTCTCTGAATCTTTAATTTATTATGTGACATTAAATGCTGTTCAGAGGGCTTTTATGTGAAACCTTGAAACTAGAGGTAAGGTTAAGAATGTTGAAGCAAAAAATCGTAATGGTATCCTTCAAAGTAAAAGAATGATAGAAATAAGGTTGATTGTCTGGAAAGTATTCATTTCAATTCTTAGGAATGTACTGATGAGCTTCTTGTTGCCATCGTGAGGTATCCCTAGTGTACCTTTCTTTGGTAGAGTAAATGTGATTGGCTTATGAATTTTATATGGAGCCCCTTTATATGAACCTTTGATGTTAATTACTCTATGAGAACAAAGGCTAGCACCGAGTGAGTATGGTAAGGGAAGTAGTTCATGTTAAATAATGAGACTAGATTACAAATGATGCCCTTCATATTCATTAACCATGTCCCTACATTGAGTGTATCTAAGTTCTACTATTGGACAGTAGAACACCCTCATAGGAGTAGGCTAGAACTTTGGATTCCATGTCTAGCGATCATGGTATATGTCGGTTACTGCCTATTCAAATCATATGGGATACCTACTGGCATTGGAGAATTTCTATGAAATATAGGTGGTAGTATGGGACGCTATCTAGACATTCCACAATAGGCTTTGTGGGTGTTAGAGTCCAAGACTGTCACGACCCAAAAATGGGTGTGATGGCACTCGTCTTATATCACCAAGACAAGTCAGCCTAAATCTCGACCATAACAATAAAATTACGGAAATAAAATATAAGTAACCTAATAAAACCCCCAAAACCTGGTAGTCACGTGTACAAGCCTGTAAAGTATTACAATTGATTCAAAAGAAAAACCCAAGTCTCAATTGAACTTGTTTCTAGAATAGAACAAGATCATAATTAAGGAGAAGAAAATTTGCTGCGATGGAAACAGCTACCTGACAAATCTCCAAGAAACCTCAGACAAGGAGAAGGGAAATATCACAAAGTCCGGGGTAGTAACCTACAAAAAAATTGTAGTAGCAAGGGTTGAGTACCAAACCACACGGTAACCAGTAAGTAAAACGTCTAAACACAAGCTAAGGGGATAAAATACGGGTACTCCTACAACCCCCAACCAAACCTCCACAGCTACAACCTGCATTACAATCAACCCAACCTAACAGCTCACAGTTTACATAGCACGTAGCTCAAAAACAACACTTAGACAATTACATATCCTCAACAACAACACTTCAACAAATTACATATCCTCAACAACAATACTTCAACAAATTATATATCCGCAATAACAAGCTCAATATTTGATCAATCACAAGTTCCGCAGAAAGGCAATCAGAAGATCAGCAAAATACGATATCAAGTTCACTAATGGTAAGTATGTGCAATGCAATGAAATGCAATGTCAAGTATAATGATGCATGTCTGACCTAGTGATACACACCCGCTGTCTCTCAGTCCGGGACCCAAGGGGGACGTATCTGTCCATGCATCTGTCGCGGCGCACGACACGACCCTCGATAATAGTAACCATCGCGGCGCGCGATACGTCCCTCGAAATATAGTATCCATCGCGGTGCGCGATACGTCCTCAAAATGGTACATCCTCTTATGTACCCATTATTTCTCAATGCACATAACTCTTGCCACAACCAATGCCTCAGAATAATATTGATGACAAGTTCACACATACAATGAGGAGATGACCATTTTCATAACATCGCACAGTTCACAATCACACAAACATGAATTTACATCAACAATGATTCAACAAGCCTTAAAACCTTTCTCAACACAACACACATAAACAATTATATCACATTGCCTTTTGTTATCCCTATTCTTTTCATCATTAGAATTAATCAATGTGGACAAGTCAACCCATCACCAATCCCGTTACTCCCAACATATACCACAAGGACATACACGCATTTCATACACTTAACAAGAGTTTAGAAATCCACTTGCCTCAAATAGTCAAATAATCACTCTGGGTTTGAGTCTTTCCTTTCGTTGTACTTCCAACTCAAAGCAATCTATTCAAATTAACAATCACAATAAGATTTTGAAACTAACAACACACATATTACTCTTTGTCTAGTTTAGACACTGAACTCACCCAAATTTATAGTCGAATTCCTAAATTTAATGTCAATTAACATGTCAACTTCCATATTATTCAAGTTACAAGCTAAGGATTAAGTTTCTATATATCAATAACTTTAGTTTATAATGTAATTAGTAACTCAATAATTTAACCATCCACCATTTAAATCCACATATTACCTAATGATTACCCATAATCATTATCCAATGATTATATTAGCCATTAACAATTTTCCACCAAGAAACCGTTGACAAGATATTAAATTCAATTTCTTTTGTTTCTCTATCAAAGCAAACATTGTTATTATAATAAAATAAAAATAGAAAAATGTGTCAATTAGTTACTAACCCAACTTAAGCTTAACTACAATACTACACATATACAGAATAGTCACCGACCTCGCTTCCATGTGTATATTTACCGCAAGTGATATTCCATTATAATGGATCAATTTTTGGAAGTAATTATTGCTGAAATTACATACTTTTATTCATAACTAATATTCCCTCAAGTTCAATATAATTATACTCCCAGATTATTGATTTCTCTTCTCTAACCAATATTATAATAATAACATTAATATAGCTCATATAAATATAGACAATACAACAAGATGTTAACAATTTTGATGACTTACTTGAAGTACGCATGCAATACCATCGCAAGAGCCGCCACCAAATAAAATAAAAAAAATAAGCGTTCTCTTCTAATTTTTCCCCTTAAATTATGATCTAAAAATGTCAACCCTAATAACTTATGTTAATACCTTTCGGATCCGGGTCATTACATTATCCACCCTTAAAAATCATGTTCGTCCGCGAACATAAAGAAGAAGAAGAAAAAATAATCAATGTTATCAAAAATCTCAGTTATGACCTATTAGTCCGTGTTCATCTTTGAGTGACTTCTCCTTAAGTCCATTCCATCAAGATCCACAAATGATAAATAAAATTTTGAATCAAACTTTTAAATATTTACAAATTGGGACTGATTTTCAAGCCACGGACTAACCCATGGACTCCATCTCAACTCAACCTCATTTGAACTTAACACAACTATTATGATGAATCTTTTCTTCCAAAACTAAGATATCCTTTTGAATAAATAATGGATACACCAGAAGTGATCCTGAACCAGCGACCACACACTCATAATACACATACCATCACATATTCTATCATGATTCCCTTTTCACAACACAATCTTTTCACGAGCCTAAGTTAAAAAAATTAATCTTTAGCATCGGGTACCTATTGAGGAAAAATCAAACTTACCTAACCCAATGAAGAAAATTATCTAGTAAACACCTAGAAAATGATAAAATCATGCGTATAGAACCTATAACATCACTATCAAATAAGTGTAACTATTTACGAAAGCTCTTCTGTAAGTTCTCATAAGCAAGGTTGTATCTGTAGACATATTGAGATACTTTAACTATTTCAACAATGCCAAATCTATCATAAATGAAATGATCAAGTCTGTCAAAGGTTCCTACTCTATCAAGAGGACATAAGAGGATCGGTACATCCGATCCACCACTAGAATTTCACCCATAGATGTAAAAATAAAACGTGAGCCTATGCAATAAATCATACTCCAAATCATGTCAGAAACGAAGTAAGTGGTCAACTTAAGAATAGACGGAATCAAGGTTGAATAACACTAGATACTTTCTCCATAATTCCCATATCAATATTTCCATTCATCTCACTACATCCCTCAATTTTATTTTATTTATTTATGTATTTATTTTTTTCCCACCCAAAATCAACAGTCTGATCTCCATTACAATTTTACACATGCTGGATTTGCCAAACCCCGCATACTTCTCATAGTACTCCATCAAAGCCAACACTCTTAATATTAACAAATATCATAACCACACCAACCATTTACCTTACTTTCACACCATCAGTTTTATCACATTCTTCTTAGCAAGCACATTGTAGTCTCCAAGACTTTAAACTATGTTTTCTTATCTTTCCATTTAAGCGTCCCATGATAGATATAAGTCACACCCAAGACTGATAACACTAATTTCAAATCTATATTTCTCCTTTAGGGTAAAAAAATTAAGTCACACTTAATGTCAACTTCACCTAAACTTTCACATACCATTTTCAACCACCATCTGTACTATTATTAACCTCATGCAATAACTCAAAGAAACCCTTGATTACTCCAATATTTATGTATACTATAATATCATAACCTCTACCCACCATAAAATGTCTATGTAACACATTATAACCATCTATTTTGTCTCGTCAACAAAATACTTTTAATCCCTCCAATCCTCATTAACCATGTAAAATTGTAGGTCCACACTATTTAACATCCATTTGTTACTTAATCACATTCTGAACAATCTAGCTCGACATAACCATGTATAATCTTCCATACGTCATTTATTGTAACCCAACCAAAACTTAATATTTAGAAAAGTTAATAATAAACCCATAGTAAGTAAGTGCTGAACTAGTTCACATCTAATAGTCATATTTAAACTCAAAGGTGAAATCACTACAACCATCACCTCCAAATCCAATGTTTGTACGAGAGGTCTTATTGTTCCTTTTCCTTTCTTAAAATCTTTCCACGACGGAAATTTCAAATAACTTGAACTTTTCAATACAACATAATTTTTCTCCTTTTTGCTAACTCACTTACCAGTCTTTTTTTTTTTGGCCAACAATATGGGAAACCTTAGGTATAACAATCAAAAGTAACCAAATGTACTACTCCATTTTAGGTCCTTCTAAATGCTTCATACTCAATGTGATCGATCATTTCTTACATTACCAATTCATACCTTGACAAGATACACTATCACAAATCTAAATTTGCCATGTAAACTTGAAGTTTTGATCCCAACCATGTAACACAATCCCATTATCTTACAACATTAACTCATACCAAAAAAAAAATTTACTTAACGTATTTTACTTATCGTTGATCGCCTCTTCATTGACCATACCATATCTTTTTCTAAAAATCTTATCGTACTCCTTACAAAATCAAAACCACAAAAGAACTAATCACCATACTCGAGTTGAACGTCCGTACACTCCTTTCTCAAGTTTTATCCAATAGTTTTTTTTTTAATCAATCTGTTGAACTTGTGACAATATATTATATCATAATCTTGAAGAAACAGGTAAAATCACTTGTCTCTGAACACAATTCTCCAAATTCCTTTGAAGATACATCATCAACCCTTACAAACAATGTAAAATAGCCTAGTTTTATCCTCGCTCTGAAAGTTAAAATATTTACAACTAATTCCTTCCACTATGGCTCTAGCTCCTTTCAATTTTATTTGATGACATCCCAACTCCTTTTAAACATTACCATAAAACCACACTACTTATGAAATAGAAACAACCATAACCTTAGATACTCAAAATTCATCATTACCATAAAAAAATTCATTTTGACCAACACCCGTATCATATAGTTGCATATCAATCATAATGCGTCATAAAATAATCATCATGCTTAGTTCGTCATTTCCCTCACTACGAATTTAGCCTCTCCATTAACATGACAATCCAAACCTAGTTATGCAAACCATCCAAGGTACATACTAAATTTATATGCACTTTCTTACTAAAATTCTCAATTACATTCACACAAGTTTACTTTTGAGACTTCCTTTACTTATAAGTTTATCATCCATATTTCCACTTCCATGGAATTTAAGATTATTTACAATCCAAAAAATACATTTCACAACCTGAACATATCAATATCATACCAAACATCCACCACTAAAAGCTTCCTTATAAATAATGCTTAACACATCCACTCGTACTAACAAGCTAGTTGGTATCTAAAAAATGAATTCAAAACCAAATCTGATCGTATGAGCATGTAATACGACAGATAACCCCAAAAGTAGTTAGTATTTGCACTTAACAATCAACATGTCCGTTTTAATGTACCACTAGTAACACATCGTGAAAATTCATTACATCCACCACTAGAACATATCATATCTATTGAGAATATCATTTTCAAATAGGTCACACACTTTATCCATCAAATAGCTGTAAAATATTACCAGATTAGTTTTGTATCTAACCCAAACTATATGTATTCTTTTGTAAGCAAGGTCAATATCAAAAGTAACACACTCCATAATTCTAACCAAGTACCCATCAGTACTATTGTAATAGTCGTATCATGACCTTCTTTGGTATACACTCAATCTGTGAAACCACATAAGCGATTCTGACCTGAATTTGTGCAACATCATTTGCTGAGTAACTCATTAATGGTATGACAACTATATCAATTGTATTTTCAAGGTTACACTATTTATAATCCAGTTAATTCTTCAAAAAATTAACTTCTAATTGTCGAACCGCTCTATATTTTGCTTATACCAGATAAGTACTATATTTATTATTATTATTTTACAATGGTAACTAACCTTACTCAACTCTTTATAATATGATCACGCATTCGTTTCATAAGTATATCATTTCCACCTTAATACCAAATCTAACATCAAATCAATGCACGACATGCCAATGATTCACAAAAGGAACTACGCACGAGTCATCACAAAAATTAGAGGGAATGGAGTTAAGCGATAAGAATCAAAATGGGACCAAGTACGCACAATAGAGATCCAAGAAGTGAAGATATTTCCTAAATGTCACTATAGACTCTCAAAGATAGGTATAGACGTCTCCGTACCGATCATCGAGACTCTATTTAGACTTAACTTGTACACACGTGAGACTTATGAACCTGGGGCTCTGATACCATTTTGTCACGACCCAAAAATGGGAGTGATGGCACTCGTCTTATTCCACAAAGACAAGTCAGCCTAAATCTCAACCATAATAATAAAATTACGGAAATAAAATATAAGTAACCTCATAAGACCCCCAAAACCAGGTAGTCACGTGTACAAGCCTCTAAAGTATTACAATTGATTCAAAAGAAAAACCCAAGTCTCAAATGAACTTGTTTCTTGAATAGAACAAGATCATAATTAAGGAGAAGAAAGTCTGCTGCGATGGAAACAACTACCTGACAAATCTCCAAGAAACCTCAGACAAGGAGAAGGGAAATATCACAAAGTGCGGGCTAGTAACCTACAAAAAATTTGTAGTAGCTAGGGTTGAGTACCAAACCACACGGTACCCAGCAAGTAAAATGTCTAAACACAATCTAAGGGGATAAAATACGGGTACTCCTACCACCCCTAACCAAACCTCCACAACTACAACCTGCATTACAATTAACCCAACCTAACAGCTCACAGTTTACATAGCACGTAGATCAACAACAACACTTAGACAATTACATATCCTCAACAACAACACTTCAACAAATTACATATCCTCAACAACAATACTTAAACAAATTACATATCCGCAATAACAAGCTCAATATTTGATCAATCACAAGTTCCGCAAAAAGGCAATCAGAAGATCAGCAAAATACGATATCAAGTTCACTAATGGTAAGTATGTGCAATGAAATGAAATGCTATGTCAAGTATAATGATGCATGTCTGACCTAGTGATACACACCCGCTGTCTCTCACTCCGGGACCCATGGGGGACATATCTGTCCATGCATCTGTCGCGGCGCATGACACGAACCTCGATAATAGTAACCATCGCAGTGCGCGATACGTCCCTCGAAAAATAGTATCCATCGCGGCGCGCAATACGTCCTCAAAATGGTACATCCCCTTAAGTACCCATTATTTCTCAATGCACATAACACTTGCCACAACCAATGCCTCAGAATAATGCAGATGACAAGTTCACACATATAATGAGGAGATGACCATTTTCATAACATCGCACAGTTCACAACCACACAAACATGAATTTACATCAACAATAATTCGACAAGCCTTCAACCCTTTCTCAACACAACACACATAAATAATTATGTCACATTGCCTTTTGTTATCCCCATTCTTTTCATCATTAGAGTAAATCAACGTGGACAAGTCAACCCATCGCCAATCCCGTTACTCCCAACATATACCACAAGGACATACACGCATTTCATACACTTAACAAGAGTTTAGAAATCCACTTGCCTCAAATAGTCAAATAATCACTCTGGGTTTGAGTCTTTCCTTTCGTTGTACTTCCAACTCAAAGCAATCTATTCAAATTAATAATCACAATAAGATTTCAAAACTAACAACACACATATTACTCTTTGTCTAGTTTAGACACTGAAGTCACCCAAATTTATAGTCGAATTCCTAAATTTAATGTCAATTAACATGTCAACTTTCCTATTTTTCAAGTTACAGGCTTAGGATTAAGTTTCTAAATATCAATAAATTTAGTTTATAATGTAATTAGTAACTCAATAATTTAACCATCCACCATTTAAATTCACATATTACCTAATGATTACCCATAATCATTATCCAATGATTATATTAGCCATTAACAATTTTCCACCAAGAAACCGTTGACAAGATATTAAATTCAATTTCTCTTGTTTCTCTATCAAAGAAAACATTGTTATTATAATAAAATAATAAATAGAAAAATGTGTCAATTAGTTATTAACCCAACATAAGCTTAACTACAATACTACACATATACAGAATAGTCACCGACCTCGCTTCCATGTGTATATTTACCGCAAGTGATATTCCATTATAATGGATCAATTTTTGGAAATATTTATTGCTGAAATTACATACTTTTATTCATAACTAATATTCCCTCAAGTTCAATATAATTATACTCCCAGATTATTGATTTCTCTTCTCTAACCAATATTATAATAATAACATTAATATAGCTCATATCAATATAGACAATACAACAAGATGTTAACAATTTTGATTACTTACTTGAAGTACGCATGCAATACCATCGCAAGAGCCGCCACCAAAAAAAATTAAAAAAATAAGCGTTCTCTACTAATTTTCCCCCTTAAATTATGATCTAAAAATGTCAACCCTAATAACTTAAGTTAATATATATATATATACACACACACACATATATATATATATATATATATATGGGCAATTATTATTAATAATATACAAATTACTCCCAATATAATTAACTATTGTTAAATGACTATTTAAAATTATCAAAAATGACCTTTCGGATCCGGGTCATTACATAGACCATATATATATATATATGGGCAATTATTATTAATAATATACAAATTACTCCCAATATCATTAACTATTGTTAAATGGCTATTCAAAATTATCAAAAATGACCTTTCGGATCCGGGTCATTACAAAGACCATAAGCTGAATGCCATTTATGTGATGAATGTCTCCTGCATACACTAATGAATATAATGAGTTAATTAAGAAATTATTTTAAATAAATAAGTAATTATATAGTGTAGTTAAGGGTTGTCTTGATAAGGTGTGAAGGGGGAAGAGGAGTGGTCACTTCGTATCTAACCTAGATATATCTTAAGGATGACTCTAGTTAGGGAAAGTGGTTGAACATGTAGATATGATCTAAACATTGATAGTCATAAGGATTATTTAGGTAGTCTTAAAGAGGTTAATCATGGATGTTATCTTCTTGATTTACTTATGTAAGTCTATTGATAGCCTTGGTAAGGAAAAGGCCATATTACCTATGTGTTGGTGTATTGGGTGAGAATGTTTATATCCTAGGTAGTCGATTAGTTCTCTCAAGTGTGTGTGTAAGTTATTGTATGGGCATTTTGTTCAAAACTCACTCAAGTGAGACTTACAATCATCTTTGGTAGAGGAAATCTCATGTTCATATGTTTGGTGTTTTCTAACAGTGTAAGTGTCGTATTATAAGTAGTTTTTGAGGGTCATTTAGGCATGCTTAGGGATATTCTATAGGCAGTCTGTCTTTGTGTTGCTTAAGTGAGTCTAAGGATAGGTTTTAATGAAAAGACTACATGCGAGGAAGTGTTAAACGGGAATAAGTGACACTTTATTTTATCAATGAAGAAATTCACTGTATAGTGAATTAAGCGGACTGTAAGGTAGCTCTTAAAATGGCTATAAATTGACGAAGTGATTTCTTATGTGTTTCTAAGTTGATAAATGTTTTTCTTATGATAATATCATGATATTTATATGAAAAGATGCATATTTCCAATAAATGTTTGTTTTCGTGATTTTTATGCATAATGGCATATTTAGTACATGTGGTTGTACTAATTTTATGGTTTTATTTGTCTCTATAGTTGTTGTTAGGTGAGGAGCATCTGGGAAGCAAGACTAGGATCGCAGCATCATTCAAGTGAAATTTGAAGTATGTCCTCAACTAACTCGAGGGCATATCTAGATGCCTTTTATGTTTCTTGTTAAAGTACTGTAATAGACTAAGTATTTCTATATTTGTATAGTGTATAGGTCGTGTCCCAAAGTATTCTCGTGTCTTATGTTTGATGATATTTAGACTTATGTATTTCTTATGATGTATGTGAAATATTTTTTAAAGACTATCAAATGTTTTGAGAAAATTTTAAATTTCGTACTATTTTTCATTATGTATATGCGATGAATAATATGTAAGGTCTTATACAAGATTTTGGAGAGATGAAGTACGGCTATCGCAATCCAAGATTGACCCTATCTTTTAAGGTGTAGTTTAAGGCTTTGAAAATCATGGTAGCAGAGCATAGGTTATGAAAGTAGTGTTAGGAATCAAAAAGTCTCATCAGGTCACATCTAGTAGATGCTTGACCATCAGTGTGAATCACAACACATCTATGGGCGAGAGGCTATAGGATGATATAGTTTCCCTTCTTTTCTACTCCTATGTCGTGCCAGAGAGTAAAAGTTATGAGTACACTTTTCTTATGTTTTCCTTGTGTTTCTAGGAAGATGAATACAAGGAGGAAAATTACTAGGAGAGTTTAGAAGAATGATGTTAATGAGGAGATTCCTCACCAAGTTGAGCAATTTCCTCAAGGTGCTCAAGATGCCCAAGGTGATTCAGTCCCTATTGTGGAAGGAGGTAATGATGTTCCAGTGGTTCCCCTGGAGTTGATTAATAGTGATATTAGAGAGGCTTTGCTTGCTTTAGCCCAAGACGTGGCTACTCAAGCGAATTGGAGTATGGTGCCTAGGGTGAATTTTGTGAAAAGAACTATGACATCTATGTTGAGAGACTTTGTCATGATGAATCCTCCTATCTTTCTTGGCTCTAAGGTTTCTTATCAAGTTTGGTACTCTCAATGCAGGGACAATAGGCCGGTGGATTTGAGTCCTATTGAGTGTGCTGAATTTAAGGAAGCTTTTCTTGGAAAATACATTCCCAGTGAAAAGAGGGAAGTTAAGGTAGATGAGTTAATCAATCTGAAGCAACGCAATATGAGCGTTGAAAAATTCTCTTTGAAGTTATATATGTTATTTAGATATGTCCCATCCATTCTGTCTAATCCATGGGATAAAAGGAGTAATTATATAACGGGTGTCGCCGATCTAGTGAGGGAGGGATGCCGGACATCTTTGTTACATGATTATATGACCCTAGATAGTCTCATGGTGTATTCCCAATCTATTGAAAAGTATAAACTTAGGAGGATGTCTAGAAACGTTAAAAGGAGTGGTTCTAGCGACCAAGATAAAACTAGGTTAAAGAAGAGGGCTCAAACTCAAAAAGAATCTAGGATTTCTAAGGTTATATTGGAGAAAAGAGGTGTTTCTCAAAATGTCATACCTACATGTGTACTTGTGGAAAGAGGCATTATGGTGAGTCTCTAAGGGGTACAAGGAGTTTCTTAGGTTTTGGTAGGTAAGGACACAAGATTTGAGATTGTCCTACCATTGCTTCTAGAGGAGGAGAGGGTAAGAAAGTTTCTCCTAATGTTCAAAAGATGATGCTCCAAATAAGAGGAATTTGTATGCACTCCGGACTAGAGGACAAAAGCCGGATGGTGGTGAAGGGTATGATCGTAAGTTATTGCATTTATTTTTAGATATGAGTTCCTTCTAAGTAGGGGAGTATGGTTAGTAGATGGGATATAAAGTCATAGAAGCATGTTGTATGTGCATGATGTTTAGGAGTTTTGTTGAAATTGAATTTCATTAACTTCTCGCATTGTGTATTTAATGAAGACATGATTATTTTGTAACATGTATTTATATAATGTTACCTTGCATATTATTATATTTTTATCATAAATTGTCTTAAAGTTCGATTTTTTTAAAAAAATGTCCTAAACCATTGTATTGTGTTGTCTTCTCACTGTTAAAATATGCAAAATATGAAGAATTCATTATTTGGTCTATAATTGTTTTAATGTTGTTATAACTGATGTATATGAGTATGATATTGACTATAAAATGAGTTTTTACCATTTGGAATGAAGCATGTGACTTTCATAGCATAACGAGTTATCAGTGTTTTCTACTTTCATGTTGTGTTGTGATTCTCTAGATAATATGAAATTGAATTTTTATTTTTGATTATGAGATATATGGTATGTTCATGAGTTACCAATTGAATCTCTATTCTTGGAAGTGTTCAGAGAGTGACAAGTGTCATTTCACAATGAATGTTGTCCAAGTGAGGAAGAATATAAGATCACGAAAATGATTTAGGTGAAATAGATCCTAAAATGTTTGTAGTGATGTTATAAGGTCCTAAATATTTCTTTAACATGGTATTGAGTCATTGTCTAAGAGTTTAGGTGCATTTTGAGTCAAACGTCAAAGGACAACTAAGACGTTCGACGACTAAGTCACCTATATGCCTCATATGTGGTTATAGGTGTTTATGTGATATTCATGAGGTTATAAGGTCATTAAATGAGTTATTAAATTGCATATATAAAGTGTGTCAATTTTCATGATGTTTGGACGTTAAACATCCATGACATTCGAATGTTTTGCCTTGATACGACCTTGTCTGTCTAGGATTGATTCGTTGAGTTTTAAGAGTTCACTTTGGATGAAATTATTGCGAGGGGTCCTAAAATCATAAAAATCATGTTTGGGTGGGAAAAGACTTGGAAATCATCCCCATACACAATCCAAGGGTCCTTGAGGAAAGAACAAAACATGGTGTCAAGATTGTCCAAGACAGCCTAACCAACGGATGGCAATCAAGCCCAGTGGGTCAGTCAACGCCCCGTTGGTGGTTCTCATTGATGGATACTCAGGCGTGTGGAAGAGGAAGACAAATACACGACTGAGTCCTAGACCAAGGACCAACAGGACGGTCCATTGGTCAATGGACGGACTACCGATGGGCAACTATCGATGTGTCCGTAGTTGTGCGTAGGCCACTGTTAAGTTGAGGTGTGAATTTGTAAATTCACCCTACGTCCAAATAAGAGTATTAAAGGTTTATTAAGGGTCTTTTGGGTATTTTAACTATTTTTATAAGCCTAAAACACTTAGAATATTTCATTCTTTATCATAAAAACCCCAATTCCCTTAGAAATTTTTTAGAACTTCTTTGGAGTTAATACTCATAAGAACGGCTTGGAATGGAGAATTGAGTGGAGATTCATTATCAAATTGAATAATTATCTTCATTAAATTATTTTTTTTGATCCTTGAAACTCTCTTCATCAAGGAGACCAACTTTCAAAGATGTTTCCTAAAGTTTTCAAAGTTGAATTATCCAATTTCATTATCTGTGCATGGGTTCTTGCATTAATGGTTTTTAAGCATTGATTAGTAAGTAAATTTTTATTAATTTAAATATTTTAACTTAATTAACATATGAACCCACTAAATTAATGAACCCTAGTTTTGCACTAAGTTATGGGTTAGTTGATATTGACTTAATGTTTATGAATTCTAGTGTAGTTTTCTATGGGCTCTCTAATGATGTAAGAATTGTGTTCAATTGATACGTAGTTTTTTATTTCATTGAAGAATATATAGTGAACTGACTTAGTTTCATTGAGAATTGTTATAATTGCATTGAATAATTGTTATGGCCATTGGTGTTGAATTGGTTGATTTAACATGGACTTGAGGTGTTGAGGATAGAGTTGTTGTACTCTGCCCTATTTCTCTGTATTTTATATATAAACATAATTCAATTATATTGTGATTGGTATGGTCCACTTATGGTGGCGGTGTTATGTGCTTTTTTTCAATTGATGTGGCCTTGTCGGCGTTACTTTATGTATTTTGATGATCATGACCTTGTTGGAAACTACTTGAAGTATGTGGTTATTTATGTAGTTGATTATGTGAAGTACGATAATATCTACCTAAATGATGTGTAATGTGAAAGTATATTTGTTCTTTTATTTATGTTATTTAGGTGATCATGTTACACTATTACTTTGGAGTTGTGTGTATAGTCTTAGGGTTGATGTTTGGTTGTCCCTACATGACTATATTAGTATATGATGGTAATATTTATGATGATATGATAGTTTATTTGATGAATTGAAGAGGATATGGTAATGTCGATGTGTTTCTAAAATGACATGTAATATGTGTTAATGTGAAGTAGGTTGTGTCTTGTCTTCGTTGACTTGTGTGTCTCAATTGATGCATGTATGAATGTGAAAATGATTTTTTTTTATTTAAGATGCTTAAGTCTCTGAACATTAATTTCATTAATGATATGTGTCCTTTAATGATGTTAAAAGGGCCCTTTATGTGAAACCTTGAAACTAGAGGAATGTTAAGAATGTTGAAGTCGAAATCCAAAATGGTATATTTAAAAGTAATGGCATGATAGACATAAGGTTTGTTGGCTGGAACGACATCATATAAAACCATAGGAAAGTCATGACGAGTTTTTTGTCGCCATTGTGAGGTTTCCCTAGTGGACCTTTCTTTGATACGGTAAATGGTATTGGGTTATGAACTTGATATGAAACCCCTTTATATGAACCTTTAATGTGAATTACTCTATGAGAAGAAAGGCTAGCACCGAGTTAGTATGGCTAGGGAAATAGTTATACTTATAGAATGAGACTAGATTACAAAGCATGCCCTTCATATTCCTTAACCATGTGCCTACATGGGATGTGTCTAAGCTCTACCATTGGCAAGTAGAACACCCTCATCAGTGTAGGTTAGAACTCTTGATTTCATGTCGAGCTATCATTGTCTATGTCGGTTATTACGTATTCTCATCATATGGGATATCTAATAGTATTGGAGAATTTCTATGAAGTTTTGGTTGTAGTAAGGGACGCGAACTAGACATCGCACAATAGGCTTTGAAGGTGTTACTTAGTGTTCCTAGGTCTTGTCCAAGACTATTAGCTGATTTTTATTTATGTCATAAATGTCTCCTAAATAAACTAATGAATATAATGAGTTAAAGAAATTATTAATAAATAAGTAATTATCTAGCGTATTTAAGGGTTGTCTTGTAAGTGTGAAGGGGGCATAGGAATGGTCACTTTGTATCTTACCTAGATAAGTCGTAAGGATTATTCCAGTTAGGTAAAATGGTTAAATATGCAGACATGATCTAAACATAGGTACTCTTAACGATTATTTAGGTAGTATTGAAGAGGTCAATCATGGACGTTATCTTCTTTATTTACTTAAGTAAGTCTTCTGATAGCCTTGGTAAGGAAAAGGTCATATTACCTATGTGTTTGTGTATTGAGTGAGAATGATTATATCCTAGTTAGTCCATAGGATCTCTTAAGTGTGCATGCAAGTGATTGTATGGGCGGTTGCTTCAAAACTCACTGAAGTGATACGTAGAATCACCTTTCGTAGTGGAAATCTCATTCATATATTTGGTGTCTTGTAAGTGTGTATGTTTCTTATTATACGTAGTCTTGAGGGTCATTTAGGCATGCTTTAGGAGTTTGTATGGGCGGTCTCTCTTTGTGTTACTTAAGTGAGTCTTAGTATAGATTTTAGTAAAAATACTACATCCAAGGAAGTTTTAAAAGAGAACAAAAGACACTTCATTATAACACTAAACAATTCACTGTATATTGAGTTTACTCAGTGTAAGGTGGCTCTTAAAAATGTTATAAATTTTCTAAGTCATTTCTTATGTGTTTATAAGTTGATAAATTTTGTGTTTACGATTGTATTATGATATTTATATTAACAGATGCATATTTCCAATAAATGTAAGCTTTCATGATTTTCATGTATAATGTCATACATAGGACATGTTGTTGTACTAATTCAAGGATTTTATCTATCTCTATAGTTGTTGATACGTGAGGGGAATTTGGGAAGCAAGACATGGATCTCAACACCATTCAAGTGAAGTTGAAGTATGTCCACAATTTACTCGAGGGTATATATATCCTTCTATTTTCTTATTGTGTATGGTCCTTTTTCCAAAGTATTCTCATGTCCTAAATTTGAAGGGATTGAGACTTAGTATTTCCTATAAATTTAATGAATGATTTTTTAATGACTATGAAATGTTTTGTGAAAGATTTACTTCTGCACTAGTGTCATTATGTATATGCGTTAAATGATAAGTAAGAGAGTGTACAAGACCTCCGAGAGGTCAAGTACGGCTATTCCAATCCATGATTGACCCTATCTTCTAAGGTGTAATTTCGGGCTATGACACCCCCACTTTACTTTTCTCATATTCTCTCTGTGTTAATATCAAACTCCCCTATTAAAACATCTTTAAGCCTTTATTAGTATTAGTTCATAAAGTATTCATTAGGGACTTGCTTACTCATACATCATATAGCAAAAAGATTTCTATGATGAGGATAGAATTTCATCATAGAAACTATATTATGTAAGAATGTCTTTTCACATAATTCTACCATTCATACATTCATGTGTGTGTGCATTCATATGTGAGAATTACTTTCACATAAACACCTCTACGAAACACATGGTTATAATTCATTAATCATATACTCTGCATGCATATCAATAGAAAATGGTGCATATGAGAAGTATCATTTCCTTAGTCACCATGAGTCTATCTGACTCATAACTTTGCATGAGATGTATGTGTGCACATTGGTCAGCATGACAATATAATGTCAACAACATGGCATTGAGGAAGTCATCCTCTAAAGATCACAACATATTACAACATCCCTCGAGTGTTAAATCAAACACGTATAGAGTATAAAGGACTTTAGACTACACACGCTCACCTTACATCATAGGAGACAAGAACATACTCAAAGTCTGAATAGAAGACTCCTAGCATACTACGATCACACATACATATAAGGGTTACATGGGTAGGGGTCATTCTACACGAGAGTATCCAATAATCAAATATGTAAACCCTACGTAACCCTAACATCATCATTCGCATGTAGGAAACATCATCCATACACATAGATTATGATGCTAGAATCAAAGACGGCATACCAACTACATCAACATGACAATCATCATATCAGTTCATCTTGAATCTAATGACTTCAATATCATGATCACAACATATATAGATAGACAAGAACGTAAACACTGCCACCATAAGTGGAACATGCCACACAATTTCCATTCAAATACAGAAGGCTAGGAAATTAGGTCAACTTACCAATTCTCGAAGCTATGATCACCATTGATCAATTCTCAATAATTCATAATCAATTGACATCGATAACTTTAGCATTAAGTTTTACATTATAATCAAATTATAATTGAATCATCATCTAATTAAGATCATACGACCCACATCATAGGACAATTTGAGAAAATAGGAGGATCATGGGTTGTTTCATAAATAACATAGGAAATATCATAAAAACATTGAATAATAATAAACTCATCGTTAGAATATCTTTGAAATTCGTTTGGCAATGAATCCATTACTAGATTGAAAGATATGATTTTTTGTCATAGAATCTCATTGAAAAACGTTGAAGGAACTCCTTAGATGGAAGACTAACTAAGGATCAACATTATAATACCTTACTGCATGAAAAGAACACGAAATTTTTGAGAATAATGTACTTGAATCCATCCCCTAGCTTGATCTTGATCTTAGTCTTTAGTGGAGGATCTAGAGAGGATTTATTTTTAGAGGGAAAGGCTTTATTAGAAAAGTGAATTCAAATTAAGTTTTATTTTTATAGAGTAACATAAAATACCTAAAATAATCATCCATGACTTAATTAGGACGTTAAGTGAATTTCACAATGTGCCCTCAACTTGGCTGAAACCTGCGGAAAATTGTAGGCCCCAAAGGATGTTTTCAAGAAACAGCCCGTAGACTAACAAACAAACCATTCTCAAAGTACGTGGTTCTGGTCATAGACTGAACTTTGGGGGCTTAATATACCACAACTAAGTGTGGACCAACACCCCCAACCGACAAGGCTTTCATTGGACTGAAGGGCATAATTTTGAGATTTTGGATTGGATTGGGTCCTCCTCAAAGACCTTTAATGTGGACCTTGGGGATTTGTGCCAGGAAGTTTTTAAATTTAATACAAGTATATACATTTTAAGGTCGTATCCTATTATTTTAGTAACCAAACAACGCATAAAACATGTGAAGTCACACTAGAACATAACACTAATAGTTTCCAAATGTCTTGGTCGTTCTTGGACGTTTGACTTCCAGAACTCTTCCAATTAACTATTCAAGTTGTGACACACTGAATTTACATGTAACTAATCCTTAAAGAACATGTAAGGCTCTAGATAAATGTACTTCATTTTGATGGTCGTTACACTTACTTAAGTTAGTCTTAGAGTAACCTTAGGTAGAGAGTCTAAATGATGAAAAAGCTTATTTGATAAATATGTAATTAAGTGGTATATGTTGATGTTAGACTAATATGTTCTATGTGATTGTTCACTTTTATTTTGTCTGTTAAACTCTTATGTTGAAGGTTTTTATCAAAATATCATGAAAGCATCTTCCTATACAAAATGTCCCTTTTTTCCCTTTTTACTGAAGTGTAGGGATTGGAGTCTTGGTATTCTATGGGTTACGGATAGGTTACTAAGGGTTGAATATAAAGTTTTGGTGAGTCCTCATAGATTTGAGGACAAGTCCCACATATTTCTTTTATGTCTTTCAATATTAATTTCAAGTCTTGTAATGTCTTAGTGCTAAATGTTGTACTCTAAAGTATTACATGGTCTAATGAGACGTATTGTAAAGTTAGATGGTTTTAAAAGTCTTCTGCTTTCTTATTATTGAAAGTGTTATATGTGTGTGAAGAAAATTTTAAATTGTTACTTATTTTGAGTACCGTATGCAATGAATGTTCCATGTGGTTTGTATGAGACCTCTGAAACATTGATTACATCGTGTGCAAATTGGGGGTGCTCGTAGGTCATTTGATATTTAGGGTTGGATATACTTGTTGACCCTTGTAGCACTATTAGTACTTTGGTTGTAATATATTTGTCTAAATCTTGGCTAACCTTGTCTATTGGACCTAGCATTGAAGAAGTTCCCGTCACCGATTCTAGATCTTTTAACCTTTTTATTTTTTTCCTTGAGTTTTGACTCCTCAATTTGTTGAGAATATACCAAAAGCCTTGAAATATCCATGTCATAATGGAGCATTGACGTACGATATTCTTTTTCAACCAAATAATAAAAATGTATGAAACCTACTCATCTTATCCCTCGAATTACAACAATAATTGGAGCATAATTATGGCAGTTGATTGAACTTTAGGGAATACTCATTCGCTTATACTTCCTTGGTGAAGGTTGATAAATTCTTTAACCTTAGATTCTATCAACACTAGGGGAAAGAATCTATCAAGTAATATCGGTTCGAACAATTCCCATTCAATAAGGCCCGTTCCTACGGGTATTTCACTATTTTACTCATCATACCATACATAAGCAACATCTTTTAGTATATAGGTTGCTAACTCCATCTTCTTCTTCAAAAAACAACCCCATAATATCAAGAACTTTATAAACCTCGTCGATGAACCTTTGGGGATCCTCTTCCACTTTGGAGCCATAAAATTTTGGAGGGTTCATTCGTGAAAAATCCTTAACCCTTAGAGTAGTCAAATTTACATTAGGACTCACATGTGTCACAACATCTCTCTTGTGCTGAGCCATTACAACTTATGCTTGATTCATCATAGCTTGGGACAACATTTGAAAATCTGACCCAACCTCCACCTTTGACATAGCCAAAGGTTCAATCAGAGATTAAGGAGCTTGAAGAGTTTCTTGATTCACATTCTCATCTAACTTCCTTCTAGAAGTATCCCTTTGTTTATTCATATAATGAAGACACAAGAGAAGGATTAAGAAAGAGATATCTTTGAGAGTCAAAACTTTAAGGAATTACTTACGAGTAATGAAGAAGTAAAATTTCAAAAACATCTTATATACTGTCATTCGTAAGTGTGGCATACTTCACACTCAAGAACAAGATTCTACTAGATGTTGTTTATAAGAGATCATCCTATAATAACTCAAAACCTCGTTCTTTGATAACCAAGTTTTTCATGACCCAAAGGTACCCCCTAGATATAACAAGGCACATACAAGCCCGAAAGGCCTCATGTATTCCACTTAGATATCATAACGAAAAGCAATATAAAAATAAGAGTAAAAACACTTTTAAGTCCAAATTTTTCATAACGGAAAGTAGAGGTCAAGAATTATCTCATTATACCCATCTATTAAAATACTTGAATCAAATCGGATCACTACACATACAACATACTCCGAAAAGGAAATACAATAAATGACTACTACAAGATAATATATATGTCCTTCAATCTAGAGGACCGACCAACAAGCTGTGTCAATAAGCAATCCAAGCTTCTAGCCACAATTATTGTTTTATCGAAAAATGATTATTTCGGAATGAGTTCGTTTTATTTTTGAGACATTTTTTACCATTAGGAGTCGCCACTTAATTTTTAAGGAAAATTAACAAAACTTGTTTTCAAATAATTAAATAGAAAATTTTTTGAAAACTTTTAAGGGTTCGGGATTCTTATTAGTGTCTTAGGAAGGTGTTGAAGGCACCGAAGACACTCCGTTAAATACGGTTTTCCGGCGATTAACAATTTGACTATGTTTGTTTTATCATTTACGAATCTTTGTTATTTGAACTTATTGGAATATCACCTTAGGCGAATTTTCAAGTTTTGAAATACTTATTGTTTTGAGATTCCGTTTTAATTTTAAGGTTTGATAAAATAAAAAGCGTTCGATGGGGTTTGGAGTTTTCTAACTCTAACTAACGACACTCAAGCAAATATATAAATGAATAGTAAAAAAGAGAGAGAGAGATCCGGGTCCAAGTCTTCGGGTTCTATTCGCCTTGACCGAAACTTGGACCCACCTGTTTTTGTGTTTTTGACCCATTTTTTACCTGTCCTAATATAGATATACAAGATAAATCATAGAATGTAAAAAAAACGACAAGAGGGCTTTTGCCCATTACAAGAATAAAAAAATTATTAGAAATAAAAAATGAAAACACAAAAGAAGTCTTCTAATCCATTTTGGATTTCTTCAATACTCGAAACTTCGGCATCTCTTCGGTTTCGAGGCTTGACTCGATGAAAAAGAATTTTATAGCCTTCATGGCTCTTCCACAATACAAGGAAAAAGAAATTCCAAAACGAGCTCGAGCGAGGTTTCATATTCAATAGAGTAGAAGCAAATTAGCATACGAATGAAAAGTAAACAAACAAAATGTATACAAAAAAAATTTACAAGAAGCCAAAGGAGACTCAAATTTTAAAATTAATCAAAGCCAACAAACGAACCAAACCTAAGCAATATCGACTTGAACTCACGAACTGTACCATATATACAATGAGATAGCTCAACTCAAGGATAAAAAAAAAACATTTTTCAAATCAGCCCTTATCATCATAAAGACTACTTAAGGTAAAGAAGGAAATTCATTCACATTTGGTGAATATTAAGACATTACTGTACCCTGGAAAACCCCCAACTTAATAAACAGAAAACATTGCGGAAGCCAGGTTTGGAACAAATATCGAAGCGAGCCGATTAAAAATAAAAAATAAAAATAAAACAAAAATATAAATGCCAAAGCTACCAATGAACCCACCACAAAGTTGCCTTGCTTCACTCATCTACCTTTTGGTGGGGGAATGAAGGATGCAACGTGACATGTTGGAGCTATGACTCTTCAGAAAAACAGAACAAACCAAGATAAATTTACTAAGATATTCTCGTCACAACTAATGCGTAAAAAAAACAGAGAGAGAGCAACGCACACGCCCTACACAAGCAAAGCAAAACAAGAATACAAGAAACATTTCGGATTCAGGCAAACAACAAAGTGCAATACGCTTCGACATCGAGCAACCAACAGGTATAACATGTCTCATCAGCTATCAAAACGATATGCGACTCGACAAATAACAACGAAACAAACTTAACATGAGGAGAAACGAAGGGACAACAGTTGACGAATAGCGACCTCTACAAAGATTTAAATTAATAGCTCGAAAAGACGCCAGCCACAACAAAGAATCATCGCTCCAGAAACAAATAGAGAAGAGAAAGCTGGAAATGGAGCGAACTGTACCTATTCCTGGGCAGCGAAAGGAACAGGAACGAGCAGCGACAACCACGAACTTCCACACTTGAACAATAGCCGGTGGTGATAGTAGCACTAGGAATTTTCAATCTTTGAAAGTCTCTGTCGCAATTCGGAGGTTCTATTTGTCTACAGCAAACAAGAAAAGGCCATAATATATTCCTTTCTTCTCGAAAATTTCTCCCAAAACCCCGATTTCTAATGGCCGAACTATCTCACCACCAATTTTCTAAATTAAACTTTAGACATGAAATTTGCGACTCAGATTTTCCTCCATAATTTTTCAACCCTTTCAACGTTTTTGAGGGGGTATTTATAGAGCAAACTAGGGTTTTCGGATTGGGAGGGCGAGAAGAAAAAATGCGTTTCAGGCCCATCCTCAAAATTCAAAATTCAAAATTCTTTCCTCTTTGTGTCAAGCCACCTTTCCCTGAAGTTTTCAAACTTATTCCGAAAGAGGAAGGGAAAAACGGACGGTTTGGATGAAAAGAAATGTCCTTGACAGCTACGTGGGTCAATCTCAGCTAACAAGGACGAATAAGAAGCTTTTCGCGTCGTCTAGCGCTGCAGAGCCGCGTACAGAGAAACAGGACAGCAGGTGTCCGTTGCTACCTCCACACTATGCGTAATGAGAGAGACGATGAGAGGGAGACGAGACGCGTGGGAGACAGGGGACGATTCTGGAATTTTCATGGGTTTTTCTTTTCTGCGTTTCGGCGTGGGGGGGAGGTTTCTATTGGGGGAACGCGCTTGGGGGAAGAAGAAGCGAGAGGGGAAAACGGGTTCGGGGGACGGGTTTGGGTCGGAGCGGGTAGTGAGTGGGACGGATTGGGTTTAAAATAAAGGGGTTGGGCCAGGTCGAATAGGAAGGGTTTCTGAATTTAAAAATTTAAAGAAGGAGAAGCGGGCTTGGGAATTAAGCAAAATGGGCTTGAAGTGGGCTGCTGGAAATGTTGGGCCTAAATTAGAATTAAGGGAGGGAATGAGATTAATCAAATAAAAGACCCACTAGATTAAAATAATAAATTTGGCCGAATCCTTAAACAAAATGTTCTTGTATTAATTAACCAATGAGCTTCTTTATTTTAGTAATTTATTTATAAAATAGCGATTCCGAATATAATCATAATTTTAAACTAAGAAGAAACTTACTAAAATTAAAATATTTTGAGAATGTCTTTTGAATATACATAAAATATACCGATTATATACGTAACTATGTAAACATTATATTATTATATTTTCGCAAATTTGTAACACTAATTGATTTAAATAATTTGGAAAACTCACGAAGCTCGATAATTAATTAATACAGACGTGGGTCAAAAATTGGGTGTCAACAACTGTCCATCATTTTACTCGGGTTGATGCAAGCAACTTGAGGAAAATGAAATTGACCGAACCAATTTTGACCAACCCCATTCATTTTCTAAAGGTAGGATTTGACAAAGGGTTTAGGAATTATGGTCGAACCCTTGAAACGGGTTTCCTACATATCTCAGGTTATATGAGAATTCAGGCCACTTGTAGTTCGATAATCTTGATTTACCGCATGATTTGGAAAGAGTCAAAACCCACCTCGATACCGAATTATGAAGGTTTCAAAATGCTCGAGAATAGAATTCGAGATTGAATGTTTGAATACAGCCGATTTTTCGACGTAGAATCCGCCTACATATCCTTAAGCCTTCGGAATTAGGCTGTGTGTAGTTCCACTCGATCAGTGGAAAAGGAAATCTATTATGCTAGATAACCATTGGTTTTGGACAAGTGACAAATTAACGAGTATGAAAAGGAGGCTTGTAACCTCTTAGCCATGAATGTTGCGCGCTTCGCACCCATATTTAAGAACCTACACGGACATAATTTCCAAAACTCTTGGTGCGTTGTCACTCAGATTGGAAACTTGCTTCTGATAAATCGAAACCTTCGGATGCGAGACTGAAACTGACAGAACTAACGAAAAACCCGCATGCTTCGAGAGGCGTGGTTCGATTGTTGTTGAAGTCGCTCCTCCGCTCGCGTCCTAAGAGTTTGACATTCCTCTTCCGATTGTGTCCCACTTCGCTTCTAAGAAAAAGTTCCAAGTTGTGCCGCATCCTTTTCGATGTCGTTCGCACCTGTGGTTTTTGGAGAATTTATCCTTTTGGATGCTCTCAACAAAGACAGAGATAAAACTCGTCAGCTTAAAAATGCAATTATGATGGGAGACAGTGTTTCTTTACCATGTCGACACCTCATTGTTCTCCTCAATATTCGACGATGACTCGATCGGTCTGACGTCAAGCAAATAAACCTTATGCCTTCTGTTTTGCAATATAATCTTCAATGTACTCTATAATTGATGTCGAAATAAATAAATAAATGTTTTTGCGATATTCATGTCTTTTTTGTCGTCATCTACGATGATCTTCTTGATGTTTATTTTTTATCAATATAAAAGATGCAGTTGAGGCCGAAGGATAAATGTTGTTCTTGGGATACACAATTTCCCTTTCTTTATCCGTGTATGTCCTCTAGCGGGGCATGAATATCTTCCCGCGATACGTAAATTTCCGCGAGGTATGAATCTTCTCACGATGCATAACTTTCAGCGAGGCATGAAATCTCCTCGCGATGTGCAAAATTTCAACGAGGCATGGACTCTTCTAGTGATGCCTAAATTTCGACGAGGTATGAATTCTTTTTGCGATGTTTAAATTTCAACGAGGCATAAAATCTTCTAGCGATGTATAAATTTTGACGAGGCATGAAATCTTCTCTTCGTACATAATTATTGTCTCGCAATGCATGATTTTCTGCAATGCATGATTTTTCCGTGATACATGGTTCCACAATGCTTGATTTCTGCAGTATGACTTCCGCGATGCATGATTTCCGCGATGCATGATTCTTCAGTGCATCACTTCCGCGATGCATGAATATTTATATCGTCTGCGTTGATAATAACGGCAAAACGACGTCCAAATAATATACCGACTTGATCGATAATAACAAATAGTAATAAAATAACTATCTCTTCTGGGGAAATGCATCATCTTGATTGACAATAATTATCTTGTTTAGATAACGTAATGCAAATAGCGTCCTCTATAGAAATCGTGAATCCTCGTTGAGATTATGATTGATTCATCTTTGAATATGGCTAGATTCTTTTGTAAATTTCATATTGTTGGGATCGGCTTGAAATAAACAAACATATTCCCAAGCATCCTGACACAAACGAGATGAACAACCTCATGGTTTCACTAAAACACTGGTTTTGGAGATAGTCTTCTTCTCTTTGGGAGCTCTCCGTAAGGAGCTAGCTAGCTGAATAATTATCCAACTATAACGAGGTGGTTGACTCGATAATAGTCCATCTTGAACGAGGTTGATGGCACAATAATGTTCCAACTTCAACGAGGTGGATGCTTGATAATTGTCCAACTGTAACGAGGTGGATGGCTCGATAATATTCTAACTGTAACGAGGTGGATGGCTCGATAATGTTCCAACTGTAACGAGGTGGATCTCGATAATAGTCCAACTGTAACGAGGGGGATGGCTCGATAATATTCCAACTGTAACGAGGTGGATGCTCGATAATATTCCAACTGTAACGAGGTGGATGGCTCGATAATATTACAACTGTAACGAGGTGGATGGCTCGATAATATTCCAACTGTAACAAGGTGGATGGCTCGATAAAATTCAAACTGTAACGAGGTGGATGGCTCGATAATATTCCTACTGTAACGAGGTGGATGGCTCGATAATATTCCAACTATAACGAGGTGGATGGCTCGATAATATTCCATATGATTCAAAAATAGAAACCTGAAATGGAAAAGCATATATACGAACCACTTATGAGGTGGATCGCCCAACAAACTATATGGTAAAGTCTTTTATTGGCTAACCAAAACACATAATCCACTTATGGGGTGGATACACGACAAATTAGAATTATGACTCTGACATATTCAAGAAACAAAGTACGCCGAAATTGCTACGCGACAAACATACAAAATCGATGTTTATGCACGTCGCGACTATGATTCTGTTCTTTAAAAGAAAGAATTATCGAGGTGAATGACTTAATTCATTCACATGAAAAATAAAGACACTCTCGTCTTCCTTGACAAACTTAGCAGAATTTGAATTTGTTGCAGTCATTTTTAATCATTTATCGAAAACTTGTAACGATTCGATAATTTTGACTGTCAAGGAGATATTGTGGTCACCACCATCTTTCTGATGTGATGGACTCGGCAAATTCCCTTGCAACACTTCTAAGTTAGTGTCACTTTGATCGTCTTAAAAATTTGATGTCGCTTTAATATACGACTTTTGACTTTATTAATACTATCACCTGCAAAGCTCGACACTAAACGTTAGTATCGATGATGAAGTAAAGAATAAAAGTAAAGTTGAGGAACTAAATTGAGTCGTTTGGCTTATCCAGATTAGGCTATGATTAGTCCAACGGTAACTCTTATCATGACTCATGACTAGCAACCCTCCTGCACTTTGTTTCCTGCAACTTTGAAAGAATCAATCAGTGTTCGGCCTTAATATTCTTGCAAGATACGAAGAAACTTGTTTATCACTTGAGGCAATACAAAGAAATAGAGGTAAAATGAGATGGGAGACTTTATACGTTTTGTTGATGAGTCCACGATGGGTGCAATGACGCCTTTTGTCATTCTTGACAACTTTATATAGATATTTTTGTGACTTCAATGTTCCTGTATCCAAAGAAAAATTCCTAGTTTGAAGGACTGGTCTGTGTTGGTCTTGTCTCCATGCTCCTTCTTGCAGTTGGCTTACACGCTCGCCTGTTCTTTATGACATATTTGATCGAATTTTTAAGGATCCTCCTCAAAAAAATTGTCCCGGTCTAAAATATAAAAAACTCTCATAATTTGCTCTGTTAATTATGCGGTTGATCATTCGTGAATCTTGAGGCCCCTCCTCAAAATTTGTCCGAGTTTACATCAATAAGTAACAAATGACATTTGAGGAATTTTTTAGATCATCTCAAAAATTCTGTTCTAGTTGCAAACTAGACTATCGTATTTTGAGATGCACCCAAATCTAATCTCCGCACAATTTTGATCTTCTGTTTTGACTCTTTAAAGAATTCCAACTTCAAATGAATTTTTGAGATCCTCTCAAAAATCCTGTCCCAGTTTCCATTACGTACAGAAATGGAAATCTTACTGGGTATATGACCGAGCCGTTGTGGAGCCTACGTATCCCATTGGAGTAGGAATCAGGTCAAACGTAGTTCCCCCCTCAAGGATCAACCAAATAGGAAATTTTTATAAAGAAACGACCGAGGCCGACATAGGCCGCCTACGTATCTCATTCATGAGAGTTCAGGTCGAACGTAATTTAAACAAGAAATGCGCGATAAAATGAGGGGAAAAGGATTAAATACATTTTCAAAAGAAAGGTAACAAAACTTCTTATGCAAAATTTGGCAATGTTGGGCATTCTTCTTCTCGATCTTTGATAATGAATATCTTCAAACGACTCAATTTAGAAATATCTTGTACTCACTCTTGAGTATCTAATATATCATCCATTCAGGTGGTTTCTTCAATATTGATCAAGTTGTTGTTAATCATGTTTTGTATCTTGTGTTTCAAAGTTGAACAATTCTTTGTGTCGTGTCCGACGGCTCCTGAATGATAAGCACTTCTGTGGTCAGCTCTGTAAAATTTTCCCAAAGGATTGGCTGGTCTTCCTTCTATTGGATAGAGCATACCCATTGCTTTCAACCTCTCATAAAGTTGAGTTTGATATTCCCTTAATGGTGTAAATACCTTAGGAGCCTTCCTAAATTTAGGGCGAGGAAATTTTTCCTTATCGACATTATGGTTTTGATATTTCCTTTAAGAAGCTGGCCTTATACGGGTAGTCGTGACCATAGTTACCTCCTCCACTCTTCCTTTTGATTTATCCATATCACTAATTCTAGTAGGTTTTCCATTAGATCGCGATGCGGTAAGTTGGGTGAGCTTTCCAGTCTTGAAACCATTTTCCAAAGCTTCTCCCACTTTGACAATCTGGATAAACTTTTGTCCCATCATACACAACATTCTTTCATAGTACTCAGTCTCTTGAGTACGAACAAACATTTCAGTGATCTCACGTTCGGACATGGGAGGTTGAACTCTTGCTGCCTCTTTTCTCTGACGAAGAGCGTACTCTCGATAATTTTCAGTAGACTTCTGTCTGATCTTCTCCAAGTAGTAGCGATCTGGGGCATCTTTAATGTTATGTCCAAATCTTTCTGTGAAATCCTTTGCGAGCGCATTCAAACTTTTCCATTATTTAAGGTCCTGTGATATAAGCTACTCTAGAGCTTCTCCACTTAGACTTCGACTGAAGAGACGCATAAATAATGTTTCGTTTTTGCCAACTCCCACGAGTTGATCACAATAAACTTTCAGATGTGCTAGAGGATTTCCTGTTCCGTTAAGAGTGACAAACTTGGGCACTTTGAACCCTTCTGGGAGGTAGAGATTCAGATGGATGCATAAATCCTTATAGCTCAATCCATCGACTTTGGAAATATAGTGCAACTCCTTCATGGATTTCTTGATCTCTTCTTTCATATTCATGTTGACTACCTCTTCTTTTGACCTCCACTCTCTCTCCTGTTCCTTATAGTAATCAAGCTCGGAACAATCGGCATGAGGTTCATTTGAAGTTGGGATTTAGAAAGTAGTCTTTTGAGGTATGGGTGGAACAATGGAGGGATTCTGGGTACTTTGATTGGCTTGATAATTTTGGGGGATATTTTGAGGATCGGTATTTTTGATGATGGGGGAAGGTTTGAGCATTGTTCGTATTTTTGTTTTGAGGGAGATAAAGGATTTCATTGGTATTGTGAGGATGTTGTGGTGTTTGACACGATGTGGAGTGACAGGGATTGGAGGTAGTTTAGTCAATGGTGGAAGGATTTTGAGTGGGGTTAGGGAGAATGTTCTGAACTTGTTCCGCGTTTGAGGGATGAAAGTTGAGTGGAGGTCTTCCATCTCTTGGAGGGTTGAAGGATGAAATTGGATTAGGCAAATCTTGCATTGTTTGCATTTCGACCCTAATTTTGGCGATTTGTTGCATCAACTGCATAATGAATTCATATTTATCAGGGACGGCGGGTTGAGCCACGACAACATCATTCATGTCAATCTCATCATTGTTATCCCCCATTGTTGTCTTTTCTTTTTGCAAATTTAATCAGGTAAGGAATCTTTAGGGGCCTTAGACGTTGTAAAATACCGATGATCAACCAACACATATCAGTTTTAAATACCTGACAAATGAAAAAAACACAAAGGACCAGTATGTTCGTTCCTGGAGGTGGTAAATAATACAAGATATCACATATAGGTGTAAACAGATAAGAGTTGCTTTATTCAGAGATAAACTTGCTCACAAATATAGAGAAACCAATATAGAGAAATGATTAATTAGACAGGAATTTGTCTACTTGACTTTAGGATTAGTGAATAAAAATGTCGACTTGAGTCGAGACAATGTTGGCGGTATCTTTCATTACCGTACTTTGATTTTTGATTGAGATGTAACTCTAATTTCCTTGTAAGAGTTTTAAAAGATAAAATTTCTCAAAATTCTTTTGATTTGAAATGATGGAAACTAAAGACTCGAAGAATATTTGGACGCACTTTTGATAGTGACTTCATATTTGTGACTAGTGTTTTAAAACAATTTGAAGAAGTTTGAGCAAGAGTATCTCCAAATAAAGCAACATATTCACATAAACAGTTATAACACATAAACAAATATTGCGCGTTCTAAACAGATATGTGACCCTTTTGTTCTAAGGGTGGGCCTAGCGATTCAAGGGATGTATACGTCATTTGAAATATTTCATTACCCAAAAAATCATGTATATAAAAATTTTATGAATAAAACTAAATGGGGATACATAATCGGGGAAATGCATACAAAATAATCAGTCCCACGCAGGGGTATGACCCTAAACTATGCCTCCACGAAAGAATTTTTTTTTGTGCAATCTTCGGGTGCCAACATCTTTGGATGGACCAGTAGATTTTAAAGCTCTTTCTTTAACGTATATAAACTATATTTTAATCCTTACCCTAAAAGACAATGATTCTCTCAAACAGCGTATACATCCTTCAAATTTAAACACATAAGCATGAACGTCCATTTAGGCCGTGGGCCGTTTCGGACTGAAGGTGGTCTTTCTAATGGGCCCGACACCCCTTGGTTGTCGGGTCGTCTTAGGCCAATGCCCTATATTTCGTGATTGCGTTTCGCTCTATCTTAGTTTGACTAAGAGTGGGTTGTATTTAAAGTTGAATGGGTAACCCAAGTGGACTACTTGGGCTGGGACATTTAACAATCGTTGACTATCAAGTAGTCAACTACACTTGTCAGGGTACCCCGAGAAAATATTTGGATAACGAATGACTGCTAACCCGCATAATCGTCCTTTAGTGGAAATGAGATAATTGTCGTTTGACGGAAGTATGATATGTTATGCATGCAATGTCAATATAGGAAAGATTAAACAATTCCGCACAAACAATAAATAAAACAAATTGAACAAGTAGTCAAACAATCAAATCTTGTGGTTAGAACTTTAACATTCCCCTGCGGAGTCGCCCATCTGTTTTATCGAAAAATGATTATTTCGGAAAGAGTTCGTTTTATTTTTTAAACCTTTTCGACTTTTTGGAGTCGCCACTTAATTTTATAAGGAAAATTAAGAAAACTTGTTTTCAAATAATTAAACAGAAAATTGTTTGAAAAATTTTAAGGGTTCGGGATTCTTTTTAGTGTCTTAGGAAGGTGTTGAAGGAACCTAAGACACTCCGTTAAATACGGTTTTCCGGCGATTAACAATTTGACTATGTTTGTTTTAACGTTTACGAATCTTTGTTATTTGAACTTATTAGAATATCACCTTAGGCAAATTTTCAAGTTTTGAAATACTTATTGTTTTGAGATTCTGTTTTAATTTTAAGGTTTGATAAAAAAAAAAGTGTTCGACGGGGTTTGGAGTTTTCTATCCCTAACTAACGGCACTCAAGCAAATATATAAAGGAATAGTAAAAAGGAGAGAGACAGATTCGGGTCCAAGTCTTCGGGTTCTGTTCGCCATGACCGAAACTTGGACCCACCTGTTTTTGAATTTTCGACCCATTTTTACCTGTCCTAATATAGATATACAAGATAAATCATAGAAAGTAAAAAAAATACGACAAGAGGGCTTATGCCCATTACAAGAATAACAAAATTATAGAAATAAAAAATGAAAAAACAAAAGAAGTCTTCTAATCCATTTTGGATTTCTTCAATACTCTAAACTTCGGCATTTCTTCGGTTTCGAGGTTTGACTTGATGAGAAAGAATTTTTTAGCCTTCATGGCTCTTCCACAATGCAAGCAAAAAGAAATCCCAAAACGAGCTCGAGCGAGGTTTCATATACAATAAAGCAGAAGCAAATTAGCATACGAATGAAAAGTAAACAAACAAAATGTATATATAAAAAATTTACAAGAAGCCAAATGAGACTCAAATTTTAAAATTAATCAAAGCCAACAAACGAACCAAACCTAAGCAATATCGACTTAAACTCACAAACTGTACCATATATACAATGAGATACCTCAACTCAAGGCTAAAAAAAACATTTTTTAAACCAGCCCTTATCATCAAAAAGACTACTTAAGGTAAAGAAGGAAATTCATTCACATTTAGTGAATATTAAGACATTACTGTACCCTGGAAAACCCCCAACTTATTAAACAGAAAACTTTGCGGAAGCCAGGTTCGAAACAAACATCGAACCGATCCGATTAAAAATAAAAAAAAATAAAACAAAAATATAAATGCCAAAGCTACCCCTGAACCTACCACATAGATGCCTTGCTTCACTCATCTACCTTTCGGTTGGGGAATGAAGGATGCAACGTAACATGTTGGAGCTATGGCTCTTCAGAAAAACAGAACAAACCAAGATAAATGCACTAAGATATTCTCGTCACAACTAATGCGTAAAAAAAACAGAGAGAGAGCAAAGCACACGCCCTACACAGGCAAAGCAAAACCAGAATACAGGACACATTTCGGGTTCAGGCAAACAACAAAGTGAAATACGCTTCGACATCGAGCATCCAACAGGTATAACATGTCTCATCAGCTATCAAAACGATACGCCACACGACAAATAACAACGAAACAAACTTAACATGAGGAGAAACGAAGGGACAACAGTTGACGAATAGCGACCTCTACAACGATTTAAACCAATAGCTCGAGAAGACGCCAGCAACAACAAAGAATCATCGCGCAAGAAATAAACAGAGAAGAGAAAGCTGGAAATGGAGCGAACTGTACCTATTCCTGGGCAGCGAGCGGAACAGGAACGAGCAGCGACAGCCACAAACTTCCACACTCAAACAATAGCGGGTGGTGATAGAAACACTAGGAATTTTCAATCTTTGAAAGTCTTTTTCGCGATTCGGAGGTTATGTTCGTCTACAGCAAACAAGAAAAGGCCAAAATATATTCCCTTCTTCTCGAAAATTTCTCCCAAAACCCCGATTTCTCCTGGCCGAACATTCTCACCTCCAATTTTTTAAATTAAACTTTAGACACGAAATTTGCAACTCAGACTTTCCTCCCAAATATTTCAACCCTGTCAACGTTTTCGGAGGGGGTATTTATAGAGCAAACTAGGGTTTTCGGATTAGGAGGGCGGGAAGGAAAAATGTGTTTCAAGCCCATCCTCAAAATTCAAAATTTGAAAATCTTTCGTCTTTGGTTAAATCCACCATTCCCTGAAATTTTCGACCTTATTCTGACAGAGGAAGGGCAGAACAGACGGTTCAGATGAAAAAAAATGTCCTTGGCATCTACGTGGTTCGATCTCAGCTAACAAGGACGAAGAAGGACGCTTTTCACGTCGTCTAGCGCTGTAGAGCCGCGTATAGAGCAAAAGGGCAGCAGGTGCCCGTTGCTACCTCCACACCACGCGCGATGAGAGAGATGAGGAGTGGGAGACGAGATGCGTGGGAGACAAGGGACGATTCTGGAATTTTCTGGAGTTTTGCTTTCCTACGTTTCGGCGTGGGGGGAAGTTTCTTTTGGGGAGGTACGCGATTGGGGGAAGAAGAAGGGAGAGGGGAAAACGGGTTCGGGCGGGGGGTTTGGGTCGGATCGGGTAGTGAGTGGGACGGGTTGTGTTTAAAATTAAGGGGTTGGGCCGGGTAGAATGGGAAGGGTTGCTAAATTTAAATATTTAAAGAGGGAGAAGCGGGCCTGGGAATTAAGCAAAATGTATTGGAAGTGGGATGCTGGAAATGTTGGGCCTGGATTAGAATTAAGGGAGGGAATGAGATTAATCAAATAAATGAACCATTGGATTAAAATAATAAATTTGGCCGAATTTTTAAACAAAATGATCTTGTATTAATTAAACAATGAGCTTCTTTATTTTAGTAATTTATTTATAAAATAGCGATTCCGAATATAATCATAATTTTAATCTTAGAAGAAGCTTACTATAATTAAAATATTTTGAGATGGTCTTTTGAATATACATAGAATATGCCGATTATATTCATAACTATGTAAACATTATATTATTATATATTCGCAAATTTATAACACTAATTGATTTAAATAATTTGGAAAACTCACGAAGCTCGATAATTAATTTATACCGACGTGGGTCAAAAATTGGGTGTCAACAATGATGACCACCTTGGGAACCGGACCCAACAGTTAGGACAATTTATGAAAAGAATGGGTTAGTAAAAAATGTACTATGCATGAAAGACATGTATAAGAACATTAAGCATGCTAAAGGGGACATTTTAGTTGATATGCCTACAATTTACTATGTTAAAATGTAACTTTGAAGATAGTGAGCTAGTCATAATTATATTCACTCAATAGATCATCATAACATAAAAGGAACAAATCATGAATACCCTTAAAGCATACTTGTGCAATGCATGAATAAGACCATATAATCTTACCCATGCTAAGTGAAGCTCTTAAATAACTACTGTTTATAATTCATATTCTTGTTCATATTAATATTTTCATATTGGGGAATAAACCTTAACAAACATTGACAAATTCAGCTTAACATGGAATCTGGTGTTTACCCCACACCAAAAAGGGGTTGCTCTACTTGCCTAAGGTAGAACCATACTCTTAGCTTCGGTGGATCTACTAGCTAGATTCCTATGAGGATACATAGATTATGGGATAAGGATATTTATATAAACAATCCAAACTAATCTTAGGTAGAATGTTTCCATCTCAAGAGATTCATAATATGGAAACCCAGACCAAACTAAAACAAACGAAACCCATTTTAAAAATCGGACTCAAGTAGTCTACGAGATTTCATTGGGAAGCCTTGCTCAATTACCATGCAATCTTCCATCTTATATTCAATATTAACTCAGTGTTAAGCATTAATTTCCAATGAGTTCATTTTATGTCTTAAAATAAGTTCATAATTATGAATGAATTTCATGACAACCAATCCAAGATAACTAATACTGTATCTCATTAGATCATGGTGAGAATAACCTCTCATTGTCCATGTCTATATATAAATTCAAGAGGTGAGAAATAATTTCAACCCTACAATAATTTTAATGTAAGAAATCGATTGACATCATATAATATGCATATTCATGTACAAGTGTGTATATGAGAATGATCTTTCAACAACACAAAAAATAGAGCATGATCGTATTCACTTTACTATCAAATTTTCTTGAAAGGATATATTAAACATCATAATTCATGCATTATACCATAATCTACCGTTTGAAGGACAAAGACTCATATTGCCTCAACATATCCAGAATTCACTACATTACACATGGTTAATTAAATAATTTAAGTAGCTCAATTATTACAAGCATAATCGCATAATACACTTCTTTCATCAATTCACCCACATCATAAAATAATAAATTGGGGATATGGGGATTTCATGGATTCTCGGATGCTTCAAAAAAAACCCATAAAAATCATCAACTCATTAATAAATATATAGTAATTCAAACATTAGAATCCTTTTTTAATGGTATTCATGACTTGGAGTTAAAACCAATCTTTGAGGAAGTTCTATCTTCAAATTGGGGTTTTTAAGGACTCCATGGATTAAGTACTACCATACCTTAGTAATTATATCTAATGAAATTGAGTATAAGACCTTTCTCCTTCAACCCTAGCTACAACTCCCTTCTTTTTATTCCATGAAGTTATCGATAGAGATTTTTTTTTGGAAAAGTTGGCTTTGTTTTGGGATTTAGGAATAATGAGGAGGATGAAAAATTTAGGGGTCTTATGTAAATATATATAGTTTGTCTAAATTATAATTAAATGACATAACTTGATATTAATAAAAATAGAAAAACCCTAAAGTGCCTTACACTTCATTAACAAAAAGCACTTTAAGGTGCGCGCCCACGACCCCACAGCCACGATAGATGGATGGACCCACGTGGAATTATGTAAATTATGATCATAAAAGAGAATTTTTTTCAATACACAACCCATTTATCTACGGACCGTGGACCTACCCACGTGAAGCGACCCTAAAATGAATTAGTGAAACTATAGCCTAATGTATGTGCGTTCGAGTTTGGTAAGGCGTTTGAGGTTGTTTGATGTTTCAGTAAATATTTTATTAACCTATGGTTGAGGTTTTTGAATGTTAGAAGTTAAGGTATGACCCCCAATTACCACCCTAAAGGTCATTGAGGAGGACTCAAAGTCTAACCTCATGATCCCTTAAAAACCACAAGGCTTCCCTAAACTTGGTGGACTATGTAAGAGGACCACACCCATAGGTCAATCTACGCTACATGGATATCTTCCAATGGTCATGGACCTAATGTTCAAGAAATATTCCCAATTCACAGATGAACATTATGGTCTGTAAACCCATCAAAAATCCGTGAATGGGGATTAAACAATGGGTACTATTCTACTGATGCAATCTCGGCCAAGTGAGGGGTGAAGTGGTGAAATCTCCTTTAGTTTTTTAATGTGTATATACGACAATTTTAGTTATTTTATAATTTTAAGAGTATTAATATTGTTAAACCCTATCTTACAATTAATTATTTTCAACAACACCAAAGTTACAACCATGTCTTCTCTAAAACTGTCTCTCAAGGAACCTCCATTAGATGTGATGAACTCAAAATTCCAAGGTCAAATTCTTCATGCTTTCAAGTGAATCTTAGTGGATTCTTCAAGTATAATTCATAGTGATCCTTCATTTAGGGATATCTTCATCCCTATAGTCAATTCTAATGTTTTCAAGTTCAAGAGAAACATCATGTTTTACTCAATCTCATGGATTCTTCCATCAAATGATTTTAAAATATTGCTTATACAATTTTATGATTTAATTACTATTTGATTGATTATTTGTGATGAAAAACTCTATGAACCCATGACTTCTCTCAATTTCTTAAATTGTGCCTTATGATGTGGTTATTGGTTAGGATTAAATTTGATGAATTATGCCTAAAATTATATATATTATTTAATTTTAGAATCATCTATGCTTAAACATGGTTAACTATTAGTATACTTATGTATTGGTGTTGGTGAGTTGAAATTCAAGGCCTTGAAGGTATATTACAATCAATCACTTGTTGAATTAGAATTGTGAATTGATGTTGATGAACTTGAAATTAAAGGTGCTTGGTTTCTAGTTATGTGAAAAAAAGTTATATAGTATAAATGTTGAATATATTGAATTGCTAGGCTTAAACACTCGATTCTTGTATAAATATTTGTAAAGGTGAATGTGTATCTTGAATTGGAAGGCACTTTATGAATGAATAAATGTCTTTTATTGGTTTACCTAATGTTTGAAGCCACTTTTTGAATGAATTAATGATGAATTATTCTAGGGATAATCCTTATGTTAGTAGAACTTATTGGTTTAGTCTTTCATGAGGAGTCGAGGTACTAATGATAATGTGAAACCTTTGACTTGTAGACCTAATGGCGGTGTCCCTTCCTTATTTGTGAATTTAAAATATTGAAGCGGTATACCTAATGGGGGTGTCCTCCTTCTTATGTGAAATTATGATCCTCGAACTGGTATACCTAAAGGTGGTGTCTCTTCCTAGGAAGATCAATGATTTATCCTAAACACCTTGAATTGTTAGACCTAATTATGGTTGATCTTTATTTTTATGTGCTTTGGGTAAGTAGGCATAATGTTGGTGGTGCTCTCAATCAAATCAATGCAATGTTAATAAGACTACTTCTGGCGATCCTCATAATGAACAAGGTTGAACTAGAGCTTCGCAAGTGTTTCATGAGTTAATAATGCAATTTATTAGTTAATTATAGTGTTTGAGGTAAATTTGGTTAGCTTGGAAGTCAAACGTCAAGGGACGACCAAGATATTCAACGGCTAAATATGTGCTTGTGTGTGTTTTGGTGTGCCTTTGTATTTTTAGTGAGTTGTTTGTGGTCCAAATTGTTATGGTACGCACCTAAGACCTACATTACCATGTATAGAAGTTTAACGTATGAGTACTACTCTCCAACGAACACCCTATGGGTACTTTAGGAGGACCAAAGACATGGAAACAAAACTTCTAGAGCAGTGTCAATGAACGGACAACATGATGCCAAGTCGACAAATCGATGGCTCATCAACTTGGTCAATCGATTGAACCTACGAGTCTGCAAGGTTTGGAGCTGCAGACCCAAACCACGAGCCCTTATCAATGGGACATCAATCAAATGAATGTTTGTCATTGATAGGCTCCGTTGGTGTCCTACCAAATTTGTTGTTATACGACCTCAATTGGGGTGTTTTAGTGAATTCACTCCAAGTCTTTTATGGAGAATGGATGATATTTTTAGGGTCTTTAGGATACTTTAAATTATTTTATACTCCTATACCTATGTTAGACTTCATTTTGATAAATCAAAACCCGTACCTCAAGAAAGACTCTGTCTAACTCTATAGAAGCTAGAACAAAAGGAGCGCTAGAAGTGAATGTTTTATACGTTTTCATAACCAATATTTAGTGGGTTTATTAAAATTTAGTTATGGTAGTTCCTACTAGAACCTTCTTTCTTTCAAGGATCCATTCAATTTACTTGTCACAAAGGGTTACGAACTCCAACTTCTTCTATCTTTGACTCTAATCATGGGTCTTTGCAGTAAAACATTTTAATTATTGAAATAAGATATTTTTAGTGTTAGTTGATGATTTTAATGTCAAAACCCTCCAATGAACCCATGTTCATGTATATTATCAACTTTTGGCTTATGAAGTGGGTTTGTTGCATTTGATTCTATATTGTTAGAGTTGTATTTCTTTATGTTGTATTGTGAATACTTACTACCTTGTTGTGCATTATTATGAGTATTTAATTAGTAATGAGGAACGGTGACAAAGGATTGGATGAATGGTAAGTTGATTTATGTTGTTTAATTCTTACTGAAATAAGCTTGAGTAGTATGGTCCTTTTTTGGAGGCGTTGTTTACTTGAAATATATGAATATATATATTTGTTGTGAGTATAACTATGAAGGCATTGGATGTGTAGTAATGAGAACTCACAATGTATGTGCATGATATGTCTTCGGATGTTTAAATGTGTATCTTGAAGATGCTACGTCTTAATAAATTTGTTGTTTATGTGAAGCATCCTAGTCCGTGAATTAAGAAAAATATAGGTATAAGCATGTTTAGAGGTTAATTTAAGAATTTTGTGACTATGTAAAAGGGGTTCGAACATGTGAACACACACACACTTTGAATGTATGAATGAAGTGTATGAATGTTGATTGGGAAATGTAGGGTAAAAACTCTTCGTGAGTAAACATGAACTGTCTAGACTATTCCCTATTATTCCTAAACAACTCTAGTAATGAAAAGGGGGATTTTGGGGTGAACACTCTTCGTGAGTTGAGATGAAGTTCGTAGAAGCAACTTTTCTATTCAAAAGTGATTTTTAAGATAGGTTGGAGGTTGGATACCTTTCGTGTGTTGAGATGTGATATTGAAAAGAAAATTTTAGGGATAAGTGCCTTTAGTTAGTTGAGATGTGGTGCTAAGTATCTATCCCTTAACCTATAGTTAATGAATTGTTAAGACTCTGTGGGGGAGTTATGCTTAGCACATAGAGGATTTGAATAAGGGATGGGTATAGTTCGTGGATAGAGATTTTTTTATCCGATGTACCTCTTGAGATGAGTGTTTCTCGTTAGTAGAGAATGAGTTACTTAGAAGAACTCTCCTTATACCTTAACTTTGTGCCCGCATAGGTGTATCTATTGCAAAATCCATGCACAATTAAAAAAATGAACCTACCTTTAAAAAGTGTGGACCCCCCATTCAATAGGGGTTAATAACGGAATTCCATGTTTAGCTCTCATCGTCTATGTCGATTAAAGATAGACCCCACAAATAAATATAATCAACAATGTCTTCTAATGTTCGTACTAATTAGGTTAGGCGGTTTAATGGGACGCTATCCATCCATTATACAAGTAGGCATTTGGAGAAGTCTTCGTATGTCCTTATATGAAAATTAATTAATCGCTCATTACGTGATGTCAATGAGTATGATGACGTCTTAATGTATTTATAGGGTTTATAATGATGTCCTAAGTCATTGAATAATGTTTGGTGATTTTTGGAGGTATAACGTCAAAGAACGCCAATGCCATTCGGAAGATGTTCCTTGGATTATACTTGTGTGTCCTTCTATGTTTTGGCAAGTTTTAGCTTATTTTAGTTGAAAATGATTTGAGAGGACCCTAAGACCTGTAAGTTCATGATTAGGGGTTCAACGTCCGGGTACGACTCTACCTAGGAACCATGTCGTGTCCTGGAAGAGGACCCAAGACTTGGCAACAATGTTGCCAAGAACTGGGCAATCGACGCCCCTCACCTACAGAAGGTATGCTGGAAGACGCCCCGTCGTTGTGGGGAGTAGATACACCCTTAACGGTGAGAGATAAACCCCACTTGAGGCCAGCCTTAGTCTCAATCATCGCCCTAGCAGAACGGGCCATCGACCAGGCTACGCACTATAGCTAGGGTCCGTCGATAGTGGTCCTGAAAAGTTTTCATAAAATCAACAAAGGCTTGGGGTATTTGGTAAATTCACCCAAGTTTTTCATGAACCAAGGATTAGTATTTTAGGGTTTTTAAAGTATATTAAGTTGGTTTTAAGTCCTATTACTAATTTTAGACTTTATTTTCAAAAACCCAAAACCCCTCTATCAACAAAGATTCTCGCAAACTCCAAAAAAGTTAGAAATCAAGGAAGGGATAGAAGGTCTATTTGTAGACTTCTTCTTAATAAAAAATTTGTGGGTTTCTTCAAAGTGAGGTATGGTAGTCATCCCAGAACCTTCTTTCATTTTAGGAGCCACATCAAAGTGATTTCAAAAGGGTTTCAAACTTTAAACTTCATTATTCCTTTACTCAATGTATGGTCTTTGCATGAAAATGTTTTACTGATTAAGATGAGTATTTTTATTGTCAAATGATGATTTTTATGTCAAAACCCCAATGAAGTCATTTTTATGCTTTTTATCAACTTATAGCTTATGGAATGGGTTTAATGAGCATGATTAGAAGGTGTTGGAGTTATGGTTTCTTTATGGTCATATTTTGATTTAGATACTGTCCTGAGGGATATTGTTTATGATGAATTATTGGAGAGATTTTGAATATGTGGTGAAATCTTTGATGAAGCATAACATGATTATATTTTTTTGTTCTTATCGTGAAATACTCTTGAGTGATATGGTCAACCATTGGTGGCGGTGTTTACTTGAAGTATATGAATATGAATTTACTTGTGTATTGTGAATAGGTCCATAAAGGCATAGTATGTGAAATAAAATGATAATTATTGTTGATGTGTTTTATGAATCTTGTTATGTATGATTTGTAGAGACTATGTTTAAGTGAAGTACAAGTTTATTTGATGTATGCTAGAAACTATGTCTAAGTGAAGTACATGTTTATTTGAAGTATGCTAGTGTATGATGTACGTGTAATGAAACTATGAAGGTGATTATGGGTCAATGTTATGAAAATTGTAACTATATGAAAGGTTTTCTCACACAAACACACATTAATCAATAAATGAAGTTAATGAATGTGAATGGGGAACACATAGGGTGAGCACTCTCTGTGAGTTCAGATGAAGTGCTTAATAGCAATCTCACTATTTACCAAGAGCATTTTGATGTAGGTTGGAGGATTCATACCCTTTATGAGTTGAGATGTGGGTCAAACAGTTATCCTCTAACCTTTAGTAATGAATGTTTAAGACTCCGTGGGGGAGAATTCCTTAGCAGCAAGAAAATTTGAATAACGGGTGGTTTCACTTTGTCAAATGAGATGTTGTATACAATGTACCTCTTCATATGATTACTTCTCGTTTGTAGATAATAAGTTACTTAGAAGAAATCTCCTTATCCCTTAGTATGGGCCAATATATGTGTAGCTATGGGAAAATCCATGTAAAGACTAAAAGAATGACCCTAACCTAGGCAAGTGGGGATCCCTCATCCGTTAGGGGTTAATATCAGGACTCCATATGTAGATCACATAGTCTATGTTGGTTAAAGCCATCCCCTACAAAATAATTTAATGAACCAAGTCTCGTAAGGGTTGTACTACTTTGGGTAGGTGGTGATATGGGATGTTATTTATCCACTGTACAAGTAGACACTTGAAAGAGGAGTCTTAGTATGTCTTTATAGGTAATGCATGAATGTGTCATTATGAAATGAAAGTGAAGTGATTTGATTTAATGTGTAATGCTAATAATGTATGTTATGATTATGTCTTCTATAATGAAGTTTATGAAAGTGGTGTGCCTATGTTCGTGGAATCCTCAAGGAGCACAAAGTTTGAGTAGAAGTATCTGATGCTACTTTATTTGACTTTGTGTAATTTGCAAGTCCAATTGAATAAGCTCATCTATGTGAACTTGTAAATGCAAGTATGTTTCTCTAAACATCTAGTGATAATATGTGGACATTTTACCCAAAACGAAGTAAGCCGATAATGGGTAGTCTTGAGGATCACTTAGATGTGCGTTGAAGGAATTGTATGGGTGGTTTCTCCTTGCCTTACCTTAGTGACTCTTAGTATAACCTTGGTTAGGGAAACATGAAAAGAATGAGTCCATTGTGAGTTGGATTATTTTGATTTCACTCTAATGTTTCTTGGGTTCATTGCAAAATGGTCTTTTGTGCTAAAATTATGGAAGTTCTTTATCTATGTGCTAAATGATGATTTACATACTATTTTACTTCAATATGTATGAAAATTTTACATATATTTCATGAAAGATTATTTTTAGTAAAATGTCCCTTTTGCATGTTAATACATACGTCATACTTAGTACAATATTTGTACTAACCGCATACTTTTCTATACTCTATGAGTATAGGTTGGAGGCAAGTTGAAGATTTGAAGGCAATCTTGGGAACACACTCTCTCAAGTCCAAGTATGTCATCATGTACTCGAGAGCATAGTGTCTATTTCTGTAGTTCATGTAAAAGACTTATTAAGCTTTTCTTTCAGTGTAAAGGGGACTGTTCTTAAGATATTTAAGTCGTTTCATTAAGTTGGCTTGTGACGGCGAGATTACTCCTAGGTATTTATGAAAGATATTTTATTATTATTATGATTGTAGTGAAATGTTATAATTCCGCACTATTTGTCATGTCATATGCGATAAATAATATCTTTTAGTATAGTACAAGACCTCCAAAAGGTCAAGTACACGAGAATTCTGACCTAAGGATTGCATCATCTTCTAGGGGTAACTTTCCGGTCATGACACGTAAGAGTTCAAAGTTAAACTGGCATATTCACAGGGTAGTGTGGTGTAAGGGGGTAGTAAGTCTCGTGCCTTCGCCAAGTGAGGGATTCACTGATTGTTTAAAGTGCGGTAAGGTCATGCATTTCATAAGAGTGTTTCCAAACACTAACCAGGAAAGTGTTAATGGGGGAAATAGAGCCTAGTCTTCATCAGTTTCTCATCAAGATAGGGATGCACCTCGAGGAGCTACTTCCGTTACTAGAGGGAGAACAAACCTCTTGTATGCTCCACCAATTGCCAAGAGCCTGAGAATTTGCCATATGTTGTCACTGGTATGATTAAAGTCTTTAACTTTACATTTTATGTATTTCTAGACCCAGGAGAGAGTTTATGTTTTCTAACTCCATATGTTTCCATGAACTTTGATATTATTCCTGCGCAACTTAGTGAACCATTCAGTGTTTCTACACCTATTGGTGAATCCATTTTAGCAGAGAGAATCTATCGTGATTGTCCGTTTTCTGTCAATCACAAGAATACCATGGCTGATTTAATTGAGTTAGGCATGGTAGACTTTTATGTCTTTTTGTGTATGGAGTGTCTTCATTCATGTTATGCCTCAGTGGATTGTAGAACTCAAGTAGTAATTTTTCAGCTTCCAAATGAGTCTTAGAGTTTAAAAGTAGCTCAGCAGTGCCTAAGGATCGCTTTACTTAGTATTTAAAGGCAAGGAAGTTTGTTTCTAAGGGGTGTGCCTTTCACTTAGTTCGATTTAATGACTCAAATGTTGAGGACCTCCTACTCACTTAGTTTTAGTACTAAAAGAGTTTCCCAAAGTCTTTCTAGATAATCTTCCAAGAGTCCCTCCTGAGAGAGATCGACTTCTGTATAGATCTTAATCCAGATACTCAACCTATCACTATTTTGCCACATAGAAATGCACCAGTAGAGTTGAAAGAGTTGAAAGAACAATTGAAAGATTTGTTAGGAAAGGGTTTCATGAGACCAAGTGTCTCACCTTGGGGCGCTCCAGTCTTGTTTGGGGTAAAGAAATATGGTTCCCTTTGAATGTGCATAGATTATTGTGTGTTCAATAAGGTTACTATCAAGACTAAATATTCTCTTCCAAGGATTGATGATCTTTTTAACCAGCTTCAGGGTGTTTCCTGCTTCTCAAAATTTCATCTTAGATTGGACTACCATCAATTAAGGTAAGGGAATATGATATTCTAAAGACAACTTTCAAAACCAAGTATTGGCATTATGAGTTTTTTGGCATGTAATTTGGGTTGATCAATGTTCTTGCTGTGTTCATGGATCTTATGAATAGAGTCTTCAAACTTTATTTAAATATATTCATTATCGTCTTCATTGATGATATACTAATATATTCAGGAACTGAAGAAAATCATGTTATTCAACTCAGAATAGTCATTTAGACATTGAAAGATAAAGAGTTGTAGGCCAAGTTCTCTAAATGTGAGTTTTGGCTGGAGTTTGTGGAGTTCTTGGGCCACATAATTCACTTGACGGGATTAGAGTTGACACTAAAAAAATTCAGAAAGTGAAAAATTGGTCTGGAACCACATCTCCAACTGATATTTGGAGTTTAATAGGTTTGCCTATCTATAATAGATGGTTCGTAGAAAGGTTCTTATATATTTCATCCCCTTTGACAAATTTGACTCTAAAAACATCAAATTTCAATGTCTGAAGCTAAAGAGAAAAGCTTTCAGGAGTTGAAGAAGAGGTTGTCTACTGCCATACTTTTTACCTTACCAGGAGGTACTCAAGGTTTTGTAGAGTATTGTGATGCATCTAGAGTTGGTTTGGGATTTTTTTTTACTGCATAATGGAAAACTTATAACTTATGCCTCCAGATAGTTTAGAGTTTATGAGATGAACTACCCAACCTATGTCTTTGTAATGACGGAGAGCACCCCTTAGAAGTAACATGGCGTACTTGACCTCTCGGTGGTCTTGTACAAGCCCATAGACATCATTCATCGCATTTTCATAGGAAATTTAGCTGAAAATTGAAAAGTTTTCATAGCACATCATCTGCAAATGTCAATTCACAAACAGGCACACAAAACACACACACACACACATAAACACAAACTCATATATATATATATATATATATATATATATATATATATATATATATATATATATATATATATATATAAAATATCATAATTACATAATTAGACTCAAGGTCTCATTTTCAAACTTAAGACACAACTCAATAGAATAGAATAGGGACACAACCCATAACTACATAAAAGAATAATTGAACTATTACGTATACTTTAATAAGAACATGACATAGGAAAATCCTTGAATCATAAGGATCCCTTTCATTGAACATGGGAAATTTGTCCAAGATCTTCACCTAGGAGACATCCTCTAACAATCACCACGTACACTTTGTGTAAAAAGATGAAGAAGATTGATATTAGTACAAGAATGCAGGTAGCATACCATAATACTAAATACACCAAGTGTTCCTAAGAAGCACATCAGAGGACATAAGCTTCACATAAGAGCCATCATCTATGACATCCCCCAAGTCACACTAGTGCAATATGTAGGTAGCATACGATAATACTACATACACCAAGTGTTCTTAAGAAGCCACCCTAGACTTAGCATATCAAACTCAACAAGTAAGAACACCTTGATTTATCACTCGAAATAAGGCCACATACTTCATAGAATCACTTGTTCAATGCATGGGTAGGGTCCATAATCCTACAAAGTAATGTCTAAAAAAGTTATGATTAGAGTTCCTATTCTTATCTTTGTTCATTTTTTACTTTTGGGATACATAGCATTAACTGACAGAGACCATGTGAGCTACATGAAATCCGATGTTTTACACCTACATCGAAAAGATAGGTTACTACTTGCCAATATAGGACCTTTATATATAATAGCTATTCCAGTAGATCCACTAAGTTATGTCCTACAATGTCAAATAGTTACGGAACAAGGAGATTGTTAATAGAAACCCCTACTTTTTAAACGTGGAGGTTTCCAAATCATGAGAAAGCATCTATGTTGGTAACCTTATATTTTCTAAATAGGAAGGTTCTCTTGTGCGAAGCTAGATGTAACAACCTGAAATTTACTATTCTAAGTAATGCTTAATGTACTTAGAATGCCTAGATTAGATAGGTTCACACAGATTGATGCGCGTGGAACTAGACCTCTGAACCTATGCATCAGCCAAGCCAACAAACTCAGTGAGTTATTTGAGCTAGGCAAGGTTGGATTAGCAATGTAGGGCACACGAATATTAATATTCACACGGATGAGTCTTAACCGGAATTCAAATGGGTAATCTATAGTTTTAATGGTGTAAGGGTAAAATGGTGTTTTACAGGCTAATTTTAGTATTGTAATTACCCTAACTATTTAATTAATTAATTAATTAATATAAGTAGTGGACAATTCGGGTAGGATTGACCCGAATGGACTCATTTTTCTGAGTTAGGCTTCACCCATTTTCGATCCTTTGTGGAATCAATGATTAAATTAAATTAATTGGTATTTAACTTTATGATTTACGTAAGGGAAATTCATATTTTTGATTAAAAAATTAATAATAAAATAAATAAATAACAAAGAGTCCTAGTTTAGTTAATAATAAAATAAATAAATAACAAAGAGTCCTAGTTTAACTAAGTCTTCAACTAAAACTCCTACTCTTAAACTTTCTCTCATCTCTCTCCATTTTCTCATAAACTTACCATATGCAAGGTACTAAAAAATGTATGATAAAAATGAGGTAAAGGGGATTTGAAATAGGGTAAGGCTAAAGGGAAGCAATGAAAGCGGAAAAGAATTAAAAAAAATGACGTCTGTAAGGATCGAACCCACAACCTCTTAGATAGGTGAGGGAAATAGGAGAAAAATGAACGAAAAATAAAATAATGGGAGCAGGAATCGAACCCACATAATCTTGGATAGGTGAGTAAATTAGGAGAAAAATTCAAGATAAATAAAATGAGAATGTGGGGGATCGATCCCACATCCTCTTTGGTCTCCATCGAAAAAGAGAGGAAAGAAAGAGAAAGGAAAGAGAAGTGTATGTGTTGGGATTCGACCTCAAGTCTCAAAGCTGAAAAATATAAATAAAAAATTTAGGGAAAAGGCACAAGTACCCCCTCAACCTATGTCTGAAATCCCAGAGACACACTTATACTATACTAAGGTCCTATTACCCCCCTGAACTTATTTTATAAGTAATTTTCTACCCCTTTTTAGCCTACGTGACACTAGTTTTTTTTTAAAAGTCAACATTCGTTTGGCCCACAATATAGGTCCACGTAGGTCGAAAAGGGGTACAAAATTATTAATAAAATAAGTTTAGGGGGGTAATAGGACCTTAGTATAGTATAAGTGTGTCTCTGAGATTTCAGGCATAGGTTGAGGGGGTAGTTGCGCATTATCCCAAAAACATAATTAGAGACTAAGTGTTGCCTAAGGGATTCTAAATCGGGATCGCTTGTGATATTCCATATTAATACATAAGCGTTACGTAATAAATATTTAATGAATTCTGCCTATAGGAATATAACTCGAGACCTTGGCATACTTACAAGATCCATAAGTCCTGTACGACATAATCTTGGGTAAGTATGAGTCGCTTAGACAAATTATGAATGAAGCCTCATGGCTTGAATGTATGGATTCATAAGTCTAGCATTCGTTTAAAAGTAAATGAAGCTAAGAGGTATTTGATGAATTGATGTGACTCCAGGTGGGTTAAGTTAGAGTGTGAAATACACAAAAGGCCTAGGTGCATTGGCATATGAAAAAATGAACATTCACGTAATGGGGTGAGTAGTTAGGAAGAGGAAATATTCTAAAGATAATGAAAATAGTGACAACATGATAAGAGGCTAAGATGAATGGTGAGGAAAGTCTCAAAAAAAACCTAGGAAAATGTTACCAAATGTTCTCACCTATGGGAGTGTAGAATGATGTAGAGTCAAATCTCAAGTATACTCTAAAAGAATGTGTTAAGAATGAATTCATAGATAATAAGCAATGAAAAAGTGACTACATGACTATAGGCTAGTGCAACTGAGACAAGTTTCATATACACCTAAAAATCAATGTCACTAAATAAAATGTCTAAGATAGTATATTTATGCTAAACGATGAATAAGCAAAGAAAGAGTGGCTACATGAGGATAGGCTAGTACGAGTAAGAAAAGTTGTATCTACGCCTAGAATTAATATCCTTCAATGTAAATTCTAAGAGACAATACGTATGTTATACGATGTGAAAATAATGAATGGTGAGTAAAGATGAAATGGAACGATGATAAGAGAGAACATGGCGGAACCACAATATGAGGATAGTGCAAGTGAGACAAGTTGTGCTCACGTCAATATAATGTCACCAAAAGTACTCACCTAAGAGAGTGTTGAATATTAAGACATAAGTCTCAATCACACTCTATATGTAAGTGTAAGGACAATTCACACTTAATACATAATAAGAGATGATAAATCATCTAATGAGCTATCACTACCTCATGCTAGAAGCAAGCTTAGATTATATATGAAGTGGTGATGACTTCTTTCCAGAAGGGCGGAGGATCACTGATACGCTCAAACTTACTTCTCAAATGAGAAGTAAAGCGGTCGTGTCAAGTAAATAACCCAACTAGTGAGGTTGGGATCGTTCCCACGAGGAAAATAGTCTAGACTTAACTTTAACCTAGTATTACTATCGTTTGGTCAATAACTTTCTTGGAAAGTAGAAATATAAAAAGGGGGGTTTGTATAACCTAACGAGTAAAAATAACTAATGTAATTGAAAGAGACAGTTGACAGCTTGTAATATTGGGTTTTAATCAATGAATTAAGGTAACTAGGGTTTACGTGTTCCCCACAGGTTCGTAACTCGACAATTCTAACTATAACAATTCTTTCCTAGTATCTTGCATGCAAAGTGACAAGTTATGTATTTCTAAATCCTTGGTCCGGCATCTAGAAAATCTCACTCCGCACCTTGGTCCGGCTACGTGTGTTGCTTTCCTAACCCTTATCTTTACCTCATATTAAGCATCATATTCGATATTTGACTAAGTTATACCTCGTACTAATCAATACTAGCGTATTAGATAGCATACACTAAATCTATGTTAATAATTCTTTTCCTATTATCTACCTCCTTGGTCCGCAAGTAGCATTAAGGCGAAGTTCTAACGTTGATCATCCGTTAAAAAGACTTCTAAGCGAAAGAATTATTAATACATGCAAGACACTGTTCTAGAATTGTTATTTTAGTTAGGGTTTATCTCATTATTTGCCTATGGTTCCCACAACCCTAGTTATGGAATTTAGTTGCTCATAGCCATAAACACGATATTCAAATCTGTTAAATTAGAATTCATGTACTTACTTCAATGAGAAAGAATAAAGTCCGAAAATACGCTTGATTAATCACCAAAATTCACTTGTATCAATCTTCAATAATCAAAAACTCAAAAACACCAAGTATTATAATCACAAAGTCTAACTATATGGAATTTGAATATCAAAGAGTCTAACCCCAAAAACGAGGTTTTTCGAACTATTTATAAAAAATAATAAACCTAATTAAAGAAGGATTCTAATATTCTGGAAATCTGCCAAAACGCGGCTGGGTCGACGGACCACGCGACGGACCGTCGTAGTCATGACGGACCGTCGTGGGCTCCGTCGTCCCACACTTGTCCAATTTCTTCACCGCTTTCTTCATTCCTCGACGGCAAGTGTGACGGACCGTCATAGGCACGACGGTCCGTCGAGGGTCTTCGCTTTCAAAATACTTCAACTCCTGGAATCTGCATCGGGATAACTTCTCTGATCTTCACGACGGACATGCAGGACGGACCGTCATGGCCATGACGGTCCGTCACAAGCTTCGTAATCCCACACTTGGTCAGACTTCCCCATCTTCCTTCAAAGAACATTTACATCGCCACCTACGGACCGTCACATGCACGACGGACCGCCATAAGCTCCGTAGGTGGTCTCTTCTGCAATTTTCGCTCAAAATCTCCGCATTCAGCTTTGGACAGATTTCCTGCAAAACAAAGAGAAACTTATATCAAAATTAGCACAAAAAAGGCTTTTGGACACACTAAACTTAAGGAAAAAGCATTAATTATACCGTGAAACCACGGTATATCAACACCCTCAACTTAAATTCGTTGTTTGTCCTCAAGCGACGCACTATGACTCACTACACAATCTTTGTACAATAGTATTCACATTTTATCCTTTGCAATCATTTGGCTATCAATCCCGCCTAATCCCATCAAATCTATGCATGCTGTCACTATTAGGCTTGACTTTTGTGGGATTCGAACATGACACAGACTCACCATGCACTAATACCTACCCTCTTCAATTTCTCACCAAGGTGCTAACAATTCCGGTATTGCAACTAGTGTCCTCACTTTAGAACAAAATCCTCATTTTTCACACAATGATTTCAGTTTGAGTATAAGGATTACATTTCAACACTCGCTCTCAGAACAAAGTCACACTCATTCATACCTATTGCCATAAGCTTGCCCTTATTTTCACTGCCTTAAGTTCGCTTATACAACCTTTAGGATCACGATAGGACTTTCTTTAGCTTGTAACGTAGGCTCGTGAGTCGTAGGGTATATTTAGGTATACTTTAGTGACTTTTTGCCCTCCTTGACATATCGGCTAAACCTTCCACCCTATATCACTCTATCTCACCCAGTTCCTCCTATTCTTTCACCTTGCTGTTTCCCTTCTTTCTTCATTTGCGTAAGTGACTCTTTTCTTTTCTTGTTTGTAATTCTTGAATACCTTTTTCCGGCAAATTTTTTTTTTTTTTTTCACAAGATCTTAAGTCACTTTACTTTTGTTCTTTCTCTCCCTTTGATCTTTCAACCCCACTTTCCAGGGCATTCTCAAAACAAATTACTCTCAACTCATGGCTTTGCCATGAGTCAAGGTACACAAAGACTCCAAAATCGGGTCAGGGCCATAACGAAGGTTGTTTATACATTAGCCACCCTCAACTTATGCTTTTGGCATAAGCCGAGGTGCACATGTCCAAGGAGGGACCAGGGCCAACATATTGTTCCCAGAAAAGGTCGGTTGGGGTGAAAAAGAAAGGTCTAATTTTAAGCTCAAAGTATTTGGATCAAAGAAGGATTAACTTTCATTTGGTTTCTTTATTTAGGCTAGAAATGGGCTATATTGAATAAGGGCCTATGATCATTTCCTAATTGTTTGTTACTGAATTACTTTTAGCAGGACTAACCAGGCAAGTTCTAGCTCAGCACCAATAGTGGACTATTCAACTTTCCTCACACTCACTTGACATTTCATCACTATACCAGATTATCGGACACCTAGTTTGACTCAAGATTTAGGGTAATGCAACGGTGTAACTCTATTTCATGTTTAGAGCCACACAATTATCATTCACTACGCCTAGTCATGCAACATTTTCCAGTTTTATCGGGATATCATTTTAGCCATCATGCTTCAGAGTTAAACTTATGTACAAAAGATATAACGTGCCGGTTCAACAGAAAAATAATCAGTCTTTTGGGGAAAAAGAACACAGGCAAGAAAACCCCAAAAGAGGATAGTGAGTTGGGCTACTCAGACTTCACCCTAACACTCACTTTCCATTTACCCCACCCCCCAACAAAAAGCATGCAATTGTCCCCAATGCATAAAAAAAGACTAAAGATCAGAGGGGTAGGTGAAGCAAACCTGTGGCGCATAGCGCCGTAGATCAGCAAGCTGGTGGGTCCGGTTTCCCGGAACCCACAGCCTCTGCAAACTGGACACCATCAGTGGTGTCCTCAGCAATCTGGACACCCTCAGTGGTGTCCTCAGCAACAACCGCTCCCTCGGTGCCTCCGGCGGTCTCTACAGTATGGGAGCTAGAGGCCCCAGCCGCTATCTGTGATGCGCGGATCCGGTGTGCCTCCGCCAAGAATTGAGGCTCTCTCGCGCCTTCAACTCGCGGTACTCTCTTCTTCGCTCGCGCCTCGTCCTCTCCTCGATCCCTACGCCTCTTGGCACTCTCTGGAGGGGGGGATGGTGGAATGTCAGGAGTCGGAAACAGGGCCGCCAGTACAGTGTCCTCAGCAGGATCGACAGCCTCCGGTACCCTTGTCGCTAGGATTGTGTCGATATCTGCCCGAAGACTGGAGACTGCAGCCTGAAGGGATGCCACATCTGCCGGAGGGGCTGGTCGAGCTAATACTCGCAATTCAAAGGCGTCGAGGCGCTGGTGCACCTCAAAGAACCTTCCGCCAGACCGCCTCCATGCGCCGCCAGACTTCGGCAATAGACTTCGCATCCACGGCTGGATATGATGCGTAAGAGTGGCCATTTGTGCCTCCAGCTTTTGGACTCGAGCAAGCGGCCGTGTCGGTGTAGGGGCCGTGGTTACTACCCGGATAGACTCGACCGGGTAGTGTCGAGATGCCGGTGTAGACGCCCGAGCCTGCGTGCAACCGTATCCACAAGATCATCTGCAAGAGGTGGCAGCTCGACGGGCGTGGCCCTCTGCGTGGTGCCAACTCATTGGCCTCGTCTCGGCGAGGCCTACATCAACGGTGCCCGGCGGGTCTTCAATCGATCTATGTGCCACACGGGCACACTGCAGCCGCAAAGAGCAAAGATCATGCACGGAAAGGGGTAGGTGGTGGTGACCTTAAACGCCTCTCGTGCATGACCGCCGGAGAAGCCAAGCATGGTCTACCTCGGCCGGCGATCATCGCCGCTATCAAAGATCGCACGATCCCATGTGACTATGTTATCCGCACCGTGGGGAGAGGCAAAGGACGCACGAGCAGCCATAAGAACTTGGCGATTTAACGTGAGGTTGGCCTTCTTGATGGCCCCCTTCGCTCGATGACCCCGGCACCCTCGCCGTCGACTGATAAATGCAGGGCCATCCACCTCTTGGTGGTCTCTCTCAATGTCCGCTCGCGCATGAAGTGGCCCTCCTTGACTATCTGCCAGCGATAGTCAAACTCAGCAGTGGTGGGGGTCCGCGCAGCCGCAGCACTCTCGCCGTATAGGAACCGGCGGATGGCGGGCAGGGAAATGTCGACTTGCACGCCTCTGACTAGCACCTGCTCCAATGGGGCCTGTTTCGCGGGAGCAGCCCGCTGTCGATCTGTGATCGGAGAGTCGCCACGTAGGACGCGTGAGAACTCTCGACCATCTCTCATCAGAAGGCCCCAATGGACGGGCTGTCCACTCTAGGCGATGCCGGATGAAGATGTTGTGGATGTCCGGCATCGGGCGGAGACTTCGTAAGTACCCGCCGCCCCAGGGTGAGTGTCGGTGCCATTACCCCTTTGTCCGCCAGAAATTTGGCGTCGGAGTACACCTGAAACTGGCCCTCAACGCACCACCGGTTTGGCTGGTCTGGTTCTGGGGTGGGGACCTGGGCTGGTGCGCCGGATGTTGAGTCTGAACTGTCAGCCTCATCAGACGAGGCCGACGCTGCAGCAGTGGCTGGTGCGGGAACCTCAGCAGATCCTGAAGCTTCCTCGGACCAGGATACTCCTGGCGAGCCGACGCCTTCCTCGTTGGTGGCCGACCCGCAGGGTGTGCCGGCCAGCGCGCCTCATCGACCGGGAGGCGGTGATCACGCCGACGCCACCGCCTTCTTGGGTGTGGCTCGGGGCACGTGCAAAGACGGAAGGGGCGGAGGTGCCTGGGGCATGTATTCGGTCCCGCCATCATCGACTGATGATCAAGCGCATGACGGGCCACAGACTTGGATCGCCAGCGTAAGCTCGGTCTTGCTTGGTGCCATGGTCGATAGTAATGGAAAAGGATCGATAGTACGAGTAATATCAAACAAAACAAGCAAGCCCATACAACATCAAACATGGAAAAATAGTATGGTAGTGATAGTGAAACTGTAGCACATGACGGGACAGATGACGGCTCGTCGTGGCTACGACGGACCGTAATGAGGTCCGTCGTGTTATACTTGGTCGATGTGCATATAAAGAACCCTGAAAGAGGGGTCTCTGACCATCATGACGGTCACTCAGGACGGACCGTCGAGTGGACGACGGCCCGTCGTAAGTGTCCGTCATAGGACACTTAGAAAAGTTTTAGAGACCCTTAGGAACAGGGTCTCTGACAACCATGACGGTCGTGCAGAACGGACCGTCGTGGGGGTGACGGTTCGTCGTAAGTGTCCGTTGTGGGATACTTGGAAAAATTGTGGAGACCCTTTTTAGAGTGGTCTCTGACCATCATGACGGTCACTCAGGACGGACCGTCAAGTGGACGACGGCCCGTCGTAAGTGTCCGTCATAGGACACTTAGAAAGTTTTAGAGACCCTTAGGAACAGTGGTCTCGACAACCATGACGGTCGTGCAGACGGACCGCCGTGGGAGTGACGGTCCGTCGTAGTGTCCGCTAGGGACACTTGGAAAAATTTGGAGACCCTTTTCAGAGTGGTCTCTGACCATCACGACGATCGGTCAGGACGGACCGTCGTGAAGACAACGGTCCGTCACAGGCGTCTTTGGGGAGGGAGCTAGGGCTTATGCGACGGACCCTGCGACGGTCCGTCGTGTACACGACGGACCGTCATCGGGGTCTCGTTCTGTCTACCAGAGACAGAACTGTAAGTACCCTAAGCAACCCCGATGAACCCACGTGGTCTTGTAGTGTTGTGGACCTATATGTGTCTATCCCACATACCTAGGAAACTAGTTATGTGAAATCGCCTATGTCTAGGGTTATGATCATGGCAAATTCAAACATGTAGAGCCTAGGTCTAGATATAAGCATATCAATGGAACAACATACGACTAAAAACAAATCTAAAACTAACTAATAACTAAAAATACAAGAGAGATGAGTATAAATTTAGAGACACATACCTTGGAAATGGAGAAAACACTAATGTGAAATGAGTCGTAGCAAGGTAGACACCTTACAAAGAAAGAAGACCGACTAGTGGATGAGAAGTATAAGGTTTAGGAGTATTTTGGGGGCAATGATCAGTGGGGGAAGTTGAAAAGAGAGTGGGGATGAGAGGAATGAGGAAATAATGGGAGAAATATGGAGGGTGGGAGTATAAACGGTCGAATTTGAAAAGGGTCGGTCCGGTCGGGTCGGGTTAATTTATTAAACGCGCGACGGGTCCCCGACGACGCACCGTCACAGATGCGATGCCCCGTCAGAGTGTCCGTCGTGTGTGCCCTAATTTCAAAAGATAGCGATTATATTACCTGGTGTGACGGATGATCTGACGGTCCGTCACGTGTGCGACGGTCCGTCGATGTATCCGTCGATGGGCTGCCGCAGAGTAGTTTTCTGCGAATTTCCTGGTGATGTGCCTGCAAACTTAAAACCCATTAATAGAAAAATGCTACTATTAAAAAGACAATAAGTATTGGGTTGCCTCCCAACAAGCGCCTGATTTAATGTCGCGGCACGACTAGGACCACTTGATTACTCAGACTTCATCAAGATGGTATGCCTCTATCACTTCATTCCCCGATGCTTTCGCCCAAAATAGAGTTTTATTCTATCTCTATTCTTCTTAAACCGCACTCTCTTTGGCTTTTAACTCAATCGCCCCATGAGGGAATACTTGGGTAACCAAGTAAGGGCGATCCATTTGGACTTGAGCTTGCCTGGAAGACAAGACACCCGTAATCTGTCTACAAGTACCAAATTCCCAACCATAAACTCTTGTTTTGCAAATTTTTGTTCAGTTCCCTTCTTTATCTTTCCTTTGTGGGATATGGCCGATACCGATTGGAGCTCACCACTCGCCTCATGGTCCTACAAATGTTGAAGGTGGCTTCTTCATTATTCAACCGAAATTTCATCCGTCCCTTCTCCATATCCACTAAAGCTCTACTCAGTAGCAAGGAATGGCCTCCCAAGAATAATGGGCACCTCAAAATCGACTTCGCAATAAAGAATAACAAAATCACTGGAAAGATGAATGACTCCACTTTTACTAGCACATCATGGAGTATCCGTATGGGCTTTTTCTCAGTCCGTTCGGCCAGCAGTAGCCGGATCGCGGTGGGTCTTGGATCCCCCAAACCCAACTTCTTGTAAATTGAGAGGGGCATTAGGTTTATGCTTGCCCCCAAATCACATAATGCTTTCGCAAAAATGTAATGACCCAACTGTACAAGGAATAGTGAACGACCCGGATCTTCATTCATTTGGACTAGGGATCTTGTAGCGATAGCACTCCAATGCAGCAATCTATCATCATCCTCAAACGTGACCGATCTTTTCTTGGTGACCAGATCTTTCATAAATTTGGCATAACCGGGCATTTGTTCTAGAGCTTCTACCAAAGGGACATTGATAGAGAGCTGCTTCAACATTGTTATGAAGCGCCGGTATTTACCATCCTCAGTATTTTTCACTAATCTCTGAGGGAAGGGTGGTGGTGGCCTAGGCATGGGAATTACCTTGATGGGTAGTTCTGCATATTTTCCATTACTTTCATCCGCTTCACCACTACCCTTTACCACCTTATCATTTTCCTTTCTCACATTATTCTCAGCAGATGGCATGGGTGGGTCAATGGTTTGCCTACCACCTCGAGTAGTAATTGCCATACAGTGTGCATCATTCTTTGGATTTTGGACAGTGTTGCTAGGAAGAGTGCCCGGTTGCCGTGTGTTCACTGTCGCAGATAATTGGGCCACTTGCAATTCGATCTGTTTAATCGAGATTGCGTGTGTTTCCACTTTTTGCCCAATACTAGCTAAATCACCCCTTAATTCTTTAATGTGCTCATCACTAGCATCGAACCTCCTCATCATTTTGTGCAACATATCCTCAACTCGCGCCATGCTATCTCCACCATCCCTAGGAGTAACTTCACGATTTTGAGGAGGAACATAGGGTCCACTCCTGTCGTTTCTATTACCATAGTTACTCCTGTTGAAGTTGTTGTCGTGGTTGGAGTTACCATCTCGGACATAATGACCCTCACGGTTGTAGTTACCATAGTTCCGACCTTGGTTCCCTTGACCTTGGCGCCAATTATCCTGATTTGAGCCTTGGGCGCTTGGTCGGAAACCCCCCATTTGTTCATTGACTGCATAGGAATCCTCTTCATAGTAACATTCACCGTTAGGGGGTGGTGGTTTAGCCAAGTAGTTGACTGCATTAACCTTCTCTGCACCCCCAGTGACATGTTTTAGTACCAACCCAAGCTCAGTTCTCATCTCAGGCCATTTCTTCACGAATATCGCCTGTGGGTCAAGTTGTGAGTGGACTGCATGCGAAGGTGTTTCTCCTCAGACGACTTCCTAGTACTCCAAGCTTTGTTGTTTCGGGAGATTTTCTCTAATTTCTCGGCAATCTCAGCATAAGGGCATTCTCCATAAGATCCACCTGCTATAGTGTCCAACACCGCTTTATTGTTATCATCCTGTCCCCGATAGAAGTATTCCTTCAGAGACTCATCATCAATACGGTGATTTGGGACACTTCTCAAGAATGAGGTGAATCTATCCCAAGAACTACTAACCGACTCTCCTGGTAGTGCCATAAAGTTATTCACCCTGTCTTTGTGGTTTAATTTCTTGGAGACCGGATAGTAGCGTGCTAAGAAGACATCCCGTAGTTGGTTCCATGTGAAGATGGAGTTGTATGGGAGCTCAGTAAACCACATAGCAGCCTCTCCCGTCAGTGAGAGAGGAAATACTCTAAGACCTATTACATCAAGATCCAAATCAGGCCTCCCCACACAACTCTTACACACTGCCCTTACCTTAGCTATATGGGCATGTGGATCCTCAGATGGTAGCCCTGAAAACAAACCTCTGGCAGTGAGCATTTGCATCAGACTACTAGTTACCACAAAAGTGTGGCCTGTAGGTAGAGGAGGCAAAACCAGTGGGCGGTCCGAATCCGCTATGTTATCATAGCCTTCAGTAGTATGCTTGGGGCCGTGGAGCAGGATTTTGTCCTCTGCTGATGTTCACCCGAGCATCGGGTAACATCGACCATGAACATCAGCCGAGCCGGGATGTTCGTTTGATCCTCATCGTTGATTCCCGTTACGATTCATGCTTCGCAGCAGTGCGTTCTAGCTCGTGGATCGTAGGGTACAACGGTTCTCTTCCTCTCCGTGTATTTGGCATACAAGGAGGATAATTCGCAAGGAAATCAAAAACAATAAAACAAAGTAAAATCAAGAAAATATCAACTAAACTATAGTAATAAGTTCAAGTTAATCTAAAAGCTAAATTCCCGGCAATGGGCGCCAAAATTTGATACGCTCAAACTTACTTCTCAAATGAGAAGTAAAGCGGTCGTGTCAAGTAAATAACCCAACTAGTGAGGTTGGGATCGTTCCCACGAGGAAAATAGTCTAGACTTAACTTTAACCTAGTATTACTATCGTTTGGTCAATAACTTTCTTGGAAAGTAGAAATATAAAAAGGGGGTTTGTATAACCTAACGAGTAAAAATAACTAATGTAATTGAAAGAGACAAATTGACACTTGTAATATTGGGTTTTAATCAATGTATTAAGGTAACTAGGGTTTACGTGTTCCCCACAGTGTTCGTAACTCGACAATTCTAACTATAACAATTCTTTCCTAGTATCTTGCATGCAAAGTGACAAGTTATGTATTTCTAAATCCTTGGTCCGGCATCTAGAAAATCTCACTCCGCACCTTGGTCCGCCACGTGTGTTGCTTTCCTAACCCTTATCTTTACCTCATATTAAGCATCATATTCGATATTTGACTAAGTTATACCTCGTACTAATCAATACTAGCCTATTAGATAGCATACACTAAATCTATGTTAATAATTCTTTTCCTATTATCTACCTCCTTGGTCCGCAAGTAGCATTAAGGCGAGTTCTAACGTTGATCATCCGTTAAAAAGACTTCTAAGCGAAAGAATTATTAATACATGCAAGACATCGTTCTAGAATTGTTATTTTAGTTAGGGTTTATCTCATTATTTGCCTATGGTTCCCACAACCCTAGTTATGGAATTTAGTTGCTCATAGCCATAAACACGATATTCAAATATATTAAATAAGAATTCATGTACTTACTTCAATGAGAAAGAATAAAGTCCGAAAATACGCTTGATTAATCACCAAAATTCACTTGTATCAATCTTCAATAATCAAAAACTCAAAAACACCAAGTATTATAATCACAAAGTCTAACTATATGGAATTTGAATATCAAAGAGTCTAACCCCAAAAACGAGGTTTTTCGAACTATTTATAAAAATAATAAACCTAATTAAAGAAGGATTCTAATATTCGAAATCGCCAAACGCTGCCGGGTCGACGGACCACGCCGACGGACCGTCAGAGTCATGACGGACCGTCGTGGGCTCCGTCGTCCCACACTTGTCCAATTTCTTCACCGCTTTCTTCATTCCTCGACGGCAAGTGTGACGGACCGTCATAGGCACGACGGTCCGCCGAGGGTCTTCGCTTTCAAAATACTTCAACTCCTGGAATCTGCATGCGGGATAACTTCTCCGATCTTCACGATGGACATGCAGACGGACCGTCATGGCCATGACGGTCCGTCACAAGCTTCGTAATCCCACACTTGGTCGACTTCCCATCTTCCTTCAAGCTACTCTACACTGCCACCTACGGACCGTCACATGCACGACGGACCGTCATAAGCTCCGTAGGTGGTCTCTTCTGCAATTTTCGCTCAAAATCTCCGCATTCAGCTTTGGACAGATTTCCTGCAAAACAAAGAGAAACTTATATCAAAATTAGCACAAAAAAGGCTTTTGGACACACTAAACATAAGGAAAAAGCATTAATTATACCGTGAAACCACGGTATATCAATCACCTAATTCTCATGAAATGAGACTGTCCACAAAGGTGCGTAAGGGTCTCCCAAAATCTCCTAGTCTTTGAACTATGCTGTCAACATAGGAAACTAGCCAGTGGTTTTCCACCTAAGCGAGCTAGGGATGTTTTGGTTTATCCTTGGCAAGTGACTCCACCTCTTTTTGGTGTGGGAAAGACACCGGATTTCATGATGCTCACATGATCTATGTCCATTAAAGTTTAATTTCCTCAATATATGAAAGATAATGAAATCAATGATACTGAAGATGTATGTGCAAGACAATCAGAAAGTGAACAGATTCAGGTAATTACATTAGGTCATTCTTGGTCATTGCACTTCATGATCGCGATATGAGTCTTAAACCTTAAACTATGTATAGCTGGGGTTTATATCATCCTACGAATGAATAAAGTTAATAATTTGACGTACGTATGAATGAAATAAGCAGACTCTGTGTTTGCTAAAGAAGGCTCGTATGTTGAGATCCCATATGTTGAGCCCTCATTTGGGAAGTCCTGATGTTAAGGTCGTGATTCCAAGGTCTCATTATATGTAAAAAATTTATATGTGATATATGAAATATCTTATGTGTTGGGTGCAATATGAAAAGAGTGATGATGCATGTTACTCTCATAGCATAACATTCCTTATTTTATTTGGCAAGTCTAATTGACTTGGCTTTCCATAATTCATATCGTTAGGAGAGAGCTCTTCTTAATCATGCATGTCCTTGGTGTGTACTTGCATTCACCCACACTTATTATAGGTGGTGTACTAATCCAATACATTATACTATTTTAGGTGCAGGTTCAGGAGGGTGTTGAAGACATTCATTGAAGCTGTTCGGACATCTGAGCTTTTCATCCGACTTGGTAGGTCCTCTAGCATTCAAGGATGCCTTCCATTATGTTTCAATTTTAGTAATAGGTTTAGGATAGTGGAGTATGCTCCACTAGTATTTCTTTCCTATTTTGTTCATACTAATGTAATGGTGCAATTTTGGCAATTGTTAGTTATGATATAAGACTATTTATTTCATTATTGAATGATCGTTTATTTGATGGCTGATACACATGAGTAGTGAACTTCATTATACGCGTATGCATGTAATAACTATGAAGTCTATGTACACTTCAAACAAAAAAAAATATTCAATTTTTCCACAAAAATTAAGGTAATGAATGTCATGACAACGTATGTAAGCTTGTCTGCCACCTCTAGGAGGTCAACGACGCCGGTTTTGGCTAGGTTCTAGACCCCGGTTGTGACACTAGACTAAAAAACATGAAGCCTCCACTCTAATTTTTCAGGTTCACTCGGTTATAAGCTCAAACTCCCTTTTCAAACAAATTTAAGCATTTAATTACCATTACTTCATAAAGAAGGGTTTAGGAACTTTATTCCTCATAAATCATATAGCTCAATTGTTTCTAAGATAAGAATGTCCTTTAATCATAGAAACTATTTTATGTGAGAATGTACTTTCACATAATTCTACCATTCATACACCATGTGTATGTGCGTACAGCTGCGAGACCTACTTTCACATAAACACCTATAGGCACACATGCACATAATTAAGTAATCATAGAATTTACATGCATAGTCATAGGCAATGGTGCATAGGAGAACTATCCTTCCTTAGTCACCATGAGTCTCTCCTACTCATAGATATGCATGAGGTGTGTGTGTACAATTGTCAACATGATCACATAATGGCAATAACATAGTGTTAAAGAAGATCCTCTAAATATCAAAACACCTGTACAAAATCTCTCAAGTATTAACTCACACACATATAGAGTATGAAGGACTATAGACTACACATACACATTATATCATAGGAGGAGGCAAGAACATATTCAACATTCGAATTAAAGACTCCTTTCTTAGTTTGATCACACATTCATATAGGGATTTCATATGTGAGGGTCATTCAACAAGAGTATACATCACCAGTAATCATATAGACCACACCTAACCTTAACATGATAATCTACTTATATGCAACATCATCTACATAACTAGACATGCTACTAGAATGGAAGACTATACATATAACTTGACGTGTGTGATCATCATAACCATACTTCACATAACATCTATTTTCGTTAAATTTAATGCTACACATATGGATATACAAGAATGTAAACACCACAACCATAAGTGGATCATAAAAATCAATACAGTTAAATAACCCGACTATACTAATTAAAGGAAATAGGTTGACTTATTAACTCTCCTAGATATGATCATCATTTATAAATTCTCTAGAATTCATAATCAATTGACATAAATGAGTATAAAACTATGAAATTCATTATAATCTAAATATAATTTAATCATCATCTAATAAAGATCACAAGACCACATTATATCATAAATTGAGAGGTTAAGAAGATCATGGATTCTTCATGAAATTGGATTTAAAATCATAATTATAACAGTTATTAATCATATATTCATCATTAGAAAGGTTTTTAAATCAATTTAGCAATGAAATCATGGCTAGATGGAAAGATAGGATTTTTGACCTAAGAATCATGTTTGAAAAGCCATTGAAGGAACTCCTTAGATTATAAGGTTAACTAAGGATGAAGGATAACCATACCTTAGTACATCACAAGACCACGAACTTTTGAGAATAAATCACTTGGAATCCACCTCCCTAGCTTGTTCTTGAGTTTAGTCTCCAATTGCGGTTTTGGGAGAGTTAGTTTTTAGAGGGAAAGGTTTGATTTGAAGAATGAGATCTAATTAGGTTTAAGGCTTATATACTAACATAAATTACCTTAAAAATATAAATTAACTACCCATATTTTAAATAGTAAGTGTTGTTGAATATCCAAATTCACCCTAGCATGATAGCATTTCATGGCAGTGTTGCAAGTCCAAGCTACGGATGCTAGCAATATAACATCGTATAATTAACATGACATCGTAGTGCTCCTTCATTTGAGTGAGAGGATCACATATTGGGGTCCTATATCACACACGTAAGTATGGAGCAACACCCCTTATCGATGGGGCATCGATCTAAGAACGAAATGTCGATGTTAGACGTTGATTGGACATTACCAAGGTAGTGTATTACCTGCTTTTGGGTCCTCCTCAACGACCATTAGAGTGTTTTATGGGGAGCCATGACCATAAGTTGACACACTAAATATGTCCATATTTGTTTTAGTATCCTCCCCTATCAATTTAGACTACTAACACCACTCCAACAGAAGAAGAACATACAAAGGAACATTAGCACACAACACAACTAGTTTCTAAACATCATGGTCATTCTTGGACGTTTGACTTCCAAACTATTTAAAATGAATATTATCATATGTGACTTACTTAATTAACATGTTATTTACTCTTTAAGGTACATTTAAGTCTCTAGACACCTTAGTTAATTTTGAGGGTCTAGACAGATTTAGAGTTGGCTGTTGTAGTATTCGCTGAAGATATGGCACCATTATTTGTATCGTATTCATGTTGATATATTAACTATTCATAAGACCTGCAGTATGTTTTCACCCAGAGAAAACTAATTTCAGACAAAGGCTATGGTTTGAATTATTCAAGTATTATGCCATTAGTATTGTTTACCACTTAGGTAAGGGTAAAGTGGTTGTTGATGCTTTAAGCATGTTGTCGCAGAACCGCCCAAGTTGAGAAAGTAAAGAGAGAGTTAGCAAACAATGTTCACCATCATGCACGCTTGGGATTCAAACTTATGGATTCCATAAAAGGAGGAATAGTTGTGACTAATGGAGCTGAGTCATTATTAGTGTTACAAGTGAAAAAAATGAAGGCTAACATCGGTTTTTTCTTGAATTAAAAACAAATATTCATAAGAAAAGAGTATTTGATTTTGAACAAGAGGGAGATGGTTTATTCTAGTATCAAGGTTGGTTGTGTGTACAAATGGTGGATGGACTTCGAGAGAGGATTATGGAGGAATCTCATGTATCTAAATATTCTATTAATCCAGGATTCATAAACATGTAACGCCATTTGTGAGAAGTATATTTGTTGAATGCTATGACGAAGAGCATTCCTGAATTTGTTGACAATTGGTAGAATTGCCAACAAGTTAAAGTAAAGAACCAAAGCTCTGGAGGTGTGTATCAGAATATTAAACTTCCTGAGTGGATGTGCGAAATGATTAAAATTTATTTAATCATTGGCTTACCCAGATATTGTAGGAAGCATGATTCTATTTGGGTGATTGTCGACCGAATGACAAAGTCAGCCCACTTTTTTCCTGTAATGACTACCCAATTAGCAAAGGATTATGCTATGTTATACATTCAAGAAGTTTTAAGACTTGATAGACTACCGATCTCCATTATTTCATATAGAGGTGCACAATTTACTACACAGTTCTCGCAATCTTTTACGAAAGGTTTTAGTTCAAAGGTTAAATTAAGTACCGCCTCTCATCCTAGGACTAATGTGCAAGTTGAGCGCACTATTAAAACCCTGAAAGATATGTTGAGGAACTGTGTGATTGATTTCAAGGGGAATTGGGATGATCGCCTACCTCTCATTACGTATGTTTACAACAACAATTATCACTCTTGCATCTAAATGGCTCTTTATGAAGCTCTTTATGGGAGAAGAGGAAGATCTCTTGTTACATGGTTTGAAGTTGGTGAAGCAGGGTTGATAGGAATATATTTAGTTCACCTATCTATGGTGAAGGTGAAGGTGATTATATAGAATTAAAAATGGCATAAAGTCATGCAAAATCCTACAATGATGTTTCGAGGAGGCCATTGGAGTTCGAAGTAGATTATTATGTATATCTAAAGGTTTCACCCATGAAAGTTGTTATAAGGTTTCATAAGAATGGAAAGCTCAGTCCCCGCTATATACGACCTTAATGAATATCCAAAATGGAGGGCAATGTATCTTATGAGTTTGATATACCACAAGAGTTAGCATTCTTTTGTTACATTTGCCTTTTGGGTGTTTGAACTAAATGTTGCCACTATTAACATAGTCATTAAGAACTCATTCGAGAAAAAAATCTCTCAAGGGGAGATCTTGCAACATCTTGCAACTAGAAATGACTAGAAGGACGTGTAAAATCTGGAAATACTTATTTTTGGGAAGTATAAGGAAATCTGAATCTTTTAAAGTTAAAAATGAGTTTTTGGTCAACTTTAAACGCCAATGACGCTTTTATCATCATGAGTTAGGTGAATTTCTATATATTGATGGACATCCCTTGTAATGATATTTCTAACGCTCCCATTGTTTATGCATATTTCAATTTCATATGAGTGAGTTACTCCCTTTGAAAGTTGGGCTGTTGGATTAATGAAATATCCAAATCCAGAATTTTAAGGGTGTTTAGTCATTTCTCTACAGTAATAGTTTAATCCTTTTTAAGGAGTTTAATGTAGGTCAAGACTGAACTTATCGAGTTTTAGAATTTTGAATTTCATGCTAGGGCTAAAGAGAAAGGAGAAGAGAACAGAAGAAGGAGAAAACAGGGAAACTAATGAAGATTTATCAAGATAGTTGGGATTTACGCCATGGAATTATTCTTATCAGGTATGTGTGACTTCATAATGTGGGATTGTTCGCCCACATCCATAGCATGTTATTTCAGTTTATGATTCTTCATAAAAGCGTTAAAATATTAATGATCTTGATACCTTCATCTTGAATTCATATGTTATTCTTGAGTTGTCTGAGTTGAGAAGGTTTTGAATTCCTTACGTCGCGTAATAGGGTCATTTCGGGTTAGGTTCATAGGTACATTAGTTGGATATCTGTATCTAAAATTAATAGAATATAAAGAACTAAGTTTGGGTGGCTTGGGGCTGGAAAAATGAAGGGAAAAATCCGATGGGCAAAATTTTGACATGGTAGTTCCCAGAATTCAAAATTATGCTCCGCATCGCGGAGATGACACGTTCTTCCTCAAAAGACGTCTTCGGAGCTAAAATTTAATTATGCCTCCTCCCCACATATCCACCTTCAAATATTTTTCTTTGGTCTTTTCTAGTGTACAGTTATCAAAAATCATTCCTAAACAACATGAGATCATTCTAAACACAAATATTAATCTTTGGATCCATAATTCAATTCTAGGATCAGTTAGGAGTCAAAAAAAGATCAGTTAAGATCGAAGTCAAGAGAAGTAAAGAGTCAAGTAAGAGAAGTTCATTTCAAGTTTTCATAAGTCTTTTACAAATGTATTAATTTCATATAAGACTTAAGTATTAGTTTAATTCAGCGGAAAGTGAAGTCTTTTCTTCGAAGCAAAATATGGGGACTAAGTATTCCCAGATAAGTATAAAATGTTTTCACAATTAATAATAAGGGAAACAGAGATTTCCAAAGAACATACGGCTAGTCTTCAAAAAGAGTAATAGATTTTTTAATGAAACAAGCAAGAAAAATGATATTTCAAAAAGAGCCTTTAAGCTGAGCTTTTGTGCACTAATCTCAAATGACAGAAGTAGTATATATTTTAATAACATAAGATCATGTGTAATTTGGGAGTAGTAATGAGCATCGAATCGGGCATGAGAATGCGTTCAGTAACTCACATATCCATAAAACCATGTGGCCACCATTGGTAGAAAAGGATCATATTTTTTAGATGAATTTTTTTATAGTAGACTAGTGAATTCATTTCGCTTTTCAAGTCTTATACCTTTGCCTAGGTATAGGATGCGCTGGCAGCGTAAGGTAGATCGTTGTATCATCACTATAGTACGTATTTAATGCTTGTCGCTTAACGAAACTCCCACATTAGGTTTATCTGTATTTTTACATACATGTCAATGTTAATTGTATCCTTGTATACATATAGAGTTTACAACATGTTTTCAAATAAATTTTCTTTATATTGCACTTGCTTTTCAATTGCTTTATATTGAAATGAGTCAGTTATGTTTAATTATGTTATTCATGACTTGAGAAGATTCAAGGTAAGTGTTCTTTCTTAATATTTTCAACCTTTAGTTGTTATAACATTCAAACTCACATACTCATACATTCAATGTTCTGATGTTAGTTAGCCTGCTTCGTATCATGATGCAGACGCAAGTAACGATGATCGGCAACCAGCTCACCATTGATCAAGTTGATAATATAAGATCAATCGCTGAGCCCCCTTGCATTCCTGAGGGCTTTTTTTATTATTTTTGAAGTATTTCCTTTATTAGGATGTTGTGGGGTTTTTCCCACATATCTTGCACCACTTCTCGACAACGTGAGAACCAGGGCTAAAATGAGTCAGTCTTTGAGCTCTTGAAATCACTTCTCACATTTTCAAACCACCCAAACTTCTCCTTATTCTTTGTCAAGAGTGTCAATGTAGCGGAAATAGTGTAAAAGCCTTCCACAAACCTGTGATAGTAATTGGCCAAACCCAGAAAACTGGAATATTGGTAAGAGGAAGGGGTCTCAGCATATTCTTCACCGCATCAACCTTCTTAGCATCAACTTCAACACCATGTTCGGTCACAATATGACCAAGAAAAGTCACTGATCTCAAACAGAATTCGCATTTACTGAACTTTTCGTACATCTAATGTTGTCTATGTACATGCAATGTCTTTCTCAAGTGTACCTCATGCTCTTATCAAGACATACAGTATATGAGAATGTCATTTATGAATACAATTACTAAAGAATCATGGTACTCACAAAAAACTCTATTCATAAGGTCCATAAATAAGGCTGGTGAGTTAGTGAGAGCAAATGATATGACCAAAAATTCATAATGCCCATATCTAGTACAAAAAGCCATCTTAGGAACGTATTCTCTCCTCACTCTAAGCTGAAGATAGCTTAACAAAAGTTCTATCGTGGAAGATGAACTTTAACCTTAGAGTTGGTCAAACTTGTCGATTTTAGGAATATGATAACTATACGATATAGTTACTTTGTTGAGTTCCATTTTTTTTACAAACAACACCGGAGCACCCCCATAGGGATATGCTCGGCTGGATAAAGCCCTTATGAAGTAGATCTTTTAACTACAAGTTTAACTTTGTGAGTTCAGTTGGTGCCATCCTATATGGGGGAATAGAAATTTACTTGGTGTTGGGATCTAAATCAACACCAAAGTCAATCTAATGGTGAGGAGGGATTCTTGGTAAATCTTATGAAAAGACATCTCAGAACTCATTATCTATTGATACTGAGTCTATGGAAGGAAATTTTTTGAGTCATTGACTCTAACTAAGTGGTACAGATACCTGTAAGTGTGAAACAATTTTACCGATTGGACTTGACTTCCCATTCCCGCTCTAACTCATTTGTAAACTGAAATAGCAGTACCCTCTTTCGACAATCCATAGTGTCATAACACTTATTGAGCTAATACATACCCAAGATTACATCAAAATTGAGCATGGCTAATTCCACAAGATCGGCATATGCGACTCTATCAAGGATTTGAATTGGGCAATTTTTATACACTCTTTCAACTCTAATGTTGTCTCTTATAGGGGTACATACTAGAATCGGCTCATGTAGTACGCCAGGAAGCACCTCAAATCTACTAGCTCGCAAAGGAGTAAAAAATGATAGATTGGATCCTAGATCTAACAATGCATACAGTGGGAAATTAATGATATGCAATGTACCCGTCAAAACATTAGTTGACTTCTCGTGCTCTTATCTACCTTTCGGTGCATAAAATCGATTCCTCTTAAGAGGTTTTGCTGCAACATTAGCATTCGGCTAAGGGTAAGCATCTGCCATAGCCTTATCCATCGTCTAAGGAAAATCTTGGACTATGTGTCCACTCTTGCCACACTCGAAGAAGGTGTTAGTACCTATTAAGCACTCACCTCTATGGAGAAGTCCACATTTACCACAAACCATGCTTTTTCACTAGATGTTCCGATCATTGCCCTTTCTAAGTCTAAACTCCTTCACTTTGGCAGTCACATTTCCTAAAGAAGCAGAATTACCTAAATGTCTGTTGAAGATAGGTGTGTTCTAGACTCCAAATGAGCCCCTACCCGAGCTAGGACCAGCCTGATCTACAGTCCTAGGATTTTTGCTTTCATGAACTGTCCTCTTACGGAGGCTCTCTTCCACTATACTGAGCATGCACAATTAACCTGCCCAGATCAATGCTGTCATGCAACATGGATTCCCTATAATCTTCAATTAGATCCTCCGAAATGCCAGTCACAAACCTGCTTATTTCATCCCTACTATTTGCAACCAGAGAGGAAGCATACATTGAGAGTTTAACAAATTTCAAGGAATATTCCTTGACTTACATACCTCCCTGTCTCAAGTTGATGAACTTTTCAACCTTAGCTTATTGTTTCTCTATGGGGAAGAATCTCTCCAGAAAGGCAGTCTTGAGAACATCCCAAGTAATGGGAACATCTCCACGTGCTCAGCTATCAATCCACATCCGGTACCAAATCTGTGTCACATCCTTCAGTTGATACGCAATCAACTTAACCTTCGCCTCCTAATCTAATCCCATGGCACAAAGGATCTTGTGTACCTCATCGATGAACTCTTGGGGATCCTTATGGGTCTTGGATCCATAGTTAGCTAGGGGTTCATTCTTGTAAAGTATCTCAGGCAACTAGCCATGGTTCTAGCATGAGGGCTCTCTCTTGGAGTACCCTTTCTCGCGGCTTGAGCCGTGATGGCTTGAGCGTGAGTAGTGATGGCATGTGACATCTGCAGCAAAGCATTCCTCACTTCTCCATCTCTAAACCCAGCTTGATTGACATGCACTTGATCAGCATCAATTGCGGCTTGAGGAGGAACTTAATTTCCTCCAACAGCTGTGTCACCTACCTTAATGCCCTGCATTTCTCCTCGTATTCATTATCTGCCCATCGATAAAATAAGAGAGTTAGATTCTTAATGACATAATTATGTCACAATTCTACATAGCACGATAAAGAGTAGAGGAAGGGAAAATTTCCTAAGCATTATTCTGTCTCTAATTCATGATAGTGGTGCACTTCACTACCATAACTTAGAAACTACTTAACATGGTTGATATGAGCCTAAGGCAATGCTCTGATACCAATTTTATCACGACTCGGATTCTAGAACTCGAATCTCAACCGCCATTGTTGACCTCTCAGAGGTCGTAGACAAGTCTCTTCTTGCATTCTTCACATTCATACGGTTAATTTTATCAAAAAATGTAGAACTTTTTATTTATAGTTTAAGAATACATAGACTTCATACAAATGCATATTTTTAAGGAAGTTCATTGCTCATACATCAATCGTCATAAGATCATGTAACTTAAAAGAAATGGAATCTCAAGTCATAAGTAATACTTGCCAAAACGGCATCATTACAAGTGTCTGAATAAAATATGAAAGAAACACTAGTGGAACATACCGACTAGTTCAAACCTACTACTAAGCATAAAAAATAAAGGCACGCATCCTCGAATGCATGAGGACCTACCAAGTCCGGATGAAATCTCTGAGTCCGAACAACTGCAATGATACAATAAGTGTCCACCTAAGATTTCACTTAAAATAGTAATGTTGTATGGAATTAGGGCACACTTGTACTAACTATGGGTACATGCAACAACACATAATGGTAATGCATAAACAAGAATGGCCCTTCCTAATCAACATGCTTTCTTAGAAGGTCAAGTCTCGTGAGTTTGACTATTTTGTAATAGGAAGGTCATACCACGAATATGTCACACATCATAGACACATAGGTTCACATAATATATATTTCATGTTTCATATAGTGTACATTTCATATCCATGAGACCTGGAATCATGGACGTAGCATTAAGACATCTCAAGTTATATGGGATCTTCACTCGAAGGTCTCCATTAGGAAACACAGAGCCTACGTCATTCATTCCGTTGTAATTAACATTATTCATTTCATTGATTCATAGGCTGATATGAACACTATCTATTCCTAGTATGAAGTTTAAAACTCTCATCGGGATCATGAAGTGCAATGACCAAGAATGACCTAATGTTATTACTTGAATCCGATTTCACCTCTTGACTGTGTTGCATAAACACCTTCAGTATCGCTCATTTCATTATATTTAATACTTTGATGAACTTCAACCTTAATCGACATAGATCATGTGAGCATCATGAAATCTTGTGTCTCCTCCACACCGAAAAGAGGTAAAGTCACTTGCCAAAGTGAAACCAAAAACATGCTAGATTTAGGGGTTCGAACAGACCTAGCTCCCTATGTTAGCAATATAGTTCAATGACTAGGAGATTTAGGGAGACCCATACCCTCCTTGGTGGATAGTCTCATCCAAAGATATTTATTTGAACCTCCACCCTTCCCAAAAGAAAGCATCACCCCCACTGCTAACCTATCGGTGCTTAGTTTGAAGTTCATATTTACATTTAACTCATACATCATCGAATCTTGCTTCTTAGCATGAGGTAGTAACAACTCATTAGATGATTTCTCATCTCCTGTTTACGTATTAAGTGTTAATTGTCCTTACACTTACATATAAAATGTGATTGAGACTTTTCTCTTAATATTCAACACTCTCTTAGGTGATTACTTTTAATCACCTTTACATAGGTTTGGTTGAGACTTGTCTCATCATTCTTCTAAGCCTCTTATCATGTTGTCACAAATATCATTAGAATCATAGTTTAACATAATTAGTCACCTCATTACGTGAATGCTCATTTATTAATCTTACTAATAAATCATGGTCTTGCCCTTTATGGGTTACTCATAATTGAATAAGTGCTTCGTGACAATCTGAGTATATGTTGTGTAAGACTTATTCATTATACACATTCAGCCAAGGGACCCAAGTCCAATACCTAGTGGGTGCATTTACATTCCATTTTAGTGTCTCTCACAATTTCAGTCAAGGGACCCATGTTCGAATTCCTTGGTCACCACTTGATTTTTTCTTTTTTATTATTTAGAGTGCTACGTGACTTCAGATATTTCGGCCAAGAGAATATGGGATCGAATCCCAAAGGACTCAATTCTAATATTTTATTTTTGGTGTGAGATTTATGTATCTCACACCCTTGGCCAACGAGCCGAGTTTGCGTCCCCCCTCCTTCACTATTTTTTTTTTAATTTAATGCTTCTTTCAACCTGCCCAAGTTCAAATCCACTCTCTCACCTTATTTTTGTTTCTTTTATTTTAAGGCTTAATTTCTTAATATTAGGACTTTAATTCAGTTTCTTACATTTAGTCTAGACATATAACTGATAGTTTAACATATACATTAAACCAATTAATTAATGACTTTACTTTCACTTTATAATTCATGAACATCATGATTTAATTTGCATGTTAAACACACAACATTGCATAACGCATGATTCACCATTTTCTTCAAGTTAACAGTAACAATACAATTGTGGAAAACAAAATGTTTTATGCACATATGACATTTAAAATTTGAACGTACATAACAAATCATAAACAACTCATAACAATGCATTGCAAACAACCACAATCATTCATAAAGTCATGTACAAGAAGTCATACAAACTCATGCATCAATTCATTCATAGGATCTAATGACAGGGGCATGCAACGGGAGACAACCTTAGTTTTCGATTAAATTTTAACTAAACCTTAGGGGACTCATCGGCAAGGGACCAAGAGACCGGATACCCATACCTTTTCACCCTTTACAACAAGTCAAAACCACATGTTTCCACCCACACACTAAACTTTTTTTCGAGCTTTGATTCTTGTTACCAACTATCTGTACTTAAAAAACTGAGGTGTACGAAATCATCCTTTTATTTATGATGGATGCATTCAAGAATACTTTTAGAACAGTGATCATACGTCTATTTTCTGTTGTTGAATTCTCAGGTAAGGCTGAAAATGTTTTTAGGATTAATCTAAAGAATTAAGAGTGGGCATGAAGCACACTCTAGTGGGAGTAATTCGCCCCTTTTGTGGAAATTGTTGTTTACTTATTCAACACAATTAAAATGGTAAAATCATATTATAAAATATATATTAAGTTATTATAATGCCCCTGCTTAATTTCTCTAATTTTAATCTACTAATTCAATCCATTTTACCTCCAACTCGGCTCCAACTCCAATGTGGAGGTAGGCTCTATCTCGGGTTTGACTACCAAGATTTGAGTTATTTTTTAATAATTAACAAATTTATTTAATTAATAAAATATCACCTAGGGTAATTACTATTCTAACCCTAGACTTAAAAATACCGTTATATCCCTACAACCCTTAAAACCTTGGACTAACCCTCTAAGTCCGGTTAATACTCATCCGAGTGAATCCTAGTATTTGAGTACCCAACATGGCTGGAACCAATCCTTCAAAGATCAAATAACTCACAATGTTGGTTGCGTTGGCTATTGCAAAGGTTTAGAGGTCTATTTCGACGCGCATCAATCCGTGTGAACCCCATCTAACCTAGGCATTCTATGTACGTTTAGGTCTTACTTAGCATAGTGGTTTTCGGGTTGTCACAATAGGTTTCTTCTCAGTTTCATGAATTGTTTTTCAACTGGATTTGGTGTTCGTTTTTTTTAATTATTAGTGATAGATTATGATTATATATTGAGTGATCGTTGTATTACTAATACAGAAACTATGAATTGGATCATTTTACCTAACTGTAGTTATGAATTGTACTTATAAATGATTAGGGTTGTTCGAATTGGTTATGTTAGTATTAAATTCACTATTCTATGATGATGATGAGTGAGTTATTGGATAATTGTGAGGAATTGAGGGTGAGATTCTTCATGTAGACCGTGATGGCTTTTTGGTAAGACATTGTGATCTTGAACTCTTTACTTCAATAATTGTGGAATATATTTGGTGATAATGTTGTGCAATTGAAGTATTATGTCTTATTAGAGTAGGATGATTTTGATGACCTAGGAACACCCCCTAGATGTAACAAGCATCATCATCTTCGGAGAGGACTAAGACTAGCCTCTTAGTATTCATCATTACATTTCATAGGTTAAAAAGTGCAGAAAACTAAAACTTTTCCTACGTATCTTTATAGTGAGGTTTACATAGACATCTAGCATACTAAATACAAAGGGTACTTAGACTCCTCGCGTATGAAGCATACAATCACTTCTCATTTAGACAACATAAGATACATAGGAATTAGTACAATACTTCGTCTCATATTGAACAATCTAAACGAGTACAAACCTAGGACAAAGCCATTACAAAGTCAACATGTTAATATAGGCTTACATCAATATTCAAATGATAAAGGAATGAACAATATCTTTATGATAATACAAATTCAAATGCTAGAACATAGAAAAAGTAACATCCTCGAACATGAGGACCTTCCAATACTTGGAGAAAAGAGTCCAAGTCTTCTTCAATTTGCTTCCTAGGAACAGAATGGCCAGAACCTACATATTTGTAGAAAACATATAAATATTGGTTAGTACAGCACCTATACTAATTCCTGATATATGCACATAAAATCATTTGAAGACATGAATTTAAGGGACCATTTCTTTAGAAACATGCTAAGTCATTCTGAAAGTCTTCACGCATATACAAGAGAGCATATACAAGACAAGGAATAACAACAAAATAAAACATGTTTATAAATAAGAATAATATCATAATTATTTCACATTAGCATTTCATGTTCAATAAGTCAAATCATCAACATACAAGACCCTTCCAAACAATCCTATCCCTAGCATAAAAGTGTAATACTCTGTTGAGCCCCACAACCCCACACAATCAAGTAAACAATATAGGATATCATAACTAATGTCTTGCTTCATAACACATATACAATGTTCATCAATATAACCAACGTCAGAAACACCATATAAGGTCAGAATTATACATTTAATGATATCAGAATGCATACTCACATAAGAACAACCTCCTAGGATTTACCTCATCACCAAATTGTGCAATATATAGATAGAGTCCCATACCCCAATCAACACAAAGTAAAGTCCCTTAAGTTACCCTAGTTAGTGCTCATCTTCGTTACTTGATTTTTTTACTTTTGGGAACGATTGACTTAAAGTATGGGACGACGGAGTCCATGACAGCCCGTCGTGACCACGACGATCTGTCGCGAGGTACGCTGATCCAGCCGCATTTTGACAGATTTCCAGCAAATAGAGTCCTTATTTATTTAGGTTTTTTTATAAATAGTTCAAAAAACATCGTTTTTGGTGCTAGACTCTTGATTATTAGACTCTCTTATAGTTAGACTTTTGATAATTTGATCTTCTTTTGTGGATTAGACATGATGATTATTATTATACTTTTGGAGTATGTTTAGTCATCAATTTATTTTAGCTAATTCATTGTTGGTGATTTTTGTTGATTAATCGATCAAGTGAATTTATGGATTTTATTCTTTCTCATTGAAGTAAGTACATGAATTCTAATATTACATATTTGAATATTGTGATTATGATTATGGGCAACTAAACTCCATAACTAGGGTTGTGGGAACCATAGGCAAATAATGAGGTAAAACCTAACTAAAATAACAATTCTAGGATAGTGTCTTGAATGTTTGATAATTCTTTCGCTTAGAAGTCTTTTTAACGGACGACCAACGTTAGAAATCGCCTAATGCTACTTGCCGGGCCAAGGAGGTAGATAATAGGAAAAGAATTATCAACATATATTTAGTGTATTCTATCCAATAGACTAGTATTGGTTGGTATGAGGTAATAACTTAGTCAAATATTGAATACGATGCTTAATATGAGGTAAAGGTAAGGGTTAGTATAGCAACACACGTAGCCGTACCAAGGTGCGGAGTGAAAATTTCTAGATGTCAGACCAAGGATTTAGAAATACATAACTTATCACTTTGCATGCAAGATACTAGGAAAGAATTGTTGTAGTTAGAATTATCAACTTAGAAACCTATGGGGAACTCGTAAACCCTATTTACTTTAATTAATTAATTAAACTCCAACATTTGAAGCTGTTAGTTGTCTCCTTCAATTTAGATAGTTATTTTCATTCAATTAGAAGTAAAAAACCCATTTTATTGTCATTGGTTTCAAAAGAAATAATTGACTATATAGTAGTAATAATAGATTGAAGTTAAGTCTGAACTATTTTCCTCGTGGTAAGGATCTCAAACTCATTAGTTTGGTTCTTTACATGATATAACCGCTTTACTTCTTATTTGAGAAGTAAGTTTAAGCGTATCAATTTGTTGTAAGGGAACTTTAAATATGTAGATATGAATAGTTCTAGTCCCTTAATTTATGAAAGATGGATTGATCTTGTTGATACTCCAGAATGTTTGAGATATCATTTGAAACTATAAGGATTACTCAAAATTAACCTCAAATTTGTCCAAAAGTTCTTGATGGTGATTCATATGCATAATATTATTTTTTTGTTACCAACTAAAGTCAAAACAAACTCAATCATGAATTAATTTCTTTCTTTTCTGTTCTAGTATTCTTTTTTAAAAAGAGAGTTTTTAATGGAAAAAATGATAATTCTTGCTAAACAAGATACAAAGCAGTCCTACAATGGGTTAGGTCTCACAAAAAAAATTTATATCCTTCAAAGAACGAAATTTGATTATTTCTTTATCAAAAACATCGATAAAATGAAAAATTAAAAATTGGGGCATATCTTTATTTGTTAAGAAAATCACTCTCTTTTCCATGGACAAACACCCTAGTTGCATTTTTATATCACGGAGCAAACACCCTAAATATACCATCTTTCATTTCTACGGAACATACATCCTAATTGCATTTATGTCTTGCATTTTTTTTATACAAATATTTCTCATTTATTCTATGAGGTTAAATGATATTTTAATGGTGTAAACTAGGCAAAAATAATGTTGTGGTTATTCTATTTGATGATTATGTTAAGCGAGATCTTCCTAAGTAATGAAATTAGTGTAGCAGATATCCTGAACAATGGGATTTAGTATAACTCTTGGAGAATCAGAATTAGTGTAGCAGGACCCTCATAGAAAATTGTATTTAGTGTATAAGGACCCGCTTGGATAATGGGAAATAGAATAGTAGAATTCTCCTTAACAATGAGAATTATTTTAAGAGGACCTCCTGGACAATGTGAATTAGTATAGGTGGACCCTCCTTGATATTGATAATTATTGTAGAAGGATCCTCTTACACAATGAGATTAAGATTATAAAGACCCTCTGCATAATTGATTTACATAGATACAACGACGTATAATACAACTAACTTGTACATGTTGGCGCAAATTGGGTGGGACAATAAAGAAAACATCAAAATTCAATGTTTATGGTTTGATATTTTCGTTATTTGAATCTACGTACATTAATAATTTGTACATATTCAATAAATTTTTTATTGTAAATTTTATATTTAAAGTAAAAATTAATCTCCCCGACTTTTGTGGCCGATGGGGTAATGTTTCGTTCATTAATGCCTACTTGAGTACCCCTTTTACATTTATATCTTGGGGTTGCTTATTTATTGCTTGGATTACTGCTAGTTATGGGAATATATATTATATTTTTTTCAAAAAAAAAAATGGTCAAAGCCCCATAACCTATATTCGGATTTTCAACTACATACTTTTATTTTACGGGATCATGCACCTAGACTTTTAAAACTGTAATAGTTACACCCTTAAAAATTAACAACCACATCTATCTTGGCATGTGAACTTCACATGTTTGATAGCTGAAAATTGATTAATTTTTTTTTCAATTTCTTTATAATTCTTTTCCACTTTTTCCTATACTCTCCAAATTTCTTCAATTTCGTAATATAAATTCTTCCCTAAATTCTTCTAAATTCATATTGAATTGTGATGAACATTAAAAAATATTGATAGCAAGAGTTTGTCAACCAATATTAAAGTTTTGCTTGTCGAAGATGGAGGACAAATACAAACTAAAAAAAGTGAGCAAGGAGCGATGGAGGACGAACGAAGGAAGTATCAATGCTTTTAATGGAGGTCAAATAAAAATTAAGATTGATAATTAAAGGATATATAAATTAAAAAAGCAGTCTCATTTAGAGTTCAATTGAATTTACGTAAACCCACTTTTATATTATTTTAAATATGATCAAGATCTATTTTTTGTGTGATATAAATACATGTCATTTTATCTTCAATTGAATTGATTGATTCTTAATTTTTTCTTTTTACATGAGAGTTTAAAAGTTTGTGTAAAATGAACAATGGTGAATCCGGTGAAGGAATTTGGTTTCTATGGAGAAGAAAGACAATAAATAAGAACAAATAAATAAAATACATATATTTTAAAAAGAGATACTAAAAATAAACTTTTAATATTTATTTTTGGCGCTCACTCTTTCAAAGATAATGAAATATACTCTCTTTTTTCAGCTAAGCATTCAAGAGGTATTAACTTCAGTTTTAAATACATCAGGGGTGATAGGATTTTCGTAAAATTAAATTGTGTAGTTGAAAATCCGAATATAAATTATTATTATTTTTTGTGGGGGGGGGGGGGGGATTTTCGCCATATTTTTTTAAAAATAAAGAACACTCAGCTGAAAAATATGATTAATACCTTCTTGAGTACCGGATTTGAATTAAATAGAAACGTTAAAACCATAAGATTCTATCAAACAAAACACTATAAATACAACACAAATATAGGGAAGTAGTAAGATATTTAAGAGAGAATAATTATTTAAAATAAATAATCTCATAATTATTATAAAAACATTGAATTTTGGATGTTTCTTTCAATCAATACCTAACATAATGAACCTATTTAATTTGTCTTAAAGTTATATTAACATATTTGACTTAAGTATGTAAACAAATGTTTTATAAATCCTCTAAAATAGTATCCTTTACCTTTGTAAAATACACACATTGAAGAGTTACAATAATACTTCTATTTAATGTTTCTATTTCTCTTACCTTCTTGTTTACCATTATTGTGTATGGCTCTTAGTTACAACACGTTATGAACACAAGTCTCGAACAAACTGAGACCTACTTCATTCAAAATTCATTCTTAAAAGATAATCAACTATATTTTAGAGTTAGGTATACATTTATGTGTATATAATTCCTATAATAGGATTTGCATAAATCTTTGATCTGTATTTTTATTACTTAATATATATAACTTGCATTAGGTATTATTATAATACTTTACTAGAAATAATAATCAAAATGTTTCAAGTTTATAATGTTAGTTTATTTATGCTACTAATTTGTAACTCTAAATAATACTAAGCTCTATGATAGCATGATAGTTAAAATACTCGTAAGTATTTTCTTGTCATACATTTTGTGTCATAAAGAATACAATATTGTTTTGAATACAACTTGAAATGATTACTAAAATATGACGTTAATTGAAACTATTAATAAGTACTTAAAACAAGTTAAAAATATATTTAACTCTTACCGTTTCAATGGTTCATGAGTGTACATTTTTTTTGTAACATTAATGTTCATGCATATTATATATTTTATGCTCATATTAAACTTTACTATTCAAAGTATTAATATGTCATTTCTAATAGACAAACCAACATAATAGTATTAACTCATTTTATGATAGTTTTCATCACGTCAAATCTGTCAAAGGTTGATTTGCGACACTTGAAATTTCAAGAATGAATTATTTGTCATGGGTACTTGATGTTGAAATTCACCTTACTGCTAAGGCTATCACGACCCACAAGTACACCCTAGAAGGTAGGGCATCCCTCAAGTCGGGATACAACATATGAGACTCCGAAACGCCTCACTTAATCTACTCGTATCAATCATCGCATAATAAACACTCTAAAATGAGTAAGAATTTAGAACATTCTTCACAAACAAAGAACTCTGTCAATAACATACGCAAGACGAAGACTTTCACTAAAACAATAAACCTTTACAATGTCTCATGGAACCATCTTATGCCTTACACGACATAAAAATAAAACCTAAGAACCAATGAGGAAACATAATTACTTCATCGTCAACCCTTAGAAACCTATCCTTCCTACATGGTATATCAAGACATCCAATTTCCTACACTTTAGTCAAAAAGGGAAAAGAAGGGGTTAACACATTTGATGCACTAAGTATCGAAGCCATGCAAAAATCATGAAAAAAAATACATTTAGTATAGAACAAGCTTTAATAATAATTTGATATAAAACCATTATAAAATAGTTTAAGAGACATCAAACAAGACAATAATAACAATGTAAGACTTATTACAAATTAAAGTCAATTTATTGCAAAATGACATTGACCATATATGTAACTTCACATATATTTCACATATATTTTAATAATAAATTTTATATAACTTCACATATAAATTTCATCACATCCGGTTTTACCCCATAGACGTAACCGACGTCATCGTCCTCTTTGACGACTAAGACTAGCCTCTTAGTTTACATCATTACATTCATAGGTTAAATTTAGAGGAAAATTTAAAACTTTTATTTACTTCTACTTGATGGTTTACGTAGAACTCTATATACACATTACATTTATATATATATATATATGTGTGTGTGTGTGTGTGTGTGTATATAAATATATATATGCATGTATATATATATATATATATATATATATATATATATATATATATATATATATATATATATATATATATATACACATACACCCTTCGTATAGGAAGGTTACATAGGCTTCTACTTTTTTGCACATACATATACATATATAAGATAGAACATAGTCTCAAGGATTGTCTCCTCTCATAACCATCTAACAAGATCAGCAATTTAGACGTAGCCCTACATCAAAGTAAAGAAGCCACATATAGGCTTTATACAACTCGTAATGAAGCGAAAAGAGATAGAATATAAGAGTCTTAAAGCTAAAACAACAAAGGCTCGATATTGGCATCACCCTCGGACAATGAGCACCTACCCTTACTCGGATTATCAAAGATCCACGCCTTTTTCAAGTCGTCTTCCAAAACACTTCAAAGAGCGGAACCCAAAATATTGGAGAAATGGAAGAAATGAGGTTAGTATGTCACTTATACTAAGTATGAGACCATGTGCACACATTCTTTGAAATCATGCCAATGAAAAGGATATTTACCCAAACATGAGATTTTAATCTTTTAAAATCCTTGTGCATAATCAAGGAAAATCATATAGATTAAAAAGGTATATTCATCAAGTCAAAGCAAATAACATACTTGTCAACATACTTTAACCCATATTACCCTACCATCAAGTAATTTCATCACAAACATGGATAGGAGTTCATAATATCATGATAAATCAAGACTAATACCCATGAATCCTCATAAAGCCAACAAGTTAAATAAACAAAGCAAAGCCCCATAACCTTACTCAATCAAATCACCCAACTAGAACCATGGATAATATTCAACTCCACATTACATAACCTTTTTAAGTATATAAAACATTATACTTTCAACAACATAGAATAAATACATGTTCATAAGATTATCAATCATCATATAATGTCATTTACAGGTAAAGTCGTCATACTATCATTTTTTGCATTCATTATAATATACATACATAATATCAACCTTCTAAAGCTTCCATCAAGGCTAACTAGTGCAAGGCATAGGTACACATCCATACCCCTACCTAGGATAAGTCAAACCTCTCAAGTAACCTTAGTTAGTTCATCTTCATTTGTTCATTCTAATTTAGGGAACACTTGTCTTAGCCGACATAGACCACATGAGCTAAGTGTGGAATCCGGTGTTGTAAAACCTTACACCAATTTAAAGTTATCTACCATCCAAAGTAAAACAAAACATAAACATAGCTTTCTAGGTGGATCCACTAGATAGTCTTCCTATAGGGGGCAACATAGTTCAAAAACTAAGATATAGATATTCTCCCTCTACATACCACTTGGAAATTAGGGCTTACATTCATGGGAATCCATTGGATGAGTATCCTCTTTGAGGAGTCAACATCACATTAGAACCGTAGGGTCAGTATTCCTTTATGGGAAGTCATCATCTCCCATTATCAAGTTCACTCGGTGCTACTCTAAGACACTTTATTGAAATGTCATTGAAACCTTTAGTAACTATCGTAGCTTAGTTTAGGTCATAGGGTCTAACCCTTGTATAACATCATCATCATCATAGCTCAATAAGAATTGTATGAGTAAAAGTCATTTTGTTACAATTTATATAAGTGAGGTTAGCACATTAGCATTTCATATCATAATAAGGCACATTAGTAATCATCACCATCCTTATAACTTTTACATCTTAATCAACCTAACAATCATAATCAAAAGATTTCAATGCAACCTCATACCACCCTATCAATCCTAATGTAATGCATACTCCAATACAATATCATGACTTAATCACAATTAACCACAATTTGAAGTAATGGATAGAAATCATAAGACTTATCAAGTCTTCTTGATAGTTCATCATCGAGGTCTAACCATAAGCCCTCATTCAACTCAATTTTGGGTATACATCATCATAGATCAATAATCAACATGATAACAAGACTAGAATAAACACTATAGCACAATTCAATATCAGATCATAGCTTAAGATAACATACTTAGGTCAATTCACTTTCTAACCTAGATTATCTTCTATAGACTAGCATGAAATATTACAATTCACTCTAATTTGGTAATGATTAATGTGACAATATCATCTAATGGTAATTCAATCAATAACCAGTTAAATTGGACTAAATTCAACTTAATTTACATTAAAATTAATCCTAGGGTTAAAGGTTGAAGGTCATTTTCTACGGGCAAGATACATCATAATTGAATTCAAATACATGTTAATATACCCATAATATAAAAAAGAAATCATAAAAAATAGTTTATAACATCTATTTCGTATTAGATTAAAACCCACTTGAAAATTAAACTTTGGAAATCAATTTTGAAGGAATCCTTTGATGAAAAAGGTCTCAAAGATGAATTAGATCCCATAGTTTATTAATTGATGAAGAATTGATGGTGAATTAATCCCTTTATATCCCCCAAATCCCTCCCCTAGCTTGTCTTCAATGGTGTCTTCCAATAGATAGAGAGAGAAGAGAGAAGGAAGAGGATTTGTTTTGTGAGTTATGTTAGTCTAACGAGTGTTAGGGTCTTTATAAAAGGGGTTAATTAACTTAATAAAACTCCCTTAAACCCCTTATTAAACACGTAACGCCTTAACTAATTAAATGAAACTTATTTCAATTGTGCAGGAAAATATCAATGTCATCGATGAAACAACGATCGACGGACTGTGGGTTAGTCGACGGACCAGCCCTTATCAGTGATGCACATCTATTGTTTTGGTACGAGACCTGTGCTGGAGAGGGCTCTAATGAATTTTTTAAATATTGATCGACGGTTGTCAATGAAGCCTAGTTGATCTACACACGGACCGTCGATGCGTCTAATGGGTGCACACTGCCCATGCAGTGTTTCACTCCACTTTCAATTGTCCTCCTAAAGGTCCCTTGGTTGGTACTTGGGGAGTCATACCCAGACGTTTCGACCCTTCCACAAATTTTCATAGATTTACAACTCCTAAAAAGAAGGAAAATAGTCTTAGACACGCTAGTACCTCCTATAAATAGTTTTCATACGTCATGGACTTTCTTAGACGTTTTTGTTCCTAAACTTCATGAATGACTTATAAATATTAAAATAAGCTTTAATACAATGTCTAGACCTTATGCAACCTATGTTAGGATTTAAGAAACGTCTTGGATTTTTGAAGTGTTACATTATTCCACTCTTGGGATCATTTAACCATGATTGAGACTAAAAATCTTTTGAAGGAATTAATATACTCAATACTAGCAGCCCAACCAACAACGATACATACCAACATCAGTCATATCACTTACACAAGGTAATTCAAAACTTCAATTACCACACATAAGGCTCAACATTACATTGTGAGGAATATCCTTCTCACAGCAACAAGAGCTTAACATAGCATTTATGAGTCAATTATATTAAGTTCAACTTATCAACATGCTACATATCTTTTTATAAAGACCAACCACATAAAAATTCACAATATAACTTAAACAAGACAAAGAGTAAATTTTCATGTTCAAATGCATAAGTTCACTGTAAAGCTATTAAAAATGCACATTTTTCAAGACTTCACAAAAATAAAAACAACTTCAATTTTTAGTCATTATTTTTTATTAGTAAGAAATACTAACTTTAGTTATCAAATAGATTAGGGTAATGGGACTTCATATCAGCCTCGGCCTCCCATGTTGCACCCTCAACTAGGTGATTCTTCCATAACACCTTTACAGAAGTCACATCTTTATTCCTCAACTTCTTGGATTGCCTATCAAAAATTTAAATCGAAACTTCATCATAAGATAGGTTATCCTTCATGCAAACTCTTAATAGCAAATAGACTCAGGATCACCGATACACTTCTTAAGCATGGAAACATGGAAAACTGGATTAATCGAAGCCAATTCACTAGGAAATTTCAATTCATATGCAACTTTACCAACCCTTTGAAATATTTCTTAGGGACCCACATAAAGAGGACTCACCTTCCCTTTCTTACCAAATATAACCACCCCTCATAGGTATAATTTGTAAATACACCTTGTCACCTTCTTCAAATTCCAAATCCCTTCTCCTATGATCGACATAATGCTTTTGCCGACTGTAGGCCGTTTGCAACCCGTTCCTTATGATATGAACTTTCTCTAAAGTCTTATAAAAAAAATCAGGACCAAGAAGCTAAGGCTCACCCAATAAGAGACCTAGACCTCCTACCATACAAGGCTTCATAGGGAGACGTGGAGATGGATGAATGAAAACTATTATTATAAGCAAACTCCACAAAAGGCAAGTGCTTATCCCAATTTCCCTTAAAATCAATACTACAAGGTCTAAGCATATCCTCATGGGTTTGAACAATACACTTTGCTTGACCATCCGTTTAGGGATGAAAAGTTGTACTCAATTTCACCTTAGTACCCAACCCTTCTTGAAATGACCTCCAAAACCTAGATGTGAATTGTGCACCCCCATCCGATATGATGGATAACGGAATAGTATGGACAAACACAATCTCATCTATGACTTCCACCGAATAAGTAGAAGTGACAAGAATAAAATGGATTACTTGGTTAACCTATCCACAACCACCCATATGGAGTCATATTGCTTTTGAGTCCGAGGTAAATCACCTACAAAATCCATATTGATGTCTTCCCACTTCCAAGAAGGAACTTGGATTTCTTGTAGTAAGCCACCTGACTTTTGATGTTCGGCTTTCACTTGTTGGAAATTTGGACACTTAGCGACAAACTCCACTATGTGCTTCTTAATACCTTCCCAACAATATATTTTCTTAAGGTGATGGTACATTTTATTCGAACCTGGATGAATTGAGTAGTGAGACCCATGGGCTTTCTAAAGGATATGGTTCCTCAACTCATCTACCTTGGGAACATACAATCTTCCTTTGTACCTCAAAACACCATCCCCCCCTAAGGAGAATTCCTCATTAAACTTGCCAAGGACCGATGCCTTTAACTCCATCAATTATATATCAAGGTGTTGTTTGGACTTCACCTCAACTACGAATGATTACTAGGAGTTATGATACACCATGAATCAACCATTTGGAGAATCTTCCAACATCACACCCAACGTAGCCAACCTATGAACATCCTTCATTAGGTCTTTCTTGGCTTCATCTATGTGAGACACACTACCCATATTCATACAACTTAGAGCATCCTCTACCACACTGGCCTTGCTGGGATGATAGAGGACACTAATGTCTTAATCTTTCTGTAATTCTAACCACGTTCTTTGTTAGAGATTCAAATCTTTTGAGGTAAACACATATTTGAGACTCTTATGGTCAGTACACACATCAACATGGACACCATACATGTAATGGCTCCATATTTTCAAGGCGAATAGTATGGCTGCTTACTCAAGTTCATGAGTTAGATAGTTTCTCTCATGCACTTTAAGTTGCCGAGAAGCATAGGAAATCACATTCCCATGTTTTATAAGTACATGCCCTAAACCCACTCGGGATGCGTCACAATACACAACAAAACCCTTTGTACCCTCCGGTAAAGTCAACATCAAAGCAGAAGTAAGCCTATCCTTCAACATTTGGAAGTTTCTCTCACAATACTCCTCCACTCAAATTTCTTACACTTTTGGTTCAAAGTAGTCAAGGGAGATGTAATGGATGCAAAACCTTCCATAAACCTCCGATAATAACCCGCTAAGCCCAAGAAACTCCTAAATATTGTTGGAGCTAATGGTCTAGGCCAATTTTTCACCGCCTCCATTTTCCTTGGATCAACCTCAACTCCCTCACTAGAGATGATATAACGAAGAAATGTCACCGACCACAACCAAAACTCACATTTGCTACACTTGTAAAACAATTGATATTATTTAAGTAATTGCAACACCACCATTAAATGGTTCATGTAATCACCCTCATTTTTTGAATAAACCAAGATGTCGTCAATGATGACAATGACAAATGAATCTAGGTAACTTTGAAGCACGCTATTCAATAGGGCCATAAATGTCGTCGGAGCATTAGTGAGACTAAATAACATTACTAAGAACTCATAATGACCATTTCAAGTCCTAAATGCCGTCTTTCGTATATCCTCACCTCTCACCCTAAGTTGGTGATATCCTGAGCTCAAGTCAATCTTAGAAAAGTAGCTTGCTCCTCGGAGTTGATCAAATAAGTCGCCAATAAGAAATAGAGGAGACTTATTCTTGATTGTGACTTTATTGATTTGGAGGTAATCAATACAGATTCTCAAAGACCCATTCTTCTTCTTAACAAACAGAATTGGAGCAACCCATGGAAAAATACATGGTCTTATGAAGCCTTTGTCTAATAATTCTTTGAGTTTTACCTTCAACTGTTTAATTCGATCAGAGCCATACGATAAGGAGGAATTGATATGGGATTTGTACTCGAAAGCAAATCGATACAAAATTCAATTTACCATTCAGAAGGAATACTAGGAAGATTATTAGGAAAGACCTCAGAAAATTCACTCACTACGGGGACCAACTCAATGGGAGGAATTTCGGAGTTTAGATTTTGGACTCTTACAATATGATATAGACAACCTCTAGAGATTATTTTTCATGCCTTTAGACAAGAGATGATACGACCTCTAGGAATAGAATTCCCCCTTTCTACTCTACAACGGGTTTATTTGGAAAGTTAAACTTTACCACCCTTGTCCTACAATCTATAGAAGCAAACAAGCATGCAAACAATGCATACCCATGATGAAATCAAAATCAAGCATATCAAGTTCTACTAGTTCAACATATGAACTCTATTGGGCAACATTATAGTATAATTTCCATACGCCCTTTTTACAACAATCGACTCACCTACCGGAGTAGAAATTATAAAAGGTTCATGCAAAATATCGGGCAAAATGTCAAACTTTTTGGCTACTAAAGGAGTAACAAATGATAAAGTAGCACCGTGATCAAGTAAGACATATACATCAATATAGAAGACATTCAACATATAGGTCACCATCTCAGGAGAAGTCTATTTCCTACCCCTAGAGCGGAGAGCATAGAAGAGGGTCTTCTTTGGAGCCTCATTGGAACCACTTGCTTGAGCTTGACCACCCTTTTCTTGACCTTTCATATTAGTGCAATCCCTTAACTTCTGGCCACTCTTTCCACAACCAAAATTGTTGCCTGTTCCAACCAGATATTCACCAAAATGACCATTCCAAATTTGGCACATGTAGGCTTCTCAATGGGTGAGTTTCCACTTCTAAATTTTGGGCTCTAGGTTTAGTCAAATTATAATCTAAAGCCTTAGGGAAATTTGATGGAACTTTGTTAGAGACCCGCTTCTTTATATAGGCTTGTCTTGTATCTCAAGCCTATTCTTTGATGAACCTCCCTCAAAAGATCTTGCCCTCTTAACATCTCTACTCTTCCTCTTAGACCTTACCTCTTCCACATGCTTGGAATGGAACATAAGACGGAAAATATTCATGTTGTCATGTAGCATAGCAAAATGAAAATCCTCTTGCATCTCATTCGACACCCCTGTCACAAAGCAACTCAATTTATCTCTAGGATCGAAAACCAAAGAGGGAGTATATTTTGACAATTTAGTGAAATTCAAATAGTATTCATCAACACTCATACATCCTTGGCGAAGGTTGATGAACTCCAACACTTTAGCTTCTCTCATTTCCCTAGGAAACGACCGATAAAGGAAAGCCTTCTTAAAGATCTCCAAAGTCACCAAACAACCCCTTAATGTCCTATTATATCTCCATTGGACATACCACACTTGAGCCACATCCTTAAGTTTATAAGTGACTCTCGACCTTCTCAGTAGTAGAAAATCCCATAGACAAGAGTATCTTATAGAGATCATCAATGAACTCTTGGGTGTCTTATTCAACATTAGACCGTACAAAGTAGGAGGATTCATCCGAGTGAAATCATTCAGATTGGAAGACACGATAGCAACTTGGGTAGTAATGGCTACGGCCATTTGGAATAGAGCGGCCCTTATGTCACCATTTGTCATAGGTGGAGGATTGACCGAGCCATCCTCTAGAGGAGGAACTTGATCACCTCGGAGAGAAGGTCCCACAATGGCAAACTCTTCTTCAAGCCTTCGTGCCGCATTCCTTCAAGTATTCATTTTCCTATATTCATAACAATAGGATTAGATGCAAAATCACTACATAAGTATACTCTAATGGCATTTTATTAGATTTCCAAGAAAGTGAGAGTTTACTAGGCATCATGTAGGTTTCTATCCATATCTATGATGCGCTTCAAAGCTATGAATACGAACTTACATAGACGTGGTTGAGAGAGAGACATTGACTGTAGGATAAATCAACCTTATGCTCTGGTAACAAGTTTGTCACATTTGGTTTTACTTCCTAGACGTAACCACCGTCGTCGTCCTCTTTAAGGACTAATATTAGCCTCTTACTTTACATCATTATATTTATAGGTCAAAGTTAGAGGAAAATTTAGAACTCTTCTTTAATACTACTTGGAGGTTTACATAGAACTCTACATACATATAACATATATTTCGAGTATTCATAGACCCTTCGTATAGGAAAGGTTACATAGACTTCTACTTTTATTGCACATACATATCCATATATAAGATAGAACATAGTCTTAAGGACTGTCTCCCATTGTAATCATCTAACAAGATTAGCAATTTGGGCATAGCCCTACATCAAAGTAAATAATTCACATATAGTCTTTATAAAATTTGTACTCCAATGCAAAGAAATGGAATATAACATACTTAAATCTAAAACTACTTGAATGATCAAAGATCCAAGCCTTCTTCAAGTCACCTTTCAGGACATTTCAACGACCGCAACCTAAAATGTTTGGGGAAAAGAAAGAAATGGGATTAGTACACCATTTGTACTAACTATGAGACCATATGCACACATACTTTTAATTCATGCCAATGAAAAGTACATTTATCAAAACATTCTATTTTATTCTTTTAAAATCCTTATGCATAATAAAGGAAAATAACATACTTGTCAACATACTTTAACTCATAATCCAATATAACCCTAGGATCAAGTAATTTCATCACAAGCATACATAAGAGTTCATAATATCATGATAAAGCAAGACTACTACCCATGAATCCTAGAAAAGCCAACAAGTGTGATAACCAAGAAAATCCCCATAAACATACTCAATCAAGTGATCCAACAAGAACCATGGGTAATATTCAACTCCACATTACATAACCTTTTTAAGAATATAGAACATCATACTTTTAACAACATAGACCAATTACATGTTCATAAGAGTATAAATCATCATATAATATCATTTATATGTAAAGTAATCATACTATCATTCATTGCATTCTTTATCATATGCATACTTAATTTCAACCTTCTAAAGCTTCCATCATGGCGAACTAGTTTAAGGCATAAGTAGAGTCCGATACCCCTACCTAGGCTAAGTCAAACCTCTCCAGTTACCTTAATTAGTTCATCTTCATATGTTCATTTTAATCTAGGGAACACTTGACTAAACTGACATAGACCACATGAGCTAAGTGTGGAATCAGGTGTTGTAAAATCTTACACCGATGGAAGGTGGTCTACTGGCCAAAGTAAAACCAAAACACAAACATAGCTTTCTAGGTGGATCAACTAGATAGTGTTCATATTGGGGAAACATAGTTAAAGAACAAAGAAATAGGTATTCTCTCTCTACATACAACTTGGCAATTGGGGCCTCCTCTCATGGGAGTCTATTGGATGATCCCTCTATGGGAAGTCAACACCACATTAGAACCATAAGGTGAATCTTCCTCTATTGGAAGTGATCACCTCCCATTTTCAAGGTCACTCGGTACTAAGCTAATCCTTTTAATGAAATGTCTTTTAAACCATTATTTACAATTATACCTTAGTTTAGTTCACAGGGTCTAACCCTTGTGTAACATCATCATCATCATCATCATAGAACAATAAGAATTGTATGAGTATAAGTCCTTTCATTACAATTCATATATGTGAAGTTAGTACATTAGAATTTCATATCATAATAAGGAACATTGGTAATCATCACTATACTTCTAACATTTACATCGTAATCAACCACACAATAATAATCAAGAGACTCCAATTCAACACCATACAACTTTATCAATCCTAATACAAGGAATACTCCTATACAATATGATAACTTAATCTCAATTAACCACAATTTGAAGTAAAGGATAGAGATCATAAAACTTATCAAGTCTTCTTCATAGTTCATTATCAAGGTTGTACCATAAAACCTCATTCAACCCAATTTGGGTATACATTATCATAGATCAATAATCAACATGATAACAAGACTATAATAAAAACTATAACACAATTCAATACTAGATCATATCTTGAGATAACATAGTTAGGTCAATTCACTTCCAAACCTAGATCATTTTCTCAACACTAGCATGAAAGAATACAGCTCACACCAATTTGTCTTTGATTAATGTGAATACATCATCTAATGGTAATTCAATAAATAACTACATTTATTGGACTAAATTCAACTTAATTTACATCTAAATCAAACATAGGATTAAGCGTTGAAGGTCATCTTGTACCACCAAGATCAAACAACCAAGATACATCATAATTTAATTTAAATACATGTTAATGTATCCATAATATCAAAAATAAATTAAAAAAAAACAATTTATAACATCAATTTCGTAATGGATGAAAACCCACTTGAAAATTCATCTTTGGAAACTAATTTTGAATGAACCCTTCGGGAAACAGGTGTCAAAGGTGAATTATATATAATACCTTGTTAATTGATGAATAATTTATGGTGAATTCTTCCCATTAAAGCCACAATACCCTCCCCTAGATTGTCTCTAATGGTTTCTTCCAATAGAGAGAGAAGAAAGAGAAAAGGAAATGGATTTCTTTTCTGAGTTATGTTTAGTCTAATGAGGGTTGGGGTATTTATATGGGGGGTTAATTAACATAATTACACTCCCTTAAACACCTAAAACCTTAACTAATTAAATGAAACTTAATTAAAATATGCAGGAAAATTGCAGTGCCATCAACGACACCACGATCAACGGACCGTGGGTCAATCGATGGTCCAACCCTCCTCCGTGCTGCACATCCGTCATTTTATTCGAAGACTTGTGCCGGGGACGGCTCCAAACAAATTGACTAAGTGTTGATCGATGGTTGGCCATGATGCCTCGTTGATCAACATATGGACCGTCGATGCCCTCTCGTGGGTGCACACTGCCAAAAAAATGTTTAACTCCACTTTCAAGGGTCCTCCTCAAGGTCCCTTGTTTGTCCTTGGGGAGTCGTACTCGGACGTTTAGAATATAAATATATTTAAACACATGTTAGACACCCTTACACAAATTTTCATAGATTTCCGGACGCCATGGACGTTCTTAGACATTTTGGTTCCTAAAATTCATAAATGACTTATAAAAATAAAATAGGACTCAAAATAGTGTATAGACATTATTACACATATGTTAGGTTTTAAGACATGTCTTGGATTTTTAAAGTGTTACAAACTTGATATAACTTCACATATATTTTTTTACAGTAACCTTAACAGTATAGAACACTAACTTCACAAATATTTTACAAATCTCAAGATAGAATCAATACCACGTCAAAAAACATAAACATACGCACATGGATACCCTACTAAATGTTATCCTAAGACTCACCTTAGTAAGTTAAGAAGGCCACCCATACAACCCCTTCACACACACCTAGATGATTCCTACGACTACCTAAAGTAAGTTATTAGAATACATCACATATCACACCAACTCATATAAACATGAGACCTTATTACCAAAGGTCATTCCAAGGTTCACATGAGTGACTTATGAAGCAATCGCCCATACAATCCCTTCATAAACACCAAAGAGGTCCTTTGACTACCTTAGATAAGATCATTCCCATTTCAATAATTAGACTCCATACCTAATATAACTCTAAGTATCACCAAATTAAGACATGAAGAGAACTCCCATACACCCTCTCCAAGACTACCTAAGTAATCCTCAAACCTACTCTAGATAGATATCTTTTCAATTAACATACCTCTACTTAAGTCATTATGTCCATTAAGTCATTTAGGAGACATTCAACATTTAAGGATATTCAAGTAATAGTCTTGGAAAAGACCTAAGGGTTCACTCACTAACATCTTCAAAGCCTAATCGTGCAATGTCTATATAGCGTCTCATACCACCACATAAACTTCATAGAACTTCTCCAATACTAGTAGGTATCCCATATGATGAGAATAGACAATAATCGACATAGACCATGGTAGCTAAGCATGGAATCCAGAGTCAACCCTACTCCGATAAAGGGTGATCTACTTGCCAATGGTAGATCTAGGACGAAACCCATGTAGGCACATGGTTAAGGAATATGAAGTGTTTCTTTGTACTCTAACCTCATCCTTAACTAGAGATACTCCCCAAACCATACTTACTCGGTTCTAGACTTTATCTGATAGTCTAATTCACATAAAGGAGCACATGAAGGGGTTCCATATATTAACTTAACAACCCAATTAGCTTACACCTTACCAAAGAGGGTCCACCAATGATACCTACAATGGTCAAGAGGACAACTCAATGAATTTCCTAAGGATGATTTCATGCCATTCAATCCAATAAACCTTAAGTCCACCATTCTCAAAAGAAGGATACCATTACGACTTTGAACTTGAAAGATATCATAACCTTTAATAAAAAATGTTCCAATTTAATGACCTATCAATCACACATATGCATACAAGACAAGGTTCTCTAGCCTACCAAATCAAGGAATCACATTTTCACATTTTTCATGTATCAAGTAAGGGACTACAGGTGTACTTAAACAAGACACACACATATAATTCACCATATCACATATAGCATATAATTTCAAGAAGCACATAGGGTAAACTAAGCATACTTACTAGTCATCCTACACACTTCTATAAAATCATCAACATAAGTCACCATAAGTCTCATATAGTCAACTATGAAGATTCACACTTCAAATTCAAATATACATACACAAGGCACCACTATAGCTTAGCATGATCACATATAATCACATAGAAGAACACACCCTTTAACTTAATATATATACACAAGTCATGAAGACATTTAAAATGATCACATAGTTAATTTATACATGATCATATCATAGTTCATACAGTAATGCTGATGAGGCCACATTGTTTCACTTCAACATTTATATATCCTTAATAACGATATGCTAAAAAAATCATATCCTCAACTACTACACTCTAAAAATTGCATATCTTCAACAACAACACTAGCAATTTCATATATCAACAACAGACTCAATATTCAACAATCAGAAGTTCCACAGAAAGCACTGATAAGATCAATATAACACACAAGATCAAGTTCACCAGTAATTAATAAGTGCAATGCAATGATATTCAATGTCAAGTATAAAGATGCATGTCTGACCTAGTTATACACACCCAGTATCTCTCCGTCCAGGTCCTATGGGGGACATATTTGTCCATGCTTCGATTGCGAAATGTGATATGACCCTCGATAATAGTAACCATCACGGTGCACGATACGTTCCTTGATACAAATTATACATCGTGGCGTTCTCCCTCGAAATTGTAAATCATCTTTAATTTCTTATTCTTTCTCAATTCACATCACACTTTTCAAAAAAATATATTAGAACAATGCAAATGACATGTTCACTCAAATAATGAGGATATGACCATTTTCATAACAACGCACAATTCACAACAATATCAACAATTAAGCGATAAGCCGTAAAATCATTCTCAAACATAAAAATAATTGGTAAGGGGTAAGAAATAATCTACATGATAAATTCATGCTTATTATTTAAAGTATATGATCTTGTAGGTTTAGAGAGAACATTATTAATAGCTTGTTCCTTGCCGACTATGATAATTATTGAGATAATTGATGCAATTTGAAACTGATATAAATTTTTTTTCTCGTTACTTTGATATAGCATGACTTATATTATGCCATTATAACCTGATACTTAGAAGCATAAAAATTATAGGAAACTAAATTAGAACTAACATATGCTATTGTTATTTTTCAAATGGTGCAAGTCCATCACAATTTTGATTATTTTGAAAAATGAAATTGTATGCCTCATTATTTTTTTTCAAGTATTCCAAATTCTCTATTAATATTAAAATATGTATAACTTACATCAATCCCATAGTTACATCCCATCTCTACTCTTCTCTATTTATCAAAACTACTTAAGATATAAACCATCAAAATACATAAGATTTATCCAAATACATTAGTTGTGATACATTATAAAATTTGGTTGTTGCACTCAATATTGAATATTAACGTAATATTGATTTTTTCCACAAATCACGCAGAACTGATTGATATCAATTTATTCAAATCCATAGGAACCTCATTAAATTCAAATTTTCATCTTCTCCATCAATTAAAAATCCTGAAAGTTTCACACACTACTAAAAAACTATCAGAAAGAGACGAGAAAAAGTAACGCAATCAGTTTCGTTGCTTTTTTACTCGACGCTTTTCCAAAAGCGACGGACTATGTCATATATTTACTAATTTTTTGAATTTCTTTTAACAAAAGCGATGGTCTTCGTTGTTAAATTGTAATTTGATTTTTTAAAAATCTCCAAAAGGCAGTGCAGTCTTTTGCTTCTATAGAAATTTTATTTTTGATAATCGCAGAAAAGGGATGGATAAAAGGACCCTGTCCGTCGCTTTTCTAGGGTTTTAATTTTTCTTTGAAAACCCAAAAAAGCGACGGAGAAAACCACGCTGTCCGTCGTCTATTCTTTAGTTTTTTGCTACCCACCAACAAATTAGTTTCAAAACTATTCACCCTAATCAAACGCATAGAATTATTAACAATCTTCAAAAAACATAAAACAACAAACTTAAAATAACATTCAAAGTATCTAAATAACAATTTAAAGACTTATAAAGTCTTTCAAAGTTCGTTTCAAATTTTCAAAAAATACATAAATGTGCAGCGATCTATGTCTGGGAGCGAGATGTATATAATCATCCTTATCATCACTATCGTCGTCGATTTCCTCGAGAGCAGAAATAGTAGGTCTACGAGAGGGGTTCAGCGCTTCTTCTTTTATTTGCTCAATGGTCTTGTTCATGCTTTTTTGTTAAGATACACTTCTCGGCTCTGACTCTTCCATTGCCAATGTAATGTCACGACCAAAATCTAGACCCCATACGAGACTGGCATCGTTGACCTCTCAGAGGTCGCAGACAAGCCTTCTTACGGCATTCTTACTTCATTTAGGTTGATATTAGCAAAAAATTTTAATGTTTTTTTTTCTTAACATACCAATCATTCTATTAGATTCATAATTTTTCACCATCAACCATCTAACATTATGATCATCAAATGAAAGAAATAGTTTAATATAGCATTCAATGTATACTTGCCAATATGGCACCAATACAATGTCTTAATAAAAGTGGAAAGAAGCAGAAGTGGAACATGCTCCACCAGATATAGACTACATCTAAGCTAGATAATAACGATAATCATTCTCAAAGAATGAGTGCATACCAAGTCCGGATGAAAGCTCGAGGACCAGATATCTGCAACGTCAACCTGTAAGCTCTAGCGTCCACTTGTGCCTGTACCTAAAATTGTAGAATTGTATGGGATTAGTGCACTCTTGTACTAAGTATGAGTATATGCTAGCACACACCAAGGACATGCATGATTAAGAACAAATTTATCCTAAAAACATGATTATGGAAAGTCAAGTTAGTGGACTTGACAAATTGGGATTAGGAAAGTTAGTATGCTTTCAAGATTTTGATTAGGAAAGCGAGTTAGCTTTCCAAATTTGGATTAGGAATGTCATGCTATGAGAGTAACATGCATCATCATACTTATTATATTACACACCACACATAACATCTTACACATAGAACATAACATATTACATATAACACATAACATTTTTTGTATGATTTGTTCGTATGCCATGAGACCTTGTAATCATGGACTGGACATCAAGACTTTCCAAAGAGAGGGCTCAAGAGACCTCAACTAGGGAGACTTCTTTAGCAAACACAGAGTCTGATTCATTCATTTATACGTAGTTCATTTCATTTGATTCAAACGTTAGTGTAAACACTAACTATATCTAGGATGTATTTTAAGACTTTCATCATGCTCGATGTACAATGATAAAGAATGACTTAGTGTCATTACTTATGCATAGATCACCTCCTAAAATCCTATCCTAACACTTGTGATATAAATCATTTCATTATGTGCATCATTTGAGGAATGCTTTTCTTAAAATGCTTAATTCAATATCAATCACAATTACTTTTCTTAAAATGCTTAATTCAAAAGGAATGCAACCAGTGAGCAAGCTTTTTAAGAACAAAATTTTCAACAATTTCAAAAGCCTGTTATGTAATTTCCTTTTGTTCTGTTCAAAACTTTAAATTTAATGGAACTTTTTTTTTGGGATTATGGAAATAATTTTTAAAGTATGTAATTACTTGATTTCTCTTTCTATGTATAATCTCAAAATTTCAATTAACATATATGTCAATATATAATTTTTTGAAACACATATTTATTTATCACTATTATTTATCATAGTTAAAATCATTTTAAGCAAGTTATATAAATTATTATACTAACTAGCTCATATTGAATTACTACAGTATATCTTATAGCAACCTTTGTTGATATTTTTAAATCCTCTTTATTTGAGATAAGATATTTATTCATTATGTTTATTAATTATTTTAGATTTTTTTTATATTATACAAAATTGTTCTCCTAATTTTAATAAATATTAAGACACAAAGTCATAACTTTTTTCATCCTCTTATTACATTGTAAAAAATGTGATGATTCATTACAAGTTTCATCAAGTAGGTCATTATTTTGTTTGTTAACCTATTATGTTTTATTATTATTTCCTATCATGTTTTTCTGAAAGTATCATAACAATTTTAAGAAAAACTAATCAAATTTTTATTATGAGATTGTAATATTGGGCTCGTAAATGGGCCTTTCATTATCTAGTATTATTAAAAGTGGAAAGAGTCTAAGATAAAAGTTGAATTACCATTTCACCCTTCAATTAAATAAAAAATGAAAACATTAATTAATTATTAAATAATAACCCTATCATATCATATTAATAAATAATGCTAATCATCATATAGTGTTAGCCGTCACTTCGAATTCCAAGGATTTATGATCTGTTCATCTCCTATACGGCTACACATAATCAAACATTTGAAATAGCATTCCTATAATCATCCAAGCACACCTTCTACTTGTGGAGATGGGTCACTTGGCCATGCTCTCGGGCCTAATATATTTTTTTCTCCCGTTTTCTTTTCTATTTTGTTTGAGTAATAGTAGATGATAACAAATCTTTGTTTTGGTATCTGTTTTTTCTATGATTTCTTAATTTTTCTTTTTCTTTTTTGGGACTATATCATAGTAACTTATTTTTATTTTAATTTCTCTCATGATACTATGAATTGATGAAAGAAAATGGTGTTATTGGTGAAATAATTTGCCTCATTCATTCATTGGGAACTTTAACTTTAAACGACATAGATCATGTGAGCATCATGAAATCGAGTGTCTCTCCCACATCAAAAATAGGTGGAATCACCAGCTAAAGTGACCAATATGCTAGCGTTCATGGGGATTGAACCCCGCTAGATCCCTATATTGGCAGTATAGGTTTAAAGACTAGGAGATATAAGGAGACCCATACTCGGCATGCTAGACAGTCTCATCTCAAAAAAGTTACATGAACCTCTGCCCTTCCCGAAAGAAGGCATCACCGCTCATAGTTAGTCTATCGGTGCTCAGTATACAGTTCCATTACATTCAACACATACACCATGGAAGCTGGCTTCTAGTATGAGGACATCATAGATCAATACATGAATTCTCATATCATTATTAGTATTAAGTGTGTTACTCTCAATACTTTCATTAGAGTGTTCATAGTGACTGGTCTCTTCATTAACTTTATACTCTCATAGGTGAGTATGTTTTTATAATATTTACTTAGGCTCATTTGATATTGCTCTCATCTTTTACATTAGCCTCATATCATGTTGTCACCACATTCATTAACATTATCACCTTTTCTTTTCATAATTACTCACCCAATTTTACGTGAATGTTAATTTCATCATATGCCAATGCACTCTGCCATTTAGTGTGTTTCACACCCTTACCTAACCTTTCTAGGGTTTTATCATTTGTTTGTTCATTTCGTAAGTTCTTTGTTCATTTCATCATTTCATTGTTCATTTCATCATTTCTTTGTTCATTTCTCCATTTCATTGTTCATTTCATCATTTCTTTGTTCATTTCATCATTTCATCATGTTACTGTTCGATTAATGATGTGCCAATGCACTTGGCCATTTAGTGTGTTTTACACTCTTACTTAAGCCTTCTAGGGTTACATTATTTCATTACAAACATCATAGGTTCACTTATTTTTAAACGTATTCTAGACTTATGGGCTATACATACAAGCCATGAGGCTTCATTCATCATTTGTTTAAGTGAATTAATATCATCCTAAGATTATGTTGCACAAGACTTATGCATCTTGTCTGTATGCCAAGATCTAGATTTGAATCTAAGTACGCACCATTATTCTTGAATATTTGATTCACATATGACTTATATATCAATACGTAATTTGGTCAAGGGAACCCGGTTTTAAATCTCGTGGAAAACACTTTACATTTTTCTTTTTATTGAATTTCAGTCCACATCAGTTGGGACCCAATATCGAGTCCCAACATCAACATTTCCTTTTTATTTCTATCCTTTGAAAATTCTCATTCTTGGCTGAGGGGTTGTGGGTTCTAACCCTCACAACCCCCTTTATCTTTATTTTTTTAAAATTTATTTTCCTTGACTATCTCAAGTTTACTATTAGGTTGTGGGATCAAAGCCCCACAACCTCTCTTTATTTTTCTTTTAATTCGCCTATAGGTCATGGGTTCAATTGCGACGCCTCACATTTCTTTTATATTTAATTTTTTCTTAACTCTCCTTTACATCCTTGAGGTCGTGGGTTCAATTTCCATGCCTCAGATTTCATTCTTTTCATTTCCTTTTACGTTGCCATGCCTCAGATTTCATTCTTTTCATTTCCGTTTACTCTCCTCTACTTCTTTGAGGTCGTAGATTCAATTCTCACGCCTCATATTTATTTTCCATTCATTTTTCCTTACGTTCTGATTGAGAGGTTGTGGGTTCGAATCCCACTGCTCTCAATTCTTAATTTCATATATTAATTTCCATCCGCGATTACCCAAGTTCGAACTCCCCCAACCTTATTTCTTTATTCACCTTTTTAGTGGTTTTCACGGGTGAGGTCGCGGGTTCGATTCCTAATGGCCTCACCTAATTTATACTCATTTAAAATTCACGATTTATTCATCTATGTTTAGCCGAAACTAACTTGTAATTTGCTTTAAATTATGTCACAATTTTCAGCTAACTTCCTTCAACATTTAAACGTGAATTCATATGATAAGTCGTAGATCATTTAACACTTTCTTAGGTGCATTTTTTCAGGGATTCGTTTAGCCAAGAGATTGACACTCAAATCAGCCACATTTCAACTCATATGAACATCACGAATAACATAGTCATTTGTATATGAAATACAACCACAACATCACATTTTTAAAGCCTTAACGCGAGGAACATAAATACGGTTCACATTGCACACACACATACACATAATTTTAAAAAACACCAACATAAATCACATGATTCCGAACATACATATAAGCACATAATCATCATGAAAACACGTTTCATCCATAGTTTTTTTTTACCAGCAAACATAACACACCTATGATTCTATTTGACAAGGAAATGCAACGAGGAACAACCCTAGCTTTCGGAATAGATTCGTCTGAACCTTAGGGGTCTCTTGGGAAAGGGACCAAGAGAGAAGAGAACCCATACCTTTTTGAAGTTAAACCCTTGACTTCCTGCAAAAAAAATTCATCCAAAATCACGTCTAAATCCCCTCAAAGTCAACACCAACTCTACGGACAAACTTTTCTTTACCTACGTGATTGATTTCGTTTGTATTCTTATATTTTCGTTGTGAGTTTTTCAAGTGTGAAGAAATTTGGTTTACCTACTGTTTTTTTGAAGTTATTTTGCAGAGAGAATCGTGAGTGAGAGTGATAGAAATGTGTGAGAGAGAGATGAGCGTGGGAAAGAAGAATTTTCTTAGGATTAGGAGTCTAGTTTAGGACTTAGTCAATTATGGTTTTTATTTCATTATTGAAAATCTGATTTCCTTTTACTTTAACTCAGCTAATAAATAATAAATATAAATTAAAAATAATTTAATTCATTGCTTCCACCTAGGTTCGAACCTGTGTGGTGCAAGATTTCACTTCAAGAGCCCATTTTTGGCCCTCTCTCCCCAAAATTCCCCTCATCTTAATAACTAGATAATTAATTATATATTTAGGGTAATTACGATACTACCCTTAGCCTGGAAAAAGACCATTTTACCCCTAGACTCTCAAACTATTATTTTCTCTTTTTAAGTTTGGTAAAGACTCATTTGAGTAAATCTTCGTACTCCCGTGCCCAACATTTTTTGACCCAACTATTTCTAGCTCCACTATATCCTTTAGTTAGTTGGCTTGTCTGTCGAAGGGGTTCAGAGGTCTGCTTCTACACGCATCAATACGTGTTAACCCGATCTGATCGTAGGCATTCTAGACACATTCTGATTTACTTAGCATATTTATTTTTAGGGTTGTTACATGTAAGTTGTGCTATTTGACCTAACATAGAAGCAGCCTGAACATTGCAAAATGCCTCCGCTTGATGGGACAATCCAATACCATCGACTGACTAGAGTTGCCCTACATCGTTTCTAGATCCTAGATCATAGCATCTACCTTTGTGTGTCCTTGTACAACTTTTTCTTTCCAAATTTGGGTGAACTGTTCCGATGTCAATGGGACTGAACTATTAAGATTCTCACACACGTACTAATTAAACTTCTTCTGCATATTAAATATAAAAATTGACATCAATATATATATGTATATATATATATATATATATATATATATATATATATATATATATATTTGACCTAACATAGAAGCAGCCTGAACATTGCGAAATACCTCCGCTTGATGGGACAATCAAATACCATCGACTGACTAGAGTTTCCCTACATCGTTTCTAGATCCTAGATCATAGCATCTACCTTTGTGTGTCCTAGTACCACTTTTTCTTTCCAAATTTGGGTGAACTGTTCCGATGTCAATGGGACTGAACTATTAAGATTCTCACACACGTACTAATGAATGTTCTTCTGCATATTAAATATAAAAATTGACATCAATATATATATGTATATATATACATATATATATATATATACATACATAGACATAACAGAAATATATTCACTATTAATATATATTATTTATATTAAATAACATACAAAAGTTCTTTCGACCCTTTCTGTCAAGATCGGGGAGTACCCCTTAGAAGTAACATGGCGTAGTTGACCTCTCAAACGCCTTGTACAAGTCCATTGTTATCCTTCATCGAATTCTCATAGGTAAATTTAGCGGAAAATTTAGAGATTTTCATAGCACATCATATGCTAGAAACTTCACTTCATATATACAAAATATGGTAATACATATTTAGACTCTAGTCTATTTTTAACATCTTTGACTCAACATCATCAGAGTACTTTAGGTACACGGCCCTTACAACAGAATAAGAAGTATATATATACAAGACTTTAAACATAACTTGACATAGGACATCCTTGAATATTAAGGATTCCTTTTTGCTTGAGCTTGGGAAACAGATAGCAAGCTCCTCAATCAATGACATACTTTTAAGCATCCATAACCTGTTGTGTAAAAATTAGAGAAGAATGGAGTTAGCATAGGAGTGCTCTAAGTATGGAAACCATGAAAAAACATGCATTTAAATGGGAAATTTTACTTAAAATCATGCTTCATGCTTTTTTGAAAAATCATCATAAAACTTTGATACAATAGCATTTATACAATCCACGTACTTCATATAGGCATATTGTGTCATGATCAGAGTCTATACCCCAGACTAGATTGGCGTCGTTGACCTCTCAGAGGTCGCAGACAAGCCTACTTATATCATCTTTACTTAATCTCAGTTAATTTTAGCGGAAAATTTGAACTTTTTATTTACATATTTCATATTAAACATATTCTAATTAACATCATAGGAGTTCACCATCAACAATCTAATATTAAGATCTTCAAATGAATGGAATAGTTCAATACTGCATTAAACGTAGACTTTTCAAAACGACACCAATACAATGTCTAAAATAATATGGGAAGGAAACGCTAGTGGAACATACCCCACTAACTCAAACCTATATCTAAGCTAGTATATAATGGGAAAGCGTCCTGGAAAGAAAGTAGGCTTACCAATTCCAGATGAATGCTCCATGTACGGATAGCTTTAGCATCGACCTGTAAGCTCTAATGTTTACCTGCACCGGCACCTAAATGTAGAGAGCGGTATGGGATTATTACACACTTGTACTAAGAAAGGGTATATGCAAGCACACATCAAGGACATTCATGATTAAGAAGAGCTCTCTCATAACTATATGAGTTATGGAAAGTCAAGTCAGTGGACTTGCCAAATCGTAATTGGAAAGTCATGCTATGAGAGTAACATGAATCATCATATATATAATTTTCCAAACAACACATAACATATTGCATATATTATTTCACATAGTTCATATCATTCCGTCATATGCCATGAGACAGTGGAATCATGGACATGACATTAAAACTACCCAAAATGAGGTCTCAACATATGGGACCTCAAATAGGGAGCCTCCATTAGCAAACACAAAGTCTGCTTCATTCATATATACGTACTTCATTTTCATTCATTCGTATACTACTGCAACCACCAGTCATACCTAGAATGTAGTTTAAGACTCTTATCGAGTTCCTAGTGTAATGACCAAGAATAACCTAGTGTCATTACTTAAGTCTATCTTATCTCTTGATTATCTTATCCTAACACCTTTGGTATCGTTCATTTCATTATGTGTATTCTTTGATGCTAGCCTCATTCTTTAATTGGAAACTTTAACCTTAACCGACATAGATCGTGTGAGCATCATGAAATCCTGTGTTTAACCCTACACCGAGAAGAGGGGGAATCACCGGCCTATGTGAACCAAAACATTCTAGCCTATATAGGGAAGCAAACCTTGCTAGATCCCTATATTGAAAGTATAGGGTCAAAAACTAGGAAATATAAGGAGACCCATACCCGGTATGCCAGACAGTCTCATCTCATGAGAGTTACGTGAACCTCTTCTTTTCCTGAAGGAATGCATCATCGCTCATAGCTAGCCTATTGGTGCTCAGTATAATGTTCCATTACATTCAACTCAAACATCATGGAAGCTGGCAACTAGAATGAGGACATCATAGCTCATTAGATGATTTGTCATCTCATGTTCATAGAGTCTGGTCTATTCATTATATTTACACTCTCATAGGTGAGTACTTTTGGTAGCATTTACTTAGGCTTATTTGAGATTTCTCTTATCATACACATTAGCCTCTTATCATATTGTAACCTCATTCATTAAAATTAACACATTTGCTCTTCAAAATCACTCACCCCTTCACGTGAATGCTCATTTAGTCATATGCCAATGCACTTGGCCATTTAGTGTGTTTCACATTCTTACTTAACCATTCTAGGGTTACTTCATTTTATCACATACATCTTATGCTCACTTACTTTCAAATATATGCTAGACTTATGAGTCCACACATACAATGCATGAGGATTCGTTCATAGTTTGTCTAAGTAATTCATGTTTACTGAAGATTATTTGGTACAAGACTTATGCATCTTGTAGATATGAAAAGATATTGATTTTGATCTCAATAGGCAGCCTTCATTAAATATTACTTTACGTCTGACTTATGTGTCATTACGGAATTGGGCAAACGAACCCGATTTAAAATCCTTTGAACAACCCTTAATTTTATTTTAAACTTGATAATTGCATTTTTCAGATTTGGGAGACGCTAGTTCGATTCCCATGAATCCCATAATATTTTTTTGTTTTTCTCCTTTCCTATTACGTTTTAAGTTAAGGAAGTTGTGGGCTCAATCCCTCACAAGCTCATTAGTTTTCTTTTAATTTATCTCTTAACTTTCTCACCTATGCAAGAGGTTGTGGGTTCAATCCCCACTCTCCACATTTATTCTACTTTATTTTTATCCTTTATTTTTCTCCTAACTATCTCATCCATTCAAGAGTTTGTTGGTTCAATCCCCATTATCCACATTTTATTTTCTCCTTCATTTTTCTCCTAACTCTCTCATCCATTCAAGAGGGTGTGGGTTCAATCCCCACTCACCACATCTATTTTTTCCTTTCGTTTTTCTAATGAAATTTTTATGTATTTTTCATTTGCTGATATCATGGGTTCAATGCCCAATGAACTTACATTTTAATTTTTTTAAAAACATTGCTAATTTTCCTCATCCTTGGCCGAGACTCGAAATGTCCAGCAAGCTGGAAATTTGGTGTCTTCCAATACATTTTCCTCTCAATATTTTTTTGATCTTTTTTTTGTTGATTTCATTGAATGATATCTTGCGTTCAATCGTTAGAGATCTCACTTATTTTACATTCATTTTTTATTGCATTTTGTACCACATTTTTTGGCTGAACCCAACCTACCAAATGCTGGAAATTTGTTCACTATTTTCAGCTTCATTTTATCATCATTCATACGTTAATTCGTAAGGCATTTCGTGGATCATTTGGTGCATCTTCAAGCGTAATGTTTTTTATGATTATATTAATTCAAGAATTACCATTAAATCCAGAAATATTACACTACTTTTAGACCTCATGATATACACAAACATTCGCACATAAAATTCAACCATAAAAACATATCATTTTTAAGGCTTAAAACAGAAAATCATGTCACGGCATACTTATACATTTTTCATGAAATTTCGGCTGGCATACTTCATCGTTCATACAATTCCGAACATATAATCATGAACACATTATTATGAAATTCACACTTCATACCTAATCTACCAGTAAAGATACCAACCTCAGATATGTTATAGGAGATAGTGATATGGAACATGGAATGGGGAACAATCCTAGTTTCGAAATAGAATTATCTATGTCTTAAGGGTCTCGTGGGAAAGGAACCAAGAGTAAGAAAACCCATACCCGATTTTAACATTGTTCAAAACTTGAACTTTCTTCCCAAAACATCTCCAAATTCACGTCCAATCCAGAAATTCACACCTTACCCGACTAGCATATTATGTTTTGCTTAACTTTTTCGGATTACTTTTTCATTTGTGTTTTGCATGAAAGTTTTCAAGTGTGAAGAAATTTTCCTTTCTGATTTTTTTCTCAAGTTTGGCAACCAGAAAGAAAGTGTGATATGAGAGAGAGATAGAGGTGCACGAGAGAGAGATTAACCTGAAAGAGATGAGTGGCTTCGGATTAGGTAAAGTAGTTTTGACATAGTCAACTAGGACTCTTTCAAACTTTGCAAATCTGATTTAACTAGTCTAGTGTAATGACCATAATGCCCTTACAAAATCAGATTATAAACCTCAATTATATCAACTTAAATGTTGCTTCCGTGGAGGTTCAAACCCGTGACGTCCCAATCGCGAAAACGGGTCCTTCCGGTCGAGCCGACCCAAACTGCCCCATCAATTAATTAATTAATAATAATAATCTGATTTTCCTTTTTATTAAATAAGAATTTAAATATTAATTATTTAAATTGATTCACCAATACAAATAATCAAGTTAAATCATTGCTACCACCTAGGTTCGAACCCGGGTGGAGCAAGATTTTGTTTAATAGGCAATTTGGGCCCTTTCTACCGAAAATGCCCCTCCACCTTATTAATTAATTAATTACCATACTACCCTTAGCCTTTAAAAAAACCATTTTACCTCTAGACCCTCCAAACATAAGATTTCCCCTTTCTATGTCCAGTAAAGACTCATCTGAGTAAATGTTTATATTTGGGAGCCCTACATGGCTGAACCCAACCTTTCCTAGATAAACTAACTCCACAAGTTAGGTTCCTTGGATGTCGGAAGGGTTCAGAGGTCTGGTTCTACGCGCATCAATCTGTGTTAACCGGTTCTTATAGTAGGCATTTTAGAATCATTAAGCATTACTTAGCATAGTCATTTTTAGGGTTGTTACATATTCAAAGGTCATCAATCATATAAAATCACACATTGCATTTGAGGCATTTTAGATCAACATTATAATATGCTATTTTCTTTTTTATAGTGGCTATCTTGTTTTTTACAGTGAATCATTTGCTATCTAAATTGTGTAAATTGAATTCGGAATAGGATTGTCTTGTTTTTTACCATTTAAATACACCAAAAAAAAAACCATGTAGGGTAAGGTTAGAGCGTGGGGTGAATTTCCCATTCACCGCTTATATAAAATAGTCGCTTGGCAGTTTGACAACCTGCATCGTGGACCCATCGATGCGCAGTAAGTATATCGACGGGCCGTTCTGCTGGCCATTGTTTTGTTGTAAGGCTTGTCAACTTCTTTAATCATTCACCAGGCTATGTCCTGAACGATGACCCCCCATCCAGAGGGCGTCAGTAAACTGACGAGGCGTCATTTGGCTGAGTCAATTACACTGCCGAGGCAGTGTCTTGACAAACCTTTTGTTCCTTCTTAAGGGCCTCTTGCAAGACCCTTGGGGAGACATACTTTGACATTTCCAACGTAAATATGAAACTTTAAAATTCAAGGACCTTCAACATTAGTTTTACCCAAAACAATTACATGCAAAACCTTCAAACATGCTAGGCACACTCAATACACACACATTCATGTCTCAAGGGCCAACTTTTGAACGTCCTAGACGTTTGATGTCTTAACTTCATGAAACTCAACATTATGAATCTTAACATAACTATTACTCATACAAGGAATTCATAATCCAGTGAAACACATAAAATCTCATAAAAACACATTCGGCCCCAGTGATGACTAGTTGTCGATTGTCTTGGTTGTCCCTTGACGTTTGACGTTCAAACGGCTACAAATCACCAGTGCGTACTTTAATACACTTAATTAACTTGGTAAAAAGCTTATAGGAACAAGTTAGGCTCTATGAAACGTTACTCATTTTGGGGTCTAACCATATCCCCCACTTGGGAACATTTGTGCTCAAATGACACTTAGAAAACTTTCATCACAACAAGGACTTCAATGAATCATAGAGTAACTCCCAAAAGTCATAACATCATTGCATAGAAGTTAATACACCAAACATAAAAATAGCACAACTTCAAACCATTTAGCACTCAATGCAACACAAGCAAGCAAAACCTTTATTCACTCACTCGTTAATGCATCAAATAGATAGGCTCTTATCATGTTCATAAGAGGAATATCCTTATCCTAATCATAACATAATAATTACACTTCATTTTATTCAGATCTTATGTTGCAACCATATTTAAGTTACACTTAAGCAGTTTCAACAACACTCAAGAACAAGTAGGCACTCATACTCTATGCACATAGACTTAAGTTAAATATGTTGACAATTGATTCGTATTAGTTAAGTATAATTCAATCGACCATACTCAACCATACCATGCTAAGTTATGTTTTAGGGAAGAATGTCCTTCTCCTCAACACACATACATGTATCATGAGTTTATAGTCAAGAAAATCAACAAAGGCCAACATTACTGTAACATAAGAATTTATCAACTTTTAATCATGGCATCCTCAAACGTCCTTCCTAGTGAAGTCAAAATGATAATTCCCACCACACAAATCACAACAATAGGAAGACATGTCACGAAATTTCAATTTCTAGCTTATCACTAGCCTTCATAAACATGCAACATATAGGGAATGTCTTACAATTTATAGGCACACACAAGTACAATTAGCTGAACATTCCTTCTCTTTCAAGAGTTAGACTATAACCTTACTTCCAAAATTATAGAAAACACAAACTTTTCAAGAGACTTAATATTTTTAATTTTAAAGAGACTCAATTTCTCATTATAAGGCTAAACATTACACATTAAGAATGACTTCAAACATGCTCCTTACCTTATCTCATGAAGTTAAATACACAACTAGCATATGAAGATGCACAATAAACTGAGAAAACATATATTTGATAAAAATTACTTTTCATGCACATTTAGAATCTTCGAAATATCCTTAAGATAATGTCAATCAAGACATACCAAACATATTGAGGTCACGCAATTCAAACTTTATGCAAGACTCTTATCATGAAAATATTTAGTAACAATTCATTCGTTTCAAGCCCTAGTAAGAATAAAAGGACAAGGTAGAAATATCTACAACCTTACTTCTCACATCACCATCCCCCACATAGGGTAGACCCAATTAAGAGTAACTTAACCCAACCTCAGGAGGATGTTAACTTATCAACCTTCATTTTCATCACTTAAAAATTATTATCACTTTAGAAGGAATTATAGTAAGTAAACATAGGAACACCAAGGCTTTCTAAACCTTATCATCAAGGCAATATATCCCCCAATTTTAAGTTAGGTCATACTACCCAACCACATAAGATTTTTATACAAGACAACAGACACCAAGGTCATACAACATTACTAGAAATAATAGAGGTGACTTAGACATAATGCCTTTTTCTTTTCTTTAAAAATTAGAGTTAGGTATTTTCTAGGTCAATCAAACCCACATCATCACCCTAAAAGGACCATCATGCTACAATTAATTCTAAGACAAAGCCAATACAAATGACTGCAATCCATGTAAAGAAATCATGAAGGTTCACACATATAAACAGAGTCAACATTTGAACCATTGTACGTATACTTAGGTTAATTCTTCCATAGGAAATCACTTAGCATTTTAAACTCAAATCATAATATTAGGCTAATATAATGCAAAACCATATAGTATCATACCATTCGATAAAGAAACTCATTTTAGCTATAATAACTTCCAACGTGTTTTAACTATATCTTGACATACATTTCTCCACATAACAAGCCATTTCATATAGATCTCATATTTAAATCTACAAAGGACATCAAATCATCAAAGGATACCAAAATCCACCTTCACATATACTCATGAAACCCTAAAACCAACATAATCATAAAAAAACTCACCTTTTCTCCCTACCATCTCATCAAAGCAATAGCATCTAAAAGACCACGGGAGAAGAAAATTTATAGAGAGAGATCCTCTAGAGTTAAGTTCTGTGGCACGACATGAGAATGATGAAGAAGGGATACTATATCATACTATAGTCTCTCGCTCAAAGATGTGTCGTGACTCACACCAATGATGGAGACTCTACAAGACGTGTCAATATGAGAATTTTAAGACATAAAACCACTTTCATAAACCTCATGCTCTGATGCCACATCCGTCACGACCAAGGAGCACCCCTTAGAAGTAACATGGTGCACTTGACCTCTCGGAGGTCTTATACAAGCCCATAGTCATCATTCAAAGCATTTTCATATGTAAATTTAGCGGAAAATTTATATTTTTTCATAGAACATCATATGCTAGGAACTTAAGTTCATATATGTAAAATATTGATGTACATATTTAGACTAGTCTCTTTTTGCCATCCTAGACTCAACATCATAAGAATACTGTAGGGACATGGCCCTTACAACATAATCATAAGTATATAATTACAAGACATTAAACGTATATTTACATAGGACATCCTTGAATATTAAAGATTCCTTTTTGCTTGAGCTTGGGAAACACGTAACACGATCCTCAATCAATGACATCCTGTTAAGTATCCACAACCTACATTTTGTGTAAAAAGTAGCGAAGAATGGATTTAGTAGAAGAATGCTCTAAGTATGGCAACCCTGAAAAAACATGCATTCAAAATTGACATTTTATTTAAAATGCCTTATTCATGCCTTTTTGAGAAATCCTCATAAAACTTTGATACAATAGAATTTATATAATCCACATTCTTTATATAGGCATATTCAAAGGCGATCAATCATATAAAATTACACATTCAATTTAAGGCATTTTAGTGCCACATTACAATAAACTATTTTCTTCTTTACAGTGGCTATCTCAATATATAGTGAATCATTTGCTTCACATTTACTTATTCGTCCAAGTAAACCTCGAGTGGTACTTAGTGCAATGCATCACCTTATGGACACAAGGAAGTCATACATATAATATACATAATCCAACATACCATCATGGAAGTATAGTACTTTATAGGACACCTGCAAGTATATGACCTTAAAGGAATTACTAGTAAACAATAATCAATCACCTTACTCACAATCCTATCCTATGTGCACTAGTGCAATGTACATATGAAGCCTCATAATCTCACACATACTTCGTAAACCTATCACAAGATAATAAGCATCAAAACATTCTTCAAACTTCAAACATAATACCTTTGTCAACTACATTATACCCAAATAGGACCTTCATCACATAGTCAATAAGACAAACATCATACACATAAGGAAAGCCCTCATCCTACTTACGTAGTGCATATAATAAGATACCACATCACATATATCAAATAGGAGTCATACAATGCACATCTTCATAAAAAGTAGACAAATACTACAAAGTCATGTAGAAGAAACATGTACATAGACACATGAATTAGAACACATTCCTAGGACTTCCCTTAAGAGCCACTTGTGAAATGGGTGAAGTCTCATACTCCGACCTACACTAAGACACTACCCTTAGGTTATCATAGTTAGGGTCCTTATTTTACTTCCATTGTCAATTTTACTTTACGGACACTATATTCTTAACCGACACTAAGACCATGGGTTCTAAATAGAATTTGGTGTTCTAGATCCTTACACAAAGGTAATGTGTTCTTACCTAGCAAAGATAGAACATTAACACATTCTAGCATACTAAGTGAATTCACTTTCTAGATCCTATGTCGAAAGCATATTTATGGAACGTGGATATATACATAACCTATTGGAGCATCATATCATGAGAAAACATGGGTGAGTATTCCTCAAGGAAAGTCAACACCTCATGTGGAACCATAAGTGAATGTTTTTCCAAGGGAAGTCAACACCTTATGAGAACCCAATGGTGAATCTTCCCCCAAGGGAAGCCAACACCTCTCACTGTCAAATTAACGCGGTGATAAGCTAAGTTACCTCTATTATAAAGGATTTTATTAATATTACATACAAAATGTAGGCTTTAGGAGAGTCATATCCTCAGATACTTAGCTCATAGGTCATAGATGATAATTCATCAACCTATATCATGTGAGAAACCCTTTCACATGGACGTAGCATATGTAAGAACCTATCTAGTTTAGGGTACACTTGAGCACACCTTACAAGGAAACTTCCATTGAATATATTATCATACATGTATGTAAGTGTATACTTATATGTGAGTAAACCTTTCACATAACACATAAATGTCACATGTTCATATATCAATGCACAAGTCTATAGGTATAACGATATGAACATTCCTTTCATACCAACACTGTGAGACACTATGAATTTTCACATTTCATCATATCATATACTTAACATCATACCATATAAGTCATATTCATAACATTTTCATACAATCCGATGCATGCACTTAGAAGACCAACTTAGGAACTATCCTTTCTAGGCACACATGTGCAATGCATAAAAAATGTTACATACCCTTTCCCATTGTATTAAACCTATCAAGTCATCCTACTGAATGATATATCATACAACATCATAGAATAGATAACATAGTACAAGAAACATTTATTTCAAGACCTACAACATCTTTCCAGTAAGCTCTAGTAGTTATGCACCTATATTAACTTTACTTCACACATATCATTATAGAACCTCATCATAGGAAGTACATATATATAAATTTAACAATCCGTTGACATGCCCATAACATTAGCCATACAACCTAGATCATAGCTTAAATAGTAAACTAGACATAGGCTTCACATAGGTTGATCGTCACCATCACACATTCATAGTATAATTTCCTTCAAGGCCATGTTCAAATCACATATATATTTAAAATAAATTAAACAACCCTACCATAATTTGACCATACCACACAATGCCATAGAAGGCAAATTCTATCAGCAATCCTATAAAAAAGTATAAAGAAGTGAAATACAACAATTCTTACCAATCCTTTTAGCCGTTGATCATCATTGATCAATACTAATATTTCATCAATAATTCAAGTATAGGTCAATAATTGCAAGTATATCTTCATAGACGATATCATATATTCATTCCATATAGAGTCTATATTAGAGTTAATACGAATCTATAAGAAGTAGAGATTAAGTTCTTCAAGTATGTATCCACATTGGAACAACATGTAATTCATAATCATTATAGATTATAGACAGTATCTAATGTATAATTACTCATATACAAAGTCATGCATAATCTACTATAAGATCATGCTACTAACATCTATACTACATCATCGATTTACTAGCAAGTAGAAAAACATATATCACTTACAAATCTCCCTTGATTTGATCATCAATTATCTAGACTCATAATTCATCAAAAATACACATATAAGGCAGTAGTTAAAGAGGAAATAACATGAGCAAAATCCCACTACAATTCCCAAGAAATTGATATTATAGTGAATAACATGCTTTAACAATAAACAGGAAAATAGAGATCAAGTCTTTAATACTCAATCCATATTGGACCAACAATACATTATTCATCATTACATGATATCAAGGGAAGTATCTAAACATCAATTTGACATAATTGAATCACATAAAAATCTAGCTAGAATCAACATCAAAAGATACTACATTATAGAGTAGCCTTATTCAAACCTTTAAACCTTCATGCTCATAGATAACTAATAAAAAATCCACCATAAATACACATACCAGATAGTATATATAATCAATTGAACGAGCTAGAATCATAATTCAATCGATATACATTACACATCATAAAACCCACACATAGGCTAATTTGAGACTTTGAAGAGAGCATGGGTTCATCATGAAATTCGATTAAAATTCACATTAAAATCAACATGTTAACTTTAATTCATCATTAGAAAGCCTTTGAAAACATTTTGAGAAAGACCCATGGATAGATTCAAGAATAAGAGATTTGATCATATTTTCTCGCTGAAAACATTGAGATTAACTCTCTAGACGGAAGTATAATATGAGATGAAGGATCTTCATACCTTAATGTAGAAGGAAATATCTAAAAATTGATGAATAATCCATGGAAATGCAAGCTTCAAGATGTTCTTGAGCTTCACCGTCAATGGAGGTTATAGAGAGTATTTTTGAAGAGAAATTGAGTTTGTGTAAATTTAATTGGGAATGGGTTTTTCACGTTTTTTATCACTAAATACACCCAAAAAAACCAAATAAACAATGTAGGGTCAGGTTAGCACGTGGGGTGAATTTCCCATTTACCCCTTAAATAAAACAGTCGCCTGGTAGTTTGACACAACCTGCATCTACGAACCCATTGACGCCTACTAGGTCTATCAAAGGACCATTCTACTGGCCTTAATTTGGGTCATATGATTTTCAACTTCCTTAATACTTCACCAGGCTAAGTACTGAACGACGTCCCACCATTGACGGGGCGTCAGTCAACTGACGAGGCATTGTTTGCCTGAGTCGATTGGATGTGTGGGCCTCTTGTAGGGCCTTTGGGGAGTTGTACTCAGATGTTTCAATTTTAAATATGAACCTTAAAAATCAGGGACCTTCCAAATCATTTATACCAAAAACAATTACACCCAACACCTTCAAATATGATAGGCACACTCAAAACACACACATGCATGTCGTAAGGGCTAACTTTCAAACGTCTTGGAATTTTTACATATAACCTTCATGAAACTCAACATTATGCCTTTAAACATCATTATTACTCATATAAGGACTTCATAAGTTAATGACCCACAAGAAAGCTCATAAAAACACATAAGGCCCCTTTGGTAACTAGTCTTTGAATGTCTTGGTCGTCCCATGACATTTGACTTCTAAATTACATAAATAATTTAAAATCACCCATGCATGCTTTAAAACACTTAATTAACATGTTAAAAATCTTAGGCAACAGTGAGTCTCTATACATACTAATTCAATTTGGGGTCTTTAACTTTCCTTCACCCACACATCCGGATCCAACTCATTTTCTTTCTTCTTTACATGAGTCTTCTTGAAAATCTCTGAGTCAATGGAGTGTGTCCCAAATTTTTTCTATAATAAAAACTAAAATTGATAATGATATACATTAATCAATTAATTAATTATCTAATAGTTTAAATTAGGAGTTACCATATCTCTTGGATTGTTCCAGAAAACTTTCTACTTTCGATGACCAACGATCCACCCTTAAGACTACCTCTAGCCGTTTTGACTTGGTCTGATATTGACTTTTACTTTTATGTGTTTATATATAGACTCAATTTATCAAAATCATGATGAAACATCCACTACGAGTGTTGAACACAATCCCAAACTTTCTTTATCCATAAAAATGATGCCTTCCTCCAAATATGGTCGTAATGACATGATTGTTCCTTGGATCCCAAGTACACACAGTCTGAAACGAAATAACTACAATTAGATTGATAGTAAAAAAGTAATATATACTAAACTTAACTAAAAATATATATAAAAAATATATACGTTAAAGTTATTAAACATGTTTTGTCATATACTATTGGAATCTAGCTCCAAGAGTGATAAGCTTGTGCATATAGTCTTGTAACGTAGTCCGTTCAAGCCTGGGTAGCATCCTGTGCCAATGGTCACTAGAAAAACACATACTCCCTCCGCCCCTTTTGATGTGGCATGATTTTACTAGTAACGAAGTTTAAGAAATAATAAAGACTATAAAATGTTTACCAAATTACCCTTTAAGAAAGTAAATTCACTTTTCTCTCTCTTCATAAATGAATTGCAGTACCATGTTTAAAATAAGTGGGATGAGCAAGGGTAAAAAAGGAAATGTAACTTTCAATACTTACCATTTAAGGAAATGTGACATTTTATTAGGATTGACCAAAAAGAAAATGACGCTACATAAAATAGGACGGTAGGAGTAATAAATATGTTAGTTTTTGAATAATATATTTAAATATAAGAAATACATAGAATAAACGAACAAATAGATAACAAACAAACTTATAATGAGCCATCCTACTCAATCATATTCTACAAAGTCTGTCCTTGTTGACAAGAATTAGATTAGGCATCTTATCATCTTGCTTAGCACTAGGTCAAGCTCTAGATATGGGTCATACATTAGGATACACATAACGCTGAGTCAATGGAGGCGTACCGTCTATAGAATCTGACTTCTAACTACTAGAATCTACAATCCTCATGGCAGATAACTGAGGAGAAAAACCTGTGGGAGATATAGTACCTAACGATAACGGTCGTGCTCGAAGAGTAGCCTTTAAAATTAGGTCCGCGTAAATTAGTGAAGACAATTCCTAAGAAATAGAGGAAGCACCTACAGCTCAACTGAGCCTTCATTCTGGATCAGTCTTCTCCTTTAGATCTGAGTGCATAAAAACGATTCCTCTTTAGAGAATTAGGATCCGGACCACCATGAAGAGCATGGTTGACCTCCTTCACTTTTTCCTTGAGGTTAGGGTTATCTCTTATCTTATGACCCTTACTACCACACCCAAATCAACCATCCTTACAAGCAAGACACTTACCAAGTGTTGTTTCCAATAAGTAGCACAACTAGACCTCTCAAAACCATGGCCACCTCCTTGGTATTTTTTGTTAGAAATCCTATCCTTGTTCCTCATGGAAGAGTAATGACAATAGGACCTCTTCTTAGACTTGAGTTAACTTGGTTTATCCGAGCAACTCTTCCCATGTCTACTTATCTTTCTAAGCTTGGACTCCACAATTTGTTGATCATACACCATGATACTAGACATATCCATATATTTAAGGATTATTGTGGTACGACACTCTTTTTCCACTAAGCTAGATATCCCCATTACAAATTTATTCATTCTATCCCTAGGTTGGCTACCAAGGTTGAGGCATACATAAAGAATTGGGTGAATTTTTGAGAATACTCCATCACACTAATAATCCGTTGATGAAGGTTCATGAATTCAACAAACTTTCTCTCCCTCAACTCCTAGGGGAAAAATCTACCAAGAGAAGACACTTTGAACAATTCCCAATCTACCTGACCTTACGTTAAGGGTATCATCCCTCCATTAAACCACACTTGATACACATCTTTGAGTTTATAAAATACTAGATCTACTCTCTCACTCTCTCTAGGACTTAGAGCCAAAGTATCCACCATTTTGAATACCTCATCTATGAAGTCTTGTGGATCTTTATCAACCTTAGATACATGGAATATATGAGGGTTAATTCTCATGAAATACCATATTCTAGAAGTTGGAGTACTTGCATTTTGTTTAGGTCCAACTCATATGTTAGCTTTGCCAACCACATGATTTGTGACAACTTGAGCTTAAGTCGTCATGATGTAACACTCCAAAAGTATAAAACCTAATATAGAGTATCACATGAGTATCCAAGGGCTGTAATTATGTTTTAATGTCAATATTAATCCATAAAAGTCATTTAGAAAGTTTAACAGTCAAAACATGAAGGACAGTCCAAGACGTCCGAAGACTAGTGCAAAAGGTGCTAGCGTGCCTTAGCATATTTGAGGGAGTTTTACGAGTCGGAATTTGATAATATTTGGTGTTAAAGTGGATGAAACGTATTAGAGTTTGTTTAGGTTCGAAATTTTGTGGTATGAATCCCCAATGACTCTCAAAGAATCCTTATGGAGGACACTTGAATTCTGGATAAAAGATGTCTTGAGATAGTAGCCATCGACGGTTGCAGGCTACGAGGCATGACCTAATCGATTAGGCATTGATGGGGACCATTGATTTTCACTTATAAATTTTGGCAAAAAGGTTCCATTTTGGTTACTCTCTGACCAAAATAATGATTGTACATGATGGAGAGGGGTCCTGGCCGTTGACTTAAGTTTTAATTAGATAGTTTAATCAATTTAGTTAGTTAGTGGGTTAATTAGTGTTTAGGGGTAAGTTAATAGGTTAGTTAATTCACTATCTAACCTACCCTATATCTAAACACAACTTAACACCTATCAATTTCCAAAACACAATTACTCTTCCTTCTCTCTACTGTCTCTCTCCCAAATAAAATAACTTCATTGAAGGGCCATCTCAAGGCCTTAGGGCAGCAAGACGGGTTCTTTTCTGGATCATCCTTCAATGATTAACAAGGTATGGGATCCTTTAACCTTTGCAATTCCTTTCGCCAAAGGGTTCTTCCAAAACTTATTTCCAAAAGATGAGTTTCATGTAGGTTTATTTCTATTACAAAATTGATCCTCTAAATTGCATTGTCTATGGTTTTTTTATTATGCTTAGACTATGATGTATTACAATTCTGTTATGCTAGTTCTTGATGAGTTAACTTATGTTGTGGAATATATAATGAAATTGACCCAACTCCGTAACCCTAGGTTATATAATAGTGATGAATTGATGTGTAGTGATTCAATTGACATCATTATTATGGTATTAGATACTATTTTATGATGATAATGCATCCATTATTGGGTTGAATTAGATGGTTGATGGTAAACCTTAGATTATGGCTTGTGAAGGAGATTGGGATAAGTCTTGTGATCTTAAACCTTTACTCCAATTGTGATTACTCGTGTTTCATGATGATGTTATGATGAAGTATACGTTATGATGAGATTTATTAGGGTTGGTATGATGTTGAATAGAAATGTCTTGATTTATCACTTGTGTCTATTGGTTAAGATGTAAGGATATAAGGTTGGTGAGGAATTGCCTATGTGCTTTATTATGATATGGTGATGTAAATGTTCAAACCTCACATGTACAAATTGTATTGAAAGGATGGACTCACACAATTCTAATTGAGATATGACTATGACTATATAAGAGGTAGACCCTATAACCTAAACTAAGTTTTGATTATTAATAAAAGTCATTTCTAAAGGGACTCTACCTTAGCACCGAGTGAACTAGAAGTGAAGAGAGTCCCTTCACACATAGGGAAGGTAGGTTCAGTAATGTACTCATGAGATTGGAGACCGTAATTCATGTAGCACAAAGAGTCCCAAATACATCTCCTAGTTCTTGAACGTGTTGCCCCTATAGGAATACTATCTAGTGGATTCACAGCGATGCTATGTTCATGTTTTGTTACTACTTTTGCAAGTAGTCCACTTTTTGCGGTGTAGGGTTCTACTTAGATCATGCGGTATATGTTAGTTAAGTCTAGATTTTCATGATAGTAAAATGAAGTAATAAAGCAAACTCTAATGAGGATAACTTGATGGGTTTGACTTAGTCTAGGTAGGGGTATGGACTCTACCTATACATTTCTCTAGTTAGCCTTGAGGGAAGTCTTCGTGGGATGCTCTTATGTTTTATGCTTCTATAAATTGAATGAAATGTAAGATTTGACTTTTTATGTTAATGACACTATACGATGTTTGTTTCTTGTATGAACATGCTAATGGTCTATATTGCTAAATTTGTTAAGATTACTATTGATGCTATGTTATGTGATTGTAGGCATTGCTTATGTATCTTTGTTGGGTTTACATTATTGAGTAAGTTATGGGGCTTTACTTGGTTATTGCACTTGTAGACTTGATGGGGTTATGATTAAGGGTATTGTATATGTTTTTATGACATAAAATCTTATATCTGCTTTGTTGATATAATATGAGGTTGGAGTTGTGTTGGTTAAGGTTCTAGTCTGATATTAATCATGTTGACTTGGTTATACTTGATGTTGTTGGTCTTGTGTTAAATATACTGTAGTCTTAGTGAATATCTGGTAATTTTCCTATACGAGTTATTGATTGTGCATAAGGCTTTTCAAATTAGTTTAGCATGGTTTTGAACAGATGCTCTATAAGCATGATTTGGATATTGTTTGTGCATATGGTACCATACTTAATACAAGTGATGTTCAAACCCCATTTCTCTCTTTTTTCCCAACATTTTAGGTTTAGGTTGTTGAACTGTTCGTGACCACTTTGAAGGAAAGATTGGATCATTTATCCAAGTGTGGGTATGTCCTCATATTCCAAGGATGATGCCTTTCTATCACCTTACTATGTTAGATTGTTATAGTCTAAATACAATTATTTCACTCTTGTTGATTCAAGACATTGTTGTAATCCCTAAGTGGAACTTTAACATTTGTGTACGGGCTATGCCCGTATTTTTCTATTCCGTTTAGATGGTTTAGTATGAGACATACCTATTAAGACTATCTTATGTATGTTTCTTATATGTTTCATAAAATTAGAAGACTGTGTAATATTCTTATACAAGGAGTCTATGTATACTCGCTATAAATATGTTATGTGTTAGCGAGAGTTGTAAGTAAACCTCATGAAGTAGTTGTAAATTAAATTTTTTTAATTTTCCGCAGTTTCTAACCTATGAATGTAATTATGAATGCTAAAAGGCTAGTTCGAGTCCTCTTCGAGGATGACACTGGCGGTTAGGTCTAGGGGTTACTTCCTGGATATGATAAATTTTGTATCAGAGAATGAGGTTGAATATGCCTAGAATTGATGTCTCACTAAACCACATCTATGTAGATTATTATTTACAACTGTTAAGAGCACCACCTTTATGAATGAGAGACTATATGATGTTTAGAAAACTCTCATCTCCTTGTATTCCTATATAATGCCTCTGAAGTCTTGTTATCTGCTTTCACCTAAACCGTGTATCGTGGTTATAGGCATGAATACTCGAAGAGCAGTTTCTAGCAAGGCCGAGGAAGAAATGGAAAATGTGGGAGTTCATGACGACCAAGTGCCTCCACTTGAACAAATTTCTATGGGTGATCAAGTTCCGTTGTTCCTCCAATGATGACTGATGGATAGATTAGTGCAGCCTTTCTAATTTTAGCTCAATCCATGACCTCTCAAGCGAATTCCGTCACTTCACACGTACAAGCTATGATTTCCCAAGTAAATAGGGAGATTTGACCTCAAGAGCCTCAACATGCTTACACTATGGACTCACGTTTGAGAGACTTTACAAGAATGAATCCACCTATGTTCTTTGGGTCAAAGTTGAATGAGGACCCTCAATATTTCCTCGATGAGGTCTATAAGATTCTCTATACTATGTGTGTAACCTCAATAGAGATAGCCAGGATGGTGGCCTATCAACTCAAAGATGTGACCCAAAGTTGGCACACACAATAAAAAGATAATAGAGCACTAGGGGGTGGTCCGGTAATTTTGGAGACCTTCAACAGGGTTTTTATTGATAGATTCTTTCCTAGAGAGATGAGGGAAGATAAAGTTGAAGAATTCATCAACCTTTGTCAAGGAGGTATGACTGTACTTGACTTTTTATTGAAATGTACTAAATTGTCCAAGTATTATCCATCCTTGGTGTCAAACCCAAGGAAAGAGATACGTCATTTTCTTATGACTTGGTTGAATAATGTCATTCGCCTATGCTTCCTGATAACATGAATATCTCTCGACACATGGTTCATGCTCAACAAGTGGAAGAAACTTGGTTAAGGAGAAAGAATAGGGAGGCCAAGTAGGAAATATCTTAAGAAGGTTGTTCTTCTAAGGGTACACTTGAAATTCAAGACAAGCCTAGGTTCAAGATGAGGTTTTCTAATCATGTTCCTTCCAAACTTCCCAAAGCTCATGATGATAGGGTGTATAACCCTAAGACATAAAAGGGAAGAGGTACTACTTCACCAAGAAAGAAGCCAACTTATGGAAAGTATGGCAAGATACATTATGGTGATTGACTTGTTGGGACATATAATTGATTTGGGTGTGGAAAGAGTTTCCATAAGGTTGTGGATTGCCCTAATTTAAAGGGGAAAGACAAAGAAAGTGGGCAATATCAAGCTAGTTGTTCTAATAGGGATACTGCAATGAAAAATCACTTTTATGCTCATCTCTCTAAGGGTGAACAAGAGAGTTCTCTAAATGTGGTGACTGATATGTTACAAGTTTCTCTACTGATGTTTATGCTTTACTTGATCCGGATGCTACATTTTTTGTTACTCCCTTGATAGATACGAAGTTTGATGTTTTGTCAGATATCCTAAATGAACCTTTCATGGTAACTACCTTGGTAGGTGAGTCAGTGGTTGCAAAGAGGTTATATAGAAATTTTCCTATAATGTTTTGCAATAGAGCTACTTATGTTGAATTAGTAGAAGTTGATATGGTCGATTTAGATGTCATCTTGGGGATTGATTGGTTGCATGATTATTTTGCTTCCATTGATTGTAGAACAAGAATTGTCAAGTTTACTTTTCCAAATGAAATGTCTTATAATGGAAGGGGGTTCCTAGACGCCGTATCATTCCGTGTCTAAAGGATTACAAGATGATTTGAAAAGGGTGTTTATACAATATTATAAGAGTCAAAGATTTAGACTCCAAAAATCCTCCCATTGAGTTAGTCCCTTTAGTGAGAGAATTTCCAGAGGTCTTTCCTAATAATTTTCTTTGAATCACTTCCAAACAGGAAATTAATATTGGTATTGACTTGCTACCGGATACCAACCCCATTTCAATTCCTCCTTAATGGATGCCTCCGGCCAAATTGAAAGAGTTTAATGTTCAACTCAAGTACTTACTAGACAAAGGTTTCATAACACCTAGTATTTATCCATGGGGTGCACCTGTATTATTTGTGAAAAGAAGGATGGATCCCTTAGAATGTGCATTTATTATATCAAACTCAATAAATTCACTTTTAAAAATAATTATCCTCTCCTTCGTATCGATGCTTTGTTTGATCAACTCCAAGGGACAATCCTACTTTTCTAAGATTTAATTGGGATCGGGGTATTACCAACATAGGGTGAGAGGTGAGGATATACCAAAATCAACATTTCGTACTAGATATGGTCTCTATGAGTTCTTAGTAATGTCCTTTGGTCTCACTAATGCCCCGACGATATTTATGGATCTTTTGAATAGGGTGTTTTGAAGTTACCTACATTCATTTGTCATTGTCTTCATATACAACATCTTGGTATATTTGGAAAATGAGGGTGAACACATGGATCATTTGAAGGTGGTGCTGCAAGTGCTTAAGGAAAACCACTATTTGCCAAGTATAGAAAATGTGAGTTTTGGTTGATCTAGGTGATGTTTCTTGGTCATATAATCTTTAGTGAGAGGGTTGAGGTTGATCTAAAGAAAACTGAGGCGGTCAAGAATTGGCCTAGACCATTGACTCGAACCGACGTTAGGAGCTTTTTGGGTCTAGTGGGATATTATAGGAGGTTTTTGGATTATTTTGCGTCCATTTAAACTCACTTGACTACCTTGACCCAAAAGACAATAAAATTTGAGTGGTCTGAGGCATGGGAAAGAAGCTTCCAAATCTTTAAAGAGTTGCATACCTCCGCTCCGGTGTTGATGACCTTATCGGAGGTTACAAAGTGCTTAATCATATATTATGATGCATCCCAGGTTGTCTTTGGGTGTGGCCTTATGCATCTTGGGAAAGTATAAGCTTATGCTTCTAGACAACTTAAGGTGTATGAGAAGAATTATCAAACACATGATCTTTAGTTAGCGGCCGTGTTATTTGCAATAATAATATAGAAGCATTATTTGTATGGTGTCCATATGGATGTGTATACCGACCACAAGAGTCTTCAATATGTTTTTACTTAAAAGGAGTTAAATCTCTAACAAAGAAGGTGGTTGGAATTGTTGAAATATTACAACATTAGTACTCTCTACCACCCCAACTATGACAACGTGGTTGCGGATGCTCTATGTCGTATGACATGGGTAGTGTGTCTCATGTAAAAGAAGCCAAGAAAGACCTAGTGAAAGATGTTCATAGGTTAGCTAGATTGGGTGTTATATTGGAAGTTTCTCCAAATGGTGGTTTTATTGTCCATCATTACTCCGAATCTTCTTTGATGGTTGAGGTGAAGTGTAAGCAACACCTTGATCGACCATTGATAGAGTTTAATTAGTCAGTTCTTGGTATCTTAATGAGTCATTCTCCTTGAGGGGGGGGGGGGATGGTGTCTTGAGTTATCAAGGAAGGTTGTGTATACCCAAAGTTGATGACATAAGAAACCGTATTCTTGAAGAAGCTCATGTTTCCCTTTATTCCATTCATCAGGGTTATACAAAGATGTATCATGACCTTAAAGATGTGTTTTGGAGGGAAGGCTTAGCGGAATTTTTTTTCAAAACGTCCAAATTGCCAATAAATGAAAGCCGGACACCAAAATCCAAGTGGGTTACTTAAAGAAATACAAGGTGCCACTTTGAAGTAGGAATATGTTAATATGGAATTCGTGGCACATTTGCCTCGTACTCAAAAGAAACATGACTCCTTATTGGTGGTTGTGAATAGGTTGATCAAATCCGCTCATTTTATTCTTGTCAAGTACACTTACTCGGCGGACAACTATGCAAGGTTCATCATATATGACATTGTGTGTCCCCATTGTATTCCTTTATCCATAATATGGACAGGGGTGCACAATTAACATCTATGTTTTGGAGGTCATTCCAAAATGTGTTGGGTACAAAGGTGAAGCTAGGCACCGCTTTTCATCCCCAAACGGATGATCAAGCGGAGCATACTATTCAAACTCTTGATGAAATTTTTAGATAATGTATAAATGATTTGAAGTGAAATTTCAATACACATTTGCCTTCGATTGAGTTCTCTTATAGCAATAGTTACCATTCAACTATATCCATACCTCCTTTGAAAGCCTTGTATGGTATGAGATGTGGATATCCATTTGGATGGTTTGAAGTGTGTGAGTCTTAATTCTTGGGTCCCAAATTGATTTATGAGACGTTGCATATAGTTCATATGATAAGGAACCGATTGAAAACATCCTACAGCCGGCAAAAGTCTTATGCTTACCATAGGAGGAGAGACATTGAATTTTAAAAGGTGATAAGGTGTATCTAAAAATTTCACCCATGAAGGGAGTGGTGAGATTTTGCAAGAAAAGGAAGTTGAGTCCTCGTTATGTGGGTACTTATGAAATTTTTCAAGGGTTGGTAAGGTTAAATATGAGTTGAAATTACGTAGTGAACTAAGTTCAGTTCATCTGTTGTTCCATGTCTCCATGCTTAAGAAGTGTATCGATTATCTCGAGTCAGTTCTTTCTATAGAGGGTGTAGGTGTGGAAGAGAAATTCTCTTATGAGAAGGTTCCAGTTGAAATCATTGATAGAAAAGTGAAGAAGTAACATAAAAAGGAAGTGACTTCCGTAAAGGTGTTATGAAAAGCCACCTAGTTGCCGATGCAACGCGGGAGGCCGAGGCCGACATAAAGTACTGTTACCCTCATCTATTTGATAATTAAGGTTAGTGGTGCTTATTAATAGTGAAAATGATGTGTTTATTTGGAGCTCCATTGAATTTTATAAAATATGAAGATATATGCATTGCTATAGTATAAGCATGTCTAAAAAATGAAACTTATGTGAAAAATTCTCTTAGTTTTAACTTACACTTACTGTATACTTGGTATGTTGTTGGCTTTTGTGAAATGATATTGAGAATGTTGGTAGGTTGAGTTTTGTCATAATTGAATCTTTAACGATATGATGAGCTCATTTTCTTCTTGGAAGGAAATTCCTCATATTATGATTTTGAGATCTTATGTGTAGTAATTGAAGTTTTGAATTGCTATTTGTAAATTCCAATATGATTATTCTTATTTGAGTTGTAACTCATATTTGGTAAGTTGTTGTTGTTTGGGCTTCAAGTATTGAGTCTATCATTTCCTTGAATGATATAATGAGCTCATGTTGTTGTGAGAAGGAAATTCCTCATGTTGTGATTTTGACCTCTTATGTGTAGGTAATTTAAGTTAAAAATTGCTATTTTAAATGCCATTATGATTATATTGATTGAGTTGTAACTCATATTTGGTATGTTGTTGTTGGTTGGGTTGCTAGTATTGAGTCTATTTTATCCCTTCAAAAAGAATTTAGTGTCATTCTGGGTTAAATGTTCCCGTGGGGGGAGGAAAGGATGTTCTAACACTTCGAAAGTCTAAAACCTAATATGGAGCCTCACATGAGTGACCAAGGATTTTAAAACTTTTTTACGGTCAATGTCAATGTATAAAAGTCATTTTGAAAGTATTAGAGTCAAAACGTCAAGGAACGTCTACGACGTCTGGAGGCTAGTGCAAAAGGTGCTAGTGTGCCTCAGCCTATTTGACAGAGTCTTAGGTGTTGGTATTTGATGATATTTTGTGGTAAGGTGTCTCACATGTATTAAAAAAATTTTAGGGTAGAAAATTCAGTGTACGGCTTCCCAAGGACACCTCAATAGGTCCTTGAGGAGGACAATGGCATTGTGGCTAAAAGTTGTCTTGATATAGTAGCCATCGGCGGTTGCAGGCTACGAGGCATGGCTTGATCAACGAGGCTTTGATGGCCACCGTGGATGGTCACTTAGAAATTTTTGTAAAGGGTCAATTTTGGTTAGTCTCTGACCAAAATGACGACTGTAGAGGACGAATGGAGGTCCTGGCCGTCGACTAACCTACGACTTGTAGGTCGGGGTCTCATAGGTTAGGATCATTGTTTTGCTTTAATGTGTTAATTCGATAGTTTAATTAAGTTATTAAGGGGGTTAACTAGTTTTTAGGGGTTGCTTAATTAGGTTAGTTTATTAACAATATAACCTACCCTAAGCCTAAACACAACTTAACACCTCTCAATTCCCAAACACAATTGCTCTTCCTTCTCTATACTTTCTATCTCCGAAAAAGCAGAACTGCATTGAAGGGCTAGGTAAAGGTATTATCGCAGCAAGAAGGGTGTTTTTCTCCATCATTCTTCAACAATTAACAAGGTACAAGATGCTTTCACCTTTGGGATTCATTTGCCCAAAGGGTTCTTGCAAAATTGATTTCAAAAAGACGTGTTGCATGTGGGTTTCTTTTTATTACGAAATTGATCTTCTAAATTGCATTGACTATGGTTTATTTTGATTAATATGCTTAAATTATGATGTATAGCGATTCTATTATGCTATTTCTTTGTGAGTTAACCTAGTTTGTGGAATAGATCATGAAATTGACCCAAGTCCTTAACCCTAGGTTATGAACTAGCGATGAATTGTTTTGTAGTGATTCAATTGACCTCATTATTCTAATAATTACCATTGTGTGATTATATTACACCCATTTTTGGATTGAAATGGATGATTTATGGTAACCCTTCGATGATGGCTTGTGAAGGATATTGGCGGCAAGTCTTGTGATCTCAAACCTTTACTTCAATTGTGATTAATTGTGTTAAATGATAAAGTTATATTGAAGTATACCTTCTGATGAGATTGATTAGGTTTTGTATGATGTCAAATTAAAATATCTTTATTTATGGCTTGTGATTGTTGGTTAAGATGTAAGAATATAAGGTTTGTGATGAATTTCCTATGTGGCTTATTATGATATGTTGATGTAAATGTGCTAAACTCATATGGGTGAATTGTATTGAAAGGACGTACTCACGCAATACAAGGGTTACATAAACTAAATTATTATTATTAATAAAAGTCATTTAAAAAAGGGACTCTAGCTTTGCACCGAGTGATGTACAAGTGAAGAGTGTCCGTTCCCGTAGAGGGAAGGTAGGATCACTAAAGTACTCATGAGATTGGACACTATAATTCATGTGTCATAAAGAGGGTCCTAAACACATCTCCTAGTTCTTGAACTATGTTGCTTCCATAGAAATACTAGCTAGTCGATCCACAAAGATGCTACATTCATGTTTTGGTACTACTTTCGTTAGTAGTCCACCTTCATTCGGTGTAAGGTTCCATGACACTGGATTCCATATTAGCTCATATGGTCTATGTGGGTTAAGCGAAGATGTTCCTGGATGTAAAATGAAGTAATAAAGCGAACTCCTACTAGGATGACTTGAGAGATTTGACTTAGTCTAGGTAGGGGTATGGGACTCTACCTATACAATTGCACTAGTTGGCCTTCAGGGAAGTCTTAGGGGTATGTTCTTATGTTTTATGCTCTTATAAAGTTAATGAAATGTATGCTACGTTATATGTTAATGATGCTACACGATGTTGGTTTCATGTACGAACATGCTAATGGTCTATATTGCTAAATATGATGATGATTACTATTGATGCCATGTTATGTGATGGTAGGCATTTCTTATGATTCTTTGTTGGGTTTAAAAAATTGAGTAAGGCTATGGGGATTTACTTGGTCATTGCAGTTGTAGACATAAACTCGTATATGTGCTTTGTTGATATAACATGAGGTTGGAGTTGTGTTGGATAAGTTTCTACTATTCTATTATTAATTTTGACTTGGTTATACTGGATTATGCTGGTCTTGTGTTGAATATGCTATTATCATAATAAAATATGTGGTTATTGTACTATATGAGTTCTTAATTGTGCATAAGGCTTTTCAAAGTAGCTTGGCATGGTTTTGAATAAATGTCCTTTTTATCATGATTTTGATATTCTGTGTGCATATGATTCCATACTTAGTACAAGTGATGTGTAACCCCATTTCTTCCTTTCCCCCCAACACTTTAGGTTCCGGTCGTTGAACGGTTCGTGACCACTTTTAAGGAAGGGTTGGATCATTTCTCTATGTATGGGTATGTCCTCATATTCCAAGGATGACGTCTTTATGCCACTCTACCTTTGTCACATTGTTATAGTCTAAAGACAATCATTTCACTTATATTGTTTCAAGACATTGTTGTAATCCCGAAGTGGAACTTTTCCATTTATGTAAGGGTTATGTACATATTTTTCTATTCCGTTTAGATTGTTTAATATGAGACATCCCTTTTAAGACTATGTTAGTCATGTTGTCTATATGCGGCATAAAAGTAGAAGACTATGTAATCTTTTTAGTCTATGTATACTTGCTATGAATATATTATGCGTAAGAGAGAGGTCTAAGTAAACCTCATGAAGTATATGTAGATCAAAAATTTATAATTTTTTACACTTTTTAACCTATGAATGTAGTGATGAATACTAACATTCTATTGCTAGTCCTCTCCGAGGAAGACAATGCCGGTTATGTCTAGGGGGTACTCCCGGATGTGACAAATGAGTTGGGTCAAGACCCTAAGAGCAGCCCTTATCTCTGCATTAGTCATATCCCCTTGAACATAGGGATCTTGAGGACCTTGGTCAATAGGAGGCATTTGGGGAACTTGAGACTCTAGCGGTTCTTGAGGGTCCTCTTGATTAACTATAGGGACCTGCTCACCACGGGGAGGGATCCTCTCATTAGATACTCTTCCCTTCTCCTTTCTTGCGGGTGTCCTCCTCATATTCATTTTCTATAAACATAAAAGAAGAGGTTGAGAAATACATCATATAGAATTCAACTCTATGGCACGACACTAGAGTAATGAAGAAAGTGAAACTTCTATCATCTTATACCCTCCTGCTCATGGATGTGGTGTGACTCACACCGATGAACAAGACTCTACTAGATATGGCTTGTGAGACTTGTGACTGTAAACTATTTCCCAAAACGTTATACTCTAATGCCAAGTTTGTCATGACCCGCAAGTACACCCTAGAAGAAGGGATCACTCTTGAGTCGTCACAAGGTATACTTTACCCTTTGGAGTTCTTGTACAAGCCTCTTACCTATCATTCATAAAATAAGATATGAAAAGTAGTGAAGAATTAAAATCGTTTCACAATAATAATTATAAGGTTTTTATAAAATACTAAGTAGTAAGTTTCATCGTCACAAGCAAACTTATAGATAGAACTTAAATATCTTAGAGTCACGACCCTTTACATTGAAAGAAAATACATATTATGTCTTATACAAGTGTTAATGAAAAACTAAGAAAACATAGACTATGTTTTCAAATATATAAGGACATGCTGAGTCTTGAGAGAGTCAACTACCAGGCTTTGCTTTCCACTTGCCGCCAACCTATACTAATAGAGTAATGAAAAGTATTGGGTTACTACAAAAATTGTACTATGTATGGCATCATGCAAACACACATATAAAAGGGACATTTTAGTTGAGATGAAGATATCATGCAATTTAAGTAAAACCTTCATGAACATAGTAATAAAACAACATATAAATCATTATATAGTACATAAGGTAAAACCTCCATAATTTTTAATAAATGACTAGACTTAACAATAGATTTATAAAAGCATTACAGTAAACTCTTTTAGTTAAATCTTACCGTGAACTCATTTCCTATGAAGTTTCCTTATCAAAATTTATCATTAAACACATTAAGGTAAAACATGAAGAAACCACCCATACAATCCCTTCAAGACTACGGAAGATAAGCTTACTTCACATGGGTAACAAACCAACATTCAATATCAAAGACAATTAAGAAACATAATTGAATTTTAGGAATTACATAAGAACCCTTCTCCAAGACAACCCCAAGTTACACATAGCGCAATGTGAAAGTATCATCCCATACTACAACCGTACCAAGTTCTCCTTGACGATTCCCATAGATTCGGCACCCCACACTCATCATTCAAAAATTCATCATACAAGACATAACCTTAACATGCTTTCTTGACATTAGACATTAAGCCACATAACTTCATTTACATTACATAATGACCATTCATAAATTTCTTATAAGGACATACCAGGACTTGCTCTAAGACCTACTTGTGCAATAGATATATAGCATCACATCCAAAAAAAACCCGTATGCAGTGCACCTTTTAGAAGACTTAGTTCATTACATTCTTTAGTGGGGCTAGCTTTAATAGACATAGATCATGAGAGCTAGACATGGAATCTTGATATTAACCCCTACCAGTTGAAAGATCCCCACTTTCCTAGGGTAGCGTCATTCATTAGCCTTTACATGGATTCTCCATTAGCTACTCCTATGCGGGCACATAGTAAAAGGATGAGGAGATTGCTTCTAAGTAACTCATTCTCTACTAACGAGGAGTACCCATATCAAGAGGTGCATTAGATACAACATCTTAATTTACAAAGTGTAACCATCCCTTTTTCAAATCCTCGGTGCTAAGAATAACTCCGCCAGGAGTCTTAAACATTAATATCTATTGGTTAAGGGATAACTATTGAACATCACATCTCAACTCACGAAGGGTATGGTTCTTCCAACCTATCTTAGAAAACTCTTGGGGATAGTTAGGTTGCTACTAAGCACTTCATCTCAACTCACGGAGAGTGTTCCACCCAAAACTCCCCCTTTTCATACTATCGCAATAGAAGGAATGGTCTAGACACTACATCTCTACTCATGAAGAATGTCCATCCTTAAATCTATCATTAACATTTATTATCTTCATTCATTCATTCAAAGTATGTGTGAGTACATGTGAACACAACTTCCACATAATCACCATTTTCATTTAATTGACTTCTAAATATACTCATACCTTACTTCATCATATTTTACACACTAGCATGCTTCACAATATCATATACTACACTTACGAATAACATCATCACGATACATGTTTCTATCTCGTTAAACATATCACACATAAACATCATAATCATTATTTCACTTCACATTTTATGCTTTCAAGGACATAATCAAAATACACACATTTTTACAATATAATCATGTACTTCAAGTAAACACCGTCACCAAAGGTTGAGCATACCACTCAAGAGCATTTCAGAAAAAGAGCTAAAAAAATTAACCAACTTACTATTCATCCAAGCTTTCACCACCTTTTCTCAATTTCTCCAATAATTCATCAAAAATAGAATTTAAGGCAGTAGGTAATCATAATATAACACAAATAGACACTTTGTAATAATTTTTAGATATATACCGTAAATCCACTTCATAAGCTAAAAGTTAGAAATATGTACGAGCATGGTTTCATTGGAGTTTTGAAATTAAAATAATCAACTAACACTCAACACATTTCAAACATTAAAAAGTTCTCATGCAAAGGAACTTGCTTAGAGCGAAAATAAGAAGTTCGAGTTTGTAAATCGTTTTTGAAATCTCTTTGAAGTGGCTCCTTGAATGAAATAAAGTTCAAGGATGAACTATCATATCTTAAATTTAAGAGATCCATGAAATTTCGTAAAGAACCTTGAAGTAGTTGGTATTCTTCATTGGATCTTGAAGCTTCTCTAATGGAGAATTTAAATTTACAGTGAGAATTTAGAGAGAAGGGAGAGCATGAAAATGTTGGATTCTAATTGGGTGTTGTGGTTTTTATTAGGGGTTATGGTATTTGATGACCTAAAATCAATATATAATATACCCCTAAAATACACAAAACACCCCTACATCAGTGGGACCTTTTTAAACAAATGAAACGTCAATTGGATCCACGAGCTATTATTCCTATCAGGGCAACATAATTCAAGAAGTAGGAGACATACTTGAGAACCTCTTTGTGCACCATGGCATTGCAATCTCTATGTCATGAGAACCATTGTGAACCTACCTTCCCACATGGAAGGCACATCTCTCATAACAAGTTCATTCGGTGCTAAGCTAAATAATCTTTTTGAATTATCTTTACGTTATTCTTAATCAATCATAGATTATTATATGTCATACTAGACTAAACCCCTTGTATAAAATATCATTTATCTTATTAGGTATTGCATTAGAATGTCCTTTCATTACAACCCATTATTTGTTACCATCATCATCATCAAAGTAAGGCACATAATTGATTAACAATAAATTTTTTAAAGTCATACCTATAATCTGACAATTCATATAGTCAAGACATTTAAATTACATTCATCATTCCATCACGTACTTGATCTAATCATATGTAATTCTTAAATTGAACATAATTGTCAAGTATAATCATCATAATTGAAGTAAGGATTCAAGATCACAAGGTCTTACCAATTCACCTTCAAAGCCTTCCGCAAGGTCATACGATCGACCCAACCATGTTCATCCAGCAATATACTTAATAACATAATATAATAGTAATCAAAACAAGACCTAAGTAAATTGTATTATCACTAGACAATTTCACATAAATCTAAGAGTTAGGAGAATAGGATTCATCATGTTTTAATCAAGAATTAGATTTAATACCAAAAATACATGACCTTAATCAGTCCATAAATGAATTAGGATAGTTAAAATAAGTCTAACAATCAACATATTTATCAATTACCATCAATTCATAAGCAAGATCCAAGATATGGGGAAATTGGAGAAAAGGACATGATCTTTACGAAATACTCCAAATGAACATCAATTATTCAACAATGTGCACTTAATTGTCCATAGGTAATTACAATTAGTTACAATTAATTATACAAGTTTAGAAGAAAACCCATTTATAGACCTTGGAATTGGGTGATTTACAAATCACCTTTGAATGGACCTCTTGGGGAAAGGAAACCCATGATTGAAGAATCCATACCTTACGGAGACTTAATCCACTAAATTTGAGTTGAAACATAGGGAATTTGGCCTTCTTTTTCAAGCTTCTTGGTTCCTTCAATGGAGGTTCAATAGAGAGACAAAGTAGAGAAATGTTAGAGCTTTTGGGTTTTGATTTGGGAATTTTATTTGAGTGAGATAACGTGAGGTAAAAATGATTCAAAATCATTATATAACCCTCCATTGAAATACTCAAAAGACCATTGACATAATTTTACTTTTTAGAGAAGTCAAACTTGAATTCCAAATTTTAAATTATTTGTTTCGAAACAAGTTCGCGACGTAAAGATGTTCGCTCAATATTTTATTAAGTCCGCTACATGTCTTTGACGCGGACAAAAATTTTGTTCCTTGTGTGACCATGTCCGCGACGAGGAGACACTTCTACAAAGGCCAATTTGACTGCTTCTTTGGCAGCTTGCTTGGCAAAGGGTGGGGTCCATTCAAAGACAACTAGGGCGGTCCTTGGGGGGTCGGACCAGGACGTTTTCACCTTATATACATTTTTTAAACTATTTAAAGTATTTCTACAAGTTTAAGACGTAATGAAACACTTGCAAATCTTCACAATACCTAAGGACGTTTTACTAGTTTAGTTGCACTAGTTTTCGGACGTCTTGGATGTTTCTTGACATTTTGACTCTAACAATTCCTAGCTAGTTTTAATACATTATGTTAGGCTTAGAAACAGTGTTTTAACGTTTAGTTCATCATGTTAGGCTGTATATTAGGTATTGGACTTTCGTATGTTACATTTTCCCCACATTGGAACATTCTTTTATAGACAGAATATGACTCAAGACTAGGAGACAACCAACTACAACAACAACAACAATATAAAATTATCATGATTCACATCCCATATGAGTACTTCTCAACTCCATTCAACATAACATGACATTACAGATAGTAACTCAAATCACAACACATAAGAGCTCAATATTTCATAACACATTATGAGGAACTACCTTTTAAACTTCCATATGAGCTCAATGACATTGAAGAGTTACCATGCTATTTTTCTCAAGACAACATCAAAATATCAAATCTCAAGAAGGAAAAACATATATTTCATATTAGTACAAGTTAACACAAAAGACCTTTTTCATGTAAACTCATTTCGACATAAACCTTCTCCGAAATCTGTACATACTTAGAAGATAAACAAAATTCATATTATTCGTTATTTTCATTATTATTAGGAATGACTAACCTTAATTAGGAAAATGATAAGGTTAACAAAACTTCATGTTGGCCTCGGCTTCGCATGTTTCTCCCTCAACTAAGTGGTTTCTCCATAGGACTTTTACGGATGCCACCTCTTTGTTCCTTAACTTCTTGACTTGGATACGTGGAATTTCCATCAGTTACTCTTCATAGGAAAGACTCTCATCAAGACTTATCCCTTCAATAAGAAGAATGGTTACGGGATCACCAATACACTTCTAAAGAATGCGGACATGAAATGCCGGATGAACTGAAGCTATTTTACTAGATAGTCTAAACTCATACGCAACCTTTCAAACCCGTTGCAAAACCTCATAGGGGCCCATATAACGGGGACTCAACTTCCCCTTTTTGCAAAATCTCATCACCCCTGTCAATCTATCCCTTATCACCCTAACCATCTACAAAGATTGATAAATTATTTAGGGACATAAGAGTGAAGACTTATCAACCTCAAACCACCCATAAAGAGACCTACATCGGCTACATAAAGTGCTTCACAAGTTTCAAGGAAGTACTCGAATGGTAGCTATTATTATAGGAGAACTCAATTAACGGTAAGTGATTGTCCCTATTCCCATTCAAATCTATCACACAACCTCTTAGCAGGTCTTATACAGTTTAAATAGTACATTCTTCTTAACCATCCATTTGAGGATGAAAAGTGGTGCTAAGCTTCAATTGAGTACCCACCCTTTTTTTAAAAGACTTCTAAAAACAAGAACTGAATTGAGCACCTCTATCAGATATGATGGACAAACTGATCCCATGAAGACTCACAATCTCATCAATGTAGATCCTTGCATAATCCTCCTCTATATAAGTAGACTTAACGGGGATAAAGTGAGCAATTTTTTAATATATCCACTTTAACCCAAATTAAGTAATTTTGCCTATAGAGTTCATGGTAAGCCAACAACAAAGTAAATATAAATTTCTTCCCACTTCCAAGTAGGAACACCGATTTATTGAATGAGGAAACTAGAATTTAGATGCTCGACTTTACATTGTTGGCAATCTGGACACTTGGATACAAACTCCGCTATGTCACTTTTCAAGAAAACGTAACAACAAACCTCTATAAGGTCACGATACATTCTGGTAGTACGGGGATGAATAAAATATCGGGAACCATGAGCTTTTCTAACACCTTTCCCCTAAAACCATCAACAACTGGTACCCACCCCTTGATACCTAAGTACACCATCCCCCAAGGGAGAATGACTCATTTAACTTACTAAGTACCTACTTCTTCAACTCTTCCAATATTGGGTCGAGATGTTGCTTGGACTTCACCTCAACCACTAATGATAACTTGGAGTTATTTTGAACCGTAAACCCACCATTTGGGGAATCTTCAAACCGTACACCCAACCTAGGCAACCTATGAACATCTTTCACAAGTTCTTTCTTTCCTTCTTCTACATGAGACACACTACCTATGTCTTATGACTCAAAAGCATACTTAACCACATTGCCTTGCCGGGGTGTTATAGAACACTCATGTCGTAATCTTTTAATAGATCCAACCATTTTCTTTGTCGGAGATTCCACTCCTTTTAAGTAAAAAGATATTGAAGAATCTTATGGTCAGTATAGACATCCATATGAACAACATACAAGTAATGTCTCCATTTTTTCAAAGAAAACACTACGACTACTAATTAAAGATAATGAGTTGGATAATTCTTCTCATGAACCTTGAAATGTCTAGAGGCATAGGCTACAACCTTCTCATGTTGCATCAAAACACAAATAAATCCCACTCGGGATGCACCACAATATACAAAAAAACCTTGGTACCCTCCCAAAAAGTCAACACCGGAGTAGAGGTAAGACTATCTTTCAAAATTTGGAAGCTTCTTTCACATGCCTCTTACCACTCAAATTTCACACTCTTTTGGGTCAAGGTAGTCTAAGGAGAACAATGGATACAAAACCATCCACAAACCTCCTATTGTACCCGGCGAAACCCAAAAAACTTCTAATGTTGGTTGGAGTCAATGGTCTAGGACAATTCTTAACTGCCTTGGTTTTCTTTGGATCAACTTTTATACCTTCACTTTACATAATATGACCAAGAAATACCACCGATCTCAACCACAACTCCCACCTACTAAACTTGTAAAATAGTTGGTGTTTGTTAAGGACTCGTAATACCACTCTCAAATAGTCCTTATGATCACCCTCATTCGTCGAATATACCAAGATATCGTTAATGAAGGCAATCATAAAAGAATCAAGGTAACTTTGAAACACCTTATTCATAAGGTCCATAAATGATACCAGCGCATTAGTGAGACCAAAGACATTACTAGGAACTCATAGTGACCATACCTCGTTCGAAATGTCGTTTCAAGTACATCCTCACCTCTCACCCTAAGTTGGTGATACCCCGTCCTTAAGTCAGTCTTAGAAAAGTAACTTGTCCTTTGGAGTTTATCAAACAAGTGGTCAATCCTAGGGAGAGGAAATTGTTCTAAATGTTTACCTTATTAGGTTGACAATAGTCAATGAAATCATAAGGGGCCCATCCTTCTTCTTAACAAATAACACTGGAGGTCCCCATTGTGAAATACTAGGTTGAATAAACCACTTATATAATAAGTCTTTGGGTTTAGATCTTTTACTCTTTAGACTCTACCGGACCCATACGGTAAGGAGGGATTGAAATGGAATTGGTATGCGGTAACAATCTAATCCCAATGTCTTTTTCCCGCTCAGGACAAATTCTGGACAAGATATAGGGAAAGATTTCTTAATGTCCTTTATTACGGGGACAGACTCTGTAGGAGGAATGTCGGATCAAGATCTTTGACTCATACAATATTGTAAAGACACCTCTTAGAGAACGTTTTACAAGATCATAGACAAGAAATGATGCGACCTATAGGAAGTGAATTACCCCACTTCCACTCTAAGATAGGTTCATTAGGAAAATTGAACTTAACCACTTTTGCTCGACAATATATGGAAGAAGAATAATAATGCAATCAATGAATTCCCAAAATAACATCGAAATAAATCATATTATGTTCTACAAAATCCACCCATGTAACTCTATAGGGCAAAGATATAGCAGAACTCCTAAAGACTCTTCTAGCCACAACGGAGTCAACCACTGAGGTTGTAACAGAAAATGGTTCAATCACAATATCTTGTAGAACATAAACTATTTAGCTACTACAGGAGTTACAAATTAAAATGTAGCACCGAGATCAGGTAAAGCATAAATATCAATAGAGAAGACTTGTAACATGCCGGTCACCACATCGGGAGATTCTTCTTGCTCACCCTTATAGGGGAGAGCATAAAAGTTGTTCCTCTTTGGAGCATCCAAACTAGGACACTTTCTTGAGCTTGAGCACTCCCCTTTTCTTGACTCCTCACGTTTGGACAATTTTTAACGTTATGGCCACTCCTGCAACATCCAAAGCAATTTTTTGTCCAAATTAGACACTCACCCCAATCCTTCTTATGACACTTTGCACAAGTAGGTTTCTTGCTAGGTGAATTTCCACTTATTGCCTTATAAGACTAAGGGTTAGATAACCTATCCTTGTTAGAATTGGGAAAATTTTTAAAGAACTTGGTTGGAAACCCTCTTCTTGAACCTAGGCTTGTCTTGAATCTCTAGCCTACCCTTGGAAGTACATCTCTTATTTGACTTGGCCATCTTAAACTCCCTATTATTCCTCTTTACTCTAGTATCCTCGACTTGTTGAGTATGAAACATCAATCGAGAGATATCAATGTTGTCATGGATCATCGCCGAATGACATTCTTCAACCAAGTCATAGGACACTCCCGTAAAAAAGTGACTCATCTCATCCCTTGTGTTAGATACCAAGGAAAGATCATATTTGGAAAATTTACTGAACTTTAACGAGTACTCTTGCACACTCAAACCTCCTTGACGAAGGTTGATGATTTGTTCAACTTTTTCCTCCCTTTTTCTCTGGGAAAGAACTGATAAAGGTAAGACCTTCAAAATATCTCCTAAGTAATAGGACCCTTATCAGGGCTCTATTGTCTATCCATTGGTGCACCATGTTTGTGCTACGTCTTTTAGTTATTAGAAAGCTAGTTAGGCTTTTTCATTCGAAGTAAACCCCATAACATAAAGAATCTTGTAGACCTCATTAGTGATGTCTTGGGGTTCCTCATTCACATTCAACCCACAGAACACATGAGGGTTTATCCTAGTGAAGTCCCTCAAGAGGTAAGTCATGGTACTAGGATTTTGTTTAACATGGAGTCCAACCTCCATATTTGCTTGTGCCGCAACGGCTTGAGCTTTAGTATCTACCGCTTAAAATTGGAATGTCATAGTTTGAGACAGTCATAAATGCGACCTTATCTCTCCAACCGTCATATGTTGAGGAATGACTGAGCTTGGTCTTTTGGAGGCACTTGATTTCCTTATGGAGGAACTTGTTTCTCTAGGGAAGAAAATCTCGCATTATCTAAATCATCCTCAACTATCCTTGAAGATGTCTTTCTAGTATTCATTTCGTATATCTACAAGAAAAGGAATAGAAGAAAAAGGATTCGTAGTGTTCAACTCATAAGGCTCAACTTTCATGATTATAATTAAGTAAGAATTCCTAAGTATCACATAGCCTCTCATGTATAGGTGTGGCACACTTCACACACATGAACAAGAATATACATAAACGTGGTTTAGTTAGACATCAACCCTAATATTATTTCAACCTCATGCTCTGATACTAAGATTGTCACAACCGAGGAGCACCGCTTAGCCGTAACCGGTGTCGTCGTCCTCGGAGAGGACTAAGACTAGCCTCTTAGAATTGCTCATTACATTTCATAGGATCAAAATGGGGAAAAATTAAAACTTTTATATACTGAGGTTTACTTAGACCACTTACATGCTAGTTAGGGATTTTACTAAGACTCCTCACATAGGAAACTTACATAGGCTTCTCATTTAGACAATAAACATAAGATATAGGAAATAGTCTTCTGATATCATGTCATATAAAACCATCTAAACGAGTAGAATCATTGGACATAGCCAATACAAATTCAATATGTCATTATAGTCTTACATCAATGTTTCAATCAATACAAGAATGGAAAATATCTTTATAACAATACAACTTTAAAGCTATAATGTAGAAAATGTAACATCCCCAGACATGAGGACCTACCAACACTTGGAGAAAAGAGTCTATGTATTCTTCAATCGACCTCTTAGGAAATCAATGGCTGGAACTTACATATTTGTAGAAAACATAGAAATATGGGTTAGTACACCATTTGTGCTAAGTATTGATATATGCACATAAAATCATTTTAAAACCATGATTAGAAGGACAATTTTCTGAAAGTAACGCTAAGTCATTTTGGAAAGCCTTAATGCACAAATAAGAACAAATGCAAGCCAATGATAACATATTCACTAAGACAAGTCCATATGCAACACAAGACCAACATAATCAATAAAGTCAAGTCAACATGGATATAATCAACATAGGGTCATATAAACATGAATAGTAGTATATCAATATCGTATAACCAAAGTAACTAAAACATCATAATAAAGCATGTACAACAGTTCCTTGAATCACACCATACAAGAAACCTATTCACAACACTTTTCCAAGCCTACAAGTGCAATGTCTATATGAAGTCCCATAACCCCACATAGTCAAGCAAATAAGGAATGAAACTATAAGTAATTCCTTACTTCAAATCATCATGAATAGTCATAATCATATACAACAATATGGACCAATACATGTCGATAAATGAAACTAACATCATATAGGATCATAAACATGTAATGTCAACATATACATATCATTAAATTCGCAAGAGCATAAGAACATCCTTCTAGGGCTGCTCTTAAGGAAATTTAGTGCAATGCATAGATAAAGTCCCATACCCTTATCCATACTAAGAAGAACCCCTTAAGTCATCCTTATTAGAGTTCACTTTATTACATTCATTTTACTTTTGGGTACAATCTCCTTAACCGACATAGACCATGTGAGCTAAGCATGAAATCCAGTGCCATGAAACTCTACACCAAAAAAGGTGGTCTACATGCTAAGGTAGGACAAAAGCATGAACATAGCATTCTAGGTGGGTCCACTAGCTAGTATTCCTATGGGGGTGACACAGTTAAAGAACTAGGAGAAATACTTGACACCCTCTTTATGAACCATGACATTGTAATCTCTATCTCATGAGAACCATTGTAAACCTACCTTCCGATATTGGTAAGGGATACCTCTCATAACTACTTCACTAGGTACTAAGCTAAAGTCCATTTATGAAATGTCTTTAAGTTATTCTTAGTCAGTCGTATCTTAATATAGGTCATAAGAGACTAACTCATTTGTACAGCATATAATTTAGCTCATTAGGTATTGCATGAGAAAGACCTTTTAGTACAAACCTTCATTTATGATATTAACACACCATCTTCATCATATCATAGTAAGGCACATAATTGATTCACAATTAACCATATAGCATCATACCTTAATCATGAATAACAATTTATATAGTCAAGACATTTCAATTAAATTAATCATTCCATCATCTACTTGATCTTAGCACATGTAATACTTCAAATGAACATCATCATCAAGTATAAGCTATCATAATTGAAGTAAGGATTCAAGATCACAATGTCTTACCAATTCACCTTCAAAGCTTTCCTCAAGGTCTTACCATCAATTAAACCATATTCATCAATCAATATACTTAATAACATCATATAATAGTCAACACAAGAACAAAGCCAATTGTATCATCACTAATAAATGCAACATCAATCCATAACCTAGGGTTAGGGAAATCAAGTTCAGAATGAATTCTTCAAGATTCAAATTCAATCCCAAAAATAGAGTATCCTAGGCAGTCCATATATTAATTAGAATAGTCAAAACAAGTCTCAACACAATTTTAGGCCTACGGCCACACCACGTAGGAGTAGCCTAATCTATAAAAAATGTAACCTTTGATAAAAGTCTACACTTTTGGACTTTCTGCAACACATTTTAGGGTCTAACCAAAAAAAGTGTAACCATTGACATTAGGCAACACTTTATAAATGTTTCCATCTCTGGCTACACTAATAAAGCGTATCTAAAGAGGTAGAAGGGGACACATTGAAGACGTGTATTAGCAACACCTATTTCATTTCTATACTACATTTAAAAGTGTTGCCTTTATTGGTCATCTAGAGCAACACTTATATATGTAGCTTTATATCTCATCTAGAGCAACACTTATAAAGTGCAACTTTAAAGCTCATCTAGTGCAACACTTATAAAGCGTAACTTTATATTTCATTTAGAGCAACACTTACAACGTGTAACTTTAACATTTAACATCCAACATGTAGCACAAAATGAATATATATACATAAATATATATATATATATATATATATATATATATATATATATATATATATATATACAAGCACATGATTTTTGGGTACCTGCCTGTATTGTAAACACAAAGATCAACTCAAGAGATTATCTCTCACAGTATCCTGTTGTATTGGGCAGGAACTAGGAGCTGATAGCCCCATGGAGACGGTGTTGTTGTCAAGAGACTAAAGCCAAGTTCTCAAGAACAACTCCTACAACATGATTACCACCATTATGCATCATCGCATTCCAAGATGAAAGATATCCATTAAAATATATAGAATTCTTATTTCAAGATCCAAGCAGAAACCTTGTTGGATCATGTTTGACATCTTTTTAAAATTCAAGCTAAGTCAATATATTAAGTAAGGGAAGTGCCAACGACCACCCAAAAAAGAACAAAAATTAAATGTAACGTGAGTAACTTCATTATAACATAAAAATGAAATATGAGGTTTACTTACAACAAGAAATCAAATTAAATACACCTAGATTATAACTACCATCACAAATAGCATATCAAAATGAAAGGAAGTCTTTTTCAAAGATTCAGTTCAAGATAGGTATGACTACTAATTCTACACTCCCTACTTCTAATAATTTCATTGATATTTCTAAGCAGGATCAATGAAACAATCAAGAATAAGCTAAAAAGAAAAATTCAATTAGTAAGTGTATAATTGAGACACAAATAAATAAAAAGTCCACCATTGACAGCATATGGGGCATGAGTAAACTCACAGGAACACACAGATAGTCCAAAGGAACAAAGCATGAACACTGGAAACAAGGTTCAAATAGAGTTTAAAATGACTGCTAAAATAATTAAACAACAATAGAAACATGGTTATCTTCAAAGACATGCAACACAGGGCAAGGTGTATCCTCAGACTACAACTCAGTGCATACATGTTATATCATGTCAGTGCCTAAATATTATAGAGGTTCAATCGATGTAGGTACTCTATTCCCTTAGCCCCTAGATAATATTGTTCTTAAAACTCTAGAGTTTTATAAAAATAAGTCTAAAACATTAAACTCTAATTCTTGTGCACACCTAATCAGAGAAGAATCATATATATATAATACCATGTTTAAACATTCAAGCAAACATTCCGATGATCCTATAATAGATAGTCGATCAACAACTTATGAAAGTCGTTTTGTATTAGTAATACAATATGTTTTTATATTTGTTGTCTTAATAATTAACTAGTTTCCAAATTTCACTTTATTAGTGACACAACATGTTTTTAAATTTTCTCTATATTATTAGTACACCAATAGATACAAAGAGAATTGTTGTATCAGCGACACGTAATGAACTACAAAAACTCTTATATCACTAATACAAATAGAATTTCTGAAATGTTGTATGAGTGATACGTGGAGAAAGATTTTTTTATGTTTCCCTTTTGTGATTAATGTTCTATCTGTAGTGTTTGTTATAACTGTTATCATGTTACTAAGATTTCAACAAGAAATTTTAATTTTACCAGTGAATGTAAACGTGAGAGCAACAATACCTCCAACCCGTAAGCAATCAACAGAGTCTAACTATCAATAAGATCATCAATTCATATAAATTAATAGAGATTCAAGATTTTGAGAAATTGGGGAAAAGGACATGATCTACACGAATTACCCCTAATTAACATCAATTACAAACTAATCTACACTTAAAAATCCATCGGTAATCATAAAGAATCATCAATTTCAAGTTTAGCACCAAACCCATTTGTAGAAGAATACACTTAAAATTGGGTGATTCTAAAATAAACTTTTAACAGACCTCTTGGGGAAAGGAAACCAAAATGTGAATAATCCATACTTTATAGAGAATTAATCCACGAAATTTTAGTAGAACATAGGGAATTTGTCCTTCTTCTTACAGCTTCATGGTTCCTTCAGTTGAGGTTGAATAAAGAGAGAAAGTAGAGAAAGGGGAGAGCTTTTGGGTTTTTATTTGAATGAGTTAATGTGAGCTAATTCTGATTTCAAATAATTATATAACTCTACCATAAATACACAAAAGACCCCTCACTTAAGTTGACCATTTAGAGAAGTCAAACTTGAACTCCAAATTTCTTATTTTCGCCGGGGAATAAATTCGTGATGTGGAAATGGTCCTGCAAGACATTCTAATTTTTGAACTACAAGAGTCCGTTCCATGTGAGAAATGCAGACCAAGATATTTGGTACTTGAGATATTATGTCCACGACACAAAGACACTTCTTCCAAGCCCTATGTTGCTACTACTTTGGCAGCATGCTTTATAAAAGTGGGGTCCCTTCAAATACCCCTAGGGCGGTTCTTGGAGGGTCAGAAATGAAGGTTTTCACGCTATATACATATTTTAACATATTTAAACTAATTCTACAATTTTCAATATTCATACAACTAACCCAAACCTTTACGAAACCTACGGACGATTTACTAGTTCAATTACACTAGTTTCCAAATGTCTTGGACGTTTTATAACTTTTTCTCTAACACTTCCTTAGTAGTTTTAATACATTAAGTTAGGCTTAGAACATTGTTTTAAGGTTTAGTGAATCATGTGAGACTCTACATTAGGTTTTGGACTTTAGGATTGTTATAGCTTCGCTTGTGTCATGAGTTTATGACATGTAAAAAACAATTAGTTTTGAATTTAAAATTCTAGTTTGGGGTGTTTAGAAGCTGAGAGTAAGGGACGACCAAGTCGTTTTGAAACTAGTCATCAATGAACTTGTAAATGTCTATGTGGTGTGTTGTTTTTTTATGCCTTGGTTGAGTGATTTTAGTGAGTCAACATCAAGGAACATGTTAGAATCAAGGCTGAGGGACCATAACGGATGTGGTTGAAGGTGCTTGACAAGGAGACAAGCCAAAAGTGACAAGCCTTAGACAATGGGCCAAGGATGTCACATGTTGGCAGATCACTTGCTTAATGATCCGGCCACTGGAATTTACCACGATCTGTGAAGGAGGTCGTGGACATGCCTTGGACTCTTGGGGATTTGCAAGGCAAAGTTGGCCACTGCCCCAAAGACAACGAATCGTCAAAGGGGCCGTGAAACACCTTCATAGACCGTGAAGATGAGCATTGCTTATTTTAGAGTGTTTATTCATTTAAAAATTACTTTTTAGTCTTAAAACCTTCCTCCAACTCATTAGTTTAAAAATTACAAATCAATATCCCAACTTCAAAGAAAAACACTCTCAAAAATCCCATTGAAGCTAGAACTTAAGGAACTGCTAGGATTGAAGGTTTTGGACAATTTATGCACCAAATTTCATAGTTTTCTTCATATTGAGGTGTGGTATTTCATCCTTGCACCTTATTTAATTCAGCCATTCAAAAGACTTTTCAATGACGACTTCCAAACTCCAAACTCTTCTAGTTTTGACTCTAAGCATGGATCTTTGCATAAAAACATTTGAATGAATGAAATATGTTATTTTAAATAATAGTCTATAATGTTATGGTCAAGAACCCAATGGACCTATGCTCATGCACATTCTAAACTTTTGACTTATGAAGTGGGTTTAATGTATTTGAATAGATAATGTTAGAGTTGTGTTCTTATGTTGTATTTTTGATTACCTACTCCCTTATTATTCTTTACTATTGCAATTTTTTGAAGTCCTGAAAAAAGGTGGGTAAGGCTTGGATGAAGGATATGTTGGTTTATCTTGTTAATTCTTATTGAAGTAATTTTGATTGTATGGTCTACCTTTGGTAGCGGTGTTTCCTCAATGTATATTAGTATTTATGTGTGTTGTAAATATGGCCTTCAAGGAATAGTATGTGAAGTAAAGTGATGATTATGATGTATATGCATTGCTGTCTGCTGATGTTGTTAAACTATGTCATGAGCATATAATGTCTAAATGAAGTGTGTGTATATGTAAAGCATGATAATGTGCAAATTATGATGAATGAAGGTATAAACATTTTAGAAGTTAATGTTATGAGTTGTGGTGATTATGTGAAAGGTGTGCTCACATGTACTCAGACACAAACTTTGAATGTATGAATGAAGCAATGAATGTAAATTGGGGATTGTAGGGTAGATACACTTAGGGAGTAGAAATGAAGTCTCATGACCATTCCCTACTTTTCCTGAAGAACTCTAGTTAAGAAAAGGGCAATTTTGGGGTAAACACTCTGTGTCAGTTGAGATGAAGTGTTGAGTAACAACATCACTATTCCCAAGAGCTTTTTAACATAGATTGGAGGTTGGATACTCTTCGTGAGTTGAGAAGAGACATTCAAAAGTAACCTCTAGGGATACGTACACTTCATTACTTGATATGTGGTGCTAAATAGTTATCCCTTAAACTATAGTCATTTAATGATTAAGACTCCATGGGGGAGTTATGCCTAGCAGAACAAAGATTTGAATAAGGGGTGGGTATATTTCGTGAGTAGAGATGTTGTATCCTATGTATCCCTTGAGATGAGTTATGTTCATGAGTTACTATCAAGCAATCTCCTTATCCCTTAACTATACGCCCGCATAGGTGTATCTATTGGAGAATCCATGTAAAGGATACGAGTCTGACCTTACCTTATGCATGTGGATATCCCTCATCTGGTAGGGGTTAATACCGGATTCCATGTCTAGCTCTCATGGTGTATATCGGTTAACGATATCCCCCACAAATGAATGTTATTAACTAAATCTTTTAAAGGGTGAACTACTTAGGGTAGGTGTTTAATGAGACACTATCTATTCATTGTAGAAATTGGCATTTTGAGGGAGTCTTGGTGTTTCCTTATATTAAAGTGGATGAATGGGTCATTACATGATGTGAATGAAGTAATGTGACTGTATGTCTAATGTTAAGAAAAATGTTTATATTATGTCTTGTATGATAAAAGTTATGTTTATGATAAATGTGATGTGCGTAGTATGAGAGAATTTTCAAGGAGCACTAAGGAAGAGTAGTAGTATGGGATTCTACCTTCATATAGTACTAAGTATAACTTGGGGTTTGTATTGGAGGATGGTCTTTATGTGTAGTTCCTAAATGCATTTATGGTCCTTCTATTACCTTTAGTAATTAATATTGTCTTGTTTAATGAAATGAAGTATTCTTATCATTGGTAGTCTTAAGGATCACTTAGGTGTGTATTCAGGAGATTGTATGGGAGATTTCTTCATGCCTTACCTAGGTGAATAATAGGATAACATGGGACATGAAGGAGTCTTTGTAATAAATGAGTTTACTGTGAAGTATGAGTTTATGTTGGAATTATGGAATATTTATCTTATATGCTAAATGATGACTTATATGATGTTTCAATATGGTTTTTACTAAAATATCATGAAAGGTTTATCTCAACTAAATGTCTTCTTTTGCATGTTTTTGCATAATTCCATATATAGTTCAATGTTTGTACTAACCCCATACTATTCTATATTTCCAAAGTATAGGTTGAAGGCCAGTAAAAATTCTTAGAAGGCAAAGCTTGGGAAGTTGAATATCTCAAGAATGGTGTTTCCTCATATATTCGAGGACAGAATCTATATTTCTTAGTTTCTTCATTAAGACTTGTATAAGGATTATTATGTATTTCTTTCAAAGTAAAGGGATATGACCCTATAAATTTAAGATGTGCCTTTAAGTTGGGTTGTGATGATTAGACTTGTTCCTCAGTGCGTTATAAAAGACATTATTATTTATATCATTGTGAAAAGTTTAAATTCGAAAGTAATATTCATACCTATGTAATGAATGATTGCTAAAAGGCTTGTAGAAGACATCCGAAGGGTCAAGCATGTCATGTGACAACTCAAGAGTTCTTGTTTTTTAGGGTGTACTTGCGGGTCATTATAAGGATAGTGTGCCTATCAAGTGAATTATTGTCATATTTGACTTTACCCCCTAGACGTACCCGGCGTCGTCGTCCTTTTCAAGGACTAAGACTAGCTTCTTAGACTCATGTCATTACATTCATACGTTGAAAGATGCAAAAAAAAAATTAAAACTCTCATTATCACTACTTAGAGGTTTACATAAACCTCTACATACACATAACATATATCCATATCGAGTATAGATAGGCCCTTCATATAGGAAGGTTACAAACCCTTCTATTTTTATTGCACATACCTATACAAAAATATAGAAATAGTCTCAAATATTTTCTCATCTCACACAATCTAAACGAATATTATAATATGGGCATAACGCTTATATCAATTTAGCAAGACCATGTATAGATCATACAAAGTAAAATAGTCAATTTAAAAGGAAAGGAATGATATATTCAATAACCTGATAATAATAGCCAAAGCTAGAGGATGGCATTGCCCTCAATGAGGACCTACCCTACCTAGATGGAAGGAAGAATCCAAGCCTTCAATAATGTCGCCTTTGAAACTCTTTAGCGACCGGAACCTAAAATGTTTTGGAAAAGGGAAGAAAATGTGATTAGTACTCCATAAGTTTTGAGTATAAGATCTTATGCACATACACAAGCAAAACATGCTAAAAAGGGACTTTTAGTTAAAACATGTCATTTTACAACTTTAGGAACTTAATGCAAAGTCAAGTAAGTCATATCAGTCACCAACATGCTTACTATCATACAAGTAATACTTATCCCAACATACTTGAAAACATGATTTAATATAACCCTAAAATCAAGGAATAATATCACAGGAATAAATAAGAGTTAAACATATCATGATAAGCAAGACAACTACTCACAAGTCCGTATCAAGCCAACAAGTGCAATGACCAAGAAAAAACCCATAACCTTACTCAATCAAGTATCTTCAACAACGAAACATGATCAATGTCAAACTTTACTTATCATGTCATTTAGGTTCATATTTCATCATATACTAATATTATAACCCAAGGCATATTCATAAAAGAACTAATAAATATATGAAATCAACAATGTTCCACAATCATCATATATACATTTTATATTAATATAATATAAACATATATAAGAACCTTCTACTAAGACCCGCCTCAAGACTAACTAGTGCAATGTCTAGGTAGAGTCCCATACCCCTACCTAGACTAAGCTAGACCCCTTAGATTATCCAAGTTAAGTACTTTTATTTGTTTTACCTTATCGGAAATATCTTGCCCTAACCGACATAGAAAACGTGAGCTAGTGTGGAATCCGGTGTCATAAAACCTTACAACGAAATAAGACGGACTACTTGCCATGGTAGTACCAAAACATGAAACATAGAAACTACGTGGATCCACTAGCTAGTATTCCTATAGGGGAAACATAGTTCAAGAATAGGAGATTTAGTTGGGAACCTCTTTATGTGCCATGCATATAGTCTCCAAATCTCAAGAGTAATGTAGTGTTTCTACCTTCCCTATGTGGGAACAGAGACTACTCTATCTAGTTCACTCTGTGCTAAGCTAGAGTCCCTTTTTGAAATGTCTTTAAGCCTTTAATTATTAATCATAGCTTAATTTACGCCATAGTTTCTACCCCTTGTATAATAACCATTATCAATAGCTGAATAAGAATTGTATGAGTGTAAGTCCTTTCATCACAATTCATATAAGTTAGGTCAACACATTAACATTTCAGAACATATTAAGGTATATTGATAGTTTTCAGCATACTTATATCACATACACCTTAATAAACCTCACAATATATTATAAGAAATACTCCAATGTTATATCATGACTTAACAAGAATTAATCACAATTGGAAGTAAAGTTAGAGATTCTAAGTCGTACCAAGTCTTCCTCATAGTCTATCATCAAGATCTTACTGTCAACTAATAACTCAACAAAACTTCAGGAGTAACATCATCACACAATTATAAAAATTTGAATGACAAGGCCAATTGTATCTTTATAACACAATTCATCTTTAGATCACAACTTTAGACAACGTAATATGCAAACTTCACCTTTACAATTCATAACATAAACTACATCTCAAGAACTTGAATTATAGGACTATAAGTCATCTTAATTTAGTCATAATAACACCGTAGGATAGTAATTTAATCAACAACCAACTCAATTGAATGATCACAATACAATATAGGTTAAGATTACTATCTAGGGTTAGGGATAGAGGATCATATTGTTCAATTTTGACCAAACCATCAATAATTACCATAAACAAGTTGAATTACATGTTAACCCTAAGAATTCATTAACAACTCAATCCATAACTTCAATTTCGTAATTGAATGAAACCCATAACAAAGTTCAACTTTTGGAAATCGTTTTTGAAGTAATCCTTCGAGTAAGGAATCTCAAAGGTGCAAGAACCCATACCTTAATATTTTGTTGGGAATAGATGATGAATCCACCCTTTTCATCCCCCAATTAACCTCCCAAGGTAACAATTGAGTCTTCCAATTAAAGAGAGAAAGAAGATAGTTTATTTGAGAGTTGTCCTTAGGCTAATGAGGGTTGAGGGTATTTACAGTGGGGCTTAATTTACATAATTAGTCTCCCTTTAAACCCCAACTAACCCTTAAACCATTTTATTAATTAAATGAAATCATTAAAAATTTAAAAGTGAAACTTGACCCTCACAGACGATACCCCAATCGATGGGTCATCAGTAAGTCGACGAACACCCCCCTACGTTCTGCACTCCGTCGTCTTGGTCAGAGACTATGAAGTAGAGGGATTCCTCGAATTTGTCTAAGTGTGGGACGACGGTGGCATTGATGCCCCCATCGATCCACACACGGACCGTAGCCTACACCTCTACACTCCGTGGATGAGTCCAGAGACTGTGCAGGTGAAAGGAATTCCTCCACCGGCCTAATTGTGTGATGACAGTGGCATCGATGCCCCGTCAATCCACACAATGTTCGTCTTCTATCCCATCGATACTCACTGTCACGAAGTGCTGCATCAAACTACAGAGGCCATCCTTAGAGGCCCTTGGTTTATCATTGGGGAGTATTACCCGGACGTTTCAAAAATGAAACAACTCAAACATCAATTAACTATATTTCCACAAATTTTATTACTTTTACGACTCCTAAAAGTTAGTCAAATAGGCGAAGGCACTCATATCCCTTTGTACAAACTTCCCGGACGTTTTTGGTTCTTAAACCCCCTAAATGACTTGTATTCATTAAAAATGGACTTAGAAATAGTTTTTAACTTTATCACAACTATGATAGGCTTTCCAATGAGTCTTGGTTTTTCAAGGTGTTACAATTATTTTGTGCTTTATGTGTTGCCATAATTTCCTTAAATGCATGTTTGTGGAATTGATTAGGTCTTGTTAGAAATCACTCATATGTATTTTTTCTCATATTCTAGTGCATTTGAGTAATCTTTGCATATAGACATTATGATTTGAGTATGAGCATGCCTTAGTTTTGGAGTTAAAAGTTTGTTGCTTGAATAAGTGCTTTATAAGACGTAATTTGATATTATAGGCACCAAGTGTATGAGTTGAGCATGATTTATCTAAGAGATATTATTTCTTCCTTGGGTATGTGTATAAAATGCATTTGATGCATTTTTCCTTGGTGGAAGTAGATTCTACTCCCGTGAATGACATTAAATGAGTTTAGCTTGGAAAGGAGATGTTTCTTCCCTAATTAGGTTCAATAGATGTAGTTCATCCATAATGGGCTTCTAAATGAAATTTTTTTACTTTAGAAAGTTTTGGAAGTATAATTCGAGGATAAATGTTCCCATGTGAGAGATTATGTAATGCCCTGGAATTTCTAGAACAACAAGTAGAGTTTACTGGAATTAAGAAGGTGATTTTATAGCCTCACATGTTATTTTATAGTTTTAAAATTATTCAAATGATTAATAATGACTGGTTAGGTTAGTATGGTAATGTTAGGAGTGAAATGCCATGAACGACCATGATGCCCGGAAACCAGTCTAGTTGAACTGGTGTGATGTAGAGTCTTGTAGTTGAGTTTGGAGTGTGGTATGAAAGTGAAATTTAGTATAAGGGGTTCCTAAGCCTAGATAAACATAATTAGGATACAAAATTCTTGGTATGACTCCCTAATGACGACCCTAAGGTTCCTTTAGAAGGACCCAAACGTTGGCCAAAAACCTATCAAATGACACCACATATCCACGAGCCCCTTTGACGGAATGTCAATGGATTGACGGGGTGTGTGTTTGATTCGTGAGGTTAGAGTTAGTACACTCACAAATTACTCCCCAACACCCTCTCTGAGCCAAAGAAAAAAGCATTTACACGAGGAATCACACCACCTACAGTCTGTAGGTTGTAGCCGTCAATGGGGGAAGTTATTTAAGCTTTTAGTTTTTAATATAGGGCTCCTATTTCAAGTTAGATATTTAATTAGGGGTAAGGATGGGTTTTTAATGAGTTAATTACCTAACTAAAATAACTATAAAACCCCAAACCTCAGACCCCAAGTCATTCAATCAAAACTCTAATAAAAAAATCTCCTTTAATATTTCCTTCTAATGAATCGAAAAAAAAGAAAAGAAGGGAGACAACAACTAGGTAGAATTCACCAAGATTTGAAGCTTATTGTAAGGCTGTGATAAAAAAAATATGTGAATCTCCTTAATTCATGGGTTTTAAGACCCATGGATCCCCCATAGATTTCCCTAAATTGTGAATCCAAAATACCTTAATCTTGATATAGTTGTGATAACATTGTGGGTAGATCTTGGTTATGTTTTCAAAGTGGTGGATAACATTCAATTATATTTTTATTACGTCTATATTATGATTAAATGATGTTTTCACGTGAATTACTTGATGAACCTAATCTAGGATGATAAAGGTGATCATAGTGGGTTTAGGCCATTCGAGGAAAGGCTGAAGGTTATGAGTTTATCTTCTTAATTCAATTGTCTTGAATTCTAATTATGAATTAATGTAAGTTTAGTTTAATAGGATAGATCTTAACTTGTAAAAATAGAATCGAACTTATATGATCAAGTATGACTAAAATTACCTTCTAATGATCTAAGTGATGGAATAACTTGTAATTAGGGATCTAACATTATAGAATGGAGATAGTATTGAGCATAGGGCTTTAACACATTCTTGTAAGGTCATTGAGTGTAATGTCAATTTGAGGTGAACTTGATTGAATATTCTCTTTCTCTTATACACCTATACTTGAATAATCTAGGGGAGTCAATGTCTCTTAATTAAAAGGATTCTAGGTTGACTTAAGGACCTAAAACAAATCATGTTGTTTACTATATAATAGCTTGATGTTCGGTCTTATGATTCCTTCATGGATTGTTGATATATGTATCTTGGTAAAGTAGATATTATGGTAGCTTGGGATGGTAGATCTCATGATAGCTTGGGATGGAGTACTTAAGCTCTCCCATGGTTAGCTTGATCTTGCATTTGTAGAATGCTTTTCATGGTAACTTGCATTATTACATGCAAGGTAGCCTAGTATGGAAGATCAATACTTTCCTAGGGGTAGCTTGAAGTATCATAACTTGAACTCCTTCAAGAAATCTTTATTTGGTTAGGTGAAGACCATGGTAGCTTAGGATTTGGACATTTTATTCTACTGAGGATATCTTAGGGTTGAGGGTTCACTCTCCCCCATGAGTAGCTTGCATATTTTTAAATGGTTGCATGGTAGCTAGGCTGGTATAGTGGAAACCTTCCTATGACAACTTTAATTTCATGATAGGATGTTTTTCCATGGTACTTACATCTAGAATAATTCTATGTCATTATTTCATACTAGTGTGAAAGATAGTTAACATTGAGTAAGCTATCCTAATCTAGTACTTAGTGTGAATGGTATAATCGGATGCCAGCCATACATGGAACAAGTATGACTTGAAGCTACTTTTGAATCGTCCTCTTACGTGAAGTATTCCTAGCTTGGTTTGTCTCTATTTTTGTCTTCTATGAAATGAATGACTTAAGTTTATAATCCCTGGTCAATGTTATATAGGTCTATAGTAACACCTAGATTTCATAAAAATTAATAGGCGGACTTCAAGACATTCTTAGTGTGTGGTATTATGGTATCCCTCATATGCATTGCACATGGGTTCTTTGAGTTGACTAATGCGAATAATGATCTTGTGTCATGAAAATGTTGCTGTTTATTTTGAAGGTTCACTATGAATATGAATGACCAAAGACAGGTACTTAACTTAGCTAGTACTATGGAATGCTATCTTTGCACTGCACAAGTTTACTTAGATGTGGATTGTGAACTAGTTCAATTGAGTATGAAACAGTAATGGTTGAAGTATGAAATTGTGTATGACTTACATTACCTTGTTATGTTATGGTTATGTTATTATCTCTTATGTTTATGTCTTATGTTGACTACCTACTTGAGATGCTCTTATGATGTTATGTTAACTTTAATACTTAGTACTCTTGTACTACTGCATATTGCCTACATTCTAACAAAATGAAGGGTTGGAGCTTTGAGTTTCTGATGGTAGACTTTCAAGGAATTTGGAGAAGTGAAGAAACGGTGAGTCCTCATAGCTTTGAGGACGAACCTTTATGTTCCTTTTATGTCTTTCATTATGTTTTTAAACTTTATGTGGGCTGTGTCCTAAGACATTATCGTTTGATTTAGACAATGATGTTAGGAATACTTCCATTTTTATGAAATACTTTTCGAGATATGTCTTGAAGAATGTTTGAATTCCTCCATATTTTATAATGTATGTGTTATGATTGAATGCTAAGGGCTTTAATATGACCTCTTCGAGGTTGAGTATACTGTGTTACAACTTGGGGGTTCTCTCTGGGCGTGACATATTACGATTATAATTTGATATGTTCCTAGTGAATATATTATGAACACTCAATTAAGTAAAGACATTACATGACTTCAAAAAAGAATTATCCTTAGCACCGAGTTCATGAGTATGATATGGGTTCCTTCACTCTAGTAGTTGGGTTTCAAATATGGTTATCTCATCAGATAGAAAACCCCACGTTATTAGTTAGGGTTTCCAAAAAGAATCTCCTTATCCCATAACTAGGTTCCCACATAGGTCTTAACCAAGAGGATCTACTTAAAAGATAAAATATTAGTTCTACCATAGGCAAACATGATACCTCTTTTTGGTGTCGGGGTACAACATTGGATTCCATGTAGCTCACATGGTCTATCTCGGTGAAGGATATATTTACCTTTATTATAAAATTATGAATTTTATCTATAACATAGACTGTAACTACGAATTCTAAGGTGTACTACCGTTTAGTAACAACCCTAAAAACGGCTATGCTAAATAATGCTTAATGTGCCTAGAACGCATACATTAGACCGGGTTCACACGAATTGATGTACGTAGAATCGGACCTCTAAAACCTTACGACAGCCAAGATAACTAAATTGGGGATTTAGTTGGGCTAGGAAAGGTTGAGTCCTGCCATGTAGGGCTCAGGAATATAAAGATTTACTCGGATGAGTCTTTACAGGACTTAAAAAGGGGAAATCTTAAGTTTAGAGGGTCTAGGGGTAATATGGTCTTTTTTTAACTCTAAGACTAGTATTGAAATTACCCCAAATATATACTTAATTATTCAATTAAAATTTGGAGGGGCATTTTCGGGAGAGAGGGACAAAAATTGGCCCGTAGTGTGAAGTCTTGCTCAACTCGAGTTCGAACCAAGGTGGAAGCAATGAATTAAATTTGTTTTAATTTAAGTTGGTAAATTAATATAATTAATTAATATTTATTATTATTATTATATGATTTCAAATAAAAGGGAAATAATATTTTTATAATGATTAATTAAACCATATTTGACTAAGTCCTAAACTAGACTCCTAAGCCTAAGGTAACTCTCTCCTCTCACGCTCATATCTCTCTCATATCTCTATCACTCTCATTGAAGTTCTCTCTGACAAATAATGTACAATAACAGTAGGTAGTTCTTCACACTTGAAGAACTCACAACGAAAAATAAAATCAAACGCTAAGCAAAATACATTAGGCAAAGGGAGGGTTTTCCGTCAAAAGTTTGGTGTTGAAAATTGGTTTTGGATGTGAGTGCTGGAGAAGGTTTTGGCAGAAACTTCAAGGTTTTAAATTCATAAAATAAATAATTTCTCTTCTCTCGTGGTCCCTTTCCCAAGACACCCATTAAGATTCAAAATATTCAGTCTGAAAAATAGGGTTAGTTCCCGTTGCATGTCCTTGTCACTAGCTCCCAATGATTCTTAGGTTGGGTATGTTTGCTTGTATATCTGAGGCGTGTGTGATATTTTAGTGATGAATATGTTCATTTTTGTTTGATTGAAATCATATTAATGATAACCTACGTATTTTCAAAACTATGTGTATGTGTGTGCAGAGATGTGACCGTGACTAATGTTCTTGGATTGATGCTCCAAAAATGTAATGTTATGGTTGTTATTTTACGTGCATAAACCTATGTAAATGATGATGTTCATGTAAGATTAAATGAGAATGATTTGAGTGATAATCTCTTGGCTAAACGAATTTTGGTTTTGGCTAAACGTATATCAACAAATCTGGAAAATTAATTTAGTTTAAGTTAGGTGAGGTCACTAGAATTCGAAACCCACAACCTCATCTTTGAGATATACCAAAAACATGAAAAGATATGGGGGTTAAGGAGATTCGACCGGAAAACTAGTTCAAGGAGGTACTAGCGTGTCTTAACCTATTCGACTAGCTTTTAGGAGGCGAAAAGTGATGAAAATTTGTGAAAGGGTGTCTAACATGCATTTAAGTTGATTCATAGTCGAAATATCCAGGAAAAATTCCCCAAGGACCAATGAAGGGTCCTTGAGGAGGACACTTGCATTATTGGATCAATGACTGCTTGGCAGTGTACACCCCCAAGGATTCAATGATGCATAGGTTGATTGATGGGGAGTCGATGCAATCCGTCGACCAAAACATATACATTTTTGCTAATGTTTCAATTGTACCAGTCTCTAAATCAAACAACGATGTGAATCACGGAAGGGGGGGGGGGGGAATGGCCACCGATTGACCCAAGATCCGTCGATTGTGGTGTCGTCTATGGGAACTGGTTTTCGCTAAACGTTTTCACTTAAGTAAATTAAGTAATTTTATTAGTTAGGAAGTTAATTAGGATTTAGGGGAGGTCTAACTAACTTTTTTAAACCCTTATATAAAGTTCTAACCTAATTATGACTAACTAAAACTCTCATAACTCATAAATCCCAAACTCTCTTCTTTCTCTCTTCTTTCTCTCCCCAAAGGAAACCCCCATTGAAGACCAATCTAGAGGTGGGTTCAACGTATCCAAAGGGTAAATTTTCTCCACTAATCTTCATCAATTATCATGTTTTGGGATTCCTTTCAATTTTGAGACCTCTTTCCTTAAAGGGTTCCATAAAATTTATTTTAGAAGCTGTTTCATCCAATACGAATTTGATGTTGTGAATTGATTTGGTTATGATTTATTTTTGATATAATGAATAGATTAAAATTTTTTATAACTTAATTTTAATATATCTTGATGGTTTGGTCTGCTTTGTAGAAGATGACCTTTACCCCTTAACCCTAGGTTGTGATCTTGATATGAATTGTGTAATGTTTATTCAATCGACTTGGTTATTGATTTAATTACTACTATATTATGTTATTGTATCAATAACGAATGAATTAGGGTGAATAATAGTCCTTCATGCTAGTACTTGAGTATTTGAATTCGATTGTGACTTTGATGTATGTTTATTGTCTAAAGCTATGAAAGAGTGTTTGATTACGGTTTGGTGATTCTTCAATCCTTGTTATCATATTGATAATTGAATTATGATGATGTAATAACCTAATTGGGTTTAATTAAGGACTTATAGTAACACCTTGATGATGAATGATGAAGACTTGGTAAGTCTTGTGATCGCTAGTTTTTACTTAAACCTATGGTTAAATGCGATGAATTCATGATGTTGTCTTGGCGTATGCCTTCTATTAGGATTGATAGGTGGTATGATGTTGAATTTAAATGTCTTGAATATGGTTTGTGAGGTGTTTGTTTTGATGCAAATGTTAAAAAGATCGTGAACGGTTTACCAATATGTCTTATCATGATATGAAAATATTAATCTGCTAAGCTCACCTATATGAACTGTAATGAAAGGACAATAATCGTGAAATTCTTATCGAGATATGATGGTGATGATGATTATACAAGGGTTAGACCCTATGACCTACAATAAGCAATGATGATTAATAATGACTTTAAATATATTTCAAAAGGGACTCTAGCTTAGTACCAAGTGAACTAGAGTGAGAAGTGTCCCTACCGACATAGGGAAGGTGAGATCACTAACATACTCTTGATATTGGAGACTAAAATGCATGTAGCATAAAGATGGTCTCAACTCTATCTCCTTGTTCTTTAATTAAGTTACCCCCAAAGAAATAATAGCTTGTGGATCCACATAGATTCTATGTTCATGTTTTGGTACTACCTTGGCAAGTAGTCCGCCTTCTTTCATTGTAGGTTCCTTGACACCGAATTCCACATTAGATCATGTGGTCTATGTCGGTTAGGGTAATACTTTACTAACAGGTAAAATGAATTAAATAAATGAACTTTAACTAGGGTAACCTTAGGGGTTTAGCTTAGTCTAGGTAGGCGTATGAAACACTACTTAAACATTGAACTAGTTACCCTTGAGGGAAGTCTTAGGAGGATGTTATTATGTATGTATGCGCTCATAATGGTATATGATATGTATATGATTAAATTGTACATTGTTTAAACTATATGTTGATTAGTTTTACTTATGAATATGTGTTGGTCTACATTGTTAAAGTATGATGATATTTAATTTTACATGCCATGCTATGTGAAGTGGGATGTTGGTCATGATTCTTGTTGGGTTACTTGAATGAGTAAGGTTATGGAGTTTTGCTTCGTCAGTTCACTTGCTTACCTGATAGTGGTTTATGGGTAATTATCATACTTTTGTTATGTTATAATGAACTCCTGTTTATGCTTGTGGTTATTTATGACTTGGCCATAGTGATATTTGAATATGTATTCAATTACATGATACTCATGTTGATTTGACTAGTTTTGGTATTGTTAGTATTATGATGGACAAGCCAATGACTTAATGCACATGCCTTATTGATGGGGTATAATGTTCTTGAATATGCATAAAGGTTTTCAAAGTAAAATGCATACTTAATTAAATGTCCTCTTTTAGCATGTTTCAAGATATGTGTGCATATGATCTCATAATTAGTACAAATTGTGTACTAACCCCATTTTTTCCTTTTCTCCAACATTTTAGGTTCCGGTCATTGAAAGGCTTTTGCAGACAACGTAAAGAAGACTTGGATTTGTTAATCATCCAAGTACGGTAGGGTCCTCACTTTCCGAGGTGATATAACTATCAAGCCTATGATGTTGGTTTTAGTATTAAGACTATTATGTTTGTTCCTTTTCATTAGGATACTAAACGTTGTATGACCTATTTGAGGTCTTATTTTATTAATGTATGGGCTAGATCCAAATTTGATATTACTCTTATTAGATGATTATGAGATAAGACAACTATTTTGAGACTATGTTATAATTTTATATATCAATGTGCAATAAAAGTAGAAGACTAAGTAATCTTCCTTTATGAAGGGTCTATATATAATCTATATATATATACTATGTGTATATTGAGGTCGATGTAAAACTCCAAGTAAAAGTAATGAAATGTTTTAAATTTTTCGTTCAATTTGACATATGAAAGTAATGATATAACCTAATAGGCTAGTCTTAGTCCTCGCAGAGAAGATGATGTTGGTTACGTGTAGGGGGTATTCCCTGATGTGAAAAACTTGGTATTAGAGCATGAGTTTTAATATCTTTGAGTCGATGTCTCTCTCAATCACGCCTATGTATGTTCGTATTTATAATTCTGAAGCGTGTAACAATTATGAATAGTCATTTACATAATGATTAAGAAACTCTCACTTTCATGGAAATCCAATATCATGCCTCTAGAGTTTAGATCCATGTGCTTTTGCATCTAATACTTTTATTGTGATTATGGGAAATGAGTACTCGAAAGAATGTGGCTTGAAGACTTGAAGAAGAGATTTTCAATGTGGGAGTTCCTTCCTATGGTGATCAAGTTACTCCTCTTGATGAAGATATGTATGATGACCAAGCTCTAGTCGATCCTCCTTTGATTGTTGGTGCCATAAGGGCTTCTTTCTCCCAAATGGATCAAGCCATTACTACTCAAGCACGAGCCGCCACTACTCAAGTTCAAGCCATGACTACCCAAGGTAATTCAGAGGTTTTATCTCGAGAAAACCAACAAGTTGCTACAATGGCCTCTCGTTCAGGGATTTTACTAGGATGAATCCCGTACTTTTTATGGGTTAAAGATTGAAGAAGACACCCAAGAGTTCATTGACGAATCTACAAGATACTCTATGCTATGGGGTTGTATACTAGTGAGTAGGCCGATTTATCCACTTACCAACTCAAAGATGTGGCCCAAACTTCGTATATCCAATGGGGGACAATAGGCCGTTTAGGGGCGGACCGATGACTTGGGAAGTGTTCAAGAAGGATTTTCTTGGTAGATTCTTTCCTAGGGAGAAACAGGAAGCTAAAGTTGTTGATTTTATCAACCTTCGTCAAGGAGGTATGAGTGTGCTTGAACATTCTTTGAAATTGACTCAATTGTTAAAATAAGCTCCTTCATTCGTCTATGCTACATGACGATATAAACATTTGTCATCTCATGGTTCATGCTCAAAAAGTTGAAGAGGCAAGGGCTCAGAGGAATATTAAAGATGCCAAGAGGGCACAATCTTTTTGTGGTAGTTCTTCAAAGAGTAGGCTTGAGATTCAATACAAGCCTATGTTTAAGAATATGGTTTTTAATCAAGTTCCTTCAAAGTTCACTAACGATAAGGATTATAGGGTGGCTAACCCTAAGATTAAAAATGAAGGGATACTAGTTCACCAACAATGAATCCAGCTTGTGGAAAGTGTGGCAAGAACTAGTATGGTGATTGTCTTAATGGAACGGATAATTGTTTTGGTTGTGGTAAAAGTGAACACAAGGTTAGGGATGTCCCTAATTTGAGGGGTCAAGACAAGGGTAGTGATGAAGCTCAAGCAAGTGATTCAAATGAGGCTCCAAACTAGAATCACTTTTATGTTCTCTGCTCTAGGGGTGAGCAAGAGACTTCTCCAGATTTGGTCACCGGTATGTTGAAATTCTTCTCTTTTGATGTATATGCCTTACTTGATTCCGGTGCTGCATTATCATTTGTTACTCAACCCGATATATTGCATGAACCATTTTTAGTGTCTACCATGGTATGTGAGTCAGTTGTTGCAAAAAGAGAGTATAGAAATTGTCCTATAATGTTGCCGAATAGAGTTTCATATGTTGAATTAACGAACTTGATGTGATTGATTTTGATGTCATTTTGGGTAATGATTGGTCACATGCTTGCTTTGCCTCTATAGATTGTAGAAAGAGGGTGGTGAATTTTAACTTTCCAAATGAGCCCATTTTTATGTGAAAGGGGGGATATTCTATTCCTAGAGGTCATATCATCTCTTGATTGAAAGCTTGTAAAATGATCTCTAAAGGGTGTTTATACCATATAGTCAGAGTCCCTAGATTTAGACTTCGAAATTCCTGCCATTTAATTGGTCCCGTAGTAAGTGAATTTTTGGAGGTCTTTCTTAATGATCTTCCCTATAATCCTCCTGAACAAGAAATTGATCTTGGCATCAACTTGTTACCGGATATAAATACAATTTCAATTCCTCTTTATGAGTTGGCTCTGACAGAATTGAAATAGTTGAACGCTCAACTCAATGATTTACAAGACAAAGTCTTCATTAGACTTAGTATTTCTCCATATGGTGCTCCTATTTTTTTTGTGAAGAAGAAGAATGGGTCCCTTAAAATATGTATGGATTATCGCCAACTCCATAAAGTCAATAGAACAAGTATTCTCTCCCTTAGATTGAAGACTTGTTTGATCAACTCTAATAGGAAAGATGTTTTTTAATGATTGACGGGAGATTGGGGTTTCACTAACATAGGTGTGAGGTAAAGATATACAAAAAATGGCATTTCAACTAGAGATGGTCACTATGAGTTATTATTAATGTCCTTTGGTCTCACCAATGCCCCGACTGTGTTTATGGATGTCATAAATAGGATGTTTCAAAGATAACTAGATTCATTTTTCCTTTTCTTCGTTGATGACATCTTGGTATATTCGAATAATGAGGGTGATCACATGATCCATTTAAGGGTGGTGTTTCAAGTACTTAAGGACAACAAATTATTTTCCAAGTATAGCAAGTGTGAGTATTTGTTGAGGTCGGTGGCGTTTCTTGGTCATATAATCTTTACTGAGGGACTAGAGGTTGATCCAAGGAAAACCGAGACAGTGCAAAATTGGCTTAGACCATTGCTCCAACAAACATTTGGAGTTTCTTGGGTCTACCTATCGGAGGTTTCTGAATGGATTTGCGTCCATTGCATCTTCCTTGACTACTTTGACCCAAAAGTGTAAGAAATTTGAGTGGTCAGAGGCATTTGACAGAACCTTTATAATCTTGAAAGTTAGTCTTACTTCCGCATCAGTGTTGAGTTTACCAGAGGGTACAAATGGTTTCTTTGTGTATTGTCATACATCCCCAGTAGGTTTAGGAAGGGTGCTTATGAAACATGGTAAAGTAATAGCATATGCTTCTTGACAACTTAAGGTGCTTGACAGAAACTATCCAACTCATGATCTTCAATTAGCAGTTGTAGTATTAGCCTTGAATACATAGAGGCATTACTTGTATGTGATCATGTTGATGTGTATACCGACCACAAAAATCTTCAATATGTGTTAACTCAAAAGGAGTTAAATATTCGACAAACAAGGTGGTTAGAATAGTTCAAGGATTATAACATGAGTGTTCTCTATAACCCTGGCAAGGCCGATGTGGTTTTGGATTCTTTAAGTCGTTTATCTATGGGTGGTGTATCTCATTTAGATGAAGCCATGCCTAGAATCGAAAAGATTTGAATAAGGGGTGGGTATACATCTTGAGTAAAGATGTTGTATCAAGTGTATCCCTTGAGATGAGTGCTCTTTGTGAGTTGTGAATGAGTTACTTTGAATCAATGTCCTTATCCCTTTACTATGGGCCCACATAGGTGTAGGTATTGGAGAATCCATGTTAAGTATATGAGTATGACCTTACCTTAGGCATGTGGAGATAACTTATCCTGTAGGGGTTAATACCAGGATTCCATGTTTAGCTCTCATGGTCTATATCGGTTAAATATATCCCCCACAAATGAATGTAATGAACTAAGTATTCTAAAGGGTGTACTACTTAAGGTTGGTATTTGAATGAGAGACTATCTATCCATTTCACAAATAGGCATTTTCAAAGAGTCTTGGGGTTTCCTTATATGAAAGTGAATGAATGGGTCATTATACGATGTAAATGAAGTAATGTGACTATATGTCAAATGTTAAGAAGAATGTTTGTGTCATATCTTGTATGATGAAAGTTATGTTTATGATAAATGTGATATGCCTAGTAAAAGCGAATTTTCAAGGAGCACTAACGTGGAAATTGTAGTATGAGATGCTAACTTCATATAGCACTAAGTATAATTTGGGGTTTTTATTGGAGAATGGTGTTTATGTGAAGTTCCTAAATGCATGTATGGTCCTTATATTACCTTTAGTAATTAATATTGTCTTGTTAATTAAATGAGGTATGCCTATCTTTGGTAGTCCTAAAGATCACTTAGATGTGTATTGAAGAGATTGTATGGGCGGTTTCTTCATCTTTTACTTAGGTGCTTCTTAGGATAACTTGGGACAAGAAGGAGTCTTTCTAATAAATGAGTTCATTGTGAAGTATGACTTTATGTTGAAATAATGTAAGATATACCTTATATGCTAAATGATGACTTATATCATGTTTAATTAAGGTTATACTAAAATAGCATGAAATGTTTATCTCCACTAAATGTCCTCTTTTGCAATTTTTGCATAATGCCATACTTAGTTCAATGTTTGTACTAACCCCATACTATTCTATATTTCCAAAGTATAGATTGAAGGCAAGTAAAAATTCTTAGAAGGCACATCTTGGGAAGTTGAATATCTCAAGATTGGTATGTTCTCATATATTCGTGGACATAATCTATGTTTCTTTAGTTTCTTCTTTAAGACATCTATAAGACTTATTATGTATTTCATTCAATGTGAAGGGCTATGACCCGAATATATTTAAGATTTCCCTTTAAGTTTGATTGTGATGATTAGACTTGTTCCTTAGTTCTTTATAAAAGAGTTAATTATATATACCGATGTGAAAAGATTTATTTCGGAGCTAATTTCTATACTTATGTAATGACTGATAGCTAAGAGGCTTGAACAAGATATCTCAAGGGTCAAGCACGTCGCGTGACGACTCAAGAATGCCTGTTTTTTCTAGGGTGTACTTGCGGGTAGTTATAATAATAGTGTGCCTATGTAGTTGATTATTGTCACATCCCGGTTTACCCCCTAGACTTAATTGGTGTCTTCATCCTTTTCAAGGACTAAGTCTAGGTTTTTAGTATCATGTTATTACATTCATAGGTTGAAATATGCGAAAAAATTTAAAACATTCATTATCACTACTTGGAGGTTTACATAGCCGTCTACATACACATAATATATATCCATATCGAGTATACATAGACCCTTCGTGTATGAAGGTTACATATCATTCTACATTTATTGCACATACATATAGAAAAATATAGAAATAGTCTCAAATATTTTCTCATCTCATACAATCTTAACAAATATCACAAAATGGGCATAACCCTTACATCAATTCAACAAGACCATGTATAGTTCATACGAAAGTAGAATATTCCATTAAAAATGAAAGGAATTATAGAGTCAATAACCTGATGTTTGAAATCCAAAGCTAGAGGATGGCATTGCCCACGAAAATTTAGGCCCTACCCTACTTGGATGAAAGGAACAATCCCAGCCTTCAGCAATGTCGTCTTCCAGTCTCTTCAGCGACCGAAAACTAAAATGTTTGGGGAAAGGAAAGAAAATGAAGTTAGTACTCCATATGTATTGAGTATGAGATCTTATGCACATACACAAGCAAAACATGATAAATAGGGACTTTTAGTTTAGAAAATATCATTTTACCCCTTTAGGAAGTTAATGCAAAGTCAAGTAAGTCATAACAATCACCTAACATAGTTACTATCATACAACTAATACATATCCCAACATACTTGAAAACATTATTTACTACAACCCTAAAATCAAGGAATAATATCACAAGAAAGAATAACAATTAAACATATCATAATAAGCAAGAAAAATACTCACAAGTCTTTACAAATCAAAAAGTGCAATTACCAAGCAAAGCCCCATAACCATACTCAATCAACTATCCTCAACAATAACACATGATCAATGTCCAATATTACTTATCATGGCATTTAGGTTTACATTTCATCATATTCTAACATTATAACCCAAGGCATATTCATAAATGAACTAATCAACATATAGTATCAACAAGGTTTTCTGATTATCATCATATATAGATCATATGTTATCATAACATAAACATATATAAGAACCTCCTACTAAGACTCACCTCAAGACTAACTAGTGCAATGTCTAGGTAGAGTCCCATACCCCTATCTAGACTAAGCTAGACCCCTTAGTTATCCAAGTTACAGTTCAAGTCCTTTAATTCGTTTTACCTTTTTTGGAAAATCTTGCCCTAATCGTCATAAACCGCATAAACTAGTGTGGAATCCAGTGTCATAAAAACCTTACAAAGAAAGAAGGCGGATTACTTGCCAAGGTAGTACCAAAACACGAAACATAGAAACTAAGTGGATCCACTAGCTAATATCAACATAGTTTAAGATCTAGGAGATTTAGTTGGGACACTCTTTATGCGCCATGCATTATAGTCTTGAATCTCAAAAGTAATGTACGGTTTCTACCTCCCTATGTGGGAAGGGACACTCCTCTATATATTCCACTCTGTGCTAAGCTAGAGTCCATTTTTGAAATGTCTTTAAGCCATTAATTATTAAGGTTATAGGGTTTACCCTCGTATAAACATCATAAATAATAGCTCAAAAAGAATTGTAAGATTATTAGTCCTTTAATCACATTTCATATAAGTGAGGTTAACACATTAACATTTCAGAACATATTAAGGCACATTGATAGTTTTCACCATCCTTATATCAAATACACCTTAATCAACCTCACAACATATGCAACACTTTTAAATTCAACATTTCACCCCTCTATAATCCTAACATAAGCCATACTCTAATGTAATATAATGACTTATCAAGAACTAATCACAATTTGGAAGTAAAGTTAGAGATTCTAAGACGTACCTAGTCTTCCTTATTGTCTATCATCAAGGTCTTACCATTAACCCATAACTCAAATCAATTTTGGAAGTAACATCATCACACAATTATAACCAATAGAATAACAAGGCTAATTGTATCTCTATAAAACAATCCATCTTTAGATCACAACTTTAGACAAGTTACATAGGCTAATTTATCCTTTACATTTCATAACATAATACACTTCTCAAGGAATAGCATGATAGGACTATAATTTAATCATAATTACACCTTAGGACAGTAATTTAATAAAATTCAACTCAATTGAATGATTACTATAGAATATAGGTCAAGATCACTACCTAGGATTAGGGATAGAGGATCATATTTTTCAATTTAAACCCGAACATCAACAATTACCATAAACAAGTTTAATTATATGTTAATCAAATCAATATAACCCTTAGAATTTATTAACATCTCAATTTATAACTTAAACTTCATAATTGAATGAAACTAATGAGAAAACTCAACTTTTTGAAATCTATTTTGAAGGAAACCTTTGAAGAAAAAATCTCAAAGGTTAATAGAACTCATACCTTAATGTATTGTTGAGAATTGAAGATGAATCCACTCTTTTTAAGCCCCCAATTCACCTCCCAAGGTAAGTTTAAATGGAGTCTTCCAATTAGAGAGAGAAAGAAGAGAAAAGGAAGATACTTTATTTGAGAATATGTTTAGGTTAATGAGTGTTGAGGTTACCTAGTCTCCCCTTTAATCCCCAACTAACTCCTACATTTATAATTTTGCAGTGAAACTCGACCCTCAAAGATGAGACTCGGATTGATGGGCCGTCTATGAGTCGATAGACAAACCCCCCTCCATACTGCCTTCTGTCGTTTCCTGTGCAGGCGAGGGCTTCCTCCAATTTTTCTAAATGTGGGACAATGGTGTTATCGACACCCCATTGATCCACACACGGGCCATACCATGCACCTCTGCACTCCGTCGATGAGTCCAGAGACATTGTAGGTTAAGGGACCTTCTCCACCAGCCTATGAGTGGGGCGAAGGTGGCATCGATGCCCCATCAATCCACACACGGGCCGTCTTTTGTCGCGTTGATGCACACTGCCAGGCATTACTTCATCAAACTACAGTGGTCCTCCTCAAGGGCCATTGGTTTGGCATTGGAGAGTCGTACCCAAATATTTCAATGATGAAATACCTCAAACATTTATTAACTACCTTTTGATCAATTTTCATACTTTTTTGATTCCTAAAAGTTAGTCAAATAGGCTAAGGCACAAACTTCCCTGATGTTTTGGTTCTTAAACCTCCTAAATGACCTGTATTCATTATAAATGGACTTATAAATAGTGTTTAAACTTTACGATACCTATGTTCGGACTTACAATAAGTCTTGGATGTTCAACGTTTTACATTATCCCCCCCTAGGAACATTCATCCCCGAATGACACTAAAATTCTTTTGAAGGAAGGAATAGACTCAAGACTAGTATCCCAACTAATAAATAATATCAATTGAACATAAGTCATGTCATTTCACTATAAGTTCTCTCAAAAATGCATAATGTGCAAAACTTCACCCAAAAATAAAGAACTTCAATTTCTAGTAATATTTATATTATAAAAATTAATGACTAACCTTGATTCTCAAAAATATGAGGGTAACGGGACTTCATGTCGTCTCGGCCTCCCATGTTGCACCCTCAACTAGATAATTTTTATCTAACACTTTTAAGGAAGAAACTTCTTTATTCCTCAACTTCTTGACTTGCCTATAAATAATTTGAACCAGAACTCTATCCTAATAGAGATTATCCTTGACAAGAATACCCTAAATAGGGACAATGGACTCGGGATCATCAATACACTTTTTTAACAAAGAAACATGGAAAACCGGGTGAACTGAAGCATTTCTCTACGAAATATAAATTCATAGGCAACCTTACCAACCCTTTACAATATTTCATAGGGACCCACATAATGAGGACTCAATTTCGCTTTCTTTCCAAATCTAACAACCCTTTTCATTGGTGAAATTTTCAAATACACATTATCACCTTATTCAAACTCCAAATCCCTTCTACTATGATCGGCATAAGAATTTTGCCGACTATAGGCCATTTGCAATCGATTCCTTATGATATGAACCTTTTCCAAAGTTTTATAAATCAACTCGGGACTAAGAAACAATGGCTCACTCAATTCAAACCATCCAATAGGAGACCTACACTTCCTAACATACAAGGCTTCATTGGGAACCATGGAAATAGATGATTGAAAACTATTGTTGTAGGAAAACTCCACCAAAGGTAAATGCCTATCCCAACTACCATTAAAATCAATTATGCACGAGCTAAGTATATCTTCAAAAGTTTGTATCGTACGCTCCACTTGACCATCCATTTGGATAAGAAAACGGTCCTCGACTTCTCCGTAGTACCTTACCCTTTTTGGAACAACCTCCAAAATATAGATGTGAATATTGTACCCCAATTCGATATTATAAATAACGGAATGCCATGGTTGCCCTCAAAATCATCTACGCTTAATAGTAAGACTTGACCGTAATGAAGCGAGCGGACTTAGTCAATAGATCAACAACCACCCATATGGAACCATAGGACATTCGGGTCCGAGGTAAGAATACTACAAAGTCCATATTGATGTGTTCAAACTTCAAAGTAGGAATTTGTATCTCTTGTAGTAAGCCACCCGGCTTTAGGTATTCGACATTTACTTGTTGGCAATTCGGACACTTAGCAACAAAATCCGCTATGTCCCTTTTTAGACCTTCCTACCAATATAATTCCCTTAGTTCATGGTAAATTTTCATCGACCCCGGATGAATTTAGTAGTGGGACCCATGTGCTTCTTCTAAAATCTGATCCCTCAACCCATCTACATCGGGAACACATGATCTACCTTGGTACCATAACACACCATCCCCCTAAGGAGAACGATAATTCAACTTGCAGAGAATCAATTCTTTGAACTCCATTAAGGAAAAATCGAGGTGTTGTTTTGACTTCACCTCAACCACTAAATATTACATGGAGTTATGATGAGCTACGGCACCCCCATCCGGAGAACTCTCCAACCTCACCCCTAACCTAGCCAATGTATGCACTTCCCTTGCTAGATCCTTCTTGACTTTGTCAAGATGGGATTTGCTACCAATAGTCGTCTAACATAGGGCATTCGCAACTACATTAGCCTTGCCGGGGTGATAAAGAACACTCACATCATAATCTTTCAACAACTCTAGACACCTTGTTTTTTGGAGATTCAACTCCTTGGGTAAACAAATTTTGGAGATTCATATGATTGGTAAAAGCATCAACATGAACCCCATACAAGTAATGCCTCCAAATTGTAAAAGAAAACACTCCAGTCGCTAATTCAAGGTCATGAGTGGGGTAATTACCCTCATGTATCTTTAGTTTCCTAGAGGCGTAAGCTATCACTTTTCCGTGTTGCATAAACATACACCCCAAACCCACTCGATATGTGTCACTATAGATCACAAAAACACTTTGTGCCCTCCGGTAAGGTCATCATCGGAGCGGAAGTAAGCCTATCTTTAAACAATTGAAAACACTTCTTACATGCCTTCAACCACTCAAACTTTTACTGTTTTGTGTCAAAGTAGTCAACGGAGACGCAATGGATTTGAAACCATCCATGAACCTTCGATAGTAATCCACTAAACCCAAGAAACTCCTAATTTCATTCAGAGTCAATGGTCTAGGACAGTTTTTCACCGCTTCCATTTTCCTTGGGTCTACCTAAACTTCCTCACTAGAGATGATGTGCCCAAGAAAAGTCACCTACGTCAACAAAAACTCACACTTAGTATATTTGGCATACAATTAATGTTCTTTAGGGGTTTGATATACTATTTTCAAATGACCCATATGATCATCCTCATTCTTTGAATATACCAAGATATCATCAATGAAGACAATGTAAAATGAATCTAGGTAATTTCAAAATACTCTATTCATTAGATCCATAAATGACGCCGGAGCATTAATTAGAACGAAAAGCATGACCAAGAATTCATAATGTCTATTCCTAGTCCGAAAGGTTATCTTTAGTATATCCTCCCGTCTTACTCTAGGTTGATGATACCCCGACCTCAAGTCTATCTTTGAGAATTAGCTTGTCCATTTGAGTTGGTCAAATAGGTCATCAATCCAAAGGAGAGGGTACTTATTATTAATGGTGACCTTGTTGAGTTAGCGGTAATCAATACACATTTTTAAGGATTCACCTTTTTTGTTCACAAACAAAATAGGATCACCCCACAAACAAATAGTAAGACTTATAAAATACTTATTTAGCAAATCCATGTATTGACCCACCAACTCTTTCAACTCCGCCATAGCCATCCGATAAGGAGGAATTGATATGGGATTTGTATCAAGTATCAAATCAACCCCAAAGTCAATTTCCCATTAGAGAGGAATACAGAAAGGTCACTAAGGAAGACCTCTGGAAACTCACTCACTACGAGTACTGACTCAATAGGAGGAACATTGGAGTCTAGATCTTGGACTCTTGCAATATTATAAAGACACTCTTTTGAGATCATTTTGCATGCTTTTAGACAAGAAATAATACGAACTCTAGGAATAGAATTTCCCCCATTTGCACTCAACAACGGGTTCATTTGGGAAGTTAAACCTCACCATTCTTGTCCTACAATCAATGCATGCAAAACATGCATGCAACCAATCCATACCCAATATAATATCAAAATTAATCATATCAAATTCTACTAGATCAACATAACAAACTCTATTGGGCAACATCATAGTAAAACTTCTATGCACCCTTTTTGCAACAACCAACTCACCCACATGAGTATACAATATAAAAGGTTCATGCAAAATATCGGGTAAACATTCAAACTTTTTAACTACTAGAGGTGTAACAAATGATAAATTAGCATCGTGATCAAGTAAGGCATATACATCAATAAATAAAACTTTAAACATACCGGTCACCACATCGAGAGATGTCTCTTGCTCACCCTTATAGTAGAGAGAAAAGAAGAAGTTCTTCTACGGAGCGTCACAAGAACCACTTGCTTGATCTTGGCCACTACCTTGTCCTTACTCGTTAAGTTAAGACAATCTCTCATCTTGTGAACACTCTTTCCACAAGAAAAGCAATTATTCGTCACCTTAAGGATATCACCATAGTGATTTTTACCACACTTTCCAAAAGTTTGCTTCTCATTTGGTGAATTAGTACCTTTTCCTTTCTTGAATTTAGGGTTGGACACCCTATCACCACTAGCTCTTTGTAATTTGTAAGGGACTTGACTAGAAACGCGCTTCTTAAATCTAGGTTTGTTTTGTATCTCAAGCCTATTCTTTCAAGAAATTCCATCTAATGACCTTGCTCTCTTAGCATCTTTACTTTTTCAGTTAGCTCTTGCCTCTTTAGTCAATTCTATCATAAACCACAATAAGAGAAATGTTCATGTTGTCATGTAGCATGGGCCGACTTGCACTCCTCTTGTAAGTCCTCTGACACCCCCGTCAAAAAACGACTCATTTGGTCTCTAGGATTGGAGACCAAAGAAGGAGTGTATTTGGACAAGTTAATGAATTCAAAAGAGTACTCATGGACACTCTTCCCTCATTGGTAAAGATTGATAAACTCCGTCACTTTCTCCTCCTTAATCTATCTAGGGAAGAATCGATCTAGAAATGCCGCCCTACATATTTCCCAAGTCATCTGACCTCCCCTAACCGACCTATTATCCCTCAATTGCACATTAAAAGTTTGAGCCACATCTTTGAGTTTGTATGTGGCCAACTCGACCTTCTAACTTGAAGACACCCTAATAGCATATAGTATCTTGTAGACCTAAGCAATTAATTCATGGGGGTCTTCATCAACCTTAGACCCATATAAAGTAGGAGGATTCATTCGCGAGAAGTCCTTTAGATGGGAAGAAATAGTACTTACTTGTTGATGATGACGGGGGAGCAATATCCCAATTGTCCTCGGACGTCATAACTTTGACTTGAAACCTCATGACCTATGCATTATTAGTCATGGCTTGGGACATGTGAGCAAGAATAGCCCTCAACTCTGCCTCCCTCATAGGTGGAGGATTAGACACGGATTGCTCCACATTAGCATTTTCTTCAAGTGGAGGAACTTGCTGAACATGGGGAGGAGATCCCGCATTAGCAAATTCCTCCTCAAGTCTTCAAGCCGCATTAGTTCGAGTGTTCTTGCTACCTATAAGCATAATAATAGGTTTAGATGCAAAAGCACTTCTTATGTATACTCAATTGGCACGATATAAGATTTCCATGAAACATAGTGATTTCGAAGCATCATATCGGCTCCTACTCATAAGTATGGCATGCTTCAAAATTATGAATACAAACCTACAAAGATGTAGTAGAGAGAGACATAACTAAATGATATTCAACCTCATGGTCTAATACCAAGTTTGTCACATCCGCGTTTACCCTCTATACGTAACAGGTGTCTTCGTCCTTTTCAAGGACTAAGACTAGCCTCTTATTCTCGTGTCATTACATTCATAGGTTGAAAAATACGGAAAAGTTTAAAACATTCATTATAACTACTTTGACATTTACATAGACCTCTACATACACATAACAAATATTTATATCGAGTATACATAAACCCTTCATATAGAAATGTTAGATAGCCTTCTACTTTTGTTGCACATGCGTATATAAAAATATAGAAATAATCTGAATAATTGTCTCATCTCATACCATCTAAATGGATATCACAATATGGGCATAGCCCTTACATCAATTCAACAATACCATGTATAGGTACTATGAAAGTAAGTATTGAATTAAAAATGAAAGGAATAATAGAGTCAATAAGATCATAAAAATCCAGAGCTAGAGGATGGCATTGCCCTCGAAAATGAGGACCTACCGTACTTTGATGAAAGGAAGACTCCAAGCCTTCAACAATGTCTCCTTCCAAACTCTTCAATGATCAGAACCTAATATGTGGGAAAAGGGAGGAAAATTTGGTTAATACTCCACATGTACTAATTAGGAGTTCTTATGCACATACAAGAGCAAACATGCTAAAAGGGACTTTCATTTAAAACATGTCATTTTACCCATTTAGGAATGTAAAGAAAAGTCAAGTAAGGCATATCAATCAATAAACATGCTTACTATCATACAAGTAATACTTATCCCTACATACTTGAAAACATGATTTACTACAACCCTAACATCAAGAAATAACATCACTAGAATAAATAAGAGTTAAACATATCATAATAAGCAAAAAAAACTACTCACAAGTCCTTATAAAGTAAAAAAGTGCAATGACCAAGCAAAGTCCCATAACCTTACTCAATCAACCATCAAAAACAAGAAAACATGATCAATGTGCAACTTTACTTATCACGGTGTTTAGGTTTACATTTCATCATATACTAACATTATAACCCAAGGCATATTCATAAATGAACTAATCAACATTATTATCAACACTGTGCCATGGTCATCTTACATACATCGTATATTATCAAAACATAAACATATGTAAGAACCTCATTATAAGACTCCCCTCAAGACTAACTAGTGCAATGTCAAGGTAGAGTCCCATATCCCTACCTAGACTAAGATAGACCCCTTAGATTATCCAAGTTAGAGTTCAAGTCCTTTAATTCGTTTTACCTTTTTGAGAACATCATTCCCTAATCGACATAGACTACATGATCTACTGTGAAATCCGGTGTCAAAAAACCCTACACCAAAAGAAGGCGGACTACTTGCCAAGGTAGGACGAAAACATGAAAAAATTGCAACTACGTAGATCCACTAGCTAGTATCCCTATAAGGGCAACATAGTTTACGAACTAGGATATTAGTTTGGACCCTCTTTATGCGCCATGCATTATAGTATCCACTCTAAAGAGTAATGTATTTTTCTTACGTTCCTTGTGTGGGAAGGGACACTACATTATCTAGTTCACTCAGTGCAAAGCTAGAGTCCCTTTTTGAAATTTCTTTAAGCCTTTGATTATTAATCATAGATTAAATTAGGTCATAGGGTCTACCCCTGAATAATCATCATCGACAATAGCTCAATAAAAATTGTATGAGTATAAATCCTTTCATCACAATTCATATACGTTTGGTTAACACATTAGCATTTCATAACATATTAAGGTACACTGATAGTCTTAACCATCATTATATCACATACGCATTAATCAAACTCACAATATAGTAAATACATTCCAATTCAACATCATTACCCTTTAATAATAGTATAAGGCATAATCTATTGTAATATTACGACTTAAGAAGAATTAATCACAATTGTAAGTAAAGTTAGAGATTCTGAGACTTACCAAGTCTTCCTCATAATCTATCATCAAGGTCTTAGCATCAAACCATAACTCAACCCAACTTGCGGAGTAACATTATCACACAATGATAACCAATAGAACAACAAGGCCTATTGAATCTCTACCACACAATTTATATTTAGATCACAACTTGAGAAAAGGTACATAGACTGATTTCACCTTTACCATTCATAACGTAAGCCACATCTCAAGAACTAGAATTATTGGCCTATAATTCATATTAATTTATTAAGAATAAAACCATAGTATAGTTATTTAATCAACAACCAACTCAGTTGAATGACAAAAATAGAATACAAGTGAAGATCACTACCTAGTGTTAGGGATAGAGGATCATATTCCTTGATCGAGACAAAACCATCACCAATTACCATAAACACGTTGAATTATATGTTAATCTAATCAATATTAACCTAATAATTCATTAACAACTTAATCCATAACTTCAATTTCGTAATTGAATGAAACCCATAAGAAAACTCAACTTTTAGAAATCCACCCTTTGACTAAAGAATCTCAAAGATGAATAGAAATCATACCGTAAAATTTTTCTGAGAATTTAAGATTAATTCAACATTTTTTCATCCCCCGATTCACCTTCCAAGGTAAGCTTCTATGGAGTATTCCAATCTGAGAGAGAAAGAAGAGAGAAGGAAGAGAGTTTATTTTAGAGTTGTCGTTAGGTTAATGAGGGTTGAGGGTATTTATAGGGGGATTAATAAAATTAATTAGTCTCTCTTAAATCCCTAACTCACCCCTAAACTACATAATTAATTAAATTAAATCATTTAAAATTTGGTAGTGAAACTCGACCCTCACAGACGAGACCCCGATTGACGAGCCGTTTGTGAGTCAACGGACAACCCCCTCTTCTATCCTTCACTCCGTCGTCTCGTTTAGAGACTCTGTAGGCGAGTTCTTTCTCCAATTTGTCTATGTGTGGGACTACGGTGGCATCGACGCCCGGTTGATCCACACCCAGACCGTATCCTGCACCTCTACTCTCCGTCGATGAGTCCAGAGACTGTACAGGTGAAGGGACCTTCTCAACCTTACTTAATGTAGGATGACGGTGGCATCGATCCCACATTTATCCACACATTGTCTGTCTTTTGTCTCGTCGATGCACACTGCCAGAAAGTGTTGTATCAAACTATGAGAGTCCTCATAAAGGGCCCCTGGTTGGTCCTTGGTGAGTCGTTCCAATGATTTCAGCCATGAAAAAATTCAAAAATCAATTATCTACCTTTCTACAAATTTTCGTACTTTTTATGACTCCTAAAAACTAGTCAAATTTTCTAAGCCACACTCATCCCGTTGGACTAACTTCCCGTACTTTTTGGTACTTAAACCTCCTAAATGACCTGTATTCATTAAAAATGGACTTAGAAACAATGTATACACTTTATCTCACCTATTTTAGGGTTTACAATGAGTCTTGGATTTTCAATGTGTTACAATTATTGTGTGATTTATGTGTTGCCATGATTTCCTAAAATGATTGTTCATGGTATTGCTTAGGTCTTCTTAGAAATGACTCATATGCATTTTTCGCTCATATTCTAGTGCATTTCAGTAATCTTTTCATATAGAAATTATGAGTTGAGTATGAGAATGCCTTAGTTTTGGAGTTAAAAGTTTCTCGCTTTAATATGTGCTTTGTAAGAAGTAAACTAATACTTTAGGCACCAAGTGTATAAGTTGAGCATGTTTTATCAAAGAGATGCTAGTTCATCCATGGGAATGAGTATAAAATGCATTTGGTACATTTTTCCTTGATGGAAGTAGTTACTACTCCCTTGAATAACATTAAATGAGTTTAGCTTGGAAAGGAGAAGTATCTTTTTTGATTAGGTTCAATAGATGTACTTCATGCATAATGGGCCTCTAAATGAAATTTTTGAATTTTGAATGTTTTGGAAGTATCATTCGAGGATTAATGTTCCTATGTGGGGAAAATGTAATACCTTGGAATTTGTAGAAAGAACAAGTAGAGTTTACTGGAATTAAGTAGGTGATTTTAGAGCCTCACATGTTAGTTTATAGTTGTAAAATTTTTTAAATAATTAATAATGACGGGTTAAGTTAGTTTGGTAACTTTAGAAGTGAAAAATCATGAATAGACATGACACCCAGAAACAAATCTAGTTGACCTACTTTGTTATGGGGTCCTGTAGTTGAGTTTTAAGTATGGTATGAAGGTGAAACTAAGTATAAGAGGTTCCTAAACCTAGATAAACATAATTCGGATCAAAAAGTTTGGGTAAAAACCTATCAAATGACACCAAACGTTGGCAAAAAACCTAAGGTTCCTTTAGGAGGACCCAAACTTTGGCCAAAAACCTATCAAATGACACCAGCTGTCCACAAATTTCTTTTACGGTCTGTCAATGGATTAATGAGGTGTGGGTTAGCTTCGTGAGGTTAGAGTTAGTATCCTCACCAAAGACTCCCCAACACCCTCTCTGAGCCAAAGCACGGAGCATTTACACGAGGCATCACACCACATACAGTCCTCAGGTTGTAGGCGTCAATGGTAGAAGTTATTTCAAATTTTAGTTTTTAATTTAGGGGTTCTATATCGAGTAAGATATTTAAATGGGGGTAAGGAGGGGTTTTTAGTGAGTTAATTACCTAACAAAATTATCTATAAAACCCAACACCTGAGACACCAAGTCATTCAATCAAAACACTAATCAAATCAAACTCTCCTTAAATATTTCCTTCTCGTGAATTGAAGAAAAAACAAGAAAGGAAAAAACAAGTAGATAGGATTCACCATGATTTGGAGCTTATTTTAAGTCTGTGATAAGAAAATATGTTAATCTCCTAAATCCATGTGTTTTAAGACCCATGGATCCCTCATAGAATTCCCTAAATTGTGAATCCAAAATACCTCAATCTAGCTAGGGTTGTGATTACATTGTGGGTAGAGCTTGGTTAAGATTTCAAAGTAGTGGATAAGATTAAATTATGTTTTTATTATGTCTCTATGATGATTTTATGATGTTTCATGTGAATTCTTTGATGAACCTAATCTAAAATGATGAGGGTGATCATAGTAGGTTTAGGCAATTCGAGGCAAGGCTGAAGGTTATGAGTTTATCTTCTTAATTCAATTGTCTTGAATACTAAATATGAATTAAACTTTGTTTCGTTTAATAGGATGTATCTTAACTAGTAAAATTAGAATTGAACCTATATGATCAAGTAGACTAGAATTACCTTCTAATGATCAAAGTGATGGAATAATTTGTATTTAGACATGTAACATTATAGAATAGAGATAGTATTTAAAATAGGGCTTGTACCCTTTGGTGTATGGTCATTGAGTGGAATGTCAATATGAGGTGATCTTTATTGAGTATTCTAATTCTCTTATACACCTAGAATTGAATAAGCTAGGGGAGTCGATCTCTCTCAATTAGAATGATTCTAGGTTTATTTAAGGACCTAAAATAAATCATTCTTTTTGAGATATAATAGCTTGATGTTCTGTCTTATTCATAGATAGTTGAGTTACGTAGCTTGGGAAGGTAGATATTATGGTAGCTTGGTATGGTAGATCTCATGATAGCTTAGGATAGAGGAATTAAGCTCTCCCATGGTTAGCTGGATCATGCATTTGTAGAACACTTTTCATGGTAGCTTGCATTAGTACATGCAAGGTAGCCTAGTATGGAAGATCGATACTTTCCTAGGGGTAGCTTGACGTAGCATCACTTGGATGCCTTGGGGATAACTTGATTTGGTTAGGTCAAGACCATGGTAGCTTAAGATTTAGACATTATATTCTCTAAAGGATAGCTTAGGGTTGAGGATTCATACTCCCCTATGAGTAGCTTGCATCTTTATAAATGGTTGCATGGTGGCTAGGTTGGTATACTTCTAATAATTCTATGACAACTTGGATTGCATGATATAATGTTTTTTCATGGTACTTACATCTAGCATAATAACATGTCATTATTTTATACAAGTGTGAAAGATATTTAGCAATGAGTAAGCTAGATTAAACGAGTATTTAGTGTGAATGTTATAATCAGATGACATTCATAAATGGCACAAGTATGACTTGAAACTACTTTTGAATTGTCCTATTACGTGAAATATGACTAGCTTGGGTAGTGTCTATTGTAGCCTTCTATGAAATTAATGAATTAAGTTTATAATTCATGGTCAATGTTATGTAGATCTATAGTGACAGCTTGATTTGATAAAAATTAATAGGCTGGCTTCAAGACATGCTTAGTGTGTGTTGTATTATGGTATGCCTCACATGCGTTGCAACAAGGGTTCCTTGAGTTGATTTAGGGGTATAGTGCTCTTGTATCATGAAAATGTACGTATTTATCTTGAAGGTGCACTATGACTAAGAATGACCAAAGATAGGTACTTAACTTTGGTAGTACTATGGAATGCTATCTTTGCATTTCGCAAATTTACATAGAGGTGGATTGTGAACTAGTTCACTTGAGTATGAAAGACTAATGGTTGAAGTATGAAATTGTGTATGCCTTATATAACCTTGTTATGTTATGGTTATGTTGTTATCTCTTATGCTTATACTTTTATGTTGACTACCTATTTGAGATGCTCTTATGATGTTATGTTAACTTTCAGACTTAGTACTCTTGTACTATTGCATATTGCCTACATTGTAACCAAATGTAGGGTTTGATCTTTGAGTTTCTATTGGAGGGTAGAATTTCATGGAATTTGAAGAAGTGAAGAAGTGGTGAGTCCTCATTGCTTTGAGGACGAACCTTTATGTTCTTTTAATGTCTTTCATTATCTTATTAAACTTTATGTGGGCTGCATCCCAAGACATTTTAGTTGGCTTTAGACAATGATGTTAGGAAGACTTCCATTTTTATGAAATACTTTTAAAGATATGTCTTAAAGAATGTTTAAATTCCTTCATATTTTGTAATGTCTGTGTTATGATTGAATGCTCAGGGCTTTTATAAGACCTCTTCGAGGTCGAGTATGTTGTTTTACGACTTGGGGGTTCTCTCTGGTCGTGACATATTATAATAATATGTTGATAAGTGCCTAGGGCATTTATTAGGAACATTCACTTGAGTAATGAAATAACATTAATTCAAAAAAAGAATTATGCTTAGCACAGAGTTCATGAGTATGATATGGGTTCTTTCACACTAGTAGTTGGGTTTCAAATACGGTTATCTTATCAGATGGAAACCCCCCTAAATATGTGCACACATAGGTCCTAAGCCAGTGGATCTACCTAAAAGATAAAATATTAGTTCTACCATAGGTAAACATGGCACCTCTTTTTGGTGTCGGGGTACAACACTTGATTCCACGTAGCTTAAATGGTCTATCTCGGTAAAACATATATTTCCCTTTATGATAAAAATATGAATTTTATGAATACCATAGAATTTAACTATGAATTCTTGAGGTGTACTACCATAACACTTCTGTAACAACCTTAAAAACGGCTATGCTAAATAATTCTTAATGTGCCTAGAATGCGTACGATTAGACCAGGTTCACAGGAATTGATGCGCGTAGAACCCGACCTCTGAACCCTTACGACAACCAAGCCAACTGTTTTGGGGAGTTATTTGAGCTAGGAAAGGTTGTGTCCTGCCATGTATGGGTTAGGAATATGAAGATTTACTCTGATGAGTCTTTACCCGACTTAAAAGGGGGAAATCTATAGTATGGAGGGTCTAGAGATAAAATGGTCTTTTCCCAGGCAAACAACAGTATCCTAATTACCCTTAATATATAATTAATTATTTAATTAATAAGGTGGAGGGGCATTTTTGGGAGAGAGGCCTGAAAATTGGCCCTTAGAGTGAAGTCTTCTTCCACCCGAGTTCGAACCTAGGAGAAAGCAATGAATTAAATTTGTTTTAATTTAAGTTTGTTACTTAATGTAATTTATTAATATTTATTATTATTAGCTGATTTAAATTAAAAAGGAAATAAGATTTTTATAATAATTAACTAAACGTTATTTGACTAAGTTCTAAACTAGATTACTAAGCCTAAGGTAACTAAGTCCTAAACTAGATTCGTAAGCCTAAGGTAACTCTCTCCTCTCAAGCTCATCTCTCTCTCATGTATATATCAAATTCATTAATGTTTTCTCTGCCAAATGAGGTACAAGAACAGTATGTAAAAAAAAACTCTGCACACTTGAAGAACTCACAACAAAAAATAGAATCAAACGTTAAGCAAAATAAGTTAGACAAAGGGAGGGTTTTCCGTAAAAAGTTTTTTGTTGAAAGTTTGTTTTTGACGTGAGTGCTGGAGAAGGTTTGGGCAGCAACTTCAAGGTTTAAAATTTCATAAAATAAATGGTTTCTCTTCTCTCTTGTTCCCTTTCCTAAGTGACCTCTTAAGGTTCAGAATATTCACTCTGAAAACTAGGGTTGTTTCCCGTTGCATGTTCCTGTCACTAACTCCGAATGATTCTTATGTTGGGTATGTTTGCTGGTAGATATTCGGCGTGATTTTTGTCTTTGTGATAAATATGTTTATGTTTGTTTGTTTGAAAACAGATGAATGACAACCTTTGTTTTTTGAAACCATGTGTATTTGTGTGCAAGGATGTGACCGTGACTAATGTTCTCGGATTGATGCTAAAAAATGTAATGTTATGGTTGTTATTTTATGTGCATAAACATATGTAAATCGTGATGTTCATGTAATATGGAATGTGTGTGATTTTAGTGATAGTCTCTTCCCTAAAAAATCTAAGAAAAATCACCCCAAAAAGTATTAAATGTCTACGAATTACCATATGAGTTCAGGTGAAACTATTGTAGAAAGTGAGCTGAAATATGACCAAATTCCCAGACTTGCAATTTTTGTTTTGGCTAATCGTATATGAACAAATCTAGAAAATTAATTGAGTGTAATATAGGTGAGGTCATTGGAATGTGAACCCACGACCTCACCCGTGCGTTACACTAAAAACGTGAAAAGAAATGGGGGTTAAAGGGACTCGATCACGGGTGTATTTTGCTGAAAAATAAAATACAAAATTAAGAATAAGAGGAGTGGGATTTGAACCCACAACCTCTCTCTGAGAACATAAGAAAAACTAATATAAAATAAATGTGAGGCGTGGAAATCAAACCAACAACCTCTAGCAATTAAAGGAGAGTTAAAAGAAACATAAAGTGAGGGTGTGGGGGTTGGATCCCACAACCTCATGGTTAATTAGAGATAGTCAAACAAAACTAAATAAAATAATAATAAAAAGGGATTTGGGGGTTCGAACCCAACAACTCGTCGGCCAAGGAAAAGAATTTTCAAATGATAGAAATAAAAAGTAAATGTTGATGTTGGGGCTCGATCTAGGGTCCCAATGTCATGTGGATAGAAATTAAATAAAAAGAAAAATGTAAAGTGTTGTCCAAGGGATTTGAAAACCGTGTTCCCTTGCCAAAATTTTTCATTGATAAATAAATCATATGTGAATGAAACATTCAAGAACAATGTTGCCTACTTAGATGCAAATCGAGATCTTGGCATATCTACATGATGCATAAGTCTTGTACCACATAATCTTTGGAAGATATGAATCATTTAAACGAACTATGAACAACGACTCATGGATTGTGTGTATAGACACATAAGTCTAGCATACTTTTAAAAATAAGTTAACCTAAGATGTATGTAATTAAATGATGTAACCCTAGAGGGGTTAAGCAAGACTGCAAAAAAACACTGAATGGCCAAGATCATTGGCACATGATTAAATGAACAATGAAATGGTAAAACCCTAGAAGGGTTAAGTAAGAGTGTTAAACACACTAAAATTCTAAGTGCATTGGCATATGATGAAATGAACATTCATGTAAAATAGGGTGAGTAATTATGAAGAGCAAATGTTCCAATTTTAATGAATGTGGTGACAACATGATATGAGGCTATTGTAAAATATGAGAGCAATCTCAAATGTGCCTAAGTAAATGTTACCCAAAACGTACTCACCCATGAGAGTGTAAAGTTAATGAAGAGAACAATCGCTAAGAACACTGTAATGAAAGTATTGAGATTAACCCAATTCTAATGATGAGATGAGAAATAATCAATTGAGCTATGATTTCCTCATAATAGAAGCCAACTTTCATGACATATGAGTTGAATGTAACGAAAACTTTATACTCAGCACTATGAGCAGTGGTGCCTTCTTTCAAGAAGGGAAGACATTCACGTAACTCACATGAGATGAGACTGTATTGCATGTCGGGTATGGGTCTCCTTATATATCATAGTCTTGGAACCTATACTGTTAATATAGGGATCTGGAGGGGTTCAATTCCCATGTACGCTAAAATTTTTTGGGTCACTTTGGCCGGTGATTCCACTAGATTTCATGATGCTCACATGATCTATGTCAATTAAAGTTAAAGTTCCGAATGAATCAATGAGGAAAGCCTCAAATGATTCACATAAGGGAATTAATGATACCAAAAGTGTTAGGAAAGAATAATCAAGAGGTGATCTAGACTCAACAAATGACACTAGGTCATTCTTTATCATTGCACACCTAACCCGATAAAAGTCTCAAACTACATCCTAGGTATAGCTTGTGTTCACAATAGTTAATAAATGAAACGAAATGAAGCACATAACAATGAATGAAGCAGACTCTATGTTTGCTAAATAAGGCTCCCTAGTTGAGTTCCAATATGTTGATCCCTTATTTTTTGAAGTCTTGATGTCATATCCGTGATTCCAAGGTCTCAAGGCATATGAACGAAGGATATGAATAATGTTATGTGCTATATGCAATATGTTATGGGCTATTTTCAATATGTCATGTGTTATGTGATAGATGTTATGTGTTGTGTGCAATATGATAAGTATGATGATACAGATTACTCTCATCGCATGACTTTCCTAATTAAAATTAAGAAAGTTCACTCACTTTCCGATTAAAAATATGGAATGCTCACTAACATTACTAATCCCAATTTGGCAAGTCAACTTACATGACTTTCCATAATCATGTTGTTAGGAAGAGCTATTATTAATCAAGCATGTCCTTGGTGTGTGCTTGCATATACCAATATTTAGTACAAGTATGTACTAATCTCATATAATTCTACAATTTTAGGTGCACGCACAGGTGCACGCTAGAGCTTATAAGTTGACGTTGCAACTATCCGGACGTGAAGCTTTCATCCAGACATGGTAGGAACTCATGCTTTCGATGATTTATACCATTATTATCTAGCTTAGATGTAGGCTATACTTAGTAAAGCATGTTCCACTATTGTTTCTTTCCACTTTTGTTCATACATTGTGTTGGTGTCATTTTGGCAATTATACATTTAATGCTATATTAAACTATTCTTTCATTTGATGATCTTAATGGTAGATGGTTGAAAATGAACAATTACGAAACTAATAGAATGATTAGTATGTATATTAATAAACAAAACGTTTAAAATTTTTCGCTAAAGTTAACCTAGATGAAGTAAGAATTACGTAAGTAGGATTGTCTGCGACCTCTGAGAGGTGAACAACACTGGTCTCGTCTGAGGTCTAGATTCTTGTCGGTACAACTTCGAATATCCAAGACGTGTTTTAGAGCCTCACATAAGTGTCATAAGGTGTAGACACTATATTAGAATTTATTTTAATGAATATAAGTCATTTAGGAAGTCTAGAAACTAAAACATCCAAGAACTTCTACGACATCCTGAAACTAGTTCAATAAGTTACAATCGTGCCTCACCAAGTTCAAGCCAAGTGTCCTTGAGGAGGACCCTTCAATTTTTGGGTCAAATACTGCCTGGGCAGTGTGTACCCACGAAGGGAATCGACGAGTCATAGCTTAATCGACGGGGCATCGATGCCATACGTCGACCAACACATATACATTTTTGCTAATGTTACATTTGTACCACTCTCTAAATTAAACAACGATGTGCAGCATGGAAGGGGGCGATTGGCCTTCGATTGACCCACGATCCGTCGATCGTGGTGTCGTCTGTGGGAATTGGTTTTCATTTATGTGAATTAAATTATTTCCTTAGTTACGAAGTTAATTAGGCATTAGGGGAGTTCTATTATGTTCTTTAACCATCTATATATAGTGCTAACATAATTAAGAATAACTTAAACTCTCATAACTCACAAATCCAAAACTCTCTTCCTTTTCACTTCTTTCTCTCTCCAAAGGAAAACCCCATTGAAGTCCAAGCTAGAGGTCGGTTCAACGTATCCAAAGGGTAAATTTTATACACTAATCTTCATCAATTAGAAATGTTTGTAATTCCTTTAAACATTGAGACTTCTTTCCTCAAAGGGTTCTATCAAATTAATTTCAAAAGTTGGGTTTTCATCCAAAACGAATTTGATGTTGTGAACTGATTTTTTATGATTTAATTAGATATTATGAATATATTAACATTTATTATAACTAAATTATAATATATCTTTTTGTATGGTCAACTTTGTAGAAGATTACCTTTACCTCTTAACCCTAGGTTGTGATCTTGATATGAATTGTGTAATGTTGATTCAATTTACTTGGTTATTGATTGAATTACTACTTTATTATGTTGTTGTATCAATAATTAATGATTTAGTTTGAATTATAGTCCTATCATGGTAGTCCTTGAGTAATTGAAATAAATTGTGACTATGATCTATGTGTCTTGTCTTAAGCTTTGAACTAGTGTTTGATTACGGTGTAGTAATTCTTCTAGCCTTGTTATAATATTGATCATTGAATTATGATGATGTTTTAATATAATTTGTTTGAATTAAGGGTTGATAGTAAGACCTTGATGATGAATAATGAAGGAGACTTTCTATGTTTTGTGATCGCTATATTATACTTCAACTTATGGTTAATTGCGATGAAGTGATGATGTTGTGTTGGAGTATGCCTTCTATAAAGATTGATAGGTGGTATGATGTTAAATTGGAATGTCTTGACTATTGTTTGTGAGGTGTTGGTTATGACGCAAATGGTACAAGGATGGTGAATGGTTTACCAATATGCCTTATCATGGTATGAAAATATTAATCTGCTAACCTCACCTATATGATTTGTAATGAAAGGACAATAATCATGAAATTCTTATTGAGCTATGATGATCATGAATATTATACAAGGGTTATACCCCATGACTTATAATAAGCTACGATGATTAATAATGACATTAAAGATATTTCAAAAGGGACTCTAGCTTAGTACCAAGTTACCTACAGTAAGGAGTGTCCCTTCCGACACAGGGAGGTAGCATCAATAACATACTCTTGATATTGGAGACTAAAATGCATGTAGCATAAAGTGGGTCTCAACTTTATCTCCTTGTTCTTGAACTAAGTTACCCCCAAAAGAATTCTAGCTTGTGGATCCACATAGTTTCTACGTTCATGTTTTTGTACTACCTTGGCAAGTAGTCCTCCTTCTTTCGTTGTAGGGTTCCTTGAAACCGAATTCCTCATTAGATCATGCGGTCTATGTAGGTTAGGGTAAGATTTTACTAAAAGGTAAAATAAATTAAAGAAATGAACTCTAACTAGGGTAACCTAAGGGGTTTAGCTTCGTCTTGGTAGGCGTATGGGACTCTACTTAAACATTGAACTAGTTAGACTTGAGGGAAGTCTTATAAGGATGTTATTATGTATGAATATGATCATAATGGTATATGATATGAATATTATGAAATTGTACATTGTTTATGCTATATGTTGATTAGTTTTACTTATGAATATGTGTTGATCAACATTGTTAAAGTATGATGATATTTACTCTTACATGCCATGCTATGTGAAGTGCGATGTTGGTCATGATTCTTGTTGGGTTACTTGATTCAGTAAGGTTATGGAGTTTTACTTGGTCAGTTCACTTGCTTACCTGATAAGTGTTTATAGGTAATTATCTTACTTTATTTATGTTATAATTAACTCTTGATCATGCTTGTGGTTATTTATGACTTGACGATAGAGTTACTTGACTATGTATTCAATGACATGATACTCATGTTGACTTGACTAGTTTTGATGTTGTTAGTCTTGTGATGTACATTCCTATGACTTAATGAATATGCCGTATTGATAGGATATAATGTTGTTGAATGTTTATAAAGGTTTTCAAAGAAAATTGCATAGTTAATTAAATCTTCTCTTTTAGTATGTTTTCATGATATGTGTGCATATGATCTCATACTTAGTACAGGTGTTGTACTAACCCCATTTCTTCCTTCTCTCCAACATATTAGGTTTTGGTCATTGAAAGGTATTTGGATACGACTTTCAGAAGACTTGGATTTCTTAATCATCCATGTAGGGTAGGACCTCACTTTCTGAGGGTGATTCTACTATCAAGCCTATGATGTTGTTTTTAGTATTAAGACTATTAATTTCTTTCATTTTCATTTGGATACTAACCGTTGTATGACCTATATGTGGTCTTGTTTAATTTATGTATGGGATAGACTTAAATTTTATATACTCTTATTAGATGGTTATGAGATGAGGCAACTATTTTGAGACTATGTTATATTTTATATATCTATGTGCAATAAAAGTAGAAGACTAAGTGATATTCCTATACAAAGGGTGTATGTATACTCGATATATATATAATATTTGTATGTAGAGGTCTATGTAAACATCCAAGTAGAAGTAATGAAAAGTTTGAAATTATGAATAGGCATCTACATGATGATTAGGAAACTCTCACTTTCTTGGAAGTTCAATATGGTGCCTCTAGAGTTTAGCTCCATGTCGTTTTGCATCTAATCCCTTTATTGTGATAATGGGCAATAATACTCGATAGAATTTTGCTTGAAGACTTGAAGAAGTGATTTCCAATGTTGGATTTCCTCCTTTGACGGATGGTTCCATTTGGGCTGCTCTTTTCTAAATGGCTCAATATATTACTACTCAAACACAAGCCGACACTACTCAACTTCAATCCATGATGACCCAAGATAATCGGGAGGTTTTACAAGAGAAAACAAACAAGTTGCTTCCATGGCCTCTCGTGTAAAGGATTTCACTAGGATGAATCCCCCAACTTTCTATGGGTCCAAGATTGAAGAAGACCCCCATGAAGTCATTGATAAAATCTACAAGATCTTCTATGCTATGGGGTTGTATACTAGTGAGAAGGCTAATTAAGCCACTTACCAATTCAAAGATGTGGCCCAAACTTGGTATGTCTAATGGAGGGACAATAGGCCATTTAGAGGTGGACCGGACTTGGGAAGTGTCCAAGAAAGACTTTCTTGATAGATTCTTTCCTAGGGAGAAGCGGGAAGCTTAAATTGTAGAGTTCATCAACCTTCGTCAACGAGGTCTGAGTGTGCTTAAATACCCTTTGAAATTGACTCAATTGTCAAAATTTGCTCGTTCTTTGGTTTCGCATCCTAGATATGAAATGAACCTCTTTGTGACGGAAGTTTCGAAGAACTTGCAAGAGGAATGACATTCATTTATGCTACATGAAAATATAAAGATTTCTCGTCTCGTGGTTCATGCTCAAAAAGTGAAAGAGCCAAGGGCTAAGAGGAATATTAGAGATGCCAAGAGGGCACGATCTTTTGATGGTGATTCTTCAATGAGTACGCTTGAGATTAAATACAAGCCTAGGTTTAACAAGAGAGTTTTCAATCAAGTTCCTTCCATGTACCCTAAGGCTAAGGATTATTAGGTGTCTAACCCTAAGCCTAAAAAGGGAAGGGATACTAGTTCACAAACAAAGAAACCAACTTTTGGTGAGTGTGGCAAGAAGTAGTATTGTGATTGTCTTACGATAATGAATAATTGTGTTGGTTGTGGTAATAGTTGTCACAAGGTTAGGGATGTACCTAATGTGAGGGGTCAAGACAAGGGTAGTTATCAATCTCAAGCAAGTGGTTCAAATGAGGCTCCCAAAAAGAATCACTTTTATGTTCTCCGCTCTAGAGTTAAGCAAGAGACTTCTCTTTATGTGGTGAACTATATTTTGAATGTCTTCTCTATTGATGTATATGCCTTACTTGATCCCACTGCTAGATTACTATTTGTTACTCCTCTAGTAGCTAAAAAGTTTACATTTTTTCCGATGTATTGCATGAACCATTTTTAGTGTCTACCATGGTGAATGAGTCATTTGTTGGAAAAGGGGTGTATAGAAATTTTCCTATTATTTTTCTCAATAGAGTTTCGTATGTTAAACTAGTAGAACTTGATATACTTAATTTTGATGTCATTTTGGGTATGGATTGGTTGCATGGTTGCTTTGCATCTATTGATTGTAGAACGAGGGTGGTGATTTTCACTTTCAAAATGAGCCTATTATGGAGTGGAAGAGAGGAAATTCAATTCCTATAGGTTGTATCATCTCTTGTTTTAAAGATTGTAAAATGATCTTTAAAGGGTGTTTATATCATATAGTTAGAGTCCCAAGATTTAGACTCAAAAATTCCTTCCATTGAGTCGGTCCCAATTGTAAGTAAATTTTTGGAGGTCTTTCCTAATGATCTTCCCTATATTCCTCTTGAACGAGATATCGATTTGGTCTCAACTTGTTACCGGACATAAATCCCATATCAATTCCTCCTTATCGGATGGCTCCGACCAAATTGAAAGGGTTGAAGGCTCTACTCAATGATTTACAAGACATTCTTCATTAGACCTAGTATTTCTCCATGGGGTGCTTCAGTTTTCTTTTTGAAGAAGGATGATAGGCCCCTTAGAATGTACTTTGATTATCGTCAAGTCAATAAAGTTACTAGAACAAGTATCCTCTCCCTCGGATTGATGACATGTTTGATAAGCTCTAACAAAAACGCTACTTTTCTAACATAGAGTTTAGATAGGAATATCACTAACTTAGGGTTAGAGGTAATGATATACATAAAATGGCATTTCGAACTACATATGGTCACTATGAGTTCTTAGTAATGTCCTTTGGTCTCACGAATAACCAAGTGGTGTTTATGGATATCTTGCATAGGGTGTTTCAACGTTACCTAGATTCATTTGTCATTGTCTTCATTGATGACATCTTAGAATATTCAAAAAATGAGTGTGATCACATGATCCATTTGAGGGTGGGGTTGCAAGTACATAAGGATAACCAATTATTTTCCAAGTACAGAAAGTGTGAGTTTTGGTTGAGGTTAGTGGAGTTTCTTGGTCATATCTTCTCTAGTGATGGATTAGAGGTTGATCCAACGAAATCCGAAAAATCGCAAAATTTGCCTAGACCATTGACTCCAACCGACATTAGGATTTTCTTGGGTCTAGAGAGTTATTATCCGAGGTTTCTGAATGGATTTGCGTCCATGGCATCTCCCTTGACTACTTCGACCCAAAAGAGTAAGAAATTTTTGTGGTCATAGGCATGTGAGAGAATCTTCAAAATCTTGAAAGATAGGCTTACTTCCGCGTTGGTGTTGACTTTACCAGGGGGTAAAAATGGTTTCATTCTGTATCATGATGCATCCTGAGTAGGTTTAGGGTGTGTTCTTATGAAACATGGGAAAGTAATATTTTATGCTTCTAGACAACTTACGGTGCATGAGAGAAACTATCCAACTCGTGATCATAAATTAGCAGCTTTAGTATTTGAGTTGAAGACATGGAGGTATTACTTGTATGATGCTCATGTTGATGTGTATACCTACCACATGAATCTTCAAGATATGTTTACTCAAAAGTAGTTAAATCTCTTATAAAGAAGGTGGTTGGAATTATTGAAGGATAATGACATGAGTGTTCTCTATCACCCTGGAAAGGGCAATGTGGTTGCGGATGCTCTAAGTCATTTATCTATAGATTGTGTGTCTCATGTACATGAAGCTCAGAAGGACCTAGTGAAAGATTACCGCCAACTCAATAAGGTAACAATCAAGAACAAGTATCCTGTCCCTCGAATTGATGATTTGTTAGATCACCTCCTAGGGGAAATCTATTTTTTTAAAATTGACTTAAGGTTGGTATATCACAAACATAGTGTGAAGGGTGAGGATATACCAAAAACTTCATTCCAGATAGATATGGTCATTATGAGTTCTTCATAATATCTTCTGGTCTCACCAATGTTCATAAAGCGTTTATGGACCTAATTAATAGAGTGTTTCAAAATTATCTAGATTCATTTGTCATTATTTTCATTGATGACATCTTAGTATATTCGATGAATGAGGGTGATCATACTGGTCATTTGACGGTGGTATTACAAACCCTTAAAGAACATCAATTGTTTGACAAATATAGCAAGTGTAAGTTTTGGTTGAGATAGGTGATATTTCGTGGTCATATCATCTCTAATAAAGGAGATGAGTTGATCAAAGGAAAACAAAGGCGGTGAAAAATTGGCCTACACTTTTGACTCCAACTGATATTAGGAGTTTATTGGGATTAGTAGGTTATTAGGGGAGGTTCGTGGATGGTTTTTTCATCCATTACATCTCCACCCAAAAGTGAATGAAGTTTGGGTGGTCGGAGGCATGTGAGAGAAGTTTTCAAATGTTAAAGGTAGGTTTACTTCTTCTCTGGTGTTGCCTTAGAAGAGGGTACAAAGGGTTTTGTCGTGTATTATGATGCATCCCGTGTGGGTTTGGGGTGTGTTCTTATGAAACTTGGGAAGGTGATAGCCTATGCTTCTACACAACTTAAGGTACATGAGAGAAACTATCAATCTCTCATGACCTTTAGTTAGCGGCCTTGGTGTTTGCCTTGAAAATATGGAGGCATTACTTGTATGGCTTTCATGTCGATGTTTTTAATGACCATAAGAGTCTCCAATATATATATACCCAAAAGGAGTTGAATCTGCGGCAAATAAGGTGGTCAGAATTGTTGAAATATTATGACATGAGTGTCCTCTATCACACCGCCAAGGATAATGTTGTTGCGGATGCCCTAAGTCGTATGACTATGGGTGACGTATCTCACATTTATGTAGCGAAGAAAGACCTAGTAAAGGATTCTTATTGGTTGGCTAGGTTGGGGGTGACATTAGAAGATTGTTTGAATGGTGGATTCATGGTCCATCCCAATTCCGAGTCATCTTTATTGGTGGAGTGAAGGTCCAAACAACACCTTGATGAACCATTAAATGAGTCATTCTCCTTAGGGGGGATGTTTTCTTAAAGTACCAAGCGAGATTGTGTGTTTCGATGTAGATGGATTAAGGGATCGGATCACAGAAGAAAACCGTGGGTCCCTCTACTAAATTCATCTGGGTTCGACAAAAATGTACCATGACCTTAGTGAAATATATTGGTTGGAAGGAATGAAGAAGGACATAGCGGAGTTGGTCTCCAAATGTCAGAATTTCCAACAATTAATACCCAAAAATCAAGAGTCGGATGACTTACTACACGAAATACAACTTCCTACTTTGAAGTTGGAAGACATCAATATGGATTTTGTAGTGGGTTTGCCTTGGACTCAAAGGAAATATGACTTTATATGGGTGGTTGTGGATAGGTTGACGATGTCCGCTCACTTTATTCCCGTCAATTCTACTTATTCGGTGGATTATTATTCTAGGATCTTCGTAGATGAGATTGTATGTCATCATGGTGTTCCGTGATCCATCATATTAGATTAGGGCGCATAATTCACATCTAGATTTTGGAGGTCTTTCGAAAAAGGGTTTGGTACTAAGATGAAGTTGATTAACATTATTCATTCCCAAACGAATTGTCAAAGGGAACGTACTATTCAAAAACTTGAAGATATGCTTAGGGATTGTAGTATTTATTTCAACGGAAATTGGAATAAACATTTGCCTTTGGTGGAGTTTGCTTTTAATAATAGTTTTCATTCATCCATTTTCATGGCTCCCTATGAAGCCTTGTATGGTAGGAAGTGTATCCTACTGGGTAATATAAAGTGGGAGAGCCTTTACTTCCTGGTCCCGATTCGATTTACAAGACTTTGTATTTGAAAATATCACCAATGAAAATGGTGATTATATTTATCAAGAAAGGTAAGTAGATTCCTCTTAATATGGGTCCCTAGAAAATCTTACAAAGGGTTGGTAAGGATGCCTATGAATTTAAACCTCCTAGGGAATTGGCTTCGATTCATCCAGTTTTCCATGTTTCCATTCTTAAAAAGTGTATTGGTGATCCTAAGTCTAGTCTTCCTATTGAGGGTATTGATGTCAAGGATAAAATCTCTTATGAGGAAGTTCTGGTTCAAATTCTTTATAGGGAAGTCAAGAAGTTAAGGAATAAAGAGGTGGTTTCTGTAAAACAATTATGGAAGAATCACCTAGTTGAGGGTGGAACATGGGAGGCCGAGGTTGACCTGAAGTCCCATTACCCTCATATTTTTTATCATTAAGGTTAGTCATTCTTTTTATTAATGTAAATATGACTAGAAATGGAAGTTTCATAATTTTTTATGAAGCTTTGAAAAAATGTGCATTTTGGGTTGCATTAAAGTATTTTATTGTAAGTTAATGCATAAAACATGAAATTTTTGCCTTTTGGTTTGTTTGAGTTATGTTGTCCATTTTGACATGGAGAGTCTTAGCGAAAAGTTTTGTCACATGTTGATAAGTTGAACTTTGAGCTAAACGACTCATGTAATGTATGTTGAGCTCAAATGTGTTTTAAGAAGGAAATGCCTCATGATAAAGTTTTTGAGCCTTGTGTGTGGTAATAATAGTTTTGAAATTGCCTTTTTGAAATCATATGATTTATTTTGTTTTGATATTGTTGATTGTTTGGGATGCTAGCCTTTAATCTATTCCATCGTTCAACAGAATCGTAGTGTCATTCGGGGACGAATATTCCTAATGGAGGGGGATAATGTAACATGTCAAAAATCAAATACAATTCAAACAGACTAGCATAGGTGCCATGGGGTCTAAACACTTATTTAATACCTATTATTTATGGATATAACTCATCTAGGAGGTGTTGAAATCAAAACGTCCATGACGTTTGGAAGTTTGATTCAAGGACGTACTAGTGTGCCTTAGCCTATTTATCTTGTTTTAGGTGTCGGAAATTCATGAAATTTTGTGGAAGGGTGTACAACATGTATTAAAGGTGATTTGTGGTTGAAATTTCTGTGTAAGACTCCCCAAGGACCAATCAAGTGCCCTTGAGGAGGACCCTAACACGTACGAGGCAACACTGCTAGGGTAGTGTTACAAACCATGAAAGTGAAGGAAAAGTTAGTAAGTGGATAGACGAGGCATTGAATCCAACCGTCATCCTACAATTATCCAAAATGGTTAAATCCCTCTCCTGCAAAAGTCATTGACCAAGACGACGGTTGTGCAGGACGAAGGGGGACCCACAGTCAACTCAAATACCACCTATTGATGAGGTTCTGTCTATGAGGGTCCAACTTACAATAAATTTTCATTTTATTACATTTATAACAATTAAGGGGTTTAAGGGTTATTTAGGTATTAAAGAAAGATTAATCAACTAATTTAACCCCCCAAATAAAGACCCCAATCCTCATTAAATTAAACACAACTCTAAAAATAAATCCATTTCCTTCTCTTTTCTTTCTCACTCTATTTGGAAGCCATCATAGAAGACAAGCTAGGGGGAGGTTTTGAGGGATGGAAATGGTCTAATTGAAAAATAATTCTTCATCAATTAACAAGGTATGTGATCTAATTCACGATTTAGATTCCTTCCTTAAAGGGTTCCCTCAATATGGATTTCCAAAGTTGGGTTTTCAAGTAGGTTTCACTCAATTACGAATTTGATGTTATGAACTCAGTTATTTATATTTTCTGTAGGGTATAATGGATGGAATAACATGTATTTTTAACTTAATTATGGTAATTTTTTATGTTTTGACCTAAATTGAAGAGCATTATCCTTAACCCTTAACCCTAGTTTTTATGTTGATGTATATTATGTTGTGATTAATTCAATTGACTTGATTATTGGTTAAATCACTATTAGATAATGTTGTTACACTAATCATTAACAAATTAGGATAATTTATAGTCTTTCATACTAGTTCTTGAGAAGTAATATAGGTTGTGAGAATTGACTTATGTATCTTGTCCTAAGCTTTTATTTAGTATTGAAGTATGGTGTGATGACTCTTCTAGTATTATTATCATGTTGATTATCCAACTATGATGTGGAACATCATAATTATATTGAATAGAGGGTTAATGGTAAGGCCTAAATTATGAACTATAAAGGAGACTTGGTAATTCTTATGATCTTTATCTTTACATCCAATTGTGATTTATTGTGGTTAAGTCATAATATTTTATTGGAGTATGCCTTGCATTAGGATTGATAGGATGGTATGATGTTGAATTGAAATGTATTGACTATGTTATGAGGTTTATTAACGTGTATGTGCTATAAGGATGGTTATGATCATCAATGTGCATTATTATGTTATGAAATGCTAATGGGCGAACCTCACTTATATGATTTATAATGAAATGATCTTATACAATTCTTATTGTTCTGTTGATAATGATGATTATTCAAGGGGTAGAACCTATGACATAAACTAAGCTACGATTGATAATTGATGGCTTAAAGGCATTTTGATTAAGGAACTTAGCTTAGCACCGAGTAAACATAACAATGGGACGTGATGACTTCCCATAAAGGGAGATTCGCCCAATAGTTCTATATGAGATGTTGACTTCTTGAAGAGAATACTCATTAAATAGATTCCCATTATAGGAGACCCCAAATCACCAAGTGGTATGAATAAGGAATATATTATCTCTTAGCTGTTGAACTATGTTGCCCCCATAGGAAGACTAGCTAGTGGATCCACTTAGAAAGCTATGTTTATGTTTGGTTATACTTTGGCTGGTAGACAACCTTCCATCGATGTAAGGTTTTACAACAAAATATTACACACTTATCTCAAGTAGTCTATGTCGTTTAAGGAAAGTATTCCCTAAATTAAAATGAACAAATGAAGATGAACTAATTAAAGTGACTTGAGAGGTTTGACTTAGCCTAGGTTAGGGTACGGGACTATACCTATGTCTTGAACTAGTTTTCCTTGATGGGAGCTTTAAAAAGTTGATATTATGTATTTATATCATATTGAATGCAAAATATGATAGTATGATGACTTTTCATAGAAATGATATTGTATGGTGATCGATACTATTATGAACAAGTGAATGGTCTATGTTGTTAAAAGCATGATATTGTATATCCTCAAAGAGGTTATATAGTGTCAAGTTGATATTAGCCATGGTTCTTGTTGGGTCACTTTATTGATCAAGGTTAAGGGGCTTTTCTTGATTATTGCACTTGTTAGCTTTATAACGATTAATGGGTAACAGTCTTGCTTTATTATGATATGATGAACTCTTATGATGCTTGTGATATAATTACGTGATGGTAGGGTTACATTAGGTTATGAGTTAAAGTATGTTGACAAGTATTTTATTTGCTTTGACTTTATTAATATGCCTTTTTTATTTGTATGATTTTCCTTGACTATGCATAACACTTTTCAAACAATAAAATGACATGTTTGGATAAATATCTCTCTTTGTTGGCACATTTCAAAGTATGTGTGAATATTGTCTCATACTTTAAACAAGTGGCGTACTAACCCCATTTTATTCGCTTTTCCCAAAAAATTTAGGTTCCAGTCGTTGAAGTTGTTTGGAAGGCGAATTGAACAAGGCTTGGATCCTTGATTTTCAAAAAAAGGGTAGGTCCTCTTTGTCTGAGAACAATGCCAATATCGAGCTTATGTTGTTTTTTAAGCTTTAAGACTCTTATATTCTATATCCTTTAATCTGAGTACGGATTGTATAAAGACTATATGTGACTATCGTTACATTGATGTATGGGCTATGCCCAACTTGTTAATCGTGTTAGATGGTTATGAGATCAAACAATCTTTGAAGAGTATTTTCGAGCTTCTATATTCTTATGTGCAATAAATAGTAGAAAGATATGTAACATTTCTATATGAATAGTCTATCTATACTGGATATAAAAATGATATGTGTATGTAGAGGTCTATGTAAACCTCCGAGTAAAAGTAATAATAGTTTTATATTTTTTGCTAAATTTGACTTATGATTGTAATTATGTAAGCTAAGAGGCTAGTCCTAGTCCTCAGAGTTGACGACAACGCCGGTTAAGTCTATAGGGCAAACCGGGATGTGACAGCTACTAAGTAACTCATTCACTACTAACGAGGAGTACTCATCTCAAGATGTAGATTGGAATACAACATATTAAATCACAAAGTGTAACCACCTCTTCTTCATATCCTCTCGGTTCTAGGCATAACTCCCCACGGATTCTCAAAATTATTAACTATAGGTTAACGAAAACTAGCGAACACCACATTTCAAATCACGAAGAGAATTCATCCTCCAACCTATCTTAATAAGCTCTTAGGATGTAGTAGGGTTTCTACTAAACACGTCATTTCAACTCACAAAGAATGTTCACCCAAAAACTCCTCTTTAGGACTTACGTAGAGCTTCATTCATTAATTTCAGTGTGAGTGTGTATACATTTGACTACACCTTGCACATAAGCATCATTTCATTTACATTACATTCAATACATGCTTAGACCTTCATTCATCAGATAACACACTTTACATAATTCAAATAATCATATATGTCCTTTAGACATAATCTTTAGCATACTTTTCATAACAAGCTTCATAAAACAATTAACAAGAATAACATCATTGAAGCATACTCTCTAGCCTATTTCACCTAATATCTTCATAAGTCACATTTAACAACAACAACATTATTATCATCTTACTTGAAATAAAAAACCTTTATATCCTCATTCACAATAAACAATTAACTTGACATTCATACAATTCCGCCACCAAGAAGGTGGACCATACAACTCACGAGCATTTCGAAATTAAAACTAAACATAACCAACTTACCCTTTAATACAAAATTTCATAAGGTATAATATTTTTACTCAATAATTCATCATAATTTAGCCCTTAGGGAAGTAGATAAATATCAATATCAACCTAAGTAAAGCAAAGCTCAAAGACTACAAAACTAAGCTCATTTAACCTATTTCTTAAGCCAACATTTAATGAAATGCTTTAACATTATTTCATTGATGTTTTAAACTTAAATTCATCAACTAAACTTAAAAACATCATTATTAAGTCAATCAAAACGATTTCATGCAACACCCATATTTAGATTTGAAGATAGAAGAAACTAGGGTTAAAAACTCTTTTTGAAATCATTTAGAAAGGGGCTCCTTGAATGGACGAGAGTTAATAGATGGATACCATACCTCACATTGAATAAATACTAAAATACTTTTATGAATAACTTTTCCACCAACATCCCTCCTATCTCTTCTTGACTTCTAGCTTCCGAATAGACTTAAGAGAGAATTCTAAGGGAGAGAGGTTTTGGGTTTTAGGAAATTAAGTCTAAAATCAGGTCTTATTGGTTGAAAAACTTTGATATACCTAAATAACCCTAAAACTAATGTCCTAGAGTCATAAAAGACTTGGGGTTAATATACTAACCACTCAAACACTTCACAGAAAAGGGACAACTTTTGGGGCAGTCTCTATCAACAGACAAACCAACAGACCATTTGACAAAGGAAGTACCGTTGGTAGGGTCTCGTTGGTTTAGACTTAGATTAATTTTGATCCCGGAAAATTGACCTTGAAGTTCCAATCCACACGCATGGTCTACGGGCCGTTGGTTGACCAACTGACCGTCCCTTGGGTCATTGTTTGGTCACTTCTTTGGCAGCTTGTTACCAAGAAGTGGGGTCCTCTTCTAGTGCCCCTCCTGGGTTCTCGATTGAGTTGTACACAGAATTTAAACCCCTAAGCACAGTCTTTTAGGTCTTAGGAACATCTCAAATCAATTTTGAGAAAAACAAACACGTAAAACTCACTTAAACACATCAAGACACACAAGCATAATCTAAGGCACACCTTCCAAACGTCATGGACGTTCTTGAAAGTTTGACCTCCAAACATAACTCAAACACTGCCTCAGAATACTAATGTAACTCATTTTAATTTCAAATTAAATCATGAAATACTAACGAGTCTCTAATTCAGCTTAGTTCTATTTAGGGCGTTACATTCTCCCCCACTTAGAATAACATTCGTCCTCGAAATACTCTAAACTTTAAGACCATAAAGTATTCTATTAGTAACTACTAACACATTAAAATCAAGTCTCAAACATTCAAAATCAAAGCATCAACTAACAAGGAGCACAATTTTACACTTTCAAACACTTTTGAACCTTAGCACTTTAGCAAAACTTCTTATGTTCAAAATTCAATCTTCTACTTCTTTTATGGAGGAACTACATTCTCCAAAATTAAACCTGTTAATCTACAACACTTTTACATACATTGAACATTCAATTGATGGCAAAGAAATTTTCTTCCAAAATAAGAATTTCTACAAAGAGCATTTATTGTATTCACTGTTAAGCATGCCAAAATTATTAAAAATCTACTTTTTGAGAAATTTCATCAAGATTACATAATCATATGAGGCGTAAAATTATATAAAGTAATTTCATAACATGCTGAAACCATAATTTATGAAAATGCAATTTTCTCAAACTTTTGGACATACAATGAATTTAAAACTTACAGTGTCACATGCTTAAAATTTCAATAATGCACCTTTCAAGCAACTTTAACAAGATGTCATGACAATATGAGAGACAAGACTATCCTCACTTACTCCAATGTGACTTGGTAAGTTTCACTAGGTGCAATGCGAGAGAAGCATCTCATACTAGTACTCCCACTTAGTTACCCTTGAGATTTCTCTTGGACTATGTACATTACATGCAGTTCTACTCAACCTTCATTATGTAAGACTCTTAATGATTACCAAACTACTAACGATGTGGACTTTAATATGAATAAGGACAAAAATTAAATATGAGGATATCAACTACCTTTCTACTAAACTCATTCTCCCCTACTTAGGGTAATGCCATCTTCAAGGTCTCATACTTCAAAGCACAATTAGACTTCTCACAAGGTAAAAACTCACACTACCCCCAACTTATGCACATCAAGACTAAACATAAACCTTAAAAGTTAATCATAACACTTCCCTTTTAAGATGCAAGCCTAGAAAAACTTTCTTAAACATCACTTCATATAACTCTTAGGCATAATTTAACTCAATTTTATGGAAAAATACTCCCTTACTAGGTATTCATACCACATTTCCTCCTAGATGTCAGCCTACAGAGGAACAACTATTCAAACAATAACCATACAAAAGGGTTGAACTCAACTGCTACAAATGTCCACATTCTCGCAACATTCCTAAAATTTACACCTTAAAGCATTTCTACCATCATTGAACATAATCACAAGGTAACTCATTTTCTCTCAAAGAGACCTTATTCAATCACTATGATTTTTACCATGCTTTGAACTACACTAGGATAAAGTTTCTCATCACAACCCTCTCAATCTCATAAATCACACATGGCCATAAATGGCATCACATCACAATTTTCAACACTTACCTTTATATCTACGCTTCTAGCCACGAAACCATCATACAATCAAAACTCACCTTTTCTCTCCCTCAAACTTAGAAACATCTCTATCTAAGTCACACAAGCACTATCCAAGGCACACCTTCCAAATTTCATGGACATTTGACCTCGAAAGTTAACAAAACTTCACACTGCCTAAGAATTCTAATGTAACTCATTTTAACTGCAAATTAACTCAAGAAATACTCTAGAGGCTGTAGTTCACCTAATTTCATTTTTGGGTGTTACATTAGATATTTTTAAAGATTATTTAGGTAATCTTAAAGAGGTCAATCATGGACTTTATCTTATTGATTTATTTAAGTTATTCTTTTGATATCCTTTGGAAGGAGAATGTCATATTATCGATGTGTTGATGTATTAAGTAAGAACATTCTATCATAGGTAGTCTACAGGATCCCTTAAGTGTGTTTAAGAAATTATATGGGCGATCTCTTCACAACTCACTCAAGTACACCTTAGAATCACCTTTGATAGGAAGATCTCTTGTTCATGTGATTGATGTATTTGTAAGTGTGTATGTCTCATTATGGGTGGAATTAAGGATCATTTAGGTGTGCCTCGAAAGGGTGTATGGGCGGTTTATCTTTGTCTTAATTAAGTGAGTCTAAGGATAGCTCTTAGTGAGGGGATTATATGGTGAAAGGTGTGTATAGTGAAGCTAAGTAACTTCCCTATACAGTAAAGAATATCTCTGTATAGTGAAGCAAGTAAATCTGATGTTTTCCTATAAATGTGAATAATTTCTTAAATGATTTATTATTTGTTTTTATGTTTTTAAATGTTGCTCTTCTTATTACATTATGATGTTTCAATCAAAATTCATGAAATGCATGTTATTTTCTAAATACCCTTTTTCATGGTTTTTGCGTGGCTTCCATAATTAGTGCATCTACTATGATAACCCCTTCTTTTCCCTTTTTGAGTAAAGTGTAGGGAATTTGAAGTCTTGATGTGCCATGGAGGATGGATAGGTTTCTAAGCATTGAAGATGAAGTATTGGTGAGTACTCATCAATTTGAGGACAATATCCACGTGTTCCCTTATGTCTTTGTCTTTCTTTTATGTCTTTTATGGTGTTAGTCCTAAGTATTGTATGCTCAAAAGTTTAGATGGTACAAGGAGACGTTGTAAAGGTTTACAGTTTTAAATGAAAGTCTTCCGCTTGTGTAATGACTATGGATATAGTTCTTTGTGAGAAGAAAGTTTTACGTTCTTACTCATTTTAGTATGTTTATTGTGAAATAAATAATAAGACTGGCTTAGATGTGATTTCTTGAAGTCTCATTTGCCATATGGCAAAACTAGCTTCTAGGGTGCACTTGCGGGTCATTACAAAGTTGGCATCAGAGCATAAGGTTTGGGAGTGTCTTACTTGTCTCATGAACCATATCTACTAGAGTCTTGTTCATAATCTGAAGCGTGCCACTTTATGAATTGGAGGCTATTGGGTGCTACGAAAAGTTTCAGCTCTTCATTCATCCAATCGTGCCTCATACCTTTGTAAATGGTGTATATACCTTGTGTTCCTTATGAGTTTGTCCCTTGAGGGTGACTTTATGCAGATTGGGTTGAGGCAAAGAAAATATGAGATGTTACTTGTTAGATAGCATGTGAAAGATGGTGTTGATGACCTTACGTTGGCTTGGTTACCTTTTAAAGGGTAGTTAAGTTTGAAAAGAATGGTAACCTATATTGTTAAAAATGTGAATGAGTGGTTATTGAGGTATTTGAAGTAATTTACGTGCCCGACCCTAGAAAATTAGGTGATAAGTCTTGAAAGAGTAAAGGTGAGTTCTCCTAGTAAGGGGGAAGGAGTGGTAAGATGATGTGACCTTTGAGAGTCTTTATGTTTTTATGAGATAGAGTTTGGTGAGAATGCATTAGTAGGATTTATGGTTCGAGTTCCTTGTAGTAAATGTTATGTTGACCTTAGAATGGGTTTCTCCTAAGTGGGGGTGTGTGGTGAAGAGCATGGCTGTTGGGAGTGAAGTTCCAATAACTTTGTTTTTTTTTAATTCAATCCTTAGCAAAGAGTTCTTAGTAACTTGTTTATGTAGGAGTCTTTTATGCCATGTTAGTTCCAAATGTGCTCATTATGATATGCATGTTTTGGTTGATGTTTTGCTGAATGAGAACACGAGTTTTCATGCATGGTATCTTTCTGAAGGTTTATGTGCATCTAGTGTAGGTTGCTAATTATTTCATTAAGAAGAATAGTGAGAATGTCTTAATGAATATTTAATATTGTTTTGTTAAACATTTGTAAAGAATTTCTTAAGTGTTACATTGTTAGATTGTGAAGCATGTTCACCGTAAAGATGCTAGGGATTTTTATTCATAATAAGGTTTTGCAAAAATTGACTTATTCACTTTTTCGTTGAAAATGTTTGTATTATGGTTATAGAAGATGTATATGAGCATGATATTGGATATAAAATGAGTTTTTATTATTTGGAATGCAGGATGTGAGTCTTAGTGGCATAATGAGTTGTAGAATTTATTCTAGATTTATGTTGTGTTGTAATTTTCTTAAATATGTGAAATTGATGTTTCTCCTTGATTTTACGATGAATAATGTGTTTTATGGTATTTTCTTGAGCTATTAAGTTGAGTCTCTCCTCATGAAAGTGTTTGGAGAGTGGAAAGTGTAATTCGAGGGCGAATGTTGTCCATGTGCGGGAGAAAATAACACCTCCAAAAATGACTTAGGTGATGCTAAAGCGAAATATAGTTTTAATGATGATCCTAGGTCCTAAAATGGTCTATAATGTAGTATTGATTCTGTCGATAGTTTTAAGGTTTTGGAAGTGAAACGTCAAGGGACGACCCAGACGTTCGACGACTAAGTCACTTGTGTGTCTCACAGGTTGTTATGTTCCTAATTTTGTGTTTCATGAGTTAATGAGGTCATTATGTGAGTTATTATAGTGTTTAAATTCAGTGTGTCAAGTTTCGTGAAGTTTGGAGGTCATACGTCCAAGAACATCTATGATGTTTAAAGTTTTGGCTTGAAATGACCTTGGGTGTCTATGCATGTTTCGTCGAGTATGACGTATTCGTCCTCAATGAAATTTGTGTCATAGATCCTAAACTCATACACGAACATATTTGGGTTGGAAACGTCTAAGAATGAATCAATATAGGACCTACATGGGGTCTTAGAGGAGGAACTTATCTCAAGACATAAAGCTACATGATAACTTGCATGCACTGCCAAACGACGACCCAAATGGCAGCCTGTTGATTGAACGACGACTCGTTGACTTGGGGCCTCGATGGAGCATGCAAGTCTTCAAGTGGAGAAGCTATAGGAGCAACTAATGAGACCCCATCGACGGGGCGTGGTCTAACCCACGGACGGTCAATGCTAGGGCGTCGATTGTTTGTGTAAACTGCCAGGTTTCTTTAAAGATTTGGGGTTTTTGGGAAATTCACCCAAAGTCCCTTAAAATAAGAGAATAGTACTTTCAGGTTTTTATGGTTATTTTAAGAGTATATAAGTCTTTAAACTCTCATTTAAACCTTAGCACCTGAATCAAAACACATCCCCCCCCCCCAAAGTTTCTTCAAGAATCTCCCTGAAAGCTCAAGGTGAAGATAGAGATTGAAGATGGATCTTCAATGGAGTTTCTAATTCAATTATCATTTAATTATTTTAATAAGGTATGGTAGTTCTTCATATAAGGTTTTCTATCACCTTAGAGACAATTCCAAATATGATCTTCAAAGATTTCAATAAGATGAAAGAGTCCAATTTCCACTCTAAGTCTTGGGTTCTTGCATAAAAGGTTTTCAAACATTAAGATATCAGATTATTGATGTTTTCCAATGAAATTCTCCATGAACCCTCGAACATCTTAAATCTCTCAATTTGACTTAAATATAGGTTATGTGACCATGCTTTAATATTACACAATTCAAGTATAGATTGTTATGGGCTTTTAATTCATGTATAGATTGTGATTGATTGATTTATTGGATGTTTCAATTTGATCAATTGAGTATTGTATATTTTTAGATCTATTGAATATTAATCTTATTGAATTGATATTGACTTAATGCTTATGAATTTTATTGTACATTTCTATGGGCTATGGAATGATATAAGAGCTATATTAAATTGATGTCTAATTCATCTTAGATTGATAATTATAAATTTAATTGACCTATATGAATTGTGTATTATAGTTTATACGTTTAATTGATGTTCATGGCCATGTGTAAGGGCCTTATGGTGTTGAATTAGATGGTTTAGCATTAGATTGATGTGTTGAGAATGGATTGGTTGTATGCTTCCCTATCTCTCTTAATATTATGTATATGTTAAGGATTATAATGTTGATATGTATGGTACTCTTATGGTGGCGGTGCAATATGAATTTATGTGGCCTTGTCGGTGTTACTTTATGCAATGTGATGATCATGACCTTGTCGGAACTATATTAAGTGTTATGATTATTTGCGTAGTTGATTGAGGTTAAATATGAGCATATCTATGTATATGTGAAGTAATGTTAAAGTATGTGTTATTTCTATGTATGTTAGGAGATAATGTAGACTATGGCTTTGTGTTTATATGTGTAGTGTTAGGGTTGATACACGGTTGTTCCTACTTGACTATATGAGTCTTTGATGGTTATATTGATGATGATATGGTAGTGTATAGGATGACGTCGAGATGATAATTTATATTCCTAAGAGACTCAAAGAATGACATGTAATATGTGTCAAAGTAAAGTATGTTATATCTTGTCTTTGTTTATTAGTGTCCCTTACTTGATACATGAATGAATGTTACTATGAGATGTTTTGAATTAGGATGCTAAACCCTCATAGTCTTGTATGTGCGAATGACATGTGATCTGGAATTATGTTAAGAGGGTCTTTATGTGAAACCTTAAAACTTTTTGTAAGGTTATGAATGTCGAAGTCGAAAGCCGTAAAAGTATGTTTCGATGCAATTATAGAAAGTGTTCTTTGAATGTGAAGAAAATTTTAAATTTTCACTCATTTTAGTATGTTTCGATGAAATGAATAATACGAATGGCTTAGATGAGAGTTCTTGAAGTCTCATTTTCCGTGTGGTGACAAAAGGATACTCTAACTCCTAGGGTGTACTTATGGGTCATTACAAAGTTGGTATTAGAGAATAAGGTTTGGGAGTGTCTTAGTTGTGTCATGAAACACATGTAGTAGAGTTTTGTTCATAATGTGAAGCGCCCCACATTATAAATGGGAGGCTATAGGGTGCTAAGAAATGTTTCAGTTCTTCATTCATCTGATCGTGCCTCTGACCTTTATAAATGGTGTCTTTCCCTTATGTGATTGTCCCTTGAGAATGACTTTATGTAGATTGGGTTGAGGCAAAGAAAAGATGAGATGTGACTTGTTAGATGGCAAGTGAAAGATGGTGTTGATTAACTTAGGTTTTCTTGGTTACCTTTTAAAGGGTAGTTATGTTCGAAAAGAATGGTAAGGTATATTGTTAAAAATATGAATGAGTGGTTATTGAGTTAGTTTGAAGTTGTTTAAGTGCCTGACCATAGAAATATGGTGATAAGACTTGAAAGAGTAAACGTGAGTTCTCCTAGTAAGGGGGAAATAGTGGTTAGATGTTGAGACCTTAAAGAGTCTTTACTTTTTATGAGATTAATTTTGGTGAGAAAGCATTAGTAATTAAATGTTATGTTTACCTTATAATGGGTTTCTCTTATGTGGGGGAATATGGTTAAGAGTATGGTTATAGGGAGTGAGGTACCCCTAACTTTTCTTTATGTTTTTATTCAATCCTAAAACACAGATGTCTTAAAGACTTGATTATGTAGGAGTCTTCTGTGACAAGTGATTTCCAAATGTTCTCCTTATGATATGCATGTTTTTGGGTGAAGGGTTGTTCAATGAGAACATCATTTTTCATGCATGGTATCTTCCTCATGGTTCATGTGCATCTACTATAGGTTGATAATTATTTCATTAATAAGAATAGTGAGAATGTTTAAATGATTATATAAGATTGATTTGTTGAACATTTTTAGGGAATTTCTTAAGTGCTGCATTGTTAGAGTCTGAAGCATGTTCACTGTGCCAGGGATTTATGTTCACTACACAGTTTAAAATTTTTGTAATATTATTAGAACATATGTATATGAGCATGATATTTGATATAAAATGAGTTTTAATTATTTGGAATGTAGGATGTGAGTCTTATGGCATAATGAGTTGTAGAATTTACGCTAGGTTTTTGTTGTGTTGTGATTCTCTTAATTATATGAAATTGATGTTTATCCTTGAATGTATGTTTCATAATTTTTTGTATGGTATTGTCTTTATCTATTAATTTGAGTCTCTACTCATGGAAGTGTTCAGAAAGTGGCAAGTGTCATTATAGGATGAATGTTGTCCAAGTGGCGGAGAATATAACACCTCCAAAAATGACATAGGTGAAGCTAGAGACCAACATAATTTTAATGATGGTTTTAGGTACTAAAATGGTGTATAATGTAGCATTGAGTCAGTGTATAGAGGTGTTCGACGACTAAGTCACTTGTGTGCCTCATATGTGGTTATGTTTCCAATTGTGTGTTTCATGATTTTATGAAGTCATTATATGATTTATTATGGTGTTTATAGTCAGTGTGTAATGTATCGTGACGTTTGGAGGTCAAGTGTCCCAGAACGTCCATGACATTCGAAAGGTTTTCCTTGAAACGACCTTGGGTGTCTATGCATTTTTCATCGGAAATAACTTGATACATGAATGAATGTTACTATGAGATGTCTTGACTTAGGATGCTAAACCCTCATAGTCTTGTATGTGCGAATGACATGTGATCTGGAATTATGTTAAGAGGGTCTTTATGTGAAACCTTAAACCTTTTTGTAAGGTTATGAATGTCGAAGTCGAAAGCCGTAAAAGTATCCTTCAAGTAAAAAAATGATAGACTTAAGGTTTATTGGCTGGAAAAACATCATATAAATCCTTAGGAATGTCATTATGATCTTTTTGTCACCATTGTAAGGTAGTCCTAGTTAAATGTGATTGGTTTATGAACATGATATGGAACCCCTTTATCTGAACCTTTAATGTAAATTACTATATAAGAACAAAGGCTAGTACTGAGTGAGTATGGTAAGGGAAGTATTTCTAGTTAACGGATGAGACTTGAATACAAAACACGTCCTTCATATACATTAACCATGTGCCTGTATGGGATGCGTCAAAATTCTACCATTGGCAAGTAGAACACCCTAATCAGAGTAATATAGAACACCGGATTCCATGCTTTGCTATGATAGTATATGTTGGTTATTGCCTATTCTCATCATATGGGATACTTACTTGCATTAGAGAAGTTCAATGGAGTTTAGGTGGTGGTATAGAACGGTATCTTGACATTGCACAATAGGCTTTGAAGGTGTTAGTTGGAGTTCTTAGGTCTTGTCCAAAATAATTACTTGAATGTCTTTATGTTATAAATGATTCTTAAATGAACTACTGAATGTAATGACTTAAGTCACAAAATTATAATAAATGAATAAGTACTTAGCTAGAGTAGTTAAGGGTGGTCTAGTTAAGGTGTGAACGGGGCATATGAATGATCACTTCTTATTTTACCAAGATAAGTCTTAAGAATTACTCTAATTTGGGAAGATGGTTGATTATGTATACATGATTCAAACATAGGTATTCTTAAGGTTTACTTAGGTCATCTTGAAGAGGTCAATCATGGACGTTATCTTTCTGATTTACGTGAGTAAGTCTTTTTATAGCCTTTGGAAGGAGAATATCATATTATCTATGTGTTGATGTATTAAGTGTAATGATTCTACCTTATGTAGTCTATAATATCTCTTATGTGTGTGTGTAAGGGATTGTATGGGCGTTCGCTTCACACCTCACTCAAGTGAACCTTTGAGTAACCTTTGGTAGGAGGATCACATGTTCATCCGGTTGATGTATTTTTAAGTGTGTATATCTCATTATAGGTGGTCTTAAGGATCATTAAGGTGTGCCTAGAGAGGGTGTATGGGAGGTCTCTCTTTGTCTTACTTAGGTGAGTCATATAATATCTCTTTCTGAGGATATTATATGCTACAAGGTTTTAAAGTGAAGCTAAGTAACTTCCCTATAACAATGAAGAAGTTCAGTTCACAGTGAAGTAAGTCAATGTGATGTTTTCCTAAAAATGTGAATAATTGCTTAAATGATTTCTTAAGTGTTTATGAGTTTTTAAATGTGGTTCTTATTTTATAGTATGATGTTTTAATAAAAAATCATGAAAAGCATGTTATTTTTTAAAATGTCCCTTTTTCATGATTTTTGTGTGGCTTCTATACTTAGTGAATCTAATGTGCTATCCCCTTATTTTCCCTTTTTGACTAAAGTATAGTGAAATAGAAGTCTTGATGTGCCATGGAGGATGGATAGGTTTCTAATATGAAGTATTGGTGAGTTCTCTTTGATCAAGGACGATATCCACATGTTTTCTTATGTCTTAGTCTTTATTATATGTGATGTATGGGCTTAGTCCTATATATTGTATACTCCAAAGTTTAGATGGTTCAAGGAAATGTTGTAAAGGTTTAATGCTTTAAATGAAAGTCATCTGCTTTTGCAATGATTATAGAAAGAGTTCTTTGAATGTGAAGAAAATTTTTAATTTTCACTCATTTAAGTATGTTTCGATGCAATGAATAATACGAATGGCTTAGATGAGAGTTCTTGAAGTCTCATTTGCCGTGTGGTGACAAAAGGATACTCTAACTCCTAGGGTGTACTTGTGGGTCATTACAAAGTTGGTATTAGAGAATAATGTTTGGGAGTGTCTTAGTTGTGTCATGAAACACATGTAGTAGAGTTTTGTTCATAATGTGAAGCGCCCCACATTATAAATGGGAGGCTATAGGGTGCTAAGAAATTTTTCAGTTCTTCATTCATCTAGTCGTGCCTCTGACCTTTATAAATGGTGTCTTTCCCTTATGTGTTTGTCCCTTGAGGATGACTTTATGTAGATTGGGTTGAGGCAAAGAAAAGATGAGATGTGACTTGTTAGATGGCAAGTGAAAGATGGTGTTGATTAACTTAGGTTTGCTTGGTTACCTTTTAAAGGGTAGTTATGTTCGAAAAGAATGGTAAGGTATATTGTTAAAAATATGAATGAGTGGTTATTGAGTTAGTTTGAAGTTGTTTAAGTGCCTGATCATAGAAATATGGTGATAAGACTTGAAAGAGTAAATGTGAGTTCTCCTAGTAAGGGAGAAATAGTGGTTAGATGATGAGACCTTAAAGAGTCTTTACTTTTTATGAGATTAATTTTGGTGAGAAAGCATTAGTAATTAAATGTTATGTTTACCTTATAATGGGTTTCTCCTATGTGGGGGAATATGGTTAAGAGTACGGTTATAGGGAGTGAGGTACCCTTAACTTTTCTTTATGTTTTTATTCAATCCTAAAACACAGATGTCTTAAAGACTTGATTATGTAGGAGTCTTTTGTGACAAGTGATTTCCAAATGTTCTCCTATGATATGCATGTTTTTGGGTGAAGGGTTGTTCAATGAGAAAATCATTTTTCATGCATGGTATCTTCCTCATGGTTCATGTGCATCTACTGTAGGTTGCTAATTATTTCATTAATAAGAATAGTGAGAATGTCTAAATAATTATATAAGATTGATTTGTTGAACATTTTTATGGAATTTCTTAAGTGCTGCATTGTTAGAGTGTGAAGAATGTTCACTGTGCCAGGGATTTCTGTTCACTGCATGGTTGAAAATTTTTGTAATATTATTAGAACATATGTATATGAGCATGATATTTGATATAAAATGAGTTTTAATTATTTGGAATGTAGGATGTGAGTCTTATGGCATAATGAGTTGTAGAATTTACGCTAGGTTTTTGTTGTGTTGTGATTCTCTTAATTATATGAAATTGATGTTTATCCTTGAATGTATGTTTCATAATGTTTTGTATGGTATTGTCTTTATCTATTAATTTGAGTCTCTACTCATGGAAGTGTTCAGAAAGTGGCAAGTGTCATTATAGGATGAATGTTGTCCAAGTGGCGGAGAATATAACACCTCCAAAAATGACATAGGTGAAGCTAGAGACCAACATAATTTTAATGATGGTTTTAGGTACTAAAATGGTGTATAATGTAGCATTGAGTCAGTGTTTAGAGGTGTTCGACGACTAAGTCACTTGTGTGCCTCATATGTGGTTATGTTTCCAATTGTGTATTTCATGATTTTATGAAGTCATTATATGATTTATTATGGTGTTTATAGTCAGTGTGTAATGTATCGTGACGTTTGGAGGTCAAGTGTCCCAGAACGTCCATGACATTCGAAAGATTTGCCTTGAAACGACCTTGGGTGTCTATGCATTTTTCATCGGAAATAACGTGCTCGTCTTCGATGAAATTGACATGGTAGGTCCTAAACTTGTATACGAACATATTTGGGTTGAAAATGTCCGGGTAAGTCTCCATGTAGGACCCACAAGGGTCCTAGAGGAGGATCAAAACTCAAGACTCATAGTTGCGTGGGAGCTCGCATGCAGTACCAAATGACGACCGAAACGACGGCATGTCAATGGAACGACAGCCTGTCGATGGAACGACGGCTCGTCAACTTGGGGAGTGGATGGATTCTGAATGTCTGCAGGTGGAGGAGCTACAGGAGCAATCAACAATACCCCCTCGACGGGACGTGGTCTCACCCACGGAACATCGATGCTAGGGCGTTGATGGTACTGTGTAAACTACAAATTTTCTTCTAAGACTTGAGGGTTTTCGGAAATTCACGCCAAGTATTATGAAATAAGAGAACGGTGGTTTTAGATTTATAAGGGTATTTTAAGTGTATATAAGTCATTGAACTCTCATTTAAACCCTAGTACTAAAATCGAAACACATTCCCTCCAAAAGATTCTTCAAAAACCTCCATGAGAGTTGAAGTTGCAGATAAAGCTTGTAGATGGATCTTAAATTGAATTGCCTCTTCAATTGTCATTGTATTCTTCTAATAAGGTATGCGAGTTCTTAATTTTATGTTTTTTATCACCTTAGATATAATTTCAAAGATGATTTTCAAAGATTTCAAAAGGATGAAAAAGTCCAATTTCTACTCTAAGTCTTAGGTTCTTTCATGAAAGGTTTTCAAATGATAAGATATGATATTATTTATCTATAATTTATGTTTTATAATAAAATTCCCCATGAACCCTTGACCTTCACAAATATCTCATAATTTGACTAAAATATGGGTTATGTGATCCTTCTTTAATATTAATAAATTCAAGTGTAATTCTTATGGGCTTTTGATTCATGTATAATTGGGATTGATTGATCTATAGGTTGTTTTAATTTGATCAATTGAGTGCTTTATACTCTTAGATCTATTGAATATTCGGCTTATTGAATTGATATTGACTTATTTCTTGTGAATTCTACAGTAGATTAATATGGGCTATGGAATGATGTAAGAGTTTTATTCAATTGATGTCTAATTAAACATAGATTGATAATTATACATTAAATTGAGCTAGATTCATTGAGAATTATAGTTTATATGTTGAATTGATGGTCATGGCCATGGGTAAGGGCCCTATGGTATTAAATTAGATGGTTTAGCATTCGTTGAAAGTGTTGAGGTTGGAGTGGTGGTATGTTGTCCTTACTCTCCTAATATTATGTATAGCTTTTATATTATAATGTTTGTTTGTATGGTCCACTAATGATGGTGGTGCTATGTGATTTGATGTGTCCTTGTTAGTGTTACTTTATGCTATATGATGATCACGGCCTTGTAGGCACTACTTGAAGTATTATGATGAGTTGTGTAGTTTATTTAGGTGAAGTATGAGCATATCTATATATATGTGAAGTAATGAGAAAGTATGTGTTCTTTCTATGTATATTTGGAAATCATGTAGAATATGTCTATGTGTTTATATATGTAGTGTTAGGGTTGATGCATGGTTGTTCCTACTTTACTATATGAGTCTATGATGGTTATATTCATAATTATATGGCAGTAAGTAGGATTACATATAGATGATACTAGTTATTTCTAAGTGACTCAAAGAATGACATGTAGTATGTCTTAAAGTGAAGTATGTTGTCTCTTGTCTTGTATGTCTTGAATATGAGATGTCTTCGATGTTGAACCCTTTTAGTCTTGTATGTACGAATGACATGTGACCTTGAATGAGGCTAAGATGGCCTTTAGGTGAAACCTTAAACCTAGTTGTAAGGTTATGAATGTTGAAGTGGAAAGTCGTAATTGTATCCTTCATGTAAAAGAGTGATAGACTTAAGGTTGATTTGATGGAACAACATCATATCAATCCTTAGGAAAGTCATTATGAGCTTCTTGTCTCCATTTGAAAGGGAGTCCTTGTGGACCTCTTTGGTAGGGTAAATGTGATTGGGTTATGATTTTGACATGGAACCCCTTTATATGAACATTTAATGCAAATTACTCTATGATAACGAGGCTAGCACTGAATTAGTATGGTAAGGGAAATAGTTCTAGTTAAAGTATGAGACTGGAATACAAATCACACCCTTAATATTCCATAACCATGTGCCTGCATGGGATGTGTCCAAGTTCTACCATTGGAAAGTAGAACACCCTTATCGGAGTAGGATAGAACTCCGGAATCCATGCTTTTCTACCATGGTCTATGTCTGTTATTGCCTATTCTCATCATATGTGATACTTACTAGCATTAGACAAGTTCAATAGAGTGTGGGTGGTGGTATGGGACACTATCTAGACATTGCACAATAGACTTTGAAGGTGTTAGTTATAGTCCCTTCGTCTTGTCCAAGACCATTACTTGAATTTCTTTATATGATGAATGAAAATTAAATACACTAATGAATGTAATGACTTAAGTTAAGAAAGTATGTTAAATGAATAAGTACTTATGAAGAGTAGTTAAGGGTTGTCTAGTTAAGGTGTGAAGGGGGCATAAGAATGGTCAGTTGTTATTTAAACTAGATAAGTCTAAATAATGAATCTAGTTACGGAAGATGGTTGATTATGTAGACATGATCCAAACTTGTGTTATTAAGGATTACATAGTTAATATTGAAGAGGTCAATCATGGACGTTAACTTCTTGATTTACTTAAGTAAGTCTTTTGATAGCCTTTGGACAGAGAATGTCATATTTTATATGTCTTGATGTATTAAGTGACAATAATTCTATATTAGGTAGTATATAGGTTTCTCTTAAGTGTGTGTAAGGGATTGTATGGGTGGTCGCTTCACAACTCACTCACTCACTACTCTTAACTTTAGAATCACCTTTGGTAGGAGGATCTCATGTTTATGTGATTGATGTATTTATAATTGTGTATATCTCATTATTGGTGGTCTTAAAGATCATTTATGTGTGCCTAGAGAGGGTTTATGGGTGGTCTCTCTTGTCTTACTTAAGTGAGTCTTAGGTTAGATCTTAGTGAGGGGATTATATGCTAAAATATGTGTAAAGTGAAGCTAAGTAATTTCCCTGTAATAGTGGAAGAAGTTCACTATACAACGAAGTAAATCACTATGATGTTTTATTAAAACTATGAATAATTGCTTAAATGATTTCTTATGTGTTTGTAAGTTGTTAAATGTTGTTCTTATTATTATAGTATGATATTTTAATCAAAATTCATGAGAAGCATGTTATTTTCTAAATGTCCCTTTTTCATGGTTTTTGCATGGCTTCCATACTTAGTGCATCTAATATGCTAACCCCTTCTTTTCCCTTTTTCAGTAAAGTGTAGGGAATTGGAAGTCTTGATGTGCCATAGAGAATGGATAGGTTTCTAAGGGTTGTAGATGAAGTATTTGGGAGTACTCATCAATTCAAGGACAATATCCACTTGTTCACTAATGTGTTAGTCTTAATATTATGTCTTTTATGGTCTCAGTCCTAAGTATTGTATGCTGCAAAGTTTAGTAGGTTCAAGGAGACGTTGTAAAGGTTTAATGTTTTAAATGGAAGTGTTCCGCTTGTGTAATGACTATGGATAGAATTCTTAGTGTGAAGAAATTGTTACACTCTTACTCATTTTGGTATGTTTATTGTGAAATAAATTATGCAAGTGGCTTAGATGAGAGTTCCTGACGTCTCATGTGTCGAGTCGTTACAATGAGACCTCTTGTGAGTCAAGTACGCCATGTTACTTCCAAAGGGTAACCCCGGGTCGTGAAACCTTTTGAACTATACTTTTAATAGTAATATCATGATAAACTTTGGTTTTTTTATGCCATCACCTATAACCTTCAGGAATCATTGGTTCATTTGAATAGCAAACATAGGCCAAAATCCGAAGTTGGTTAGTGGTGAAAAAGAAATAAATGAAGAAATTTCAAAAATCCTTGCTTGAAGGATCATGAATAAAATTATGGAACCCCTCTTTATGAAAAAGAGAGACAAAAAAGATGAAAATTATTTAAACCTTGTTAATGAAGAAATATAAATGGGTAGTCATACAGTTATAACATCATCATTTATACTTCAGTTAACCTACATTACCAATGATTACCCAATAATACTACAACAACATGTTCATTACCTTAAGTTCATACCATTGGCCTCCAACAAACTCTTTCAAGTCTTTATCCCAATTAAATGATATTTACCCATATCTTACAATACTCTTTAAGCATAATCGTACTCAACTACATAACCTCAGTCCATAATTCAATATAATTCAGGAGTTAGGGTTAGGATAAGAGAAACATTCATGGTTTCTTAAATAATTAGATAAAAAAAAAAACCAATCAATACCTCATATAAGGCATTCCATAATGTAATAACACAATTAACACCTATATGGAAATTGATATATTCATCATCTTAGACAAATTGACGAAAAATGATCAAAGATTTATGAAATTGGGGAAGAACATGGGTCCAATGGAATTTCAAGTGAAAAACAACAATTATCCATCATGATACACTTAAAAATCCCAAATTAATGTAAATTCATCATAATTGATCCACAATTCATGTTTTAAAAGAAGACCAATGAGTAGAGAAAAATTCATTATTTTGGGTTAGTCAGAATCATCTTTGGATGGACCTCTTGTGGAAAGTAAACCCAAGAGTGAAATAATCCTTACCTGAATGAAGACATTAGTTACGAATTTGAGTAGAAAACTTGGAGAATTGGTCTTCTTCTTGATGTTTTAATTTACTTCAATGGAGGTTGGGTAGAGATACAAGCTAGAGAGAGGTGAGAGAAAATTTGGATTTCATTTTGGGGATTTTATTTGGGTGGGTAAAATTGATGTAAAATAACTTAAAATAAATATATATTGTTTTCTTGAAATACCCAAAACAAGTCTCACTTAGTTTGACCTTTTTGTGAAGTTTAACTTGAATTTTTAACGACACGACAAAATTTGGGACATGGATGCGCGTTGCGGAGGCGCTTCCAAATCTTCTTTCTGGAATTTAATTCGAGAGTGTGAGGTTTGTGACAAGCGCGCATCACAAGGCAATTTTTTTCCTTTTGAGTGTATGATGCTCGACGCGTGAGCACCTCCAAAAGGGGGTTGTTTGTTCGCTACCTTGGCATCCTCTTTTCCAACACTTGTGCCTTTCTCAATGACCCCTAGGGTGGTCCTTGGGGGGGTCTCTACAAGGTTTTTTTTTTTTTATCCTTCAATTTTTTTTATCTATTTTAAGTAATTTTACACGTTTCACCCTTCATACAACACTACGAAATGTTCACAAGATATAAAGATGTCTTCTAATTCAATTTTACTAGTTTTTGGATGTCATGGTTGTTCCTTGGCATTTTAGGTCTGATACTTTTAAATCAAGTTAGATAAATTTTTGTATATCTAAAACACAATTTTAATCATTATTCACTAGATGTGGCTTTAAAGTAGGTAATTGGATTCCCGAGGTATAAAAATTTCACCCTGTAGTCAACTTCAAAGTAAATTTTTAGCACTTTCAAATATATGAAAAATCTAGGGTTTTACTTAATAGTATAGATTTTTTCACCAAAGAGTTTTAAAAGGTTTGCAGTTGAGTCTTGTGGTTATATTGTTGTTGAATTGACGATTTAACACGAAATTATCGATTAACCCATGTTTTCTCTCTATTCCTTTTTTGAACATTCATGTAATGGATTGGTTGATAATGAATGTATGTGTAGAACTTGTTTAAATGACTTTAGATTAGTGGAGTATGGTATTACGCATTCCCATTTATAGTGAATTATTGGTGTTTTGGTAATTGAGATTTATGGCCTTTAAGGAAAGTTAAGACCAAGTTACTTGTTGATTTAGAATTGTAAACTTGTTGATCCACGTGAAAAGTTGAGGTACTTACTCATTATGTTCATTGTGACCATATCATCAAGGAATAGTATGAGAAATGGAATTGTTATAATATCATTGTATGTATGAATGAGAATTCAAAGAACCTAATGTGATCATATTGTTGATTGTTGAGTCCTTGGATCGCTAGGCTTGTGGACCCCTTCTACACATGCTTATAATTTACCTTGGGATCAGTACGCTTAAGAAACCCTTCCAATAATGATGATTATGAACCTTGGAATCAGTAGGCTTATGGAACCCTTCCATGAAGGTTAATTATGTGCCTTGAACCAGTAGGCTTATGACACCCTTTCAAGAAATGTTAAAGAGCTTTGCTGAATGTTACATTGAGTCGGTAGTCTCAATGCACCCTTTCATGTGTTAATTAATGTAGTTTTAGTCGGTAGGCCTACGACTGTCCCTCTTTTATGTGAGAATGATAAATAAATGAACTACTCTACAGGAATGTAGGCTAAACACCAAGTGGATATGGTTAGATGAAAACTCTCCCAAAGAAAGGCATAAGTTTGAATGATCATCTACCTTATCTCATAAGTTATAAGCCCACATGGTTCTAGCTAGTGGATCCACCTAAGCTATATGAACAAGCTTTTATTAGGCAAGTAGACCACCTCTTTACTGTGTGGGAATTAATGAAACTAGATTCCATTAAAAGCTCTTATGGTTTATATCGTTTAAAATATTTATTCCCATCATGTGAGATATCATTATTGTTTTTTGATAGGTTCTACAAAGTGTAGGTAGTAGTATGGGATGCTACATATACATTGCACCGTAGTCTTCAAAAGGAGTCATACTGAGTGTCTCTAAATTTTAATGTATATGATATGAATGTGTCCGAAATGAGGGTATCGAAGATTTTTTACTCATAAATGCTTAATATGATTTGCATGTTATATTTGGGTTATATTATAAGTTATTCTCCCTTTTCTTGCCTTATGAAATGTTATGTTTCTTAGGTATGAATATGGTGTAAAGGTTAAAAGGAATGGATGGTAAGTTTTCTTTTGGTAACTATAATATGCTGCCTTAGTGTGGATAGAAATATGGGACGCTATCGCACATTGGACAAGGTATATCATAGTCACTTAAGGTTAAGGTCTTATATAAATGTATTGGTTTCTTTGTTGATATTGCAAAATTCAGAGTTATGATTTACATGATGATAATCCTTGTATATGATGTATTTTATGCTATTTCTCATGATATTTAAAAAAGTGGTATAATACATGGTTTCCAACAAAAATATCCCTTTTAAAGAATGTTTATGCATGGTTAACATAATCAGTATATTTTTTTGTACTAACTGATATTTCTTCATGTTTTATTACAAGTGTAGGTTCTGGCAAGTGATTCCTTCTAGGTAGTTTGAAGTTTTAGATTACTTTATCAAAGACTTGGTATGTCATCATAGATTAGAGGACAAAACTTTTATTTTTATTTTATTCATTTAATAGATATTTTAGTAGTAGTTTCATTTGTAAAGGGATAAGTCTGTACAATATATGAAGATTGTGTTTAGGTTGTCCATTTGAGATGTAGACTTTATTTGTACTTCATGTTTTCATCCAAAAGAAGTTTTATATATTGGATTTAAATGAGTTTTAATTCCACACTAATTCTATATCTAACGCAATGAAATGCTATGAGGCTTTTAAAAGTCTTGTACGTCGTGTCACGACTTAGGTGTACTCTTGGGTCGCAACACGCTCATTCTAGAGAGGAAGTGGGAAATGATATATACATACAGTGTGGTAGGGCTGCCAAGGACCTTGGGTAAGGGTTGATCATATTTCAGTCATCATGGATTGATTGAACGAGTCTACATTTCTCGATTCAAACTATTTATAATTTAGAGTAGCTGGATTATATGGGGTTCCCATATAAATTATTTCATCTCAGTGAACACAACTTATATCTTATTTTTAGCATTATATGAAGAAGTAGTTAGGACTCGAGTTAATCTTAGAACATTCTTTCATGCATATATGGATAGTCATTCTAAACAAACTATTAATGTGGTCGAGAACATTTTACGAGTGCTCTCATAACTTTTGTGGTTATTGGAGATAAACTTTTTCCTGTTGTGTAGTTGCATACAACAATACTTATCAGTTGAGCATTGAGATGGCATCATTCAAGGCTTTGTATGGTAGGAGATTTTGATCTCCAAATAATTGATCTGAGGCTTTTTGAATCGGGTATAGATTCGTTCAAGGGGTCGTTAGATAAGGTCAAGTTGATCCAAGTTATGATTCCCATAGCTTAGAGTAGGTCAATGAGTTACTCAGATGAAATGGTTCGTGATTAAGAATTAATGACTAACCAGTTTCAATTTAAGGTTACACCTATGCAAAGTTTGATGAAATTAGATATGAAGTACTAGTTGAGACAACATTTATTGTTGTTGTCAATATATATCAACATACAAGTGAGGTGTCTACAAGTTTTCTATGCATCTTGGTTTGTTGGGTGTTGACATTATATCTCATAATTCTATCATAAAGAAGTTTCATTAAGAATGGTGTGTATGTAATTAAATGAGATTTAATTTTACTCAATTCGAGCTTAAGTTTTGAGGAGAAGCTGGTAACTTATATGGATGCGAAAATTCAAAACTTGAGGCTGATATAAGTTATTTTCGTAAAAATTAAACAAAGGGTTAAAGAGGCTATTAGGGAGAGTGAGTTGGACATGTAGATTAGGTATCTATTTGTTTTATGTGTTATGTTATATTTATTTTTTCCCGTTCGAGGATGAACCTTTGTTTTTTGGGTAGATGATGTAATGACATCTTAGGTTTTTTTGAGCAATAGTCCTCTTTCTATTGTAAAACACTCTTCTTCAAAATTGTAAATGGAAAGTTTGATTTTTCTTAATTACGAGTATTGAGTTAACATATATTTATTATATAATAAATATATATATTAGTTAATGGTTCGAGTCAATAAATTAAGCAATACCCTTTATCAATTTGTCAATATATATTGAAATTAGTTCGTCGGGTTTTCCTTTTATCATAGAGGAGACCATCATTTACCTATGCAGAGTGCCAACGCTTCTGGAATTGATTCACGTCCAAGTAAGAGGTCTGCCTCTATTTTAATATTTAATGGAGGGAAATTATAAACAATATATATTTTATAATAGTAGTCATATATATATATATATATATATATATATATATATATATATATATATATATATATATATATATATATATATAAATATATTAGGAATATATGAATTAAACATAACATAGTAGTGTCTTCCTTGGGATTGGGCAACAAGGTTTTAACTTTCTCATTATTAACCAATAAAAATACTTAATTGAGGAATTAATTAATTATTAATGGTTAGTAAATTATTAGGTGGTTATTACATAATAACTATGTTATAGCATTAGTTTTTCTTTAGGCCATGTATTGTAGTGTTTAACCTTGGAAAAAATAGGGATTTTATGGTCATTCATCACATTATTATAGACAAATCATTAATATTATGAGTAATGTATGATTGATGGGAAAACAATTATAATTTTGGGTTAGTTTTATTAGCGTGTACAATAGTTAATGTTACTGTCTGCAAATCTAAATTTTGACACCATATTATGATTCAAGTTTTTATATATTAAGACATTTCATACAATATTATTATTATTTTATTAGATGAATACCATTAGATTTAATATATTTTGGGAAATTGAGATTTTGCCTAGGCTTTAAATTTAGCAATATGAGGCTTGACATATTTTATGATATACTAAGATTCAGGAACTTGACCGTAGATTGTGATTATTGTTGAGTCTAGGCTAGAGATATATTAATATGATCGCCTACTATTTTGTTTCCTTACAAATATTACATATATGACATATTGAGAACATTCTAAAGCTTTACGAAAGTAAAAGAGAAGTCTTAAGGATTTGTTACAGGTGTTCGACATTCAAGGTATGGTTAGACATTAAGACTTTGTTGAAGGATGGTTTTCTAATTGAATATTAAAAACGGAAAAGACTATGGCTAAGGGTGAAATATGAGGGTCTCGTTTATGACTTCTGATTTTCCATTATATAAAACATGATTCCTTAACATTCAACTAAAATGTCTCTTTTAGTATGTTTTCATAATTTTTATGCATGGAAATAATACTTAATACATTTTTGTACTAACTCATATTTTCCTACATTTTCTCAAAGTGTAGGGTCTGGTTCTCAAGGTGGCCCTCATTGTTGCTAGAGCTTTGAATTGCTCATTTCACCTAGATTGTTTCTGAGTCCTCATAAGTCGAGGCCGGAGGTTTTCATTTAGTAGTTTCATTCTTGTACTTATTCTTTAATATAATGCTATATGGATTGTGATCCTATTTGATTAATGTATTGAACTAGATGACTAATTAAGAAAAGTCTAGACTTCTGCTTTCCTTTATGAAAATTTTAGACTACAAGTACATTTTAAGTCTTTATTCATCTATGCTTATGTCATGATATTATTAGTGTCTTACATGGTTCCATTCGGGGTTTTATGTGCCTTATTACGTGTAGGGGGTAATCACAGTACAATGTTTATAATGATATTAGGATTATGTCTCATAAGAGACGTCTTGTAGAGTCTTGTTCATTAGTGTGAAGCTCGCCACATTTATAAATAAGATCCTAAAAGATGTTTAGGAAACTACACTTCTTTCAATACCCTTAAGTTGTGCCTTAGAATTTATCTCGATAAACTCCCTCTCCTAATCATTCTCTTGCGTCTTCAGGATATGAATAAACGAAGGGATAATGCTAGAATGGTGGAAGAGGAGTGAATCAAGGATATCCTCCTCAATCAAATCAAGCTCCTATTTATTCTTTGGTTTAAAATGTAACCCATACAGAGCTTAGGAAATATTAATAGGAAATTCAACATAATCGAATGATAATTCAATCAACATAAAATCAAGATCACACAACCCACATTATAGGTCAATTTGAGAATTTAAGAGGATCGTGGGTTCTTCGTGTAAATGGATTGAAATTCATAATTAAAACAATATATAATCATAAATTCATTATAAGAATGATTTTAGAATCAATTTTACAGTGAACCCATGGCTAGATTAAAAATTGGAAATTTTGATCTTTGAATTAGTTCTGAAAATACTTGGTTGAACTCCTTAGATGGAAGATTAAGTAAGGATCAATGACTACCCTACATTATTATATGAGAAGCACACGACAATAATGAGAAGAAATCATAAAAATCCAGCACCTAGGTTCAACGTGAATTTTAGTCTTCAATGGAGGTTTGAGAGAATTTGGAAGAGAACAGAGTTTTGGGTTTTTTTGAATTCTCTTATTGGGAGTTGAGGTTTTGAAATGTTAAAGGGGTTAAAATAGTTCTTAAAAGGGGATTATAACTGACACCCATCGTTCCCAAAACACCCTAATTATTTGGAATTTTAGACATGTAAAACTTCACTTTCATTTTTGGTATTTTCGTCTAGACACAACTACGCATTACGCAGCTGTTCCCACAAAATTTTTGGAAATAAATTTCAAGACTATATAGTCTGCGACACGACCGCGATGTAAAGGAAGAATTTTTCCTTGGGACGAACAAGTTCGCGACACAGACATGTTCCTTTCATATACAAATTATGCTGCCTTGGGCAGCTTGTTGGCCAAAGGCTGGATCATTCCAAGTACCCCTATGTTGGGTTTTTGAGTGTCATAACTTGAAGTTTTGACTCTAAACATGTACCTCTAGGTTTTAGGGAAATCCCTATAGACTTCATAATCCAAACAATATATAAAAACAAAGGAAACATACGAGGCCACACTAGCACGTCTACAGACTAATTTTTGAATATCTTGATCGTTTTTGGATCTTTGACCTCCAAACCACTTTAAATCAACTATGAAATCTGTAGAAAACTTTATTGACATATTATTAACCTTTTTAGGCACATGTGAGGCTATAAAAATCTTAGTTAATTATGAGGGTCTTGACAAGTTATGGTGAGTTTGAGTAGCAAACTATGGCCAAAATACTAACTTGAGGGTGTTGTGAAAAGAGAACGTACATCAAAAAGTTCAAGAAATTTCCTTTTTGACACATGGTTTTGAGAAAAAAGAAAACCCTTTATATAAAAAAGAAGAACTAGAAAAAAATGAAAAAGTTTTGTAATATAGTTTTTGAAAATGAAGAGAAAATGGGGTTTCCAAGAATCCTTAGAAGATTAATAATGGGGTTACTTGTGAGCCCGAAGAAAAATGACGAAGAAAAGGGAAGGAAGTTTTGTTCGCACCAAATTTCATGAGTATTATATCCATTGTAAAGATAATATTAATCTTACCCAGTTCATGGAAACACAATTTGGTAACGATTTCTTGCTTTTTTACTATATATAATTAAAACTTCAATTCTTGGGGTGTGATTGAGTGATTATGGCTTGATATAAATGATGGGTAATGCGAATTCACAATTCATTTTTTGTATAAAAGTAATTTCGTTCAGTAATTGTGGTTCAATTTCATTGGTTGTAGTTGCAAATACAATCTTAGCGTAGCATTTTTGCTTGCTCGAGAGATTGTTTTAACAATAAAATAAGTAAATCAATGATATGCGGGTAATGGATTGACATGGGTTCATCTCGAGAGAGTGAATCCTTAACTCTCTTCCACATATTCAACTCGATAGAGTGGATGGACTAAAGTGAAGATTGTGGTTAATTGCTGCTTATTTGTTTTCGAGAGAAAAAAATTTGATTCGGGGTAAATTGTTTAAGAGAAAATATACCCCACTAAAGTCTAGCTTAATCATTGATATCGATTTTTTTACTATTAATTACAATTACCCGATTGTTTACCTTAGCCCAAAATCATATGACCGCACGTCTCTATATTCGCATTATTGCATAATTTTCTTTTCTCATCGATCATTGAATACAACCCCCCTCCCCTTAGATATTGGACACTTCTGTTAGACAATAATATATTATGCTTTTATTCGTAAATGTATTTTAGCTATGACTGAGTTGCAGTTGTTTGTACATTGCTACTAATTCTGGAAACCAATCCAATTGGGAATGATCCAAACCCTTGGTTGGGTGTTACTCTATAGCTCTCGACTTAGACTTTTTTTCCTGGAAAGATCAAGTCCAAATCGTCAGGACCATTCATAGTTACATGAATTTTCACTAATGGTGCTATAGAAGTTAAGGGGAAAGAAGGATACTCTTTTTAAGATGAATGGACAACGTTTCGAAGCACACATCTTATTCATATTGAGGTATAATTAGACCTCTCACTTACTCTATATGGATTTTACATACACTTATCGCATAGCAACCTTACATAGGCTTCTCGTTAGACAACATAACCAACACATAAAGATTTAATCTAATAATACTATGTCACATTAAACGATCTAAAACAAAGTAGAACATTCGGGCATAGCCCTCATACAAATCTATAATAGCCACATAGGGCTTACAACAATATCTTCTACATTAGGAAAGAAAAGAATGTCATTAAACTCTATCAAATCCATCTAGGATAGATAGAAGTCACCATCATCGAACATTGAGGAATCACCAATCAACTTGGGAAAGATGTCCAAGTCTTCTTGCAATTGTCCTTGCTACCTCAACAGCCCGAACATACATATTTGTAGAAACATAAAGAATGTGGGTTATGTCACAACCAGGGAGCACACCATAGAAGTAACAGGGCGTACTTCACCTTTCAGAGGTGTTATACAAGCCCATAGTTATCATTCATCTTATCGACATAGTAAATTTAGCAGAAAATTTAAAACTTTTCATAGCAGATCATATGCTAGAAACTTTACTTCTTATACATATAAAAACATAAGTCATAATACCTATTTAGACCCTAAGTCTCTTTGTCATTTTATACTCAACATCATTAGAATACATTAGGACACGACCCTTAAAACCTAAACATAAGTACTATATTTAAGACTTTACAGTAAACCATAACATACGAAATCCTTGGACATAGGATTCATTTACTTGAGCTTGGGAATTATGTATTAATCATCTCAACCATATAAAGATCCCTTTAAGCATCCATATCCTACAGTTTGTTTAAAAACAATAGAAGAATGATATTAGTACAAGAGTGCACTAAGTATGACAATCATACAAAAACATGCATTTAAAAGGGTCATTTTCTTGAAATCACACTTCATACCTTTTTGAGTAAATCTCTATAAAACCTTTAAAGAATAGCCTTGATATTATTCACATACTTCATATAACCATATTCAAAGGCCAAATATTTCATAATATCACTTATCAAATTTATTACATAATTGAGTAAATTTAGAGTGAGCTCAATTCCCTTAATAGTGAACTATTTTTTTTTTATCCATTAACCTTCCCAAGAAATCCTCTACTAATACTTGGTGCAATACATCACCTTAAGGCAAAAAGAGAACATACATACAATATATACAAGGCAACACATTCCATCATAGAAATATAGTACAACTTAGACATAGTTAAGTCAAAACGACAAGTACATTACAGTGAACTCCTAGTCATTATGCACATATACTAATTTTATTTAACATAAAACCTTATAAGACCTAACTCATGCCCCCAATCTCAGTCTACTATTGCAATGTACATGTAAGTCCCCATATCCTTACACATACTTAGTAAACCTATCATGAGACCACAAGCCTTCACATCCATGTCATATATAACCATAGCAAGAAGAGACCACTTCATTTATATAAAGCAAGACTTTAATCACAAAGTAAATAAGATCATAATCATGCATTAAGATTCATATCATTCACATCTTCATAACATGTAGAAAAATACTACAATGTCATGCATAAAGAACACATAAATAGTGATATGCATTAGAACACCTTCCTAGAACTTCCTAAGGAGCTACTTGTGCAATGTCTAGATAGGTTCATTACATCCACCTATACTAAGTAACCTCCTTTAAGTCATTCTATTTAGGGTCCTAGTCATTTACTTTAATTATCAGTTTTACTTTAGGGAAACTATATCCCTAACCGACATAGACTATGTGATTCTAAAGTTGGAATCCGGTGTTATAAAACCCCACACCAAAAAAGGGTGGTCTATCAGCCAAAGTAGAACAAAACATAACATATAGTATCCTATGGAGGCAACATAGTTATGGAACTTGGGGGTACATGAGAAAACATTCTTTACGCCAAGATTAGGCATTGTAGTTATTTACTTATGGAAATATCACTCTAATCCTTTTTTTGGTCATGAGGCCATCCGCCCTATGAGGTTTATCGTGACCTACCTTCCATCCATAGGGAGGGACACACAGTCCTATTCATGTTCACTCGGTGCTATGCTAAGTTTCCTTTATTGAAAACCTTTATTATATTTTTACTTTAATATCATGGGTTTAGCAGAGTAATCCCCTCATATGCTTAATTCATAGGTCATAGATAAAATTTCATCAACCTAAATCATGTAAAGAATCCCTCCTTATGAACATTGCATATGTAAAACATCATCTAGTTTAGGGTACACAAGAACACACCGTTCAAGGCCCCTCTCTTAAATAGGTCTCCATACATGTGTATGTATATATATATGTGAGAAACCTTTGACATAAAAAATTAATACACACATGTTCATGCATACATATACGTACATATAGAAACCAAAACTAGAATTATCCTATCAAGGTACACATGTGCAATGCGTAGGCAAAGGCCTATACCCTTGCCCATACTGGTACACCTATCAAGTCATCCTATATCAGTAAACACATATCATACGTTCATAAACATCATCTTACCATGCATAGTATTAGACACTCATGAATATGAGAACTACATTTCATTTAGACACCATGACATATACTACTTGTAACATGCATGTAAAGTGTGTGTGTGTGTGTGTATTGGTCAACATGATCATATAATGGATATCAACAACATATTGAGGCATCCACCCTCTTAGAGCATAGTACTCTATCAAGCATAAACCACACAACACAAAATATCATAGGAGACAAGTAAACTTCATATTACACTTAAGACTCCTAACTTGTGCTATTAATGGATTCACATAGGGGTACATAGGTAAGGGGTTATTAGCAATTTTAATCATAATTGAAAGCACCTATACATTACCCTAACATGTATATATACATACTCATACAGTAGCCAAACACCCTAGATCACAACCAGAATAGGAAAGTAGGCATAATCTTCTCATATATCATCATAAGCACATGTTCATATATTCATCAATTTTACTTCAAGTCCATGGTCAACACATATATAATGACAAAAAAGTAAACACCGCCACAATAAGTTGACCGTACCACACAATGCCATACAAGGCTTCATCAACTACAATACTCTATGGAAAGAAGAAGAGATAAGCATTCTTACCAATTTCTCACCCTTAGATAATAATTGATCAATAAACCATTTAAATCAACATTTCATATATAGGGAAGCATATAAGTGTGCTTCAATCATATAAATAACCATGTACATGTCGCTACAAGATCATACTATAACATAATATATGGCATCTCACATGTACTAGGAAGTAGAGAGTCCTAGGTCATCAACTAACCTCCCTAGTTAAATTAAATCAATCATTATATACAAATATATATATTTAGGGCAGTATCCAAATAGATAGAAATCAAATCTAAATAATGCTTCATCTACCCTAGAATTTAAATAACATAATGTTATTTACACCATTCAAATAGTAGGCTAGAAGAACCTAGATCAATTCATGCCAAGATTCCTTTTTTCTGTGATCATCAAGAATTCATACCCACAATCCATTAATATAGTCAATATAAGGCAGTAGATAAGGAAAACATAATCTACACGAAATCCTACTACCAGTTCTATAACCTTTAGATTACAGTGAAGATTTTATTTAGGACATCCATGGAAAGTAAAAGAATCATAAGCTAACCAACATTGATCAACATGAAAATTTCTCCTTTAGTTTTCTTCTTGTTCTTTGCCATAACGCCCATTCTGGGACGAGTTGGAAGAGGAATTCCTAATTCTTACACGGATGAGACTGATCACACCTGATTAGTGAGAAATCAGGCCTAGACAATTGAATTCACCATGAAATCATCAAAATACCAACATTACAATGAACACATAGAACATAGGCTAGTTTTGTTCAAATATTCATACATGGTTTCACATGGATAATTCGTCAATGATTCACCACAAATATACATACTATACAGTATACATAAGCATATTAACATAATTGAGTCACAAATCGATCTGCATACGATCAAGATCATAAATCAATACATAGGCTAAAATCGAGTTTGTGAAGGAGCATGGGTTCATCATGCAGTCAATTGAAAATCACGTCCAAATCATTAGATAATAATCAATACATTCATATGATTCTTTTGAAAGAAATTTAAGAAATAAACCATGGCTAGATTAAAGAAGGAGAACTTTGATTATGCAAACTCTTTTGAAAATATTGAGATTAACTCTCTAGATGGAAGGATAACTAGAGAATAAGGATCACCATACATTTATCTGCATTAAAATATCTAAAACGTGATGATTAATCCATAGATATTCAAGATCCAATCTGTTTTTTATCTTCACTAACAATGGAGGTTCTAAAGAGAATATTTTTGAAGGAAAAGGTTCAATTCGTGGGAGAGGATTTGGAGTGGGTTCTTCATATAGATGAATTATATAAACCCAAAACTAGCTAAATAAACCTATTATAATCATTTTAGGACGTGGGGTGAATTTAGTGTCCTCCCCTTAAATGAAACAGGCGCAGACCACAGGTTGCAGGCCTCTATTGATGGAACCATCTACTAACTGTTGGTCAGTTGACGGGCCGTGCATTGGCCTCTGTCGATTGGTCCTTGTCCAATATTTGGTTTCATACCTGAACAATCTAAGTACCAATCTACTATAACTCACCTACGGGCCGTTGTTTTACAAAATGGTCATCGTTTGGTCCGTCGATTGACACTACCAACGCCGTGTCTCGAGCAGCCTTAATTCATTCTTGTGGGGCCTTTTGCGGGACCCATTAGAAGTCATACTTGGACCTTTCCAACGTAAATACAAACCTTAATAAGTTTTAGACCTTTAAAATAAGTTTCACCCAAATAAAACACCCGAAACTCGTCCAAACAGGATAGGACCCATTAAGACACACGTTGAGAGTCTTAATGGCTATCTTTCAAACGCCTAGGATGTTCTTGGTCGTTTGACCGCCAAACTTCTCAAAAATCTATATAAAATCTTTAAAAATCATTATAACTCATTTTAATACTTAATAATCTCTGAAAAAGCCTATAAACATGCATGGATACATGAGGCACATAGGCGACTAGTTGTCGAACGTTTTAGTCGTCCCTTGATGTTCGACTATAAAATCATTTCAAAATGTAGATATTGTCTCTATACCATATTATAAGTAATTTTTTGGAACTTATAAACTTAATAAAAATATCTTAAGATCTAGAATCCTATCTCATTTTAAGGTCTTACAAGTTAGTACAACTACTTGTACTAAGTATTGATATATGCACATAAAGCATTAGAAATCATGTTTAAAATTCATGTAGTTCAAAACCATGCTTAGTTACTTTCAAAAACCATTATTCACAATTAAGAACATGGGCGACCCAATAATCACATATTCATGAAAACAAGTTAAAGTGAACATGGATATTATAAACAAATGGTCATATCAGATGAATAGTAGCATATCAAGATCATATAACAAATGAAATTAATGCAATAACAACAATACATGTACAAGAGTTCATATCCTCATAACTTATAACACCCTTACTAACAACTCCATCCCAAGAATCCAAGTATAATGCTCATGTAATGTTCCTTAAACCCACACAATCAAGTAACCAAAGAAAGAGATCATAAGTAACGCCTAGCTTTATATAACATAACATCATGAGTAGGCCTCATCATATATAACAATATAAACCAATAACATATTCATAAGTGAAACAAACATCTTATAGGATCATCAACATGTAAACTCAATAAATGCATCTCCTTTACTTTATAAATGAATAAGAACAACCTCGTAGGACTTCCCTCAAGGTCAACTAGTGCAATTTATAGGTAGAGTCCAATAACCTACCTACACTAAGAAGAACCCTTGATGTCACCCTAGTTAGAGTACAATTTAATGATTCCATTTTACTTTTGGTAACACTAACCTTAAGCGACAATAGACCATGTGAGCTAAACATGGAATCCGGTGTCATGAAACCTTACATCAAAAGAAGGTGTTCAATTTTCCAATATATGAACAAATCATGAACATATCATTCTAGGTTGATCCACTAGCTGGTATTCCTATGGGAGCAATATAGGTAAGCTACTGGGAGACATACTACAGACCCTCTTTATGCACAACAACATTATAATATCCATCTAATGAGATCCAATGTGCACCTACCTTCTCTTATTAGAAAAAGACACCTCTCGTTACTAGTTCACTCGGTGCTAAGTGAAAGTCCATTTTTGAAATTCCATTAAATCATTCTTTAAACATGATAACTTAGTATAGATCATAGGAGACTAAACACGTGAATAACATATTATTTATCCTATTAGGCATATATGAGACTTTAATTTTATCATACAACCATCATTACTGAAATAAACATACAATGGTGTCATCAACTAAGGCACACAAGAGATATTATCTTCAAACTTGGATTATCATAGCTTCACAATGATCTCACATTCAACATAATCATATCATGCCACCATATTCATCATATCGTACCTTCTTAATCTAACTAGATGTAATACTTTAATTTCAACACATGCTAACCAAATATAATCCATCATTTCTGAAGTAAAGAGTTTTAGATCACAAAGTTTTCCAAATTTACTCCATAGCATTCATCAAGAACCTTACCCTCAATTCATCACAATAATCTAATAATCCACTCATCAACACCATAATATAGTGAATTACGTATTAACATTTCCAATTCTAACAAACCTAATCATCTACAAGTACAATTCATATATAGGTTTAGAGGGTTAGAGAAAAGGATTCTCCATGAATTCTTCGTGACCCTAGGTAGCCCATAATGAAATAAAATTGGTAATAAAAGTATAACAATGAATAAATTCATCAATTCCCATCAATTCATAAGTGTCAAATCCCTAAACCACACCCTAGAAGTTAGGGGAAATCTCGGATTGCAACCGGCGTACTTGACCTCTCGGAGGTCTTGTACAAGCCCATGCGTATCAGTCATCACATATACATTAAAGTAGTGTGGAAATAAAACATTTCACAAAATATATCATTCTTTAAAAATCACTTTCATATTTGGTCATAGGAAATACTAAGTCTCATCAAACATAAGACGCGAAAATACTTTTGGGACACAGGTCATTCTTCAAAACATAGAAATACTTAGTGTATCAAAATACTTCTAATTGAAACATAAAAGACATTTATGCCCTCGAATCAAATGAGGACATAATTTACCTTCTCTTGAACTATGCTACGGTCCAAGTATTCCTTCCCCAATACTCCTCACCTACCAACAACTATAGAGATGGATAAAAGTATGGATTAGTACAACCACATGTACTATGTATGACGTAATGCATAAATCTTGAAAATGAACATTTATTTGAAATATGCATCTTTTCATTTAAAATTACATTATAATCTTAAGAACAACATTTATAAATTTAGAAACACATAAGATAACATTTAAAAGATTTAACCCAATTTTTAGCTAACTTAACAATGAGCTATATTCATTGTACAGTGAATTGCTTCACTATTACAGTTAAGTATCTCTTTCTTACTTTTAACACTTTCTAGCATGTAGTCTCCTCACTAAAAGTTATCCTATGACCCACATAAGTAACACAAAGAAATAAAGTCTATACAACCTCCATAGGCATACATAAATGAGCCTCAAGAATACTTACAATGAGGCACATACATAATTACAATACATCAAACATATCAACATATGATAATATGACATTAACATACCAAAGGCTATCAAAAAGACTTACTTAAGTAAATCAAAATGATAACGTCCATGATTGACCTCTTCAAGACTACCTAAATAATCCTTTAGACTACCTAAGTTTACATCATGTCCTCATAATCAACCAACTTCCCTAACTAGTCATTCTAAAGACTTCCAAAAATAAGATATGAAGAGATTATCCTTTATACCCTCTTCACATTTTAGACAAGGAATCTTTAGGTCACTTTAGATTAGGTAGTCATTCATTTACAAACTTCATAACATAAGTCATAAGTTCATTATTTCACTGAGACTCATAAATCATATTAAGGACATATTGAAGTAGTTCTCTTGGACAAGATCTAGGGACTCTAACTAACACCTTCAAAGCCTATTGTGCAATGTCTATATAGCGTCCCATACCACTAACTTAATTTCTTAGAATTTCTCTAATGCTAGTAAGTATCCCACATGATGAGAATAGGCAACAACCGCCATAGACCATGATAACTAGACCGAGATCCGGAGTTCTTACCTACTCCAATGAAGGTGTTCTACTAGCCAAGGGTAGAAATACGAAACATCCCACGTAGGCACGTGATTAAGAGATATGAAGGGATTTTATGAACTCTATTCTTATTATCAAGTAGAAGTATATTGTAGCCTTGTCTCATTTTAAAGTAGAACCACTTCCCATAACATAATCACTCGAAGTTAGCCTTGGTTCTCATAGAGTAATTGAAATTAAAGGATCACATGAAGAGGTTCTTCGTCTAGTTCATAACCCAATCACATTCACCCTAACAAAGAGGTCCACTAGGGCTACCTTTCAATGGAGACTAAGATAGCTCGTTATGACTTTTCTAAGGATGATATGATGTCATTCCAGCTAATCAACCCTAAGTCCACCATTTCTTTACATGAAGGATGCCATTATGTCTATCGACTTCAACATTCATAACCTTACCACTAGGCTTAAGGTTTCACGTACATGACCTTCTTAACATCGTCTAATGTGTCACATATCTTTCATTTATACATGACAAGGGTGCACTAAGACAACCTAGTCAATACATATAATGTTATCATAACATCCATACATATATCACATTATCTCCCTAAGCATACATAAATGACCCTCAAGAATACATAATGATACACATACACAATTACAAGACATCAAACATATCAACATAAGATAATATGCTATTCACATACCAAAGGCTATCAAAAAGACATACTTAAAAAAAATCAAGAAGATAACGTCCAAGATTGACCTCTTCAAAACAACCTAGATAAACCTTAAGACTTCCTAAATTTATATCATTTCCACATAATCAACAAGTTTCCCTTACTAGATTCATTCTCAAGACATTCAAAGATAAGATACGAAGAGATCATCCTTTTTGCCCTCTTCACACTTTAGGTAAGGAGTCCTTAAGTCACTTTAGATTAGGTACTCATTCATTTATATACTTCATAACATAAATCATTGGTTCATTGAGACTTATACATCATTTAAAGGACATTCATGTAGTGGATTTGGACAAGACCTAAGGACTCTACCTAACACCTTCAAAGATTATTGAGCAATGTCTAGATAGCGTCCCATACCACCACCTAAACTTCCTAGAACTTATCTAATGCTAGTAAGTATCCCACATGATGAGAATAGGAAATAATCGTCAAATACAATGATAGCTAGACATGGAATCCGATGTTCTAATCTACTCCGATGAGGGAGTTTTACTTGCCAAGGTACAACTAAGACACATCCCATATAGGCGGCACATGGTTAAGAAATATGTAGGGATTTTATGCACTCTAGTCTTATTCTCAAGTAGAGATACATTGTACTCTAGTCTCATTCTCAAGTAGAGCTACTTCCTTTACATGAAGGATACCATTACGGCTCTCGACTTCAACATTTATAACCTGACCACTAGGTTTAAGGTTGCACGTACATGACCTTCCTAACATCTTATAAGGTCTATCATATCTTTCATTCATACATGCAAGGGTGCACTAAGCCTACCTAGTCCAGACATCTCATGTTATCATAACATTCATACATATATCAAGTAAGGGATACAAGTCTCCCAAATAAGACACAACAATCTTTTACCTGATCACATATTGAATATCATTCTTTAAAGAACTTAGGATGACCGGTATTATCTTAATGTCACCCTATAAATTACTACAACCTCCTCAATATAACAATTATAGACTCATATAGTTAAGTAGGAACAATCATGCATCAACTCTAAGACTACACATATAAGCACATCTTCATAGTCTAACATGATTTCCTAATATACATCAAACATTCCCATTACTATAATGTAGGTATATATGATCATACTTTCACATAATCAACTACACAATTCATCATAATACTTAAAGTAGTTACGACAAGGCCATGATAATCACAGTACATAAAGTAAAGCTGACAAGGCAACATTATGTGAAAGTAAGGTACATAACACCGCAACCATATGTGGAGAATACAAATAAAGGAAATAGGGTATATTACCACCACATCATCCTCAACACCTCAATCCAATGTAAAATTTTCACATTCGTTATCACAAGGCCCTTACCAATGGCCATAACCAACAAATCAACATAATTATACGAATATTAATGTAACTATGTCAATTAACTACATATTCATCAATCTAATTCAACCTAGATATCAATTTATTACAATTATTACATCATTAGACAGCCCATAGAAATCTACACCATAATCCATCAACATTAGATCAATATCAAGTAACTCATAACTGGTCAAAAACTAGGGTTCATCCAATTCATAGGTTCATAGGTAATGTAGGTTGAAATCATCAATACAATAACAATTTAATCCATAATAACCATTTAAAAACAATTAATGCAGGAACCCATGATATAATAATCAAATTGGACAATTCAACTTGGAAACTTTAGAAAAATTCTTGAGAGTTAGGCTCCTTGATGAAAAGAGTTTCAAAGATGAAATTTCATACCTCATTGATGATTATTATTCACTTTGATGAAGAATATCCACTTAATTCAACAATCAAATCTCTTCCTTGACTTTGGACTTCAATGGAGTCTTAAGGAATTTTTACGGGATTTTGGGTTTTCATTTGGAATTAAATCTTCTAAGCTTTATTTACATATATACGAACTTAAAATACTCAAAATACCATTAAGTTACCGCCAATACTCTTATTTGTAAGTGAGGTGAATATAAAAGTTCACCCTTTAACTTACAGTGAACCTGCGCAAACACAGACCCCAAACGACGGTTGCCCATCGCGGGGTGTAGGTAAACACATGGGTCGTCCTATCATCTTTCAAAGACTCATAACTGGAAGTTTGGTTCCCTAGGAAAAGTACCATATGATGCCCACCACCTACGGGGCGTTGACTAGGCCACTGACCGTCGTTTTCCATCAGTAGGTTGGCTTGCCACTAACATGGGTTCTTCCTCAAGTACCCTTGCATTGTCCTTGGGTATGTTTGCCCAGATGTTTCCAACCCAAACATGACGGTATATGAGTTTATCAACTCTCACATGAATTTATCCATAACAAACACGTAAAACTCGACGAAACATGCTTAGACACACAAGATCATTTCAAGGCAAAACTTTCGAACGTCATGGACATTCGTGGATGTTTGACTTCCAAAATTCACGAAACTTGACACACTTTCTATATATGCTAATATAACTCATTTAAGGACCTTATAACCTCATGAAAAATATATAAGCACATAGAACCACATAAGAAGAAGATAGGTGACTAAGTCGTCAAACATCTTAGTCATCCCTTGACGTTTGACTTCAAATGCACCTAAACTCTTAGAAATTGGCTAAATACAATATTTTATACCACATTAGGACATTTAACCACACAAACAAACATGTTAGGCTCTAGTTCCCCTTAGTCATTTTCGAGGTCTTACAAATTTTCCCACTTGGACAACATTCGTCCTCGAATGACACTTGCACTCTCTGAACACTTCAAAGATTAGATATTTAACTACAAGATAATAACCATACCATCAAAACAAAATCAAGAAGAAAGCATCAATTTCACATAGTTAAGAAATTCACAACACACAAGAAACTAGAAAACATTCTATAACTCATCATGCTACAAAACTCACATGCTTCATTCCAAATAACTAAAACTCATTTTATATCCACTATTATACTCATATACATCACTTATAACAACATTACACCACTTTTATACCAAATAATCAATTAGTCAAATTTTGAAAAGCTTCACAGCGAACAGCTAGTGCTTCATAGTGAATTTGTGCAACTTTTCAAAAATGCAACTTTTAGGCAGTTTAAGATAGAAGTATGCTAATATGCAAGGTTACATCAAATAAATACATCTTACAACATAATAATGGCTTCATAAAATACACAATTTCAAGAAGGTAATGAAATTCAATTTCAACAAAACTCCTAAATATCATCCACATGCAACATACTTCTATGACTTTCTATCCCATGTACTAACCATACTCCCCCTCTTAGAAGTAAATTGTATCTCTAAAACAAAAAACAAGGACTTACCCTCATCATCATCATCATCACAATCCGACTTCTCTCTCTAGCACGGAATGCATAGAAATGCCTCTTTGTTGGGGCATCATCCTTTGGAACACTGGGAGAAACTTGCTTACCCTCTTTTCCTGTTGAAGCAATGTTAGGACAATCTCTCATGTTGTGTCCTTCGTTACCACAACCATAGCAACTACCACTACCCAATATACACTCACCATAATGTTTCTTTCCTCAAGTGACACATGTAGGTTTAACATTTTTAGAACCACCTCTTTTCTCCAATTTCACCGTAGCAATAGGTCCGTCTTGGGTTTGAGCCCACCTTTTGAACCTAGGTTGCCCTTTATCACTAGAACAACCCCTTTTCAAGTTTCTTGCTATCCTCCAAAGTTTAGACTCTTCAATAAATTATGCATACACCATGAGTCTAGATATGGTCATATTATCATGTAACATTACCGAACGGCCTTGCTCTCTTACTAAGTCGGCCACACCCGTCACAAAATGACTAATTTAATCCCTTGGATTAGAGATAAGAGAACGGGCATATCTAGATAAAGTAGAGAACTTCAAAGAGTATTCCTCAACACTCAAATTACCTTTCTTGAGATTTATAAACTGCTCTACCTTAACTTCCCTTCTCAAGGGTAAAGTACTTACCAAAAAAAGCATCCTTAAATTCTTCCCATTAAATTGGACCCGACTTATCCAGCCTATTGTCCTTCCATTGAGTGAACCGTATTTGAGAAACATCCCTCAATTGATACGAAGCCAATTCTTCCTTCTCCCTAGAGGTAACTCCCATAGCACTGAAAACCTTGTACACTCCGTCAAAGAACTCTTAGGGATCCTCTCCCACCTCAGAGCCAAGACACATAGGAGGATTCATCCTCACAATATCTCTCAACCTAGATGTCTTAGTGTTCTCTACAACAATCACCTGAGGCACCATACTCAATTCCCGATTACTCCATTATGGGACATCATCACCTCCACTCACAATTGGGACTTGATCACCTTGAGAAACTTTCTCAACATCCTCAAATTGACGTGGAATCTCCTTTTGCACATGATTCTCCTCAACTCTCCTAGAAGGTGTCCTCCTCATATTCATCTTCCTAGTAACACCAAGAAAACCATAAGAATAGAGTACTCATAACTTTTACTCTACGGAACGACATTGTAGTAGAAAAGAAGGTAAACTCTATCATTATATAGCCTCTCGCCAAAAGATGTGTTGCAACTCACACCGATTTCAAGACTCTACTAGACATGACTTGATGAGACTTCTTGATTCCTAATACTACATTTATGACCCAGCTCTGATATCAAGTTTGTCACATCCCGAACCTATACCCTATAAGTTAGGGGCAATATGTGATTGCAACCGCCGTACTTAACCTCTCATAGGTATTTTACAAGCCATTACATTCATTGCATAAACTTAATGAAAAGTAGTGCGGAATTAAAACTTTTCACAAAATATACCAATTTCTTTTAAAATATATTTCATATAAAGTCATAGGAAATACTAAGTCTCAATCTCATCAAACATAAGAAACCAGAATACTTTTGGGACACGGCCCACACTATATAATGTAGAAATACATAGTCTATTACAATACTTCTAATTGAAACATAAAAGACATTTATGCCCTCGAATCAAATGAGGACATACTTCAACTTATCTTGAATGATGTCATGGGCTAATTCTTCCTTCAAAAATACTCCTCACGTACTAACAACTATAGAGATAAATAAAAGCATGGATTAGTACAACCACATGTAGTTATTATGGCATTATGCATAAAAATCATTAAAATGGAAATTTATTCGATATATGCATCTTTTTATTTAAAAGTTGTATTATTATCATAAGAACAACATTTATCAACTAAGAAACACATAATATAACATTTATACAACTTAACCCATTTTTTAGCTAACTGAACAGTGGGCTATATTCATAGTTCTGCGAATTTCTTCAGTGGTGCAATGAAGTATCTCTTTCTTCCTTTTAACACTTTCTAGCATGTAGTATCCTTACTATACAATCTCCTAGACAATCTCCCTAAGCATACCTAAATGACCCTCAAGAATACTTATAATCAGAGATATACACAATTACAAGACATAAAACATATCAACATAATATAATATGATATTCACATACCAAAGGCAATCAAAAAGACTTACATAACAAAATCAAGAAGATAACGTCCATGATTGACCTCTTCAAGACTACCTAAATAATCCTTAAGACTTCCTAAGTTTAGATCATGTCCACATAATAAAGCAATTTCCCTTACTAGTCATTCTCAATACTTCCAAAGATAAGATATGAAGAGATCATCCTTTATACCCTCTTCACGCTATAGCTAAGAAATCCTTAAGTCACTTTAGATTATGTACTCATTCATTTACATAATTCAAAACATAAGTCATTAGTTCATTAGTTCACTAAGACTCATACATCACATAAAGGAAATATTGAGTAGTGGTCTTGGACAAGACCTAGGGACTTTGACTAACACCTGCAAAGCCTATTGTGCAATGTCTATATAGCATCCCATACCACCACCTTAACTTCATAGAACTTCTCTAGTGCTAGTAAGTATCCCATACGATGATAATAGGCAACAACCGACATAGACCATGATAGCTAGACAGGGAATGTGGAGTTCTAATAAACTCTTGCGAAGGAGTTCTACTAGACAAGGGTAGAACTACGAAACATCCCACGTAGGCACATGATTAAGAAATATGAAGGGCTTTTATGCACTCTATTCTCATTCTCAAGTAGAGGTCCATTGTACTCAACTCTCATTTTAAAGTGGATCCACTTCCCATAACATATTCACTCGAAGTTAGCTTTGGTTCTCATAGAGTAATTGACATTAAAGGATCACATGAAGAGGTTCTTTATCTAGTTCATAACCCAATCACATTCACCCTACCAAATAAGTCAATTAGGGCTACCTTTCAATGGCGACTAAGATAGCTCGTTATGACTTTCCTAAGGATAATATGATATCGTTCCAGCCAACCAACCCTATATCCACCATTCCATTACATGAAGGATACCATTACGACTCTCGACTTAAACATTCATAACCTTACCACTAGGTTTAAGATTCCACATACATGACCTTCTTAACATCCTCTCTTAAGTCTCACATATCCTTCATTCATATATTACATGGGTGAAACAATCCTACCTAGTCAATACATCTCATTTTATCATAACATTCATACATAAATCAAGTAAGGGAGACAAGTCTACCAAACAAGACAAAACATTCTTTTACCTTATCACATACATCATATCATTCTTCAAAGAACTTATGATGACCCATATCATATTTATGTCACTCTATACATTACTACAACATCATTAATATAACCATTATAGACTCATATAGTTAAGTAGGGACAATCATGTATCAACTCTTAAACAACACATATAAGCACATAGGCAAAGTCTTACATGATCTCTTAATATACATCAAAATTTAACATTACAAACATCTAGATAGATATGATCATACTTCACTAATCAACTACAAAATTTATCATAATACATAAAGTAGTGCCGTCAAGGCCATGATCATCCTGATTAATAAAGTAACGCCGACAAGGCCACATCAATTGCAAGTAAAGCACATAACATCGCCACCATAAGTGGACCATACAAATCACATCATAATTGAAGTCTAATAATCATAAAAGTAAAGTAAGTAGGGAATGTTACCACCAAATCATCCTCAACACCTCAATCCAATGTCAAATCATCACATTCGATATCACAAGGCCCTTACCCATGGCTATAACAATAATTATAACAATATTCATGAAACTAGGTCAATTTACTACATATTCATCAATATAATACAACCGATATATCAATTTATTATAGTTCTTATATCATTAGAAAGCCCATAGAAATCTACACCATAATTCATCAACATTAGATCAATATCAAGTAACCCATAACTTTGTCAAAAACTAGAGTTCATAAAATTCATGGGTTTATAGGTAATTTAGCTTTAAATTATCAATACTATAACAATTTAATCCATAATAAACGTTTAAAACAATTCATGCAAGAATCCGTGGTAGAATCATAAAATTGGACAATTCAACTTGGGAACTTTAGAAAACTTCTTGATAGTTGGGCTTCTTGATGAAGAGAGTTTCAAGGATAAAAATTTATACCTCAATGATGATAGTTATTCACTTTGATGAATAATCTCCACTCAATTCAACAATCCAAGCTCTTCCTTGACTGTGGACTTCAATGGAGTCTTAAGGAATTTCTAAGGAATTTTAGAGTTTTGATTTGTTAGAATTAAATCTTGTAAGAGTTAAGGACTTATATACACACTTAAAATACCCAAAAGACCCTTCAGTAACCGACAATACTCTTATATGGAAGTGGGGTGAATTTACAAGTTCACCTTCAACTTAATGTCAACATGCGCATAACAAAGACCCCAAGCGACGGTTGCCCATCAACGGGTGTAGGTCCACACACTAGCCATCATATCCTCTGTCAATGGGTTTGGAGATTGCAAACTTGACTTTTAGCTCCCAAGGCTATGTAAAAGATCACGTTTACCACCAACGGGGCATCAACCAGGATACTGGGCCACAACCATGTGTCCTTCCTCAAGGACCCTTGGATGGTCCTTGGGGATGTTATACCGAGCATTTCCAACCCAAACATGACCGAATATAAGTTTAGAACCTTTCACATGAATTTATCTAAAACGAACACGTAAAACTCGACGAAACATGCTTAGACACACAAGGTCATTTCAAGGCAACACATTCGAACGTCATGGACATTCGTGGACTTTTGACTTCCAAACTTCACGAAACTCGACTCACTTTCTATATATGGTCTAATAAATCATTTAAGGACCATATAACCTCATGAATCACACATAAGCACATAGAACCACATAAGAGGCACATAGGTGACTTAGTCGTCAAACAACTTAGTCATCCCTTGATGTTTCACTTCCAATGAATCTAAACTCTTAGAAATTGCCTCAATACCATATTTTAGAAGACTTTACGACCTGAAACCACCAAAACCAACATTTTGGTCTCTAGTTCACCCAAGTCATTTTTGAGGTCTTTTAAATTCTACCACTTGGACAGCATTCGTCCTCGGATGACACTTGCACTCTCCGAACACTTCAAAGAATAGATATTTAAATAGAATATAATAACCACACCATCAAAACAAAATCAAGAAGAAAGCATCAATCTCACATAGTTCAGAAATTCACAACACACAAGAAACTAGAAAACATTCTATAACTCATCATGCTACAAAACTCACATGCTTCATTCCAAATAACTAAAACTCATTTTATATCAACTATTATACGCATATACATCACTTTTAACCACATTACACCAATTTTATACCAAATATTCAATTAGTCAAATTTAAAAAAGCTTCACAGTGAACAGCTAGTGCTTCATAGTGAATTTGTGGAATTTTCAAAAATGCAACTTTTAGGCATTTTAAGATAGAGATATGCTAAAATGCAAGGTTACATCAAATAAAAACATCTTACAACATAATCATGGCTTCATAAAATACACCATTTCAAGAAGGTAATGAAATTAAATTTCAACAGAACTCCTAAATATCATGCACATGCAACATACTTCTATGACTTTCTATCCCATCTACTAACCATACTCCCCCTCTTAGACGAAAATTGTATCTCTAAAACTAAAAACAAGAGCTTACCCTTATCATCATCATCATCCGTCTTCTCTCTTTAGTCCGGAGTGCATAGAAACGCCTCTCTGTTAGAGCATCATCCTTTGGAATATTAGGATAAACTTGGTTACCCTCTTTTCCTCTAGAAGCAATGTTAGGAAAATCTCTAATGGTTTGTCCTTCCTTACCACAACCATAGAAACTCCCGGTACCCAATATACACTCAACATAATGTTTCTTCCCACAAGTGACACATGTAGGTTTAACATTTTTAGAACCACCTCTTTTCTCCAATTTTACCGTAGCAATAGGTCCGTCTTGGGTTTGAGTCTTCCTTTTGAACCTAGGCTGCCCTTGATCACAAGAACCACCCCTTTTAAAGTTTCTTGCTATCCTCCTAAGTTTAGACTCTTCAATCAATTGTGCATACACCATTGGCGTTCTTAGACGTTTGACCTTTAAACTTTACAAAACTCGACACACTGTCTATATATGATATAATAAGTCATTTAAGGATATTATACTCTCATGAATCACACATAAGAACATAGAACCACATATGAGGCACATAGGTGACTTAGTCGTCGAAAGTCTTACTTGTCCCTTAACGTTTGACTTCCAATGTACCTAAACTCTTAGACACTACCTTAATACCATATTTTAGACCTTATTAGGACATTTAACAACCAAAACCAACATGTTAGGCTCTAGTTCACCTGAGTCATTTTCGAGGTCTTCCAATAACCAAGATCAAAGATTTGGGGCAATTGAGTCAAGGACATGCACTACACGAAACTACAATTAATAAATATAATTACTAAATAATATACACTTAATAAGCCATAAGTGATCATAATTCGTCATAATTACTCATTAATTTCATGTTTAGAAGGAAACCCATTTGTAGATAAAAACCATTGGAATTGGGTGAATTAGAAATGAACTTTTAACAGAGCTCTTAGGGAATGGAATCCCAAGAGTGAAGAATTCAAACCTTATAGAGACTTAATCCACTAAATTTTAGTAGAAACTTGGGAAAATTGGCCTTCTTCTTCAAAATTCTTGGTTCCTTAAATGGATGTTGAGTAGAGAGAGAAAGTAGAAAGAGGTGAGAGCTTTTGGGCATTGATTTGGGGATTTGATTTGAGTAAGTGAATGGGAGTTAAAATAGGTTAAAAAGTCAATATATAGATATCCCCTAAAATATTCAAAAGATATCTAACTTGAGTTTACCTTGTAATGAAGTCAAACTTGACTTCTAAAGTTCAAATTTTTTCTGGGAAATAACTCCGCATCGCATAGGTGTTCCAGAAAGAATTTCTAAATTAATTTTCAAGAAAGTGGAGTCCTCTAACATTCCGTGATGCTGAACAAGACTTTTTTTCCTTGGGGGACCATGTACGTAACGTGGACTTACTTTTTCTAAGTTCAAATTGATGGTGCCTTTGGCAGCTAGCTTGGCGAAGGGTGGTTCCTTTCAAGGACCCCTAGGTTAATCCTTCGAGGAACAGATCAAGATGTTTTCACCCTATATACATTTTTTAGACTATTTAATATATTTCTACAAGTTTTATACCTCATACAATACTTTCCAGTCTTCATTTAACCTAAGAATGCTTATTTGTTCAATTGCACTAGTTTTCGGACGTCTTGGTCATCCTTTGACGTTTAGGCTCTAATACTTCCTTCTTTGTTTCAATGCATCAATTTACGATTATAAATAGTGTTTTTGAGTTTAGTTCATAATGTGAGGCTCTATACCAAGTCGTTGACTTAGTGAGTGGTACATTATCCCCTCCTTAGGATCATTCGTCTCCAAATAAGACCTAAATATTTTTTAGGGAGAATATGACTCAAGACTAGCAGCGCAACCAGCAAAAATTACACATAATCATCATGAGTCACATCTCATAGGAGTTCTTTACAGCTCCATTCAACACATAAACATAGCATATTCACATAGCAACTGAAATCACTATTTACCACGTATAAGAGCTCAACATCACAACATGAGGAACTAGCTTCTCAATATCAACATGAGCTCAATATGATCATAAAGATTTACATATCACAACCTTCTTTCAAAAAACATGAACATGCTCAATACTTTTTCAGGAAGACAATAATACACAGAACACAAATAATTACAAGTTAAGCAAAAGATCATTTTCACTCGAAAACTAATTTAAGCATGATCTTTTACCATAAGTATGTTTATTTTAGAAAAGCAAGCAAAATTCAAATTAACTCATTATTTTTAAAAGGATCAGGACTAACCTCAACCTTTGCTAGAGTTTTGAGGAAATTATGAGGATAAAGAGACTTCATGTCGGCCTCAGCCTCCCATGTTACTCCCTCAACTAGGTGGTTTCTCCATATGACTCGGAGGCCACTTTTTTGTTCCTCATCTTCTTGACTTGGCTATCTAGAATTTCCATCGGAACCTCTTCATAGGAGAGGCTCTTATCCACACCTAACCCTTCCATAGGGAGAATGGACAGGAGATAAAACATATTCTTCTTTAGCATGGAGAGATGAAATACAAGAAAAATGAAGCTAGTTGACTAGGTAGTCTCAACTCCTATGCAACCTTTCAAACTCGTTTGCAAAACCTCATAGGGACCCACATACCGGAGAATTAACTAACGCTTTTTGCCAAATCTCATCAACCCTTTCATAGGTGAAATCTTAAAATTCACCATATTACCTACTTCAAATCAAGATCTCTTCTTCTATTGTCGGCATAAGATTTTTGCCTATTATTCCCTTATCATCAAAACCTTCTCCCAAGTGTCTTAGATTATTTCGGGACCAAGGCATGAAGACTCACAAACCTCAAAAGACCCAACAGGAGACCTTCATCGCCTACCATAGAATTCTTCAAAAGGTTCCATGAAAATACTCTAAATGTAACTATTATTATAGGAGAATTCAATCAACGGTAGGTGATTGTGCCAATTCCTTTTGAAATATATCACACAACCTCTTAACATCTCTTCTAGGGTTTGAATAGTACGCTTTTCTTGACCATCCAATGGGGGATAAAAAGTGGTGCTAAGCTTCACTTGAGTACCCAACCATTTTTTGAAAGCACCTCAAAAAAACTAGAAGTGAATTGAGCACCTCTATACTATATGATGGACAATAAAATCGCATCAAGACTCACAATATCATCAATGGAGATCTATAAATAATCCTCTGCCGTATAAATAGACTTAACAGGGATTACATGAGCGAATTTTGTTAATACATCTGCCATTACCGAAATTGAGTCATTTTGCCTCCAGGTTCGAGGCTACCAAACGGAAAAATCCATATTAATTTCCTCCGACTTCCAAGTAAGAACACCCATTTCTTGGATAAGACCACTTTAGATGCATGACTTTAACTTGTTAGAAATTTGGACACTCGGATACAAACTTCTCTATCTACCTTTTCAAACCATCCCACTAATATGTATCTCTAAGGTCACAATACATTTTGGTGGCACCTATTTGAATAAAATATCGGGAACCATGAGCTTCTTTTATGAACTTTCCCCTTAAATCATCAACATCTGGTACACATAATCTACCTTGGTACCTTAGCACACCATCCCCCCGGGAGAATGACTCATTTTACTTTCTAAGTAAAGATTTCTTCAACTCCATCAATAGTGGATCAAGATGTTACATAGACTTCACCTCAACTATTAAAGATGACTCAGAGTTTTTATGAACCATAAAACCACATTTTGGGAAATCTTCCAACCAAAAACCCAATATCTCCTAATCTATGAACATCTTTTCCTAGGTCTTTCTTACCTTATTCTCCGTGAGAAACACTAACTATGATCATATGACTTAGAGCATCCGCAACAGCATTGGCCTTGCTGGGTTGGTAGAGAAAACATATGTCGTAATATTTCAATAATTCCAACCATTTTTTTCGTCGGAGATTAAATTCACATTGACTAAACACATATTAAAGGCTCTTATGGTCGGTATACACATTCACATGAAAACAATACAACTAATGCCTCCATATTTTCAAAAGCAAACACTACAACCACTAATTCAAGATCATGGGTTGGATAATTCTTCTCATGCACCTTCAGTTGTCTAGATGCATAAGCTATTACCTTCCATGTTGCATTAGGACACAACCTAAACCCACTCGGTAAGCATCACAATATACAACAAAACCCGTGTTACCATCTAGAAAGGTCAACACCAGAGAATATGTAAGCCTATCTTTCCAAATTTGAAGCTTCTTTCACATGCCTGCGACCACTCAAATTTAACACTTTTTTGGGTCAAAGTAGTAAAAAAAATAAGCAATGGCCGCAAACCAATCCACAAATATCCTATAGTACTTTAATAAACCCAAGAAAGTTGTAATGTTAGTTGGACTAAATGGTCTAGGAAAATTTTTAACCACCTCGGTTTTCTTTAGATCAAAATCTGTACCCTCACTTAAGATAATATGACCAAGAAACGCCACCAATACAAACCGAAACTCATAATAAGTATTCTGGCAAATAGTTGGGGTTCCTTAAGGACTTGTAATACCACAGTCAAATGGTCCATATATTACCCTCGTTCATCAAATATACCAAGATATCGTCAATGAAGACAATCACAGAGGATTCTAGCAAATTTCCGAATACTCTATTCATTAGGTCCATAAAAGTCGTCGGTGAATTAGTGAGACCAAAAGCATCTATAGAAACTAGTAGTGACCACACCTAGTTCGAAATCCATTTTAGATAAATCCTTACCTCTCACCCTAAGTTGGTGAGACCCCGACCTCAAGTCAATATTAGAAAAGTAGCTTGCCTCTAAGAGCTGATAAAAAAAGTTGTCAATCCAAGGGAGAGGATACTAGTTCTTAATTGTGACCTAATTGAGTTGCCTGTAGTCAATAAACATCCTAAGGGACCCCTCCTTCTTCTTGAAAAACAACACTGAAGCTCCCCATGCTGAAATGCTAAGTTGTATGAAACCCTTGTCTCATAAGTCTTTGAGTTAAAGCTTTAACTCTTTCAATTCCGTTGGAGCCATCCGATAAGGAGAGATTGAATAAAATTCGTATGCATTCAAGATCTTTCACACTCACAATATAGTAAAAACATTCCTTAGAGATCATTTTACAACCTTTTAGAAAAGAAATGATACAACCTCTAGGAATTGATTTACCCCTAATCCACTCTAAGATGGGTTCATTAGGAAAATTGAACTTCACTACCCTTATTCTACAATTAATTGAATCAAAACAAGCATGCAACCAATCCATTCCAAAAATAACATCAAAATAAACCATATCAAGCTCTACCAAATCCACCAATGTAACTCTATTGGGCATCATATAGGACAACTTCTAAAGACTCTCCTAGACATAATTGAGTCACCCACCAGGGTTGTGACTGAAAATATTTCAATCAATATATCGGGTAGAAAATTAAATTTTTTAGCTATTAGAGGAGTTACTACTGATAAAGTAGCACTAGGATCATGTAAAGCATAAATATCAACAGAGAAGACTTGTGACATACCGATGACCACATAGGGATATTCCTCTTACTCACCCCTAGAGGGAAGAGTGTAGAAGTTGTTCCTCTTTGGAGCATTGGAACTACGTCCGCTTTCTTGAGCTTGAACACTCCCTTTCTCTTGACTCCTCACATAAGGAAAATCCGTAACCCTATGGCCACTATTAGCACACCTAAATCAACTATCCGTCCCAACTAGACACTCACCCATATGCTTCTTACCACACTAAAACAACCAGGTTTCTTTCCATGTGAATTTCAACTTCTTACCTTTTCAGACCTAGGGTTAGGAACCCTATCCTTGTTTGCCTTAGGTAAATTGGGCGTAACTTGGTTGGAAACCCTATTCTTGAACCTATGCTTGCCTTGAATTTCAAGCCTTCCCTTGGAAGTACATCTTTCATAAGACTTGACCCTCTTAAACTCCTTATTTTTCTTCTTGAGTATAGTCTCCTCGACGTGTTGAGCATGAACCATTAACTGAGATTAGATACAAAAAAAGAGCATAGGAGGATTCATCCTTGTGAATTCCCTCAAGCGACAAGCCATGGTACTAGCATTTAGTTGAACACGAGGTCCAACATCCTTATTTGCTTGAGCCATCATGGATTGATCTTGAGTAGCTACAGATTGTGAGCTGGTAGTCATATATTGAGCCAATGTCACAAATGCCGACCTTATCTCTCCATCCGTCATAGGTGGCGGAATAATCGGAGCTTGGTGTTGTAGAGGAACTTTATTGCATTGTGGAGTGGCTTGGTTTTCTTGGTTAGGAACTCCCACATATACCAAATCTTCCTCCACTCTCTTTTCAGCCGTCCTTCTCGTATTCATCTCTTATATCCACAACAGAAAGAATTCGAAGAAAAAGGCGACATAGAGTTACCACTTTTAAGGTATGACTTTTATCATAACCATAAAGGTGATACTTTCAAAAGTTATTACTCTCATTCATAATTGTGGTGTGCTTCACACACATGAACAATAATCTACGTACACGTGGTTTAGTGAGACATCAATCCTAAGATTATTTCAACCTCATGCTATGATACATTGTTTGTCATGACCGGAAAGCACCACCTAGAAATAATAGGCGTCATCGTCCTCGAAAAGGACTTAGACAAGGCCTTAGCATTTGTCATAACATTTCATAGGTTAAAATGTGAACTAATTAAAACTTTATACATATTGAGGTATAATTAGACCTCTAACTTACTTTACATGGATTTTAATTAGACACCTCGCGCAACAAGCTTACATAGGCTTCTCGTTAGACAACATAACAAGCATATAAGGATTTAGTCTACTGATACCGTCTCACAGCAAACAATCTAAAACCAAGTATAACATTCGATCATAGCCCTCAAGCAAATCTATAATTTCCATATAGTGATTACAACAATATATTCAACATTAGGAAAGAAAAAATGTCTTTAGACTATATAAAATCCTACTAGGCCAGATAGAAGGCACCTTCCTCGAACAATGAGGACTCACCAATAAAATTTGGAAAGATTTCCAAGACATATTGCAGTAGGTGTTGATAAATCAATGGCCCTAACCTACATATTTGTACAAACATAAAGAATATGGGTTAGTATAACCACTTGTAGTAAGTATGGGTATATTCACATAAACCATTTGAAATCAGGCTTAAGGACATTCAGTTCAAAACCATGCTAAGTTACTTTAAAAATCCTTTATGCAAAAATTAAGAACATGTACGAGCCAATAATCACATATTCATCAAGAAAAGTCCAAATTAAACACAAGACCAGTATCTTGCTAAAGTCAAGTCAACATGGATATTATCAACATAATATCACATGTATAGTAGCATATCAAGATCATATAATCAAAGAACCTAGAACATAATGTCATAACTACAATACATGTAAAAGATTTCCTATCATTATAACTTATAAGACCTTGAACAACAACCCCATCCCAAGAATACAAGTGCAATGCTCATGTGATGTCCCGTAATCCCACATAATCAAGTAACCAAGGAAAGTGATCATAAGTAATGCCTAACTTTATATAACATAACATCATGAGTAGGCATCATTATATATCACAATATGAACCAATAACATATTCATAAGTGAAAACAACATCATATATGATCATAAACATGTAAAGTCAACAAATGGATATCATTTACATTATAATATCATAGGAACAACCTCCTAGGACTTTCTTGAAGTCCAACTAGTGCAATATATAGGTAGAGTCCCCTACGACTACCTAGACTAAGAAGAACCCCTTATGTCACCTTAGTTAAATTCCAATTTATTTCTTTCATTTTACTTTCCGGAACAATCGCCTTAACCAACAATAGACAATCTAAGCTTAACATGAAATCTGGTGTCATGAAACCCTACACCAAAAGAAGGTTGTGTATTTGCCAAGATAAGATCAGTAATAGATTAAATCAATTATTCAAGAAATAGATTAAATCCCCACCATACAAGACCCTAGTCAGTCCATCAATCAAGTAGAATAGTTAAATCAAGTCTAACAATCAATACACTTGTCAATAACCATCGATTCATAAGCAAGAGCCAAGATTTGGGGAAATTGGGGAAAGGACATGAACTACACAAAAATACCATTATTAAATATCAATTAATCAACATTATACACTTAATAATCCATTGGTAATTACAATTCATCACAATAAATCAACAATTTCATGTTTAGAAGGAACCCATTTGTAGAGGAAAACCATTGGAATTCAGTTATTTAGAAACCAACTTTAAATGGAGATCTTAGGGAAAGGAAACCCAAAGAGTGAAGAATCCATACCTTATAGAGACTTAATCCACGAAATTTAGCATAAAATTTGGAAATTTGGCCTCCTTCGTCAAGATTATTGGTTCCTTCAATAGAGGTTGAATAGAAAGAGAAAGGAGACAGAGGTAATAGTTTTGGGATATTTATTTGGGGATTTTATTTAAGGGTGTGAGTTTGAGGTACAACTAATTAAAACTCAATATATAACCCTCCCCAAAAATACACAAAAGACTCCTCACTTAAGTTGACCTTTTAATAAAATCAAACTTGACTTCTACATTTAAAATTTTCGTCAGGAAATAGGCCCGTGTCGCGGAGCTATTGCCGCATGATTTTCTAAATTAATTTTTCAATAATGTGGAATCCCCTACATGTACAAGATTCAGATCAGTACTTGTGGTCATTGAGGGACCATGTCCGCGACGCGGAGTCACTTCTACTAAGTGCAAATTGATGCTGCCTTTGGCAGCTTGCTTGGCCAAGGGTGGGTTTCTTTCAAGGTCTCCTAGGGGGGTCGTAACTGCACTTTTTCACCCTATATACAGGGTTTTACCTATTTTAAGCATTTATGCGAGTTTTATACCTCATACGATACTTCCAAACCATCACGTAACTTAAGGACACTTACTAGTTCAATTGCACTAGTTTTCTGACGTCTTGGTCATCCCTTGACGATTAGGCTCTAATACTTTCTACATGGTCAATGCATGAATTTAGGATTAGAAACAGTGTTTTAGAGTTTATTTCATCATTTCAGGCTAGACCAATTCATGGGCTTTCGGAGTGTTACATTTTCGGTATTCTATTCATCAAATATCCACATAGATTTTCCATTATATGCGGGAAGTCTATTGGGGGAATGCTATTAAGACAGATATTGTAAAATATGTTGCCAAGTGTCCTACTTATAAATAAGTTAAGGTTGATCATAAAGGACAAGAGGCTTTTTAAAAAATATAAGTAATCCCACATTGAAGTGGGAAGATGTGAATATGGAATTTGTTGTGGGTTTGCCTCAAACTTGATGGCAACGTGATTCTAATTGAGTCAATATAGATAAGGCAATAAAATCATCCCACTTCATTCCTATCAAGATTTCTCCTAAGGAGTAAGACTATTCAAAGTTGTGTATAAATAAGATAGCGAAGTTGCATGTGTTCCCTTTATCTATTATTTAAGATTGGGGTACTCGATTTACTTCCAAATCTTTGAAGTCATTCATAAATGGGTTTGATATTAAATTTAAGTGGAGAACGAGTTTGCATGCCTAAATCTATGAGCAAGCGAAGTGTACCATCCAAACATTGGATGATATGTGAAGGGCATATGTTATAGATTTCAAAGGTAATTGGTATGAGCACTTGCCATTAATAAGGTTTTCCTATAACAATAGTTATCCTTCTTGTATCGGTATGTCTCCACTTGAAACCTTGTGTGGTAGAAGATGTAGGTCTCTAGTTTGTTTGTTTTAAGTAGGTGAAATTACTATTATTTGTCCTAAATCAGTGTATGAAGCCATTGATAAAGTTTTTCTCATTATAGAAATAGATAATGGCTCAAAGTAGATAAAAATATAATGTCGGTGTCAGAAGGATGAATCAAGAATTTTAAGTTAACGATTGGGTCTATTTGAAACTCTGACCCATAAAGGGTGTGATGATATTTGGGAATAAAAGGAAACGTACTCTACAATATGTAGGGCCATATTTAATTTTGCAAAGTATTGGGAAGGTATCCTATGAGTTAGATTTTCCAAATGACTTTGCTCCGGTTCATCTGGTATTTCATGTTTCTATGATTATGAAATGTATTGGAGATTGAATATCCATAATTCCATTTGTTGGGTTCGTAATTAATGAAAGTCTTTCCTACAAGGAGGTTTCCGTAGAGAACTTAGACTAGCAATTCATGAGATTGAGAAATAAGGAAATAAGTTTTGTGAAGGTTTTGTGGAGAAATTATTTAGTTTAGAGTGCTACTTGGGAGGCCAAAGCCTACATAAATATCCTCATCTTTCCTTCTATTCCTTTTCAGGTTGACGTAATTAGTTCTTCTTGAATTTTTATCTTTTGGGAGTCATATCTGTGATAAGAGCTTATCCGTGTTGTCCTTATGTTTTGCATGTTATTTATGAAATTCATGTTTAGTAAGAAAAGAATTTTTATAATTTATGTTCTTTGTTGTGCATTTACTATGAGTTTCCTATTTGACTTCATTAAATGAGTTGATGAACATGCTTCAGTATTCTTCTCAGAGTAATTGCATATTGGCTCCATGATATTGTATTGAGTATGATTTTAGTTTGAGAAGGTAGTTCCTCCTCTGAAGATGAGAAATATTGAGTTTCATGGATATTGGGTTGTTAGATGTAGTTCCTACTTTCTTGTATTGCATTGATTAGGTTTTTAGATAGACTTGATGTTTCCTCCTTTAAATTGTCCATTACTTTGATTTTTTATGCATGTTGGTCTGCTACTTTTGAGTCTTTAATTCCGTATGGTGTCTCGACTATCATATGAGGAGGAATGTTCCCAAAGGGAAATAATGTAACACTTCGAAAACTAGTAGGCTAAACTAGAGCTTAACATGAGGGTTAGAGAAATTAATAACTCCTCATTCTTAAAATAAGTGTTTTCGTGATAGAACATCAAGGAACCAACCCCGATCTACCAACTAGGGTCCCTTGAGGAGGACCCTAGAAAAAGTTCCCAAAACTTTAATGACCCACAAAATGAACCCACACCCCGTAGGAGAGTCCACACCCCGTGGGTGCGGGTTGTAGGTAAGAGTCCCTATATGTGAGATGCAGGAACCCTACCATTCTTCACCATCACTTCACTTAGTTCCATCCATGTCCCGTGGTTGGGTGACACTGGTTTGTGACCTACACATTGATTTTTTGGGTTTAGTTAGGGGCACTTTGGGGTTTTCCATTTTTATTTAATACTAAGTGACGTCGTTTTGAATTAATTTATGATAAACATATATAGTTTTAGGACCCCCAAATTAAGTCATATTCCTTAAAGTCCAAATTCCCAAATAAAAGACCACTTTTCCCCAAAACTATTTCTCTACATCTCCAAGAAAGAAGAAGCAAAAGTTGAAACTAGGGTTTGAAGGAGCAAACTTTTCTATTAAATTTAATTTAAATTTAAATATAATGTATTCTATCTTTAAATCAATGGAAAGAATTCATCTATGGATCCCATTCAAAACCACCAAAGCTAGAAAAGTTAAGGTTTGACTTCAGTCTTATGAATTTCTTTCAAATTTGTTTTTAAAGATTGATAATTTTTTATCATGTATATATTGATGATTTCATATTGTTTTATGTTGAATCTTTAAATTCCCCTATTTTCCAAAATGTGGGGTATTGACTGATGCAAGTAGAATATGATAGAATTATATATTATATTGAATTACATGAATTATGTTATCATTCATGTGTAATGTAGTAATTCTAGATTTGTTGATGAATTGTGATGTATGATCCTTGAAGGTAAAAGTATGAGACTTATGCATGAGTATGAGATTTGTGTATATGATTTCTGGACATTTTGAAAGTAACATGAATATGATTATGAACTAGTTGTTGTGTTGTTTGATAATTATCCTTATGTACACACTTATGTATTAATCTGATATGATGTGAAAGTTGTTCTCACAATATGATTATTCTAGGGTTGGAAGTCTATTCTCATGTATTGAATCTATGATATAGGATGTATTATGGTGGATTGAGCGTCAAGACATTCCCTTAATATGCACTTAAGTGAAGACCTAACATATAATCTATGTGAATTAGTTCTTATCACCGACTGGATATAATATTATATGTAAGCTTATATGATATTTTAGTCCGACTTCTAAATGAGAACTTTTACACTAGTTGAATCCAACTTTACAAATGAGTTCCTTCTATTATAGTTGAGTTAAGGTTCAAAAATATGTATCTCATGAGATGGAAACCTTCTACCTCTGTTGAGTCCGGGTTTATAGAATCAATCTCCTTTTCCATAAACTATGTGCAAAAATAGGTCTATAAGTAGTGAATCCACCTAAGCTAAGAGTATGGTTCTACCTTAGGCAAGTAGGACAAGCCATTTTCGGTATGGGGGTAGACATCGGATTCTACGGTACTAAGATGATCTATGTTGGTTAAGGCTAATCTCTATTTATGATAGTATGAACAAAAATATAAATTACGAACTATAGTTACTCAAGAAGCTTTACTTATTATCGGTTGGATTGTGTGATTGTATTCAGGCATTGCAGCAGTATGCTTTGAGGGTATTGATACACTCAAATTATATCTCCCTAAAGAACAATAAGCGATCATTATCTAGTAGAGAACCCAACTAGTAGGTTAGGGTCGATCCCACAAGGAAAATGATTTAGACTTAACATAAACTCACAATTATATCAATTTAGCCAATGTCTTTGAAAAGCAAATAAGTAAAGGGGGGGTTTCTAGACGAAATTCTTTAACAGTGTAATTAGCAGTTTGAAAAAAAACAAACTTTGGTTTTATCAAGATGAGAGTGACAGGGGCTCATGTGTTCCCCACGGGTTCATAACACTGTATTCCTATCTATAGCAATTCTTTCGTAGTATATTACATGCAAAGTGGTAAGTTAGGTATCTATAATCCTTGGTCCGACATCTAGAAAATTTCACCCCACACCTTGGTCCCGCTACGTGTATATAATTTTTTAACCATTACCATTACCTCATATTACACATTATAATACATATGTGGATTAGTTATTACTTCGCACCAATCGACACTAGCCTATTGCATAGTATCACACTAAATCTATATTGATAATCCTTTTTTAATTACTACCTCTTTTTTTCGGTAAGTATCAACAAGGTGAGTTCTAATGTGTGCACTCATTAAAAAGACTTCTAAGAGAAAAAATTAATAATACATGTAAGAACACTATTCAAGAGTTGCTTAATTACTAGGATTACTTTGTTAATTACCCATGGTTCCAACAACCCTAATTGTGGATGTAGATACCCATGCTAGCAAGATCACAACTCATAGTTTTAGATTAAAAATCATGAATTTACTTAGTACCAAGAATAAACTCAAGTATCCAACTTGAATTTTCAAAATATCCATCAAACCAAATCCGCAAATCAATTTATTGACAACGTTTCAACAACCAATCTACAATGAAAAAAAGAACAATAAATTAGTAGCTAACCCTAAAGACGAGGTTTTAATACCATATATTGAAAATATAGTACAAAATAAAAAGGAATTTAAATATGGAAAGTTTGGGCAGGTGTTTGGGCATGAATCAACTGACCAACTGATTCGACGGTCCGTAGATTCCTTTCGTCAGTCAGGAATTAAAATATTTTTTTGTCTTCATATTGCACCCTCTCTGAATCAAACGAAGGGCTATCAGCATGGTCCATTGATCCATCTACGGTATGTCAAACCCTCTTCGTAACTCCATACTTAGAGTATTCCAAATTCGAATACTAGAACCTTCTCTTAACTACGATGGTTCACTAGAACAGTCTGTCGATCTGTTGTTGGACCATCGTTACCGCTCGTATTTCAACACTTGGTCAAACTTCCCTTATTATCTTCCAAGGTCATGAGCTACTCATATACAATCACCACCTACGAGACGTCGATCAATCAATGGACCGTGGATTGCATCCGTAGTCTGGTTCTGCGTTATTTTTTATTGGTTTTCCTCCATTGCCACGTGAACATCTTTCCCGCAAAAAACAATACAAAACTTGTTAAAATCACTACAAAAAACCTTTAGACACACACAACTCTCAAGTGAGATTCATTATAATTATTGTTAAATCACGGAACATCAACACCCTCAATATAAATTCATTGTTTGTCCTCAATAACGCACTATGACCCTAAATGACACTTGTACAGAAGTACACATCTTAAAGCTCTAGAAATCACATGGCTATCCATCACGATCTTTCTTGATTAAGTGCAGGCTTAACATCTCACACTCGACAAGATAACACATGAAGATCACATCATGACACAAATTCACCATGCAACAGACACTTCTACTATTTTTCCGCTCACACGGGTAACAACTTTCTCGTAACGCAACTAGTGACCTCACTTCAAAAGAAATCCTCATTTTTCACAATGATTATGCATTTTGGGTACAAAGATCTTTTTTAAACACTCTCACTCAGGAACAAATATAGTTAGTACTCTAAAGACATTGTCTTGCCCTTATTTTCATTTCTTAGGTTTACCATACTAAACTCTAGGATCACGGTAGGACTTTCTTGGCTTGTAATGTAGGATCAGGGTCAGGTGTAGTACATTTGGGTACTTTTTACTATTTTCTGCACTCCTTCACAATGTCGCTAAGCTTCCTACTTCTTTTCATTACTACTGGCCCCCTATTTCTCTTATCTTCTCTTCTTTGCCTTATTTCACTTTTTTCTTTAAATGTGACTTTCACTTTTCATTTGCATCTTTTTCTTATTCTCTTTTATTATTCATTTCTTTTATTTTTCCAATTTTTTATTTTTTTATTCCACAAGTCACATATTACACTACTTAAGCTTTTCTTTTCAACGTCGAACTCGTTTCATACCTATTTTTTGGTCTACACTAATAATAGTCACCCTCAACTCATGGCTTTGTCATAGGTTGAGGTACATAACAACAAAGTCATGTTATTGCCAAGACAAGGTCACTTTCTTCATTAGGCACCCTCAACATAGGCTTTCGGCCTAAGTCATGGTGCACATGTTCATAGAGGGACCAGATCCAAAATATTAGACCCTAGGAAGGTGATTTAATGAATCAAAGAAAATATTCTATTACAGGCTCAACATATTTGGATCAAAAAGGGACAGTCATTTCATTTGGTTAACTTCTTTTAGGCTAGAAATTGGCTATTTAGAACAAGGGCCTATGATCAATTCCTGATTTCTAGAGTTGGTTCCCTTTGCAGGACTAACCATGAAAGTTCTAGCTAGGAACCAAATGTTTGAACACTGGAATCTCCTCACACTCTGTTGACACATTGTTTCACTATATGATAATCATATTTCCAAGTTTAGGTGTTAGTCGAAGGTCATAAAGTGGGTGCCTATTTATGTCATGTTTAGAGCCAACACAGTCAACTTATATTAACATATTCATGCAAGCACAACAATGGACGGGGTATAAGTTTTATTAGCCATCATGTTTTTTTTCATGCTTCAATACTTGTACTTCCTAAGACATGCCAGTTCAACAAAAAATTAAGCAGGCTCTTGGGAAAAAATAACAAAGGCAAGAAAACCCCAATAGAGGATTATGATTTGGGTTACTCAGACTTCATCCTACGACTCCCTTTCAATTTACCCGACCCCAACAAAAAATAGTGTGCATTTGTCTCCAATGCAATAAGAAAATAATAAAACCAGTGGTAGGCAAAGAAAACTTGTAGTGCATAGCGCCGATGAACTCTCAATAAGCGGGTTGGTCTGGTTTCCAAGAACCCACAGGATCACCCACTGGGAAACCATAAATAGTGCCCATATATCTATGAGATTCACCATCAATGGTGCGCTCAGGCCTAGAACTGGATGCCCGGGCAGCCATCTCCAACGCCCTCCTCTAGCATATTTTCTCAACATCTAAAGACGCCCACCTAGCCTGCTCCATATCCGTTCGCTCTCTCTTTCTTGCACGAGTCTCATCATCTGCCGAAGTGGTGTGGGTGGAGCGGTGCCTCTTACTACGACCTCGCTTCTCGGAATTTGGCTCAGTAGGGACCTTGAACAAGGCATCTAGCACCGTGTCCGCTGCTAGCTTAGAGGGAGAACTGTCTAGCTCAGTCCCCCGTATCTCCAACATGGATTCAACATCGTCTCACACGCTGGCAAGCTCAGCGTGAAAAGTAATGTGGTCAGTTAAAGTTGCTGGTCGTGCTAGGACACGCAGCTCAAAAATATCAAGGCGTTTGTCAATGACCTGAATCTGCTGCTCAACCTACTTAGCAACCCGCTTCTCTATGCGGTCCTCTTCCTTAGGTATGGTTTCTCCATCAAAGGCTAATGCGGTGAAGAAGGGTGGCCATTTGTGCCTCTAACTTCTGGACTCATGCTAGAAGGGCAAGTTTTGCGGATGGTTGCATGGATTGAGATGACATGGGGGCCTACAGGCTTTATGCGAAGAAGATTCCAGAATGGGGTCAACATATTCTAGTGCGGATGGGTCAACCCCTTGGAATAGATCCATCGTGTCTGCCATGTTCTAACTTGTTGGAGAAACCTCAGTCCTTGTCCCTCTGCAATGTACCGCTACAATGGCCTCATACTTAATGAGAAAAATATCCACTATCCCCACCGGCTAACGGAGTCTATCACAGTGCCAAATTAGCAGTCCCGTATCTCTGCACAGTTGAAAGATTAAGCATGGAAAGGGGTAAGTGGTGGAGGTCTTAAAATCCCTCTCATGTATCACCGCCAATATCAACTTGGCGAACTTCATTTCTATCCCATCCACCATCGCTTGCACAACTGTCACCCTATCCCAAGTGACGACGTTATCAGCCTATGTTAGTGACACTCTTTTTCAAACCAGAAGGCACAAGTATTTGGCCATAAAAGTCAGTGTGGCCTTTTGGATGCTTACTCGAGGAGATATGACCCAGTCAACACTTTCACCATCTGTCGATATGCATTAGGCTAGCCATTTATTAAAAGCCTCTCACTGCTCCGCTCTTTTCTAAGACGCACCAATATACACAATTTTCCACCTATATTCAAACTGAGAAGTATTTCAAGTCCATTGTGAGATGGTGTTGGGGCCTGATAGGAATTGGTGGATAGTCGCCTCTGATATGCTACCCGGCAGCTTCGGACTAGTATAGAGGTGAGAGGGTATTGTTTTGTAGTCCTTTCCCGCCTATCGATTCAACCGCAGAGAGTGAAAGCATATGAGGCATAGAAGTCCTACATGATCTCCGCGCTATATGTTCCCAAGTCCTAGACCATCCATCCGCACTTGTCAAGATCAAATATTCTACCATTGAGTCTATGGGCAAACTCCCTGTGAGGACTCAACTACACTATACTCCATACCAAACCCGGTCATCACTCATTCAGCATGGAATCACAATACACCTTTCATTTTCCCTCTACGCACCATCGCTTTGGTTCATCGGTAACCAGAGTACAATCTTTCTTTAGGGGTGCGGGTGAAGACTTTGAACTAGTAGCCTCATCAGACAAGGCTTGGTGTTCTGCATCCCAAGATGTAGTGGCTTCCTTAGAGTTTGAGCTAAAGCGGTGGCCACATTCGACCCTGAAGACTGGACCGATTCTTAATGCGTGGAATCCTCGGAACCAGAGGCTGATCTCCCTTCTTTACCAGAAACATCCCTTATCGGTGAACCGAACAATGTTCACTCCTTATCAGTCTGGGAGGAAGTGAATACGTTGGAAGTCACCTTCCTAGGGATTCCCTTAGTGACTTTTGTTGATGCTGTCAGTGTACAGGAACTCGGAGGGACATAGGCTATGTATCGCTTATTATTGATGTCTTCATTGATAAACCGAAGAGAAGGGGAAACCAATTTGAATTTTCTTGTCTTTGCGTACAAAATATTCTTCTTGGGAGCCATCCGCACCACGGAAATGGTTATTATTATCAAAGTACCATAACAACACAATTGTAAAACAACTGACAAAATGTACTTGGAAATCAATTCATAGATTATTATTGCAGAGTCACATCGACTAACACTGTCGAAGGATCATCGATCAATAGATGGTCTGTAGACCCTGTCCTTCATTTTACACTTACAATTATTCTAGAATGGGTGGAAAATAGACTTCTCTGATTAAAAATGACGGATGCGTAGAACGGTCCCTTGATGAATCGACAGACCATAGTCCACTTCCATCGTCTGAATTGTGGAGTGATATAGGAAGGAAATGGTAGGATGAAACGGTTATGGACGGGAATTTTAAATGAATTTGAAAGAGGGAAGGAAATGGAAAGGGGTTTCTTTTAATATTACCGATCGGGTTATGTCAAGTCATTGTCATTCTTTGATCCATGATACCTTGTTGAGGGTCGTGGATCAATCGGTGGTCTGTCGATTGGGATCATCGATCACTATAGACTTAGAGAAAAATTTAGAATATACATGGGATCTACGAACACTATTGACGGTCTATCGATGGGGTCAGTAAACCTTTGAACTAGCCCATTTTTGGCATATTTCTGCTTTTGCTTCCTTCACATGTAACACCAATTAGGCCATTTTTTTGTGTTTTCTTGAATATTTTTAGACACGTACCCTATACTAATCTTTAGCCAACACTAGCACATAAAAAAATAAAAAGGCAGAACAACTAAACAAGACTACGAATAATTCTACAAGGAAAACAAAACCTATAGTTTGCTAGAGAGTACACCTTGGATTTTGCCTCCCAAGAAGTGATTGATTTACCATCACGGCACGACGTAGGCTCCTTGATGACCCAAACTTCATCAAGATGATAGGTTTCAAACACTTCATTCACACTCTCTAACTACCTTAGATAGGTCTTTATTCTATTTCCATTGACTGTGAACTTAGAGCCTTCCTTGTTTTCCAGCTCAACCGCTCCATGTGGGAACACTATGGTAATGAGGAATGGCCTAGTCCTCATGGACTTAAGTTTTCCCAGAAATAAGTGCAACCTAAAGTTGTATAGAAGTACCAAGTTACCAACCGCAAAATTGTGCTTTCAAATTCTTTTGTCATGATACTATTTCATCTTCTATTTGTAGATGGCTGAACTTTCATAGGCTATCAGGCGAAACTTATCAAGCTCATTCAACTCATCGAGTCTTTGCCCTGATACTCTGGTCCAATCCAAATTCAGTTTCTTCATTGCCCACATTGCCTTGTGCTCTAAATTTCCCATATACAAGTTGGTGTTGAGATATACCTATAGGAGTCTTATATGTAGTGTGGTAGTCCAATAGAGCATCATGTAACCTCTTTGACAAATCCATTCTATTGGCATTCAGCATTTTTTGCCAAAATTTGTCTGATCTCCCGATTGGACACCTCCACTTGCCCGCTAGTCTATGGGTGGTAAGGTGTAGACACATTGTGATGAACACCATATTTCTCTGTCAACTCTTTGAACTGTTTCTTTTTAAGATATGCGGTGACAACCTTTCCTTCATTGTTGGGGAGTGCAATTGCTTCCACCCATTCCAACACATAGTCAGCCGCCACAAGTATATATTTAATCCCATGAGAACTCACAAACGGTCGAATGAAGTCAATGCCCCATTCATCAAAGAACTCAACCACAAAAATTATATTCAAGGGAACCACTTGCTTCTTTGAGATTCCTCCATCTCTTTGTCATAAATTGGCAAAGTCGTGAGCATCTTAGTGAAGGGTTTGAAAATAATACCCACGGTACAGGAACTTATGCGTAGTACAGATACCACTATGGTATTCACCCACAAGTGAGGAGTGTCACGCCTCTAGAATACTCAACATCTCTACTTCAGGTACACAAATGCTAATATCCCATTAGCAAAACCCCTATATACATAAGTTTCATCCCAAATAAAACTTTTTCACATCATGCATGAACATTTTTCTTTGGTGGATTATCACGACCCAAAACGAGCCGCGAGCGGCACCCACACTTATCCTCCTATGTGAGCGAATCAACGAATCTAAACCCCAACATTTAGCAATATTTCAACCATAATGAACAGAATACAATGCGGAAGACTTAAAATCTTATTAATATAACCAATAAACAAGCTTCTAAAGCTTATCAACTATTATCCCCGAAATCTGGAAATCATTACACCAAGAACATCTATCCTCAAATTTCTAATCTAAGAGTATTTAAGAAGCTAAAAAAAATAAAAGAAATGGTCCATGTCCGAACTTCAAGACATCAAGACGTGAAGGAGAGAATCCAGTCCGAGCTAGGAACAATAGCTCACCCTGAAATCTTACCTGATGAAGACTGGCTAGAGTTTTGGGCGAGTTGAAGTCGATGGCACGTTTGCTGCACTCCACAAATAACAAAGTGAAAAATACAAGTAGGGGTCAGTACAAGGAACACGTACTAAGTAGGTATCATCGGACAACTCAAAATAGAAAGCAATATATATCAAATAATAATATAAACTCGGCTACCATACTCAACAGGTGACAACAACAAGTACATTAACCAGTGGCCACAACACCAAGCACATCTATGAGGACTCAAGCCTCCACACCAATGGAAGGTCTTCTTACCTAGCCAAGGTAGAACATTAACATATTCTAGCATACTAAATGAATTCACTTGCTAGATCTTATGTGGAAATCATAGTTATGGAACTTGGAGGTACATGTGAAAAACCTCTTTATGCCCAGATGGGGAATGATGGATATTCAATTATTGAAACCATATTTATGCCTATTGAGGCATTGTGCAGATCCACCTCATGAGATTTATGGTAGACCTTCCTTCGCACATTGGGAAGGGACACACACTCATATTCAAGTTCACTCGGTGCTAAGCTAAGTTTCCTTTATTAAAAAACCTTTATTATCATTTCTTTATAAAACATAGGCTTAGGAGAATCATCCCGTCATATGCTTAGCTCATAGGTCATAAATGTGAATTCATCAACCTAACTCATGTGAGAAACCCTTTCACATGGACATATTATATATCATTACAACTATCTAGTTTAGGATACACTTGATCACACCTTACATGGCTCCCCTATTGACTAGATCATCATTGATGGGTGTGTGTTTACATATATTTGAGCAAGCCTTTCTCATGACACATTAGGGTCACACATGTTCATACATTCAATGCATAAGTCTATAGGCATAACTATATGAGCAATCCTTTCATATAAAACTACTAAGACATTGTACACATTCATACTTCACCAATTCATATAAGTCATATTCATAATATGCCTCTACATTCATTTTCATGTACATAGAAACAAAAACTAGAACTATCCTATCCAGGCAAACATGTGCAATGCATAGGCAAAGTCCTATACCTTGCCCATACTAATACACCTATCAAGTCATCCTAGTTATGTAAACACATATCATATTCTCATAGACATAAGCTTAATTTACCTAGTAGTTGACGCTAGTGAATATAAGAATTACCTTTCATTTAGACACCATGACCTATACTACTTGTAATCATGCTTAATGTGTGAGTGTGTGTGTACATTGATCAATATGATCACATAATGGCTATCCATAACATCTTGAGGCAGCCACCCTCTTAAGACTACATTACACTTTCAAGCATAGACCACACAACACCATTTAGCATAGGAGGAAAGAAAATCTTCACATCACATTCAAGACTCCTAACCTTGAATATTAACACATTCACATAGGGATACATGGGTAGGGATCATTCATCCTTAATACCTCATCAAAGTCAGCACCTACACATGATATTTCATAACCATTTACATGCGCATAACAATAGTACATAACCTAGATTCACAACTAGAGAAGAAGACTAGGCACAAGAGACACATAAGGTGATCATCATAACCACTCCTTCATATTTTCATCAATTTTCCTTCAATTTTATGTTAAAAACATATATAATGTCAATAAACTAAACACCTCCACCATAAGTGGACCATACCACAAAATGCCATACAAGGCTTCATTAACTGTACTATAAATAATTAGATTAGAAGAGTACAACAATTCTTACCAATCATTTAGCCTTTGTTCATCATTGAACATTACTACTCTTTCATCAATAATTCAAGTATAGGACAGTATCTAGAGGTAATACTAACATAATCGCAAGTCATACATTAATAATAACAAGATTGGATTCATGTTAAGTCCACTACATCATCAATTTATAGAATGTGAAGGGAAGTTGATCTATTATCAATTCTTTATCACTTTTAGTTATTCTCACAATAAATAAATAATATACACATAAAAAATGAGAAGTTATAGCAATCATGGCTTAGACGAAATCCTACCACAATTTTCCATGAGGTTAAGATTACAGTGAGCGTCATGGAACTACAATAGAGAGGAATTAAGAATCAAGTCTTCAAGCATCAATTCATATTTGATACCAACACATAATTCATCATTATAATCTATTATAGTCAGTTTCTAAATTACAATTAAACTTATACAACATCATGAACCAATCACCGTGAAATCGAGATACAAAGAACCACATTAGTACTTCATACAAGATAGGAAGACATGAATCAATACTACATAATCCTCAAGCCTTGATCGATATTGGATCCATAACAAATGATTAATAATGTTTACACATTATAGGCAGTAGATAACAATCAATTAATCTAATCGAATTCCAATTTTATACATTGTACTACAAAGGTTATAGTGAAACATGGAAATCTAAGCTAAACTTGTTCAAATCTTCATACATTGATCCACATGGATCCATCATCATCAATTAATCATTATTTCACGTAAATAACAGTATATATAGACAATTCAACGTAACAGAATCGCAATTCAACCATTAACAAGCCATGATCACAATGCGCATGCAAGGGCTAAATCGATTTTGGGAAAGAACATGAGTTGATAAAGCAATTGGATTAAAATCAGATTAAAACCAATACATTAACATCAATTCATCATGATTTAACCATTTAAAACGTTTTTAGAAAGAACTCATTGCTATATTGAAGAAAAATAGATCTGATCATGAAATCTTCTTTGGAAACTTAAGATTAACTCTTAAAGTGAAAGGTTACTTAGAGATGAAGGATCACCATACCTTTCTCTAGTTGAAAACCTTTAAAATTTGGTGAAGATCCCATGAGAATCCAATGTAAAATCAGTTCTTGAGCTTCAATGACAATGGAGGTTTCTAGAGAGAATTTTCCATTCACCCCTTTAATGAAACAGTGCACAAGACAATGGCACCAAATTGCATCGATAGATCACCATTAACGGTCAGTAGGTCCATTGACGGGCCGTCTATGGTTTTTTTCAATTGGACTTTTGCCTGTTTTGTGGTTGATCCTTGCACAATCTAAGTATCCATAGTTGAGACCTCACCTACGGGACGTTGGTCAACCAACTGTACATCGTTTTTGCTCGTCGATTGACATTGCCAAGGCAGTGTCTCGAAGGCCTTGGGTTGTTCTTGTGGGTCCTTTTTCAGAGCCTTTTAGAAGTCATACTCAGATATTTCAAATGTAAATACAAACCTTAAAAAGTTTTTGACATACCTCATCAGTTTCACCCAAAACAAATACACATAACTCGTCCAAACAAGAAAGGCCTCATCAATACACACATGAATGTCTCAAGTGCTATCTTTCGAACGTCTTAGACGTTCTTGAACGTTTGACCTCCAAGCATCTCAAAAATCCATATACAGTCTATCAACATTATTATTACTCATTATAAGACTTCATAAGCTCATGAAATACAATATATAAACACGTATAGAAACATGAGGCACATAGGTGACTAGTCGTCGAACGTCTTGGTCGTCCCTTGATGTTTTACTTCCAAATCACCTCAAACTTTACACACTGCCTCTGAATTAAATTTTAAATCATTTGAGGACCTTAGAACCTTACGAAAAACATGTAAGGATCTAGACACCCGAACTCATTTTTGGGTTCTTACAACCTCAATAGCATCCTCCACCATATCAGAAAATATCGACATCATACAATGCTGGAAGGTCGAAAGTAAATTACATAACCCAAACGGCATCCTTTTGAATGCAAAAGTCCCATAGGGACAAGAGAAGGTGGTCTTTTCTAGATATTCTAGAGCTATAGAGATTTGATTGTACCTCGAATAGCCATCAATAAAGCAATACCAACCCTTTCAAGCAAGTTTGTCTAACATCTGATCGATGACGAATAGGGAAACGGTCCTTCTCAATCCAAGCATTTAACTTTTGGTAGTCCATGCAGGCTCTCCAACCGGTCACTGGCCGCATCGAGACAAGCTTGTTCCTTTCATCAGGTACCTTTTTTAACCCACACTTTTTAGGAACACACTGAACAAGACAAACCCAACTGATGTACGCAATAGGATAAATGACTCTACCATCCAACCACTTGATGATCTCCTTTTTGACTACTTCTTGCAGAGGTGCATTCAACCTTCTTTGGTTCTCAATGCATAGTTTGTGATCTTGAATGAGTAGGATTTTTTCGGAAAAAGTACCGGGAGGGATCCCAATAATATCCGCAATAGTTCAACCAATGTCTCCCTTGGACCTCTTCAACGCTGCCACTAAGCCCTCTACTTGTTGCCCATTCAACTCTAATGCAATTATTACCCGTAAAGTGTAATCTCTACCCAAGAACACATACCTTATATGAGGCGGTAGAGCCTTAACCTCTAATATTGGATCCTCCAAAATAGATGGTCTGGAAGGTGGAGACTCACGATACTTAATATCTAACTCCAATTTCTTCGGGTTTGACCGATATTCGTTTTGTTCAAGTGCAGCCACCAAAGAAACATACTCTTCAATACCATCACTATAAAAATTCATGATGACCACTGCTAGGGCCTCAGACCTAGTCACTCTTCCATTTGAACCTTTGATACACTCACCACTTTGTAAGATATATCAAATACCGTTTGGAGCTCACCACACTACTTCATGGATGCCACATTTGGGGAGCACCCCCTACAAATAACTGGTATGTTCGTCCTTAGAGAGGACTAATACTAACCTCTTACAATTCATTATTACATTTCAAAGGTATAAACGCAGAAAAATTAAAACTTTTCAAATTCATCTATAAAATGTGCTTTACATACACCTCTCGCTTACACATTATCTATACATAGGGATTTTACATAAATCCTAACATAGGAAGCTTACATAAGCTTCTACTTTTAGTTCATATACACAATATATAAAGATAGTCTAATCGGGATTTCTCACATTTAAACCATCTAGAATGAGTATAACATTCTGGATGAGATCATACTTCATTACAAAAAAAGCCACATATAGGCTTATACAATAATATTCTTCAAAAGAAAAAGAATGAACAAAATTTCCTAGACTACAACAACATTCATTAGCTAGATAGTGTCATTGTCCTCGTAAGGTGAGGACCTACAAAACTTTGAGAATGAGAATCCAAGTTATCTTCAAATGGCCCTCAAGAATCTAAATGGCCGGAACCTACATAATTGTAGAAATGTAGAAATGTGGGTTAGTACACAACTTGTACTAAGTATGGAAACATGCACATAAAACATTACGTTAAAAGGGACATTTGTTCAAAACAATGCTAAAACATTTAAAAAAGCCTCATGTACAATCAAGAAACAATTTAAGCCAATAATCACATATTCCTTGCCACAAGAACAACATCATCAAGTATAACCAAGTAAAAATGTAACATAGCATATTTGAGTATATAACCAAAACAAATCATACATCATGTCATAACAACAAAGCATGTATAGGAGTTCAAAACATTATAACATGTGGAGGACCGCTTACTCATAACCTACCATCAAGTCTGCAAGTGCAATGACCAAGTAAATCCCCATAAACTAACTTAACCAAGCGAACCCAACAAGAGATCATAAGCAATGCCTAACTTCACATAACATTGCATCAAGAGTATTCATCATCATATTTAGCAATATAGACCAACATCATGTTCATAAGTGAAAATAACATCATATAGGATCATAAACATGTAAAGTCACATATGCATAACATTTACTTTATATAACATAATAACAATCTTCTAGGACATCCCTCAGTCCAACTAGTGCAATGTACAGGTAAAGACCCATACCCTTGCCTAGATTAAGTAAAACCCCTTAAAGTCACCGTTGTTAGTGTTCACTTTGTTACTTCATTTTACATTTGAGAACACATTACTTAATCGATATAGACCACATGAGTTAAATATGGAATCTTGTGTCATGAAATCCTACACCGAAAGAATGTGGACTACTTTCCAAGGTAGTAGCAAAACATAAACATAGAATCTCTGTGGATCCACTTGCTAGTATTCCTATGGAGGCAACATAGTTCAAGAACTAGGAGATATAATTGGGACCCTCTTTATGCACATTGCAGTTTCCAATATCATGAGTACCATAGTGGACCTACCTTCCCACATTGTCAAGGGACACTCCTCCCTACTAATTCACTCATTACTAAGCTAGAGTCCCTTTTTGAAATGTACTTAAGCCTTTATTAATCATCATAACTTAGTATTAGGCCATAGAAGACTAGCCCGTTATATATTCATAACATTATCTCTTTAGGAATTGCATGAGAATATCCTTTTTATTTAACCCTCATATGTGAGATCAATACATTATCATCATCCTCCCATAATAAGGCACATAGGCAATTCATAACCAACCTTACATAATTACATCTTAACATAATCTCACACCTTCACATAATAAAGACATTTAAATTTCATAATCATACCAACACCTACATTATACAATCACAACAAAATGCTTCAATTGAACTTCATCATTAACTATAAGCCATCACAATTGAAGTAAACGTTTGAGATCACAAAATCTTACCATTTCTCCTTGAAAAGGCATCATCATTTGTCTTACCCTCAACAAATACCAATTAATCAATTAATAAGTCTAATAGTACTGTCTGTAAAGTATGAATAGTAGTGTCTGTGAAGTATGAATAGTAGTGTCGGCCATATTTAAAAAATCAAAGGCCAGTATATAAAGAAGTAAATTTGTAAATAGTATGTCGGCCATATAAAAAATAAAGATCAATTATGTGTAAAAGTATTTTGTTTTCTTGTGTCGGCCGAATATAAATAGTCCAGGTGTAAAGTGTTGTATGTAAAGGAGTGTCGGCCATTTGGCCAAATTGTTGAGTTTTCCTGTATAAATAGAGGAACAATTTAAAGTGTTATCAGAGCTAACAAAAAACTAAAGCTATGGAAAATAAATCCGATATGTCAAATCTACAGAAACAAGTATACTCATTTATATTCATGAGTAGCTAAACTGCTTTATTCTGAATAATCTCTTGTTGATTATAATTGTTTATCATGTTTTAATAATGTTATAATAACCATCTTTAGAAAGTTTGCTACAGAAATATTCTGCGAGTAAGTATGCCCAGACTATATCATCCTAAGGTTGAAACCGATAGGCAAGAAGTCGTTTAGGGGAGTAAACAAAGTTGAGGCGCTGATAGGGTAACTGATCAAAGAAGAAAGTTGTAGTATGCCCAGATTATTAAACCATTATTATTACATAATAAATAAGTATAATCTATTAAGAGGTTATAACGAATAAAATTTTAGCGAAAATATGATAAAATGAAATCCTATTTATTAGAAGATGATGTTAATTACAAGATATTAATACTTTATATAGTAAAAAGTCTTAATACCGATACAAAAAGGGATATTTATGAAAAATTATTGATGTATGAGATAATAGAAGAAACAACACAAGGATGGGCAGAATTAATTATAACAGATTATTTTGACATAGATTTATATGATGCTATAGAATTATTCATAGATCAATGATAAATTATTTATACTTACAATTCAGGAAAGAAACTAAAGAAGGAATAGAACTACTTGAAAAACAACTAATTGAAATTTTTTACAAATATTTAAGAACTAGATAAAGTGAATATTTAGAATATATTACAAACAACGCAAATGAAATAAAAATATTAGATCTACTTAAAAAAGAATATTATGAAAAAATATTTTATTCTTAAAACTATGAAGAATAATCAAACATCAAATAAAGTAACTCCTATAAAAAAAACTAAAATAGAAAGAAAAGTACTAAAGACACAGAAAAAGTTAAAAACCTTATACATAGAATATGAATTATTACAACTTACTAAAACAAATAATAGTAAAACAAATCTTTTGATAGATATAATTTCTAAAACAGAATATAAGTACGTTTGTTACCTGAAAAAACAATATGAACAAAGAAACATATAAGCAACAACTGATAGAGAAAATAATTGAAAAAAGACAAGAGTTAAAACATAGAAAAAGAAGACTCGAAGAAAATATGTTAGCAGGAGTATGTAATAAATCAATTTTAGAACAAAGAAAAGTTATATTTATGCTATAAATACAAATAAATTGCCTTAAATATAAGTTACAACATGATATAAATTATAAATCATAATGAATAAAGAAGATTTGCAGTAGATGAAAAAAATATGAAAATCAAGACGGACTAATTATAAAAATAATATTTTCAAATTCAGGAAGAAGATATAAAAAATAGGAAATAACTTGTATTTAATGTTAGAAAAAGAAACAACAAAATTAGAAGATAGTTTAACAGCTATGGTAAGAATAACAAAGGAAAATGAATAAATAGACAAATAAAAATAAATTGAAAAAACAAAAACACAAGCAAAACAGGAAGTACAACACCTAAAAGAAATAAAAAAAGTACAAGAATAAGTGAATTAGAAAAAGAAATAGCTAAATTAAAATTATTATATGAAACAAAAGAAAAAGAAAAACAAATAGAAAAAGATAAAGAACTTGAACATGAATTACTAATGAAATAAATAAGAAGAAACAAAAATTAAATGAAAATCTTGAAATATATGAAATAGATGAAATAAACGAATCAGATACGACGAATGATCAAAAATCAAAAATAAGTGATAAAAGTGAAACATACACAGAAATTCTAGAAAAAGTAAATAACCCGAAAAAATTAGAAATAAATACAGGAGATATAAATCAACCCAGCACATCAAGAGTTAAAACCCCAGATAACAGTCCTAGAAGTAGTCCTAGACGGACAGCACCAACTTATTATACAGAGAATTATGAACTATCAGATAGAACAAATGCAATATGAAATAGCAGGTTAAATAAAAAAATGGACGCCTAGACCAATAATTGAACAATTTAACTTTTTAGATCTAGATTGTGTTACAGATATAAATTAAGCAATATTACTATGGGTAGGAAATATATCTAAACAATTAATTGATAAAAAAATAACAACAAAAGAAACACCAGGATATATATAAAGATCATTTGTTGGAACAACAAAATTATGGATAGGAAATTTACCCCCAGAAAGTCTAGAAACACTTAGAAGTGACAAGAAAATAGATGGATCTCCATCAACAACAAATATAGATATACTAGATAAATACGAATTAGCAATACAGAATGAATTTGGAGGTATGACCACAGAAATAAAAGAACAAAATAGAGAAAAAATAATAAATAGACAACTTATGACAAAATTAGTTATATGTAAAATGTGTTATATAGAAGAATACACATGTGCATTCAAAGAATATTATTACAAAGTAAGATATGATATAAATGAAGCAAAAGAAATAAGACAACAATAGTTTACAAAACTACCAGAACCATTTAGTACAAAAATAATTAAAGACTAGAACAATGAAGGATTAACAAATACTTTAAGAGCTAGAATAAGATTTTTACATCAATTGTTTGTACAATTATGCGTAGACCAAAAAGAAAAATGAAAAATGAAAAAAATACTAATTAAAAATCTAGCCTATTGTAAAAATAAAACAGCACCACAATTTTGATGTACAAATAAATATTATAAAAAACAAAGACCTAAATAACACAAAAATTATAGAAAAACCAAAACTAGATATAAATACAAAAAAACAAGACAAAGATATTATGTAAAAAATTATAAAATTAAAAGACCGTATAGACCAAAGAGAAAAATATCAGAATATACTTGATATAACTGCGGAAAGATAGGACATTTAACTAGAGATTGTAAGTTACCTAAGGATCCAAAAAGAAAACAAATTGCAGAAGTAATCATAGATTATGATGAATACATACAAATAGAATATATAGACTATGAATTAAGTGAAAATGATAGTATATATGAAGTATCAAATATAGAAACTGAAAATGAAGAAGAAAATATTGATCTACATAATGAAGAGGAAACCTAATGTCTGAAGATGACATAAAAATAATATCCAAAGAAGACTATCAAAATGAAGAATTATCAGAACAAAAAATTATATTTGATAATACAATTTTTTAACAAATAAAAGGAAAAGAATTAGACCTAAGTTTAGAAAAAACACTTGAAATACCTATATTAAGGAATTGGTTTAAAAGACAAAAATATGAATATTATGTAGTTAGCCAGAAAGAACACATCATAGATTGCAAATATACAAAAGGAAAGGCACAAATACGTATTCTAAATAAGAGGATAATTAATAAAGAAATACAAGATATAAAAGCTAAAACACCCATAAAATACGTAGATTTAGGAGGAACAGAAATATTAATAAAAGCTTTGTTTACAGAAGGAATAGATACACCCATTATAATATATTTAGCGTGTCGGCCATTTGGCCAAAGTGTTGAGTTTTCTTGCATAAATAGAGGGATTGCCCTCATAATAAAATCATCCCTTTCCTCTACATCTCTCTCTCACTCTTAATTCCGCTTCCACTTTAAATAGGTATCAAAGCTAACAAAAAACTAAAGCTATGGATGTCACGACCCAAATCGAGTCGCGAGTGGCACCCACACTTATCCTACTATGTGAGCGAACCAACCAATCTAAAACCCCACATTTCAATACAATATAAAGAGAAAATCATGCGGAAGACTTAAAACTCATTATCAAAATCAATTAATAACTTCTAAAATTTATCAATTACTATCCCCATAATCTGGAATTATCACCACAAGAACATCTATCCTCAAATTACTAAATCTAAGAGTATCTAGGAAGCTAGAATAAATAAAAATCTAGTCCATGCCGAAACTTCAAGCAATCAAGACATGAAGGAGAAGATCCAGTCCAAGCTAGAAGCATTAGCTCACCCTGAAATCTGGTGTAATGAAGACTGGCTAGAGTTGCGGTTGAGTTGAAGACGACGGTACGTTTGCTGCACTCCACAAATAACAAAGAAAGAAACATACAAGTAGGGGTCAATACAAAACACAACTACTGAGTAGGTATCATCGGCTAATTCAAAATAGAAAATAGTATACATCAGATAATATCATAATATCAACTACAATACTCAACAGGTAGCAACAACAAGTACTATAATCATTAATAAGTACGCCAAGTACACCCATGAGGACTCAAGCCTCAATACCATACTCATTTGGGAAATAGGTTCATTTAATTTAAGTATATTAACATATTTGAAGATTCTTTCTCTTTACTATACTGGTGTCGGAACGTGACACTCCGATCCTCATCATACTATCCTGGTGTCGGAACGTGGCACCCGATCCATATACTATCCTGCTGTCGGAACGTGACACTCCGATCCTCATCATACTATCCTGGTGCCGAACTTGACACCCGATCCATATACTATCCTGGTGTCAGAACGTGACACCCGATCCATATACTATCTTGGTGTCGGAACGTGACACCCGATCCTCTATTACTATCCTTGTGCCGGAACGTGACACCCGATCCTCTAACCTCATTCTTTTAGTTCATCAAGCCTTCTTTTATACCAAGGCATCATCATTAACAAAGAGGTTTTCAAGATTTAGGATTCAATAGCCTCATCATGTTTATTTCATCACAATTATATAATCACATCATGCAAGCACACAATTAAGCATATAGAAGGGTTTACAATACTACCCAATACATATCATTCGCTATTAAGATTTTACTATGAAATAGCATAAACCATAACCTACCTCGACCGAAGAATTGTGATCAAGCAAGCTAATCCTCAAAGCTGCGTTCTTCTTCTCTCCCTTGTTCGTTCGTTTCTCCCTCTCTCGTTCTTATTCAAACCCTTTTACTTTTACCCTAATTAGCATATAATTAAGTGTAAAAGATGACAAAAGTAACCCACCAATTAATTCAAGGTTATCTCCTTTAACCCCCAAGAAATCGAATTATTAATATTCATCTACTAACTTTATAATTATAAGCAGGAATAGTCCAAAACGCCCCTTAAAACATTTAACAAAAATCCGACCCACTCAGGGTTACGCAGCCTGTGACGGCCCGTCGTGCCTTCGACGATCCGTCCTGCTGCTTCCCTCACAAAGTGCAGAGACTCAATTCCTTGAAGAGCCTGTGACGGCCCGTCATGCCTGTGACGGTTCGTCTTGCCACTTCGTCGTGAAGTTCAGACAGTCGATCACAGTACCCAAATTTCAGAATTCTAAGTGTTTTGGAATGAGACACCCTTGACGGTCCGTCGTGCCCATGATGGTCCATCGTGGGATCCGTCGACTCCGACTGTTATTACCAGAAATACATTACTGCTCAAAACGACTAAACAGGTCGTTACAATAGGTAGCAATTTACCCATCGTTCGTCCTCGAACGATCACAAGAAGAAAAACAAGGGCGAGAAGGAGTACCTGAATCTGTAAACAGGTGTGGGTATCTTTCTTGCATTTCAGCCTCCTTCTCCCAAGTGGATTCTTCAACTGGTCGATTCTTCCATTGAACTTTGATGGATGCAATCTCCCTTGACCTCAGCTTGCGGACTTCTCTATCTAAAATAGCAACAGGCTCCTCCTTATAAGACAAATTCTCATCAAGCAGAACTGAATCCCAACGGATGATGTAGTTTCCATCCCCATGGTATCTTTTCAACATAGACACATGAAATACCGGATGCACTCTTGACAGTCCTGGGGGCAAGGCTAATTCATAAGCTACCTCCCCCACACGCTTCAGAACTTCAAATGGACCAATATACCTTGGCTTGGCTTACCTCGCTTACCAAACCGCATCACCCCTTTCATGGGCGAAACCTTCAGCAAGACTTGTTCACCCTCCAAAAACTCCAAATCTCTAACCTTTCGATCTGCATATTCTTTTTGTCTACTTTGAGCCGCAAAAAGCTTTTCTTGAATGCATTTCACTTTATCTAATGATTCCCTCAGAAGGTCAGCACCCCAAGGTCTAACCTCAAATGCATCAAACCAACCAATGGGAGACCTACATCTCCTCCTATAAAGTGCCTCAAATGGGGCCATACCAATACTTGAGTGTTAGCTATTATTGTACGAGAATTCTGCTAAGGGTAAGAAGTTATCCCAATGACCACCAAATTCTTTCACACATGCACGAAGCATATCCTCCAACACTTGAATCGTTCGCTCAGACTGACCATCGGTCTGAGGATGGAACGCAGTACTAAGGTCAAACCTAGTACCCAATTCAGCATGCAATGTTTTCCAAAACTTAGAAGTAAATTGCGTACCCCTATCTGATATAATGGAAAGTGGAACTTCATGCAATCGCACAACTTCCGAGATGTAAAGTTTGGCTAACTTCTCTGCATTGTAAGTCACCTTGACCGGAATGAAGTGAGCAGACTTAGTTAACCTATCGACAATTACCCAAATGGAGTCATACTTACCCATTGTCTTGGGAAGACCAACCACGAAATCCATTGCAATTCTTTCCCACTTCCATTCAGGAATGGGCATTCTCTGAAGTGTTCCTCCGGGCCTCTGGTGTTCATATTTTACTTGCTGACAATTTGGACGTTTGGCAATAAAATCAACAATGTCACGCTTCATTCTACTCCACCAAAAGTGTTGCTTTAGGTCACGATACATCTTGGTTGCACCAGGATGTATAGAATACCTTGAACTATGAGCCTCTATAAGAATAGTGTGAATCAAATCATCGACGCGGGGTACACATACCCTTCCCTTAATCCTCAAAACACCTTCCTCATCGATTGTTGCTTCTTTAGCCTCTCCTCGCAACACTTTTTCTCGGATCCGGATCTATTTCTAATCAGTAAACTGCTTTCCCTTAATCTTTTCAAGAAAGGAAGATCTTGCCTCCACACAAGCCAAAAATACTCCCTTCTCATTTACTTCTAACCTCATAAGGTCATTAGCCAGAGTCTGAACCTCTCTAGCCAATGGGCGTCTTGAACTTGCAAGTGAGCTAGACTTCCCATGCTTCCTGCCTTTCTACTTAAAGCATCTGCCACAACATTAGCTTTTCCCGGATGATACAAAATAGTGATATCGTAGTCCTTCAGTAGTTCCATCCATCTCCTCTGTCTCAAATTCAAATCTTTATGAGTAAAGACATATTGTAGGCTACGATGATCCGTGTAAACTTCACACTTAACCCCATATAGATAGTGTCTCCATTGCTTTAATGCAAACACTACTGCAGCCAACTCCAAATCATAGGTCGGATAGTTACGTTCATGCACTTTTAATTGCCTCGAAGCATGAGCAATTACATTCTTCCCTTGCATTAGCACTGCACCCAAACCCGAATAGGATACATCACAATAAACGATGAAATTCTTACCTTCCACTGGCAGGGTAAGGACTGGTGCAGTAGTCAACAAGGTCTTGAGCTTCTGAAAGCTTTCTTCGCACTCGTCCGACCATACAAATGGAACACTTTGCTTAGTCAAATTTGTCAGTTGGGAAGCAACGGAAGAAAATCCCTTGACGAATCGATGGTAGTAGCTAGCTAAACCAACAAAGCTCTTTACCTCTGTAACATTAGTATGTCTCTCCCAATTCTTCACTGCTTCAATCTTAGATGGATCCACCATCACTCCATCCTTAAAAACCACGTGTCCAAGAAGGACACTGAATCTAGTAAAAACTCACACTTGGAGAATTTGGCATAAAGCTTTTTCTCCCTCAACATTTCCAATACAATTCCCAAGTGCTCCTCATGTTCTTTCTTGCTCTTTGATTATACCGGTATATCATCAAGGAATACAATGATAAAGAGATCCAGATATGGCTTAAAAATCACATTCATCAAGCTCATGAAAGCAGCAGGGGCATTCGTAAGCCCAAAAGACATTACTAAGAACTCATAATGCCCATACCTGGTCCGAAAAGCAGTCTTGGGCACATCTGTTGCCCGTATTTTCAATTGATGATAGCCAGATCTCAAGTCGATTTTTAAGAAGGTACAAGCACCTTGTAACTAATCGAACAAATCATCGATGCGAGCAAGAGGATACTTGTTCTTAATTGTTACCCTATTCAGTTGTCTGTAGTCTATGCTCATCCGAAAACTCCCGTCCTTCTTCTTTACAAAAAAAACAGGAGCACCCCAAGGGGATGCACTTGGTCTAATTAAGTCTTTGCTCAACAACTCTTGAAGTTGGGCCTTTAACTCTCTTAACTTAGCGGGAGCCATTCTATAATGGTGTATAGAAATGGGGCGAGTACCCGGTTCCAGATCAATGCAAAAGTCAATATCTCTATCCGGTAGCATGCCAGGAAGATCAGCAGGGAACACATCCAGAAACTCACGGACTACCGAAACTGACTCAATTGAAGGTACTTGGGTAGTGTCATCCCTGAGGTGTGCCAAGAAAGCTAAACACCCTTTACTAACCATTCTCTTAGCACGAAGAAAGGAGATGATACGAACCGGAGTGGAAGTGTAGTCGCCCTCCCATACTAACGGATCTGTCCCGGCCTTCGCCAACGTTACAGTTTTAGCATTACAATCTAAGATTGCAAAATTTGGAGAAAGCCAAGTCATACCCAGAATTACATCAAAATCACCCTTTCTAAGATAACCAAGTCTACATGAGTATTGCTCCCTACAAAAGTCACCAGACAAGTCCTATATACCCTTTCAACTATCACAGACTCACCCACCGGAGTAGACACACGAATAGGCATGTCAAGCAATTCACAAGGTAAATTAAGACCAGTAGCAAATGAGGAAGATACATATGAAAATGTGGAGCCAGGATCAAATAATACAGAAGCCATGCAATCACAAACCAAAAGATTACCTATGATAACAGCATCAGATGTCTACGCTTCAGACCGCCCGGGGAAAGCGTAACAATGGGCCCTATCGCCTGTCTGTCCGTTGCCCCTACCATGTTGTGCTGTAGTGGCTCCAGTTTTCCCATCATCCCGGCCGTTTTGGTGACGACCATTACCTCGACCAACACGTCCTCCAGCATGACGGCCTCTTCCATGACCACCTCTACCTCTGACTATTGGAGGTCTGTAACTTTGTTTTGGACAATACCTCTTATTATGTCCAATCTCCCCACATCCATAACACTCTCTGCATTCAAGCATCGGCCTCTGTGAGAATGACGAAGTCTGGGGATAACCACCCAACTCAGAGAAATGTTGACCGGTCTGCGGTGGACCCCCAACTACAGTCTGCAATGAAGACTGAATAGGTCAGGCTGGGTAACCTCCTGAACCCTGCCATCTGGAGTCAAAACCATTAAACTCACCTCCCTTACGAAACCTTTTAGATGTCGATGCCAGGGTGAAGTCATCTGGCTTCACTCCCTCCACCTCTATCACGAAGTCGACCACTTCCTGAAAGGATTTTGCTATAGCCGCTATTGTAAGGCTGAAATTCGCAACTTTGACCTCAACCCCTTCACAAAACGGCGAATCCGTTCTTGTGGACTGAAACAAATCAGGGTGGCATACCTGGATAATGCGTGAAACTTAGCCTCGTACGCAGTAACCGACATCCTACCTTGCTCTAGGATTAAGAACTCATCTCTCCTCCTATCCCTCAAGGTCCGGGGGATATACTTCTCCATGAATAAGTTAGAGAACAACGCCCAAGTCATAGGTGGTGCTTGTGCGGGTTGACACTCAACATGTGACCGCCACCACATTTTGGCATTTCCCTGAAACTGATAGGTTACAAACTCAACACCAAATCGTTCCACTATGCCCATTTTATGTAATGACTCATGACAGTTAACCAGAAAATCGTAGGCATCCTCAGATTCAGCACCCTTGAAGACTGAAGGTTTCAATTTCAAGAACTTACTGAATAGTTCATGCTGATCACTTGTCATTATAGGCCCTGTAGTCAACCGAGGAAACGTGCCTATTTCCAATGAGGCATCCATGCGGGGAGCCACAGTAGCTGCATGTTGTACCTCCGGAACCTGAGGTCCTGGTGCAGAAAACACTGGAGGTGTCTGGCCTTGATCAGATAACTCGCTAAGATAAGCAAGAACCTGATTAATCATCTCTGGGTAGGTTGGGGTGGTAATTCCTCATTCTGCACTTGTTCATCCTCCCCTTCCTCACCCTCTCTTACTACTTCCTCAGTCGGTGGAGGAGTCACCACCCTAGTACCAGATGGTCTAGGTGCTTGTCCTCTTCCTCTAGAGGACGTCCTCCCACGACCTCTTCCACGGCCTCTTGCCACTTCTCCTCTTCGAGCTACAGCCCCAGTGGCTGGCTCAGACGCACCTTGTCTTGCCGGTGTTGGTGTTGGCGCAGTTGTTGCTCTAGTTCTAACCATCTGCGAAATAGAGTGAACATGGTCAGACTCGTTCTTGTGTGATGAGACCAACGAACCTAATGCTATGACACCAAGTTTGTCAAGACCCAAATCAAGCAGCGAGTGGCACTCACACTTATCCTAATATGTGAGTGAACCAACCAATCTAAAACCCCACATTTCAATACAATATAAACAGAATATAATGCGGAAGACTTAAAACTCATTAACGAAATCAATTAATAACTTCTAAAATTTACCAATTACTATCTCCAAAATCTGGAAGTCATCGCCACAAGAACATCTATCCTCAAATTACTAAATCTAAGAGTATCTAGGAAGCTAGAATAAATAAAAAGCTAGTCCATGCCGAAAATTCAAGGCATCAAGACATTAAGGAGAAAATCCAGCCCAAGCTAGAAGCATTAGCTCACCCCGAAATCTGGTGTAATGAAGACTGGCTAGAGTTGCGGTTGAGTTGAAGACGACGGTACGTTTGCTGCACTCCACAAATAACAAAGAAAGAAACATACAAGTAGGGGTCAGTACAAAACACAAGTACTGAGTAGGTATCATCGGCCAACTCAAAATAGAAAACAGTATATATCAGATAATATCATAAAATCAACTACAATACTCAACAGGTAGAAACAACAAGTACTATAATCATTAATAAGTACGCCAAGTACACCTATGAGGACTCAAGACTCAATACCATACTCATTTGGGAAATAGGTTCATTTAAATTGAGTATATTAACATATTTAAAGATTCTTTCTCTTTACTATCCTGGTGTGGGAACGTGACACTCCTATCCTCATCATACTATCCTGGTGTCGGAACTTGACACCCGATCCATATACTATCCTGGTGTCGGAAAGTGACAATCCGATCCTCATCATACTATCGTGGTGCCGGAAGTGACACCCGATCCATATACTATCCTGGTGTCGGAACGTGACACCCGATCCATATACTATCCTGGTGTCAGAACGTGACACCCGATCCTCTATTACTATCCTGGTGCCGGAACGTGACACCCGATCCTCTAACCTCATTCTTTTAGTTCATCAAGCCTTCTTTTATACCAAGGCATCATCATTTACAAAGAGGTTTTCAAGATTTAGGATTCAATAGCCTCATCATGTTTATTTCATCACAATTATATAATCACATCATGCAAGCACACAATTAAGCATATAGAAGGGTTTACAATACTACCCAATACATATCATTCGCTATTAAGATTTTACTATGAAATAGCATAAACCATAACCTACCTCCACCGAAGAATTGTGATCAAGCAAGCTAATCCTCAAAGCTGTGTTCTTCTTCTCTCCCTTGTTCGTTCGTTTCTCCCTCTATTGTTCTTATTCAAACCCTTTTTCTTTTACCCTAATTAGCATATAATTAAGTATAAAAGATGCCAAAGTAACCCACAAACTAATTCAAGGTTATATCCTTTAACCCCCAAGAAATTGAATTATTAATATTCAACTACTAACTTTATAATTATAAGCACGAATAGTCCAAAACGACCCTTATAACATTTAACAGAAATCCGACCCAGTTAGGGTTACGCAGCCTATGACGGCCCGTCGTGCCTACGACGGTCCGTCCTGCTGCTTCAGTCACAAAGTTCAGAGACTCAATTCCTTGAAGAGTCTGTGACGGCCCGTCATGCCTGTGACGGTCCGTCCTGCCACTTCGTCGCGAAGTTCATAGAGTCGATCTCTGTACCCAAATTTCAGAATTGTAAGTGTTTTGGAACGAGACACCCTCGACGGTCTGTCGTGCCCATGACGGTCCGTCGTGGGATCCGTCGACTCCGACTGTTATTACCAGAAATACTTTACTGCTCAAAACGACTAAACAGGTCGTTACAATGGAAAATAAATTTGATATGCCAAATCTACAAAAACAGGTATACTCATTTATATTCATGATTAGCTAAACTGCTTTATTCCTAATAATCTCTTGTTGGTTATAATTGTTTATCATGTTTTAATAATGTTATAATAATTATCTTTAGAAAGTTTGCTACAGAAATATTTTACGAGTAAGTATGCTCAGACTATGCCATCCTAAGGTTGAAACCGGTAGGCAAGAATGTAACGACCCTCTTAGTCGTTTTAGAAATTCCAACTATTATTTTTATATTAACGTTTTAGTAGATTTTATAAATAATTTATTGACTTATAAAAATAAGAGACATGATTTTCATATTTAATAAAGGATTATTTTGTTGCTAATAATAATAGAAAAGAAAACATAAATAATTAAATAAAAGAAATAAGGGTCAAAAGCCCTAACTGAAAATTGAAATAGCTACTGGCCAAAAAAAAAAAAGAGAGAAGAAGATGAAGAACGAACGGAACGAAGGAATGATGGGAGCAGGCCGTACTCCATCCGGTAAAATTTTAATACAACTAATTCCTATATTGGTGATGTCGTATTTTAATTATTATTAATACAATGTTAGATGTGAAAGAAAGTAAAACAATTGGATAGGAAAAATAAATAAATAATGGAAAACACCGTCGAAGTAATAGCAGTAGCTATTATTGTAGTTTTGGGGTTAAAAAAAATTATAATATAGATAAGTTTATGCCTAATCAGTATCCATTGATGGCCTAATTGTCCAATAATGGCCTAATTATTGGACAATGATGGTGCAGCTAGTAATTAGGTGTATTACTGCTTATAATTAAAACAAAGAAATATGTTAGTTTGGAAAAAAATTGGTTCCACGTACGCGACTAATATTTGGTATTACTTGATTATTTATTTATTATATTATGATTCAAGTATTGCTATATATAAAAGTATATAATTAAATAGTGGGTGTATGATAGTATATGAAGATCATTAATGCTAAACCCTAGGCTTGAAATTTGAAAAAAAGAACTTGAAGGAGTTGAAATATTATTCGACATCAAGATTAGGAACTTGATTATAATGTTGGGTCTAAGCTAGACATACAGCATATGGGTGTTTTTTTGTTTGGAATCTTATGGTGATTACGCATTTGAATAGATTGCATTTTTATGGAAGTCTAAAGAAAAGGCAAGGCTCAAGTCCTGGAGTGATGTTCGACTACTTGAGGCAAGTGGATTTCTAAACCCTTTATAAGTGTATGAAATATGTGTATTTCCTTATGGTATATGTTTTGGAGTAATGAGATTTGGTAATGAGATTGACTTGTCCACATTGATTAATACTAACAATAAAACAAAGGGTAATAAGAGGCAATGTGAATAATAAATTTTGTGTGATGTGTTCATAATGAAGAATGGTTTGAAAGGCTTGTTGAGTCATTGTTGATGCTGTTGTGAATTAAGCAGTGTTATGAATGTGTTCATAATGAAGAATGGTTTGAAGGTCTTGTTGAGTCATTGTTGATGTTGTTGTAAATTGTGCAGAGTGATGAAAATGGGCATATCCTCTTTATTTGTATGAACATGTCATTTGCATTATTTTGAGACATGGTTGTAAAAAGTGTTATGTGCATTGAGAAAGAATGAGAATTTAAAGAGGATGAACCATTTCGAGGGACGTATCGCGCGCCGCGATGGATACTATATTTCGAGGGACGTATCGCGTGCCACGATGGTTACTATATCGAGGGTCGTGTCGTGCGCCGCGACAGATGCATGGACAGATATGTCCCCCATGGGTCCCGGACTGAGAGACAGCGGGTGTGTGTCACTAGGTCAGACATGCATCATTATAGTTGACATTGCATTCCATTGCATTGCACATACTTATCATTAGTGAATTTGATATCGTGTTTTTCTGATCTTCTGATTGCCTTTCTGTGGAACTTGTGATTGATCAAAATTGAGCTTGTTATTGCGGATATGTAGTTTGTTGAAGTATTGTTATTGCGGATATGTAGTTTATTGAAGTATTGTTATTGAGGATATGTAATTTGTTAAAGTGTTTTCGTTGAGGATATGTAATTTGTCTAACTGTTGTTATTGAGCTATGTGCTATGTAAACTGTGAGCTGTTAGGTTGGGTTGATTTTAATGCAGGTTGTAGTTGTGGAGGTTTGGTTGGGGGTGGTAGGAGTACCCGTATTTCATCCCCTTAGCTTGTGTTTAGAGGTTTACTTGCTGAGTACCGTGTGGTTTGGTACTCACCCCTTGCTTCTACAAATTTTTTTGTAGGTTACTAGCCTGGATTTTTTTTGTACTTGTCATTCTCTTATTTTCTGAGGCTTCTTGGAGATTTGTGAGGTAGCTGTTTCCATCTCAGCAGACTTTCTTCTCCATAATTATGATCTTGTTCTATTCTAGAAACAAGTTCATTTGAGACTTGAGTTTTTCTTTTGAATCAATTGTAATACTTTAGAGGCTTGTACACGTGACTACTAGGTTTTGGGGGTATAATGTAAGTTGATAGTAAATTTTCCGCATTTTTATTGTAATGGTTGAGTTTTAGGCTGACTTGTCTTGATGGGATAAGACGAGTGCCATCACGCCCATTTTTGGGTCGTGACAAAATGGTATCAGAGCCCCAGGTTTATAGGTCTCACGTGTGTACAAGTCGAGTCTAAATAGAGTCTCGATGATCGGTACGGAGACGTCTGTACCTATCTTCGAGAGGCTGTAGTGACTTTTCGGAAATATTTTCACTTCTTGGATCTCTATTGTGCGTACTTGGTCCCATTTTGATTCTTATCGCTTCACTCCATTCGCTCTCATTTATGTGATGACTCGTGCGTAGTTCCTTTTGTGAATCATTGGCATGTCATGTATTGGTTTGATGTTAGCTCTGGTATTAAGGTGAAAATGATATACTTATGAAAAAAATGTGTGGTTAGATTTAAAAAGTTCAACAATTTCATTGGGCTGTGTGAGATTAGTTACCCTTGTAAAGTTAATAGTTCTTGTGTGGTATATAAAATAATTAGAGTGGTTTAAACATTGAAAGTTAAATGATTAAAGGGAGAGCCTAATAATGGACATGTGATTTTGTAAACTGCAATTAGTAAAGTTATCATAACATGAATGAGTTGCTTAGAAAATGATGATAATAATGATGCATCAATTAAGGTTAGAATTTGTACCATAACAATATTGATGCTTACTTTGTTAGAGGTATGGAGTGTGTTACTTTTGTTATTGACCTGATCTACAAAGGGATGCAAATCGCTTTGGATGATAGGACGAAAAGATTTGATAGTATACGTTAGTTACTTAATGAGACAGAAATGTGTAGGTTATTTGGGTACAATATTCTCGATAGGTATGATGTGTCCTAGTGGTGGATTTAACAGATTTCATAAGGTGATACTAATGGTACATGAAAATGGATATGTTGATGTCAAGTGCGATTACAAACCACTTAAAGTGTTATCAATTGTATCACATGTTCATATAATGAGATTCAATGTTGTATTCACATTTGAGAAACCAAATAGCTTGTTAATACACACGAATGAGTTAAGCATTATTTATAAGGGACAAAAGTCGATTAAAAAATTTTTTATCAAATAGTGGTTGATCGTTGAAACGATATTAATGCTTTAAGATTAAAAGTGTATTCAAAGGATCCTAAATGAGGACGGTGATTTCTTTTTAAGGTCCAATGGAATAGATAGATACCAAAATTTTGAGCTTATGGATAAAGAAAGTCCCAAAGAATATACTTGTGTAAAGGTAATTGAAGATTTTTATAAGAAATGCATATAAAAGTGGGATAGTCCTTTGGATTTGATGAATATAACCGAGTTTGAGGTGTCACATTAATGAAAATGTTGACTTCGTGGTGATAACAAGAGCTAACTAAGCATGATGGTAATAGGAGTTTGTGATGGATTGCGATTGAGACTAAATCATAAAATAAGAATTGAGGGTTAAACGAGTTTTTATGGTAATAACGACTTGCGAGCATCTAAGGTTGTGGTTTTTCACTATTTGATGAACAATGTAGTTGTATGAAAAGTTGTATGATGTGTTGAAAATTTTGCTTGAATAGAATTGAAAGAAGCTAGAGTCATAAATGGAAAAGAATTAGTGGGAAGTATTTTAGTCATTGGAAAGAGACAATCGAGAAAAAGGATATTTACTATAATTGTAAAGGACAAAGATATATCTTTAGAGAGTTGAGAATTTAGTTCAAGGATACGCGATTTCATCTGTTTCATTTTGATTATGGTAATAGTGTCATACGTTCATTAGATTGATAAAAAAAATATAGATATTGGGTAAGAATTTAGAAAGAATCCTACACAGTTCGACTCGAGTGTGGTGATAAGTTCTTTTATAGTTTCGAATTTGGTAACGGGTACCATTGGATTTTTAAGCAAAGGATATTATAAGGTCGCTAGAGAGGCGATATATGGTAAGCTATGATACATAAATTTATAAAAATTTCAGATGTGAACTAATATTGATAGACAATGGAATTGTATTACATGGTTGGGATCAAAAGAATAAATATAAGAAAAAAATAATCAAGTTTTTATTGTAAGTGTAGATTCTGGCAGTGTTTTTTTTTCAAGGTATGGATTGATAAGGTAAGAAGTGATCGATCACATTGGGTATGAAGCATTGAGATAGACTTAAAAATAATTTGAGTAGTAAATTTGGTTACTTTTGATTGTTATACATAAATGGGATTTCATGTAATGTTTTTATTTCAAGGATAAGATAAAAATACCTAGGTTGTTGGTCAAAGGATAAGATTGGTAAGCAAGTCAGCGAAGAGAAAAAGTGTTTGGTGTATTGAAGAGTTCAAGGTATTTAAAAATTGTATCATCGAAAGAATTTAGAAGATGTGAAGGAATAAGAATACTCTTGGTTCTGAGTTAAAGGGTCCATGAATGGACATATATAGTTCTAATATGACTATGATTGTGAATCAATTCGGTATAGACTTACTAGGAATTTATCAGCAATTTTTATGAAGATTGAGTGTTGATTTGGGTAAAACCCGTGAGATGTGTAAGAGTATGTGTTGTTATGTGGAGCTAAACGGTTCAGATTTTGTTAAGTGATTTATGGATACGTAATAGTATGGACATACAATTATACATGGTCATTGATGAATTTTTTTTTTTTTTGGAATCACTTGTTGTGATGTGTTACATAGATACGTGATGATAAATAGAGATTATGTGCCCATAGTATATAGAATAATTGGGGAGACCTAATATTTCTCTAAGTATTGGCATGAGGTATGTGATGATTAGGAATGACAATCTAAGCATGGTATGTGAAAGTTGTGTGGAGTTGACTTCGGGTGTGATTTAATAGTTTGATATCAATGGAAAGGTACTATCATATTTGAAACTAGTGTTATCAATTTTTTTTATTTTTTTTTTGTAGGACTCGTACTTGCCATGGAATGCTTAAAAAGAAAGAGAGGTAGCCATAGTTTGAAATTTTTGGAGGAAATAATGTGTTTGTTAAGAAGATTTCAATACTAGGGACGATTTGAGAATAAGATAAATGGTTGGTGCGACTATGAAGTTCTTTTAGAATTAAAAGTGTTGACCTTAGTGAAGTATTGTAAAGAGCAGTTGTGGTTTGATAAAACAAGTATGTGAGAAATTATAATCGAGACTAAATTGGTGATTGTGGGTAACTAGAAAATTAAAGAGATAGAGTCAAATAAATGCAAATGTTTGATATGGGCACTATGAAAAGAAGTATCTAGTCTTATTCGAATCTGATGTTATAAATTCTTATATGACCATCTACTTCGTATTGGATATGGTTTAGAGTGTGATTTGCTACCTATACACATACATGTTTTCATATTTACGGGTGAATTTCTAGTGGTGGATCGGGTGTACCGATCTTGTGATTGTTCTCATGGTAGAGTGCCATCCTTGGGCAGACTTGATCATTTCAGTCATGGCATATTTGGTGTTGTATGAGAAAGTAGAAGAATACTATTGGTTCTACATGCACGCCATTGCGTATGAATTTTTTTTATTTTTTTTTTTATAGAGGAGCTTACATGAAGAGTTACAGTTATCTGACAGTGTTGTTAATGGTTTTGCATCCTAGAGTGTACCACTTGTTGGGTGCTTAATTTATCTTGTTCTTATTTGATGGATACCCGAAGTCTAAAGATCAGATTTTTATAACTTAAACTTGTAAAAAGATTGTGTTCTGAAAAGCGAATCGTTATAAGATGTGTGATGGTTTGTGCACTAAGAGTATGTGATGATTGGTTCAGGTTCACTTCTAGTTGTAGCTAGTATCAATAGAACGTTATCATTGCTATTTGAGAAAGGATTTGTCATGATATTTGTGTTATGGTCCAAGGGGTTTCAGTTTAGATTCGGTTCATGGGTTAGTAAGTACCTTGACAATCACTTCTGATATGTAGATCTGTCAAATTCTCTATGGTTCAGTTCCTGGTAGTTAGTCTTGATAGAATGGTGTTAAAGATAAGAATTCATGGAGAGATGAACAACGACTCTGGAAGATCATGTATTAGATTTTTGATAACGTCAATAATTCTTCCTTCTCCTATTTTATGTTCGAGGACGAACATGATTTTTAGTGGTGGATAATGTAACGAACCTCTTAGTCGTTTTAGAAATTCCAACTATTATTTTTATATTAACGTTTTAGTAGATTTTATAAATAATTTATTGACTTATAAAAATAAGAGACATGATTTTCATATTTAATAAAGGATTATTTTGTAGCTAATAATAATAGAAAAGAAAACATAAATAATTAAATAAAAGAAATAAGGGTCAAAAGCCCTAACTGAAACTTGAAATAGCTGCTGGCCAAAAAAAAAAAAAGAGAGAAGAAGATGAAGAACGAACGGAACGAAGGAATGATGGGAGCAGGCCGTACTCCATCCGGTAAAATTTTAATACAACTAATTCCTATATTGGTGATGTCGTATTTTAATTATTATTAATACAATGTTAGATGTGAAAGAAAGTAAAACAATTGGATAGGAAAAATAAATAAATAATGGAAAACACCGTCGAAGTAATAGCAGTAGCTATTATTGTAGTTTTGGGGTTAAAAAAAATTATAATATAGATAAGTTTATGCCTAATCAGTATCCATTGATGGCCTAATTGTCCAATAATGGCCTAATTATTGGACAATGATGGTGCAGCTAGTAATTAGGTGTATTACTGCTTATAATTAAAACAAAGAAATATGTTAGTTTGGAAAAAAATTGGTTCCACGTACGCGACTAATATTTGGTATTACTTGATTATTTATTTATAATATTATGATTCAAGTATTTCTATATATAAAAGTATATAATTAAATAGTGGGTGTATGATGGTATATGAAGATCATTAATGCTAAACCCTAGGCTTGAAATTTGAAAAAAAGAACTTGAAGGAGTTGAAATATTATTCGACATCAAGATTAGGAACTTGATTATAATGTTGGGTCTAAGCTAGACATATAGCATATGGGTGTTTTTTTGTTTGCAATCTTATGGTGATTACACATTTGAATAGATTGCATTTTTATGGAAGTCTAAAGAAAAGGCAAGGCTCAAGTCCTGGAGTGATGTTCGACTACTTGAGGCAAGTGGATTTCTAAACCCTTTCTAAGTGTATGAAATATGTGTATTTCCTTATGGTATATGTTTTGGAGTAATGAGATTTGGTAATGAGATTGACTTGTCCACATTGATTAATACTAACAATGAAACAAAGGGTAATAAGAGGCAATGTGAATAATTAATTTTGTGTGATGTGTTCATAATGAAGAATGGTTTGAAAGGCTTGTTGAGTCATTGTTGCTGCTGTTGTGAATTGTGCAGTGTTATGAATGTGTTCATAATGAAGAATGGTTTGAAGGTCTTGTTGAGTCATTGTTGATGTTGTTGTAAATTGTGCAGTGTTATGAAAATGGGCATATCCTCTTTATTTGTATGAACATGTCATTTGCATTATTTTGAGACATGGTTGTAAAAAGTGTTATGTGCATTGAGAAAGAATGAGAATTTAAAGAGGATGAACCATTTCGAGGGACGTATCGCGCCCCGCGATGGATACTATATTTCGAGGGACGTATCGCGCGCCGCGACGGTTACTATATCGAGGGTCGTGTCGTGCGCCGCGACAGATGCATGGACAGATATGTCCCCCATGGGTCCCGGACTGAGAGACAGCGGGTGTGTGTCACTAGGTCAGACATGCATCATTATACTTGACATTGCATTCCATTGCATTGCACATACTTATCATTAGTGAATTTGATATCGTGTTTTTTTGATCTTCTGATTGCCTTTCTGTGGAACTTGTGATTGATCAAAATTGAGCTTGTTATTGCGGATATGTAGTTTGTTGAAGTATTGTTATTGCGGATATATAGTTTATTGAAGTATTGTTATTGAGGATATGTAATTTGTTAAAGTGTTATTGTTGAGGATATGTAATTTGTCTAACTGTTGTTATTGAGCTATGTGCTATGTAAACTGTGAGCTGTTAGGTTGGGTTGATTTTAATGCAGGTTGTAGTTGTGGAGGTTCGGTTGGGGGTGGTAGGAGTACCCGTATTTCATCCCCTTAGCTTGTGTTTAGAGGTTTACTTGCTGAGTACCGTGTGGTTTGGTACTCACCCCTTGCTTCTACAAATTTTTTTGTAGGTTACTAGCCTGGATTTTTGTTGTACTTGTCATTCTCTTATATTCTGAAGCTTTTTGGAGATTTGTGAGGTAGCTGTTTCCATCTCAGCAGACTTTCTTCTCCATAATTATGATCTTGTTCTATTCTAGAAACAAGTTCATTTGAGACTTGAGTTTTTCTTTTGAATCAATTGTAATACTTTAGAGGCTTGTACACGTGACTACCAGGTTTTGGGGGTATAATGTAAGTTGATAGTAAATTTTCCGCATTTTTATTATAATGGTTGAGTTTTAGGCTGACTTGTCTTGATGGGATAAGACGAGTGCCATCACGCCCATTTTTGGGTCGTGACAAAGAAGTAGTTTAGGGGAGTAAACAAAGATGAGGCACTGTTAGGATAACTAATCAAAGAAGAAAGTTGTAGTAGTGACCAGACGACATGATTATTAAACCATTATTATTACATAGTAAATAAGTATAATCTATTAAGAGGTTAGAAGGAATAAAATTTTAGCGAAAATATGACAAAATGAAATCCTTTTTATTAGAAGATGATGTTAATTACAAGATATTAATATTTTATATATTAAAAAGTCTTAATACCGATACAAAAAGGAAAATTTATGAAAATTATTGATGTATAAGATAATAGAAGAGACAACACAAGGTTGGGCAGAATTAATTATACCAGATGATTTTGACATACATTTTATATGATGATATAGAATTATTCATAGATCAGTTACCAATTTAAAGTTGAAGCGGAATTAAGAGTGAGAGAGAGATGTAGAGGAAAGGGATGATTTTATTATGGGGGAAAGCCCTCTATTTATATAAGAAAACTCAACACTTTGGCCAAATGGCCGACACTCCTTTACATACAACACTTTACACCTGGCCTATTTATATTCGGCCGACACAAGAAAACAAAATACTTTTACACATAATTGGCCTTTATTTTTTATATGGCCGAGATACTATTTACAACTTTACTTCTTTGTGTACAGGCCTTTGCTTTTTTAAATATGGCCGATACTACTATTCATACTTTACAAACACTACTATTCATACTTTACATATGTCTTTATTCTAGCTGGACTTCATCTTCTCCGTCGCCTTTTGTACATAAATGATCTGGATACTTTTGTCCAATTAGTTTGCAGTATCTGGTCATCAAGTTTGGGGGAATGAAATTTTTCCTGATAGCTCTTGCTGTAGGTGTTTGTTCTGGCTTCAGCAGACTTAATATCCATTGTCGTACTTCTTCCATATCTACTGCTCTTATATCGCTACAATTGGAGTATATCATTATTTGATCTCTGTTGTAATAACTCCAATTTGCATTTTCATTTAGGTAGTTGTTTGATAACTCATTTAATATCGTAGCTATCCCAATATTCTTTTGTTTGCATAAAAATCTGGGATATCCACCTTCTGTATCTCTTCTTGTATATCTATTTTTTCTGGTATTATCATATCTCTAGTTAAGCCTATCTAAATAACTTATATTGTAGGTTTAATTTCTTCATATAGTACTTCTGTTGTTGCCGAGTAGAACTTTATATAAAATAAAGTTTCTTTAGTTATTCTTTTATATTGCAGAAATGCCTTATGTAGCTCAGGTATTTTAGCTACTTCGTCTCCAGTTATAGTATATATTGTGCTTATTAGCCCGTAATTGTAGCAAGTTGCTACTAGATTTAGATTTGTTCCTGGTTGTGCTATTAGTTTGTTGTATCCTTGTAGGTATTGGGTTATATAATTTTCGTTTGGATTTTTGGTATCTTTTGTTCTAGGGTTTAGGTTTAAAAAAGTTTTTATCTTGTATATATTTTCTATATACATTCTGGTAATGTGGTTGTATGTTTGTTTTTGTGAATATAGACTGGCTTTGTAAGTATTTATTTGTGGGGGTACGAATATATCTTTTTGGGTATTTTGTGGAGAGTATGGTTTAGAGAATAGTTTGCTCATATTTGTGGTTGAATATTTCATCTTACCTTCTTCTTTTTTTTGTAGATGTTCCTCTTGCAGATGTGCTTCCTGTAGATGTGCTTCCTGTAGCTGTATATATTGTTTTGTTATGGGTTTTTAGGTGTTTCCCAACATCACCTTCTAGCTCCGCATTTTTTAAGTCATGCTGCTGACTTAGCTCCGCATTTTTAAGTCATGTTGCTGACTTTTAACTGTTTCTTTTAATACTTGTACTTCGTTTTCTATCTTCTCCATCTTTTGACAAAGGTTTGTCGTCATAGGTAGTATTTTATCCATTGTATCTTTTTCTAGAGAGATAGGCTGCAATAAGATTTTTATCAGTCTTAATTACTTCAATTGTAAATGTAAAATTTAGTATATTTAATACCAATCTTCTTATTTCTTTAGTTGTAACTGAATCTTGTAATTTTCCAGTAATCCACCATTTAACTTGTGTATTATCTGTTCTCACAATAAATTCATTGTAAACTATATATGCTTCAAACGCTAATAAACATTTATATAATGCAAATAATTCTTTCATGTATATTTTCCATTTTAGTTGTGCTTCTGTATATGATCCTGAGTACTATCTACAATGATGTTCAGTTTGTTCATTATCATATTTGTACTTTAAAACTCCTCCATAACTATAATTACTTGAGTCTGTTTCTAATATATATATAAATGGTTTTTCTTCATCAGGAAAATATAGTTTTGGTAATTTTTTTGCATATATTCTTGATACGTCTTATATGATCTTTATCTTTATTATCAAAAAATAACATTCAACATCTTTCCTAAGTTTTTTATGTAATGGTTTTAGGTATTCTGCTAACTTTGGTATATATTCTCTTACTTGATTTACTATTCCTAAAAATGATTGTAATTTCTTTTTTGTATCTATATTTTCATCACTATTAACAATTTTTTGTACTATATGTGTTTGCATTTTTATTCTATTTTTATCTATTTGTATTCCTAGAAATTCTATCTGTGATTTCATAATTTCTGCTTTCTTTTTACTTAAGCTTATACCAAAATGTTTAATTATATGCATAATTTTTCTAAAAATCTAATATATTCATCTTGTGTTTTTGAATATAATAATATATCATCTATATAAACAATGCAATTTTTTTATTGATTAAAATAATTGTCCATAAAATGTTGGTATCTACATGGTGCATTTTTATATCCAAATGGTAGAACATTCCATTCATAAAATCCTTGTGGTACGGTAAATGTTGTTAATTGTTTAGATTCTTCTTCTAGTTTCAAGTGATAAAATCCTGATTTACAATCAAATTTACTGAAATAATTATATCCTTGTATTTTTCTTATTTTTAGTATCTTATTTGGTATTGGGTAATTATATGTTTTAGTTTTAGCATTCAGGTTGCGATAATCGATAACCATTCTACTTTTACCTCGTTTTTTTCACTATGTTTATTAACTATAAATGTTGGACTTGTATGTTACTATTGCTTTCTTGTATTTATTTATTCTTCAATAGTTCATTTATATGTATTTTGAATTCTTCTAAATCATCAAAAATATATTTTAATGGTTTTTGTGTTATTATACTATTTTCATCTATTAATTCAATTTTTACTTTCATCTAATGTTTTTCCCATCCTTGTAATGGATTTTCACTATATAATAATTCTAGTTGTTCGTTAATTATTTTAACTTTTTCTATTGTAAATATGATAATTTCTAACTGTGTTATTTGATTTTTATTTATATTTTCCATTTCTTGGTTTATCTTTTAACTTCCTTTTATCCATTCTATTGGTTTACGTTGTTTATTATTTACTCTTTTTGCTCTTATCTTATTTTCGCATGGTGTAGTAAACCACAAATGTGTTTTTTTTTATAATATGTGGGTAAAATCTTCTAGAAATGGCATTCCTAAAAACATATCTTTTGTTGTAAATTTAAAATTATATATTTCTTCTATTGTTAGTATTTTATCCCATATTTTTATTTTTATATTTTTTGCTTTATATGTAATCATACTTCCTTCATTATTAAATCCTGTTACTGCCATAGGTGTTTTTAATTTCCCATTTATCTTCTGGCAAACAATTATATTTACATACATTTGTTTCTGCTCCTGTATCTATCATAGGGGTATAATATCTTTGTGGTATCCTTCTACTATAATTTTTGCAGGTATATATATTATCATCTTTCATTTTGTTCTTTTGATAATTATTTTCTTATTTTGACAAGTTATTGTTAATTGTTCGTTTTCTATATTATATGGTTTAATTTTTTCTAACCTTTTTTTTCCTAAAGTAATATTCTGGTTTCCTTGATAAATTTTAAATGGTATTATTAACAGTATTCCTCCTATAATTATTTCTTTTTCTATTATCTCTTCATTTGTAGTTACTATCTCACTAGGTAATCCAGGGCATAATTGTCCTGTTTTTATCATTTCTGTTTCTAATACTAATTCTCTTGTTATATAATTTTCTTCTTGTCATGTATTTATCAAGATTTTATATCTTCTTTGATCTATTATTCTTGTTATAAAATAATGGTATGGTGTTATTTCTTCCTTATCTAATAAATTTTGTGAGATTTCATAGTTCCTTTAAGATGTGCTCATTCTTGATGAGGTAGCCCTCGTTAATGTATTTGGTACACTTGAAGTACTCAATCTTTATTTTACAATTTCTAAGTCTTCTTCTATAACAATTTCTTTGTAACTATAGTCATTATTGTCTTTTACAGTAATTATTTTTTCAAAATGATTTTCTATCTTTATTTTATCTATTTTATTTCTTGCTGTTACTTTATGTTTTGTTATTAATATATATAAAGTTTTACATCTTGCTGTAAATATTTTACTGCCAGGTGCTAGTTCTATTCCATACATTTTCCAATATAAAACTAATGATTTATCTATATTTCTATCTGTTAATGCTACAGAGTAGTTGGCGCTAATTATGAATTTAAATTTTTGGTATATTAAATTTCCTTTTAATGCACTGATTACGCTTTTTTCTATAGGGTGTATAATTCTATCATCTGCTAAATATATTTCAATGGGGGTATCTATTCCTTCTCTAAAACAAGGTTTTATTAATATTTCTGTTCCTCCTAAATGTATTATGATTTATAATTTATATCATGTTGTAACTTGTATTCAAGGCAATTTATTTGTATTTCTAGCATAAATATAACTTTTTTTTGTAAATTTAAAGTGGAAGCGGAATTAACAGTGAGAGAGAGATGTAGAGGGAATGGATGATTTTATTATGAGGGAAAACCCTCTATTTATACAAGAAACCTCAACACCTAGGCCAAATGGCCGACATTCCTTTATATACAACACTTTACACCTGGCCTATTTATATTCGACCGACACAAGAAAATAAAATACTTTTACACATAATTGACCTTTATTTTTTATATGGCTGACATACCATTTACAACTTTACTTCTTTATACAATGGCCTTTGCTTTTTTAAATATGGCCGACACTACTATTCATACTTTACGTACACCACTATTCATACTTTACATATGTCTTCATTCAAGCTGGACTTCAGGAATATAGTTATCTTCTGCGTCGCATTTTGTACATAGATGATCTGGATACTTTTGTCCAATTAGTTTGCAGTATCTGGTCATCAAGTTTGGAGAAATGAAATTTTTCCTGATAGCTTTTGTTGTAGGTGTTTTTTCTGGCTTCAGCATACTTAATATCCATTGTCGTACTTCTTGCATATCTGCTGCTCTTATATCTCTACAATTGGAGTATATCATTGTTTGATCTCTGTTGTAATAACTCAAAATTGCATTTTCATTTAGGTTGTTGTTTGATAACTCATTTAATATGGTTGCTATCCCAATATTTATTTTGTTTGCATAAAAATCTGGGATATCCACCTTCTGTATCTCTTCTAGTATATCTGTTTTTTCTGGAATTATCATATCTCTAGTTAAACCTATCTTAATAACTTGTATTGTAGGTTTAATTTCTTCATATAGTACTTCTGTTGTTGCTGTGTAGAACTTTATATAAAATAAAGTTCCTTTAGTTATTCTTTTATATTGCAGAAATGCCTTATATAGCTCAGGTATTTTAGCTACTTCGTCTCCGGTTATAGTATAAACTGTGCTTATTAGCCCGTAATTGTCGCAAGTTGCTACTAGATTTTGATTTGTTCCTGATTGTGCTATTAGTTTGTTGTATCATTGTAGGTATTGGGTGATATCATTTTCGTTCTGATTTTTGGTATCTTTTTCTCTAGGGTTTAGGTTTAAAAAAGTTTGTATCTTGTATATATTTTCTATATACATTCTGGTAATGTGGTTATATGTTTGTTTTTGTGAATCTAGACTGGCTTTGTAAGTATTTATTTGTGGGGGTATGAATATATCTTTTTGGGTATTTTGTGGAGAGTATGGTTTAGAGAATAGTTTGTTCATATTTGTCTTTGAATATTTTATCTTACCTTCTTCTTTTTTTTTAGATGTTCCTCCTGCAGATGTGCTTCCTGTAGATGTGCTTCCTGCAGCTGTATATATGGTTTTGTTATGGGTTTTTAGTTGTTTCCCAACATCACCTAATAGCTCCGCATTTTTTAAGTCATGCTGTTGACTTAGCTCCGCATTTTTTAAGTCATGCTGCTGACTTTTAACTGTTTCTTTTAATACTTGTACTTCGTTTTCTATCTTCTCCATCTTTTGACAAAGGTTTGTCATCATAGCTAGTATTTTCTCCATTGTATCTTTTTCTGGAGAGATAGTCTGCAATAAGGTTTTATTAGTCTTAATTACTTCAATTGTAAATGTAAAATTTAGTATATTAATATCAATCTTCTTATTTCTTTAGTTGTAATTGAATCTTGAAATTTACCGGTAATCCATCATTTAACTTGTGTATTATCTGTTCTCACAATAAATGTCACGACCCAAAAATGGGCGTGATGGCACTCGTCTTATCCCACCAAGACAAGTAAGCCTAAAACTCAACTATTACAATAAAAATGCGGAAAATTTACTATCAACTTACATTATTCCCCAAAACCTGGTTGTCACGTGTACAAGCCTCTAAAGTATTTGTAACGACCTGTTTAGTCGTTTTAGAGCAGCAGAACAAATTCTTGAAAAACTGGCCAAAACCACGGACACTGCGACGGACCGTCACAGGCACGACGGCCCATCGAGGAGGTTCCGTTCCACGACACTTAGAATTCTGAAATTGGGTACTGAAAATCGACTCTCACGAACCGTGCGAAATGGCGAGCGGACCGTCACATCCACGACGAACCGTCGTGAGTACCGTTGCAAAACACTTCAACTTTTGAGAATTTGGTACAAGCGACTCTCGACCGTCATGGCGGAGGGGCGAGACGGACCGTCCGCAGGGTGACGGGCCGTCATGAACCACCTAAAAGCGGGAGGAAGCGGCGGCCATCGTGACGGACCGTCGCGAGTACGACTGACCCGTCACAGGCTGCACAATCCCGGGCAGTTTAGGATTTCTCCCCACGTTTTAAGGGTCGTTTTTGACTATTCTTTCCTTAATTATAAAGATTGAGGGTTTATATTAATAAGTCTAATTACTTAGGGGTTAAAAGAGGTAACCTTAAGTTAATTAGGGGGTTTTATTGTCCTCTTTTATTCTTAATTATACAATAATTAGGGTAAAGGAAAGAGGGTTTGAATAAAACAAAGAGAAAGAACAAGAGAGAAAAGGGAGAAACGAATTGAGAGAGAGCAGCCGATCAAAGGGAAAAAGGGTGTCAACGCTTGGAATTCTTGCTTGTTGATTTCAATTCTTCGGTGGAGGAAGGTTATGGTTTATGTTCACGATATTCGTAGTGAACTCTTAATAGTGAATATTATGTGTTGATATTATTGTAAACCCTACTATGTGCTTAAGTTGTATGCTTGCATGAATATGAATGTGAAATTGTGATGAATTAACAAAGCATGATGAAGCTATTGAATCCCAAATCTTGAAAGAACCCTAATTCGCTTGATATATTATATAATGAGAATGATGATGCCTTAGTATGAAAGAAGGCTTGATATATTATATAATGAGAATGATGATGCCTTAGTATGAAAGAAGGCTTGATATATTATATAATGAGAATGATGATGCCTTAGTGTAAAAGAAGGCTTGATGAATTAGGGGATCGGGTGCCACGTTCGGTACCAGGATAGAGCGAATATGAGGATCGGAGTGTCCCGTTCCGCCACCAGGATAGAATATGGATCGGGTGCCACGTTCCGGTACCAGGATAGAATGAATATGAGGATCGGAGTGTCACGTTCCGACACCAGGATAGAATATGGATCGGGTGCCACGTTCCTACCAGGATAGAATGAATATGAGGATCGGGTGCCACGTTCGGTACCAGGATAGAATGAATATGAGGATCGGAGTGTCACGTTCCGACACCAGGATAGAATATGGATCGGGTGCCACGTTCGGTACCAGGATAGTATATGAGGATCGGAGTGCCACGTTAGGCACCAGGATAGAAACAGAGGAGCGGAGTGTCACGCATCGACACAAGAGGAAGAAAGATAATGAATCTTGAAAGATAATGAATGTACTCAATCTAATGAACTTAATTCCCAAATGAGTATGGTATTGAGGCTTGAGTCCTCATGTGTGAACTTCGGTTGTAATCATTGATGAACTCATGTTGTTATTGCTACATGTTGAGTATTGTAGTTGATTTGCATTATTATTGATATATACTGTTCCCTATTTTGAGTTAGCCGATGATATCTACTCAGTACGTGTGGTTGTACTGACCCCCTACTTTTATGTTTTTCTTCTTTGTTATTTGTGTAATGCAGCAAACGTTCCGTCAACTTCAACTCAACAGTAGATCTAGCCAGTCTTCACTTCATCGGAAATTCAGGGTGAGCTAATGCGTCTAGCTTGGGCTGGGTCTTCTTCTTCAAGTCTTGATGCCTTGAACTTCCGGCATGGACTAGCTAGTATTTGTTTTAGCTTCTTAGACATTCCTAGTTTAGTAATTTGAGATAGATGTTCTTGTGATGATGACTTCCAGATTTTGGGGATATTAATAATAGTTTTGAATTGTTTTATTAATGAGTTAAGTCTTCCGCATTATTTTCTGTTGTTATATATTGAAATGTTAAGGGTTAAATGGGTTGGTTCGCTCACATAGGAGGGTAAAATGTGGGTGCCAGTCGCGGCCCCGATTTGGGTCGTGACAAACTTGGTATCAGAGCATTAGGTTCGTTGGTCTCATCACACAAGAACAGGTCTAGTAGAGTCTTAAGGAACGGTAGGGGGACGCCTTTACTTTTCCTTGAGAGGCTACAAGACTTTAGGAAAATTTCACTCTTTCATTCTTTCTTTCGTGCTACTACTTGAGTCCAATTGGTATCTAGGCGATCTGGTGGTATCTGCCCATCTTCACTCTATTTCGCAGATGGTTAGAACTAGAGCCACGACCGCGCCAACAACAACACCGGCAAGACAAGAAACGTCTGAGCCAGCCACTGGGGCTGTGGCTCGAGGGAGAACAACGGCAAGAGGCCGTGGTAGAGGTCGTGGGAGGACGTCCTCTAGAGGAAGAGGACGAGCACCTAGCCCATCTGATACTAGGGCGGTGACTCCTCCACCGAGCGAAGAGGTGATAAGAGAAGGGGAGGATGGGGTGAATGAGCAAGTGCAGAATGAGGAAATGCCACCTCAACCTACCCAGAGATGATCAATCAGGTTCTCGCTTATCTTAGCGGGTTATCGATCCGCGGTCGAGCACCTCCAGGGGTTTCTGCACCAACACCTCCGGTTTGAGGAGTGCGACATGCGGCTACTATGGCTCTCGCATGGATGCACCATTGGGCATGGGCACATTTCCACGTCGACTCATCGGGCCTATTATGACAAGCGATCAACATGAACTTTTGATAAGTTCTTGGCCCGAAACCTCCAGTCTTTAAGGGTGCGTAATCGAGAGGATGCCTACGATTTTACGGTTGATTGTCATGAGCTACTACACAAGATGGGCATAGTAGAGAGGTTTGGTGTCGAGTTCGTGAGCTATCGGTTTCAAGGAACGCCAAAATGTGGTGGCGTTCACATGTTGAGTGTCAACCAACGGAGGCACCACCTATGACTTGGGAATCATTCTCGAGTTTGTTCATGGAAAAGTATATCCCCCGGACCTTGAGGGATAGGAAGAGGGATGAGTTCTTGAGTCTGGAGCAAGGTAGAATGACGGTTAATGCATACGAGGCTAAATTTCGCGCACTATCCAGATACGCCACCCAACTCTGTTTCAGTCCACAAGAACGGATCCGCCGTTTTGTGAAGGGGTTGAGGCGAGTGCGGATTTCACCTTGCGGATAGCGGCAACGGCAACATCCTTCCAAGAGGTGGTAGACTTTGTGATAGAGGTTGAAGGAGTGAAACCGGATGACTTCACCACCACGTCTACATCGAAGAGGTTTGAAGGGGGTGAGTTTAATGGTTCTTATTCTAGAGGATGTAACTCAGGAGGTCACTCCAATCGACCAATCTGTCTTCACTCTGATGTAGTTGGGAGTCCACCTCGAACGGTCAACACTTCTCCGAGAGGCCGATCGCGTGAACCCAGAGAATGTTATGGGTGTGGAGAGATTGGACACATTAAGAGGTATTGTCCAAAACCAGAGTTCTGAGAACCCCACTGGCTAGAGGTAGGGGTGGTAATGGTAGAGGTCGTTATTCTGGAGGGCGTGGTGGCCGAGGTAATGGTGGTCACCAAAACGGCCGAGGAGATGGGCAAACTGGAGCCACTACTACGCAACATGGTAGGGGCAACGGACAGACGAGTAATGGGGCCCATTGTTACGCTTTCCCTGGGCGGTCTGAAGCGGAGGCATCTGATGCTGTTATCACAGGTAATCTTTTGGTTTGTGATTGCATGGCATCTATATTATTTGACCCTGGCTCCACGTTTTCATATGTATCTTCATCATTTGCTAATGGTCTAAATCTACATTGTGAATTACTTGATATGCCTATTCGTGTTTCTACTCCGGTGGGTAGTCTGGTAGTTGAAAAAGTGTATAGGTCTTGTTTGGTGAATTTTGTGGGGAGCAACACTTATGTAGATTTGGTTATCTTAGAAATGGGTGACTTTGATGTAATGCAGGTATGACTTGGCTTTCTCGAATTTTGCGATCTTGGATTGTAACTCTAAAGCGTGGCGTTAGTCAAGCCTGGGCGAGATCCGTTAGTGTGGGAGGCGACTACACTTCCAATCCGGTGCGTATTATCTCCTTTCTTGGTGCTCGAGAAGATGGTTAGTAAGGGTTGTTTAGCTTTCTTAGCACATCTTAGGGATGACACCATCCAAGTACCCCCAATCGAATCGGTTTGGTAGTTCGAGAATTTTTGGATGTGTTCCTGCAGATCTTCCTGGTATGCCACGGATAGGGATATTGACTTTTGTATCGATCTTGAAAGGCACACGCCCCATTTCTATACCCCGTATAGAATGGCTCCCTAATTAAGAGAGTTAAAGGCTCAACTTCAAGAGTTGTTGAGCAAGGGCTTCATTAGACCAAGTGCATCTCCTTGGGGTGCTCGGTCTTGTTTGTGAAGAAGAAGGATGGGAGTTTTAGGATGTGCATAGACTACGGACAACTAAACAAGGTAACTATAAAGAACAAGTATCCTCTTCCTCGCATTGATGACTTGTTCGATCGATTACAAGGTGCTTGTGTCTTCTCTAAGATTGACTTGAGATCCGGTTATCATCAATTGAAAATACAGGCTGACGGACGTGCCAAAGACTGCTCGAACTAGATATGGGCATTATGAATTCGTAGTGATGTCTTTTGGTCTTACGAACGCCCATTTGCGTTCATGAGCTTGATGAGCGGGATTTTTAAGCCATATTTGGACCTCTTCGTGTCGTATTTATTGATGATATATTGGTATACTCGAAGAGCAAGAAGGAACATGAGGAACATTTGAGAATAGTATTGGAAATGTTGAGGGAGAAAAAGCTTTACGCCAAATTCTCTAAGTGTGAGTTTTGGCTAGATGCGGTGTCCTTCTTGGGGCACGTAGTTTCTAAGGATGGAGTGATGGTAGATCCATCTAAGATTGAGACAGTGAAGAATTGGGTAAGACCCACTAATGTATCAGAAATAAGGAGCTTTGTTGGGTTAGCTAGCTACTACCGCAGATTTGTCAAGGGATTCTCTTCTATTGCTTCCCAATTGACAAACTTGACTAAACAGAATGTTCCATTTGTATGGTCAGATGAATGTGAGGAAAGCTTTCAGAAGCTTAAGACTTTGTTGACTACCGCACCAATTCTTACTTTGCCAGTAGAGGGTAAAAACTTCATTGTTTATTGTGATGCATCCTATGCAGGTTGGAGTGCGGTGCTAATGCAAGAGAAGAGTGTAATTGCCTATGCTTCAAGGCAATTAAAGGTGCATGAACGTAACTACCCAACTCATGATTTGGAATTGGCCGCGGTAGTGTTTGCATTAAAGCAATGGAGACACTATTTATATGGGGTTAAGTGTGAGGTTTACACGGATCATCGTAGCCTTCAGTATGTCTTTACTCAGAAAGATTTGAACTTAAGACAGAGGAGATGGATGGAGTTACTAAAGGACTACGATATCACTATCTTGTATCATCCGGGAAAAGCGAATGTTGTAGCGGATGCTTTGAGTAGAAAGGCGGGAAGCATGGGAAGTCTAGCTCATTTGCAAGCTTCTAGGCGCCCATTGGCTAGAGAAGTGCAGATTTTGGCTAACGATTTGATGAGGTTAGAAGTAAATGAGAAGGGAGGATTGTTAGCTAGTGTGGAGTCAAGATCTTCTTTTCTTGACAAAATTAAGGGAAAACAGTTTGATGATGAGAAACTAAGGCGAATCCGAGACAAAGTGTTGCAAGGAGAGGCTAAAGAAACAACAATTGATGAGGAAGGTGTTTTGAGGATTAAGGGAAGGGTATGTGTACCCCGAGTTGATGAATTGATCAACACTATTCTGGCAGAAGCTCATAGCTCAAGGTATTCTATACATCCGGGTGCAACCAAGATGTATCGTGACCTAAAGCAACACTTTTGGTGGAGTAGAATGAAGCGTGATATTGTTGACTTTATTGCCAAGTGTCCAAACTGTCAACAAGTGAAATATGAACACCAAAGGCCCGGAGGAACACTTCAGAGAATGCCCATTTCTGAATGGAAGTGGGAGAGAATCGCAATGGACTTCGTGGTTGGTCTTCCAAAGACATTGGGTAAGTATGACTCCATTTGGGTAATTGTTGATAGGTTAACTAAATCTGCTCATTTCATTCCGGTAAAGGTGACTTACAATGCAGAGAAGTTAGCCAAGATCTATATCTCAGAAATTGTTCGATTGCATGGAGTTCCACTCTCCATCATATCGGATAGAGTCTGTGATTTACTTCTAAGTTTTGGAGGACATTACATGCTGAATTGGGTACTAGGTTGGACCTTAGTACTGCATTTCACCCTCAGACTGATGGTCAGTCTGAGCGAACGATTCAAGTCTTGGAGGATATGCTTCGCGCATGTGTGATAGAGTTTGGTGGCCATTGGGATAGCTTCCTACCCTTAGCGGAGTTTTCGTACAATAATAGCTATCACTCAAGCATTGATATGGCCCCATTTGAAGCATTGTATGGGAGGAGATGTAGGTCTCCCATTGGTTGGTTTGATGCCTTTGAAGTTAGACCTTGGGGAACTGATCTGTTGAGAGATTCTATGGAGAAGGTGAAAGCTATTCAAGAAAAGCTTCTAGCGGCGCAAAGTAGACAAAAGGAGTATGCAGACCGAAAGGTTAGAGACTTGGAGTTCATGGAGGGTGAACAAGTCTTGTTGAAGGTTTCACCTATGAAAGGGGTGATGCGGTTTGGCAAAAGAGGTAAGTTAAGTCCAAGGTATATTGGACCATTTGAAGTGCTTAAGCGAATAGGGGAGGTGGCTTATGAGTTAGCCTTGCCCCCGGGGCTGTCCGGAGTACATCCGGTATTCCATGTGTCCATGTTGAAGAGATACCATGGAGATGGAAACTACATCATCCGTTGGGATTCAGTTTTGTTGGATGAGAACTTGACTTATGAAGAGGAACCGGTTGCTATATTAGATAGAGAGGTTCGCAAGTTGAGGTCAAGAGAGATTGCATCCATCAAGGTGCAATGGAAGAATCGACCGGTTGAAGAGGCTACATCGGAGAAGGAGGCGGATATGCAAGAGAAATAACCACATCTGTTTCTGATTCAGTACTCCTCTTCGCCATCGCTTTTTCTTCTTTTGATCATTCGGGGACGAACGATGGGTAAATTGGTATCTATTGTAACGACTGTTTAGTCGTTTTAGAAGCAGAACAAATTACGGAAAAAGCGGCCAAAACCACGGACATCGCGACGGACCGTCACCAGGCACGACGGCCCATCGAGGAGGTTCCGTTCCACGACACTTAGAATTCGAAATTGGAGTGCGAAAAATCGACTCTCGAACTTCGTAGAACGAAATGGCAGAACGGACCGTCACATCCACGACGAACCGTCGTGAGTACCCGTTGCAAAACACTTCAACTTTTGAGAATTTAGTACAAGAAACGAGTCTCTGACCGTCATGACGGAGGGGCCAGGACGGACCGTCACAGGGGTGACGGGCCGTCGCAGACCACCTAAAAAACTGGGAGGAGGCGACGGCCATCGTGACGGACCGTCGCAGGCACGACGGCCCGTCACAGGCTGCACAATCCCAGGCAGTTTAGGATTTCGTCCCACGTTTTAAGGGTCGTTTTTGACTATTCTTTCCTTAATTATAAAGATTGAGGGTTTATATTAATAAGTCTAATTACTTAGGGGTTAAAAGAGGTAACCTTAAGTTAATTAGGGGATTTTATTGTCCTCTTTTATTCTTAATTATACAATAATTAGGGTAAAGGAAAGAGGGTTTGAATAAAACAAAGAGAAAGAACAAGAGAGAAAAGGGAGAAACGAATTGAGAGAGAGCAGCCGATCAAAGGGAAAAGGGTGTCAACGCTTGGAATTCTTGCTTGTTGATTTCAATTCTTCGGTGGAGGTAGGTTATGGTTTATGTTACGATATTCGTAGTGAACTCTTAATAGTGAATATTATGTGTTGATATTATTGTAAACCCTACTATGTGCTTAAGTTGTATGCTTGCATGAATATGAATGTGAAATTGTGATGAATTAACAAAGCATGATGAAGCTATTGAATCCCAAATCTTGAAAGAACCCTAATTCGCTTGATATATTATATAATGAGAATGATGATGCCTTAGTATGAAAGAAGGCTTGATATATTATATAATGAGAATGATGATGCCTTAGTATGAAAGAAGGCTTGATATATTATATAATGAGAATGATGATGCCTTAGTGTAAAAGAAGGCTTGATGAATTAGGGGATCGGGTGCCACGTTCCGGTACCAGGATAGAACGAATATGAGGATCGGAGTGTCACGTTCCGACACCAGGATAGAATATGGATCGGGTGCCACGTTCCGGTACCAGGATAGAATGAATATGAGGATCGGAGTGTCACGTTCCGACACCAGGATAGAATATGGATCGGGTGCCACGTTCCGGTACCAGGATAGAATGAATATGAGGATCGGGTGCCACGTTCCGGTACCAGGATAGAATGAATATGAGGATCGGAGTGTCACGTTCCGACACCAGGATAGAATATGGATCGGGTGCCACGTTCCGGTACCAGGATAGTATATGAGGATCGGAGTGCCACGTTCCGGCACCAGGATAGAAACAGAGGAGCGGAGTGTCACGTACCGACACAAGAGGAAGAAAGATAATGAATCTTGAAAGATAATGAATGTACTCAATCTAATGAACTTAATTCCCAAATGAGTATGGTATTGAGGCTTGAGTCCTCATGTGTGAACTCGGTTGTAATCATTGATGAACTCATGTTGTTATTGCTACATGTTGAGTATTGTAGTTGATTTGCATTATTATTGATATATCCGTTCCCTATTTTGAGTTAGCCGATGATATCTACTCGATGCGTGTGGTTGTATCGACCCTCTACTTTTATGTTTTTCTTCTTTGTTATTTGTGTAATGCGACAAGCGTTCCGTCAACTTCAACTCAACAGTAGATCTAGCAGTCTTCACTTCATCGGAAATTCGGGGTGAGCTAATGCGTCTAGCTTGGGTGGTCTTCTTCTTCAAGTCTTGATGCCTTGAACTTCGGCATGGACTAGCTAGTATTTGTTTTAGCTTCTTAGACATTCCTAGTTTAGTAATTTGAGATAGATGTTCTTGTGATGATGACTTCCAGATTTTGGGGATATTAATAATAGTTTTGAATTGTTTTATTAATGAGTTAAGTCTTCCGCATTATTTTCTGTTGTTATATATTGAAATGTTAAGGGTTAAATGGGTTGGTTCGCTCACATAGGAGGGTAAAATGTGGGTGCCAGTCGCGGCCCCGATTTGGGTCGTGACAGTATTAGAATTGATTCAAAAGAAAACTCAAGTGTCAAATGAACTTGTTTCTAGAATAGAACAAGATCATAATTAAGGAGAAGAAAGTCTGCTGCGATGGAAACAGCTACCTGACAAATCTCCAAGAAGCCTCGGAAAAGAAGAGAATATATCATAAAAGTCCGGGCTAGTAACCTACAAAAATTTGTAGAAGCAAGGGGTGAGTACCAAACCACACGGTACTCAGCAAGTAAACCTCTAAACACAAGCTAAGGGGATGAAATACGGGTAATCCTACCACCCCAACCGAACCTCCACAACTACAACCTGCATAAACATCAGCCCAACCTAACAACTCACAATTTACATAGAACGTAACTCAACAAAAACATTTAGACAAATTACATATCCTCCACAACAACACTTTAACAAATTATATATCCTCAACATCAACACTTAAACAAATTAGATATCCTCAATAGCAACACTTCCACAAATTTACATATCCTCAATAACACACATCAACAAATTACATATCCTCAACAACAACACTTCAACAAATTATATATCCTCAATAACAAGCTCAGTATTCAACAATCACAGTTCCGCAAAAAGGCAATCACTAGATCAGCAAAACACAATATCAAGTTCACTAATGATAAGTATGTGCAATGTAATGAAATGCAATGTCAAGTATAATGATGCATGTCTGACCTAGTGATACACACCCGCTGTCTCTCAGTCCGGGACCCATGGGGGACATATCTGTCCATGCATCTGTCGCGGCGCACGACACGACCCTCGATAATAGTAACCATCGCGGCGCGCGATACGTCCCTCGAAATATAGTATCCATCGCGGCGAGCGATACGTCCCTCGAAATATAGTATCCATCGCGGCGCGCGTCACGTCCTCGAAATGGTACATCCTCTTAAGTACCCATTCTTTCTCAATGCACATAACACTTGTCACAACAAATGCCTCAGAATAATGCAGATGACAAGTTCACACATATAATGAGGAGATGACCATTTTCATAAAATCACACAGTTCACAACCACACAAACATGAAGTTACATCAACAATGATTCAACAAGCCTTCAACCCTTTCTCAACACAACAGACATAAACAATTAATCACATTGCCTTTTGTAATCCCCATTCTTTTCATCATTAGAATTAATCAACGTGGACAAGTCAACCCATCACCAATCCCGTTACTCCCAACATATACCACAAGGAAATACACGCATTTCATACACTTAACAAGAGTTTAGAAATCCACTTGCCTCAAATAGTCGAACAATGACTCCAAAACTTGAGCCTTCCTCTTTTGGTTGACTTCCAAACCAATAAAATCTATTCAAATAAATAACCAGGATATGATTTCGAAACTAACAACATTCATATTGCTATATCTCTAGCTTACACCCAAAACTCATCCAAATTTATAATAAAATTTCTAAATCTTTATTCCAACCAATTGATCAAATCTCATATTTTCTGAATTTCAAGTTTAGGCTTAAATCTTAATTCTCCGAAAAACATAATTATAATGATTTTTATATATCATAATGCACCCACTATTTAACACATATCTCAATATATCAAAACTTGAATCCTAATATGATAATCAAATGAAAATAATTAAAGCCGAAACTAACTGCCCAACACATCAATGGCGGACTACAAAACTATTTGCTGAAACCACTTATTTTCAATGTTCAAATTCATATTTATCGTTCCACTATTAATAATCCTAATCTTGGAGTAATCATTGTCCAATGATTAGGACTAATCATTGTCCAATGATTGAACCATAATACTTATACACATTTATAACCCCAAGTTCACAAGTTCACATATTAATATAAATTATACACGTTTTAACCTAAAAATCTATTCCTAGTTACTCAAAAATTTGATAGAAAGGATAAGAATAATTACCTTGATATCTCGAGATAAAAATATCGTTGTTTCTCCTCCTTTTTCCTTTTCTTTTCTCCCTTTTTTTTCTTTTCTTTATCTGTGTTTTTTTTTTTTTTGTTCCAGATCGTTCCTTTCTTTCTGTTTCTTTAAGCCATGCGGCTTTTAAAGCCTAGGGCACTTTGCCCCATTTTTTTTTTTAATTATTTTATTAATTTATTTAATTAATTGCTTTTCCTTTTTTTTTTAAATTATATATGTATTAAAAGTAACACTTTCTAATAACCTATTTAAATATTTCAAACTTGGCCTATTGTTATTAAAAATAAATAAATTACCCGACATTAATTAATTTAGTTAAATGACAATTAAAAATTATCAAAAATGATCTTTTCGGATCCGGGTCATTACATTATCCACCACTAAAAATCATGTTCGTCCCCGAACATAAGGAAGAAGAAGAAAGAATAATTGACATTATCAAAAGCTTGAATTATGATCTACTAGTTGGTGTTCATATCTCCAAGTGAGCTCCTCCTTAAGACCATTCCATCAAGATAGAGTACTTAGAACTGAGCCTTTGAATCAAACTTTGGAAAATCTATAAATCAAGAGAGACTATCAAGCCACAATTAACTCATGAATCCAATTAAAACTAAAACCCATTGGACCTTAACACAACCACCATGATGAATTTTTTTTTCTGACATAACTAAGATAACCTTCTAAATCAATATGAATACTGAACAAAAAGTGAAGATGAACCCACTACCACACACTCTCAATGCACAAATTGTTACCGGTCTTATTATGATTCTCTTCTCACAACACAACCTCTCTACAACTTAAGTTATAATAAAAATTTAATCTTTAGACATCGGGTAGTCATCATGGAAAATCAAACTTATGCAACCCGAAGAAAAATAAGATTAAGTAAACACCCAACAAGCGATACACTTCAAATGTACAACCTCTAATATACTTCAACTATTCTAAACAACTCCGAATATTCCATAATTGAAATTATTAAGTCCGCCAAAGGATCCTACTCTGTCGAGAGGACATAAGAGGATCGGTACATCCGATCCACCACTAGGGGTTCACCCGTAGTTGTAGAAATACACATGAGTATATGTATTGAATCATACTCTAAACCATGTTTAAAATGAAGAAGGTAATCACATAAAGATGTATAGAACCAAGGTCGAATAAAACTAAATACTTCTTCCATAATATCCATATTGAATATTTCCATTCATCTTACTACATCCCTTAATTTTTAGCCATCCAAAACCAACCAGTCTGATATCTATTATAATCTTACACATATTCGACTTATCAAACTTCACATACTCTCACAAGACTCCACTAAAGCCAACACTCTTAATGCTAACAAACATCATAACAACACCATCCATTTACCTTACTCTCAAACCGCCACTAGTATCAGGTCTTCTTAGCGCACACATTATCGCCTCTAAAAAAATTTCAAATTATGGCGCTTTCTCTTTCCATTTAAGCATAGCATGATAGATATAAGTCACACCCAAAACCGATAACACTAATTTCAAATCTATATTTATCCATCAGGGTAAAATAATTAAGTCACACTTAATGTCAACTTCACCTAAACTTTCACATACCATTTTCAACCACCATCATTTACCTCATGCAATAACTCCAAGAAACCCTTGATCACTCCAATATTTATGTATACTATAATCTCATAACCTCTACTCACCATCAAATGCCTATGTAACACATTATAACAATCTATTTTGTCTCGTCAATAAAATTATTTTAATCCCCTCCAATCCTCATTAATCATGTAAAACTGTAGGTCCACACTATTTAACATCCATTTGTTACTTAATCACATTCTGAACAATCTAGCTCGACATAACCATGTATAATCTTCCTTACGTCATTTATTGTAACCCAATCAAAACTTAATATTTAGAAAAGTTAATAATAAACCCATAGTAAGTAGGTGCCGAACTAATTCACATCTCATAGTCATATCTAAACTCAAAGGCGAAATCACTACAACCATCACCTCCGAATCCAATGTTTGTACGAGAGGTCTTATTGTTCCTTTGCCTTTCTTAAAATCTTTCCACGACGGAAATTTCAAATAACTTGAACTCTTCAATACACCATAATTTTTCTCCTTTTTGCTAACTCACTTACCAGTCTTATTTATTTTTTTGGCCGACAATATGGGAAACCTTAGGTATAACAATCAAAAGTAACCAAATGTACTACTCAATTTTAAGTCCTTCTAAATGCTTCATACTCAATGTGATCGATCATTTCTTACCTTACCAATTCATACCTTGACAAGATACACTATCACAAATCTAAACTCGCCATGTAAACTTGAAGTTTTGATCCCAACCATGTAACACAATCCCATTATCTTACAACATTAGCTCATACAAAAAAAAAAATTATAATTACTTAACATATTTTAGCTTATCATTGATCGCCTCTTCATTGACCCTACCATATCTTTTTCTAAAAATCTTATCATACTCCTTACCAACTCAAAACCACAAAAGAACTAATAATCATACTCGAGTTGAACGTCCGTACACTCTTTTCTCAAGTTTTATCCAATAGTTTATTTTTTTTAATCAATCTATTGATCTTGTGACACTATATTATATCATAATCTGGAAGAAACAGGTAAAATCACTTGACTCTGAACCCAATTCTCCAAATTCCTCTGAAGATACATCCTCAACCCTTGCAAACAAAGTAAAATAGCCTAGTTTTATCCTCGCTCTGAAAGTTAAACTATTTACCACTAATTCTTTCCATTATGGCTCTAGCTCCTTTCAATTTTATTCGATCACATCCCAACTCGTTATAAAAATTACCATAAAACCACACTACTTATGAAATAGAAACAACCATAACCTTAGATACTCAAAATTCATCATTACCATAAAAAAATTGTTTTAACCAACACCCCTATCATATAGTTGCATTTCAATCGTAATGCGTCATAAAATCTTATAATCATCATGCTTAGTTCGTCATTTCCCTCACAACGAATTTAGCCTCGCCATTAACATGACAATACAAACCTAGTTATGCCAACCATCCAAGGTACTTACTCAATTTATATGCACTTTCTTACTAAAATTCTCAATTGCATTCACACAAGTATACTTTTTGAGATTTCCTTTACTTGTAAGTTTATCATCCATATTTCCACTTCCACGGAATTTAAGATGAAATCAACACTCATTTACAATCCACAAAATACATTTTACAACCTGAACATATCAATATCATACCAAAGATCCACTACTAAAAGCTTCCTTATAAATAATGCTTAACATATCCATCTGTATTAACAAGCTAGTTGGTTTCTCAAAGTTGAGTTCAACACCAAATCTTATCATATGAGTTTGTATACCATAGATAACTCCTTAAATAGTTAATATTTGCACTTAACAATCAACATGTTCGTTTTCATGTACCACTAGTAACACGTCGTGAAAATTCATTACATCCACCACTAGAACATATCATATCGATTGAGAAGATCATTTCCAAATAGGTCACACACTTTATCCATCAAATAGCTGTAAAATATTACCAGATTAGTTTTGTATCTAACCCAAGCTATATGTATTCTTTCGTAAGCAAAGTCAATATCAAAAGTAACACACTCCATAATTCTAACCAAGTACCCATCAATACCATTGTAATAGTCGTATCATGACCTTCTTTGATATACACTCAATCTGTGAAACCACAGAAGGGATTCTGACCTGAATTGGTGCAACATCATTTGCTAAGCAACCCATTAATGGTATGACAACTATATCAATTGTATTACACTATTTATTATCTAGTCAATTCTTCAAACATTTAACTTCTAATTGTCGAACCACTCCATATTTTGCTTATACCAGATAAGGACTATATTTATTATTATAATTTTACAATGATAACTAACCTTACTCAACTCTTTCAAATATGATCACGCATTCGTTTCATAAGTATATCATTTTCACCTTAATACCAGATCTAACATCAAACCAATACACGACATGCCAATGATTCACAAAAGGAACTGCGCACGAGTCATCACATAAATGAGAGCGAATGGAGTGAAGCGATAAGAATCAAAATGGGACCAAGTACGCAAAATAGAGATCCAAGAAGTGAAGATATTTCCTAAAAGTCACTACAGCGTCTCGAAGATAGGTACAGACGTCTCCGTACCGATCATCGAGATTCTATTGAGACTCGACTTGTACACACGTGAGACCTATGAACCTGGGGCTCTGATACCATTTTGTCACGACCCAAAAATGGGCGTGATGGAACTCGTCTTATCCCACCAAGACAAGTAAGCCTAAAACTCAACTATTACAATAAAAATGCGGAAAATTTACTATCAACTTACATTATTCCCCAAAACCTGGTTGTCACGTGTACAAGCCTCTAAAGTATTAGAATTGATTCAAAAGAAAACTCAAGTCTCAAATGAACTTGTTTCTAGAATAGAACAAGATCATAATTAAGGAGAAGAAAGTCTGCTGCGATGGAAACAGCTACCTGACAAATCTCCAAGAAGCCTCGGAAAAGAAGAGAATATATCATAAAAGTCCGGGCTAGTAACCTACAAAAATTTGTAGAAGCAAGGGGTGAGTACCAAACCACACGGTACTCAGCAAGTAAACCTCTAAACACAAGCTAAGGGGATGAAATACGGGTAATCCTACCACCCCAACCGAACCTCCACAACTACAACCTGCATAAACATCAGCCCAACCTAACAACTCACAATTTACATAGAACGTAACTCAACAAAAACATTTAGACAAATTACATATCCTCCACAACAACACTTTAACAAATTATATATCCTCAACATCAACACTTAAACAAATTAGATATCCTCAATAGCAACACTTCCACAAATTTACATATCCTCAATAACACACATCAACAAATTACATATCCTCAACAACAACACTTCAACAAATTATATATCCTCAATAACAAGCTCAGTNTTCAGCAATCACAGTTCCGCAAAANGGCAATCACTAGATCAAGAAACCCAATATCAAGTTCACTAATGATAAGTATGTGCAATGTAATGAAATGCAATGTCAAGTATAATGATGCATGTCGACCTAGTGATACACACCCATTGTCTCTCGATCAGGGACCCATGGGGACATATCCGTCCCATGCATCTGTCGCGGCGCCGCGACACGACCCTCGATAATAGTAACCATCGCGGCGCGCGATACGTCCCTCGAAATATAGTATCCATCGCGGCGAGCGATACGTCCCTCGAAATATAGTATCCATCGCGGCGCGCGATACGTCCCTCGAAATGGTACATCCTCTTAAGTACCCATTCTTTCTCAATGCACATAACACTTGTCACAACAAATGCCTCAGAATAATGCAGATGACAAGTTCACACATATAATGAGGAGATGACCATTTTCATAAAATCACACAGTTCACAACCACACAAACATGAAGTTACATCAACAATGATTCAACAAGCCTTCAACCCTTTCTCAACACAACAGACATAAACAATTAATCACATTGCCTTTTGTAATCCCCATTCTTTTCATCATTAGAATTAATCAATGTGGACAAGTCAACCCATCACCAATCCCATTACTCCCAACATATACCACAAGGAAATACACGCATTTCATACACTTAACAAGAGTTTAGAAATCCACTTGCCTCAAATAGTCGAACAATGACTCCAAAACTTGAGCCTTCCTCTTTTGGTTGACTTCCAAACCAATAAAATCTATTCAAATAAATAACCACGATATGATTTCGAAACTAACAACATTCATATTGCTATATCTCTAGCTTACACCCAAAACTCATCCAAATTTATAATAAAATTTCTAAATCTTTATTCCAACCAATTGATCAAATCTCATATTTTCTGAATTTCAAGTTTAGGGTTAAATCTTAATTCTCCGAATAACATAATTATAATGATTTTTATATATCATAATGCACCCACTATTTAACACATATCTCAATATATCAAAACTTGAATCCTAATATGATAATCAAATGAAAATAATTAAAGCCGAAACTAACTGCCCAACACATCAATGGCGGACTACAAAACTATTTGCTGAAACCACTTATTTTCAGTGTTCAAATTCATATTTATCGTTCCACTATTAATAATCCTAATCTTGGAGTAATCATTGTCCAATGATTAGGACTAATCATTGTCCAATGATTGAACCATAATACTTATACACATTTATAACCCCAAGTTCACAAGTTCACATATTAATATAAATTATACACGTTTTAACCTAAAAATCTATTCCTAGTTACTCAAAAATTTGATAGAAAGGATAACAATAATTACCTTGATATCTCGAGATAAAAATATCGTTGTTTCTCCTCCTTTTTCCTTTTCTTTTCTCCCTTTTTTTTTCTTTTCTTTATCTGTGTTTTTTTTTTTTTGTTCCAGATCGTTCCTTTCTTTCTGTTTCTTTAAGCCATGCGGCTTTTAAAGCCTAGGGCACTTTGCCCCATTTTTTTTTTAATTATTTTATTAATTTATTTAATTAATTGCTTTTCCTTTTTTTTTTAAATTATATATGTATTAAAAGTAACACTTTCTAATAACCTATTTAAATATTTCAAACTTGGCCTATTATTATTAAAAATAAATAAATTACCCGACATTAATTAATTTAGTTAAATGACAATTAAAAATTATCAAAAATGATCTTTTCGGATCTGGGTCATTACAATAAATTCATTGTAAACTATATATGGTTCAAACGCTAATAAACATTTATATAATGCAAATAACTCTTTCCTGTTTAATTCCCATTTTAGTTGTGGTTCTGTATATGACCCTGAGTAATATCTACAATGATGTTCAGTTTGTTCATTATCATATTTGTACTTTAAAACTCCTCCATAACTATAATTACTTGAGTCTGTTTCTAATATATCTATAAATCATTTTTCTTCATCTGGAAGATATAGTTTTGGTAATTTTTTGCATAAATTCTTGATACGTATTATATGATCTTTATCTTTATTATCAAAATAATATTCAACATCTTTCCTAAGTTTTTTATGTAATGGTTTTAGGTATTCTTCTAATTTTGGAATATATTTTCTTACCTGATTAACTATTCCTAAAAATGATTGTAATTTCTTTTTTGTATCTATATTTTCATCACTATTAACATTTTTTTGTACTATATGTGTTTGCATTTTTATTCCATTTTTATCAATTTGTATTCCTAGAAATTCTATCTGACGTTTCAAAATTTCTGATTTCTTTTTACTAAAGCTTATACCAGAATGTTTAATTATATGTATAATTTTTTCTAATAATCTAATATGTTCATCTTGTGTTTTTGAATATAATAATATATCATCTATATAAACAATGCAATTTTCTAATTGATTAAAGTAATTGTCCATAAAATGTTGGTATCTACCTGGTGCATTTTTATATCCAAATGGTAGAACACTCCATTCATAAAATCCTTGTGGTACAATAAATGTTGTTAATTGTTTTGATTCTTCTTCTAGTTTCAAGTGATAAAATCCTGATTTACAATCAAATTTACTGAAATAATTATACCTTGTATTTGTCTTATTTTTAGTATCTTATTTGGTATTGGGTAATTATATGTTTTAGTTTTAGCATTCAGGTTGCGATAATCTATAACCATTCTACTTTTACCTCGTTTTTGTTCACTATGTTTATTAACTATAAATGCTGGACTTGTATGTTTACTATTGCTTTCTTGTATATAATTATTCTTCAATAGTTCATTTATATGAATTTTTAATTCTTCTAAATCATCAAAATTATATTTTAATGGTTTTTGTGTTATTATTTTATTTTCATCTATTAATTCAATTTTTACTTTCATCTTATGTTTTCCCATATTTGTAATGGATTTTGACTATATAATAATTCTAGTTGTTCATTAATTATTTTAACTTTATCTATTATAAATATGATAATTTCTAATTGTGTTATTTGATTTTTATTTATATTTTCCATTTCTTGGTTTATCTTTTCACTTTCTTTTATCCATTCTATAGGTTTACATTGTGTATTATTTACTCTTTTTGCTCTTATCTTATTTCCGCATGGTGTATTAAACCACATATGTGGGTAAAATCTTTCTAGAAATGGCATTCCTAATAACATATCTTTTGTGGCAAATTCAAAATTATACATTTCTTCTATTGTTAGTATTTTATCCCATATTTTTATTTTTATATTTTTTGCTTTATATGTAATCATACTTCCTTCATTATTAAATCATGTTACTACCATAGGTGTTTTTAATTTTTTCCATTTATCTTCTGGCAAATAATTATATTTACATATATTTGCTTCTGCTCTTGTATCTATCATAGGGTATAATATCTGTTGTGGTATCCTTCTACTATAATTTTTGCAAGTACATATATTTTCATCATTCATTTTTTTCTTTTGATAATTATATTCTTATTTTGACAAGTTATTGTTAATTGTTCGTTTTCTATATGATATGGTTTAACTTTTTCTAACCATTTTATTCTAAAGTAATATTCTGGTTTCCTTGATAAATTTTAAATGATATTATTAATGGTATTCCTCCTATAATTATATCTTTTTCTGTTATCTCTTCATTTGTAGTAAGTATCTCACAGGGTAATCTAGGGCATAATTGTCCTGTTTTTATCATTTCTGTTTCTAATACTAATTCTCTTGTTATATAATTTACTTCTTGTCCTATATTTATCAAAATTTTATATCTTGTTTGATCTATTATTCCTGTTATAAAATAATGGTATGGTGTTATTTCTTCTTTATCTAATAAATTTTATGAGATTTCATAGTTCCTTTTAGATGTGCTCATTCTTGATGAGGTAGCCCTCGTAAATGTATTTGGTACACTTGAAGTACTCAATCTTTCTTCTACAATTTCTAAGTCTTCTTCTATATCAATTTGTTTGTAACTATAGTCATTATTGTCTATTATAGTAATTATTTTTTCAAAAGGATTTTCTATCTTTATTTTATCTATTTTATTTATTTGTTTTTTATAATATATATTTGTACATCCAAATTGTGGTAAAGAGGGCTACCTCATCAAGAATGAGCACATCTAAAAGGAACTATGAAATCTCACAAAATTTATTTGATAAAGAAGAAATAACATCATACCACTATTTTATAACAGGAATAATAGATCAAAGAAGATAAAAATTTTTGATAAATACAGGACAAGAAGAAAATTATATAACAAGAGAATTAGTATTAGAAATAGAAATTATCAAAATAGGACACTTATGCCCTGGATTACCTAGTGAGATAGTAACTACAAATGAAGAGATAATAGAAAAAGAAATAATTATAGGAGGAATACCATTATAATACCATTTAAAATTTATCAAGGAAACCAAAATATTACTTTAGGAATAAAATGGTTAGAAAAAGTTGAACCATATAATATAGAAAATGAACAATCAACAGCACCACAATTTGGATCTACAAATAAATATTATAAAAAACAAATAAATAAAATAGAAAAAATAAAGATAGAAAATCCTTTTGAAAAAATAATTACTTTAATAGTGTAACGACCTGTTAAGTCATTTCGAGCAGTGGAATCATTTGTGATAAAAACTGACTGGGCCGACGGATCACGCGACGGACCGTCATGGTCATGACGAACCGTGACGGACTCCGTCGTCCCACACTTGTGTGATTCTCCTACTGCTCTCCTCATTACCCTCAACGACAGGTAGAACGAACCGTCATAAGCACAACGGTTCTTCGAGGATCTCTGTTCCAAAACACTTAAACTCTAAAATCTGGGTATGGGGATCAACTCTCTGAACTTCGCAACGGAATTGCAGCACGGACCGTCGTAGACACGACGGACCGTCACAAACCTCTTTACTGAATTTGACTCTCTAAACTTTGTGACGGACCTACAGGACGGACCGTCGTAGGTACGATGGGCCGTCAAGAGCTGCGTAACCCCGACTGGGTCGGATTTCAGCTAATAGTTTTTAAGAGGTGTTTTGGACTATTCATGCTTATAATTATGAAATTAGTGGGGTAAGTTTAATAATGTATTTACTTGGGGGTTAAAGGAGATAACTTTAAAATAAATAATGGCTTACTTCCATCATAATGAATTATATGATAATTAGGGTAAAAGAAAAAGAATCTGGAGAAGGAAAAATAGAAAGAACAGAGAGAGGGAGAACGAGCGAGAGAAGGGAGAAGCGAAGGGGAAAGCAAAGGCATTGGGAAGTAGTTTGCTTGATCACGATTCTTCGGTGGAGGTAGGTTATGGTTTAAGCTATTTCATAGTAAACTCTAAATAGCGATTGATATGTATTGGGTGGTATTGTAAAGTCTTCTATATACTTAATTGTGTGGTTGCATGATGTGATTATGTAATTGTGATGGATTAGAAAGATGAGGTTGTAGAATCTTAAACCTTAAATCCTCTCTATTAATGATGATGCCTTGACATAAAAGGAGGCTTGATGAACTAAAATAATGAGATTAGGGGATCGGGTGTCACGTACCGACACGTAGTATTAGGGGATCGGGTGTCACGTACCGACACGTAGTATTAGGGGATCGGGTGTCACGTACCGACACGTAGTAGTAGGGGATCGGAGTGTCACGTTCCGACACAAGAAGAGTAAGAGAATGAATCTTGAATTATGTTAATATACTCAAATTTAAAGAACCTATTTCCTAAATGAGTGTGGTATGGAGGCTTGAGTCCTTATTGATGTGCTTGGGGTTGTGGCCAATGGTTCTTGTACTTGTTGTTGTCACCTGTTGAGTATTGTAGTTGACTTTATATATATATATATATATTGCTTTTTATTTTGAGTTGGCCGATGATATCTACTCACTACGTGTTCCTTGTACTGACCCCTACTTGTATTTTTCTCTTTTTTATATGTGGAGTGCAGCGAACGTGCCATCGACTTCGACTCATCCGCAACTCTAGCCAGTCTCCAGCATATCAGATTTCAGGGTGAGCTATTATTCCTAGCTCGGACTAGATTCTCTCCTTCACGTCTTGAAGTTCGGACATGGACCATCTCTTTTACTTATTTTAGCTTCTTAAATACTCTTAGATTTAGAAATTTGAGGATAGATCTTCTTGGTGTGATGACTTCCAGATTTTGGGGATAATAGTTGATAAACTTTAGAAGCTTGTTTATTGGTTATATTAAAAAGATTTTGAGTCTTCCGCATTATATTTTGTTCATTATGGTTGAAATATTGGTAAATGTTGGGGTTTAGATTTGTTGGTTCGCTCACATAGTAGGATAAGTGTGGGTGCCACTCGCGGCTCATTTTGGGTCGTGACAAACTTGGTATCAGAGCATTAGGTTCGTTGGTCAAATCACACAAGAACGGGTCTAGTAGAGTCTTGAGGAACGGTAAGGGGACGCCCTTACTTTTCTTAAAGAGGCTATAGGACTCTAGGAAAATTCCATTCTTTATTTCTTTCGTGCTATTACTTGGATCCAATTGGTATCTAAGTGATACAAATTGGTTTCTGACATCCTCACTATATTTCGTAGATGGTTAGAACTAGAGCAACAATTGTGACAACACAACCACCAGCAAGACAGGATGCGTCTGAGCTAGCCACTGGGGCTGTAGCTTGAAGAGGAGCAGCGGCAAGAGGCCGTGGTAGAGGTCGCGGGAGGACATCCTCTAGAGGTAGAGGACAAACACCTGGTCCAGCTAGTACTATGGCGGTGACTCCTCCACCGACTGATAAGGTAGTAAGAGAGGGTTAAGAAGGGGAAAATGAGCAAATGCAAGATGAGGAATTACCACCCCAACCTACCCCAGAGATGATTAACCAGGTTCTTGCTTATCTTAGCGGGTTACCTGACCAGGGGCAGGAACCTCCAGTGTTTTCTGCACTAGCACCTCAGGTTCCGGGAGTACAACATGCAGCTGTTGTGGCTCCCCGCATGGATGCCTCATTGGAAGTAGGCACGTTTACTCGATTGACTACAGGGCTTATAATGACGAGTGATCAGCATGAACTTTTCACTAAATTCTTAAAGTTGAAACCTCTAGTCTTCAAGGGTACTGAATCTGAGGATGCCTATGATTTCTGGTCGATGTTCATGAGCTGCTACATAAGATGGACATAGTAGAACGATTCGGTATTGAGTTTGTGACCTATCAGTTTCAGGGGAACACCAAAATGTGGTGGCGGTCATATCTTGAGTGTCAACCATCACAAGCACCACCTATGACTTGGCCATCATTCTCTAGCTTATTTATGGAGAAGTGTATACCCCGGACATTGAGGGATAGGAGGAGAGATGAGTTCCTGAGCCTAGAGCAAGGCAGGATGTCGGTTACTACTTATGAGGCTAAGTTTCGTGCACTATCCAGGTATGCCACCCAGCTTTGCTTCAGTCCACAAGAGCGGATTCATCGTTTTGTTAAGGGATTGAGGTCAGATTTGCAGATCCCAGCCTTACAGGTAGCTGCTGCAGCAAAATCCTTTCAGGAAGCGATAGATTTTGTGATAGAGGAAGAGGGGGTGAAGCCAGACGACTTCACCATGGCCTCGACATCTATGAAGTTTTGTAAGGGAGGTGAGTTTAGTGGTTCTTACTCCAGAGGGCAGAGTTCAGGAGGTTACCCAGCTCGACCTATTCAGTCTTCACTGCAGGCTGTAGCTGGGGGTCCATCGCAGACCAGCCAACATTTCTCTGAGTTTGGAGGTTATCCCCAGACTTCGTCGTTCTCACAGAGACCTATGTTTGACCCCAGAGAGTGTATGGATGTGGGGAGACTGGAGATATTAGGAGATATTGTCCAAAGTAGAGTTACAGACCCCCAATAGTCAGAGGTAGAGGTGGTCATGGAAGAGGCTGCCATTCTGGAGGACGTGGTGGCCATGATTATGGTGGTCACCAAATCAACTGGGGTGGCGGGCAAACTGGAGCTACTGCAGCGCAACACGGTAGGGGCAACGGGCAGACAGGTGATAGGGCCCATTGTTATGCTTTCCCCGGGAGGTCTGAAGCGGAGACATCTAATGTTGTTATCACAGGTAATCTTTTGGTTTGTGATTGCATGGATTCTGTATTATTTGATCCTGGATACACATTTTCATATGTATCTTCCTCATTTGCTATTGGTCTTGATTTACATTGTGAATTACTTGACATGCCTATTCGTGTCTCTACTCCTGTGGGTGAGTCTGTGATAGTTGAGAAGGTGTATAGGTCTTGTCTTGTGACTTTTGTGGGGAACAATACTCATGTAGACTTGATTATTCTAGAGATGGTTGATTTCGATGTAATTTTGGGTATGACTTGGCTTTCTCCAAATTTTGCAATCTTAGATTGTAATGCTAAAACTGTGACATTGGCCAAGCCTGGGACAGATCCACTAGTGTGGGAGGGTAACTATACTTCCACCCCAGTTCGTATCATCTCCTTTCTTCGTGCTAAGAGAATGGTTAGTAAGGGTTGTTTAGCTTTCTTGGCACATCTCAGGGATGATCCTTCCCAAGTACCTTCGATTGAGTCTATTTCGATAGTCCGTGAGTTTCTGGATGTGTTTCTTGCAGACCATCCTGGTATGCAACCAGATAGGTATATTGATTTTTGTATTGATCTGGAGCCGGGTACTCGCCCCATTTCCATACCCCCTTATAGAATGGCTCCCGCTGAGTTAAGGGAGTTAAAGGCCCAACTTCAAGAGTTGTTAGGTAAAGGCTTTATTAGACCAAGTGCATCCCCTTGGGGTGCTCCTGTTTTATTTGTGAAGAAGAAGGATGGAAGTTTCGATCAGTTACAAGGTGCTTGCACCTTCTCAAAAATCGATTTGAGATCTGGTTATCATCAATTGAAAATACGGGCAACGGATGTGCCAAAGACTGCTTTTCGGACCAAGTATGGGCATTATAAATTCTTAGTAATGTCTTTTGGGCTTATGAATGCCCCTGCTGCTTTCATGAGCCTGATGAACGGGATTTTTAAGCCATATCTAGATCTTTTTGTCATTGTGTTCATTGATGATATACTGATATACTCAAAGAGAAGGAAAGAACATGAGGAGCATTTGAGAATTGTATTGGAAGTGTTGAGGGAGAAAAGGCTTTATGCCAAATTCTCCAAGTGTGAGTTTTGGCTAGATTCAGTGTCCTTCTTGGGGCACGTAGTTTCTAAGGATGGAGTGATGGTGGATCCTTCTAAGATTGAAGCGGTGAAGAGTTGGGGAAGACCTATTTATGCTACAGAGGTAAGGAGTTTTGTTTGTTTAGCTAGCTACTACCGTCGATTTGTCAAGGGATTTTCTTCAGTTGCTTCCCAACTGACAAATTTGACTAACCAGAATGTTCCATTTGTATGGTCGGACGAATGTGAAGAAAGCTTCGAGAACCTCAAGACCTTGTTGACTACTGCGCCAATTCTTACCTTGCAAGTGGAAGGTATGAATTTCATTGTTTATTGTGATGCATCTTATTCTGGGTTGGGTGTAGTGCTAATGCAAGACAGGAATGTAATTACTTATGCTTCGAGGCAATTAAAAGTGCATGAAAGTAACTATCCGACCCATGATTTGGAGTTGGCTGCAGTCGTGTTCGCGTTAAAGCAATGGAGACATTATCTATATGGGGTTAAGTGTGAAGTCTATACAGATCATTGTAGTTTACAGTACGTCTTTACTCAGAAAGATTTGAATTTGAGGCAAAGGAGGTGGATGGAACTACTGAAGGACTATGATATTACTATTTTGTATCAGCCAGGAAAAGCTAATGTGGTGGCAGATGCTTTAAGTAGAAAAGCAGGGAGCATGTGAAGTCTAGCCCACTTACAGGTTTCTAGACGCCCATTGGCTAGAGGGGTTCAGACTCTGGCTAATGACTTTATGAGGCTGGAAGTACTAGAGCAGGGAGGATTTTTGGCCTGCGTGGAGGCAAGATCTTCTTTTCTTGACAAGTTTAAGGGAAGGCAGTTTGTTGATGAGAAGCTGAGTCGGATTCGAAAGATGGTATTACGAGGAGAGGCTAAAGAGGCAAAAATTGATGAGGAAGGCATTTTGAGAATTAAGGGGAGGGTATGTGTGCCCCGTGTTGATGATTTGATTTACACTATTCTTACAGAGGCTCATACTTCAAGGTATTCTATACATCCTGGTGCAACCAAGATGTATCGTGACCTAAAGCAACATTTCTGGTGGAGTAGGATGAAGCGTGACATTGCTGATTATGTTGCCCAATGCCCGAATTGTCAGCAGGTAAAGTATGAACACTAGAGTCCCTGAGGAACACTTCAAAAAATGCCCATTACTGAATGGAAATGGGAAAGAATTGCAATGGATTTTGTGGTTAGTCTTCCAAAGACATTGGGTAAGTTTGATTCTATTTGGGTAATTGTTGATATATTAACTAAGTCTGCTCACTTCATTCCGGTTAAGGTGACTTACAATGCAGAGAAGTTAGCCAAACTCTATATCTCAGAAATTGTTCGATTGCATGGAGTTCCACTTTCCATCATATCAGATAGAGGTATGCAATTTACTTCTAAGTTTTGGAGAACATTGCATGCTGAATTAGGTACTAGGTTGGATCTTAGTACTGCATTTCACCCTCAGACCGATGGTCAGTCTAAGCGAACGATTCAGGTGTTGGAGGATATGCTTCGTGCATGTGTGATAGAATTTGGTGGTCATTATAACTTCTTATCCTTAGCAGAATTCTCATACAATAATAGCTATCACTCAAGTATTGATATGGCCCCATTTGAGGCACTGTATGGGAGGATATGTAGGTCTCCCATTGGTTGGTTTGATGCATTTGAGGTGAGACCATGGGGTACCAATCTTTTGAGGGAATCGTTAGATAAAGTAAAATTCATTCAGGAGAAGCTTCTAGCAGCTCAAAAAAGGCAAAAAGAATATGCAGATCGAAAGGTTAGGGACTTGGATTTTATGGAAGGTGAACAAGTCTTACTAAAGGTTTCACCCATGAAAGGGGTGATGCGGTTTGGTAAGCGAGGTAAGCTTAGTCCGAGGTATATTGGTCCATTTGAAGTTCTGAAGCGCGTGGGGGAAGTGGCTGATGAATTGGCATTGCCTCCAGGACTCTCAGGAGTGCACCCGGTATTTCATGTGTCTATGCTGAAAAGATACCATGGGGATGGAAACTACATTATTCGTTGGGATTCAGTTCTTCTTGATGAGAATTTGTCTTATGAGAAAGAGCCTGTTGCTATTATAGTTAGAGAAATCCGCAAGTTGAGATCAAGGGAAATTGCATCCATCAAGGTTCAATGGAAGAATCGGCCAGTTGAAGAGTCCACTTGGGAGAAGGAGGCTGATATGCAAGAAAGATACCCACACCTTTTTACAGATCCAGGTAATCTTTGTCGCCCTTGTTTTCTTCTTGTGATTGTTCGAGGAAGAACGATGGGTAAATTGGTATCTATTGTAACGACTTGTTTAATCGTTTCGAGCAGTAGAATCATTTGTGATAAAAACTGACAGGGCCGACGGATCACGCAACGGACCGTCATGGTCAAGACGGACCGTGACGGACTCCGTCGTCCCACACTTGTGTAATTCTCCTGCTGCTCTCCTCATTACCCTCGACGACAGGTAGGACGAACCGTCATAAGAACAACGGTTCGTGGAGTATCTCCGTTCTAAAACATTTAAACTCTGAAATGTGGGTACGGGGATCAACTCTCTGAACTTCGCGACGGAATTGCAGCACGGACCGTCGTAGACACGATGGACCGTCACAAACCTCTTTACTGAATTTGACTCTCTGAACTTTGTGACGGACCTGCAGGACGGACCGTCGCAGGTACGACGGGCCGTCATGAGCTGTGTAACCCCGACTGGGTTGGATTTCTGCTTAAAGTTTTTAAGGGGTGTTTTGGACTATTCATGCTTATAATTATGAAATTAGTGGGGTAAGTTTAATAATGTATTTACTTGGGGGTTAAAGGAGATAACTTTAAAATAAATAATGGGTTACTTCCATCATAATGAATTATATGATAATTAGGGTAAAAGAAAAAGAATTTGGAGAAGGAAAAATAGAAAGAACAGAGAGAGGGAGAACGAGCGAGAGAAGGGAGAAGCGAAGAGGAAAGAAAAGGCATTGGGAAGTAGCTTGCTTGATAACGATTCTTCGGTGGAGGTAGGCTATGGTTTAAGTTATTTCATAGTAAACTCTAAATAGCGATTGATATGTATTGGGTGGTATTGTAAAGTCTTCTATGTACTTAATTCTGTGGTTGCATGATGTGATTATGTAATTGTGATGGATTAGAAAGATGAGGCTGTAGAATCTTAAACCTTAAATCCTCTCAATTAATGATGATGCCTTGACATAAAAGGAGGCTTGATGAACTAAAATAATGAGATTAGGGGATCGGGTGTCATGTACCGACACGTAGTATTAGGGGATCGGGTGTCACGTACCGATACGTAGTATTAGGGGATCGGGTGTCACGTACCGACATGTAGTAGTAGGGGATCGGAGTGTCACGTTCCGACACAAGAAGAATAAGAGAATGAATCTTGAATTATGTTAATATACTCAAATTTAAAGAACCTATTTCCCAAATGAGTATGGTATGGAGGCTTGAGTCCTTATTGACGTGCTTGGGGTTGTGGCCAATGGTTCTTGTACTTGTTGTTGTCACCAGTTGAGTATTGTAGTTGATTTTATATATATATATATATATATATATATATATATATATATATATATATATATATATATATATATATATATATATATATATATATATATATATATATATATATATATATATATATATATATATATATATATATATATATATATATATATATATTGCTTTTTATTTTGAGTTGGCCGATGATATCTACTCACTACGTGTTCCTTCTACTGACCCCACTTGTATTTTTTTTATCTTTGTTATTTGTGGAGTGCAGCGAACGTGCCATCGACTTTGACTCGTCCGCAACTCTAGCCAGTCTCCAGCATATCAGATTTCAGGGTGAGCTATTATTCCTAGCTCGGACTGGATTCTCTCCTTCACGTTTTGATGTCTTGAAGTTCGAGCATGGACCATCTCTTTTACTTATTTTAGCTTCTTAAATACTCTTACATTAAAAAATTTGAGGATAGATGTTCTTGGTGTGATGACTTCCAGATTTTGGGGATAATAGTTGATAAACTTTAGAAGCTTGTTTATTGGTTATATTAATAAGATTTTGAGTCTTCCGCATTATATTTTGTTCATTATGGTTGAAATATTGGTAAATGTTGCGGTTTAGATTTGTTGGTTCGCTCACATAGTAGGATAAGTGTGGGTGCCACTCGCGGCTCATTTTGGGTCGTGACAAATAGACAATAATGACTATAGTTACAAAGAAATTGATATAGAAGAAGACTTAGAAATTGTAAAAGAAAGATTGAGTACTTCAAGTGTACCAAATACATTGACGAGGGCTACCTCATAGAGAATGAGCACATCTAAAAGGAACTATGAAATCTCACAAAATTTATTAGATAAAGAAGAAATAACATCATACCACTATTTTATAACAGGAATAATAGATCAAAGAAGATATAAAATTTTGATAAATACAAGACAAGAGGAAAATTATATAACAAGAGAATTAGTATTAGAAACAGAAATTATAAAAACAGGACACTTATGCCCTTGATTACCTAGTCAGATAGTAACTACAAATGAAGAGATAACAGAGAAAGAAATAATTATAGGAGGAATACCATTAATAATACCATTTAAAATTTGTCAAGGAAACCAAAATATTACTTTAGGAATAAAATGGTTAGAAAAAGTTAAACAATATAATATAGAAAACGAACAATTAACAATAACTTGTCAAAATAAGAAAATAATTATCAAAAGAACAAAATGAATGATGAAAATATATATACTTGCAAAAATTATAGTAGAAGGATACCACAACAGATATTATGCCCCTATGATAGATACAGGAGTAGAAGCAAATATATGTAAATATAATTGTTTGTCAGAAGATAAATGGGTAAAGTTAAAAACACCTATGGTAGTAACTGCATTTAATAATGAAGGAAGTATGATTACATATATAGCAAAAAATATAAAAATACAAATATGGGATAAAATACTAACAATAGAAGAAATGTATAATTTTGAATTTACAACAAAAGATATGTTATTAGGAATGTCATTTCTAGAATGATTTTACCCACATATTATAACAAAAACACATTGGTGGTTTACTACACCATGCGGAAATAAGATAAGAGCAAAAAGAGTAAATAATAAACAATGTAAACCTATAGAATGGATAAAAGGAAGTGAAAAGATAAACCAAGAAATAGAAAATATAAATAAAAATCAAATAACACAATTAGAAATTATCATATTTACAATAGATAAAGTTAAAATAATTAACGAACAACTATATAGTGAAAATCCATTACAAGGATGGGAAAAACATAAGATGAAAGTAGAAATTGAATTAATAGATGAAAATAGTATAATAACACAAAAACCATTAAAATATATTTTTGATGACTTAGAAGAATTCATAATACATATAAATGAACTATTGAAGAATAATTATATACAAGAAAGCAATAGTAAACATACAAGTCCAACATTTATAGTTGATAAATATAGCGAACAAAAACGAGGTAAAAGTAGAATGGTTATAGATTATCGCAACCTGAATGCTAAAACTAAAATATATAATTACCCAATACCAAATAAGATGCTAAAAATAAGACAAATACAAGGATATAATTATTTCAGTAAATTTTATTGTAAATCAGGATTTTATCACTTGAAACTAGAAGAAGAATCTAAACAATTAACAGCATTTACTGTACCACAAGGATTTTATGAATGGAATGTTCTACCATTTGGATATAAAAATGCACCAGGTAGATACCAACATTTTATGGACAATTATTTTAATCAATTAGAAAATTGCATTGTTTATATAGATGATATATTATTATATACAAAAACACAAGATGAACATATTAGATTATTAGAAAAATTTATACATATAATTAAACATTCTGGTATAAGCTTAAGTAAAACTAAAGCAAAAATTATGAAACCACAGATAGAATTTCTAGGAATACAAATAGATAAAAATGGAATAAAAATGCAAACACGTATAGTACAAAAAATTGTTAATAGTGATGAAAATATAGATACAAAAAAGAAATTACAATCATTTTTAGGAATAGTAAATCAAGTAAGAGAATATATACCAAAATTAGCAGAATACCTAAAACCATTACATAAAAAACTTAGGAAAGATGTTGAATGTTATTTTTTGATAATAAAGATAAAGATCATATAAGACGTATCAAGAATATATGCAAAAAAATTACCAAAACTATATTTTTTTGATGAAGAAAAACCATTTATATATATATTAGAAACAGACTCAAGTAATTATAGTTATGGAGGAGTTTTAAAGTACAAATATGATAATGAACAAACTGAACATCATTGTAGATAGTACTCAGGATCATATACAGAAGCACAACTAAAATGGAAAATATACATGATAATTTGCATTATATAAATGTTTATTAGCGTTTGAAGCATATATAGTTTACAATGAATTTATTGTGAGAACAGATAATACACAAGTTAAATGGTGGATTACTGGAAAATTACAAGATTCAGTTACAACTAAAGAAATAAGAAGATTGGTATTAAATATACTCTTTACATTTACAATTGAAGTAATTAAGACTGATGAAAATCTTATTGCAGACTATCTCTCCAGAAAAAGATACAATGGAGAAAATACTAGCTATGATGACAAACCTTTGTCAAAAGATGGAGAAGATAGAAAACGAAGTACAAGTATTAAAAGAAACAGTTAAAAGTCAGCAGCATGACTTAAAAAATGCGGATCTATGTCAGCAGCATGCCTTAAAAAATGCGGAGCTAGAAGGTGATGTTTGGAAACACCTAAAAACCCATAACAAACCAATATATACAGCTGCAGGAAGCACATTTACAGGAAGCACATCTGCAGGAGGAACATCTACAAAAAAGAAGAAGGTAAGATGAAATATACAAACACAAATATGAACAAACTATTCTCTAAACCATACTCTCCACAAAATACCCAAAAAGATATATTCGTACCCCCACAAATAAATACTTACAAAGCTAGTCTAGATTAAAAAAAAAACAAAAATATAACCACATTACCAGAATGTATCTAGAAAATATATACAAGATACAAACCTTTTTAAACCTAAACACTAGAGCAAAAGATACCAAAATCCAAACGAAAATTATATCAGCCAATAGCTACAAGGATACAACAAAATAATAGCACAACCAGGAACAAATCCAAATCTATTAGCAACTTGCTACAATTACGGGCTAATAAGCATAGTATATAGTATAACTGGAGACGAAGTAGCTAAAATACCTGAGCTACATAAGGCATTTCTGCAATATAAAAGAATAACTAAAGGAACTTTATTTTATATAAAGTTCTACTCAGCAACAGCAGAAGTACTATATGAAGATATTAAACCTACAATACAAGTTATTAAGATAGGTTTAACTAGAGATATGATAATACCAGGAAAAAAATATACAAGAAGAGATACAGAAGGTGGATATCCCAGATTTTTATGCAAACAAAAGAACTATTGGGATAGCTACCATATTAAATGAGTTATCAAACAACTACCTAAATGAAAATGCAATTTGGAGTTATTACAACAGAGATCAAACAATGATATACTCCAATCGTAGAGATGTAAGAGCAACAGATATGGAAGAAGTAAGACAATGGATATTAAGTCTGCTGAAGCCAGAACAAACACATACAACAATAGCTATCAGGAAAAATTTCATTTCTCCAAACTTGATGACCAGATACTGCAAACTAATTGGACAAAAGGTTCCAGATCAATGATAAATTATTTATACATACAATTCAGGAAAGAAACTAAAGAAGGAATAGAACTACTTGAAAAACTACTAATTGAAAATTTTTACAAATATTTAAGAACTAGAGAAAGTGAATATTTAGAATATATTACAAACAACGCTAATGAAATACAAAGATTAGATCTACTTAAAAAAGAATATTATGAAAAAATATTTTATTCTTAAAACTATGAAGAATAATCAAACATCAAATAAAGTAACTACTACAAAAAAAAATAGAAAGAAAAGTACGAAAGACACAGAAAAATTTAAAAACCTTATACATAGAATATGAATTTTTACAACCTACTAAAACAAATAATAGTAAAACAAATCTTTTGATAGATATAATTTCTAAAACAGAATATAAGAATGTTTGTTACCTGAAAAAACAATATGAACAAAGAAACATATAAGCAACAACTGATAGAGAAAATAATTGAAAAAAGACAAGAGTAATATCATTCAATAGTAATTAACAAAACAAACTAATCACATATTCTTTGAAATAAGACCAACATCATCATGTATAACAAAGTGAACCTGTAACATAGCATATTTGATTACATAATCAAAACAACTCCTACATCAAGGTATAACAACAAAACATTTATAAGAGTTCATAACATTACAACATGTGCAAGACCTCTTACTCATAACCCACTATCAAGTCTACACGTGCAATGACCAATTAAAGCCCCATAACCTTACTCAACCAAGCAAACCAACAAGAGATCATATGCAATGCCTAACTTAACATAACATAGCATCAAGAGTAGTCATCATCATATTTGGATATATAGACCAATAGCATGTTCATAAGTGAAACTAAAATCACTTTGGATGATCAACATGTGAAGTGAACATATGAATAATATTTACTTTATAAAACATAAGAACAAACTTCTAGGACTTCCCTCAAGGCTAACTAGTGAAATGTATAGGTAAAGTCTCATACCCCTACCTAGACTAAGTCATCCTAGTTAGAGTTCACTTTAATACTTCATTTTACTTCCAGCAAGACTTGTTATAACCGACATAGACCACATGAGCTAAATTTAGAATCCGGTGTAATGAAACCCTACACGAAAGATGGTAAACTACTTTCCAAGGTAGTACCAAAATATGAACATAACATTCATATGGATCCACTAGCTAGTATTCTTATAGGGGCAACATAGTTCAAGAAGTAGGAGATATACTTGAGACCCTCTTTAAGCACATTGCATTATAATCTCCAATCTCATGAGTACAATAGTGAACCTACCTTCCCATATTGGTAAGGGACACTCCTCAATTCTAGTTCACTTTGTACTAAGATAGAGTCCATTTTTGAAATGTCTTTTAAGCATTTATTAATCATCATAACTTTGTATAGGCAATAGTAGACTAAACCCTTGTATATTCATAACATTATGTCTTTATCAATTGTATGAGATATCCTTTCAATACAACCCTCATATGTGAGAACAATTCACTATCATCATCATGCCAAATAAGGCACATAGTAAATTCATAACAACCTTATGTATTTACATCATAACATAATCTCACACCTTCACATAATCAAGACATTTCAATTTCATCATCATACCAACACCTACTTAATTTTATCAAAAATATGCTTCAATTGAACTTCATCACCAACTACAAGCCATCACAAATGATGTAAAGGTTTGAGATCACAAAATCTTACCAATTCTCCTTCAAACTCCACCATCATTGGTCTTACCCTCAAAAAATCCAATTTCATCCATTAATAGGTATAATATCATCATTCAATAGTAATTGACACAATAACTAGGGTTAGGGAATTCAGGGCAATTTATGATCTAATCCACACACACTAGGTTAAATCATCAAGAACTAAGATAATTAAATAATAATACATCATAATATAATCTTAATAAGCAAATTAAACCATAAAAATTACCATTTAGAAGATAAAATTCGAGTTACAAAGAAACCCATATGAAATCATCTTTTTCAAACCAACTTTGGAAGAGCCCTTTGAGGAAAGGAATCCCACAGGTGAAAGGTTCCCATACATTGATAATACCTAAAGATTTATGGAGAAAAGTGATCTTCTTGAAGCCCTAGAACCCTTGGAACTTTCCCTTCCATGGAGTCTTTTTTAGGAGAGAGCAAGTAGAGAGAGGGTAGAGTAACTTGGTTTTGGGAATTGTGCGGTCTTAAGTTGAGTTTAGGCTTAGGGTAGTTCATATAGTTATTTAACTACCTTAATTGAAAACCCCTTAACCCCTAATTAAAACTCTAAATAATTAACTAATTAATTGAAACCGTTAAAACTTAATAGTGAAATTGTAGCGTGACCTACGAGACCCCGACCTACGGTCTGTAGGTCAGTCGACAACTACCCTTGCCCTCGTACTGCACATCTGTAGTTTTTGTAGGAGACCACGTTTTTGAAAATTTTGGAAAAATGGCTAAGTATCCATTAATTAAGGCATTGACGCCTCATCGATCAGCCTATCCCCGTTGATGGCAAGCGTTCGTTGACACTGCCTTTGATAATTTTTTTGTCAAAATAGAAGGGTTCTTGGAGATTGTACCCAAACGTAAGACCTTAAACCCAATCTAATAAATTTAAATCATTACCACAAATTTCATTAAATTCTTACTCCTAAAACCCCATGAAATAGGCTAAGTCACACTAGTACCTTCTTCACAATTCTGCGGGCATCATGGACGTTCCTTGACGTGTTAACTTTAAAATTCCTAAATTATTTATAAACATTATTTTTTTTACTTTAAAGCAGTATTAAAAACCTTAGACACTAATGTGAGCCTCTAGATTAGGTCTTGAACTTTCGAAGTGTTAAGATGGACCTGAAGATACAGAAAGTTGCTTTCTTATCGTTTAATTTAAACTTTATTTACCATTTTTCCATATCAATTAATGTAGTGGCAAGGAATGGTCGCCCAAGAATAATTCGAACCTCAAAATCAGCCTCACATTAAAGTATTAAAAAAACTCACGAAAAATGAACAACTTCACTTTCACAAGCACATCATGGAGTATATCTATGGGCCTCTACATAGTTTTATCAGCCATGAATAACTGCATCATAGTATGCTCTGGGTCTCCCAAAACCAACTTCGTATAAATGGACGATGGCATGAGATTTATACTCGCTCCAAGATCACATATCGCCTTAGAAAAGTAGAGCAACCCCATAGTACATAGAATAGTGAAATCACCTGGATCCTCCTTCTTTGACACAAGAGACCTCATAGCAATGTTACATTATTTCATAAACTTAGCATAACCGAGCATTTTCTCCAATCAAATTCCATTTTCTTCACTAATATCTAAGGGAATTATAATGGAGGTATTGGGATGGGGACCACTTTCTGAGGTAACTTTGCTTCTTTCGATGGTGCATCACCTAACTGTTCACTAGCTTCTACCACCTCATCTTCCTTTCTAATATCACCTTCTAATACAGACGAAATAGGTGGATAAATGGTATGATTACCTCCTCGAATAGTGACTTCCATGCAATGTCCATCATTCTTTGGATTTTCGATAGTGTTTCCTAGGAGACATCCAGGTTGGCGTGGGTTCACAGTAGTAGACAACTTACTCATCTGTAGCTCAAGTTGCTTTATCGAGACTGCATGTGCATCCACATTTTGTCCAATACCTGATAGTTAACCTCTCATATCCTTGAAATTCTAATTTATTGTATCAAGTCTCCTCATCATCTTCTGCAGCATATTCTTAACCGCACTGTACTACATCCATCGTCCTAGGTGCAGCTTATCTATTTTCAGGTGGAATAGATGGATCACCCCTATCATTCCTTATACCATAGTTGTTCTGGATGAAGTTGTTGTCGCGTTTGTAGTTCCCATCTCGAACATATTTACACTTTGGATTGTAATTAATATATGTCCAAGCTTAGTTCCCTTAACATTGACACCAATTAAGTCGTCACAAGGCGTACATGACCCTTCGTAGGTCTTATACAAGCCTCTTAACTATCTTTTATTACATAAGATATGAAAAGTAGTGCGAAATTAAAACTTTTGATTCACTCTCTCGAGCAGAACCCACAATGACCCAACTTATCACCTTTATTTTACGCCTCTTTCTCAAGCAAGCATAAAATACTAAATTGTATTGATATAAACATTGAAAAGAGCAATTTCAGGACATTAATAAATCAGACCCACCTCGAATTAGAACTACAATTGATACAAACTAACACCTACTTACATAAATTCATAAATTTATAACATTGTCAATCCCCAAAAATGGAATTTTACCTATTTATCATAAAAGAATAAAATTCAATACCTAATACATGCTCCATAGCTGGGTATTGATTTCCCAATTTCTAAAATTAATAAAACTTCTTTCAATTAAAACACCAACTTGAAATCGTTAACAAAAAATGCTACAAGAAATACCAATAATGCTTTTACTCTCTCTATTTCGTTCTACAATGACTGGATAAACCTCCCTCTACAAAAGATTGGCATTTTATAATGATACTATTTTTTGTCTTTTTGGGACAAATTGGTGAGGAAAATCAGGCTTCACCAACCAGTCGACGTGTCGCCGACCACCGTTGGCCATCGCCCCCCTCCCCCACCTTTTTCTTCATTTTCATACAGTATGTAAATGTAACTTTAGGCAGTATGACTCGGGGCTCATCGAGTGATTCAGCGATCTGCCCTTTGTTCCTTTTTCTCACTTTTTTGCTTGCACCTTTGTTGATCTTGTACAATTCAACCGACACAACTTTTCCTTACTGATCCATTCGGCAAGTAACTACTAGGTAACACCCTTCGCCAAAATTTTTCTTGTCTCAAGGTTGATGTTCTGTAAAATTAGGCATGATAAGAGCCATTTGGTCGATCATCGAGTAGTCTTGGCGACCACTAGGATCATTTTTGTCCATTTCTTGAGCTTGTTGATTTATTTTTGCTCCGTAATATTCTTCCTTTTCTCCATAGCTTGTTATGCTTGAAATATAGGTCTTAACATCAGTCTATAGCATAGATTAGATATTTGAGGACACTAAAGCTATCAAAAGTAAGCCCCAAATGAGTACAAATCTCGGAGTCATGAACATCCCCAACTTAAACTTTTGTTCATCATCAAGTAAAACTCAAGATCATTAGTTTAATAAGGATGTCTCAAGTAGTTTCGTATAAGACTCAACATGAACCCATACAAAAAGTTCAAAATACACATACAATGCCCAATTGTTCACTCAAAGATCAAATTATAACTCACCATTATCAAATACTCTCAAGTTCACAATACTTGCTTCAAATGCAAGTTCAAGCTCAACGGAGGTGCTCAAATGCCCTCACACATATATGGACATTAATACACAATTTATCACCAATTTTAAGCGTTGAAATCATATACAACTCTTAAACTCAAAAAGATGAAAACGTGCATGACTTCACCCATAGGCTTGCCCTTATTTTCCAATCAAAATTCGTTTCGGCTCACTAAAGATCACAAAGGCCTTCTCAAGGCATAGAATGGGCCTGTGTGCAAAAATATGGTTATTTAGGATTACTGGCTTCTACCTTCATTAAGTGTGTCCTGAAAATCATTCTTTCTCGTTTTCCTTCACATTCAAATATGTTGAACTCCACCTCATTATTCAATTAGATAACCAGGTAACCAATTTTTCACTATGTTCACACACTTTATATCATTAACGTTTTCTATTTTTGAGCCATTTTCATTTCATTCTTCTTCTTCTTTTTTACATGAAGGGGTTCCATTTTTTTCAAAATAATAGGTTTTGAATATTTTTTCTAAAACAGTTCAACACGTGGAGAATTTTTCACACTCCTTGACTTTCCTTCTTTTTCCCCACACCACAACATAGGTTTTTTGCATATGTGGGTTATTCAAACAAATAAAACTTCATGAAAGTTGTAGGTAAAGGGATAAATGTCACGACCCACAAGTAAACCCTAGAAGAAGGGAGCACTCTTAAGTCGTCACAAGGCATACTTGATCCTTCGTAGGTCTTGTACAAGCCTCTTAACTATCTTTTATTACATAAGATATGAAAAGTAGTGCGAAATTAACACTTTTGATTCACTCTCTCGAGCAGAACACACAATGACTGAACTTATCACCTTGGTTTTACGCCTCTTTCTCAAGCAAGCATAAAATACTAAATTGTATTGATATAAACATTGAAAAGAGAAATTTCACGACGTTAATAAATCTGACCCACCTCGAATTAGCACTAAATTTGATACTAACTAACACCTACTTAGCTAAATTCATAAATTTATAACATTATCAATCCCCAAAAATGAAATTTTACCTATTTATCATAAAAGAAGAAAATTAAATACCTAATACATGATCCATAGTTGGGTATTGATATCCCAATTCTTAAAATTATAAAACTTCTTTCAATTAAAACACCAAGTTGAAATCATTAACAAAAAATGCTTCAAGAAATACCAATAATGCTTTTACTCTCTCTATTTCGTTCTACAATGACTGGATAAACCTCTCTCTACAAAAGATTGGCATTTTATAATGATCCTATTATTTATCATTTTGGGACCGATTGGTGAGGAAAATCAAGCTTCGCCAACCAGTCGATGTGTCGCCGACCACCCTTGGCCATCGCCCCCTCCCCCACCTTTTTCTTCATTTTCATACAGTATGTAATGTAACTTTAGGCAGTATGAGTCGGGCCTCATCTAGTTATTCAGCGATCTGCCCTTTGTTCCTTTTTCTCACCTTTTTTCTTGCACCTTTGTTGATCTTGTACAATTCAATTGACACAACTTTTCCTTACTGATCCATTCGGCGAGTAACCACTAGGTAACACCCTTCGCCAAAATTTTTCTTGTCTCAAGGGTGGTGTTTTGTAAAATTAGGCATGCTAAGAGCCATTTGGTCGATCATCGAGTAGTCTTGGCGATTACTAGGATCACTTTTGTCCATTTTTTGAGCTTGTTGATTCTTTTTTGCTCCGTAATATTCTTTCTTTTCTCCTTAGCTTGTAATGCTGGAAATATAGTTCTTAACATCAGTCTATAGCATAGATTAGCTATTTGGGGACACTAAAGCTACAAAAAGTAAGCCCCAAATGAGTCCAAATCTCGGAGTCATGACCATCCCCAACTTAAACTTTTGTTCATCCTCAAGTAAAACTCAAGATCATTAGTCTAATAAGGATGTCTCAAGTAGTTTCGTATAAGACTCAACATGAACCCATACAAAAAGTTCAAACTACACATACAATGCCTAATTGTGCACTCAAAGATCAAATTATAACTCACCATTATCAAATACTCTCAAGTTCACAATACTTGCTTCAAATGCAAGTTCAAGCTCAACGGAGGTGCTCAAATGCCCTCACACATATATGGACATTCATACACAATTTATGAACAATTTTAAGCGTTGAAATCATATACAACTCTTAACCTTAAAAAGTTTAACACGTGCATGACTTCACCCATAGGCTTGCCCTTATTTCCAATCAAAATTTGTTTCGGCTCACTAAAGATCACAAAGGTTTTCTCAAGGCATCGAATGGGCCAGTGTGCAAAAAATATGGTAATTTAGGATTACTGGCTTCTACCTTCATGAAGTGTGGTCTGAAAATCATTCTTTATCCTTCTCCTTCACATTCAAATATATTCAACTCCACCTCATTATTCAATTAGATAACCAGGTACCCAATTTTTCACTATGTTTACACACTTTATATCATTAATGTTTACTATTTTTAAGCCATTTTCATTTCATTCTTCTTCTTTTTTTTTTACTTGAAGGGGTTCCATTATTTTCAAAATAATAGGTTTTGAATATTTTTTCTAAAACAGTTCAACACGTGGAGAAATTTTCACACTCCTTGACTTTCCTTCTTTTTCCCCACACCATAACATAGGTTTTTCGCCTATGTTAGTTATTCAAACAAATAAAACTTCATGAAAGTTGTAGGTGAAGGGATAAATGTCACGACCCGCAAGTAAACCCTTGAAGAAGGGAGCACTCTTAAGTCGTCACAAGGCCTACTTGACCCTTCGTAGGTCTTGTACAAGCCTCTTAACTATCTTTGATTACATCAGATATGAAAAGTAGTGCGAAATTAAAATTTTTCACAACAATTATAATAAGAAGCTTTTTATAAAACACTAAGGAGTAAGGCTCATTGTCACAAGCCAACTTAATGATACAACTTAAATATCTTAGGGTCACGACCCTTTACATTAGAAGAAAATACATGATATGTCTTGTACAATTCTTAATGAATAACTAAGGAAACATAGAGTATGTGTAACGACCTGTTTAGTCGTTTTGAGCAGCAGATTTTATTTCTAGAAAACTGGCTGAGACGACGGACCTCATGACGGATCGTCGTGGGCACGACGGACCGTCGAGGGTGTCTCGTTCCAAAACACTTAGAAATTCTGAAATGTGGGTACTGAAATCGACTCTCTGAACTTCGTAACGAAATGGCAGGACGGACCGTTGTGGGCACGATGGACCGTCACAGACTCTTCAAGGAAATTGAGTCTCTGAACTCTGTGACGGAGCAGCAGGACGGACCGTCACAGCCATGACGGACCGTCACAGGTTGCGTAATCCCAGGCTGGGTCGGATTTCATTAAATGTTTTAAGGGACGTTTTTGACTATTCCTGCCTTTATTATAAAGTTAGTGGGTTAATGTTAATAAGTCTAATTACTTGGGGGTTAAAGTAGGTAACCTTGACTTAATTAGTGGGTTATTATTGCCATCTTTTATACTTAATTATATGCTAATTAGGGTAAAATAAAGAGGGTTTGAATAAGAAAAATAGAAAGAACAAAGAGAGGGAAAGAGAAACGATTGAGAGAGGAGAAACGAAGAGGAAAAACACAAAGCTTTGGGAAATTGCTTGCTGATCACGAATCTTCGGTAGAGGTAGGTTATGGTTTTTATGTTATTCGTAGTAAACTCTTAATAGCGAAGGATATGTATTGGTAGTATTGTAAACCCTTCTATATGCTTAATTGCATGCTTGCATGAATGTTATTATATAATTGTGATAAAATAAGCATGATGAAGCTATTGAATCCCAAATCTTGAAAAACCCTAATCTCTTTGTTAATGATGATGCCTTGGTATAAGAGAAGGCTTGATGAACTAAAGTAATGAGAATGATGATGCCTTGGTATAAGAGAAGGCTTGATAAATTGATAGAATGAGATTAGGGGATTAGAGTGTCACGTTTCGACACATAGAATTAAGGGATCGGGTGTCACGAACCAACACGTAGACTTAGGGGATCGGGTGTCACGAACCGACACGTAGATTTAGGGGATCGGGTGTCACGAACCGACACGTAGATTTAGGGGATCGAGTGTCACGAACCGACACGTAGATTTAGGGGATGGGGTGTCACAAACCGACACGTAGAATTAGGGGATCGGAGTGTCACGTTCTGACACATAGTAGTAGGGGAGCGGAGTGTCACATACCGACACAAGAGGAATAATGATAATGAGGGAGCGGAGTGTCACGTACCGACACAAGAGAAATAAAGATAATGAATCTTGAAAGAGGTTAATATACTCAATCTAATGAACCTAATTCCCAAATGAGTATGGTATTTGGGCTTGAGTCTTCAAGGGTGAACTTGACGGTATTTATTAATGATTATAGTATTTGTTGCTGCTACATGTTGAGTATTGTAGTTGATTTATGATACTATCTGATATATACTGTTTTCTATTTTGAGTTGGCCGATGATATCTACTCAGTACCCGTGTTTTGTACTGACCCCTACTTGTATGTTTCTTTCTTATTATATGTGGAGTGCAGCAAATGTATCGTCGTCTTCAACTCAACCGCAATTCTAGCCAGTCTTCATTACACTGGATTTTCAGGGTGAGCTAATGCTTCTAGCTTGGACTGGATCTTCCTCTTCATTTCTTGATGCCTTGAAGTTCCGGCATGGACTAGCTTTTTAATTGTTTTAGCTTCTTAGAATACTCTTAGTCTAGTAATTTGATCATAGATGTTCTTGTGATGATGACTTCCAGATTTTGGGGAATAATAGTTGTTGAATTTTAGAAGTTATTGAATTGATCTTTATTAATGAGTTAAGTCTTCTGCATTGTATTTTGTTCATTATGTAAAAATGTTGGGTTTAAATTGGTTGGTTCGCTGACATAGGAGGGTAAGTGTGGGTGCCAGTCGCGGCTCGGTTTTGGGTCGTGACAAACTTGGTATCAGAGCATTAGGTTCGTTGGTCTCATCACACAAGAACGAGTCTAGTAGAGTCTTAAGGAACGGTAGGGGGACGCCTTTACTTTTCTTTGAGAGGATATAAGACTTTAGGAAAATTCCATTCTTTCATTCTTTCTTTCGTGCTATTACTTGGATCCAATTGGTATCTAGGTGATACAAATTGGTATCTGACCATCTTCATTCTATTTCGCAGATGGTTAGAACTAGAGCAACGACTGCGCCAACATCAACACCGGCAAGACAAGATGCGTATGAGCAAGCCACTGGGCTGTAGCTCGGAGAGGAATAGTGGCAAGAGGCCGTGGTAGAGGTCGCGGGAAGACGTCCTCTAGAGGAAGAGGACAAGCACCTAGCCCATCTGGTACTAGGGCAGTGACTCCTCCACCGACTGAGGAAGTAGTAAGAGAGGGTGAGGAAGGGGAAGATGAGCAAGTGCAGAATGAGGAATTGCCACCCCAACCTACCCCAGAGATGATCAATCAGGTTCTTGCTTATCTTAGCGGGTTATCTGATCAGGGCCAGACACCTCCAGTGTTTTCTGAACCAGCACCTCAGGGTCCGGAGGTACCACATGCAGCCACTATGGCTCCCCGCATGGATGCCTCATTGGAAATAGGCACGTTTCCCCGTCTGACTACAGGGCCAATAATGACAAATGATCAGCATGAACTTTTCAGTAAGTTCTTGAAATTGAAACCTCCAGTCTTCAAGGGTGCTGAATTGGAGGATGCCTACAATTTTCTGGTTGACTGTCATGAGCTACTATACAAGATGGGTATAGTAGAACGGTTCGGTGTTGAGTTTGTGACTTATCAGTTTCAAGGAAACGCCAAAATATGGTGGCGGTCACATGTTGAGTGTCAACCAACAGAGGAACCACCTATGACTTGGGCCTCATTTTCTAGGTTGTTTATGGAGAAGTATATCCCCCGAACTTTGAGGGATGGGAAAAGAGATGAGTTCTTGAGCCTAGATCAAGGTAGAATGTCGGTTACTGCATATGAGGCTAGGTTTCGTGCACTTTCCAGATATGCCACCCAGCTTTGTTTCAGTCCACAAGAGCAGATTCGCCGTTTTGTGAAGGGGTTGAGGTCAGAGTTGCGGATTTCAGCCTTACAGGTAGCGGCTACAGCGAAATCCTTTCAGGAAGTGGTAGACTTCGTGATAGAGGTGGAAGGAGTGAAACTAGATGACTTCACCATGGAGTCGACATCAAAAAGGTTTCAAAAGGGAGGTGAGTTTACTGGTTCTTACTCTAGAGGACAGGGTTCCGGAGGTTACTCAGTTCGACCAATTCAGTCTTCACTACAAACTGTAGTTGGGGGTCCACCTCAGACCGGTCAACACTTCTCTGAGAGACATATGCTTGACTCTAGAGAGTGTTATGGATGTGGGGAGACTGGACATATTAGGAGGAATTGTCCAAAACAGAGTTATACACCCCCAATAGCTAGAGGTCGATGTGGTCATGGTAGAGGCCGTTATTCTGGAGGAAGCGGTGGTCGAGGTAATGGTGGTCACCAAAACGGCCGGGGTGATGTGCAAACTGGAGCCACTACATCACAACATGGTAGGGGCAACGGACAGACAGGCGATAGGGCCCATTGTTACGCTTTCCCTGGGAGATCTGAAGCGGAGGCATCTGATGCTGTTATCACAGGTAATCTTTTGATTTGTGATTGCATGGCTTCTGTATTGTTTGATCCTGGATCCACATTTTCTTATGTATCTTCCTCATTTGTTAATGGTCTAAATTTACATTGTGAATTACTTGACATGCCTATTCGTGTTTCTACTCCGGTGGTGAGTCTGTGATAGTTGAAAAAGTATATAGGTCTTGTTTGGTGACTTTTGTGGGGAGCAACACTTATGTAGATTTGGTTATCTTAGAAATGGTTGACTTTGATGTAATTCTGGGTATGACTTGGCTTTCTCCGAATTTTGCGATCTTGGATTGTAATGCTAAAACTTTGACGTTAGCCAAGCCTGGGACAGATCCGTTAGTGTGGGAGGGTGACTACACTTCCACTCCGGTGCATATCATCTCCTTTCTTCGTGCTAAGAGAATGGTTAGTAAAGGGTGTTTAGCTTTCTTGGCACATCTCAGGGATGACACTACCCAAGTACCTCCAATTGAGTCGGTTTCGATAGTCCGTGAGTTTCTGGATTTGTTCCCTGCAGATCTTCCTGGTATGCCACCGGACAAGGATATTGACTTCTGCATTGATCTTGAACCGGGTACTCGCCCCATTTCTATACCCCCTTATAGAATGGCTCCCGCGGAGTTAAGAGAGCTAAAGGCCCAACTTCAAGAGTTGTTGAGCAAAGGCTTCATTAGACCAAGTGCATCTCCTTGGGGTGCTCCGGTGTTATTTGTGAAGAAGAAGGATGGGAGTTTTCAGATGTGCATAGACTACCGGCAGTTGAATAAGGTAACTATTAAGAACAAGTATCCTCTTCCTCACATTGATGACTTGTTCGATCAGTTACAAGGTGCTTGTGTCTTCTCTAAGATTGACCTGAGATCCGGTTATCATCAATTGAAAATACGGGCAATGGATGTGGCAAAGACTGCTTTTCGAACCAGGTATGGGCATTATGAATTTGTAGTGATGTCTTTTGGTCTTACGAATGCCCCTGCTGCGTTCATGAGTTTGATGAACGGGATTTTTAAGCCATATCTGGATCTCTTTGTGATCGTATTTATTGATGATATACTGATATACTCTAAAATTAAGAAGGAACATGAGGAGAATTTGAGAATTGTATTGGAAATGTTGAGGGAGAAAAAGCTTTATGCCAAGTTCTCTAAGTGTGAGTTTTGGCTAGATGCAGTGTCCTTCTTGGGGCACGTGGTTTCTAAGGATGGAGTGATGGTGGATCCTTCTAAGATTGAGACAGTGAAGAATTGGGTAAGACCTACTAATGTGTCAGAAATAAGGAGCTTTGTTGGTTTATCTAGGTATTATCGTCGATTTGTCAAGGGATTCTCTTCCATTGCTTCCCAATTTACGAACTTGACTAAGCAGAATGTTCCATTTGTATGGTCGGACGAATGTGAGGAAATCTTTCAGAAGCTCAAGACTTTGTTGACTACTGCACCAATTCTCGCCTTGCCCGTGGAAGGTAAGAATTTCATTGTTTATTGTGATGCATCCTATTCGGGTTTGGGTGCAGTGCTAATGCAAGAGAAGAATGTGATTGCTTATGCTTCAAGACAATTAAAAGTGCATGAACGTAACAATCCAACTCATGATTTGGAATTGGCCGCGGTAGTGTTTGCATTAAAGCAATGGAGGCACTATTTATATGGGGTTAAGTGTGAGGTCTATTCGGATCATCGTAGCCTACAATATGTCTTTACTTAGAAAGATTTGAACTTGAGACAGAGGAGATGGATGAAACTACTGAAGAACTACGACATCACTATCTTGTATCATTCGGGAAAAGTGAATATTGTGGCGGATGCTTTAAGTAGAAAGGCGGGAAGCATGGGAAGTCTAGCTCACTTGCATGTTTCTAGACACCCATTGGCTAGAGAGGTTCAGATTCTGGCTAATGACCTTATGAGGTTAGAAGTAAATGAGAAGGGAGGATTGTTATCTTGTGTGGAGGCAAGATCTTCCTTCCTTGACAAGATTAAGGGGAAGCAGTATAATGATGAGAAATTGATCCGGATCCCAGATAAAGTGTTGAAAGGAGAGGCTAAAGAAGCAACAATCGATGAGGAAGGTGTTTTGAGGATTAAGGGAAGGGTATGTGTACCCCGCGTCGATGATTTTATCAACACTATTCTGACGGAGGCTCATAGTTCAAGGTATTCTATACATCCGGGTGCAACCAAGATGTACCGTGACCTAAAGCAACACTTTTGGTGGAGTAGAATGAAGCGTGATATTGTTGATTTTATTGCCAAATGTCCAAACTGTCAACAAGTAAAGTATGAACACCAGAGGCCCGGAAGAACACTTCAGAGAATGCCCATTCCTGAATGGAAGTGGGAGAGAATAGCAATGGATTTCGTGGTTGGTCTTCCAAAGACAATGGGTAAGTATGACTCTATTTGGGTGATTGTTGATAGGTTAACTAAGTCTGCTCATTTCATTCTGGTCAAGGTGACTTACAATGCCGAGAAGTTAGCCAAAATCTATATCTCAGAATTTGTTCGGTTGCATGGGGTTCCACTCTCCATCATATCAGATAGAGGTACGCAGTTTACTTCTAAGTTTTGAAAAACATTGCATGCGGAATTGGGTACTAGGTTGGACCTTAGTATTGCGTTCCATCCTCAGACCGATGGTTAGTCTGAGCGAACGATTCAAGTGTTGGAGGATATGCTTCGTGCATGTGTGATAGAATTCGGTGGTCATAGGGATAACTTCTTACCCTTAGCGGAGTTTTCATACAATAATAGTTATCACTCAAGTATTGACATGGCCCCATTTGAAGCATTGTATGGTAGGAGATGAACGTCTCCCATTGGGTGGTTTGATGCATTTGAGGTTAGACCCCTGGGGTACTGACCTTTTGAGGGATTCATTAGAGAAAGTGAAATCTATTCAAGAAAAGCTTTTAGCGGCGCAAAGTAGGCAAAAAAAATATGCGGATCGAAAGGTTAGAGACTTGGAGTTCATGGAGGGTGAACAAGTCTTGTTGAGGGTTTCGCCCATGAAAGGGGTGATGCGGTTTGGTAAAAGAGGTAAGCTAAGCCCAAGGTACATTGGACCATTTGAAGTTTTTAAGCGAGTAGGGGAGGTGGCTTATGAATTAGCCTTGCCTCCAGGGATGTCCGGAGTGCATCCGGTATTTCATGTGTCTATGTTGAAAAGATACCATGGGGATGGAAACTACATTATCTGTTGGGATTCGGTTTTGCTTGATGAGAATTGGTCTTATGAGGAGGAGCCTGTTACTATTTTAGGTAGAGAAGAATCGGCTGGTTGAAGAAGCCACTTGGGAGAAGGAGGCTGATATGCGAGAAAGATACCCACAACTGTTTAAAGAATCAGGTACTCCTTCTCGCCCTTGTTTTTCTTCTTGTGATCGTTCAAGGACGAACGATGGGTAAATTGGTATCTATTGTAACGACCTGTTTAGTCGTTTTGAGCAGCAGATTTTATTTCTGGAAAACTGGCTGAGACGACGGACCTCACGACGGACCGTGGTGGGCACGACGGACCGTCGAGGGAGTCTCGTTCCAAAACACTTAGAAATTCTGAAATGTGGGTACTGAAATCGACTCTCTGAACTTCGTAACGGAATGGCAGGACGGACCGTCGTGGGCACGACGGACCGTCACAGACTCTTCAAGGGAATTGAGTCTCTGAACTCTGTGACGGAGCAGCAGGACGGACCGTCACAGCCATAACGGACCGTCACAGGTTGCGTAATCCCAGGCTGGGTCAGATTTCTTTAAATGTTTTAAGGGATGTTTTTGACTATTCCTGCCTTAATTATAAAGTTAGTGGGTTAAATGTTAATAAGTCTAATTACTTGAGGGTTAAAAGAGGTAACCTTTAGTTAATTAGTGGGTTATTATTGCCATCTTTTATACTTAATTATATGCTAATTAGGGTAAAAGAAAGAGGGTTTGAATAACAAAAATAGAAAGAACAAAGAGAGGGAAAGAGAAACGATTGAGAGAGGAGAAACGAAGAGGAAACACACAAAGCTTTGGGAAATTGCTTGCTTGATCACGAATCTTCGGTGGAGGTAGGTTATGGTTTTTATGCTATTCGTAGTAAACTCTTAATAGCGAATGATATGTATTGGTAGTATTGTAAACCCTTCTATATGATTAATTGTATGCTTGCATGAATTTGATTATATTATTGTGATAAAATAAGCATGATGAAGCTATTGAATCCCAAATCTTGAAAAACCCTAATCTCTTTGTTAATGATGATGCCTTGGTATAAGAGAAGGCTTGATGAACTAAAGTAATGAGAATGATGATGCCTTGGTATAAGAGAAGGCTTGATGAATTGATAGAATGATATTAGGGGATCGGAGTATCACGTTCCGACACATAGAATTAAGGGATCGGGTGTCACGAACCGACACGTAGATTTAGGGGATCGGGTATCACGAACCGACACGTAGATTTAAGGGATCGGGTGTCACGAACCGACACGTAGATTTAGGGGATCGGGTGTCACGAACCGACACGTAGATTTAGGGGATCGGGTGTCACGAACCGACACGTAGAATTAGGGGATCGGAGTGTCACGTTCCGACACATAGTAGTAGGGGAGCGGAGTTTCACGGACCGACACAAGAGAAATAAGGATAATGAGGGAGCGGAGTGTCACGTACCGACACAAGAGAAATAAAGATAATGAATCTTGAAAGAGGTTAATATACTCAATCTAATGAACCTAATTCCCAAATGAGTATGGTATTGGGGCTTGAGTCCTCATGGGTGAACTTGACGGTATTTATTAATGATTATAGTATTTGTTGCTTCTAAATGTTGAATATTGTAGTTGATTTATAATATTATCTGATATATACTGTTTTCTATTTTGAGTTGGTCGATGATATCTACTCAGTACCCGTGTTTTGTACTGACCCCTACTTGTATGTTTCTTTCTTATTATCTGTGGAGTGCAGCAAAGGTACCGTCGTCTTCAACTCAACCGCAATTCTAGACAGTCTTCATTACATCGGATTTTCAGGGTGAGCTAATGCTTCTAGCTTGGACTGGATCTTCCTCTTTATGTCTTGATTCCTTGAAGTTCCGGCATGGACTAGCTTTTTAATTGTTTTAGCTTCGTAGAATACTCTTAGTCTAGTAATTTGATCATAGATGTTCTTGTGATGATGACTTCACGATTTTGGGGAATAATAGTTGTTGAATTTTAGAAGTTATTGAATTGATATTTATTAATGAGTTAAGTCTTCCGCATTGTATTTTGTTCATTATGTTAAAATGTTGGGTTTAAATTGGTTGGTTCGCTCACATAGGAGGGTAAGTGTGGGTGCCAGTCGCGGCTCGGTTTTGGGTCGTGATAGTATGTCCTCGAATATATGAGGACATGCCAAGTCTTGACAGAGTCAACTTCCCATGATTTTCCTTCTAAACTTCCACTTACCTCCAAACTATATTTATATAGTATAGAAAAGTATGTGGTTAGTACAAACACTGTACTAAGTATGGCATAATGTAAAAACACATCTAAAAGGGACATTTTAGTTGAAATTAAACTTTCACGCTATTTAAGTAAAACCTTCATGAACATAGTAATAAAACAACATATAAATCATAATTAGGTAACACCTCCATAATTTTTATATCAAGACTACACTTTACGGTTAACTCATAAAAGCAATTTAGTGAGCACTTTTCACTACATCTTACAGTGAACTCATTTCCCCTGAGGTTTCCCTTTTCAAACTTAACCTCAGACTCACTAAGGTAAGACATGAAGAAACCTCCCATAAAATCCCTCCAATACACACCTAAGTGATCCTAAAGACTACCGGCGATAAGCTTACTTTACACGGGTAACAAGCCAACATTCAATATAAAGACACTAAAGAAACATACTTGCATCTAAGACAACCCCCAAGTTACACATAGTGCAATGTGAAAGTAACATCACATACTACTATTCCCACCAAGTGCTCCTTGAGGATTCTCTTAGATTAGGCACACCACATTGATCATTCATAGCTTCATCATACAACATATAACTTAACATGGTTACTTTACATTAGACATTTTGTCACATGACTTCATTTACATCACATAATGATCCATCCATACATTCCATATAAGGACACACCAAGACTCCCTCTAAATACGTACTTGTGCATTGCATAGATAGTGTCCCATACTACCACCACCCTAAGTAGTACACCCTTTAGAATACTAAGTTCATTACATTCTTTTGTGGGGGCTATCTATAACATACATAGACCATGAGAGCTAGACATGGAATCCTGGTATTAACCCCCAACCGTATGAGGGATCCCCACTAGCCTAGGATAGGGTCATTCTTGATCCTTAACATGGATTCTCCATTAGCTACTCCTATGTGGACGCATTGTTAAGGGATGAGGATATTGCTTCTAATTAACTCATTCGCTACTAACGAGGAGTACTCACCTCAAGAGGTACATTGGATACAACATCACAACTCACGAAATGTAACCACCCATTCTTCAAATCCTGTCGGTGCTAAGCATAACTCCCACATAGAGTCTTAAACATTCACTTCTATAGGTTAAGGGATAATTATTGAACAACACATCTCAACTCACAAAGGGAATCTATTGTCTAACCTATCTTAGAAAGCTCTTAGGGATAGTGTGGTTTCTACTAAACACTTCATCTCAACTCGCGAAGAGTGTTCACCCCAAAATTCATTTTTCATACTATAGGGATTGTAGGGATGGTCTAGACACATCATCTCTATCACAAAGAGCGTGCACCCTAATATCCCTCATTCACATTCATTAACTTCATTCATTCATTCAAAGTGTGTGTGTGAGTACATGTGAGCACACCTTCAACATAATCACCATTTTCGTAACACTGATTTCTAAACATACTCATACCTTAAGTCATCATAATTCACACACTAGCATGCTTCACATAAAGATATACTTCACCTAGGCATAACATCATCAAGATACACATTTCAATATCCTATAACATATCATACATAAACATCATAATTGTCATTTCACTTTACATTCTATGCTTTCAAAGCCATAATCATAATACACACATTTATACAATATAATCATGTACTTTAAGTAAACACCGCCACCAAAGATGGACCATACCACTCAAGAACATTTCACAATAAGAGCTAAACAATATAACCAACTTACCATTCATCCTAACTTTAACCACCTTTTCTAAATTTCTCCTATACTTCATCATAAAATAGCATTTAAGGCAGTAGCTACTCTTAATATAATATAAATAAACCTAACTCATAATAGTTAGAGATATGCATGAGCATCGTTCATTGGGGTTTTGACATTTAATTCATCAACTAACACTAAAAACAACGCATTTCTATCATTAAAACATTTTTATGCAAAGTCCCATGCTTAGAATAAAAGATAGAAGAAGATGGAGTTTGAAAACCATTTTTGAAATCTCTTTGAAGTGTTTTCCTTGAATGAAAGAAAGTTTAATGATGAACTACCATACCTTAATATGAATAAACCCACGAGATTTGGTGAAAAAAACTTTAAAGATTTGGTCTTCTTATTTTGAGCTTGAAACTTCTCCAATGTAGATTCAACTTTAGAGAGAGAATTTAGAGAGAAGGGAGAGCATGAAAATTTTTCATTCTAATTAAGGATTGGGGTTTTTGATTAGGGTAAAGATGTTTGATAACCTAAAATTAATATATAATACACCCTTAGAATACCCAAAACACCTCTACAACAATTGGATATTTTTAGACAAGTCAAACTTCACTTTAATTTTGGAATTATCATTGGGAAACAAGTCCGCGATGCAGAGTTGTTCCCTCAAGAATTTTGAAAAAAAAAATTGAGGCAGAAGAGTACGTGTTGTGTCCGCGACTCAGACCAAGTTTTGGACAAGGTGCACAAAGTATGCAACGCGGACTCATTACACTTAAGGAACAGTATTGGCCTTGTACATCTTGTTGGTCCAAGGGTTGGGTTCTCCTTAAGGACCCCTAGGGCGGTCCTTGGGGAATTGTAACTGGACGTTTTGATCCTAAACGTGTACTTTTAAGTGTATGGGTCATCCCCACTGCTTTTAGACTCTAAATAACACTCGAAAAAACATACAACAAACAATAACATACTAGTTTCACACACAAGGCTAGTTTTGAAATGTCTTAGTCTTTCCTTGACGTTTGACTTACAAACTTACTAAAATGACTTCTAACATTAAAATTAGCTATTTTAAAAAATTATTAACTCATGAAGCACCATCGAAGCTCTAGTTAAACCTAGTTCATTATGAGGGTCATTAAGATCAAAGTTGTTCAAGTTTCTCCAAAGAAAAAAATAGACTAGATGGGTGCCAAAACAAGATTCACACTTCTCACAAGGGTGGCCAGAAAAAAGATGTATTGTAAACTTTAGTTCTCTTCAAAACTCTTGCCTAATATCATTTGAATTATTAACGTCACTCAATCAATCGGGTCAACAGGGCAAGTCCAAGTGTCATGAAATGCAATGCTTAAGATGACCTCACAACACAAGGCATTGGTACCAATATAAAAGAAAGACTCCGCAGTTTCTAGCTGGCATGCAATTTTTAATCCAATAGACTCATTTGACAACCGTCTAGTCAAAACAAGATGCTAAAAGATCACATATAGCCTATGAAACTCTATTTGACTCATCGGAGATGCACACTTATGTCATTTAATTAGGAGCATTATTCAAGTCACCAGTATTGACCATACTCGACACTTGAAAATATGAGAAACAAACATACTACTACCACCCTCACCAAAAGCATCCAACATTGTCCACAATTTTAGCAAAGAACAAACACTACACAAAATAAAGGTAATACAACAAAAATAAAAATAAGGAAGCAATACTAGAACTTAAATAAACTGATTAGGATGAAAAGGAATCTTCATGAGGTGTCCATTTAGCGAAGAATTGTAATGATTAACAAACTAGTCGGTGAATTTCCAATTAGCATGTAACTCGCCAAAATATCCAGAATGTAACCACTCCAATTTGGGTAAGGAAGGCGAAAGAGGGAGAGTCCGCCAAGTAACATTGGCGTATAGCCTAGTCTGAGTTAATCCTCACCAAAAGTTCTAGGACGCAGACATTTTGTAGATGGTGCAAAGGGAGGAGAAAGTCAGGTGCGCCTAATCTTTTCGGCACAGCACTAGGTGGTGTGAGTATATCACCCAATATTCTAGTATCACGTCTAATTTTTGACACCACCAAGGAGAGTGATGTCAAAATTACCGAATCCACCCAGCAGATCACAAAATAAATCTTGGAATCATAGAATCACCCATAGTTGCACGTTCAACACACATTATTCAAAAAACTAACAGTTGTGTTGCCTCCCAAGAAGCACCTTATTTAACATTGTGTTACAAATTGGAAACTTAAAATCATCTTCTAAGTACACCACTTCAATAACGAAGATTTCATGGCATTCTCTAAACTATAACTTCAAGTGTTGCCCATTCACCTTGAAGGTCGAACCCTCTTTACCCAAGACTTCAACAGCTCCATTTGTGAACACTAGTGTTACTCTAAATTGGTCTGACCACTTTTATTTGAGCTTTCACCGAAAGAATCTCAGTCAACAATTGTATAGAAAAACTCATTCTCCAACTCAGAAATCCCTCCTAAGGATTTTAGAATGATGTCACTTCTTCATTTTCTCCTTATAGAGGGCTGAACTATCTTTTGAGACAAATCACTCCTATTTGCATTCATGATTTTAGCCAAGAGAATCTTAATGTCCCGATTTGAAACCTCCACTTGGCCACTGATTTGAGGATTGTATGTCATTCCCACTATATCTTTCACTTCATATTTTCTTAACGCGGATGAAAAATGCCTATTACAAAAATGTGAATTTTCATCACTAATAATAGCTCGAGGGATGCCAAACCTTGAAAATATGGCACTTTAAGAACTAAACAACACTTTTCCCACCATTTTCGGGTAAAGTCAAATATTCCACACATTAAGAACTATAATCTACAACCACCAAAATGTATTAATTACCATACGAGCTCACAAATTTCCCCATGAAATCTATTCCCCAAACATCAAATAACTCGACTTTAAAATAGGCTTAAGAGGCAGATCATACCTTCTATACAGCCCACCTTATTTTTGGCATTGCAAGCATTTCTTGATAAATTCCTGAGCAACTTTGTAGAGGGTTGGACAGTTACCACTTTAAGAATTTTAGCGGTTGTACGTATGTTGCTATGATTTCTACCAGCCAATGAAGCATGAAATACATACCACATTCTCTAGACAATATGGCTCATTTAAAAAGTATTTCTTGACATCAAACAAGAACCGCTTTAGTTGATAGAAGTTCAAGTCCTCTGGCATTATTCCACACACTACATAGTTGGATAAATCAACATTCCAAGAAGTTTTTTTTAGAGTTATCGTGAATGTCTATTCATCGGGAAATGGGACATTGATGTCTACCGCAGTTCTTCATTCTCTTTACCCGCTAACATCGATAGATGATCAACCACCTGATTTTTACAAACTCTTCTATATTTGAATTCAAAGTCAAATTCTTGCAACAATAGCACCCATCTTATCAATCTTGGCTTGGCATCTTTCATTGCAATCAAACAAGCAGAGTTACGTCATCAGTTTGAATCATCATTTTGGTGCCTAGAAAGTATGCCCAAAATTTTTCAAATTTATATACCACCAGAAGTAATTACTTCTCAGTAATCATGTAGTTACATTAAGCACCATTCAAGGTTTTTCCTCGGGTGTAAGTTGGATGGAATAGATTGTTGGGTTCTTTCCTAAACACAACTCCTAATGTCATACCACTTGCTATACACATCACTTCAAAAGTTGCCGCCAATTAGGACTAATAATAATTAAGCTAGTGATTAACTCCAAAACTTTGCACAAGTGGTGTTAAATTTTTGAAAAGTTTTAATGAACCTCCGCTAAATACCAGCATGCCCCAAGAAACAATGAATACATTTTACCAAGATTGCTGGTGGTAGCTCTAAATTACCTCAATATTTGCCTTATCAACCTCTAGACATTTTTGTGACACATTGTGACAGATTACTTTACCTTCCTTAACCATAAAGAGACAATTCTTCCAATTTAGCACCAATTTGTCTCCACACATCTTTAAAGGACCTGCATGACTTTCATGACTCGAGAGCACCCCCGAGTAATAACAAGCTTATTCAACCTCTCTGAGGCTTATATAATCCACATGGATCTTTCATTGCATACGTTACTTAGAAATAGAAAAGAATTTTAAATTTTCTTCACACATGAAAAATACTTTCATTAATAAGAAAGCGGAAGAGTTGAAAATATCTAACTTTATAATATGTCTCACAAAACCATCTTATAAATTTTAGAGTACAACATCTGGGATTAAGACCATGCACAACTTAAAATAAAGACAAAAAGACCATAAAATAACATGTGGGGTGTTCTCGAATCTATGAGGACTCACCAAAACTTCATATTCAACCCTTAGAAACCTATACATCATCCATAGCACACCAAACCTCTAATCCCTACACATTAGTCAAAAGGAAAAAAGAAGGGGTTAGCACTATTAAGCATTAAGTACGGAAGCAATGCAAAAACATGCAAAGAGAGACATTTAGTATGGAAATATGCTTCCATGACATTTTGGTAAGTACCTACATCATAAGAGTTTAAGATACATAATGCAATTCAACATTCACATATAAGACATATTCAACTAACATCAACATATGGCACTTGATTCCATATTCAACAACTAATACATTTCATCATATTAGATCCTCCAGTTAAGGTTATCATAAAACCCACCTAAGTGAGACATGAAGTGTCCGCCCATAAAACATCTTCAATATAGACCAAAGCGTTCCTCAAGACTACCAAATATAGAGATCTTTACTTTCAACACACTATCACCAAGTGAACATTATTCATTTAACCAATTGAAGAGACAACTTAACAAATAGGGGACTTCAGATAATGGTGTTAGAAGACCTAAGGAACTAACTCTAGCATTTTCAAGGCCTACTCATTCAATTTATAGATAGCATCCCGTACTACCTACACTTCATAAAAACAATCCAATAACTAGAGTGCACATCCCACATGATGGGAATAGGCATTAACCAACATGCACCATACTATCTAGGCATGGAATCCGGTATCATAAGACCCCAAACCGTGGAAGGTATTATACTTAAAAGGGTAGAACTAGGACACATCCCATGTAGACTCATGGTTTAGGAGATATGGAAAGGGTTATATTTACTCTACTCTCAAACTCAAGTAGAGCTACAACCTTGATCATTTCTTCTGTGTGTTTTGCCTTTAGTTCCCATAAAGTAAGTTCATTCACATAGGTGTATCAAAGAAGGTACCATCACTAAGCCTACCAACTCATAATACCATTTCAAAGAAAGGAACCACAAGGCTCTACCGATGAAGGTTCATTAGGATATCTCATAAATGAAATAGGTGCCATGCTAGGTCTATCTGATTCAAGATTCATTATTTATCTTCTTTCATATTCAAGGTTTCACATTCACTTAGGGTTCCAGACTCATCAAGAAGGTGTAACACCTTGAAAATCCAATACTCATGGTAAAGCCTAACATAGGTGCCATAAAGTCTAAACACTGTTTCTAAGTCTATTTTCAATTAATATAGTTCATATAGAAGGTTTAGAACCAAATTGTCTGGGAAGTTGGTTTAAAGAGATGTTAGTGTGACTTAGCCTTTTTACTAACTTTTAGGAGTAGGAAATGTACAAAAATGGATTAAAAGGTAGCTAATGGGTATTTTAGCTATTTCATTATCGGAATGTCTGGGTACGACTCCCCAAGGACCAACCAAGGGCCTTTGAGGAGAATCCCTGTAGTTTTATGCAGCACTACCTGGCAGCATGCATCGATGGGGCAGACGAAGGTCCGTATGTTGCTCGACGGGGCATCAAAGACCACCGTCTTCCCACACTTAGAAATATTTGTAGAGGCCCTTATTTGCCTAGCAACTGTTATACTCGACGAAAAGGAATGGTGGGGCGTCTAGGCCACCGTCATCCCATACTTAGAAAAATTGGAGGAAGCCTCGCCTGCAAAGTATGTGATAGAGATGACGCAAGTGCAGGACAGAGGGGGGGTGTCCGTTGACCCACCGACATATCGTCGACAGGGTCTCGTCAGTGATGGTCAAATTTCACAGTTGGATTTTAATGATTTCATTTAAATTAATTAAATGGTTTAGGGGTTAGTTAGTAATTTAAGGGAAACTAATTGAGTAGATTAATCCCCTCTATAAATTGCCTTAACCCTCATTAACCTAAAGCCAACTCTCAAAATAAACTCTCTTCCTTCTATTTTATTTCTCTCTCTACAAGAACCCACCATCGAATGCTATCAAGAACTAGGGTTTGGGGGATGGAAAAGGGTGGATTCTTCATCAATTGTTGAGAAACATAAAGGTATGGGTTCTCTTCACCTTTGAGATCCTTTCCTCAAAGGGTTCCTTCAAAATCGATTTCAAAAGTTGAGTTTTCTTATGGGTTTCATTCAATTACGAAATTGATGTTATGGATTGAGTTGTTAGTGAATTCTTAGGGTTATATTGAGTATATTTACATTTAATTCAACTTGTTTATGATAATTGTTGATGGTTTGATCAAATCGAAGAACATGATCCTCTATCCCTAACCCTAGGTAGTGATCTTTACTTATGTTGTATGTTTTTCATTCAATTGAGTTGGTTTTTGATTAGATTACTATCTTTTGGTGCTATTATAGATTAATATGGGTTATGTGTTTGGATCTTAGAAGAAGCAAATGGGTCCCTCTACTCAATTCATCCTAGGTCGATAAAAATGTACCATGACCTAAGGGAAATATATTAGTGGGGAGGTAAAAAAAGGGGACATAGCGGAATTCGCCGCTAAGTGTCTGAATTGCCAACAATTAAATGTCGAACACCTAAAGTCGGGTGTCTTACAACAAGAGATCCAAATTCCCACTTGGAAGTGGAAATGCATCAATAAGGAATTTGTAGTTGGCTTACCCCGGACCCAAAAGTCCTATGATTCCATATGTGTAGTTGTGGATCGATTGACTAAATCCGCTCGCTTTAACCCCCATCAAGTCTTTATATTCGGCGGAGGATTATGCAAGAATCTTCCTAGATGATATTGTGTGCCGCCATGGCATTCCAGGATCCATCATATCGAATCGGGGCACACAATTCACATCTAGATTTTGGAGGTCGTTCTAAATAGGGTTAGGTACCACGATAAAGTTGAGCACCGCTTTTCATCCCCAAACAGATGGTCAAGTATATTGTACAATAAAAACCCTTGAACATATTCTTAGAGATTGCATTATTGATTTTAAAGGGAGTTGGAATTGGCATTTACCTTTAGCAGAGTTTGCCTACAGCAAGAGTTTTCATTCATCCATTACCATGGCTTCCTATGAAGTCTTGTATGGTAGGAGGTGTAGGTATCCTATTTGATGGTTTGAAGTCGTTGAGACATCACTTCTTGGTCCTAAGTTGATTTACAAGATTTTGGAAACGGTACATATCATAAGGAACCGGTTACAAACGGTCTATAGTCGGCAAAAGTCTTATGTCGATAATAAGAGACGGGATTTGGAGTTTGTATAAATTGATAAGGTGTATTTAAAAATTCACCAATGAAAGGGGTGGTTAGGTTTTTAAAGAAAGGGAATTGAGTCCTCGTTATGTGGGTCCTTATGAAATCTTGCAAAGGGTTGGTAAGGTTGCCTATGAACTGAAACTTCATAATGAATTGGCTTCAGTTCATCCGGTTTTCCATGTTTCTATGTTGAAAAAGTGTATAGGTTATCCTGAGTCCATTCTTCCTATTGAGGGGCTTGGTGTCAAGTATAACCTCTCTTATGAGGAAGTCACGGTTCAAATTCTTGATAGGAAAATCAAGAAGTTGAGGAATAAAGAGGTGAATGTAAAAGGGTTATGGAAAAATCAATTAGTTGAGGTGCTACATGGGAGACCGAGGCCGATATGAAATCCCGTTATCCTCATCTTTTTGAGAATTAAGGTTAGCCATTCATCTTAATTATATTATTATGACAAAGATTTTTGTTTCTTGATTTTTGGGTGAAATGTTGCAAAAAATGACATTTTTTGAAAACCTCACAGTAAGTCTTACAGTGAAGTCACTATAGTATTGCTATGAAAAACATGAAATTTTTCTTTTTTCTTTCTTTGAGTTATGTTGTGCATTTTGATATGATGAGTCTTCATGAAATGATAGGTATCATGTTATTAAGTTGAAATTTGTGCTAATTGACTCATATGATGTATGTTGAGCTCATAATTGTTGTGAGAAGGAAATTTTTCATGATGAAGTGTTTTGAGACTTAGGTATGGTAATATGAGTTTATGTTTTCTTTGTTCAAGTGATATGATTTATGTTAAATTGATATTGTTGATTGGTTGGGCTTTTAGTAGTAGGTCTATTCCTTCCTTTAAAAGAGTTTGTGTCATTTGGAGACGAATGTTCCTAGGGGGGGGGATAATGTAACACCTTGAAAATCCAAGACTCGTGTTAAAGCCTAACATAGGTGGCATGAAATCTAAGCACTGTTTCTAAGTCCATTTTTAATGAATATTGGTCATTTAGAAGGTTTAAGAACCAAAATGTCCGAGAAATTGGTTTAAAGAGATGTTAGTATGCCTTAGCCTTTTTACTAACTTTTAGAAGTAAAAAATGCACGAAAATGGGTGGAAAGGTAACTAGTATGTGTTTAAGTTGTTTCATGATTTGAACGTCTGGGTACGACTCCACAAGGACCAACAAATGGCCCTTGAAGAGAAGTCCTTCAGTTTGAAGAAACACTACATTGGTAGTGTGCATCGATGAGGAAGATGGAGGTTTGTAAGTGGCTCGACGGGGTGTTGAAGGCCACCATCATCCCACACTTAGAAAGAATTCTGAAGGCCTTGGTTTGCCTAGCTACTGTTACACTCGACAGAAAGGGACGACGGGGCATCGTGGCCACCGTTATCCCATACTTAGAAAAATTGGATGAATCCTTGCCTTCAAATTCTTCGATAGAGATGATGGAAGTGCAGGACGGAGAGGGGGTGTCCATCGACCCACCATGGACCTTCGAGGGGGTCTCATCATTGAGGGTTGAATTTTCACTAATATATTTTAATGATTTCATTTACACTAATTAAATGGTTTAGGGGTTAGTTATTGATTTAAGGGAAACTAATTAAGTGAATTAAGCCTCTCTATAAATACCCTTAACCATCATTAACCTAAAGCCAACTCTCAAAATGAACTCTCTTCCTTCTCTCTTATTTCTCTCCCTACAAGAACCCACTATTGAAGGCTAGAAAGAATTAGAGTTTGGGGGATGGAAAAGGGTGGATTCTTCATAAATTGTTGAGAAACATTAAGGTATGGTTTCTATTCACCTTTCATAACCTTTCCTCAAAGGGTTCCTTCAAAATTGATTTCAAAAGTTGAGTTTTCTTAAGGGTTTCATTCAATTACGAAATTGAAGTTATGGATTTATTTGTTAGTGAATTCTTAGGGTTATATTGAGTATATTACATGTAATTCAACTTGCTTAGGATAATTGTTGATGGTTTGATCAAATTAAAGAACATGATCCTCTATCCCTAACCTTTAGTAGTGATCTTGACTTAAGTTGTATGTTGATCATTCAATTGAGTTGGTTGTTGATTACATTATTATCCTGTGGTGCTATTATGGTTGAATTAATATGAATTATAGGCCTATAATACTAGTTCTTGAGATGTAATTTAGGTTATTAATTAAAGTGTGAAATTAGCCTATGTATCTTGTCTCAAGTTGTGATCTAAATATGAATTGTGTTATAGAGATGAAATTGTCCTTGTTATTCTATTGATTATCATTGTACTATGATGTTACTAACCAAGTTGTGTTGATTTTTGGGTTGATGGTAAGACCTTGATGATAGACTATGACGAAGAATTGGTAAGTCTTAGAATCTCTATCATTACTTCCCATTGTGATTAATTATTGTTAAGATATGATATTACATTTAAGTAATGCCTTATATTAAAATTATAGGGTGGTATGATGTTGAATTGAAATTTCTTGACTATGTTGTGAGGTTTATTGAGGTGTATGTGCTATAAGGATGGTTAATACTATCAATGTGCCTTAAAATGTTATGAGATGCTAAAGTGTTAACCTCACTCATATGAATTGTGATGAAAGGACTTAAACTCATATAGTTATTATTGATCTATAGATGATGTTGATTATACAAGGGATAGACCCTATGGATTAAATTAAGTTATTATTGATAATTAAAGGCTTAAAGACATTTCAAAAAGGGAGTCTAGCTTAGCACCGAGTGAACTAGATAGACGAGTGTCCCTTCCCCCATAGGGAAGGTAGGAGAACTATATTACTCATCAGATTGGAGATAATAATGCATGGCACATAAAGAGGGTCCCAACTAAATCTCCTAGTTCTTGAACTATGTAGCCCTTATAGGAATACTAGCTAGTGGATCCACATAGTTGCTATGCTTTACATTTTGGTACTACCGTGGCAAGTAGTTCACCTTCTTTCGGTGTAGGGTTTTATGAAACATGATTCCTTACTAGTTCATGTGGTTTATGTCTGTTAAGGCAAGATGTTCCCAAAAGTTAATACGAATTAAAGGACTTGAACTCTAACTTGGATAACCTAAGGGCTCTAGCTTAGTCTAGTTGGGGGTATTTGACTCTACTTAGGCATTTCACTAGTTAGTCTTGAGGTCAGTCTTAGGAGGATGTTCTTATATGTTTATGTTATGATAATATATGATGTATATATATGATGACCATGTCATATTGTTGATACTATATGTTGATTAGTTCATTTATGAATATACATTGGTTCCTAATGATAATATAAGATGAAATGTAAGTCTAAATATCATGATATGTAAAGTTTGGCAATAGTCATGTTTTCTTGTTGAGGATACTTGATTGAGTGAGGTTATGGGTCTTTGCTTGGCCATTACACTTGTTGACTTGATAAGAACTTGTGAGTAGTTGTCTTTCTTATTATAATATGCTTATGTCTTATACATTCTCGTGATATCATTCCTTTATGTTAGGGTTGTAGTTACTCATGATTTTATATGTGTTGGGATAAGTGTTACTTGTTGAGATAGTAAACATGTTGGGTTGGTTTATATAATTTACTTGACTTTGCATTAAGCCTAAAAAGGGGTGAAATAGCATGTTTTGATAAAAGTCCCCTTTTAGCATGTTTTACTTGTTTATGTGCATAAGATATCACACTTAGTAAATGTGGAGTAATAACCCCATTTTCTTACCTTGTCCCAAACATTTTAGGTTGAGGTCCTTGAAGAGTTTTGAAGACGATATCGTTGAAGGCTTGGATTCTTCCTTTAATCCAATTAGGGTAGGTCCTCAACTTTTGAAGGCAATGTCATCTTCTTGCTTTGGTATTTGTTATGAGCTTATTGACTCTATCATTCCTTTCCTTGTTTATTGAATGTTGTACTTTCGTATGATCTGTACATGGTCTTGTTGAATTGATGTAAGGGATATGCCCATATTGTGTTATATGTTTAGATGGTATGAGATGAGACAATTATTGAGACTATTTCTATATTTATATATGTGTGTGTGCGATAAAAGTAGAACGATATGTAACCTTACTACCCTTATCCTGGAAAAGACCATTTTACCCCTAGACCCTTCAAACTTAAGATTACCCCTTTTTAAGTCCAGTTAAGACTCATCCGGATAAATATTCATATTCGGGTGCCCTACATGGCTGGACCCAACCTTTCCTAGCTCAAATAACTCACCAAGTTAGTTGGCTTGGTTGTTGCAATGGTTTAGAGGTCTGATTCTACGCGCATCAATCCGTGTGAACCTGGTCTAATCGTAGGCATTTTAGATACGTGAGACATTACTTGGCTTAATAATTTATAGGGTTGTTACAATAAGAATGGTCACTTTGTATCTTACCTAGATAAGTCTTAAGAATGACTCTAATTAGGGATTAGTTGATTATGTAGACATGATCTAAGCCGTAGGTAGTCTTAAGGATTACTTAGGTAATCTTGAAGAGGTCAATCATGGACGTTGTCTTCTTGATTTACTTAAGTAAGTCTTTTTATAGCCTTTGGAAAGAGAATAACATATCATCTATATTTTTTAGTATTAAGTGAGAATGATTCTATCTTAGGTAGTCTATAGGATCTGTTAAGTGTGTGTGTAAGGGATTGTATGGGCGGTCGTCTCACAACTCACTCAAGTAAGATTTAGAATCACCTTTTAAAGGAGAATCTCATGTTCATATGTTTGATGTCTTGTAAGTGTGTGTTGATCTCATTATATGTTGTCTTAAGGATCATTTAGGTGTGCCTAGAGAGGTTGTATGGGTGGTCTTTCTTTTTCTTACTTAAGTTAGTCTTATGATAGTTTTTAATGGGAAGTTTGCATGCTAGGAAGATTTCCTTGTGAAGTTGAGAAACTTCACTTAAACCGTGAATTTAGTCACTATAAAGTGACACAACTTCACTGTAAAGATTTCTAAAAATGTTCTAAATTGATTAAATGATTTCTTATGTGTTTCTGCGGTGTTAAATATTATTGTTATGATTGTATTATGATGTTTGAATGAAAATGATGCATATTTCCAATAAATGCTTTTATTATGATTTTTATGCATTATGTCATACTTAGTACATGTGGTTGTACTAATTTCATGCTTTAATTTATCTCTATAGTGGTTGGTAGGTGAGGAGCATTTGGGAAGCAAGACTTAGATCATAGCATCATTCAAGTGAAGTTGAAGTATGTCCTCAGTTGACTCAAGGGCATAGATGTCTTTTATATCCTTTGTCGAAGTATTTTAATAGACTAAGTAGTACTATATTTCTATTGTGTATGGGTCGTATCCCAAAGTACTCTTATGAAAAGTTTTAATCCCGTACTACTTTTCATATGTTTATATGCAATGAACGATACGAAAGGGTTTGTACAAGACGTCCAAGATGTCAAGTACGCCGGTTGCACCCCGAGAGTGCCATATCTTCTAGGGTATGGTCTCGGGATGTGACACATTACGTCATATAACCAACTTCTCATTATACCTTCATGTCTACCATAACATTATACTACTACAATTAGCATAAAAATTCCTACAAGGACATGCTCACAATAAGAACAAGAAGTAAACACCACCACCATAAGTGGACCATACCACAAGAGCAATTTTATATTAATTTGTACATTAACAAGTGAGTTAGGTCACTACTTCCAAAAGCCACAATCACAATTCCTTAACTTCTCTACCAATTCACACTATAATATCATAATTAACAATATAAATCAACTATACAACTGTTTATAATCACAATTCCATCAACATTAGATCATAAGCAATAAATGCACTTCATAAGCCAAATTTAGGGGTTTTTGTGAGATCAACGGTTCATGGAGATTTTAATTCTAAAACATCAAATTAACATTAATGATAGCATATCTAATTATTTGACATTGTTTCATGCAAAAACGCTTGAGTTAGAGGGAAAATTGGACTTTTCCATAAACTTTGAAATCTTTGAAATCACTTTGAAATGGGTCTAAGGTGATAGATAACCTTAGATAAAGAACTCTCATACCTTATTATAAGAAATGAAAAGAGAATTGAATATGAACTCCCTTGAAATCCATAGCCTTAACTCCAATTTGATCTCAAGCTTCCATGGAGTTCTAGCGAGAACTCTTTTAGAAGGGAAGGATTTTGATTTTAGGAGAACTGAATACTGAATTCTAATGGAGGGTTTAAATGTTTTAACACTCTTAGAATACGTACATAAACATAAAATGACCCTACATTTAACTAGTCAATGGCTTGGCCTAGAAAGTTAAAGGTGTCACATCCGGGGAGCACCCATTAGACGTAAACGGCGTCGTCGTCCTCATCGGGGACTAAGACTAGTCTCTTAGCTTACATCATTACATTCATAAGTTAAAAATGCAGAAATTTTAAAACTTTTCTTCTATATATCGTGAGTTTTACATAGACCTCTCGCATACTCATAATATATATTCATATCGAGTAGACATAGATCCTTCGTATATGAAGATTGCATAGTCTTCTACTTTTATTACACACACACACATATATATAAGATATAAGATTCTCTTAAAACAAATGTATCATCTCCTAACCATCTAAACAAGAGTAAAACAATTGCGCATAGCCCATACATCAATACAATAAAATCCACATATAGGTTATACAATCGTTAGTACTAAAATCAAAAGAAAATGAACATAGTGTCTTTATGACTAATCAATATCCAATTCTAGAAAGTGGCAATGTCCTCGAAGTAGTGACGACCTACCCAACTTGGAGAATGAGATTCCAAGTCGTCCTACAAAAGTCGTTGCAAGCCCTTCAATAATCGGAACCTAAAATGTTAGGGAAAAGGGATAAAATGGGGTTAGCACATCACTTCTAATAAGTATTAGACCATATGTGCACACAACATAAAATCATGCTAAAAAGACAATTTATTAAAGCATGCAACTTACTTTGGAAATCCTTATGCACATTCGTGAACCCATACCAATCATTAAGACATATTCATTAAGTCAAGACCATGTACATCAAAAGACAAATAATACTAAATCTAATCAAGCCAACATGCATATCAACATATTTGAGCACATAACCAAGACAACTCTATTATCAAGTTATAACATCAACAAGCATTTATAAGAGTTCATAACATCATAAGCAAAGCATGACCATTACTCATGAACCCTCATTAAGTCCACTAGTGCAATGACTAAGCAAAGTCCCATAACCTTTCCCAATCAAGTAAACCAAACAAGAACCATAAACAATGTCCAACTTCACATAACATATCACTAAGAGTACTTAACATCATACTTTAGTAGTAGAGACCAAACACATGTTCATAAGTGAAACCAACATCATACAGTATCATCAACATTTAAGATCATCGCATACATATTATTTAAATTTAAAATAATATAAATATATAAGAACATCCTTCTAAGACTTCCCTCGTGGATAACTAGTGTAATGTATAGGTAGAGTCTCATACCCCTGCCTAGACTAAGCTTAACCCCATACTTCATCCTAGTTAGAGTTCATTCATTACTTTATTTTAACTTTTAGGAACATCTTGCCTTAACCGACATAGACCACATGAATACGGTTTCATGGAAACCTATACCCAAAAAAGGTGGAGTACTTGCAAAGGTAGTACCAAAATATGAACATAGCATCTAGGTGGATCCACTAGCTAGTATTTGTATGGGAGAAACATAGTTCAAGAACTAAAAAATGTAGTTGGGACCCTCTTTATGCTACATGAATTATAGTCTCCATCTCATGATTACATTAGTGATCCTACCTTCCCTATGTTGGAAGGGACACTCCTCACTCTAGTTCACTCGATGCTAAGCTAGAGTTCCTTTCGAAATGTCTTTAATCCTTTATTAATCATCATAATTTATTGTAGGTCATAGGGTCTATCCCTTATATAATCTTCATCATAGCTCAATAATAATTACATGAGTATTTTCTTTTAATTACAATTCATACATGTGAGGTTAGCACATTTACATAGTCACATCATAATAAGGCACATTGGTAAGTTATCACCATCCTTATAACATTTACATCTTAGCAAACAACTCACAATCGATAGTTCAAGACATTCAAATTAAACATCATATGAACCCTATTAATCTTAACATAATGTATACTGTAATACAACTTCAACACTTAATCACAAATAATCGTAATTGAAGTAAAGAATTGAGATCACAAGATTTACCCAATCTCCTTCATAAGCCATCATCAAGGTCTTACCATCAACCATCCAATTCAACCCAAAAATGGGTGTAATATCATCACACAATAGTAATCAACATAATAATGAAGTCAATTGAATCATTACACAACAATTCATCACTAGTTCATAGCCTAGAATTAGAGGCTTAGATCAAGTTCATAATCTACTTCACAACTTAGTTCAATTTATCAAGAACTAGCATAATTGGATTACAATATATCAAAATATAATCATAAATTAGCATGTTAAGTAATAGGATAGTAGTTCACACACTAACCAAGCCAATTGTATCAATGCTATACAATTCAATTCAAAATCACAACCTAGGGTTAAGGGGAAAAAGTTATCTTTGCACAAACTACGTCAATGAATCAAGAATTAGTATAATGTAACCATAATACATGTTAATATACTCACAATAACCAATATCAATCATACACAAATCAATTTACAATATCAATTTCGTATTGGAAGTAAACCCACTTGAATTTAATATTTTTGAAATCAATTTGGAGGAGCCCTTTGGGGAAAGAGATCCCAAAGGTGAAAGGAATCACATACCTCATTAATAAATGAAGTTTGATGGAGAAAAATTGATCATTTTAAGACCTAGAACCCTTCATTACTAAGTCTTCAATGAGGTATCTTCGGGAAAGAGAAGGAAGAGCAATTGGATTTTGGGAATTATGAGGGTTGGGTTTAGTCTAATTAGGTTTGGGGTCTTTATAGGAGTTATTACCTAACTTAATTAGGACTCCCCTAACACCTAAATTATTGAATAACCTCTTAATTAATTTAATTTAACTAACCAAAACGTGCAGCAAAACAGTGCCATGACAGACAAAACCCCGACCAACGGGCCGATTGTCAATCGAAGGGCACTGTTCATGGCAGTCCGGTGCAGTCGTCATTTTGGTAAGAGAGTTTTCCAAATTGACTTCCCATAAAATTTTCTAAGTGTCCATCAACGGTGTCCATCGATGCCTTGTTGATTAGACCACGCCTCATCAATGGGCCGAATCGGTGAACGCTGTCCCTTGACAGCTTTTAGCCACATTTGCAAGAGTCCTTCTCAAGGGACCTTGGTTGGTCCTTGGAGAGGCGTACCCGCACGTTTCGACTAGTAACTAACTATCATATGTTTTATACACCTTACCACAAAATTTCATCATTTTCTGATTCCTAAAACTTAGTCAAAAAGGATAAGGCAGGCTAGCACCTCTAGAACTAGTTTCCAGACGTTCCTTGACGTTTTGATCCTAAAACATCCTAAATAACTCAAATGCATTATAATTGACTTATAAAAATTTTACAACTCTTAGAATCTCATGTTAAGCTCTAGATTAGGCTTTAGACTTTCGGAGTATTACATTATCCCCTCTCCCCCTTAGGAATATTTGTCCCCTAATGACACTAAAATTATTATTTTTTTTAAAGGAAAAGACTCATGACTAGCAGACCAACCAACAACAACATTTCAATACATGAGTCACAATAAAAATCAAAATAACCATATAAGCTTTTTAACAATGCAACTCAAAACATCATTTTCAACCCATAAGAGTTCAACATTCATTTCATGCTTATTCATTATGCCAAGACTTTCCTCAACACATGTCAACATGATCAATATAGTTCACGAAGGCACAATATAATAAAAATGCACAGCATAAACTCAAAACAAGTAAAAAGCAACATTTTCATTTTTAGGCATAAAGTTCACTGTTATTCACTATAACATGCACTTTTTACACAACTTCACCTAAAATCAAGGCAACTTCAAATAAAGTCATTATTTTAACTACAAGTAGGAATAAATAACATTTATTATCAAATCGATGAGGATAACGGGACTTCATGTCGGCCTCGGCCTTCCATGTTTCACCCTTAACTAGGTGATTCTTCCATAATACCTTTATGAAAGCCACCTTTTTGTTCCTTAACTTCATTACATGTCTATCAAGGATTTAAACCAGAACCTTTTCATAGGAGAGGTTCTCTTGAACACCTATACCTTCAATAGGAAGAATGAAGTCAGGATCACCGATACACTTCTTAAGCATGGAAACATTCCGGTTCGGATGAATTGAAGCCAATTCACTAGGCAACCTCAAATCGTATGCAACCTTACATACCTTTTGCAAGATTTCTAAGGGACCTACGTAACAAGGACTTAACTTACCCTTTTTTCCATATCTCACCACCCCTTTGATAGGCGAAATTTTTTGATACACTTTATCACCTTCTTCAAATTTTAATTCCCTTCTCCTATGATCGGCATAAGATTTTTGCCAGCTATAGGCTGTTTTCAAATAATTTCTTATAATATGAACCTTCTTGAAAGTCTTATAAATCAATTTGGGACCCAATAGTGAAGACTCACCCACTTCAAACCATCCAATTGGAAATCTACATCTCCTACCATACAAGGCTTCATAAGAAGCAACAGATATAGATGAATGGTAGCAATTGTTGTAAGAACACTCAACCAAAGGCAAGTGTGTATCCCAATTTTACTTGAAATCAATTATACAAGCTCTAAGCATATCCTCAAGGGTTTGAATAGTACACTCCGCTTAACCATCCATTTAAGGATGAAAAGTTGTGCTTAATTTCACCTCGGTACCCAACCCTTTTTGGAATGATCTCCAAAACCTAGATGGGAATTGTGCACCCCTATCTGATATGATGGATAATGGAATACCATGGAGACATGCAATATAATCTATGAAGATCCTTTCATAATCCTCCACCAAGTAAGTAGACTTGAAAGGAATCAAATGATCAGATTTGATCAACCTATCAACAATCACCCATATGGAGTCATATTGCTTTTGTGTCTGAGGCAAACCTACCTCAAAAACCATATTAGTGTCTTCCCACTTATAAGTAGGAACTTGTATTTCCTGAAGTAAACCACCCGACTTTTGGTGTTCGGCTTTCACTTGTTTGCAATTTGTACATTTGGAAACAAATTCTGCAATGTCCTTCTTCAAACCTTTTTACCGAAAAACTTCTCTAAGGTCATGATACATCTTTGTAGAACCCGAATGAATAGAGTATTAGGACCCATGAGATTCCTTAAGAACCTGGTTCCTCAAACCATCTACATTGGGAACACACAACCTTCCTTGAAACCTCAAGATACCATCCCCCCTAAGGAGAATGACTCATTAAGCTTATGAAGAACCGATTTCTTCAACTCCGTCAATGGTTGATCAAGGTGTTGCTTAAACTTCACCTCAACCACCAAAGACGATACGGAGTTATGATGGACCATAAAACCACCATTCGGAGAATCATCCAATCTATCACCCAATCTTGACAACCTCTGAACATCTCTTACTAGGTCCTTCTTGGATTCTTCAACATGAAGCACACTACCCATGGCCATACGACTTAGAGCATCTGCAACCACATTGGCCTTGTCGGGGTGGTAAAGAACACTCATCTCATAATATTTCAACAATTCCAACCACCTTCTTTGTCGGAGATTCAAATCCTTTTGAGTAAAAGCATTTTGAAGACTCTTCTGGTCGATATACACATCAACATGCACACTATGCAAGTAATGCCTCCATATTTTTAAGGCAAAAACCAAGGCAGCTAACTCGAGATCATACGTTGGATAATTCTTCTCATAAACCATAAGTTGCCTTGAAGCATAGGCTATTACTTTCCCATGTTGCATAAGCACACACCCAAGCCCACTCGAGATGTATCACAAAACACAACAAAGCCCTTCGTACCCTCCGGTAAAGTCAACATTGGAGCGGAAGTAAGCCTATCCTTCAATATTTGGAAACTTCTTTCATGTTCCTCCAACCACTCGAATTTCATACTCTTTTGGGTCAAAGTATTCAAGGGATATTCAATGGACGCAAAACCATTCACAAACCTCCTATAATAACCCACTAGACCTAAGAAATTCCTAATGTCGGTTGCAGTCAATAATCTACACCAATTTTTCACTGCCTCGATTTTCCTTGGATCAACCTCAATGCCCTCACTAGAGATTATATGACCAAGAAACGCCAACGACCTCAACCAAAACTCACATTTGCTATACTTAGCAAATAGTTGGTTTTCCTTAAACACTTGTAATACCACCCTCAAGTGATGCTTGTGTTCACCCTCATTTTTTAATATACGAATATGTCGTCAATAAAGACAATCACAAATCAATCGAGGTAACTTCAAAATACCTTATTCATGAGATCTATAAATGTCGTCGAGGCATAATTGAGACCAAAGGACATTACTAAGAACTCATAGTGACCATATCTTGTCTTAAATGTCATTTTTGGTATATAATCAACTCTCGCGCTAAGTTGGTGACACCCAGACCTCAATTCAATCTTAGAAAAGTAGCTTGACCCTTGGAGATGATCAAACAAGTCGTCAATCCAAGGAATAGGACACTTGTTCTTCAAAGTACTCTATTGAGTTTTATATAATCGATGCACATTCTAAGGGATCCATCCTTCTTCTTCACGAACAAAACTGGAGCACCCCATGGAGAAATACTACGTCTAATAAAGCCCTTGTCTAGTAAGTCTTTGAGTTGAGCCTTCAACTCTTTCAATTTGGTTTGAGCCATCCAATAAGGAGGAATTATAATGGGATTTGTATCCACTAGCAACTCAATACCAAAATCAATTTCCCATGACGGAGGGATTCCGGGAAGATCATTAGGAAATACCTCCACCTTACTATGGGGACTAACTCAATGGGAGGATTTTTGGAGTTTAAATCTTTGACTCTTACAATGTGATATAGCCACCCTTTCGAGATCATCTTACAAGCCTTAAAACAAGATGATACGATCTCTAGGAATATAATTTTCCCCAGTCCACTCTAAAATGGTTTCATTTGGAAACTTCAACTTTACAATTCTAGTTCTACAATCATTAAAACCAAAACAATCATGCAACAAATCCACCCCCAAGAAACATCAAAATAGACCATATCAAATTCTACTAATTCAACATAAGTAACTCTATTGGTCAACATTAAAGGATAATTTCTATATACCCTCTTAGCAACCATCGACTCATCCACCGGGGTAGTTACTATGAAAGGTTCATTTAGAATATCATGCAAAATATCAAACTTTTTAGCTACCAAGGGAGTAACAAGAGATAATGTAGCACCAGGATCAACTAGAGCATATACATCAATTGAGAAGACTTGTAAAATGGTCACCACACTAGAAGAACTCTCTTGTTCACCCCTAGAGCGAAGTGCATAAAAGTGATTACTCTTTGGAGGATCCACATTAGAACCACTAGCTAGATCTTGCCTGCTACCTTTGTCTTGCCCCTTTAAATTTGGGAAATCTTCAACCTTGTGTCCACTCTTGCCACACAAAAGAAATTGTTCATCCCGACAAGACAATCACCATGATGCTTCTTGCCAAACTTTCCATAAGTCGGCTTCTTGTTTGGTAAGCTAGTACCTCTTCCCTTTTGAGACTTAAGGTTAGAAACCCTATCATCACGAGCCTTGGGAAATTTGGAAGGAACTTGATTAGAAGACCTCTTCTTGAACCTAGGCTTGTCTTGAATTTCAAGCCTACCCTTTGCAGAACCACCATCAAAAGACCTTGACCTCTTAGCCTCCCTACTCCTTCTCTTAACCCTTGTATCTTCAACTTGTTGATCATGAACCATGAGACAAGAAATGTTCATATTATCATGTAGATAGCTGAACAACATTCTTCTTTCAAGTCATCTGACACTCCCATCACAAATTGGCTCATTTCATCTCTAGGATCAAAAACCAAAGAAGGAGCATACTTTGACAATTTAGTAAATTTCAAAGAGTAGTCAAGTACAGTCATACCTCCTTGATGAAGGTTGATGAATTTTTCCACTTTTGATTCCCTTTTCTCCCTAGTAAAGAACATATCAAGGAAAGCCTTCTAGAAAATCTCTCATGTCACAGGTCCACTTCTTAAAGGCCTATTATCTCTCCATTGGACATACCAAGTTTGGGCCACATATTATTGTTGGTAAGTGGATAACTCAGCCTTTTCACTAGTAGTCAACCCCATAAAATAGAGGATCTTGTAGGTTTAATCAATGAATTCTTGGGGGTCTTCCTCAACTTTGGACCCATAGAAAGCAAGGGGATTCATCCTTGTGAAATCCCTCAAACGGGAGGTCGTGGTGCCAACATGTTGGTTTCCTCATGGTATCACCTCCCAATTAGCTTGGGTCATAATGGATTGAGCTTGAGTAGTGACGGATCATGCTTGAGAAATAATGGCTTGGGCCGTTTGGAGAAAGGTTGCCCTTATGTCCCCATCTGTCAAAGGTGGAGGATTGACCGGAGGTTGATCATCATTATCAACTTCTTCAAGAGGAGGGACTTGATTGCCTTGGTGAGGAACTCCCACATTGGCAATCTTTTCATCAAGTCTTCGAGCAGCTCTTCTTCGAGCATTCATTGCTATTAATCACAGTAAAATGATTAGATGCTAAGGGCACATAGAGTCAAGACTCTCGAGGCACGATATTGGATTTCTAAGAAAAGGATAATTTCCTAAGCATCATATATTTTCTTACTCATAAGTGTGGTGCGCTTTACAATTATGAATAAGAATCTAAACAGACATGGTTAAGTGAGACATCGAATCAAAAGAAATTCAACCTCATGCTCTGATACCATGTTTGTCATATCTGATCACCCCTTAGACGTAACCTGCTTGGTCTTCCTCATCGAGGACTAAGACAGCCTCTTAGCTTAAATATTATTACATTCATAGGTTAAAATGCAGAAAATTTAAAACTTTTCTTCTTTTTATCGTGATGATTTATATATACCTCTCGCGTAGACATAATATATATTCATATTGAGTATACATTGACCCTTCTTATAAAAAGATTACATAGTCTTCTACTTTAATCGCACATATATATGTAAGATATAACATAGACTTAAAACAAATGTCTCATATCATTACAATTTAAACAAGAGTATAACAATTGGGAATATCCCATACATCAATACAACAAACCACATATAGGCTATACAATCTTTAGTACTCAAATGAAAGAAAATGAACATTGGGGATAAGTCATCAAAAGACCTTCAACGATCGGAACCTAGAATATTGGGCAAAAGGGAGAAAATGGGGTTAGCACATCACTTGCACTAAGTATGAGACCATATGCACACATAGCATAAAATCATGCTAAAAAGGGACATTTTACTAAAGTATGCAACTTACTTTAAAAAGCCTTATTCACATTCATGAACCCATACCATTCAATAAAATATATTCATTAAGTAAAGACCATGTACATCACAAGATCAATAATACTATGTCTAATCAAGACAACATGCATATCAACATATTTGAGCACATAATCAAGATAACTCTATCATCAAGTTATAACATCAACAAGCAAGTATAAGAGTTCATAACATCATAACCAAAGCAAGACCATTACTCATTAACCCTAATTAAGTCCACTAGTGCAATAACTAAGTAAATCCTCATAACCTTTATCAATCAAGTAAACCCAACAATAACCATAAACAATGTCCAACTGTCACGACCCGGATTTTGGAATTTTAATCGCAACCGGCGTTGTTGACCTCTCAGAGGTCGCAGACAAGCCTCATCTTGCATTCATCAAAATCATATGGTTAATTTTAGAAGAAAATTTAAAACTTTTAAATGTATAAAGTATACGTAGACTTCATATATTTATTTCATGAAATCATCATATACTAAGTTAAACATAAATGTAACAACCATCTATCATAAGAAACAATTTGAAATAGAATAAGAATATATCATAAATACGTCTGCCAAACACAGCATTATTACAAAAGCTTCAAAATGAAAGTACGAAAGAAACTATAGGAACTACATCCACTAGCTTTTTCTAAAACTAAGGCTAAACTAAAATTGTAGCATCCTCGAAATCAAGAGGACCTACAAAATGGTCAAGAGATATGCTGATATCCAAACCGTTGCAAGAGTCATCAATTTGTCCCTTAACCTGCAGCTATAAAATAGTAAATAGTAGGGGTTAGTACACCACTTCACATACACCTAAGGCTATGCATGATCAAAGAAAGTTCTTTCTAAACAACATGCTATTTCTTGAAAGCCTAGTCACTAAACTTTCCTAGATCGTTAGTTGTGAATTGAGATATGAATATGATGTATTTTAATGCATTCAAAGAACACAACTCATTTTCTATATGATTACAAAATATTCGTATCATCAACATAATTTTAGAACAACTCGAGCGAAGATTTGAGATTTTTGATCCTCTTAGGCCGAGAGCTCCTCTTTGTACATTTAGATTATTTTTCAGTCTTTTTCTTCTTGTTGTTGTGTAGTTCAATAATTCATTTGGTCCTATGTTTTACTTACAAGTTCAATGATTCATTGTAGTCCCATACCCACAATGAATCTATGTAAGTGATCCAAGGACTAAGGAATGATTTCCCTACCTTATTTTGAGTCATTGTTTACACTATATAGTCATTATCTTTGATAAGCAATTCTCTATTGATCATGCCATTGATTTGATTACTTTCATGTAATATATATTATATACTTCATATACACGAGACTTTGGGATGTAAGTAATCCAAGGACTAAGGAATGATTTCCCTACCTTATTTTGAGTCATTGTTTACACTATATAGTCAATACCTTTCATAAGCAATTCTCTATTGATCATGCCATTGATTTCATTACTTTCATGTTTTATATATTATACATTTCATATACACGAGACTTTGGAATCGTTGATGTAGCATTAAGACATCTCAAGTGAGGTCCCAACATTATGGGACCTCAACCCGAGGGCCTTCTTTAGCAAACAAAAAATCTGCTTCATTCATTCAGTCGTACTTCACATTATTCATTTCATTCATTCGTATGCTGATGTAAACACCAGATATACCTAGGATGAAGTTTAAGAATCTCATCGGGATCATGAAGTGCAATGACCAAGAATGACCTAATGTTATTACTTGAATATGATTTCACCTCCTGATTGTCTTGCACAAACACCTTCGGTATCGTTGATTTCCTTGCACAAACACCTTCGGTATCATTGATTTCATTATCTTTCATGCTTTGTGGCTGGCATCCTTTTTTATTTGGGAACTTTAACCTTAACCAACATAGATCATGCGAGCATCATGAAATCCAGTGTCTGCCCCACACCGAAAATAGGTGGAATCACCAGCCAAAGTAACCCAAACATGCTAGCATATACAGGGAGTTGAACCCTGCTAGATCCCTATATTGGTAGTATAGTTTCAAAGAATAGGAGATATAAGGAGATCCATACAATGCATGCCGGACAGTCTCATCTCATGAGAGTTACGTGAACCTCCGCCCTTCCCGAAGGAAGGCATCACCGCTCATAGCTAGCCTATCGGTGGTCAGTATAAAGTTCCATTACATTCAACTCATACATCATGGAAGCTGGTTTATAGCATGAGGGCATCATTTCTCATTAGATGATTTCTCATCTCATCATTAGTATTAAGTTTGAATGGTCCTTACACTTACATATCGAGTACGATTGAAACTTGTCTCTTGATAAGCAACACTCTCTTAGATGAGTACTATTAGTGACCTTTACTTAGGCTTGGTTGAGACTTGTCTCACCATTCATCATAGCCTCTTATCATGTCGTCACCATTTTCATTAGCATCATAGATTAACCTAATTTCTCACCTCATTACATGAATGTTCATTTCTTCTTTATCTTCTAGTGTTGACTCAAGCATTATGGAGGCTTGCTTCTAGATTGAAATTTACTTAATCTAATGATGACTTCTCATCCTTACTTTACATTGATGAAATGTGAATTTTCCTTACACATCATCCTTTTGTTTTAATAGACTGGCTCACACATTCCAACAGCTTCATACGTGAGTATTCTTTTGACATAGTAGCTTAGGTGTATGTGAGACTTGTCTAACTTCCTTTAACACCCCATTCTGGTCACTTACTTATTTTAGAACCCTTTAATTATGTTATAACTCACGTTACTTACTTACTTTAGTGAAGTAGATTCATATCATCGTTTATGAACGATGAGCACTTCATTCAATGTGTTTCATAAGTTCAGATGTCATTCTTTGAGAGCATGTTGGGAGTTGTCCCAATGAGTGGCATGCCCTTGATTATGGATTCATTGAATTAGTTTAGACGTTCTTATATTATCATTTGATACTCTAACTACACAAGATTGACATACGATTAGTATTGGCATCAACCTTTGAATATTAAACTACATGACCATTTTTGTTGGCATGTGCCAATTTTACGTATGTTCATATTTAAATTAAATATGTATAAACCATTAGCCAATCTTTTAATTATTTAGCATAACATTATAGCCATTTACATGCATCACTTTTAGACAATGTATCGATAGCCATTTTATTGACATAAGGCAAACATTCACTCAAATTATGATTTCACAGAGATCTTTTTAGCTAACCTTATAACATAACTTTAGGCATAACGTTTTTTTAAACATCTTGGACAGAATCATATTATAATTTGATGAATATATCATTTTTATAACGTCATATTAACAGCAAGTATGCACAACAGACCGTAACATCTTCATACATAACATTTTCAGACATATCTTTAACATAGTATCATTCTTTTAATTCACATAATAACACTTAGCATCAACCAAATCCAATTAATAGGTTCATTCAATCATTATTTAATCAAAAATAATAAAAATTAAGATCATCCGTCACCACATACTAACAACATGATTTCTAACATATTCAATATAGAAATCGTAACAAGGTTACTGGGGAAAGGAGTTTGACAAGAACGACGGGAAACAACCCTAGTGTTCAAGATCTTTGAACCATTGAAAAAAAGTTATATTTGATAAAGAAATCCAGGATATAAACCTATAACTTATGTAGAATTTAATATACGAAGACCACCTTGAATGAAACCTTGAAGACACCTTGAAATCGCACTAGAGAAATCAATGAATTTTTGGCATTTTTCTTGCGTTCGTTGCTTACTGTTTTTGCGTCCTTTTTTTCTATGAGTTTGAACATGATTTTTAGGTTTAATAACTGACATTGAATCATTAAACTTGGGTTTAATGAGTTAGTTAAATCAATTAATTAACTAATTACTAAAAAGCCCCTCCTAGATTGACTAGAACTAGGAAAACACAATACTTGGTCAAGTCTGAAATTTTTCCTAAGAATTTCGTTTGGACCCTTTAAATTAATTAATTAAATGGATAATTTAATGATTTAAGGTACCTAGGGTAACTATTAAAGTGACTCTAAATCATTGGAACAAAAATTAACCCTTTTGGACCATCCTAAGTTAAGTACTAGGATGTTTCTTGAGTTGTACTAGGTTAGTGTAAGAATTTTTGTTTGACCCCTTTAATTTAATTAATTAAATGGATAATTTAATTAATTAATTGACCTAGGTTGATTACTAAAGTACCTTTAAGTCGTTATAACCATAACTAATCCTTTGAACCATCCTAGGTTAGGTACTAGGTTGTCTTTTTCTTGTTTTAACCGAAATCTAGAAATTTCCTTTTTATTTTCGATTTTAGCCCTTTTAAATTAATTAATGAATTTTCTGAATTAATTAATTATGTAACCTAGGGGAATTACTAAAGTATCAATAAGTTTTTAGGACCATAACTAACCTTTGGACCATCCTAGGTTAGGTACTAGGTTGTCTCTTTAACTAGTACTAGGTTAGTGTCAACCCAGTTTTGGTCCTAGGTTGTCGAGTGCACTAATGGGTCCAATTCGGTTAGTCCTAGGTTAGTTAGTTATTTAGGGAAGTAGATTAGAGTCTATAATTGGAAGGGAGGTTAGTCCCCACATGGAGTGGTCCCTTTGCACGTTTTTTCCCCTAACTACCCTAACTAAATTCGGTTAGGGTGGTCCCCTCCTTTGGCAGCTTCTTCACATGTGCTTACACATGGGTTGGTTGCACTTTCCTAACTAACTATTATTTATGCTTCATTTAGAAATGTTTAATTATTGTCCCAAGGATACTTACTATGTCCTTAGGCACTGTTTATCTACATGATCATTTTAAATGGTCATGTGTTATGGTACTAGGCTTGACACTTTGATGCCTAGTAGTACATGTGATTTGTAAAGACGACTTTGTAATTATCTTAAGGTCTTTATTTCAGGTAAATTCATTACACAAACTCATAGATACTTGACGATTTATCTAACACTGTCGAAGCCAACATTTTCTACTATGCCCATAATTTTCTAATATGCCTAATATTTCTAAATATTGGGCATTGGGATGTCTATTTACCCGTGATACACATTCTTAAGAACCTATTGGGATTTTCATTAAATGTATGAATTTTGGGAATGTTACATTATCCCCCCCCCCTTAGGAACATTCATCCACAAATTAAACTTACACATCATTTAAACGAAGAGGTGACTTTTGAAAGTTACTTTGTCATACTTAAACGTTTCTCTTTTGTGAATATATGATTCACACTTATTTGGATGATGCATATCTTTGAAGCTTGTCTGAAGCTTCATATTTGAGATTGAGGAATTTCCTTCTCAATCACACTTAACTTAATGCACAGCACAAATCATACAACACAGAAAACATGTCTATGCTACACAAGAACATCAACATAAGATGCAAAATAACTTCATTTTAACTCACATAGTGCTATTATAAGGCATACGATTAGGGACTTACCACATCAAATCCACTAAAGCACTTAAATCTTAGAGGCTTTTCACATAAAACCAGACTTAGGAAGAGTATATCTTACCTCTTAGATTCCATATTATTGGCCTTAAGATTTGAACCTAATGACGCCAACTTAATGTCAAAGGGACTTGACACTATGCCATCTATTTCTCTACATACCCCTTCAGCCTTAACAATGTCTCCTATGGGAGCACTAACTAGAAACGGGTCATGTAAGATCTCAGGAAGTAAGTCAAACTGATTATCCTTAAAAGGAGTTACCATAGAAAAGGTAGATCCTGGATCTAATAATGCATAAATAGGAAAGGATAAGACAAGCAAGTTACCATTATACACATCCATGGGCTTCTCTTGTTCCTCTCTTCCTTTCAACGCATAGAACCAGTTTCTCTTGGAAGGGGGGATTCGGCTACAGAATTTGGCCAAGGTTAAACATCTGCCTTGGCCTGTTGTATTTGAACAACGCCCTTCTCATTTTAGCCCAACTTATTTGGAAATTGAAGCCTTACTACCCTGTTTCTATAGTGTATTATAGCATAACACTTATGAAGAAAATCTATGTCTAAGCCATATTCTTGAGTTGGTATGTAGCCAACATATCCTTATCCTCCTCATTAATACTCATAGTAGGATTTTAGACATTACCATGCATTAATCTCCATGCAAACAACCACACTCACCACACGTCTCTAGTCCACGTTGGGCATTTCCATTATGGCCCCTTCCTGGGAAGGCTGGATCTTGAGCCTGGGGCCTTAGACCACTTGGTCATCCTAATTATTGTGTGTATTCTTCTACGCATTCACACAATAAGAAGGTTAGATTCTTATATTGATAAAAGTTTGAAAGCTCTAGATAACACGATAAAGAGTACAAGAAGGGAGACTTTCCTATCATCGCGTAGTCTCTAAGTCATGATTGTGACGCACTTCACAACCATAAGCTAAAAACTACGTCACATGGTTGTGTTCAGCTTTAGTTCATAGGTAATTTTACCTCATGCTCTGATATAAAGTTTGTCACGACCCACATTATGGAATTCAAATTGCAATCGGCGTTGTTGACCTCTCAGAGGTCGTAGACAAGCCTCATCTTGCATTCATCACATTCATATGGTTAATTTTAGCGGAAAATTTAAAACTTTTAAACGTATGAAGTATACATATACTTCATATTGTTATATCATGAACTCATCATATACTAAGCTCAACATAAATGTAACAACCATCTATCATAAGAATCAATTCGAAATAGAATAAGAATATATCACAAATATGTTTTCCAAACACGGACTTATTACATAAAATTTGAAATGAAAGTACGAAAGAAACTATAGGGACAACATCCACTAACTTTGTCTAAAACTAAGGCTAGACTAAAACTGTAGCATCCTCAAAATCAAGAGGACCTACCAAATGGTCTAGAGAAACGTTGATGTCCAAACCATTCCAAGAATCGTCTATCTGTCCCTTAACATGCATCTTTAAAATAGTAAATAGTAGGGGTTAGTACACTAAGTCTATGCATGATCAAAGAAATCTCTTCCTAAACAACGTGATATTTCTGGAAAGCCTAGTCAGTAGACTTTCCTAGATCTTTAGTTGTGAATTGTGGTATGAATATGATGTATTTAATGCATTGAAAGCACACCACTCATTTTCTATATGATTACAAAATATTTAGTATCATCAACATAATTTTAGAACATCTCGGGCAAAGATTTGAGATTTTTGATCCTCTTAGGCCAAGTGCTCCTATTTGTACACTTTGATTATTTTTCAGTCTTTTTCTGCTTGTTGTTGTGTAGTTCAATAGTTATTTTGATCCTATGTTTTAATTACAAGTTCAATAATTCATTGTAGTCCCATACTCACAATGAATCGTTGTAAGTAATCCAAGGACTAAGGAATGATTTCCCTACCTTATAGTGAGTCATTCTCTATAATATATTCATTACCTTTCATAATCAATTCTCTATTGGTCATTCCATTGATTTCATTACTTTAATGTTTTATATATTATACATTTCATATAAACGAGACTTTGGATTCGTTGATGTAGCATTAAGACATCTCAAGTGAAGGCCCAACATATGGGACCTCAACCCAAGGGACTTCTTTAGCAAACACAGAGTCTGCTTCATTCGTTCATTCGTACTTCACATTATTCATTTCATTCATTCGGAGGATGATGTAAACACCAGCTATACCTAGGATGAATTTTAATACTCTCATCGGTATCATGAAGTGTAATGACCAAGAATGACCAAATGTCATTACTCGAATCTGATTTCACCTCCTGATTGTCTTTCACAAACACTTTCAGTATCGTTCAATTGATTATCTTTCATACTTTGAGGCTGGACTCATTCTTTATTTGGTAACTTTAACCATAACTTACATAGATCATGTGAGCATTATGAAATCCAATGTTTGCCCCACACCGAAAAGAGGTGAAATCATCGTCCAAAGTGACAAAACATACTAGCGTATATAGGGAGTTGAACCCTGCTAGATCCCTATATTGGCAGTATAGGCTCAAAGACTAGAAGATATAAGGAGACCAATACCCGGCATGCCGGACAGTCTCATCTCATGAGAGTTATATGAACCTCCGACCTTCCCGAAGGGAGGCATCACCGCTCATAGCTAGCCTATCGGTGCTGAGTTTAAAGTTCCATTACATTCAACTCATACATCATGGAAGCTTGCTCTAGAATGAGGGCAAAATTCTCATTAGATGATTTCTTATCTCATAATTAGTATTAAGTGTGAATTGTCCTTACACTTACATATAGAGTACGATTGAGACTTGTATCTTGATATTCAAAACTCTCTTAGATGTATGATTTTAGTGACCTTTACTTAGGCTTGGTTGAGACTTGTCTCACCATTCATATTAGCCTCTTATCATGTTGTAACCATTTTCATTAGAATCGTGTATTAACATAATTACTCACCTCATTACGTGAATGTTCATTTCTTCTTTATCTTCTGGTGTTGACTCAAGCATTATCGAGGCTTGCTTCTCGATTGAGATTTAATTACTCTATTGATGACTGGTCATCCTTACTTTAAATTGATGAAATGTGAATTTTTCTAACATATCATCCTTTGGTGTTAATGAGACTGGCTCACACATTCTAACACCTTCATACGTTAGTATTCTTTTAACATAGTAGCTTAGGTGTAAGTGAGACTTGTCTCACTTCCTTTAACACCCCCATTCTGGTCACTTAATTAGTTTAGAACCCTTTAATTATGTTATAACTCACTTTCATTACTTACTATAGTGTAGTAGATTCATATCATCGTTTATGGACGATGAGCACTTCATTGAATGAGTTTCATGAGTTCATTGTTTTTTTTTAGAGCATGTTGGGAGTTGTCCCAATGAGTGGCATGCCCTTGATTATGGTCTCATTTAATTAGTTCAGAAGTGCTTATATTATCATTTGATACTCTAACTACACAAGATTGGCATATGATTAGTATTGGCCTCAACCTTTGAATATTAAACTACATAACCATTTTTGTTGGCATGTGCCAATTTTACGTATATTCATAATTAAATTTAATATGTATGAACCATTAGCCAATATTTCAATTATTTAACATAATATTATATCCATTTACATGCATCACTTTTGGACAATGTATCGTTAGCCATTTTATTGACATAAGGAAAACATTCACCTAAATTATGATTTCACGGAAATCTTTTTATCTAACCTTATAACATAACTTAAGGCATAAAGTCTTTTTTAAACATCTTGGAAAGCATTATATTAGAAGTTGATGAATATATCATCTTTATTATATCATATTAACAGCAAGTATGACCAACAGACTGTAACATCTTCATACATAACATTTTCGGACATATCTTTAACATAGTATTATTCTTTTAATTCACATAATAACACTAAGCATCAAACGAGTCCAATTAATAGGTTAATTCAATCATTATTTGATCAAACACCATACACATTATGATCATCCAGAACCACATACCAACAACATGATTTCTTACATATTCAACATCGAAATCATAACAAGGATACTGGCGAAAGGAGTTCGACAAGAACGACGGGAAACAACCCTAGTTTTCAAGATCTTTGAATAATTCGAAAGAAAGTTCTATTGGAGAAAGAAGTCCTTGAGATAAACCCATACCTTATTTATAACTTAATCTACGAAAACCATCTTGAACGAAACCTTGAAGAAACTTTTAAATATCCCTAAAGAAATCGGTAAATTTTCTTCCATTTTCTTGCTTTAGTTGCATATTATTTTTGCGTCCTTTTTGTCTATGAGTTTGAACGTAATTTTTATGTTTAAGAACTGATCTTGAATCATTCAACTTAAGGTATAATAATTTAATTTAATTTAATTAATTAATTAACTAATTACTAAAAAGCCCCTCCTAGATTGACTAGAACTGGGGAAATACAATACTTGGTCAAATCTTAAATTATTCCTAAAAATTTCGTTTTCCCCCTTTAAAATAATTAAATAAATGGATAATTGAATTAATTAAGGTACCTACGGTAACTATTAAAGTGACTTTAAATCGTTGGAACAAAAATTAACCCTTTTGGACCATCCTAGGTTAAGTACTAGGATGTTTCTTGAGTTGTACTAGGCTTGACACTTGAATGCCTAGTAGTTCATGTGATTTGTAAAGATGATTTTTTAATTAGCATTACACAAACTCATAGATACTTGAAAATTTGGCTAACACTCTCAAAGCCAACATTTTCTACTATGCCCATAATTTTATTTACTTGTGATACACATTCTTAAGAACCTATTGGGCTTCTCATTAAATGTATGATTTTCCGGAATGTTACCCCAACTTCACATAACATATCACTAAGATTACTCAACATCATACTTTAGCAATAGACCAACACATGTTCATAAGTGAAACCAACATCGTATAGTGTCATCCACATGTAGGATCATCATATACAAATTATTTACATTTATAAGCATATACATATATAAGAAGATCTTTCCAAGACGTCCCTCAAGGCTAGCTAGTGTAATGTATAGGTCTCATACCTCTACCTAGACTATACTAAACCCATTAGGTTATCCTAGTTAGAGTTCATTCATTACTTCATTTTACCTTTTGGGGAAATCTTACCTTAACCGACATAGACCACATGAGCTAATGTAGAATTCGGTAACATGGAACCCTACACCGAAAGGAGGCGGAATACTTTCCAAGGTAGTACCAAAACATGAACATAGCATCTAGGTGTATCCACTAGCTAGTATTCCTATTGGGGCAACATAGTTCAAGAATTAGGCAATGTAGTTGGGACCCTCTTTATGCTACATGCATTATAGTCTCCAATCTCATGAGTACATTAGTGATCCTACCTTCCCTATGTGGGAAGGGACACTTCTCACTCTGTTTCACTCGGTACTAAGCATGAAATGTCTTTAATCGTTTATTAATCATCAAAACATAATGTAGGTCATAGGGTCTATACCTTACATAATTATCATCATATATCAATAAGAATTGCATGAGTATTTTCCTATCATTACAATTTATACATGTGAGGTTAGCACGTTTATGTAATCACATCATTATAAGGCACAATGGTAAGTTATAACCATCCTTATAACATTTACATCTTAGCCAACAACTCACAGTATATAGTTAAAGACATTCCAATTCAACATCATATCAACCCTATTAATCTTAACATAATGTATACTTTAATACAACTTCATCACTTAATCACAAATAATTGTAATAGAAGTAAAGAATTGAGATCACAAGACTTACCCAATCTCATTTATAAGTCATCATCAAGGTCTTACCATCAACCATACGATTCAACCCAACCATGGGTGTAATATCATCACACAATAGTAATCAACATAATAATGAAGTCAATTGAATCTCCACACAACAATTCATCACTAGTTCATAGCCTAGAATTAGAGACTTAGGTCAAGTTCATAATCTACTTCACAACCTAGGTCAATCACTCAAGAACTACCATAATTGGATTACAATATATCACAATCTACTCATAAATTAGCATGGTAAAAACATCGGATAGTAATTCACACACTAACCAAGTCAATTGTATCTATACTATACCACTACAAAAAAATAGTGTTTAGCGACGAAATCAAATTCGTTGTTATATAACAACGGATTAGCAATGAAGTATCCATTTCATTGCAAAAATTACCAAAACTTTTTTGAGTTATAATATAACAATGGATTGGCGACGGAATATGTTTTTCGTTGCTATATAATAGAGGGAAACTTTGGCACCTTAAATTTCGATATGGATTTTGCAACAAAGTAGGTGAAGGAAAAGCTTGCTAGAATTTTAAATATATTTTTATGGAATCTAAATTATGTAGTGACAGAAATTTTTGTTGCTAAAATTTAATGTAGATAATTATATTTATTTTTAGCGACAGATACATTTGCTGCTAGTTTTTTAACCAAGTCACACTTACCAGTCCATAGAGAACATTAAAAGGAAAAAAAGTTACAATCCCTAAAAATTAGGATTTTTTCCCAAAAGCAGCAGCATTACCAAGTCACACTCACCAGTCCATAAAGAACATAAAAAGGAAAAAAAATACAATCCCTACAAATTAGGGTTTTTTCCCAACAGCAGCAGCATCTCAATCCAATTGCTCCCGTCAATCAAGTATTGCTCCTGTGTCCTTCTCCTTTTGATTTCTCCCGTCTCCTTCTCTTTTCAATTGCTCCTGTCTCAGGTTAAACTACTTCTATATCAAGTGAAATGTGTAATTGCTCTTGTCTCCTTCATCCTCAGATTGAAGGTGAGCTTCGGCCTTATCTCGTTCTTTCTTTTCGGATGATATGCATCTTGAACTGATTTGATCCTCCCTTATCATGAACTAGTTGTTGTTTTCTTTGTATGTTTAGGTGTTAATAACTCTTCTGTTTTAGTCCATATAATGGTTGGCTTGATTCTTAACTTCATGAGATATTTAAATGTTAGGATTTTGATTGACTAATGATTATTAATCGGTGATTTAGTTGATTAATTCATTCAAATTCTGGTCTTTGTTTGAAACTTTGTGATTTATCTCTGTTAAGTGTCCTAAAATGCTACCACTTTGTAATCTCACTATGTTGGTAATTTCTCTTTTTTAATCTTTTCGGTGAGCTTTTAGTAAAGTGAAGAAGAGGGTGTTCACTTCTATTTGCTGAAAAATAAGGCTAATGGGATGGGGTTATCAGGGAAGACCATTAGTATTCTAGAAATTTGCTTGGATACTTGATGTTAAGCTTCAATTATGGATTTTACTTGATTAAAAATTACTTTGTATTGATGTACACATTATGAGATTCTTGTATTTATTTATCGTATGTTCCCTTTTGACTTGCCCTTTTAGTTGCTACTTTTTTTCAAATCAACTACTAGCTAGAAAGCCTTAATTTCTTCTTTGAACACTTAATGATTGTGTGTTCAAATAAAAAGTATATTAAGTACTTCCTTACAGATGTGATGCTTATTTGGTTTTACTTTGCTTTTGGAAACATAAAACTTTTGTTATTTTATTATACAACTTCTTTTCCCTTTTTTGGAACATGTGCTTTGTGTTAGGTTGTTGGGTTTAAGAGAGAATTTGTTATTTTAACTTATCAGGAAAAAATGAGGAAGAATTCACTGATTTAGCCTTTTGCATTTGGAAAGAGTTGATCCAAAATTTTTGTTTTTGAATATTTTCAGATTTATTTTAGTCTCTAACCTTGCTTTCTTCTGCGTTTCTCGACGAAATTATCGATATCTCATAATAACAGTGACAAGAAGTCTCCAAGCTTTTAACTGTTTGGTCGCTGCCCCGAGAAAGGTAACATTTTCTCCATAATATTATCCTCGTCTTCTTCTATTCATGATATGCCTTTCTATTCTGTTGTTGTATCATTGTTGTTTGTAGATGAGAACTGATAACTTTAATTTCCTATACATGTGTTCTTAATGGATTTCCTTGGTGCATATTAATGTAGAAGTTGGTTTTTATCATTTAGTATTTAGTATGATCGCTTATTTGTTCCTTTTTGTTTGAATCCATATTCGGTGACTGCTCTTCTCTATGTCGTAGTTTTTCTTCATTTTCATTGTCTGTAAACCTCTATTTACATTCACTTTTGCTATTATTACTTATGCTTTCTTTTAAAAATAATGATAGAATCTTGGAGCTGACTAAGGTGAATAAGGATAGAACTTAATTTAGTACGAGTATTTTGGCGTTGAATATATTGATTTAGGTGATTTGAGATTTAAAAATGCAGTTTCGATTAAATCTTTCTTCTGCCTCAGCTTTCTGTCTCCTTCATCTATTTTCTCTAATTCGCATTTGTTTTGAAGGTAAACCATACGGTGTATGTGAAGCTCGAAAAAAGACATAAAAATCTGGTAGGTGTTCTATTTCCCTTCTTCTTCTTCTTCTTCTTCTTCTTCTTCTTCTTCTTCTTCTTCTTCTTTCTACTTTCTACTTTCATAAAAAGATAATATGTTGAAGGAGAAAAGGAAAATGTTTCTGCAACCATCTCATATAAATGTTGGAAGAAAAGTAAATGACAGGATGAACAAAAACCATTACAAATAAAAAAAGAGAAAAAAGTAAAGAGCGAAAAAAAATTAAAAAGCTTCAACCTTAAAGGAACTAGGTTAGCAAACTGCTTGTTCAGTACAAAGTTTTTCATGTAATGTGCTTCTTTTTGTTGCTGATGAAATATAATTATTAGACAGTTTCAATAAGTTCAATGTAACTAGAATGCTTTAGTAAGTTGATTTGAATCAGCATGCTTTAATTGTTCTATAAATTAACTAAAATTAGAATGTTCCAGTAATTGTTTTGTAAGTTGATTATAATTAATATTTGCTTTAATAGTTTGAATGTTTTTCTAAGTCTGCCTGGTGAAGAACTTTAGAAATTGTTCTTGTTTTGCCGAAATGCATGTTTTATTCTTATTTGATGAATGTGAGTGAGAGTACTCTCTGGTCCACAGTTTGTGCCTGTCACTAATTTTTTATTCTTGTAAATTTAAATATTATTAGGAAAATGAATAATCTAGAGCGTGGTTGGATGTATGATAGGTTGGATGGTCGAGGGGCTATAAATTCTAATTTTGCAATTGGAGTGGATAATTTATCCAATTTGCATGTTTCCAATAGAATCGGATGAGCGGTGATGAAGTTAGATGTCCATGTAAGAAATGTCACAACTTTAAGTTCATGGATATTGAAATGATTAAGCATCACCTTTATAAGTCTGGATTTGTTGATAACTATTTTATTTGGAAACATCAAGGAGAAAAAAAATATGATTGGTGAGATTTATTGTGATCAATATTTGAATGGTGGTGCTACACCTGAATTAGGATATGATACTCCATACTGTCAAATGATTTTAGATGCAGTTGGTCCTAACTTTCCCCAAGGTTCAAATTGTCCATCTTTTGGCAATACTGAACATGAGTCATCTCATCCTTGTGAACCTTCAATGGAGGAAGATCATAATCCCAAGTCTCAAAAATTATATGATTTGCTACAAGCAACTGATGCAAAATTATATCCAAGTTCTTCCCTATCTCAACTTGTTGTTGTCTCTCGAATATTAAATATTAAAATGGAGAAAAATATGTCACAGAGAGTTTATAACCAAATGATGCAATTATTGAAAAAGGCATTACCTGAAGATAATATAGTGCTTGATAGCTACTATCAGACTAAGAAGCTAGTGCATAGCTTGGGTTTTCCAATTGAAAAGATTAATTGTAGTGAATCAGGATATATGTTGTATTGGGGTAATGATGAACATCTTACATCTTGTACGTTTTATGGACATGGTAGATACAAGCGTCGTGTTGGCTCTCGTAAGAGGAAATTGATCCTTTACAAGAAAATGTATTATTTTCCTTTGATTCCTAGATTGCAAAGATTGTATGCATCTCATGCTACAGCTGTCGACATGAAATGGCATCATGATACAAAAGAGTATGGTGTAATGTGTCATCGATCAGAGGCTTGTAATCACTTCAATTACACTCATCCTTTTTTCGCTAATGAACCAAGAAATATAAGATTAGGATTATGTATTAATTGTTTCAAACCATTTAGTTAGTCTAGGAGCAGATACTCTTCATGGCCAGTGATTGTCACACCTTATAATTTACCTCCAGGAATTTGTATGAAAGAGGATGTATGTTCTTAACAGTCATTGTTCCAGGGCCAAACAATCCCAAACATAAAATTGATGTTTATTTGCAGCCTCTAATAAAGGAATTGACTTTGTTGTGAGAGACGCGCATGCAAGCATTTGACATCTCGAAAAACCAAAACTTTAAACTAAGGGCAGCTTTGATGTGGACAATCAGTGACATTCCAACATATTCTGTGTTATTAGAGTATTGAATGTAAGTTTGCATGTCTCTATTGTATGGAGGAAACACAATCCTTTAGATTGACCTATGGTAGGAAATATCTTGGTTTGACTATCATCGGATGTTCCTTGACCAACATCACCCATTTAGGAGAGATCATAAGAACTTTCTTAAAGACAAGACTGTCCAAAGATCAGCTCCGCCCTATAGAACAGGAGAGTAAATATTGAATCAATTTTTTATTTGAACATAAGAAAAGTAACAAAGTTGGATGTAGAACAAGTCAATCAAAGAATATGTAAGTCTTACGGATGGAAAAAGAGAAGCATCTTTTGGGATTTGCCTTATTTGATTTCTAATATGATTCGACATAATCGTGATGTCATGCATATTGAAAGAAAATGTCTTTGATACTGTGTCTAACACCGTTCTTAGTTTTGATGACAAAACCAAAGACAATTCACAATCACGTCCAGTTACTGTAAAGTTTTGTAATTGACCTCAATTGGCAAAGGATGGTAATGGAAAATATCCCAAAGCTATATATATGATAGACAAGAAAGCAAGAGTTATCTTGTTCAATTGGGTGAAAGGCTTAAAGTTTCGAGATTGGTATGTTTCTAATTTGGGTAAATGTCCAGACAAAAATGCGAAAAGGATATATGTCATGAAAATTCATGATTGTCACGTGTTCATGCAACGACTATTTCCTATTGTCTTTCGCGAAGTAGTTCCTAGTAATGTGTGGCAAGCACTTACAGAATTGAGCTTATTTTTCAAAGATCTTAATTCACAACTCTACGAGTTGATGACATGGAGATATTAGACATAGACATCCCACAAATCTTGTGCAAGTTAGAACGTATATTTCCTCCCAAATTCTTTGACTCAATGGAACATCTTCGTGTACACCTTCCATATGAAGCAAGGATAGCTGGACCTTTAAAATATCGATGGATATACCCTTTTGAAAGGTAAATGTAAAGCTTTATATAATATTAGTGACTAGTATGCATATATTTTTTATCTTTTAATGTAATTGTTCATATATGTTATATATTTAGGTATCTAGGAACTCTTAAAAGGATGATTGGAAATAAAGCTAGTGTTGAGGGTTCCATTTGTGAAGCGTACTTGAAGACAGAGTCAAAACAACTATTTTCTCATTATTTTGAACCTCGTGTCATGACAAGTAATCCTAACGTGGACCATAATGATGATGGTGGGGATAAGAAAGATATTGAAGGAAATTTATCAATATTCTCCCATCCAGGTCAACTATGGGGAGAAGCAAAAAAAAGAATTTATCCCTCAAAGAAATAAAGGCTGCCCAAACTTATATCTTACTAAATTGTGAGGAGGTTGAGCCGTTTGTGACGTAACAAAATTTAATTTAATTTTCTTAATCATATAAAAATATACTTAAATCGAGACTTTTCATTTGAATTTATTTTGTTTCAATGAATTATGTTCAAGCAACTTCGCAAGAAGAATTTTCGAATCTATCTCAAGGTCAAATAGATGAGACTCTATAAGAAAATTTCTTTATATGGTTCAAGGAATTTGAGAGTATTGTGAAATTATCTTGTATACAATAACATGCTTAAATTTAGTTTTTATTTAATTAGTCTAACATTTAAAAAAAATAGATCAAATGCAATCCCCTTGAGAATAAATTCTTGTGTAGTCTTTCTCGTGGACCATGTTATTTTGTGTATTTTGTGAATGGATACAAATTTCACACATAATGTCATGGTAGCACAAGATCAACAATGAATAGTGGAGTTTGTATCTCGGATTTCAAATTTTGGTGATTACTATGGACAGATAAAAGAGATAATACAAGTGGAATACCGTGAATTCCCATTAAAGCAAACTGTATTATTCAAATGTGAATGGTTTGACCCAACTAAAGATGTTGGTGTTAAAAGGCACAATCAATACAAGTTGGTTGATATTAACCATCGTCATCGATATAAAAAATATGAACCTTTTATTCTTGCAATGCAAGCAACACGAGTGTGTTATGTACCTTATCCTAGCAAGAAAAAAAAATGATGATTGGGTAGTTGTACTTAAGGTCAAACCTCGAAATGTTATTGAACTGCCTAATGAGGAAGTGGCAATAGTTTCAGAAGTAAATGTTTCGTTTCAAGTTGAAGAAGTTGAAGTCCATGAGATAGATATGACAGCTTTTGTGATGAAAACATACTCTAAAATGATCCAAATGGACATGTAATTGAAATGAATGAACCCACTAATGATGGATTTTTGCAAATTCTTGGGAGACTTATTGTTATGTAAATCTTTCGGAGACTTATTGTTCTGTAAATTCTTGAGATCAATAGATTATTTCTTTGGATTAAATGACATTACTTGACAGTGATTGTGTGACCATTAGGTTCTTGATCCTTATCAGAAGCACATGATAGATTTTTAATGTTCATTCTTTGTGTAAAGCTTTTGATAGAAGTTAATGATCCCTTTACAATTGTTACTTTTGTTATAGATAGTTACTCTTGTTACTCTTGTATCTCCAAGTACTAAAGTTTTTACTTGATCAACAAGCTCTTACAGAGACAGTTTCCATATTTCAGCATTTTTCCATGTAATCTCATTATTTAACAACAATGTTTTTTTGTTTATAGGTATGGCTGGAGGCATGGGTCGTGGAAAATCCTCAAATAAGAATAATCCTGCTATTCATGTAAACATGCCAACTATTCTCAAGCCCACTACAGTTTCTCCTCAACAAGGTGGTAGCTCGACCAATATTGAAACGTCAACTTAAGGTATTAGCCCAACCATCTCTGAGACACCTCCAACTACACCAAATGACAGTAACCTTATAGGTCAAGGTCTTTCTACCCAGAGCAATATTCCAACAGGTCATACAAATGCAGTTGTTGAAGGTGAATCCAAAAGTAGCCATAAAAGGACCCTTGTCTTTCTAACTTCTGCAGGGTTAGTCCATTCTTTTAATTTTATTCCTAAACTTGGATCTACTTAGTGTATTGAACAACTTAAATGTGCTAGCATTGAAAAATGATTGTTCGGTTTAAATGTGCTCCTTTGAAATCTGATTGTTTGGTTTAAATGTGCTACCTTTGAAATTTGAGTAATCCAGTGAAGTAACGTTTAGGTTGTGGCTGCCTATTAATACTGCTAATTTACCTTAAGTTTCCAAAAGAAATCCAAGGTAATTAAGTATATCCTGCTACTTCTTGAGTCGATGACACTTGCTTTCTTTGAATTTTTATTTATTATAGCGCTCCTAATAACCTCTTCTAATTTCTACAGACCGGAACCTTCTCAAATATGCTCTAGTTTCATATTCAAATCTTTCAAAAGTTGGATTGATCCGAATGGAATTAATTGGAAAGGTGTCTCAAATAATCTAGAGAATAGTTATTTTGGAGAATTTAAGGTATAAGTTTTCATCGTAAGTGAGTTTAGCAAGTATGTTCACATATATAGACAGGACATTAATGTACTACTTTCAAAACTTATTTTAGAAAATATTCTACCAGAATGTTTCCATTAGTGAAAAAGAAGTCTATAAGGCAGCATTGAACTATAGGAATTTCATTTCTAAAATAAAAAAAGGAGGAGTTTGGCCAGGTTATGTACCAAAAATATGGGGGGGAGATGGATGGAGCTTTGGGGAAGTGCAAAGTCTATTAGGAAATCAAAAATTAATTTGGAAAGTCATTGTAGTGGCCGTGAAACTGTTGTTGGGACTCACACTAGCGGCTCTATTTCTATCGGAGAACATCGCAAGAAACATGTGAGTATATATATTCTACAAACTCTATAACTAACATCTCCTCTTATATGATATATATAACGTGATTTCTTTTGTATAGGCTATTAAAAAAGGCCGAGATCCCATGCCAAGTGAGTTACACCTGCATGTTCATATGCACGGACATGATGGAAAATCATTTGTTGGTGAGACTTATCGAGATATCCATGTACGTCTAAAACTTGGAGGTGTTTCGGTTCTTTCCTACTGGAGTTTATGGTGCAATTTTTTCATGTTTTAAAGTGTATTTGTTGTTGCTGTTTGGTATAGTTATAATGATGTTTTATGATTTTTCGATGCAATTTAAGTGTTGTTTTGATGAAATTCTAGTTTAGCGTTAAAGAGAAACTACTACCACTGTTTTGAGGCTTTTCTGGTGTAATTTAAGTGTTGTTTTGATGCGATTCTAGTGTCGTTTTAGAAAGAAACTACTTCCACTATTTTGAGACTTTTCAGGTGCAATTTAAGTGTTATTTTGATGCGATTCTAGTGTCATTTTATAGAGAAACTATTGCCACTGTTTTGAGGCTTTTCTGGTGCAATTGAAGTGTTGTTTTGATGCAATTCTAGTGTCATTTTAGAGAGAAACTACTGCCACTATTTTGAGGCTTCTCTGGTGCAATTTAGTGTTGTTTTGGTGTGATTCTAGTGTTGTTTTATTGTGACTCTAGTGCAATTGTTTTACTGTGATTCTAGTCCTATTTTATTTAGAATTTGTTTTTGCTATTTCAGTGTAATGTAACCTCGATCAAGTACTCTACTTTATAATACATCAAAAAAGCTTGATGTATCATATTGAAGATACCTGACTCGAGCTAGCTTCCAAAAGTCAATCCTCAGCATCTATTGAATGTACACAAAGCTATGTATCTCTCCCCACATAGAGTATGATGAATATCCGTATAGGTTGATCACCGATGAACTTAACGAGTGGTGGGGTGCGGTGTTGGTGAGGGGATTTCCTTGAACAGTTAGTGAATAGTTAGTTGTCATTGTATGTGTGGTACAAGTCGCCGTTAGCATATAATTATTAACCATGTGGGTGTAGAAAAGAGTTCAAACCCCATTCTTTCATAATGTTAATACTCTGGGGAACTACTTTTGTTGGTTTGAGTATGATTATATGTTTCTAATACTTTTTTGAGTACTATTCACCATGTGGTTGCAGCAGATAGTCCATCTTGCTGAAACAACACAGTTCTTTCATGCTTAAAGGCTTGTGTATTTTCTGCATTTTCCTTCAAAATTTGGTTTGTTCCATATCTTTAATGCTTTCTCATTTTCTCTACTTATTATAGGAAAATATGAAGAAATATTAAAGTAAAAAGCATTGTCTCAAACCGATATTGATCAATATGAAGCATATTATGAAGTTACAGGCATGGAAAAGAAAAGAAGAATATACGGTCTTGGATCTAAACTAAAAAATTACTATTGACAGAATCTTTCTGGCTCAACATCATTACCACATCTATTTTC